>CAJQZP010001196.1:6800000-8252500 GCA_907164705.1 Parnassius apollo
TGTAGAAAAATACGACAGGCATAGTTATCTTCCTATGGATTATTATTTCTATATTCAAAATTTTTGAGTGTAATTTATCTTTAGAAAAATCTTACTAATTATAAAACAAGACATTTATCTGACAAGTGGCAATAATTAAATTCAGCCCCCCGTAGGTATTTCATTCTGTCCGTACAGAGTTGACCGGGCCTGTTTCGGGCCTGGTACTGAATCTAACAGTAAAATGATGAAAATAATTGACCAAATAAAACGAGCTAATTTTTTTTTTTTTTTTGGATATTTAACATTACATGTATTTTGATAAAATAATTAAAATAGATATGTTTATAAGCAAATACATGGAAAAAATTACATTGAAGTAGACAGTTTTGGTGATTTTATAATATTATTTTATAATATTAAATCTAAATATTTTTGTAATTTAGGTTCTGCTATACACTAAAAGACTATATATTCCATTATAATAACGCTTAAAATAAAGTATTTTAGCTTATAATAATGGTTGTATTCAACATGAAAGATAACTCTGATGCATATTTTCGTAAAACACTGTGAAGGGATTGTCTTCGCCCTAAAAAACTGTCATTAAAAACTATGATTTTGCATTGCTATGTACTAAATAAAGACTTCATCTTTCTAAAGCCCTAATTTTCAGCAAATAATCTCCTCACGTCGTTACGATATCGCCTTTGGAAAAACCATAAAACATGTAGTTTTCGACGCGAAACGCATATGCCCTCTTAAGATAAACCTTACTACAACTTACGAGATTTTAGCCGCCGCTTATAATTTAGTTTTTCCCACGTCGATGTGAAAATAAATTTATGCTATTGTGTTTGTATACTAGATGAAGATTTTTCTTTGAGTATTCAACTAACTGAAAAGGCCATGCGCGTTAATTCCTAAACAAAAAGTCTGTCACTATCAGGGGGGAGCAAGAAAAATACACTGCAAATGTAAGCAACGTAAGGCGAGGACTATGTCGATATTTTTTTATCGATAAACATATCGTCATAGTCCGCATAAGTTCAGCGTTGGTAAAAGTGATTTTTAGTGTTTTTTCATTCATTACCTACAGCCCATCACAAGTTCTCATATGTCCAGCAGTGAAGGGTTTTTTAGTGTAATATAAAATTATGATTTTATTAGTATAATATATAATTATAGCCACGTTTTAAAGACTGAGCAAACTCAGATTTTAATTCTAATTTAATCAAAAAGTTGGCTAGGGGTACGTTGTGTTTATATCAAGCAATAAAAACACAAATGCGTCAGTAGCTTCATCGAAATTATTGGATCGTAGTCAATATAGTCATAATGCCTTTGGCTGCTAGCATTGTATTTCATCAACTGCTTAATTTCAATTTCATCGATGACCAAGGTACAATATTTTGTCTTAATTAGGGTCACTCGAGTAAGCGCTGGTCAGTCGGTCGGTCGGTCACTTAGTCAATGTCCGTGGTGCAGGTAAACATGTTCCAAAAATTTTACGTACATGGGACAGGATTTTCGTTAATAATCCAGTGTTTAGTGCGGTCTCCATCGGGGTCGCTCAGTTGGTGATTTTCTGGGTTACCTAACTTAAAGATGGGTAGAAGCAGTGGAGTCCAAGGGGGAGGCGTTAGTTTGGACATAGCGAAGGCCTTCGATCAGGTTTGACACAAAGCGCTACTTTCAAAGCGTCCTTCCTATTGGCTACCCGAGAAATTGTGTAATTACATATATCACCAATTTTCTTGCAGATCGAAAGATCAAGTTCATAATAGATGGTGCATGCTCCGAATACAAGCCCATTATTGCTGTTGTTCCACAAGACACTGAACGAAGACAGCATTGGTGATACTTTATACACCGGTCATGCCAATATTTCTCCGGAAAACCTCGTCGAGTACCGGAACAAGCGTGTGTCTGAAGTCGAGTCATTGTTGAACAAAGTATCGGACTAGGGACGACAAAATCTGGTCCAGTTTAATCCCCGAAAGACCCAAGTTTAGGCGTTTACCGTTATAAAGAACCCCTTCATCGTATCTCCTCAATTTCAAGGCACTCATCTTGTTGTCTTTGCCAGTATTGGAATCCTCGCCGTCGACTTATCGAGTTTTGTGGTCACTAGGAAGAGAAGGCTAAATTGGCCTCTCAAAAGCTTGGCGTACTCAGCAGGGCGGAACAGTATTTCATGCCGACACACCGCCTGCAACTTTAAAAGGCGAGGGTTCGGCCTCACATGGAGTACTGTTCCCATCTCTGAGCTGTGCCAGCTTCTTCCATTTGATAGCATCCAACGCAGAGCGGTTCGAATCGTTGACGACCGAGCTCTTTATGATCAGCTTGACTCACTGGCACTGCGAAGAAATGTTGCATCACTTTGCGTATTCTATCACATCTACCACGAGGAGTGCTCCGAGGAATTGTTCGGACTAATTCCAGCTGCTCAATTTCACCATCGCACATCACGCTAAAACTTGCAATACCATCCATGCCATCTGGACGATTGGCGGTCCACCACTGTGCGATTTAGAGGAAGTTTTCTTCCTCGCACTTCTTCTGAGATTTTTCCCCACCGATAATACTTGGGGACCTTCAAGAAAAGAGCCTTCTCTTTTTTAAAAGATCGGTAACGCATCTGCAATCCCTCTGGTAATTCCACAGTTGTTCATGAGTGTCGGTAGTCACTTTCCATCAAGTCAGCCACATGGTCGTTTGCCCACTCTCCGATAAAAAAATAACAAGTGCTGATTCTAAATTATTATTAAAAAATCATCGACTGCTCTGATGTAATTTAGTTTTCTTTATCAACCCGTAAAAGTTCACTGACTGAAACTGGGCCGCTCTGGTTCACCTACTTAATTTGGTAATTAGTCCCAATCGTCACGCTAAGAAGTTTTGGAGTTTAAGGGGAAATATGTCAAATTTCTCCCTAGTGCCAATTTTTATTCGTGGTAGAGCCACGGTGCAGCTATATTATGGTTGTAGCACGAATGGGTCGTTTCAACAGAGGAAGGACCACGCTCTCACAGAATACCTGCGTAAAATAGCAGCTTAATACTGCTGTGTTTGTGTAGAGTATTACGTACGTGTACGTTATGTTTACGGTTACATTTACGTATGGTAATTGTAGAGATCCAGAGACCCTTTTTACTGGAAACGAGACATTCCATCTTAGTCCTCAGGGGTGATAACGCTTTTGCATTTTGATTCTTAATCGAGGATAAATGTAGATGTCTATGGGTCACAGCATCCACTTACCATCAGGTGGACTGTGTGCCCGTTTCTCACCCTTATTCTATATTTAAAAAAAAACTATCAACTTTAAGTGCCGTGCGTGTGCGCGCGCACGGATCACACATGTGCTCTTTAAACTAACTCTTTGTTTTATTAATTCAAAACCGCTGAATATAAATATTTGAGACTGGTGATGGGACTGAAAAAGTCTGTGTGAGCTCTGCACCCACCAACCTTCCTACCAAGCGTGATATTCAACGAGGCTGTATCTTAATTCTTTCCCACTCTATATGTCTTTTAGGAATAAAGCGGGTTGCGTGAAGCAGAGGCATTTATAACCATCCATCATTGTTGTAACAACTCAGCACGAATGTAATAATATTAATGTTATAACATTTATTTAATAAAAATTGTTCTGTATTTGAAGTTGTAAAAATGTATATTTTATTGTACTTGTATACAAAAATATTTTATGTTAATTAAGCATTTCAAACAATATAACACTTTGTTAGTTACAGATAGGTCATTCACCTAAAAATCACAATAGTTAGGTACTTATACGTAGTTAATGATTATTGGTTACGATAGTCGTAGCTAATACATAACTGCTAAATCACAAAAACCGCAACAGATGTTTTAACCAATATTTAATAACCAATTATGTCGATGTGTCTTTATACTGCAGACAATATTACACCTACAATATCAAACTTTGTAGAAATAAAACATTGTACTAAAAGGCTTGCCTTACTTGCTTTCATGCACTTTCTCCTCAGTAGACTTCTGCTGTTGCAATTTCTCGTAGAAACCTTTCCACATTGATTCTTCATCCATCTTTCTGATATTTTATTTAAGATCACAACTAAAACGCAGCGAAATCAATGCAAACAAGCAGTCGGCTTCCTTAACGGAATGCAAATATTAATGATTCACGAAACCGAGTCATATGTTCTGAGAGCCATGACGTAAACAGCTCAGTTTAAGATCTCCAAGATTGTGGGTACACAATTAAACCACTTCACAAAACGTTTTAACGAAAACTTTTTTGAGTCCCTTTGAGGTTATATCAAAGAGAATTTTGTTGATCAATTTATAAATCACATTCGGTAACAAACACTTTTGCAACGTTGTTTTCGCTAAACTATATCAATATCTTGTAATGTAAATATTACTTCGCGTTGCGAACGTAACGTGGTTAAAACGAATGAAAATGACGTAATTCAAGGCAGCGTTCATTCTGCACCGTACGCAGCTAACCGTCGCGCCGGCGACTAACCGGACAGCATTAACACACGCTCTTTTGTATGATTACACGATCATTAAATTACCATATGTACGAGTACATGCGGTGATGAATAAATCGTCTCTTTTGAGCATACTTCCGTCTAATAAATAAAGGAAATATCATCTTACCTCAGATGAAGTTCATTTGAGCATCATACATTATTTGTGTTTCTTGCGATCGAGACTTAATTCCGTTATTTCAACTTGTTTCAAAGTATAACATGACGACCCCCCACGACAACCAAAGAAAAAAAAAAAAAACAAAAAAGGGGGCAATTATCATAGTTATATCTTATCATAAAATACCTACGTGTATTAGGTACTCCCTCATTTTCTTGAAAAGATTTATTTTTTAGTGAAAAGGTCAGGCTGTATCAATGACGGTGATAGACAATTATTATTCATTTGATATACTTAATATAGGAACACACAACTCAGTGCTTCGAAGGCGACCACTGAGTTGCTTGGCCTCACATACGTAAAAAAAAATATATTTTATCATATCTTACAGCATATTACATGTTATTTTATCTTATTTATCATATTCATATACATACATATTTATATATATTAATATACATACATATGAATATATTCCAAATAAAATAACCTCGATGTTATTCATCGAACCGCATTTAATAATGAACTACACATACACAGACAATTTTATAATATACTTTCAAACTGGGTAGCCACAACTATTTAAAAAAATATGTAAATATAACGATTAACTACCTTGTATTCTATTCTAATTGTTTCGCTAATTACATAGAGCGTTACACCAAACAAAAACGTGGGATTAAACAATCAAAACTGCTTTTTTGTGTCATTGGGTTCATTGAACCATGGACATAGTTGGTTTGTAATATGAAGCTGTTAATTGCGAAGAATGATATCAAAGGTCTTTAATCCGATACTTTTCTTAACGTTGTTCCTCAACTTTAAAATAAAAATTTCATACTAAGGTACACGATTAATATGGTCAACTTAAGCTTTGCTGTCCTATATAACCAAAACTAGGAGGGGGATAGATAAAAAAAACACATAGCCGTGTCCTATACCTAACTAACATAATAATAAAAAAATAGCAAATATGCTTTGGCAATAATTAGGAACACTTCATCAACAAATCAACTTAATAAAAATTAACTACATTACGCCATACTAAAATCGACTAAAATATTTACTATAATATCAAATGTTAAAATGGCGTCGATAAAGCTGCGTCATTTTGACCCTTTATTATTTGATTGACTGATGAAGAACTATCGTATCATACAGCCTTTTATGCAAATAAGGCTGAAGTTTATGAGTTATAAGAAAGTGACCATATTAACTGGATGACATATTACCCTCACGTACTATGGTGCAGCCCTGGTAATCATAATCAGCGTCTTTGTGGGGATCTCGTACCGGCTACGATAAAGGAAAACATCGTAAGCCTGTAATGTTTAATCATTGTAAAAATATATTTTGCGAAAATCCGAACTCCGGCTAACTCCTACTCGTAAATCCACTAAGAAATGAAAGTAGGCTTGTGCCTTTTTCCCGCTTTGCGATGTACAAAGGCTTGTTACCTACTTTAATTTATTAGTATGGTGGGAACGCTACCGTGGCGATGACAACGAAACCTTTTAACTTAAAAGATGAATGCGAGGACTTGAGACTTTTTAACTAACAGAAGCGTTTTACTTTGTTAAGTTGTATTCTACAATTTTAACTTTAAATACATAATTAAAATATGATAAATAAAATCAAATCTGACGTTTACAGTTAATTTTAATTTAATTGGTAAGTGAGTAAATTCATTATTAATAAGTTAATAAGAAACTTGCGTGTTTCAAACTTTACCTTTAGAATTTAAAGATCGCAATTATGTTCGTGGATTCTAGTTTACAAAGAACAACAGACGAATCAAATCAATCGTTACTGAGTCTGTGGAGGACAAATTACAGAAGAAAAGAGATAGAGATAAAGAGAAAGAGATTATCGCAATTTCAATTATTCTCCTACTACCATCTTCTTTCCCCGTATTGTAACATACATTCAAAAGATGTACGAGTATTGCCGCATGAAAGAAACAGAAATTAATGTATCCATATTAATCCCTAGAATGCTCATAACAATGCTTAAACATTGTACTAATATGGTACCTATGGATAGCCATAGAAAAAATTCTTAATTTATAAGTATAAAGGGCTCAATAACTTTACCTAAAAGATTTAGTATTAGTGTGAGAAAAACATTGGGAATAGCGGCCTTCCTATTAGTGCAATGATTTATGTAACACTATTCTGGACACTAGCGGCCTCCCGTCTTGATTAGTGTTGAGATAGCATCAAAGGTAATTGCACTGAGAAGTTTATACATGGAGACGGCTATGTATTTGTAGTTGGTACCAATTGATGTAAGTATGTACATACAGACGTGGGTGTTGTTTCTGAAGGGATTGCAGCGGAGACTAGTTCTCGCCGCTGCACTCGTCGTTGTTGTCCTCTGCAGGGCATAAATGCCGTGCAGGTCTCGGGCCTCGGGGTGTACCCCTTTACCCGGATGTTCCTCACGGCACACTACAATGTGCCGGTCCTGGGCGCCTTGATGTTAAAGGCGTTGCTATGACGACTATTGTCGCAGTCGGTTAAATTATAAGAGAGGGAGGTTATCTATTAATTGTGTTTAAATAACACAATTATTTGTCAAAGTTGGCCTTTCTGCGGCATTGAGGGGTTTACTCGGACTCCCTAATTTATATAGGGAGGAGTTCTCTTGGATAAGGTCGCCCGTCCGGCGGCCTTGCATGCAACGGCGCGAAGCCGTTGAGGTGTTCATGTGGCCCGTTGTCGGCGCGGTCAAACATACCGCGCGCCAGCCGGACCACGAAATCATGTAGGCTCTCCATCTTGAGGTTGGCCGCTATGACGTCATTACGGACGTAGCGACCCGCACCGACTATGGTTCGTAATGACAAACTCTGCTGGGCCTGAAGTCGCCGCTTCTGATGATCGCTCAGGAGTGCATACCAGGCCGGAGCAGCGTATGTTAGCAAGGGTCTTATGTAAGTTTTATAGATGGTTATCTTCGACTTTGTCGGTAACTTGGATGTCAGGACAGGACGTAGCATTGCCCGCGCACATCGAGCTTTGCGTATAGCAGATTCAACGTGCGCAGTCATACGCAGCATCCTGTCAATCCGACATCCTAGGTAGGTCACGGCCTTCTCATATGCGATCTCCTGGCCTCCGAGGGTTAGCGGTGGTGGTAGGTTTCTGTAGCGGCGAGTGAGTAGAGCGGTCGTCTTGCTAACATTGACGGCCATCCTCCACTCACCCAACCATGGTGGCAGCAGGTCCAACAGACGTTGCATCCTGGCAGCTGCTATGTGGGCTCTTCTGGACGACGTGAAGTATGCGCTGTCATCCGCAAACAGTGCTAGTTCGACGTCGTCCTCCCATTCTTGCAAGTGTCCTGCCAGGGTGGGTATGTCATTAGTGTACGCCGCGTACAGGGCTGGAGATAGACAGCTGCCCCGTGGCACACCAGCTGCTATGGTCTTGATTGCGGACTCGACGTCCTCTACGCAGACGTAGAACTTCCTGGCTTCCAGGAAAGACGCCACTAGCCGCAATATAGCAGGAGGGATACTTGTTTGCACATCTAATTTATAGAGTAATCCTGTGTGCCACACCCGGTCGAACGCTTTCTCGATATCGAGAAAGACGCCCAACGATATGCGGCCACGGTTGTGTTCGGCCGCAAGCAGGTGCAGCACTCTGGTCAGCTGTGTTGCTGTTGAGTGTCCCCTCCTGAATCCATGTTGCTCCGCCCGAAGTTGGATGCACGGGCGGAGACGTCTTAACAGTAATCTTTCGCACAGTTTAGCTATATGCGGTAGCAGCGTGATCGGCCTATAGTTGGCAGCTCTACGCCTGTCCTTCCCGGGTTTCGGCAAGACGATGACTTTGCCTTTCTTCCAGTCCTCCGGGAAGTGGGATGTCCGCAATATTCCATTGTAGAGCCGACCTATCTCTACAAGGACTCTATTGGGCAGCTGTCGTAGTGCAGCATTAGTAATCCCGTCGTGCCTCGGCGCCTTCCTCGGTTGCAGGCGGGTTACTGTCCTCCGCAGTTCAGCGGGGGAGATAAACCACTCTCCTGCAAGCGGTGGCGCGGGCGACGACAGGAGCTCCTGCACGCGGCTTTCTTTCCGTGAATGGGATTCCAGGAACTCCGCACTTGTAGGGTTCGGCATAAACTGCTCCTCGAAGTGCTCAGCTAGGATATCCGCTCTGCCCTTGGCATCGTAACGTTGAATGCCCGCGTTGTTGGTCAGCGGGCAAACAGGTGGTCGAGTTTTCGTTAATTGCCGGTTCAATGTGTAGAGTGACGCGTGCTGTTCATCAGCTTTCCATATGCGCCACTCCCAGGCCTCTCCTCTGTGGGCCTGTATTGCAACCGACAGTTCGTCTGACAAGGTGTTCAGTTTTCTCTTTACTCTAGGGCAGCGGGTACGCGCCCAGAGCTTCCTCAGCGCTCTTTTATGATTTAGCTGCACGCGTATCTTTAGCGGCAGCTCCTCTTTCCTTCCCGAGAGAGGGACGATCGTAGAGGCCGCGTTGAGGGCCTCCTTGATGCTCGTGGAAATTCTGGTTGCAGCGGCCTCTACGTCGTCCGCTGAGGTGATCGGTATATGGACTGGAGGTCTCTCCTGCAGGTGTTGGTGGTAGAGCCTCCAGTCGATCTTGGTCTTACTGGCTCTGGGCGGTGAGGTCACTGCCTTAGTGCCAAGGGTTATCAGAATCGGGAGGTGCTGTGTATTCAGGTCATACAGCACTTCTACCACTACTGGATAGTTGACGTTCCTAGTGAGCACGATGTCTAATACATCCGGACGCTTCCTATGGTCGCTAGGAATATGCGTCGGTTCCTCGGGACCTAGAACGTCATAGTCATGGTGTTCAGCGTCTTCGTACAGTTCACGACCCGGCGGGGTGATCATTCTGGACCCCCACGCCGGGTGTTTGGCGTTCAGGTCCCCGGCGATGATGGTGGGTGTTGTGCCTTCCATTACCGTCCGGATGTCTGAGGAGTGAAATGGAGTCCCTGGCGGGCGGTATGCTGCAAAGATCCTAAGTTCCTCGCCCGCCGCCTCCATTTTTATGCCGATGGAACGCATCGTCTGGAAGTCTGGCAGTTCCAGCTCCTGGTGGACGATGTCTCTCCTCACCAGGATCGCTGTCCCTCTATAAGCGACCCCTTGAGGATCGACCTCGTCCCTCCTGTATATGTGGTAGTTGGGCAGCTTAAGATGCGTTGATGGTCTTAATTTAGTTTCACCCAGCAAGATCACCTGGATGTCCTGTTGCTGGGTGAGAGTGCGGAGTTCATGGATCCTTTGACGGATCCCGTCCGGGTTCCAATATAACAGGCGCAGGTTGCTATCCTCCATAGTGCCTTGCCAGTAAGGATGCCAGCGCCTTCGTAACGGGATCAGTCCCGGCCCTTATGTCGGCCAGGACTTGTGTACCGACTTCGATGGCTATGCCTACCAATCTATGGATGGCATCAGCCGTCTCGAAGCCGGACGCTGGTGGTCTGCGATCTGAACTACGCTGTGAAGGCACTGGTCTCGGGGCTTTGGTGGTAGTTTTCCTTTGCATTGAGCGCGCTCTGTGCGTAGAGCGAGCTCTGCTTTCTGGCAGGGCCCTTTCAGGTGCTTTACCTGCCGTAGGTGGTGCTGGTGTTCTTGTAGCAACCTGCGCCTGGGAGGCTATTGGTCCTGCAGTCGTAGGGGTAGAGGTGGTTGCAGCCTGAGGAGGAGGCTGCTCCGTTCTCTTGCTCCTGTTCCTCCGCCTCTTCCTCCTGGAGGGTAGCCTCTCAGTGGCGTCGTTGGCAGGAGGTCGGAGAGTCGCCCCGGTGGTTGCCCTTTCGTCTGTGGGACCAACCGTTTCTGATGGTACTGCAGGAGGAGGTGGGGGGGGGGCTGCTTGCCTACCCTTCCCTCTAGTGATGGTGGCCCACCCGTCCTCCTGTATGGTGACGGCCTTTGGGCGACTTGAGGGGATCCTCTTTGGGTTCTCCGGTAGTAGCCCAGGTAAAACGATCCCCTGCTTCCTAGCTATCCTCCTCAGGACCGGGCAGCGGCGATCGTTGGCTGTGTGGTTCTTGGCGCAATTTGCGCACTTTGGCTCCTCCTCTCTACCCCTTGGGCAAAGGCTGGCAATATGTTCACCGGCACAGCGAACGCATTTCACTGGCCTGAAACAATTAGCGGAGGCATGTCCGAAAGCCTGGCAACGGTGGCATTGTGCCGGTCCGGTCTTCCTCTGCCAGGCTTCGATGACGACTCCTCTCATGTAGAGGAGCTCGTCGAGTTGGTAAAGTTGCTGCAGCCGTTCCAGGCTCAGATGCTCCAGCTGTGCATAGTAGAGGCAGCCCGGTCTGCCCCTACGTGGTGGTATAGCCTTCACATAATTGATAGGGAAGCCTTTTGCCCGAATAGCCTCCTCAATCATTTTTGTGTCGGTGCCCACAGGCAGGCCACGGATGCCCACTTTAGTGGGCTTCTCCTCTGCCGGTGTATAACAATACCACGACATTGATTTATCCTTTTCGGAGAGTTCTACCATGTACCTCTGTATGGTACGGAACTCATCCGGACTCTGTGGAGTGAACCTTACTCCTTTCCCGAACGGACGGGCATTAGGTGGATGGCCCAACTTCTCGTTAAGGGCCTTAAAGTGCCTGGTCCAGTCCGGGAGGCATTCTGCGACAATCGGCGGATATCTTTTCTCTTTTTCCTTCTCAGTTCTTGGAGGTTGCTCCGCCGATTGCGGTCGTGGTACTGCCGGGGCTGCAGCCATATGGGCATAGCTCGTTGATGGGCGCTCTCCATCATCATGAGCTAACCCGGACGGGTTGGTAGTTTGTACCGGGGATGACTTTCCGGCTGATGCAGCTAGGGTTGCATATGTTGTCGAGCCCCAGCTGTAGGACTCCTCACCTCCTTTCTCAAACTGGGCCGAGTCGTGACTGCGGGGGTGCGGTGAGATGGATGGGGGCTGTTGCGGGGGTGATGGTGGCGTAGGAGGTGAGGTGTGGACCTTCTTCCTAGTCTCCGCTTGGGGCTCTTCATCATCCGAAGACGCTGATGATGATTCCGATGGTTGTCCAATACGCTGCCTCTCCTCGTAGAGTGAGGCTTCGGTCTCAGGAGGCGTGTGCCTTCGTGGCGTCTTCATGGCCCGCTGAGGCTGAGAGGGCAGCGGTTCACGCCCAGTCGTACACTCAGGTACGATGGGCGAGAGTGCAACCCTAGATGCGGACTCCTTACCCGGCGACGAAGGTTTCCGGGTGGGTATTTGGGAGTAGGATGAGACAACTCTCATCCTCTCCGGGTTAAAAATGTCCCTATAGGCGATGGGTCTATCCAAAACGCCTGGTCGATCCGGTGGTTTTCTTGCTCTCGGAGGAGGTTCCCCCTTATCGTTCCCTGACATCCTAACCTAACAGTCAGCGTCAGCGGTAATCTAACTAAGGCCCTATCTATCTTCCAAACGATCGGCGGCAGATATTGATGCGCGACGCGGATGGTGGTGATAATATTATAGAGACTTTCTACACTGTGGGCACTGCCTACCCCTTTCACAACGAAAGGGTTGGGGGGAAGTGCAAAGGTGGCACTTTAATGCGCGACTAGGCACAGAATGCACGGAACGCATAAAGTGCCAAGAATCACCTAGGGGCCGGTGACCTCGACGCCTCACGGAATCACGGGACTCAACGTTCGGCGGAGTATGTCGTACCGGCGGTTATTTGCAGCCACTGTATACTGCAAGTAACGCACACCTAGGAGATCCTTGATGCCGCTGCACTGTTAACAGGGGGGGCTGTTTTTTTTTCTCTAGCCATCCCATAAAGAAACGCACATGAGGATATAATTTTTTAAAGGTGTATATGAGAATGAGAATGTATTTTTGTGTCTTGGTTTGGTTTTGTACTACTAGTATGCAATGTTCCGCGTTGATAATTGAACTCTAAACCAATCTGCTCTAGTTACGCTCGACGATTAAGCTTTTCAATATCTAAATTATAAGTAGTTCAATCACATTTTATTGTAGAATACGGAAATTTTGCTATCAAAGAAGGAATATTTATAAACCTTACTTAAAGTTAGAAGATCAATCATATGAATACAAGATTAAAACGTTTAATAAAAAGTGAAAGCCAACTTCTAAAATGAAAAAGAAAAAAGTGTGCTACCTGTTAAGACCAGTATTAAAGCCCTGATGTCTAAAGCTATTTTTAGAAAATTATTTTATACTGTCTTTTGAAGTCCGTTTTAATTTCCTATAACGAGTTTAGTTTTTGACTTTTTTGAGTGGACTAAGAAATAGCACAAGCTCAGGGTCGTGTGCACGAGCACACAGTCCACCTGATGGTAAGTGGATGCTGTGGCCCATAGACATCTACATTTATCCTCGATTAAGAATCGAAACACAGATGCGTTGTAACCCTTGAGGACTAAGATGGAATGCCTCGTTTCCACTAAAAAAGGGTCTCAGGATCTGTACACCCACCATACGAAACACAGCAGTATTAAGCTGCTACTTTACGCTGGTATTCTGTGAGAGCGTGATGCTACCCCGGTCGAGCCGACCCATTCGTGCTACAACCATAATATAGCTGCAACGTGGCTCTACCACGTATAAAAACATTGAAAACCAATTTAATAAAAAGAATCAATACAATAATTTCACAATTGACAAAGACATCGCGTCACATAATACAAAGAAGAACATTCAGATGAATTGAGATCTAGTAAATTTGTTGCTTATTAGCAACAATCAGTTTTATTAGTCATCGAGTGGATGGTAACTTTACGTGGATGCATTTTTTGTTTTAAAATCAGTCATAAATTATTTATAGTCATGATGCGATCGCCTTTGTTAGTTTCATTTAGTCACTCTGACGACGTTATCATCAACGTTGTTAAATATTGTTCGTAAACCAGATAATACCGTCGCAACAAACTGCGTAACGTGAAGTTTAGAACGAAAAAAATATCCACAAGGTTGAACATGAAGGTCATTATATAGAGCTTGCGTGACTTAATAGGTTTTTACTTTGCGAAGCGTTAGCAAACCATACGAGGGCTAGGTAACTTAGTATAGTTACATGTAATAAAATCCGTTTACCAAGTTTTACGCGGTAGAGCCACGCAGCATATAGGCGTAGCGCTGCCAGAAGGCTCTGCTTGGGAGAAGTTAGCTACTCTGTTCCAATGTTGGCGGACTTTGGGCATGACATGTCTTCGAAATACGTTTTATTACTCAAACACGCAGTAGTTGCTCATGCCTAACCTTAAAACTCAAATACATTCATAAATTATGAATAAGGAAATCTGCATGTCTAAGAAATAACATATTTCGTGGATATGTGAAGTCGGACAAACACACTAGCGCAGCACAGCGGACCTCTGAAAAAAGAATAGAATTTTACACAGAGTAACCTATATACGCATGTTTCAGATTTTGTTTTATGTTTGTGGAGAGAATATACAACTTAATAAGGTGTGCTTATAATGATTTCTTAAATTTACGCGAACACTACACATTGAATAAAACTATTATTTACGGATTTTATCGCGTTTAATTACTTCAATTTATTTTTATTATTATCCCGACGTTTCGGGTGCTTTACAGCGCCCATGGTCACGGGGGGGACTGAGATGTTTGACGTCCCAAAAAGTGCGTAAATCGGACCAAAAATTAATATTAAAAAACTGAAGGTAGCCGGACTAACTATGACATTGGGACGTCAAACATCTCAGTCCCCCCCGTGACCATGGGCGCTGTAAAGCACCCGAAACGTCGGGATAACAATAAAAATAAATTAAAGTAATTAAACGCGATAAAATCCGTAAATAATAGTTTTATTCAAGGTGTGCTTAGTAATACAGAGGAGTAGTGGGAGAAAAACAAAGTGGTTACGATTTTTTATTATGTGCGAGCAACTATGCTGGTCTACGTAAAGATACTAGCATCACTACGACCTAAAAGATCTATTGTGATCGCTGCAATGGCTATGTCTTCAATGAATAAAAAGAGTTGCTTGGCTGTGAGCAATTTCACATCTTCTGTGCTGATTAGGGAACAGAACCGGCACAATGTCAGACCAGATCTTAAGGAATTTACTGTGGTTAAGAGTTTCAAGGGTCAATCTAGGCTATTCAAGATTCCACAAAATGGCTCGGTTGCAAATTGTGTACTCTTTGAGCTCTCCTGTGCGAGCTTGTCGGCTAGTTCATTGCCTACAATACCCGCGTGACCCGGAATTCATCTTAAAACGACCCTGTTGTTACATCCCAGGGTGTTCCCCAGCTTCGAGTTCACTTACTTTGACCTCAGCGCTAGCAGTGCTCCGTGACTATCAGAGTTTATTTAAATGATATGGTTGACGTAGTGTTTTTGCAGATTGATTTCTGAACACTGAAGTATGCCGAAAATTTCTGCCTGGAAGATAGAGGTATATCAACCAAAATTCATGCTAAGTTTGAATTTGGGGCGTTCCCAATAATGTATGATCAAACAATTTTGTAATCTTAAGTGATTATGATTACAAAATTGTTTGATCATTCAATAAGGATAAACGAAAGTAGGCAAAAGATATACGAGGCGAATATGATTGGAATAGTTGTAAGAGGTCGACCTCGGCAAACGGGTTACAGTACATAATTACAAACGTTAGTATAAAAGAGGTTATGAATATCTTTTACGACGAGAAAAGGAAGAGATATTTTCCGGAGACCCTGTTTTACTGGAAACGAGACATTCCATCTTAGTCCTCAGGAGTGACAACGGATCTGCGTTTAGATTCTTAATCGAGAATAAATGTGGATGTCTATGGGCCACTGCACCCACTTACTATCAGATGGACTGTGTGCTCGTTTGTCACACAATCCAAAACAAAGTCCTTTTTAAGTTCACAGCTGGCAATAAGTATTTCCAAGAATCTGACGCATTCAGATATGCGTCTTAAACACAATAAGTAATAAAGTGTATTTTATACAAAATTTTCAATCGCCATCACCATTTTCAATTCCAATTTCTAACTGCACGGGTAGTAGATATCTATGAGCCACTGCATCCACTCACCATCAGGTGGACTGTGTGCTCGTTTGTCACCCTTAGGGCCGATCCTCATTTGACGTTCACAGTTCGTTCCCGGTCTGATTTATCATAATGGAATGGGATTCGATTGAAACTTGACTGTTACGGATAGTATGAATGCACATATGTACATATTTTTACATCATAATATTTTATAAGACCGAGATCGGACCGAAAACGAACTGTGAACGGCATTATAATGTGAATCGGCCCTTATTCTATAAAAAAAGAAGAATCTCACACACCAGTTTTTTTTGCTATGATAATGTGAGGAATAAGCGCGATTCGGCCTGAAGCTCTGAAGTACATACTTCAGAGCTTCAGGCCGAATATTGACCACAGGGCGGCGGTCAGTCTCAACGGAGACTAGCTTATATATATATATATATATATATATATATATATATATATATATATATATATATATATATATATATATAACAGCCATATATAGGATATATAACAGTTTGCGCCAGCACAGGGGCACTCTCTTATTTCTTCACTCTCATAATCCGATAGGACAACAATCCGTCATGAGTCATGACCAACGGATTAACGTGCTATCCGAGGCACGGGGGCGGAACACTGCAAATCTTCTGACCCCAGGATAGTACTGAAAATTTCTTGACAGAAAAACCCAACAACTGATTTTTGTACCGAAATGTATCATGTAGTGGTGGCGTAATAGAAATCATCACCCCAGCTTTTCCCGCAGATATAGTAAGAGAAAAGAAATGACTGAGGGAAAGGATGAGAAAATTTTGTATTTACCGATAATTGTTGGTATATTGATCTTAAATTAAACATCAAACAACAAAATCCCTTTGTAAAAATAAATACTTATGTATATATATACCTTTTTATCAATTCTTAAATAACAAAAATGTGAATCATTAAATACACTCAGATGAATTAATTACATGGTCTTTCCTCAAATGACAAATCAATACTTAAGTTTTTTTTTTAAATATAAATATAACAGGGGGCAAACGAGCATGCGGCTCTCCTGATGATAAGTGACTACCGTCTTCCATGAACAACTGCAACACCAGGTGGAAATGTAGTTGCGTTGTCGGTCTTTGAGAATTAACAGTTAATAAATATTAAAAACCGACTTCAAACAATTAAAATGAATTAATAATTTCTCACTTTGATATTAGAAGTTATTTATTCTTTTTAGTTCTATAAGTCGTTTTTTATTTTTTATCAAAAAGTAATTTTAAGTACTTATCTTTTTGAATGGACTAAGGATAACGGATATCACAATCTAAATGTCGCCTGAGAGTTACATTGAAAACTTCATTACAATACATTCATTTACGTGGTAGAGCTACGCTGCAGCTATATTATGGTTGTAGCACGAATGGGTCGGCTCGACCGGGGAAGGACCACGCTCTCACAGAATACCAGCGTAAAATAGCAGCTTGATACTGCTGTGTTTCATATGGTGAGTGTAGAGATCCGGAGACCCTTTTTTACTGGAAACGAGGCATTCCATCTTTACCCTTCAGGCGTCACAACGTATCTGCGTTTTGATTTTTAATCGAGGATAAATGGCAGATGCCTATGGGCCACAGTATCCACTTACCATCAGGTGGACTGTGTGCTCGTTTGTCACCCTTATTCTATTTAAAAAGAAATATTTTGCCACCTTTAGGGGTGGAATTATTTATCCAAATTTATATGGGACACTTTCTTGTATGTATAGTATCATATTTTAATAAAATATAACTATCAAACAGTTCACAAATAAAGTTTAACTACGTAATCGTACACCTACAAAAAAATTCTTATTCCTTCATAAAAAAAAAAACAAATTAAAAACTTTAACTGTCAAATAACCGCGTGCTGCGAACCGTTTTGCGAAATTTTACTTATCTAATCATTTGAATGTTAAGCTAGAAGCTTACTATAATAATGACGCGGAATGTAAATAAGAGGTCGGAGAACAGAACGGCATCATAAAGATGATAGACTGAACTGAACGTTGATTGGTGGATTGCTTGACACATAATACTGCGTGCAATTATCTTGTTAAAAGGTATAAAGATAAACACAACGATTTTAATTACGTTTTGTAAATTATTTTTTCCGAGGTTTTATTTGGAGAATTGCAACAATATTAAAGTGACAAGAGATTCTTTTTTTTTCATGATCTATTTGCAATTATTTTTAGGTCAGACACTGCGCTTGCTACTGGGATACCGCCACTTGGCTGACTCAATGGCATTTCTGTTTACTAGTCAGTTGGGCTATATCAGTTACCCTGCTGCGGATATCCTCGTTAGGGTGGTATCTAATAGATAAAATCTACAACCATGCAAACTTCAAAAGGCGTATTTTTATAGAGTTTCTTAACAAGCGCAATCACCCTAGAATCCATCAAAAGATTACCTATCCTTCTTTAAGAATCAAAATGTACATGCGTTGTCAATACCTGTAAAAAGGGCCTCCGGTGCTCATCACTCACGATATAAAACACATCAGCATTATACAACTATTTTACGTCTAGTATTTGCTGGTGTGAGCCTGGTTCTTTCCTGGTGGAACTCTTGCTGCAGCCATAATTCGCACAATACTGAATAGTGGCTTTACCACTCCACCAGTTTCAATAATTTAGCAACGAATTTACATTTTTTTTTTTTGAAATATCAGACTAAAGGAACGAGTCAACAACATTTTGTTTATTAAAATATCGAAGTACTGGGACCTCATATCAATTTGAGGGCTTAGGTACACAGAACTCGCAAAATAAAATTAAAAGCTATAATAACACTAGTTTAAAAAACCTTAAGCAATATGCATTCATGAATAAGCTGTGATGGTTTTTTTGAATTTGTTTTAACTGTGATGATAATATTAGAGATCAAGAAAACTTAAACAACACCCATCGATCAAAACCTGGGATGATCCTTGTAAATATTAGGTTATAGTCATGAATTCATTTTATTTTCATCGGTTCTTAATACGTCTGCCAATATTTAGATTATTATTAAGTCTGAAAGGTGATGAAAGTTAAATTATAAAATTCCATTTCATTTATACATATATTTATATATACAGGTGAATCTAATATTACGTAATAATGATAAGTTTGAGAAAACTTACAGTGAAAATACTAACTCATAGACATGAATACGTGCCATATTTCAGACGTCCGGTAGTGGGTAAAACAGAATTACAAAATTCAGTTACATTCATAAACACATATACTAGATATAAACACGATTATATATAAATGTAGTGATTTTATACTCTTTGCTTGTATGAAGCGTGTTAACATGTTATATATGTTGTAGGATAATTAGATAAACCGATTTTTCCGCAACAATCTAGGGATATACCACATACGCTATACCACATTATATCACATACGTAGGTACGTAGGAAGTTCGCAGCTCTGTCAGTTTCTTAGATGGTTCATGATAAATGGTTCATACGAAAAAAAAATCTTTACCCAATACTAGACACTACTATTCTTTTGCGCCATGCTTCACGCATATGTTATATCTACAGCTATTTGGCGAATATATAAACATAGTTCATGTATCTTTACATTCGTTACTAATAAAAAAAACCTTAAAATTCATATCGTACCACCCCTGAAGTCATCAGTTCATCCGTTTCCGAGAAATACATACATTAACTTTTGGTTATTGAAACTTATTAAAAGAAGTAAGAGAAGTGAAGAGAATATTCAATCCTCTAGATCGGTTTTAATCACTTAAAAAAAAGGATCGTTCTTAAATTACCCTTGACGATGTATTGTGCTGATAAATCTAATTTAACTTGTATACATACTCAGTGCTAAACAATGAATCCTGTTGAAGTTCTTGGAAAGGGAGAAAGTCTGTGCACTATTGAACTTAACAGATCATTTTAACGCCTTCAAAATTATTGATTATGAACAGCACTACTTGGTAAAGGTCAGTTTAAAGCGTGGGACTGCAGCCGGATGACGATTAGATAGATATACATTACTTTGACCTACATTAGAATCTAATGTAGATATTATTTATCCACACATACACACGCTAATTGTTTTCTACTCCAGACCGTTACAGAAAGCATATGCGAAATACAAGCGGATCAATGCACTTTTTTTACAAAGTAGTTATAAAGCTAAGCAGTCATGACAGTACAATATATTTCAGTAATTTAATGTTAAATTTTACGGATTTCGATATTATAGCAAGCAGTTTTTTGCTAATTACCACACAAAACACTATCATAAAAATTTAAATTGTTAGTTTTCCTTTTTATATAAGTTAAAATGGCAAATGTTTAGACAGTTTAAATATGTAGAAAGAATTCAGCAGTTAAGATTTTCCAGTTCAAATATATCTTTGATATAAACGTTTTGTTTAAGAAACTGAAAGGTTTTATTAATTAACTTAAAAAAAGGTTTATTATGATATTTAACCATAACTATAATCAAATAAAAATTTCCAATTCTACGAGCATATAATGTTACTCTCGTTAAAACTTGCCAGCTAACTAATATTTTGAAAAACTATTCGAAAGACTATATGTTATTGTTTATAGAATACGTTTTTCTAGTATTTTTTTCAAATAGTGTGGTTACAGTTTGGCGAGTATTTATTTTTTATATAATAAGGATGACAAACGAGCACAAAGCCTACCTGATGGTAAGTGGGTGCTGTAGCCCACACACATCTGCATTTATCCTTGATTAAGAATCAATATGCAATTGCGTTGTCATCCCTGAGGACTAAGACGGAATGCTTCGTTTACA
Organism: Parnassius apollo; assembly: GCA_907164705.1. Taxonomy (NCBI): domain Eukaryota; kingdom Metazoa; phylum Arthropoda; class Insecta; order Lepidoptera; family Papilionidae; genus Parnassius; species Parnassius apollo. The sequence continues at coordinate 6,820,431 of CAJQZP010001196.1, forward strand.
GTAAAAAGGGTCACCGGTTCACTCACCAGAGCAGTATTAATCTGCCATTTTAAGCTGGTATTCTGTGAATAAGATGGTTTGTGAGATATAATCACAGGTCCAGCTCTATAAGTTTCAAAACCGTCGTGTAACAGTGACATCTCTTCAAATTAGATTACAAACACCATTTTATTTACCATACGGAACTTTGTTAATTCATTTTCACATCTTTAATATAATGCATTCCTGCATAATAACACCTGATTTTTATTATAATAATTATCACATTGCTCTAATACCTATATGTCATATACACCTAGGTACGTAATTAAATTTAAGCTCTTTTCATTAATGAAAACTTTCGCGACACTGTGTGTATCATAGAGTACACATATTTAGAACCCAGATTTATTTTTTATATTATTCGTAATTATAATATGAGGATTCACGAAGTTGGCTACTTTATTAATATACACATCCAGAGGATTTTTTATGAAATAGATGGTTAGTTTTTAACTAAGTAACGCTATTATTATTTTTAATTAGTGTAGCTATTCAAGGTAGTAAAATAATCATAATCTTATAAACATAAAAAAAATAAAAATGATATATTTTTTATAGAATAAGGGTGACAAACGAGCACACAGTCCACCTGATAGTAAGTGGATGTTGTGGCCATAGACATACTACATTTATCTTTGATTAAGAATCAAAACGCAGATGCGTTGTCACCCATGAGGACTAAGATGGAATGCCTTGTTTCCAGTAAAAAAGGATCTCCGGATCTCTACACTCACCATACGAAATACTGCTATTTTACGCTGGCATTCTATATTATGCTCAACACAGTCTCTATAATAATCTCCCTACTCGATTACGTAACATTTTACAGAAATATACCGTTATTATTTTTATGTTATAAAATCACGTTCGTAACAATTTTACAAACAATAATGGAATCTACATAAACCTTTGTGAAACTCTATCATTAATAGAAACAAAAACATTTTATTAATTTGGAAATTATCTCTTAATTAAAAGCAATCCTAAATAAAAATTTGATAGAAGTTGAAATACTTTCATAATATTTTCTACTCGTAGTTATTATTTATAGTAGCGTTTACTTATTCTAGATTAGAAAAACACAGATTAATCAATATTATTTTATTCTAACTTTCGTAACTGTGCGCTCGTCACGTGGTTTTGATTTACTTAGTAGTTTTTTCAAGCAGATAAAAATACTTGTGCATTTTACTGTAGCTAAAAGTATATCTGTAAAATAAGTTCGAGGTTTTATTTCAAGAAAAATCCTACTTTCGTTTACTGACGATTTCCTTCTCTTGCAATTTCTTAAACACAAATTTCCACGGGTCTTCTTGAACAGCCCTTTCCATTGTCACGCTAAACACTTCACGTTAATGTTAAATAAATCAAAACACAAATTCTTTTGTATTTAAAATAACTTTTACAACAAAACTGTTACAAATCTTACAATTTTGTGCCGTATCAATTTTCAGGCAGTACATTCCGCGCGGTGTCAGCGACTGTCTGATGGACTGCATGCGCTTGTCGGCTTTGTTTGCTTGAGGTTTATTACCTCCTCCAGTTTTCGGAGTTTCAAGGAAATTTAAAAAAATACACATCCACTGTCACTTTTTGTCTTATGATGTTTTATACAATAATATCAAAGCCTCTATATATCATGAAAACAGTTCTTTCACGTAGTAAAATACATAACATATAATAATATTTACGTTTCCCAGCATATTTGGGTAGTAGTATATTTAGGTATTTTAATAAAACCCAAATATACAGTATTTGAGTTCTAATAAAATGAATATCCATTCTAGTAAAAAATAAAAGTAGTATTTGACATAACCCTTAATTTATTTTATTATTATTATTAATTTTTAATGTACTTTATAGTCATTAAACTAAATTGAACAAAAAACTTAAGTAGACTAAACATACTGAACCAATAACCGCAACGTAAAACTTGGGTAATTTATTGAGTCATATAAAATAATATACATATAATGATAACTTTATTCTGGGCTGTACCAGTTCACATCGCAAAGCTAGTTTACACAATGTGTATTAATAATTATGAGTATTTTCCGCATGGGTTTTGCAGTTTTGGAAAACAGAAATACAATTACGCTTTAGAAAACATTGAAATGTTTATTAATTGTTTTCTTGACTGTTATGTACTCATTTCTTTTTACCACTAATAACTAAAATAACTAAAAAAATATTATATTTCTATCTAAAAAAAATATTATATTCAGTACAAAATCTCTAAAAATAGTCAAGGGTATTTCAAAGTTCAAAGAACATAAAATTATTTGCTCAAGTATTAACGAGTGACGTCAACAGTCACTTTTTAAGTGGCAATAAAAATTAAATGTCTTCTCTCTTTGCTACCTATCAGCCGAGGACATTCCACCTTAGTCCTCAAAGGTAAACGAATCTGTAGCCTCCTTCGCTCAAAGTTGACGATGGGAGCTGTCCGTGGGGTGTATAGCTAATGATCATCAGGTATACAGTCCGTAAGTTCTTTTGTATATTCACTTTAAGCGTCTGATTACCAATATATCTTAATGTTTCCACACGATCGTCAAGCTTTTTTTAAATTATTTTTATAGGATAGGGTGATAAATGAGCACACAATCCACCTGATGGTAAGTTGTTGCTGCGGCCCGTAGACATCTACATCTATCCTCAATTACGAATCAAAATGCAGATGCGTTGTCACCCGTGAGGACTAAGATGGAATGCCTCGTTTTTAGTAAAAAGGGTATCCAGTTCTCTACACTCACCATATGAAACACAGCAGCATTAAGCTACTATTTCACGCTGGTATTCTGTGAGAGCGTGGTCCTTTCCCAGTCAAGCCGACCCATTCGTGCTACAACTATACTATTAATATAATTGCAGCATGGCTCTACCACCTATAAAATTCTTACGGTGGCGTCGTGTGGCGGGTCGTCCACTTCCCTATAAATGATCGAGGAGGGCGATGGCTGCCACATGCGTCACACTTGTGATCAGGTACTACTTGTGAGAACTGGTCTACTCGGGTTTGCAACTTATTATATATACCTTTGATTCTTTTATATATTCGTATATCCATAATGATTTTAATTTTTTACGTCGAAAAATAAAGAGTTTTCATTTAAATTTCACCATTTTTCTTCGAATTACTTTTGTCACGAAAATTAGAGAAAACCTCCACCATAACATTTAAAGAATCTGACTCAGATGCTACGAGCATAATTTGTTTGCGTTAGAGAGTCATGTGATCAATTATAGATAAGAATAGTTAGAGAGAAATAATTACCTCATTATAACACTTGAAATTGATGCAAAGACATAGGGTATCAAAGAAATAATGTCTCGGCTTCAGAACATAGCTATGTGATTATTTTTTAGTTTGATGGCAGATTGCACTTTTTTTAAAGAAGTTGTTAAAAGAATGACGATCTGGTGGGACATGAAAGAAATGTATGCAGCTGGCTCAAGACCACTCGTGGTCCATCATCACATCCGTTCCTTGAGGGAGGCCTGTGTTCAGTTTAACAATGGAACACTGGCTAATAATGATCCTTTTGATGATAGGAGTGGAGCGAAGCCTCGTCTTCAAACTGTTCGTGCGTCTGTCAGAATGCTGTGTCTTTGATTATTTCAAAACTCTTAGCATTATTTAGTATAGAAAGAAAACACTACAAAACTAATTTTCTGCTTAATTTTTTTTATTGGCCACAAATCACATAACTTATCAGCAAAGAAATTACGTCTCATCATCATCATCATCATTACAGCCTTTCACAAGTCCACTGCTGAACATAGGCCTCCCCCAAATAATGCCACAAAGCACGGTCCTGAGCCACCTGCATCCATCGACTTCCTGCATGTCTTACCTGGTCGTCACTCCATCTAGTGGGGGGTCGCCCTACACTACGCCTACCGGTACGAGGCTGCCACTCGAGAACCTTTCTTCCCCATCGGTTATCGGTTCTTCGAGCTATATGGCCGGCCCATTGCCACTTACTAGCTACTAGCTTACTAATCCGTTGGGCTATGTCGGTCACTCTGGTCTTACTGCGGATATCCTCATTTCTGAGTCTACCACGCAGAGAAACTCCGAGCATAGCCCTCTCCATAGCTCGCTGAGCGACCTTGAGCGTCCTCATACGGCCAGCAGTGAAGGACCACGTCTCTGATCCGTAAGTCATCACTGGCAACACGCACTGGTTGTATGTACACTTTAGTTTTCAGAGATTGAGGTATTACGTCTATTACTACAAAATAACAATAAGTTATAGAACGAATAGACTTCATATTAACAATTGATGAACTAAAATAAATTAAAATGATGTTGATTTTGTACATAAAATACAATTTTTTTAATGTTTAGTACTAAATGGAACCTCCTTTTGCTGATTTCCAAGTTTATGAAATATATTTTAAATCGTTCAGAAAAACATAAAGTGATTCGTAAGTTCGATCCAAATATAAAGAGAAATAATGATTACCGTAATAAAGTAAAAAAAATATCATACTCTACTCCCCGCGGTATAGTATTAAAACACTGGCAGCGTTTCCTCGCTGAATAGCTAGCTATACTTGAACTATGGGCGAGAGAAGAACCAGCCCTCTCATCACCAGCAGCCACGACCAGTCGCAGATAAAGTTCCCTTAAGTACGTCACCGCACGTTAACCTCACGGACCGATAGTCCCTATAGCTCTGTATGTAGTTATCTCTCAGACTAATATTTGCGCCAATTACTTAGCTCAGCTGCCTGTGATGCCGCCCCGGCTCTAAACTCTACCCCTAAGAAGAGAGGCTGCCAAAGTGTATACGTAAGTAGCATTCCACACGAGGGCTTTACCTCTTTCCCAAGAGATAAAAGTCTTACTGTCGGGTCTGCTCGGGAACATTTATAGAGACAAGAGAAGAGCTCTTCTTCTTTAGTATTAAATCGTTAAAATAACTTTCACTCCTAAATATCAAGCTATCCAGACTGAAAAACAAATATATTAATTACAGACCAATTATCAAATTAGCTACTTAATTTCTTCGCTGCAGGATTTTAAAATTATATGTGTACGTATACGAGACGTTAGCATCCCGATTGTCTATACGTGACACATTGGTCATTGTTATGTTAAATAGATATTGTAATTACGCTCTGGCAAACTTTGAAGGCCATATTCAAATATGTAGTTTCTTTTATATTAAACGTGTGGACGTAACTACTAACTACATACGGTTTAGTAGGTGCTAAAAAGTTCCGTAAACTGAAAAGATTATTGAAAAAATCTTTTAAATAAAAGGAATTTTTAAGAGTTTCATATAATTTAATAACATAATAATAATATTAATGTCCTCCAGACCGAGTTTCGGTCACGGCGGTCAATCTCAAGGAAGACTAGGCATCGACGCAGGACAGGGTTATAGTGCCCAAATGTATGCGCAAAGCTCAGGTGCACTCTCTATTCCCACATTCTCATATTCGATGGGACGGTAAACCGACACAAGCGTAGAGAAATCAGGCGCAAGACCAACGACTCTTCGTGCTTTCCGAGGCACGGGGGTGAGACACCGCCAACTTTCTGACTCCGGACAGCTATTGAGATTTTCTTGACGGAAAAACTCAATAAACTGATTTTTTTTAGCTCGACCCGAGATTCGAACCTGGGAACGTAAGATCAGCAGTCTCACTTGTACAACCACTAGGCCAACGAGGCAATCTGTTATTGACAATTAATTAATGACATAATTAGTTAAGAAATAACAGATTGTAATGTATATACATAAGAGACATAATTTTAGAATCCACTTTCCCATGTCATCCTTTCATAAGAGCCGACAGAGAAAAACTGGGTCAGGAGATGCACAGCAGCATCATTTTGGTAACAGTTAAAAATAATTACTTACTTGGCTCCTCGTTGATCGTTGATGCCTCGTGTGTCTTTCCTGGAATAGTGGTGTTGGGAGTAGTGGTGCTGGGATTAGTGGTGACGGGATTAGTGCACGCAATTGAGGGAGGGCGGGAGGTGCTCTTCAAACTAGGTAAGACACATCATTTTATTCAATTGAGCGGATGTTTGCAATGTAACTATTAATATCTTAATCAAAATAATTAAAAAAAACTGCGGTTGCCTAGCGCTATGGCAACCATTTCCCTTATGAGGCAATCTATGGGAAAGGCCTATGTTTAGCAGTGGATAAATGAATAATAACACAAATTTTGAATCACATTTCAAGTTCGCCATTTTACACTGAAATCTGTGCCCAATTATAAAAATTACGTACACTGTTACTTAATTTTTCATTTTTACACAACCAAGCTAACGTCATGGTGGAAACTTAAAAGAATCCACCACCTATCCATATCGCAACGTGTGTATCGAAATAGATTATGGAAAACTCCAGAAAGATCTTATGGCCTAAGCGCTACAACGTACTACATCGTTTACGCCGGACGTAATCGATGTAGTCTGATCGGTGACTGACAGAAAATTTCTTGTCAAGTGAAGAATTGTCTATATTCACAACATTGATCTACAGGGTTAGTGAATACAGTGCAAGTACCTTCAATGTAACGATCCTGCTTCCCATGATCCGTCTGCGAAATTTGGGGTGTCGGCTTTCGAATAGATTTTATAAAATCAGTTTGTCTTTAGAGTTTCAGTCGTCAATCAGTACTTCAAGCCATTCGAACTAAAATTTTTGCTTATTCTTTCGTAACGCGTACAGCAAAGGAGTGGAATAGTTTGCCAGTGTCGTGTCTTTCCGTCCAGTCCCAATCTTAGTGTCTTCGAAATAAGGGTGGATAAGATTTTGTTACGCTTAGACAGTGCGATTTATTCTCTAGGGCTTCAACACCAGTTATTACCAGTTTAAAATGTATGTCATGAATGACTATAATAAGTAAAATCCCGGGATTGCACTCAAAGAAGAACCTGGCATATCTTCCCTTATGGCCTTAATAATACCCGTATCTTAATAAAGCATTGTCACCTGCCATAACTAAGATGATTGTTCGATATCTATGTGTTTCAATGGCGATTTTTAATTCTCATTCTTTCCCTCGTATAGTCCGATGGGGCGGCAATTCAAAATGACCAAATATGGATCAAATAGAAATCACACGCAGCACCACTAAATGCTTTCCGAGCTCGGTCACCGACAATTTCTTTACTCCGGGCTGCTACTGAGAATTTCTTAAAAGAAAAACTCAATAATAAATTTTTGTCCCGACCCGGGATTCGAACTCAGGACCTCACAACCAAGAGTCGCGTTAACGACCACTAAACCATCGAAGCGAACAGCATGGCGTGTACATACATTATAAATCATGTAATTATATCTTTATTTTTAAATACTTTATATAAAACCGTAAATTGTTAAAACCCTGGTTTAGCACAACTTGGTACTATCTCTTAGTCATCGAAAGTTTATTGCGATGAGAACATTAGTGATCTCATCTAGTAAAGCAACAAATTAAGTTAATGCTCTGATCAACATTGAGTAATAATTGTTTACAAAATAATTACAATAAATTAGGTCATTAAAAATAAATGTTAAAAAAATAAGTAAAATAACCTAAAAACTAAATGTAACAAAATTCTGAATATAATTAAGAATGTAATAAATTTCAAAATCGTACAGCTGTATAGGAATATAATAGCTGAACATAACAAGCTAAAGCTCAGGTGCGCTCAGTCTTAAAGTGAAATGGGCGCCAAAAGCTATTATAGACTTAAGTTCACAGTCTATCTATATTTTCTAAAGTATATAGAACTCTCTCTATATTCTCAGTAAACACAACCCTTAAACAAGCCATACAAGGGTTACAGAAAAACTCAAAGAATGTAGGGTCCGCGTAAATTGAATAGCTACCTATTACCTACGTATATAGAGGATCGGGAGTCGCAAGTTCCAAAGCCAGTTAAAATTAAACGCGATATAATTCGTACAACTATGTAGTTTCATTTAAATTATTTAAGGTGAAGTGGACGCCAAAAGCAGATTTTTCACGCTTTATAGGTGCGCAGAAAAGCAATTTTTTGTCATTAAGAATTACGAATCCACATTTTTTTTAATTCATTTGTTAAAGATTTTTCTAAGTGAATTAGGTATGTTGGCCAAAACACGATTGACACATTTTGGCTCCATAGAAAAAGATCGCAAAGTTTCCTCAAAATCTACAATTTTAGGTACGTCCACTAAGTGAAAAAGCTGTTTAATTCGAATGTAATGAAATCAATTTCAATTAAATTCGGGCTATGTGTTCACTAGTAAATACGTGAGTGGTATATGGGTTAATTTTTTAATAAAAGAGTATATATAATTTTAAAAAGAAATATCAAATATTGTCCGATTAAAAAACGAGTGGGCCGACCAAACAGCCGCCAGTCGCACCTATAAAGCGTGAAAAATCTGCTTTTGGCACCCACTTCACCTTAAAGCGCGATGAAAAAGTTTGATTGACGGGGTCACTAACATTCATCATCATCATTCGTTGCAGTCTCTAGAAGTCCACAGCTGAACATAGGCTTCCTGATACATTGGGTAGATGAGGGGTGGGATATTTTCTATAATTGCCATAATCGATAACCGCAGTTTATTATTATTTTAAATTGCTATAAGAAAGTTAATGCTGCCCATTTCTCCTATTTCATTTCCCTGTGTTGCTTAACATTGTGCAATAGATTAATAAATAAAGAAAGTTAAGATTTGTGAGACTGAGTTGAAAAGGCCCAATAAAAATTTGCTACCAAAATGTTAAATGTTAATAAAATATGTTAATATTAATTGTTATTAATATATATGCAAAATGTTAATACAGTGCAACCTCGATAAAACAAATCGTATGGGAACAAGTAAATATTCGTTACATAAAGTAATTCGTTGAACTGAGATTTGTTATGTTGCGGTTAGGTTGGTCTAAAATTTGTTATAAAGAGGTAAAAAAATAATTTTATTCACAACTTCTACTAATAAACTTTATTAAAGGTCTTGGATTAACAAAATTCGTTAATTAGAAGTATTTACTTTTCTTGATAGTTAAAATTCGTTATAAAGAGGTTCTTCGGAGGAAATGTTCGCAATGTAAAGGACAATTCAAGGGGATTACGAAGAATTTGTTAAATCGAGAAAGTCGTTATATTGAGGTACGTTATATTAAGGTTGGACTGTAGTTATTTTTGCGCTACAATATACAGAACCTATTTTCATATTATTTTATTATTATTCATGTCCAGCAGCGAATTAAAAATAGGCTGATGAAGAGAAGAAAAAACACAATGGGGTCCTATTTTCCTAACTCATGATTTGTAGAGTGTATGCATTGATGTATAGATATAATATGACTGCCTCGTTGGTCTAGTGGTTGTAGTAGTGCGACTGCTGGGTTAGAATCCCGTTTCGGGCCAAAAAATTAATTATTGAGTTTTTCCGTCAAGAAATTCTCAGTAGTTGCCCGGAGTCAGGAAGTTGGCGGTGTCTCACCCCCGTGCCTCGGAAAGCACGTAAAGCCGTTGGTCCTGCGCCTGATCTCTCTCCGATCGTGTCGGTTTTACCGTCCCATTGGATTATGAGAGTGAGGGAATAGAGAGTGCACCTGTGCTTGCGCATACACTTGGGCACTATAATCCTGTCCTGCGCCGATGGCTAGCCTCCGTTGAGGCAGGCCTCCGTGACCGAAATTCGGTCTGGTGGACATTCTTATATTAGATATAATATTATAATACCAGAAATTTGTTTTTTTTTTGTACACAACATTCCATGAATTTAACACGTTTGTTTGCTAAAGACAACATGTAATTATAGCTGGGCCACTTATCATCATTTTCTAACTGGCTTGTCAGAACAGATGTCCTTATAAGATTTATTCTATTCTAAGAGAATCTGGTACTTATAATTCACCTTGTATTGTTAAACATTAAATATTACTGTATTGTAAGTTGTATTATTTTGTAATCAACAGAAACTTAAAAAGGCATTATATTTAAATCGTTTTTCAACATGTAACTAATAAGAAATAAAAACAGGCTTTAAGCCTCAACCCTCAACATGGTAGGTCCCGCAACCCACTTGGACCCAGCGCCGGATGCAGAATGTTCTATTATAATAACATAATGTATGTTGGGCAATAGTTTTTTTTTTTAATGAAAGTAAGAATGTCGGACAAGCATTCAGTTTACTTGATGGTATGTGGGTGTTGTGGACCATATACTCATTATGTCTATCACCGATTAAGAATCAACATAACGTTACCACTTACCATAAAGCTAATTAATGCTGGCATCAGTGGCGTAGCTATGTAATCCAGGCCCCCGGGGCAAAAATGTAATTGGGGCCCCAGCTAAAACTTTTGTGATTTCAGTTCAAGGTTTGCTGGTCAGGGACCACAAAGTTAAAAGTCAAAAGTTCTTTACTCAACTAGGAACTTAATATATAATTTTTTGAACCTCGTTCATGGACACCGACTGACCCTTTGAACTTCGGTGCACTACCCCGCCTAGCTCTAAGGTAGTTATTTATTTTAAATATTATTAGAAATACAAATAAATGTTCACTGGATCGTGTGAGACACAGCCACGTTGTAGATGTAATAAAAAATGTGATAAAGTAACCACTGGCTGGTATTCAGTGCTGTTGTGAACAATCGTGCTGCAGTTTTTTTATTACATCTACAACGTGGCTGTGTCTCACACGATCCAGTGAACATTTATTTGCATTTTATTTTTTCTTCATAATAGCAATAAAAGCCATAAGGAAGTTATACAGTATACTAACTATGATTACAATAGCATAGCATGGTTTTTCGTGAAACAGTACAGTGTATTGCTTGAATGCGTATGACTTCAGGGTCAATTTTTATTCAATGAACAGATAAAAACTGACAAAAAGTTGCTCTTTTCTCACAAAATAACAATGCACTGTGACAAAAGCATGACATTCTCTATTATATAGTAACATTTTCATTCATTCTATACATTGTTTCAATTAATCATTAATAGACACGTGGTATTTTGGTTAAAATCAATATTATACGTGGTAGTCATGCTGCAGTTATATTAGTAGTATAGTTGTAGCACGAATAGATCGGCTCAACCGGGGAAGGACCACGCTCTCACAGAATACCAGCGTAAAATAGTAGCTTAATGCTGCTGTGTTGATGGTGAGTGTAGAGAACCGGAGACCCTTTTTCAGTAAGAAAACAAGGCATTCCATCTTGGTCCTCACGGGTGACAACGCATCTGCATTTTGATTCGTAATCGAGGATAGATCTAGATGTATATGAGCCACAGCAACCACTTACCATCAGGTGGACTGTGTTAATTTGTCACCTTATCCTATAAAATAAAAAATAATGGCTTAATATTATATTACTCTACTTTAAGACTTTTATTTCGTAATTTATGATTTTGTTTTCCACCCTTAGGGATGAAATTTTTTCTTTAAATTTCTTTAACTACTTCTGGGGTAATATCATACACCCTTGAAGATTGAAATGACTGTTTAATAAATTAAATTGTGGAACATTTTCCTATAATATATTATAGAGGTTTAAAAATGGGCAAAAACATTGTTAAGGCAAATTTTATTTACGTAACATTACGCTTGGTTGATTTTAGTGGATTAATCAAAAGCCCTTCAACATTTCTTAATCGAGGAAAAACGGGTGTATAAATTAATAAAATTTTCTAATTGAAATTCATGAGTTTAGATCCGTGATTTAGCCCTTGTGTGAAAGGAATTGTTAATTGAAATACAAGGCAAAGGGCCGTTGCGAGTTATGACCTAGTGGCCTCCTAACCTCTAAGCAGCTGTGACCCTATTTTGATCAAACAAATGAATAGTAGCAAAAAGCATTGATTTGTAATAACATAACATTATTTTTGCCACAAAATTATTTAAGTACCGAATAGTGTAGATAACACTTTTTTGAAATAATTAAACTTTGATAAATAACTTTCTTTGCGTGTAGTGGCGGTTGAGAATATCCACTACCCCATATCTTCCCGTGGGTGTCGTAAGAGGCGACAGAGGGAAACAGGTAGGAGATGAGCAGCAGCATCTTCGTAATAACAACAATAATATAATAAAAAACTGCGGTTGCCAACCCGCTTGCCAAGCGTGGCAACTATGGCAAATATCGTCCATGAGTAACGACGCAAACAATCGGCCCCCAGTCCCCAGCGGCCCCGCTATTCCTGGCTACGGTCGCGAGCATGGTAACGGCGGGGCAGGGGGTGCTAAGAATCTCCGGTGGAGGATCGATTGCTACCTACGACGACTCGACCTGGCAACATATAACGCACGCACCCTGAGGACTGACGAGAAGATACTGGAGCTGGAAGAAGAGGTAAACAAGCTGCGCTGGCATATTATTGGATTATCCGAGGTCCGAAGAGAAGGGGAGGACACGGTAATCCTGGAGTCCGGCAACTTGTTCTATCGTCGGGAGGGCGACCATCTGTCCCAAGGAGGTGTCGGATTTATCGTCCACAAATATCTCGTCAACAACGTTGTAAAGATTGGAAGTGTGTCGACGAGGGTCGCGTACCTGATACTCAGAATCACCAAACAGTATTCACTGAAGGTCATACAGGTTTACGCACCAACCTCGGCACATCCCGATGAGGAGGTGGAGGTAATGTATGAGGATATTTCCAGAGCCATGCATTCCTCCAAAACCCACTACACGGTGTTGATGGGAGACTTCAACGCCAAACTAGGCACAAGAGAAAACGGTGAGCTGAAGTTAGGGAAATTTTGAGTAGGGCAACGGAACCGAAGGGGCCAGCAGCTGGCAGACTTTATGGAGAAAGAGGGACTCTTTATGATGAACTCTTTCTTCCAGAAGCGGCCCCACAGGCAGTGGACCTGCTCGAGCCCCGACTCGAGCCCCGAAGGTTCGACAAAAAATGAGATTGACTTCATTATGACGACCAGACGCCAACTGTTCAGTGATGTCTCAGTAATCGCAAGGGTGAAAACCGGCAGCGATCACCGTATGGTTAGAGGCACTGATGGCAATGAAGTCAACGCTCCGTCCCCCTCGTGCACTAATCCAGAATCCCGAAACCTTTCAGCTCGAGTTACGTAACCGCTTTCAGTGCCTAGAAGATTGCAATGCAGTGGACGATATGAATGACAAGCTCGTGGAAACTGTCCATGCGGTCGGAGCTAAGTTTTGCAAGACCCGCCGCAGAAGAACACAAAAATTCTCCGATCACACTCTTAATCTCATGGCTGTTAGACTGTAGATGAGGCTGCAATCGTCAACAGATTTGACAGCATACAGGCAACTGAACAGACAGATCTCCAAATGCATGCGGCGAGACTTACGCAACTTTAATACTGCTCGTATTAAAGAAGCGATCGAGCGGAACCAGGGCTCCAAAATCTTTGCCAGAGATCTGTCTGCCAGAAAGAGCCAACTGTCAAAGCTGACGACTGAATGTGGCAGCATCGTTTCCGGGACACCAGAGATTTTGAGTGAGATTGAGAGGTTCTATGGGCAGCTGTACACATCATCGTTGGAGCCACATGCAAGTGTGAGTAACGATCCAAGAGCAAGTCTTATCCGACACTATTCCGATGATATCCCGGACGTCAGTCTGAGCGAGATTAGAATCTCTCCAGCACCTTAAAACGGCAGGGCCCCAGGCGAGGATGGAATTACAGCGGAGCTTCTGAAAGCGCGTGGAACACCGGTTACACCGGTAATTGAAGTCCTTCAGAAGCTCTTCAATTCCGTCCTCCATGGTGGCATTACTCCGGAGGCGTGGAGCAGAAGTGCGGTGGTCTTGTTCTTTAAGAAAGGCGACAACGCTCTCTTGAAGAACTACAGACCGATTTCCCTTCTGAGCCGCGTCTACGTGCTGTTTTCGAGAGTCATTACGAATCGTCTCGCAACGCAAACTCGACGACTTCCAGCCTCTTGAACAAGCCGGTTTCCGAAAAGGCTTCAGTACCATAGACCACATACATACCCTGCGGCAGATTGTACAGAAGACCGAAGAGTACAATCTGCCACTGTGCCTGGCATATGTGGACTATGAGAAAGCCTTTGATTCCGTCGAAATTTGGGCGGTGCTACAGTCCCTTCAGCGGTGCCAAGTTGACTGTTGGTATATCGAAGTGTTTGTACAGTAGGGCTACGATGGCTATCCAAGTACAGAACCAGAGTTCGAAACCTATCCAACTGCAGAGAGGTGTAAGACAGGGTGACATTATATCCCCGAAACTCTTCACCGCTGCGTTGGAAGAGGTTTTCAAGCTACTGGACTGGAAAGGATACGGTATTAACATCAATGGCGAGTACATCACACACCTTCGATTTGCCGACGATATAGTCCTTATGGCAGAATCGCTGGAGGACCTTAGCACTATGCTCAATGACCTCAATGGTGTCTCCCAACGGATAGGTCTTAAGATGAACATGGACAAAACAAAGATCATGTTTAATGTCCGTGTTACACCTATGCCGGTAGTTGCTGGGAGCACTATGCTCGAAGTTGTTGACGAGTACGTTTACCTGGGACAAATAGTCCGACTAGGTAATTCCAACTTCAACCGAGAGGTCAATCGACGCATTCAACTCGGCTGGGCAGCGTTCGGGAAATTACGACACATCTTCTCGTAAGGTATACCTCAATTTCTGAAAACTAAAGTGTACAACCAGTGCGTGTTGCCAGTGATGACTTACGGATCTGAGACGTGGTCCTTCACTGCTGGCCGTATGAGGATGCTCAAGGTCGCTCAGCGAGCTATGGAGAGGGCTATGCTCGGAGTTTCTCTGCGTGATAGACTCAGAAATGAGGATATCTGCAGTAAAACCAGAGTGACCGACAAAGCCCAACGGATTAGTCAGCTGAAGTGGCCATATAGCTCGAAGAACCGATAACAGATGGGGAAGAAAGGTTCTCGAGTGGCAGCCTCGTACCGGTAGGCGTAGTGTAGGGCGACCCCCCACTAGATGGAGTGACGACCTGGTAAGACATGCAAGAAGTCGATGGATGCAGGTGGCTCAGGACCGTGCTTTGTGGCGTTACTTGGAGGAGGCCTATGTTCAGCAGTGGACTTGTGAAGGGCTGTAATCATGAAATAACTTTCCACAAAGATATTAAAATAGTTTTGTTTCCAATTTTTAATGTTCTCTAGTTCAATTTTAACAAGGACGGTATATTTCGAATGCTGCGATTGTGCAGGATATTTTATAGTACTCAGAATATAAAGTTGTTCTATAATCTGAAGCCGCGAGGAAACAACACATGTTCAATGGCAGTGGTAAGCAAAAAACAAACCCATCGTTATTTTCCACCATTTTCTTTTTAATTTTTTTTATTCCATTTTAGGTTTATAATTATAATTGAAAGGAATTATATTTTATTCGTGTAACCCACAAAACAGTTTATTTAATAATCATACTCACATAGTGACTCACACCGATGACATGGAAGATTCCCCACAAAAAGAAAAACTAATTGGGACAAGTTTTTCTTTTTCTGGGGGATTCCCCATATAATATATTACCTTACATTGCGAGTGCAACGAAAATGTTGCGGACACCTACCGGCTAAAACCCCACAGTGGTGATCATCAGCGTATTCGAGGGGTCCCGGGTTTTCGGAACGCAACCAGTGCCCCTCAATCGCTTTGCAACACTATTAGCCCGTCCCGGGAACAGCACTTGCTGTCTCCATCACTGTCGCAGTGCTACCCCGATGTCTCGGAAACACTTCCGGGTCATCTCATCCTGCTCGGGGGTCTGTAGTCCCAGAAAGGACGGACAACCTTTTTACCCACACAGGCGCTCCATACACGGATCGTGTTGCCTTCCCATAGAGGGGACGTACTCCGTCGGTTCTCCTGGACTGTGCAGCAGTGAAGCAAGTATATATCTTAACTTGACCGTTTATTAAACTTTAATATTTTTACCTTTGTGAATGTGTTATGCGAAAAGGACGGAAATGTTGAGCAAAATTAACCGAACCTGACTCCATTTGCGTGATTCTGAGACACCACTCTCGCCTCCTTTATACTTCTCTTTCACACCTCTATCTTGTAACCTTTCTATTACTATATTCTATAATGCACTGGTAGACACAGATGTTCGATGGCACCAACGTCTGAACAGACCATCAATTCGTCACAATAAGAACCGTCCTTACGTTAGATCCCCGCTAAACCCTTGTATCTCCAACTGCGCTCTTCATTCTTCCATTCACAATTATCTAATCTATCCTGCTTCTATCAATAAATACTACTCATGCCAGTAATTTGTAAATCATTTTATAAATCACACGTACGTCATCCTAGCGTTAGATGTAAAATATAAAACGACATTAGATAAAAAGTTTGTTTCATAAAAATTACTGACAAATCGCAGGGTACACAAACTATCTATAATATTATATACCATCTGTCAATATATTTAAATTTAATCAACGTTTTGATTGATTTATCAAAAGGCAAATTTATAATAAGGTTGTAAAACAGTGTTATCTTAGAAATAAAAACTACATATCTCCGAAATTCATTATATTTAAATGGTTGGTCACTCTGTCATATGAGAAAACAGAAGAATTGTTAAAACTGATCTTGGATAATTGAAGGTATTTTGTGAAATTATTAAGTATATAGCGTTGTTTAACTCTTATATTCATTTTAAATGAATATAGTTAATAAATTCATGTTATATAAAACTTGGATTGGTTGTTGTAGGTTTTTTAATGTATTAATAATAATTAATTAATTAATTTTATGTATTAATAATAAGATGTTTTTGCTGCTTTGTGTGTATGTTAATACAATCTGTCTGATAAGGGGTATAAAATAACGCTTAATGAACTTTGGTCTCAGGCTTCCCCGATACATGCTTTGCTTAGACAGGAAAACAACAGATACATATCACCTTTTGTGTGATTGTTTCTGTTAATAATACATTTTTCATTTTCATTTCATTTTCAAAATGCAGATGCGTTGGCACCTCTAAAGACTAAGACGTAAGGCCTCACTTCCAGTAAAAATGGTCCCCGGTTCTCTAAACTCACCATACGAAACACAATATACGCTAGTATTCTGTGAAAGGATGGTCCTTTCACAGAATACTAGCGTATCAAGGTCCCGGTCAAGTGTAACCATTCGTGTTACAACCATAATATAGCTGCAGCATAGCTCTACCACGTAGATACATTTGAATTTAAAGATACTTTTTTCTTCTTTTCGACTCACCTATGTAGTTATCCTAAAATAAGAATATTTTTCTATGTCACTGTTATGTGATGATCAAATAATAATGATTGATACTTTATTAAAACTACTTTTACGGATTTTATCGCGTTTATTTTTACTTTTTATTTACTTTTATTTTTAATTCCCGACGTTTCGGGCGACTGCAGACTTCCCGCAGACTTCCCGTTGTGATCATATCCTAAACGGACCCAACCATTACATCAGATTTGATAGACCACAAATCCTCGCGAAAGAACACCGATTCCTACCAAGGATGATGAGTGACGTGAGGCTATTGAAATTAAAAAACATCCTAATTTCAATAGAGAAGGAGGCTGGGTACTACCACCTGCTTGGGATCCTATAATCAATAAAATTAAAACTAAACCCAAGCATAGCACTGCAAGACCTCAGGACATAGTCAGTTCATTTTGCATAGATCGGACTATAAACAATAATTAAAAAAGCTGAAGGTACTCCGGGTTTAACAATGACATCGGGACGTCAGTCATCTCAGTCCCCCGTGACCATGGGTGCTGGAAAGCGCCCGAAACGTCTGGAATTAAAAATAAAAGTAAATAAAAAGTAAAAATAAACGCGATAAAATCCGTAAAAGTAGTTTTAATCATGTATAGTGTTCGCGTAAATATAAGAAATGATTGATACTTTTTTATGCAACTTCGATTCTTTGTCCAAGTTTCAAAATCTAATATACTTTGCCACTTTTGGTTTGGTATAGTAGAAAACAAAGAGCCAGTATATCTCTACAATAAGCTTGATTTGGCTAAAGATCATAATAATAATAATATAATCTCAGATCAGTTGATCAAAAATTAGTATATTCTTTTAGATGCCTTACTGCAATCAGAGACAGTTTTACAATTCAACAAAGTATTGGAACAACTTGACGCCTCCCTTACGTAGCCTTGCAACAATTAACAGTTTTGGAAATAAATGTAAATTACTGCTACATAGTTAACCAAAAATGTTGATAAGACGACGTATCTACGTTTTTTTTTTTGTATAATATCTCACTCGTTCGGATTTGTGGAGCCATAGTAAAAACAGAATAGTAGGATAACTTCCGCGTCGTGCAAGACTTAAATGCTTACTGTTGCGGGGTTGTCACTGTCTTTTTGTTTAACAGCTAAGTCTCATTTAGTTTTATGAGTTGTTATAATATTTACAAACGTAATACATACGGATACGTACCTATGCATCTTATTTGTTAATAATTTCTTTAGTTTCCTCTCAAAGAATCAACGTTTGTTAAAAAAAAATCTGGCTTTACATTACAACAAATGCCAAATAACTAAAATTCGAGTAAATTAACACCGAGCATATGAAGTGAGCATGGTGATCATCATAATGGTCAGCATGGTCATCATGAAGTCAGTCAAATATAGTAATATAACCTATTAATGAAAAGCTAATTTACTTTAACAAACGCATATATTAATTTATTTTACAAAAGAGAAAATAAAACAAAAAAAGACTGCTAGCAAATTTTTATTAAAAGTCAACAAAGTCACAAACAAAGGTGATTGCGGAGCGCGGCAATGGCCTTCACCGACTCGGCCCGATCTTTCCGACTTAGCAAGTGTCATTGTGAGCTTGCTGTGGCTTGTGCGTACGAGTCCGTACTGTCACGTGCCGGGCACGTAAACATATTAGCGACGATCGCTACATTTCTTAGAAGAGAGCCTACTATTCTGTTTTTACTACGGTGGAGCATTCGGATTTTAGTACAGAGAATCTATAGGGTATTTTTTATGAGATAAAACAAATATAGTATTTTGAAATTTTAAATGTATATTCGTCTATAAACGTAATATTTATTAAACTTTTTTAAAACAAATCCAATATTTTAGTTTGTCGCGAGGTATTTAATGATAAATAAAAAACTTTGTCTCGCAATTAATGTAAAAGCATTTTTTCTGGCACAGGAATATTCACTTAATCAGCCCATTAAAGGCATATATTTAATGAGGACACTGCGCTAAGCGGAGAAGCGCAAGAAGCGGGTGTGGATGAGGCGTTCGGATTACAGAGGTGTTCGGATTAGAAGGGGTTCGGATTATAGAGGTCCTGCTGTATACTTAATGAAAAATGAATTTACTAGTAAATATGCTAAATGTGTTTTCTAGACAACGAGTCTGTTGGCACTTTAATCTAGCTGTTCCCCGCGACTTCGCCCGTGTATATATTTAGGGCTTTAACTTTTTTGTTCTAAAATAAGAGTAGAGGAGAGTACTGAATTTATTAACAAGGTGATGAACTTTGGGCAGCAGCCTAGACGTCTTATTCAAACAATAACTTAATTTTTTTAAGAAATCTATGTATTTTCTTTCCTGACAGGGGTGCAAGTGCAACCCCTACATCTTTCTGTCGGCGCTCAACATGAGAAGCATCCTACGAATATTGTCTTTTCAGAAGTAACATCAATTACACCTTTGTTTTTTTTTAATTTAACGTAAAACAAAGGTTTGACTAATATATTTAACGAATTTAATAAAACTGTATAATATACGGATCCTATCGCGTTTAATTTACTTATTTCAACTTATTTTTAATTACCGATGTTTCGTGTACTTTGCAGCACCCACGGTAACGGGGGGGGGGGGATATTTGACGTCCCAATATCATAGTTAGCCCGGCTACCTTAAATTTTGTAATATTAATTTTCGGTCCGATCCACGCAGAAAGAGCTTACAGTATCTTGAAGTTTTGTAGTAGTACGCTTGGGTTTGGGTTTAATTTTGTTAATTATAGACTCCCAAGCAGACAACTGCTTATACATACAAATAAAATTGGATGAAACTAGACTTAATATTACCGTAGGAAAAATTAATAGAAAGTACAAGTCATACAAAAGAAAAAATATTCGGTATCCCTGATTTTGATTGTATATTAGTCTTTCCTCTTAATAAAATCAAATAACTCAAAAGAAAAACCTTTAACGTTATACATACAATAAAAGTAACTACAAATAACATTTACAATTTTTCTTTAGTAACTGCATAAATAACGTTCGTTAAACTAAAAACATTACTGTTAGTCTAAACCCGTGTGGCACTGGAAGACTTCAGTTTTTACTGTTTTACATTATTTTTTTAAATTTTCGGACATCAAGAGCGAGCGTGCACTCAGTCGCCCGAGCTACCTCGGCTCGGAGTATGGGGCAGACCTATATAGTGTATTATCTATGGGCAGACTGAAAATCAATGCCAACATATGACCGGTCATTTTCACGGTTCATGCAGCAGCACAGGGTTTTTTAAGTGTATTTTCTTACATTTATGCTGTTGGGAAATACTTCGTGTTATTTATCTTTTTGTCTATTATTATTGTTTTTATTTTGTGCTGCATGCCTAAACTTTTATACGTGGTAGAGCCATGCTGCAGTTATATTAGTAGTATAGTTGTAGCACGATTGGGTCGGCTCGACCGGGGAAGGATCACAGAATACCAGCGTCAAATAGTAGCTTAATTCTGCTGTGTTTCGTATGTTGAGTGTAGAGAACCGGAGACCCTTTTTTACTGGAAACTAGGCGTTCCATCTTAGTCCTCACGGGCGACAACGCATCTGCATATTAATTAAGGAGGATTTTGTCTTAATCGAGGATAGATGTAGATGTCTATGGGCCATAGCGACCACTTACCATCAGGTAGACTGTGTGCTCGTTTGTTACTCCATCCTATAAAAAAAACTGGAATTAACGCATTTCTTTCTCTCTTTATTTCTTTCTAATAAACAGGAGTGTTGGCTAAGAATTAAACCAATTTTGCTGATAATGTAACTATTTGAATTAATACGTTTTGTGATATTTTAAGTGTTGTAATTATTTATATGATTTTAACGTTACTTCAAGAGTACCAGGATAATAAAATATTCTTTACTTAATGTTATGGTCGCCTATACAGGTATATAAAATTTTAATTGCTATTAATTTATTTTAAAAATTGAAATGAATACAATGTGATTCTAAATCATTAAATTCACCGAGTCAATGCCAGTTTTAGGTACAGCTGGTTACGGTTCAATTAATCTATCAATAATACGATAGTATCTATTTTGAATATGTCTATAAAGTACCGAAAAAGAAAAAATATTAAGTATAAGCACATGATTTTAAATGTGGACCGAAGAGGAGAAAAAATTATTCATGAATCTACCTGTGGATCATTATTGAGAATCCAAGTAAACAGAGCGGAATGGCTGACTTAAATTATAGGATAAGAGATTAAAGCCGCAATGTACATGATGATACACTGTTGCTAGTATTAATTACCAGGCGCTAGTTAGCTACTAAGCAATTGAAATTGAATTTATAAAAATGTATTGTTAATAAGTACATTAACTTAAGTGATTTCTAAAATGTAATTTTATACTTACATAATTAAAATGTATACAATGACTATTGTGCCCATAAAGCTATTTAGGTACATAAGTAATATTTTATCATTACTCCGACGATACCTATATCTTTCACCGCTGAGCACGTGGTAAGTCAGCACAAAATTTTAGTGGTGCCGGATGTATGGAATTTTATGGCATATCTTGAACTACCACGATACGGGAAGGAGAAGTTTTAACTTTGACATATTATAACCTCTAAATAAAAGTTAAAAATTTCCCCATTTAGTTGAAGTTATTAATTATATTTGGAATAGAAATACGAATAAGATTTAGTAATTCGTTTAAAGAGCTACGCTTGTACGCTAAATTATACTCTTTTTCGACAAAATCGCAGAAAATATTCAAAAAATTGTCAAGCAGACTTTTTAAAATTTTACAAATATGTAAAAAGTTATAATAAGGTTTAAAAAATACATGAATGAAAATTAACCCTCGGAATAAGGTGATCGCTAACATTTTGGTTCTATTACAATTCATGTAAAAATTCTTCAACATTTTTGTAAAATTTTATGTCTATAAAGTAAAAACATAATATAAACTTCTTCAATTCTTTTCACAACAGAGACATTTTCCGAACCAGTAATAAATAAATAAATACTTTCAATAAGTTATATGTAATAATGTATATTGAATAAAAAAATATTCTTTATTATTCTATTCTTACAAGCTTACGTTTTCTTGACTCAATTTTATATACGTTTTATTTACTCATAAAAGAAATTAAAGCATGTTATATAATTGCTTTAAGATAATTAGAGGAACTTAACTCTACATCAACATGCCACAAAAAATGAATCACTTACTTGGTTTGCGTAGGCTGCGGCTTTTTCCCACGCCATCGAAGTATACAGTCAAATGTTCCCTTCCGAAAGTGTGGTTTTAATATTTTCCACCCTTTCTTACCGTCTACACTTTTTGAATCACCAGTTTGTTCCACTGATTCTAAATGGGAATCGTCACTTCTTAACATGTCTGGCTCTGAAATACCTTTTCTTAATTTTTCACTTTCACTAATCGAATATTTATCACACTTTTCAAAACTGATCATAGATACCGTATCACTGGACGGGCATGTCCTTCTGTTAGATAATGGAGTTGAAGTAGCAAAGTTTGTTTTATGTCTTAACTCTACACCACCGTCTTTAAAATCAGAAATATCTAAAATATCTTCACAGATACTATGCAATTTCGGTCTAGCTGTTGTTACTTTTTTAGCATTAATTATACTATTTTCTTGAAAATTTTTACTTTTCACTGAGTGGTCGAAGTCAATAAATGCAGTAATATCCTCGCAACTCTTGGCATTGTATTTCTTTAAACTGAATCGTGGCTCTGATTTAATTCTAGTTCTAGGTTCGGGATGTATCTCCATTGTTTCCATGTTAGCAAGATTATCTTCACTTTTCGATGATTTTAATTTATCGAAAATCTTTTTTTGTCTGGCAGGTCGCTTTGGTGGCTGCTCAGAGGTCTGCTGCAGCACGTTGTGTTTCTCGTTCGACTTGTTGTATGTTTTTGAGTATTTTGCGATTATTCTGTTTATTTCTGTGCTGTTTTTGCGCCTGTTAGTGTGTCTCTTGAAGTGGAGTGGTGGCTGATAAGAGTCGGCGACGCTTACGCCGGCGACCCGCGCTGACCTCTCTCGCCATTCCGACACTTTGTCTTCGATCAGCCGCTGTAATTCGAGCGCTCGCATCATTGGCCCTATTTCTGGCATTTCCTTTATTTTATTAAAAATACTAGGTAAATATTAAATGTTTTGATTTATTTTCTGTTTGTGTTGAATTATTGCGACACCGAATTTATAATCAGCAGTTGTTAAAACTGTAACAAAAAAGCAAAACATTTTAATGTTTAAACAGATAAAACAAAGAAGCGTATAATGATGACTAAATAGGTTTACGTTATAATAGGTATATAAAATGTATGTTACGGTTTAAAAAATTGAAGTGATAAACGAACTTACAATCTACCCATTTGTATGCCCTAAAACCAACTTTAAATCGCTATAGTAGATGCCTTTGAGGACTATGGTAGTTCGTCTTACAGGCTGTGTGTGTACTTACTCTCTATACCCTTCAAATCAGACCACAGCAGTGCTTGCACAGCTACTTCGCGGTGGAAATAGGTAACGGTGTAGAAAATTAGACCTACGATCTATACTAGTGCTTCTAACACCTTATTAACCTTATTTTCTTCATAAAAATATTTGTGTTAGTATTTTAAGCTGTTAACTTTAAATTATTAAATATTTAAAAAAACATCCAAATACCTATTTACTCTAATTTATTATCACATATGAGTTCTACAGTACACGTGCCATAAAAATATCGTGTATCGTATAATGATCATAATATGCTTTTTCGTGACAACCCCGCCCGATCTACCTAGTAATCTGACATAAGAAAAAGGTCAAAGAATAAAAATTATGGTCGCCACGCACGGTCAGTTCAACTAATCATTCCAACCGATTAGTTCAAACTAAAATTGTTGATATTTTTTAAAATATTGAATTTTAGATATATCGATAATTATAAATATATCAATACCGGAGTTGTATATATAAGTTTATTTTTATCTTAAAATCCATTACACCGCCACAATATTTTTTTTTTTAATTTATTTATTACAAAAACATATAACATTAATTTATTTATTACAAAAACATATAACATCATAACAGTTCTAGACCAATACAAAGTTTTAAAACAAAAAAACTGACAGATAAAGGTGTTTATATGCTGTAATTTTTGTTTTGTATGTAAATTTATTATTATTACATATACAAAAATTAAATAAATAAGTATATCGGTTAATTGGTAACGTTATGTTACGCGCCGAAGTCGACGGCACTAGCGCCATCTAGTATCGAACAGAAGAACTAAGCTTCTGGAACGAATTTTCGACGTTTTGTCGATCGGTGCGCGTATTTACTTGAATGTTCTGGATGTTTCGGTGCTAAGGTGTATTTATAGGCGCTGCAAGGTGCTATCGGGGAAGTATTGAAGTTGGCGAGACAAGCGAAGCTTCGGAGCGGAATAAAGTGAATCAGTGTGATTAATTGTTAGTGTTTTAAGTTTTAATTTGTGTAAAGAAAATTAAAGTGTTAATTTAGGTAATTTTATCGGCAATTTTTATTGTCACGAATCTCAAGCTCGTAACAATTGGTGTCAGAAGTGGGATAAAATCATGCCGATTTTACCTAAGGAGGAAACGGAGGGTGTCCGTACCCGAAGTCAACGCCAGCAGGAGACGGACCAAAGAAGATTTGGTGGTGCAACGCCGCAGACGTCGGAGGGCCAGCCGCCGGCTGCAGGCCCGTCAGTAGCTCCTACATCTGCAGCACCTGACTTAGGTGCTCTGATGGTGATGCTGCAGGAGCAGGCTCGCCGACAGGAGGAACAGGTCCGTCGTTTGGAAGAGCAGCTGCGGGGCGGACAGGAGGAACAGGCCCGCCGATTAGAAGAGCAGCTGCGGGGCGGACAGGAGGAACAGGCCCGCATACAAGAGGAACAGGCCCGTCGTTTAGAAGAGCAACTCCAACGCGATAAGGAAGAGCAGATGCCCCTCATGAAGGACCTTCACGCTATCTTCGGAAAAGAGATACGGGAGGTGAAGGATAAGGTTGCTCAACATGACAACCGCCTGTCGGAGGCCGAAACCCGAATCGACCAAGTAAACAATCGGGTTGACAACGTAATGGCTGACGTGAAGAAAACGCTGGACGACCTCAAACTTGGGGATGGAACAACAGCTCCCGTAGTAGCTACAACACCTTCGCTACGTGGATTCAAAGTGCCGCCGTTCGACGGGACCTCTTCCTGGTCGGCCTACAAAATCCAGTTCGAGGCCGTCATGGAGGCGAACGGCTGGAATAAAAGCCAAGCCATGACTGCACTCACCCTAGACCTGCGCGACCAAGCCTTAACTGTGTTGGAAGCTCTCGGTAAGAAAGTGACCTACGAGCAGCTTCTTGAGGCCTTGGAGGCGAGATATGGCGACGCTCACCTGAAACACGTCTTTCGCGCGCAGCTTAAAGATCGCGTGCAGCGCAGCAACGAAAACCTGCAGCAGTGGGCCCTTGAGGTGGAGAAGATGGTTCGAAAAGCATACCAGTTTGTACCTACGCTCATGGAAGGGAACCCGGTTCAGACATTCATCGACGGCATCCGCGACCTTGAAGTCAGAGCTGCTGTGAGATTTGGGCACCACGACACGCTCAAGGACGCCTTGGCCCATGCACTGGAGGTGGAAGCCGTGCGGCAGGATCATCGTTCCTCTTGCGCTAGGGAGGTTGCAGCAGCTACGGTTCGCGACCACAATAAAGGGTACAGCCCTAGGTGCTATGGCTGTGGGGAAAGGGGCCATCTTCGATCTAGCTGCCCTAAGCAAAACCTAGAAAGGGAAGGTGAACGATCTCAGAAGGGAAGTGTGGCTAACATCACCGCCCAGCAGCAGCCGGGATACGACTTTACTATCAGACATCGCAGCGGGAAATCTCATGGCAACGCAGATGCATGGTCAAGAAGACCTTGTCCTGAAGATCGGAAACATTGTACTAGACAAGAGAGTAAGGAAGTGGTATCCGTGAGGACGCTCAGGACAGACCACCTCAGCAACGGGTGGAAGGACAGCCTACGACATGCACAGCAGGAAGATCCGGACATCAAGCCGATTCTGGAATGGATGAAGGCCCGTGCTACCAAGCCTAAGTGGAGCGACGTCTCAGCGATGAGTTCAACCACGAAAAGCTATTGGGCCCAATGGGACAGCTTGCTGATTCAGGGTGGAGTCCTGTGCCGTAAATGGGATAATTGTCGAGGAGACAGCTGTCGTTTGCAAATGGTTTTCCCTAAGGCTAAAGTGCCGAATGTTCTACAGCTGTGCCATAATGGTCGTTCAAGAGTCCATCTGGGAGTTAAACGAACTCTGCTGAAGGTCCGAGAACAGTTTTACTGGGTCCATTATCGTGACGATGTCGAGGCTTGGTGTCGTACATGTACAAGTTGTGTGGCCGTGCGGGGACGTCAGACACGTAGTAGAGGAGCACTGAAATTGTACAATGTTGGTGCACCATGGGATAGGACGGCCCTTGACATTGCGGAGCCGTTACAGAAAGGCGCAAGAGGGACTCCTAAGATCGTCCATGTGGATCGCCTGGCGCGATATTATGGGGCCGATAATGCTCGGTACGAGCATGTCTTAGGAGGGGGCAGTGTTACACGCCAAATTCGACGGCACTAGCGCCATCTAGTATCGAACAGAAGAACTAAGCTTCTGGAAGCTGACTCTCGAATTTTCGACGCTTTGTCGATCGGTGCGCGTATTTACTTGAATGTTCTGGATGTTTCGGTGCTAAGGTGTATTTATAGGCACTGCAAGGTGCGATCGGGGCAGTATTGAAGTTGGCGAGACAAGCGAAGCTTCGGAGCGGAATAAAGTGAATCAGTGTGATTAATTGTTAGTGTTTTAAGTTTTAATTTGTGTAAAGAAAATTAAAGTGTTAATTTAGGTAATTTTATCGGCAATTTTTATTGTCACGAACCTCAAGCTCGTAACAGTTATTTTATTTTTAATTCTTTTACTTTATTTTACAGTTTCCCTGTCCGCGAAACAGACGATAGGTAAACAATTGAATGGGTGCGTTTGGCAGAAAAAAGCGCTAGCAAGCGCTTGTAAGTAAAATGACGATCGTAAGCGGTAAGCGCTGTCAAATCGTAAGTAGCTATTTTCCTCCAGGACACGATGTTAGTTTTTACCGGAGAACCTAACCTAATTTAAATATATGTTTGTAAAGTATTCATATTAAAAACTTACCAATCATGAATTTTTAATAACATGTATATGTTTATTCATGTCAATATATTACTTAAAACTAATATTGCACAAAACAACTTATAAACTCTACTTCAAAACAAACAAATTAAATAAACAAAATGGCGGATTGTGTCAGCGCTACTGAAGTAGCAATCGTGCCCTGGCCGAAAACTATTTCAGCGCTTGTAAGCGCTTGCTAGCGCTTTTTTCTGCCAAACACACCCAATGTGATTCATGGAATAGGGAGAGTGTTAAAGTTTATTTGTCATTTAAGTATGCATTCTTTGATTAGTAAACCAACTTCAGTCCTTTTCTTATTACTTTTGCATTTAACATGCATACAAAAGAAACATGGTATAAATTTTCCATTAGTTAAAGAAGTTATTTAATTTTATAAGAATAATACTTATGATAGAGATTTAAAGAACATAGATATTATTTTATTGGAGTGGTTTAAACAATTGACTACTGATATGTATTGATATTTCAAGTACGTGATATTTGATATAAAACAATTCAGTGAAATAATGGAAATGAATTTACACATTTATATTATGTCGAATAGGTCGGCTAGCTCTCACAGAATACCAGCGTGAAACAGTAGAAAAATTCTGTGTGTGCTAAAAATGAAGAGTGTAGAGAACCGGAGAATCTGTCTGTTTGTTATTTAAAAATAACAGCTTTTTGGACATGAAATTGTAAACGATACATATAACAGAAAAAAACAATTCTTAAATTTTTTGTCTGTCTATCGGTCTGTCTGTCCGTCTGTTTGTTTTGGATAATCTCTGAAACGCCTGGACCTACTTTGACGGGACTTTCCCTGGCAGATAGCTGATGTTATATGGAGTACCTTAAGCTATTTTTATTTTTCGAAAAAGAATTAGGGTACCGTACAAAAACAGTAAGTCAGTAAATCCAATCGTAATAAATTTTTACGGAGATTTGCAGGAGCAAACAGCCAGACAGAAAAATTTTAATAACAGTTTTTGTTATAAGTACCGTATAATATACATTTATATGCATTTAGTAAAAAGCTATTATTTAGACATTACAAACAGACTCTTCAATTTTATTTATTTGTTTAGATAATTACAATTACTTTTTCTGTGATTAGAATAATGGGCTGTAAGCTCTTTTTTATCTGTAAAGCACTTTATTTTAATCTTCAGGGTTTACAATATAACTCTGTAGCCTTCTTTGAATATACTCACTAACAACAAACTTCTTGTTTTGTGTCTGTGAATTACAGTATTCATCTTTTGACTTTACGTTATTTTAATATTATAAAAAAATATTAAATTATATATATATATATATATATATATATATATATATATTATTTATATATTTTCGGATACTCTCGGACCAAATCTATTAAAAAAATGAGAGGAGAGTGTCGCACGCTGCAGCATAAAACTACTAGGGCGAAAAACTTTCTTTTCCATCGGTTGTAGATTTTTTGACGTATATAGACATCAGGTTATTTCCATTCAGTTATTGCCATTACCTACTACTTACGAATAATGAACAGGTCGTATCTTATAATATTATATGGTGATTATTCCGATCTTAGTGCGGATAATATGCTCTATACAATTCCAATATGCAAAAAAACTGAGCATAGCGCTCGTCATCTTACGTTATTTTACTAACCTGGATGTTAGTTGATTTAAATAAAACGCTATTCTTTACACGATTGTCAAAAATTCAGCAAACATTATCATTACTTAGTAAAATATTAAAAATATTTTATTCCCAGTGTATTAACCCCTTACTGCATTAATTATTAAAGAGATGGAATGAAAATCCAAATGATAAATATAATGCAAAAATAACGAACTATTAACGAATTATATATTAGACGTTATTACTCGAAGCCATAATATGGCTTTGTATGCAGTCTAGTCATCTAATGTAAATCCAAATCTGGCTTCGTATGCATTTAAAAAAAAAGAATTATATGTAGTGGAACTCCTTAAATCAATTGCGTTTGTCGTTAAACGTAAATAAATATTACATTTTTCACATTTGGGAAAGAATGATATTTTGAACAATACTGAATTTTATCTGTCGGGTATTTTTCTCCCAAATGGGAAAATAACTAATTCTATCACGACATGCTGAAATCAAAGGAAGCTCTTGATATCTGGCAGAAGTCTTTCGAGGTTTTTGCAGGTACTGGAGAATCAGCCAAGTTGAGTGCCACCCCTTAAATAAAAAAATAAAGAACTCTGCTGGTGTGTTCAGGTGCATTATCTGCGGTAATTCTGAGTTACCTTTGAATTCAAAGCCATCTCCATTCAGATCAGGAATATGTCTTTTTTGAGGTTGGCGAATAAAGTTAGGTTCAAAATCATCGTCACTGTTAGAAGAAATATCATTATCGCTCAAGTTGCCATCACCAGGAATAATATTAACAGTTTTGATTTTCCATAAAAGCGTAAAAGATCCATTTCTAAAATAATCAAACAATAATCTTTAACGCATACGAAGCCAAATGTGACAGTACTGTTTTTTACAGTAACGCATAGGAAGCCAAACATGCCAGATTGAAAAAAAAACAAATAAGTATGAGAAAAAAGCTAGGCATTGAAATAAACCACCAAGTCTCCTATTTTAGAGGATATGAAGCATATAATTTTTTTTAAATGTTTTACTTACCGTTTAGTATTTTATTTGGAATAATAATAAAAAAGATTTGCAAAACCGGCCGACCTCACGCGTTACAAATAATCTCAATAGTTGAAAATTGTCAGTGAACATGAACAAATAATTTATGTTCGTAATAACGACAAATATGCTTTGTCTAATTTATTAAAGATCAAGTTTTTCATTAGGCTAGAAAAAAAAATCATTAACTTTTGATTCCATATATGACTTGGTATGCGGTAGGGGGTATGCGGTAGGGGGTATGCGGTAATGTTTATGAAGTAATCTAGTAATTTAGGCAAATAATATACACTTGTATTGTACTCGTAGTTATGTTATTGTTGGTACTTATCATGCAAAATTGTAAGTTTGCATAACATCATAAGAATATTTTAATGGTATTTAATGAATAATAATTTCTTACATGAGCGATGCTGTAAAGCACCCGAAACGTCGGGAATTAAAATGTTTATATAATGCGCAAAAATCAGTAACATTTGTTATATTCTGTACGTCATAAGAAGAGCGATCGTTTATTTATTGCGTTTACATGTGGTTTTGTGTGATACATTACAGCACATGCACCCAGCAAAGGTAATATGAAATAAAGCTAGTTAGCTCTAATACCTTAATTCTAATACTAACATTTATATATCTTAATATATATAAATTACGTGTCACGTTTTTTGTCCGCGATGGACTGCTAAACTACTTAACCGATTTTAATCAAATTTGCACACCGTGTGCAGTTTGGTCCAACTTGAGAGATAGGATAGTTTTTTTGCCCATGAGTGACCCACAATTTTTTTGGCGAATTTAAGGATTTTTAATAGGACATAACAAAGGGTCGTCGAAAAGGGCAGAAGAACGTCTGCCTGGCAAGCTAGTTCTTTATACATTGTAGGTATTATTAGAGTATTTAGTTTACCTACGTTATATTATTATATTTATTTATTTAGATAATTTTACGTAGTATTAATCTAATAAAGATATGTTACTATATATCTTAATCAAAAAGCTATTTAGTGCTAACTTCTTAATTTTTTATTCTTCCATATCTATTATATCTTTAGGTAATGTGCTATGCAGTTTAACTACCATGGAACCTGTATAAAGATAACGTTGTTTTAGGCAATGTTAATTTATTTCTCTTCCTATGCTCTGATAATAATATAAATAGACATAATATATGTAAATAGACATAATATATAAATAGACATAATATATGTCTATTTATATTATTATCGCCAGCTTTTTGAAATGTATATAATATATTTCATATATAATATATTTTCTTATTAATTTAAATAATTCTAATATGTATAACGATGTAACTGTTAATATCTTGTATTGTATAAAATATGCTCTACAGCTTTCCCTAGAGTCAATATTTGCTAGAATTCTTATACATTTTTTTTAAGTGATAAAGAGCTTTTGGATGTCTGTGCAGTTTCCCCTATACAAGGGTATACCGTAGCGCAACCACGCGTCCGCATACGCTTTGTAAATACCTAGGCCATTTCGGCTGTATTTGTATTTGTGAACCTTTTTAACTCATTTAGCACTTATAATATATAACAGGTCCTTACATATGAAATTAGCGTTTTGTACGGGAGGAATATAAAGTCAATTTTTTTGTAAAATATGTTTAATTAGCTAATTTATATATTTATTTACACTTTATTGCACCTTAATAAAAGGATTACAAAGAGCGGACTTAATGCCACTAGGCATTCTCTCCCAGTCAACAAAGAATGCACCGTTGTTATCTATGCACTTTTGTCATCTCATAGGTAGTTCATTGATCCCTTTACTAAAAAATACCATACCACGAAAATCAATAAACTCTTTAGAGGCGGTTTGGACTGCCGCATTGGAGTTGAATTTTTTTCCTTGTAAGAAGTTGTCCAAATTCCGGGAAAAATGGTAATCTGTTGGAGCAAGGTCCGGGGAATACTGGCATAATATAACATAATATAGCTCATCTAACTTAATGGTTGTTTGTTATGCAGTGTATGGTCTTGGGTTGTCGTGAAGCAGCAGTGGCCTAGAGCGATTGACCAATCTCGGTTGTTTAGCAGCTAGTTCTTCCTTCATAGTTTGCAGTTGCTGCAATAGATATCTGCCGTAATCGTTTGGCCAGATTTTAGAAAGCTGTAGTGAACGACACCGGCGCTAGTCCACCAAACACTCACAGGTAACTTTTTCTGAGTCAATTTTCGTTTAGGGCAGGATTTGGCTGGGTCTCCAGGGTTCAGCCAATGCGAAGAGCACTTCAGATTATCGTACAGTATTCACTTTTCATC
Source organism: Parnassius apollo (assembly GCA_907164705.1). NCBI lineage: Eukaryota > Metazoa > Arthropoda > Insecta > Lepidoptera > Papilionidae > Parnassius > Parnassius apollo. Next base: position 6,852,866 of record CAJQZP010001196.1, read on the forward strand.
ACAAGTAATGATTCGATTTAAAATCCCTTCAACACAGCAGTCGACGTGTATTTACGTTTAAGTTCGATTCACTCAATTCATGAGGTTTGTTCAAGTTTTTCTACTTTCCCAATTTGCTTCAACTGAATACAGTTTTATCACTTACCCCGAAGCCTGCAGCAATCTCTGAAGTGCTTCGTGATGGATTCACTTCCACAATAGCCTTTAATTCTTCATTTTCCACTTTGGTCTCCGGTCGTCCACGGGATTGGTTCTGAAGGTCGAAATTTCCGGAATGAAAACGTTGAAAGCAAAAACGTACCGTGCTTTCTTTTGCAACACCAGCGCCGTACTGTTACGAGCTAAGGGTTCGTGACAATAAAAACTGCCGATTGAATTACCAAAATTTACACTTTTATTACCGAACTTTAACAAAGTTAAAACTTAAAAGACACTAATAATCACACTGATTCACTTTATTTCGCTCCGAAGCTTCGTTTGTCTCGCCAAATTCAATACTGCCTCGATCGCGGCTTGCAAGGGCCTTAAAACACATTTTCCACCGAAAAATCCAGAATATTCCAGTAAATACCGGCCACCGATCGACCAGGTGCAGAAACTTCGAGTGTGGGGCTTTCTAGAGAGCTTAGTTCTTCAATTCGAAATTTTCTGTTGGTTGAAAAATTAGTCATGGTATTTTCTGGAAAGCTCTCCTCGCTCCGTTACCCGACACTAGATGGCGCTAGTGCCAGTTACCAGACATCAACTTAGGCGCGCAACAGTACAAATCATTAATCCTTCGAGCTGTTTCTGCAGCACTGGTGCCACGGTAGAATTCGTACTCCTAAATATACCGATATTTCCTGTTTTTCATTGTGCGGTAATAAGCGACACCAAAGAAAAAAATAATGAGGAAAAAACTGTTTTCAAAACTCAAATGTACCAGCTAAATGAATTTATAAATTTGAATTTGGAATTCTTAACCAAAGAGGAGATATTTGAGATCAAAGTGGTCAGTACGACAAAAACTAATTTCATATTTAAGGACCCAATATAAATCTGGACAATTTATTTAATACATATTTTATATGGCTTTTCCAATTTAAATTACTGTCTACACACACTCTATTTTTGTATTACAAATCGTAAAAGTACAATTAAATATAAATTGTTGTTTTTGATTGGTTTAAAAATCATTAATTTAGTTTTGTTGATATTTAATTCTAAATTGTGTTCTGTTAAACATGAAAATATTTCATTAAGAATGCATTACAATTTATTATTTATTTCTGTTTCATTTGTCACAGACACTGACCTCAAAGTATACAGGTACGCTGTATATATAGGGTTCAGTGGTCACAGGTAATATTACTGACATGTCATTGTCATCTGCAAACAAAATACTTTCTTCCTTTATAATTTGAGGCAATTAATTTATATATACCAAAAATATTAAGCATCCTATTACACTTCCCTTAATTTAATAACTACACGCAAAATATAATATAACTTATAGAATAATATAGTACATGTAGGAAATATAGAAAAGCTAATGAATTTTGAATACGTTATGTATCGTACCTTATGTACCCACTGATACTGTGATTTATGATCTTTAGGACAAAATCGAACATCGCATAGACCACCAGTAGACCTCATATACAAAAGCTGAAGACAACAAGTTTATTTTTTCCTAGTATTTATTATATTACCCTTGAGTAAATACATATATCATTTCAATATAGTTCTTAATATATTTAATGAATAATTTATTTTTGTATGGATTTATTATTATTCATTTGGATCTCAAAAGTGGCCCTTCACTGCTGGCTGTTTGAGGAAACTCAAGGTCGCTCAGTGAATTATGAAGAGGGCCATGCTTATGCTTAAAGTTTCCTTGCGTAAAAGACCTAGGAATGAAGATATCCGCAGTAAAATCCAGAGTAACCAATATCCAACCCAACGGATCAGTAAGCTAAAGTGGCAATGGGCCATCCATATAGCACGAAGAACCGACTACCGATGGGGAAGAAGTTGACGGATGCAAGTGGCTCATGGCCGTGCTTCGTGGAATTCCTTAAGGGAGGTCTGTGTTCAGTAGCTACAGTAGATACCGAATTTCGGTCACTGCGGCCAGTCTCAACGGAGACCAGTGGTCCGTGCAGGATTACGGAATTTTAGTGAAACCGCAACGCAAATTTTCAGTGATGACAAAAAAAACCTTGGAGAATACAGCTCCGAAAGTAGGGTAATGAAATTTTATTATTGAAGTCAAAATCAAGTATTTTTATTTAGAGCTGTATCCACCGAGCCAATTCATGCTATTTATATATAAAAATTCTTTAATATAATATATTAAAAATATAATAATAATATATTATAAGTAAATTAATCCGATACGTTCCTTATTTCCACTTCATCACTAAATAGTACCCGTGTGTGTAAGCACAGGTGCACTCTCTACTCGTATTTCCTCACTCTCATATAAGCATATAAGGATAGGATGTTAATGCAACACGACGGCAGAGAGATCAGGCACAGGACCAACGAATCTTCATGCTTTCCGAGGCACGGGGGTGTAACACCCAATAACTGATTTTGACCCGACCTGGGATTCAAACCCCAGACCTCAAGATCATTAGTTGCGTCTACGATCACTTGACTAAAGAGGTAGACTTGTAAAGGGCTGTTATTATGATGAATCCATTTTAAGATAGAATATAATATGGTTATGAGGTTTAATAAACCACTTTAACAATTAATTATAGTATTCGAAATATCAAGTACTCGTACGTGTACCTCGTTCCACCGTTTGTCTACAGAGGATATACTAATCGCGATTTCTAGCACCGGTCGGTTGAATAACGTCCTTCCGAAAATAATTAGGGAAATACCTTCCACATCCGTCTGCACTAACCTTTTATCTTGTGCTACTAACATTAAGTTATGCAACATACTTTACTGGCGCAATACTAATTTCAAAGTGGTTAAATGTACACCTGACACTGAATCGTCCAGGAAACAAACATATGAATATCTTATATATATGTATAATATGATTTCTTATACATATTTACGCACTACATATTGATTAAAACTATTTTTACGGATTTTATTTTTAAAATAAAAATAATTAATAATTAATTAAAATTATTAACAATAACATCGGGACGTCAGTCACCTCAGTCCGCCGTGAGCATGGGTGCTGGAAAGCACCCGAAACGTCGGGAATTAAAAATAAAAATAATTAAAAGTAAAATTAAACGCGATAAAATCCGTAAAAGTAGTTTTAATCAATATGAATATAATTTTTATCCAAAAATTAATTGCAAAATAGAAAGTAAAAAAAGAAGCACTTTACTTTGGCATTGGTATTCACAATAATATACGTATTTATAATTTAAGAAGGTTAGTTTATTGAATTTGGATTTGTACATTGAAGGAATGCCATAAAAGGTCATCATTGACACGAGGTATAGTGAAACCACAAAGCTGTTTCAATTATAACCAAAAAAACAACCTTGAAGAATACAGCTCCGAAATTTGGGTAATGCCAAGCCAGGAATGCGTGACGGTCTGGCATGTTCATGCATTGATCCTATCTAATAAATAGATATTAATATTTGTTTGATCGTACTTTATGCGCTGCCATACCGTTCATCAGATTGTGGTAAAACTTTGTCAATATATTGCTTCCACTTCCGTGAAGGTGATAGGCATAGTTGGACCCGGTAGGTGGCGTTGTTGTGGAATCCAGATATCACCCGGGAAGCCGGGACACATCGCTAGTAAAATATTAAAAGTAAGCAAATCCGTTGCGATCCTTATTTATACTTCATCACAAAATAGTGACGGCGAGTGCTTGTATAGTTCACCATCATTATCATTAAAACCCTTCACGAATCTTTTGCTGAATATAAGACATCCACTGATACCCAAAATAAACTACAGTCCATCTATGATCATTAACTCGTATGAACTCATAACTATATTTGTTCTATTTTAGCCCACTGCTGGACATTATTTCGGGTCCATACAAATAACAAAGTTTTCTACTAAACTTAGTTTGCGGTGACTCAATTCAGTCACTTGTGATAAAGAGCATCTGATTGAAATTTACAAGCTGATAATGTTATTTTTAATATCTCTTATGGCTTTATAGTTCTTACCTCTTATGTATAGTAAACTTTAGAGATCGGCAGCTGCCAGCAGCCGCAGCAAACGGGAAGAACTGGAAATAGGAATACGGCACCTAAATTAGCAACTACCGGCATTGGAGAGACAACTGTCCTACATCTTTTTAAATCTAAACACACGGAATTCAACACTTCTGTGCTGGCAAAACGCCAGAAAAACATCGCTCCTTTAGAAGAAAATTGTGAATCAACGTTTTAAAGTGTCTGTTAACTTTTGACAAAGCACTTTCAAATTTTATAGTTTCTTCACTACTTTTGCCTATTCACCTCTATTTTATTTACAAGTTATTTTACCGTACATTATTACTTACTATATTACCACAGAATAAATAATAGTACAAATATTATTACACACTGATTTGATAAATTAGAACCAAAACCTTTAGATAACGTATGTGCATTGTTGTTCAAACTTACTAAAACACTTATTAAAACAAAGTACACAAAAACAGTTTGAATGTAAATTTGTCATATGTTGTTTACGACATACAAACTCCACTTAGAAAAATCAAACAACAAGTGAGCCAATTTTTATGTTTTTTTTTTATTAATAGTATACATAGACTGATAAAATTGATAAAGAGATATCGTTTGAGAACAAGTTACGTGAACATGTTTGTATTTCATACGTCACGACGAAGTACGAATATAATAATGATAGCCGGTCGGTTAGTTATTACATGAATCATCTCGGCGCATTGCGTTAATTTAGAAATTTAACAAAGCTGACTGATTAGAGACAACCGTTTGTTAATTTAGGTGATATCACATTCATAGCACTTGTTTCATGGTGCTAATGCATCTATGATACAACTAGTCTAAGGATTAATAACCTCCGCAACTCTTCGCTAATCATTTCAATATGAAAACAAGGAATGACGATCGATGTAAAGCACAGGAGATAATTCCTATTCGTAAAGTTCTACTTTAAAAACGTTTATAAAATTAACAAGTATCAATAGCATTTCCCTCTGGTAAATACCTTATATTATTTATTGTACAATAAGCCTTTGTTTATCCTAGACTATGAATGAATGTTCCGTCTCTACGCAAACTTAGTTTTTAGCGCTTGGTTGAACATGTAGGTCTAATGGTTTTAAACTTTTAACCAAAATAAAGGTGAACCCCTTTCTCTTTGATACTTTTTTCTTAACATATAATGTTAGTACAATGAGAGTTTTTAATGATTCGTATTTAATATATTTTTTAAACTTCAGCTTAGATGATAGCTGCACTGTTATAATATTTGCCGTACAACGATTATGGTACAGTAATATTACATAGTTAATGTATGTTAAATATGTGATTAAGTAAAAAGTAATATATTATTGATTCCATTTATCTAGTAAACTATGACTGTGGTTCACAACAGTTCTATGCAATAAAAGGTTGTATGGAAGAAATAGCTCTGGCTACAAGACCTATAAGTATATTGTATATTTTATGTTTTTGTTTTAATATGTATTGGTGTGCTGTTATATTTAGTGATAGATATATTAAAATTCGAACCAAGTTAAATAAATACTAATTTCCGAAAGAGTCACAAATATTATTATTATAATAGAGAAAAAAAAACAGACAAAAATATTATTAACTAACTAAATTTTTTTACTTACAATGTAAATTAATGTCCTTGCCATAATTTTTAAAATTTTAATATCTCCACTATCACATTTTTACGAAAAACACCAAATGAACAGCTCTCAACACTTCTTTGTGGCGGGTCTGCTAGTCTCACAGCTTAAACTAAAGGCACGCGCACACTTAAGGAACGTAGTCTCTGGATGAGACCTGTGAAGTGCGTCAGAGCGCACGTGTAGCAACACCACGTGCGAACACTGTAGTGAGGCAGCGCGTTCCAGGCCGCTGCTCCTGCACTTGACTCATCGCCAGACTAGCCCATTCCACTACAATGGGTTAAATAGGGCATCCAGCATTGACGCGTTTAACACGAATTTACGCGAAATGACTTTTATAAAACGTTTAAGTCCATCCTTTATTTACCTACCATTTAGGAATCAAGCAAGCTTGTGTTAAACACAAGCTTTGTTTATCACATAAACAAAACAACAACAAAAAAGTGACTAAAATGGTAAATCAGAAACGTGAAGTAAGACTTCTACCGAACAGGTTTTTATCCAAGCGCATAAGTTTATTAAACTTCTTTAATTATATAGGCTATAAGCAAAGCAAATTTTTGACTTTACTCGTAGAATAGAGTTACATTCGATCGTTTTAGTACGTCCCTCAAGTTTCCTTCGGTACCAGCTAGGTGACCTTCCATACACCCATATAAGTAACTAAAAAAATTTGGTTTTCCATCTTAATCCTCAAGATTTAGAAAACGCACTTCTATTTTTACTTTTTATCGAGGATGAATGTTAAAATGATTACGAATATGTATCCCAATTGTAATGCGTTCAGGTTGGAGTATTTCGTCAACATATTAGAAAACAACCACGTATCAATATATCAAAAATATTTTACAATTGAATGTCAGGGATTACACAGTTATAGGTAAGTACTATGTATGTATCTAAAGTTCTAAAGTACTTATTATATTATTACATGGTCATAAATTAATTAGTACCTACTTAGTTTGTATCCTAATTTTCAATTAACAGCGAACTAAACCGCGTGTTTTCTGTGGTATTATCGTCCGTTTTCATGCTTTTAATTTTAATTACTTCTTCTCCATAATCTAAGTTTTGAATCAACTTTTGGTTATAAACCTAAAAAAGCACCAGTAAATGCATTTCTTAAAAGATTTACCCACACACCACAATAAGCAGTTTGGTTACAAAATTTCGTACTGGTTGATTTGCGTTCGGTACAAAAGACTTTCCGACATCAGTCGATGGCTTGGTATCCAGAACCTTTTTCGCATTTAGCAAGATGCACTGCGTGCAGATGAGCTGGCAATTGGAGAAAAATGTGGTGAATTCCCCATGCACCCTAATAAGCAAATATAACATAATATGTAGGTACTATATTACTAAGTTCTATCTAACTTTCTGCCTAGGGGTCTGTCTAGGTAGGAACCATTTCTCACCTATTTCTGGCGCCAACCAGCAGTGCTTGTACTACTGTGTTCCGGACTGCAGTGTATAGAGAGCCAATATAATTACAGGCTGTGAAGCACTCCCTCTTAGTCCTCAGAAGTATGATAATGCATCTGCAACATTCTTTGTTCGAGGTTGGCTGAAGGTGTCTTTGGATTGCAGTAACATACCAAGTAAACTATAGGTTACTTTGTCACACGACCCACTACTAGATGGAGTGAAGACTTGAAAAAAATACGGGGAACTATGGGAAAGGCCTATGTTCTGCAGTGGACTTGTGATGAGCTTCAAGGATGATGCATGACCAATTCTCAGATACAATGATCTGAATGAAGATACGTAGTTTGTTACTTACTTGCATACTTCCATTGCACAGAAAGGACTTGTAAATTGTCAATTATCAGTACCTATTTATTTGTGAAGCCAGCTAGGGGGCATTGTGCGTAGCTGCGGGCGTGACAACAGTTTCCGCTAAGTTCATTGTCGTGTAACTTCAACATTGCTACATTGCGAGTACACATATCTTCGTGAAGCATACTACGATATAGGGATAGGAGTCCATGTAACAATAACACAACAGCATATAACTTTTTTCTGCATAAAAGCTTCCGAGTGTACTAATTGTGTAAATTGAATAGCTCAATAATGAAAAGATTACGCTCTTTTAAAGTATTGTTATTGTATTTTCTAAAGTTGGTAACATCACAGTAATCGTAATATTAATACTATTTCTCTGGGTAACAAGAATCTGTGATCAATGACTAGCAACTGGGCATTTATTCAACCATAGACTTGTAATACATAAACTTTCACGCCCGTCACCCAGAGGGTCAACAAAGACTACGAATATATGCTCGTCTTAGCCCATCTTCAATATACAGCCAATTTAGACGATAAACTTCTGTCTAGCGTATCTTTTGCCGAGTCTGCCACTCACTTTAGCAGCATAAATTTGCTTTGCTACTATCTCCTCATTTATTCTTTCTAGGTGTCGTAGGTGCTAGAATCACGCTGCAGCCATAATATAGTTGCAGCACGAATGGGTCGGCTCGATTGGAGAAGAAACACGCTCTCACAGAATACCAGCGTAAATTAAATACATTAAAGCTGCTCTATTTCTTAGGGTAAGTGTAGAGCCGGAAACTCTTTTTGCTGGAGACGAAGCTTTCAAACTTGGTCCTCAAAGGTGAAAACGCAAGGTATATGTAGATGTATAACAGCATCTACAAACCATTAGTTGGCATGTGTGCTCTTATTCCATATCAAATATAGCACAATTTCTCATCCAATACTACTACTATACCACATACTTTTTTTCCCACAATAGAATGAACAACCCCATTCATTTTTTGTCTAACTTCCCTCTTCGATCTTAATCTATCTAAGTTATAAATCTTGATCGAGAATAAACAGAGATTAGCAACTTTGTTACTCTTAAGTACAGAAAAGCTTATAATTTGGACCACAGCATCCAATTACCGTCAGTTGAACTGTGGGCTCGTTTATCACCTATATTCAAAAAAAAATGCGCTTTAACCAACAACCGAAATAAAAGATTTACAATCTTTTAAATATCATCGCCCATATTATGAAACAAAGTTGATTTGCGGACCAATGCTTTCTTCTGTGTACTACGCCTTAACTGTTCATCTAAATAAGGGATGAGTATCACACTGACTAGATGATACTAGTCAAACTAGATCTGGTAGTTATCGCTTACAGTTTTATATTTGCCGCTATAACTGTTAATATCAGCTATATAGGCCAACAGTTAGTATATATGCTCTCTCACAGTCACGAGTGAGAAGCATTTGTACATAAAAAATGAAAAGGAAATCTTGAATTGCCATCCTCTTCATTTTAAACTAAAACATACTGACCTCAAGATTAGGAGAATATTGGCTTTTGCTATATAAATCTTTAATAGAATAAATCCAAATTATATAGTATTTATTTTCTCATTTTCATCATTATCTGTTCTAATTTAGCGGTTTTATAATTCAAGGGCTGGTGACAATTTTAGGAAGTTTTAAATACCTTCCTAATTTTGTCGTTCCCAAATTTTGCCAAAAATGGTCTTTATAATAAATATACTTATCAAAAAAGTCTGATTGGGCGTTTGCTAAGTATTAAAATTTTGACTTTTGTGTTTTTGTGCCAGTTTGGGTTATTCCGTTTATCCACCCTTAGAAATCCACCCAGGGTGGACCGGAAACGCGTGTCCGTCCGTTTATCCACAACAGACGGGGTGGATAATCGGAATTCGTAATATATTATTTTTCTTCCGATTTTCCCCCTCGCCAGTGTACAGTCGTATTAAGTAGAGTAATATGATGTCTGAAAAATGAAAATGAAATATAATGAAATGAAATGAAAATCTTTTTTGAATAATGATGATGATATGATGGCGTTTGTAAAATAGTTTGAAAAGACATGGCCCAAGAACGAAAATTATGTGGCTGTTTGGAATTCATTCATAGTGCCTCACAAAAATACAAATTCAAATGATTGATTACATGAGATTGATTGATGACATTTACGCGAATACTACACATTGATTAAAACTACTTTTCCGGATTTTATCGCGTTTAATTTTAATTAATTAATTCGTAAAAGTAGTTTTAATCAACATCTAAATTTAGTAGTTTTTAGATTGTTTCCAAAAAAGCTCAGTTTTTTGTAACACATCTGTTAGCTAAAAACCTGGGCTAAATTTCTTTCTAGTAACAAAGAAATTTAGAAAACGATTGCAAAAATACATTAAAGGGACGAAATTATACAGGTTATACAATTACGTCTACTCAATAATGAAATTAGTGTTGATCATTTCCTGGACATATTACAGAATTTATAAATTACTTATTAATTATTATTTAGCTTCAGTTTTTTAATATTAATTTTTCGCCCGATTTACGCAAAACGAGCTTATAGTATCATGAAGTCTTGCAGTTACCGATCCCAAGCAGATGGCAGCACGGGCCCATACATCTTCTCTATTGAAATTTGGATGTTTTTTAATTTCAATAGCCTCAATAGCCTTATCCTTGGTAGGAATCGGTGTTCTTTTACGAGGATTTGTGGTTTATCAAATCTATTGTAATAGTGGGGACGATCTTGAACATGTTCGCAGACTGCAGACTTCCCGGAGCGTCGGTGCTTCACGTCAGCTATATGTTCGTTCACGCGGGTTTTTATAGATCTTTTTGTTTGACCTATGTAAGAGACACCACATTTACAATCTAGCTTGTACACACCTGCATCTTGTAGAGGAATATTACATTTGATGGATGGTAAAAATTGACTAATCTTCTTCGGCGGCTTGTAGTATGTGTTTTAATGGAAGCTCGCTTCAAGATGTAGCCAATCTTGTCTGTGACTCCTCTGACATACGGTAGTACAGCAGGCGCGCGCTCGACTGGCTACAGTCAGCTTCACTCGTTCACGGTGACGTAGGCGCGGGACCCGAAGCTTGTTGTCTTGCAATGCTTGACGTGCTGAAACTCTGCGGCCAGATGTTTTCTGTCACAAATTCCTCGTGCTCTCTGAAACAAAGATTTACCCATGGTAGCTAACTGTGAAGGATGATGGTGAGATTCAACATTTAGATATCGGTTGGTATGGGTCTGTGGCCGTGGAAGGAAAAGGGAGATCTCCCGCCGGGCAAGGTGTTCTGCCCGGGGAGCGACCGACACTCCGTGTGATAGTTCGGAGATGTTCTATATATGCTGTTTATGATTCGGAATGTTGATAGCGTGATTTAGGCTTCGGTGTATTTCGCTTGTGGCGCGACGACAGCGCCGCCACATGTCTTTTTCCTATACACAGTGTGAGCAATAGTGCTATCAGGATTTCGGATGACTAAAACATCTAGGAAGGCTAAAGAATTATTTGCCTCTAACTCCATTGTGAATTGTATTTTAGAGTTTATGGAGTTAAGGTGGTCTAAAAATGCAGTTACTTTGTCAGATGGTAAAATTGTGAAAGTGTCGTCTACGTACCGCTTGTAAAACCTTGGATTTACAGGAGCACTAAGAAGGGCTTTCTCCTCAAACTCCTCCATGAATATGTCGGCGACTATGGGAGACACAAGTGAGCCCATCGTCACACCATCTACTTGCTTGTAGAACTCCTCCTTCCACAATAGATAGCCTGATGTGAGGCAGTGTTCAAGTAATATTGCATATTCTTGAGGCATGTTGTTTTCTTCTAGCTTCCTAGTTACAATTGAGATGCAATCAACAATAGGTAGGCATGTAAATAGTGACTAAACATCAAAACTAACAATAGTTTTGTTGTCAGCGAGATGTAGGTCTTTTCTTCACTCTCACAAAATGGTATGAATCCTTTGTGTGTCCTCTGGTATCTCCTCTCAGTGGTGATAGTATTTTTGCTAAGTATTTTGCCAGCTTATAAGTTGGTGAATCGATCTGGCTCACTATGGGACGTAGTGGAGCGTTTGGTTTGTGTATTTTCGTAACCCATACAACCTCGGCGGTTTGGTACATGATGGTATTAGCGAATTCACGTCGAGACTTAATTTTTCGGAGTATTTCTTTATTAAATCGCTAGTTGCTTTAAGCGTGAGTGTAAAAGTACATAATATGAAAATGTCAAAACAGACCCACAACTAACACGCTTAAAACAACATACATACATAAACACTCACGCCTGTCACCCAGAGGGGTAGGCAGAGACTACGGACTTCCATTTGGCACGATCCTGACATACCTCTTTCGCCTCCTTTACATCCATATATCTACGCATACATGCTCGTCGGTTAAGGGTACTTCTAACGTGGCCCCTTTTCAAAATATCGCCAATTTGGTCGATAAACTTTTTTCTAGGGCGTCCCTTCCCGACTCGGCCGTTCACATCTGCCATATAAATTTGCTTTATCACTCTTTCCTCATTCATTCTTTCTACATGACCAAACCACCGAAGCATTCCTTTCTTAATCCTGATCGCAACATCATCTTGCATACCACATTTATCTCTTATCATGCAATTTCTCACCCTGTCATTCAGATTCAACCCTAGCATACTCCTTAAAGACCGCATTTCTGCAGCATTTATTCTACTTTCGTGCCTCTTCTGCCACACCCAGCTTTCACTACCATACATTAAAATAGGGACTAACACAGCATTATGAATTATCATACGTGCCTTTTTTGACACATTCTGGTTCTTCACAATAGAGTGTAGTGCCCCATTCACTCTATTCCCTGCATTTACTCGTCGTTCTATATCCCTATCATATCTACCATCCCTGCTAAATACACATCCCAAATACACAAACTCATCCACTTGCTCAATTAACTCTCCTTCTATTCTTATTTCACATACCGTTTTGCTTTCTTCTCTTTCAAAAACCATCACTTTCGTCTTACTTGCGTTCACTTTCATTCCCCTTTGTTTTAATTCCCAGTTCATTAATGTAACCATCATTTGCAACTCAGCCGCCGATGACGCAAATATGACTTGATCATCAGCATACAAAAGGCATTTGACGGTTAACTCGCCCATTCTTAACCCACATTCTTCATCTTTCAAAGTTTGCAAACACCTGTCCATAAATAGGTTGAACAGCCAAGGGGAAGCTACACAGCCCTGTCTAACACCTTTTTGGATGCCAAACCAGTCCGAGTAGACCCCATTGATCCTGACACAAGCACTAGAGTCCCTATAAAGAGACCTTAATGCCTGTATCAAACCAGCGCTCAACCCATATGAGTTCAGTGTTTGCCATAACACATTCCTGTCCACTCTGTCATAAGCCTTTTCCAAGTCCATGAACGCACAAAAAACTTTCTGGTTTTTGGCCAAAAACTTCTCCGCAATCATGCGCATGGAAAAGACTTGATCTGTACACCCCATTCCCTTTCTAAAACCCGCTTGCACATCCCAAATTTTTCCATCAGTTTCTTTCATAACTCTTTCAATTAACACCTTAGCATACAGTTTACACACAATACTAAGCAAGCTGATACCACGGTAGTTTTTGCAGTCCTGCTGTGACCCTTTTCCTTTATATATTGGTACTATAACTGCTTTACACCAGTCATCCGGTACCCGTTTTAATTCCCAACATAAATTAAACAAGGTGTACAGCAGGCCTGCCACCACTCCCTCTCCAGCCCTTAGCATCTCGAGTGATACTCTATCATATCCAGCTGCCTTACCTGCTTTCATGCTTTTCATTGCTTTCATTATTTCATCTACACTTATCTCCATACCCATTTCCACTTCTTTCGGAATTTCTAGTTCATTTAATTCAGACAACTCTTCACTCATAAATACGCTTTCAAAGTATTCCTTCCATCTGTTTAAATTCGAAGCTTCATCATTCAGAATACATCCATTCTCGTCTCTTATAGCATTCATTATAGGCTGTTTTGTATTTCCCCTGGCAGTTCCTACGAGTTTCCAGAACATTTTTATGTTAGCCTGGAAATTATCAGATATCCTTCTATCATTTTTATCCGTTCTTTCTTTCTTTTTCCTTTCAACAACTTGTTTTACTCTCTTATTTAGACGTCTAAATTCTGCCTTTTTTCTTTCAATCTCATCATTCATACCAGAAGAATTACCAGCTTTGGTTGCTAGTAAATCTAACCATGCTTTCTTCTTTGATTCAACTTCCACCCGTACCTCATCATCCCACCACAACGTATTACTTTTCCTTTCATTTGTTCTCTTACTTACACCACATACTTCAGTGGTGGCATCCACAAAACCTTTCTTAATATTGTCCCACACAGTATTCAAGTCTAAATCATTCATACACAACTCATTCAAACATCTAATATTTCCTCTCAGTCTACATTTATACTTCTCTTTCACATCTTCATCTTGTAACTTCTCTATTCTTATACGCTGTAACGCAGTGGTAGACACAGATGTCCGATGCCGCCAACGCTTGAAAAGACCATTAATTCGACATAAGACCAAGTAATGATCCATCCCTAAGTTGGACCCCCGGTAAACCCTTGTATCTACGACTGCGCTCCTCATTCTTTCATCCACAATTACGAAATATATCATGCTTCTATCATCACCTCTTTCCTATGTATACGTGTGAATCTTCTTATGACGAAAAAAAGTATTCATCACAAAAATATTCTTTTCCACACATACGGTGAGGAGGTCTTCACCATTCTCATTTATACTTTCATCACCAAACATTCCCAATATCCTTTCATAACCAGACCTCTTCACCCCAACCCTTCCATTAAAGTCTCCTAACATAATAATATTTTCATTTTCCTTACATTTTGTCAACACCATCTTTACCATGTCCCAAAACTGCTCTCGGATGTAAGTGGGCTTAGACATGTCTGGGGCGTACACCCCTAGCAGGAACAGCTTCTTTAAGCCCACTTTAATTCGTATCCATAGCAGCCTCGGGCTTACACATTCATACTCTTTCACACATTGACCCATTCTTTCTGAAAGGATGAAACCGACACCCTGGCATGCCCGTTCGGTCTCGTCTACGCCAGACCAATACGCGGTGTACGTGCCATGTGCAGTGGCATCCTTTCCCTTTCGTTTCGTCTCATTCACACATAACACATCTATTCCTCTGTCATTCATCATTTCGCATACTTCATCCATCTTATCATTCATTCCTCCACATACATTCAGCGTAGCCAGACGGGTTTCCGCAATTCACTTTTCGCCCCTCCGGGAGACAGACGCCGGTTTTTCTCCCGGCGACGAGGTTCTTTGTAATAAAGAAATACACCGAAAAATTAAATCTCGACGTGTATAGTCCTCACGGTTGACAACGCATCTGCAGTTTGAGTTTTAAACGACGATAAATGCAGATGTTTATGGGCTACAGCATCCAGTTACCATCACGTGGACTGTGTGCTCGCTTGTTACCCTTATACTATAAAAAAGGTAGATAAAACCCTACATAAATTATACTATCTCTCTTATACCCTTTTAACAGAACTATACTATCCTTTGTATATAAAATCGTAATTATAATTTACAGATAGAAATAATGTTGTCAGTTTAGCGTGTTAGTAAAATACAACATACGGCGTCGAATAATTCTCTGATATCAATGTATTGTTTTTGCTGTTTTCTTCATGCTAGAAAAGCGGGCAACGTCCTCAGATATAGAGAAAGCTAGCCAGATGTATTAGCAACAACTTTCAAAATATTTTAGTACATATTTCTTAAAATAACACTGCACAAAAACGTAATTACGTAAAATTTCGCTAATTCTAAAATTCTTGGCATGAGAGTGATCTTTTATGTGTGCTTTCTTATTTTGGCGCGCCTGTGTTAATAGTAGATTAGGTCAAGAGCCTGGCAATGGATAACTTGATCATTAAAATTTTTAAAAACACTATAAATAATAATGCTGTTAATTTTGGAATAAAATACAAGGCCATACTAATACTGCTATTGGCTTATTATAGTGGACTGCCTCGTTGGTCTAGTGGTTGTATTAATGCGACTGCTGATCATGAGGTCCTGGGTTCTAATACCGTGTCAGGCCAAAAAATCTATTATTGAGTTTTTCCGTTAATAAATTCTCAGTAGCTGCCCGGAGTCGGAAAGTTGGCTGTGTCTCTCACCCCCGTGCCTCGGAAAGCACGTAAAGCTGTTGGTCCTGCACCTGTGTCGGTTTATCGTCCCATCGGATTACGAGACTGAGGGAAAGTGCACCTGTGCTTGCGCATATACTTGGGCACTATAATCCTATCCTGCGCCGATGGCTAGTCTTCGTTGAGGCAGGCCGTCGTGACCGAAATTCGGTCTGGAGGACATTGTAGTGGAATGAGCAAAAGTGCATACTCAAAATATGCTTGTATAAACAGTTGATTTATCGATGATTTATTAAGCTATTGCATAGCTTCTATCGCGGGCCTTGAGCGCGGGGACCGAATCCAGAAATTCCGTAAAGAAAAAAAACTTCAAGCTCCCCCACTCCGACGGCCACGGAGGTGTGGCGTTGAAAGCCGTGCATCGTCTAACGTCGTTTCAGTTCGGCAGACTTCGGCACTCGCAGAGTTCGGCACGGTGTTTGTGTGCGTGCGACTAGACGTATGCGTGTACACTAGCTGCTAACTGAATGATAAAAATTCCTGAATAACCTACATGTATTGTAAGATATTAAAAATATTTTTAACAATATTAACTTCTAATTTATTCAATAAGAGAAAAAAAATTGTTTTCTTATCGGTCACCACTCTCAAAAAGTGTAATTTGATTTAATATCAAAGACTTAACTGCATAAATAAAATAAATAAATAATTATAATTGCATAAGTTCATAAAAAATGCTATGCAATAGCTTTACCGCGGCAGTCACCGAGTGCCACACGTATTTTTTTTAAATTATTTATCTTTAACTCTACGTAAATATAAACAGATGAAAATTAGCCATAATAGCCACGCCGGTACAGGTTGTAGGTGGATTGGTAGTCGCAGCACTAGACGTCTTGCACCTTTGACGCCGCGCCGCTTTGACTGAGATTTTTCTTTTCTCGTAATCACCTCTAACGACACCTACTGGATTTTATTATAAGGTGATGAATTCCTGTATACCACCACCACATGGCTGATTTGGATCAATAGGTAATATAAATAAAAATTTATAACAGAATACAAACAGAAAGTTAATCATTGAAACAGGAAATAATCTTTCCAAAATCGTATTCGTGTGTCCTGCCCTCCATGATACTTACTGTGTCTCAATTGACTAAATTGGCTTAAATTATCCAAAGCATGAACATAATACCATGCTGCTCTATAACATTGAGGATAACGTCTCACTCAATAATTAATGAAGATTTACGTCGAAATCTTTCTTGGGAAATTTTGTTTATACCAATTTTTTTAACTAAAATTAGATGTTTATGATTTACAGCAAACGCTCAGGGGCTAAACTACTACGGTTTAACTAATTAATACACTAGCGATGCTTTATATTAACATTACTAATATTCCCTTAAAACATGTTAAGCCGAAAATGCTAGAATTAGAAGTAGTTTACGACAGTAGTGCAATGGTGGATTCGTACCCACGATCCTTTTGAATTCGCGGTTTGCACCCTGCCATTATGCTACTGTCGCCTCATATGATGTGCATAATATTTACTACTAGCTTGCCAGGCAGACGTGATATAAACTTACGTCATTCAAACAACTAATAAAATAGTTTTCATTTGCATTTTCAAAACAATTCGAGTATTATGCGAAGCAAATTGCGACCATTTTTATTGCTTTCGTAAGAACAGCATTATGTCTTTAACTCGTTGACCTCTTGTTCGTTCGAACAAAGCATTTCGTTTCTTTCAATTTTATGAGCACAATTACATCTTCTTTCTTCTTCAAATTGTATCAATGCCTACGTCTTTTAGTTGCTGTGAAATAAATAATTTTTATCTCTTATCTTATTACTGTTCATGAAATAAGAACCAGAACAGACAGGTCAACTGTCTGTAAAATTAAAGAATATTTTCAGTACATATGTAAAGTACGTCAACCTGCCCTGTATTTACGAGACTCGAAAATAAGAGGATGCCTGTATCCACCAATGATGAACTCAAAAGTGTTAAACTACCTGCTACGGGTTTAATGTTCAATGTATTAAATTATACAATTTTAAATGCCACGGACCGTTCGTAATCAAGTCGAATCGATTATCTAGCCCAGATTTCAAGAGCAAGTTATGGATGCCGTACGGATGCCATATACGATCCAGTTTGCCGTCAAGTTTGTAGCACGTTTGAAGCAGTGTCCGGTAAATTTGACGGTGTATGGCCATCAGTGTGCGTGACAAGTCTACTTGAAGCAAAAATTTATTTTCGATTCTGCCGACTTCAATCAAGCTTGCAACGTCATTTGAACTTGAACGTGTGTAGGAGCGGTCAATTACGCATAACGTTAGTCGGAACAATATGCGAGTAACGTAATTCTACTGGTGCGGAATCATGTAAACTTGACGACGAACTTGAACGTGAGTGATCTATATGGATGCACCGTAAACTGGACGCCGCTTCAAGCGCGCTTCAAACTTGACGGTAAGCTGGATCGTGTATGGCATACATTTCGCAAAGATAAGTGTAATGAAAACAATTCAGTCTAATAACATTGAAGATCAACAACAATCATGTGCTCTTAACAAAATCGGATAAGGACATATTGCAAACGTTAAAATTTAATTTTAATTAAAATTAAAAGCCAATTTCAAAGAACTTAACAAGAATTAAATACTCTTCACAATCTTGTATAATTTAAGCTATGAATTTACTGCAGTCAGTACTAATACATACTGTTTTTTTTTTCGAAATTAATACGGGAAGACGTCTGAATACATTGTGGAGCCATGCTGCAACCTATATTATAGTTGTAGCACAAATGGGTTGGCTCGTTCCGAGGAATCAAATCAAGAATCAAGATCAAAATCACAATCGACAAGGTTCATGGTTGACGAAGATTTCGCGTAACTTACGGATAGTCGAACTCGAATTGAGAACTACCTCCTTTTTTGAAGCGGGCAAAAAAGGCTCGTTATTTTCTTACCTTTACAACCTATCAAAAGTCCACTGCTAAATATAGGTCTCCCCCATTGATTGCCTCATATTTGTTATAATTGCCAAGCTTGGCACCCGGGATGGCAACCGTAGTTTTTCTTAGTTATTATTGGGTAGGTAGATAGGTATAGGTAGGTAGGAGTTGCTCATCTCCTGGTTTGTATACTTCTCGCCTCTTAAGACACCTACGGTGTAGTGGATACTCTTGCACCGTCACTACACGGTAAATTATTTTTTTAAAGGGAAAAACATAATATCTAAATAATATTGATAGAAATGATGATGATGCTCATACTGGCTTCCAAATAAAAAACCAGTGTGGCGGCACCTGCCGTCGCGCCACAAGCGAAACACACCGAAGCCTAAATAATAATAATAATAATAATCGCGCTATCAAAGTTCCGAATCATAAACAGTATATATAGAACAGCTCCGAACTATCACACGGAGCGTTAACCGCTCTCCGAGCATAACACCTTGCCCGGCGGGAGATCTACCTTTTCCCTTCTACGGCCACACCAGCATCATCATCACGATCCCGTTGGTCACACATCACACAGGTCGCCGTTTCACAGACAATAGAGGATTGACAGTATGCATGCAAATTGCGATAATAATATCAGCTTGCATCTTTGACACTTCCCACAGTCATCGCATTTGGTCTGAATATTTCACATATAGCATATGATACCTAATTTTGTTAGATATTTATGTACATTTTCTATTTTGAACATATCATCCAATTCCCCGTAGCAAAAAATATATACGATCCCAATATCTCAAATTTTATTCGTCTGACACTAAAGATACTGTAGAGAGTGGTCTGGTGAATGCACTGATTCGACATCTAACTGGATATTATCTATGATCTCACTGATTATAAATCAAATTTGTCCAGGAATGATTATTATATTAACATCCAAAATTTTTATCTAATAAAGTTACTTGTACGTTTCCTTGTATATTCGCTTAGTTGCAAATAAATTTGAGCTTCAAATGAGCTGCATTTATACTGAATTTATAAAAAGATGTCCAATCAAAACATTAATATATTTTCTCCGATAACGGTGGTAATTAATGTAAGCGATGAACATGAGAAATGCTTTCATTAATACGTTTCCGGTATGGGAAAACGATATCAAAGAAAATTGAACCCTAATATTCTACACGATTACTGCTAGACTATCGCAGATGTCGCAGTTATATTGCAGTTTCGCGATTAGATACCGTATTTTTAATAGACTTGGTTAAACCCAATACCTATAAACATTTTTAAATTTCGTATTAACATAGTCTAAACTAACCCTTTAAAGTCAACGCAGTTTCGTATTGCAGTGTATATGAGGTTTTAACGCTAATTGTTAAAAGTGTAATAGCTTACAAAATGCCTTTTTTCTTTAAAAGTTAAAAGTAAAGTTACAGCCTATATATGTTCCACTGCTGGGCAAAGGCTTCCCCTCATTTCTGAGAGGGTTTTGGGGAAAGGAAGTGTCCGCCGCGATGCCTCAATGCGTGTTGGCGAACTTCACATGTCTTCGAATTTTTTTCCTTATTCCTCAGACATGCAGTTTTCCTCACGATGTTTTCCTTCACCGCCGAGCACGTGGTAAAACAGCACTTAAACAACAATTTCATTGGTGCCAGCGAGGATCGAACCCGGGTTACTCGCGTTCCGTTGTATTTACAGCGAGTGTTAACCATCTGAGCTACCACGGCTCTCATGTCGCAGTTATACTGCAGTTTCTCAGGAGATTTTTCTTTCAGCGATTTTTACTTTTACTTTTCTTTCGAAGAATAGTGTAAGATTTGTAGAATTGGCCAATTATACCGCCCAAGATAGATATCTTAAAATGTGGAATATATAGCTGAAAATTGAAACTGACTGTGTAAATCTATTAAATACGTTTCATCATCATCATCACCATAATCATCATTACAACTAATCAAAGTCCACTATTGACCATAGGCCTCTGCCATCGAGTTCCATGTTTTTCGGATTTGCCATATTTTCTATAGTTTTCCGCTGTTTGCAGGCGGCCTGGGAACTACAGTTTCTTATTATTTTGAGTTGTATTTAGGAAAGTGCTGCGGCTCATTTCCTGCTTCAGTTTCGCCCTGTCGCCTCTCACAACACCCACGGGAAGATGTAGGTTGGTGAATTCTTTTACGCCGCCACTATACTACCGATTGTGTTTTGTTTTTACAATTGGCAAATTCATTAGTATTTGTAGCGCATCAAAATGAACTAATAATTTATTACGACTTTGTGGTCCTAGTCAACAATAAAATCTTTTGATAAAACCCAACCTGTGCCACTGTTTAAATTTGGTTTAATAAGTATAACCTACAATATGATAATCTACATGTGGGATGTAGGAAGTGATAACGTTTGCGCTGTAAGACGCATAATGGAAGCTGATAAGAGAAAAACTTTCCAACAGATTTTAGTAAGATTAGGTATTGGTGTTAAATTAATACAAAATTTTTTACAGGAACCTTAAGGTACCAGGAATCTTTGTACTAGTATTACATAGTACCAAGAATAGTAACTAAAATACCATGGAGGGAACACGATAACACGAGTAATTTACGACATCGTAAGATAAATAAGCAATGAGAGCTCAGTGACTGTTTCCTTTTGAGAATTTCCAAAAAAAAAAATAAAGAAAGCAAGAAGTCAAGGCAAAAAGGTTTTAACAGTGGTAGAGTCACACGGCAGCTTTTGCTGTTGCACGTATCTGCCGGCTCAAACCGGGGTGGTACCACGACCACACAGAATACCGGCGTGAAATGGAAGCTCCGCTTCCGCGTTTCGTCTGGTGAGTGCAGGTGGCTGGAGACCCAATTCCCCCCCACCCCATCCAATCAACATGGTAGCGGAGTTAAATATCACACTACCCCAGGAGTGTAGCAGCACCACCGGTAACTGAGAATCCCTCGCTGGGCATCCACGCCCAAACTCCCCTACTTTTCCTGAGCGTGGGTGCTCAGGCTGCTCCTCGTATTCTTCGGGGAGGCGAAATTCCGTCGATAATAAACCTGCTCGGGGCAAATGAAGCAATAAGTCAAAGGCGCCCCTTGCCATGCTATCCGTGAATTTCTGCAACATCAGGACTTCATTCAAACCTTAACGCCGTCCACTACTATCTGGAAACGGCGAAGCCGGCCTTGCTCTTTCTAACCGAAACAGAAGTGTCCTCTTCGACCGATACTTCATTAGCCGGGGTACAAATTAGAACACTTCTTTGTGCCCGGGATAGAGATTGCGTGTACGTCAGAGAGGAAATCTGTTTTCGACGCCTCGGCGGCCTTGAAGGTACGTACCTGTCCATCTTATGTCCGCGCGTAGACAGCGACGACCATCCCCGCATCTACAAGTGCCTCTATCAGTCCCATAGCGGTAATGCCAACATAGACCGACTTATCAACCATGTCCAGATGGCTGCA
This sequence comes from Parnassius apollo, assembly GCA_907164705.1. Classification (NCBI taxonomy): domain Eukaryota; kingdom Metazoa; phylum Arthropoda; class Insecta; order Lepidoptera; family Papilionidae; genus Parnassius; species Parnassius apollo. Next base: position 6,875,103 of record CAJQZP010001196.1, read on the forward strand.
AAATCCGTGATACATCAGGTCCCATCCGCAGAGATTGTGATACTTTTTAATTTTAACGCCCACGACGCCGAATGGCTCGGTTCACGTTCAACCGATAACGCGGGGAGATCTGTTTATGACTTTGCTTTGGCATAGGGTCTGATAAAACTGGTTACCTCTCCTACGCGGATCCCAGATGTGGAAGATCATGTACTTTCCCTATTGGATCTTCTGCTGACCTCTAATCCGGACGGATATCAGGTCTCCGTTGATACCCCTCCTGGCTTCTCGGGCCATTGTCTGATCCGGAGTACGGTGCCACTCACGCTCCAATCGCGATTGCGTACTGCAGGTTTTTTTTATAGGAAAAGGGTGACAATCTAGCACACAGTCCACCTGATGGTAAGTGGATGCTGTGGCCCATAGACATCTACATTCGATTAAGAATCAAAATGCAGATGCATGATCACCCCTGAGGACTAAGATGGAATGCCTCGATCCCAGTAAAACGGGTCACCGGTTCTCTACACTCACCATACGAAACACATCAGTATTAAGCCGCTATTTTATGCTGGTTTTCTGTGAGAACGTGGTGGTAAAGAAGTATAATTCTTCTTCCAGGTCCTTCAATAGTGTCATTGTCAAGGCAAAATCAGAGCTCATCGGCAGAATTGGCGAGAAACTAGTTCGTTTTCCTTCGGGAACACGTGCAATCTGGTCTCTTACCAAGGCAGTCCAAGGGAACTTCTGTCAGCCATCTCTCCCATCTCTGCACAAGGAGGACGACTCACTGGCCCATGCCGCAAAGGATAAAGCCGATATACAGGGCTCTTTCTTTGCGTCCAACTCAACTCTTGATGACGGGGGAACACACCACCGACCACCCCGCAGAGTGAGTGCTCCATGCAGGATGTGCTGTTTACCCAACGCTCGGTGCGCAGAGCACTCTTCTCCCTGGACATCAACAAGTCGAGTGGGCCTGATGGCGTCCCTCCTATTGTGCTGAAGATCGGCGTTGGCTCCTGAATTGGCACCGGTTTTAACGCGTCTTTTCCGGTACTCCTACTCCCTAGGCGTAGTCCCGAAATCATGGAAGACAGCCTTCGTGCACCCGATTCCTAAAATAGGTAACTGCTCTGATCCGTCCAACCGTAGGCCTATCGCCATCACCTTCCTGTTCACTAAAATAATGGAATCCATTATTAACAGCCAGCTCATGCGATACCTTGAGGATTACCAGCTGATTAGTAACCGCCAGTACGGTTTCCGTCGCACACTGGTGATACTTTATAGACCGGTCGTGCCAATATATTTCTCGGGAAAACATCGCCGAGTACCGGGACAAACTTGTGTCTGAAGTCGAGATTATGTTGAACAAATTTTTGACTGGGGCGACTAAATCTAGTCCAGTTTAATCCCCAAAAGACATAAGTTTGCGCGTTTACCGCTAAAAAGAACCCCTTCGTCGTATGTCCTCAGTTTCAAAGACTTCCCTTGTTGCCTCAGCCAGTATCGGAATCCTCGGCGTCGACAAGTCGAGTGACGTGCAGTTTCATGGTCACTTGGAAGAGAAGGCAAAATCGGCCTCTAAAAAGCTTAGCGTGCTCAGCAGAGCGGGACAGTAATTCATGCCGGCTCACTGCCTGCAACTTTACAGGGCGCAGATTCGGCCGCACACGGAATACTGTTCCCATCTCTGGGCAGCCTATTATGTTGCGATTTGGTTATGAGGGAGGGCTACAATGATGATGATGATAAATTGATATTAAAACTTTGTCGTTTCAGTATTCTTAACTAACTTTTTTTAATTATAAATTAAATAGAAAGTGACCAACGAACTCACAGTCCACCTGATAGCAAGTGGCTGCTGCAGCTCATGGACACCAGTCACCAACTTCAAATAGAGAGGGCTACAAATGCGATGACACCTATGAGGACTAAGACGGAATGCCTCACACCCTGTAATTATACTGTCGGACCCCCTCCCCTCCTTTCCCTTCAGACCGCAACGCAGCAGTGCTCACATTGCTATTTGTAAATTGTGCTAAGTACATATGAGGATGAAACCTACCCGACGGACTCCCAGGCAAAAAAGGAGTCCTACACCCTACCACAGTACAAGCTTTATATGAAAAAATTAAATTACTAGGAAGACACACACGGTCAGTTTAACTGATCAGTTCAAACTAGGACTGTTGATATCACGGAAATCTAAATAATAAGACAATATTTAGATTTCTGTGCTTGATATTTTTTTAAATATCGGATTTTCGATATATCGGTAATTAAACTTATATATAAATTTCCTATATTGATATATTTATAATTATCGATATATCAATAATCCAATATTTTAAAAAATATCAACAGTTCTAGTTTGAACTGATCAGTTGGAATGATCAGTTGAACTGACCGTGTGTGTCGTCCAAAAGACAGGATCTTAGCTCAAAATCATAATATTGTTGCGCGGCTAAGTTGACATCAGGCACTAGCGCCGTCTAGTGTCGGGTAATAGAGCGAGGAGAGAGCTTTCCAGAAAATGACATCACTAATCTTTCAACCGACGGACCCATCTGTTGTCGAAACGAAGAACTAAGCTTCTAGAAGCCCGACACTTGAACTTTCGATGCTTAGTCGATTTCTGGATTTTTCGGTGCTAAGGTGTATTTATAGGCGCTGCAAGGTGCGATCGGGGAAGTATTGAAGTTGGCGAGACAAGCGAAGCTTTGGAGCGAAATAAAGTGAATTAGTGTGATTAATTATTAGTGTTTTAACTTTAATTTGTGTAAAGAGAATTAAAGTGTTAATTTAGGTAATTTTATCGGCAATTTTTATTGTCACGAACCTAAAGCTCGTAACAATATATAAGATAAACTTCGATTTATTCGCCTTACGAACATTTCCAAAGACTGCGTTCGAAAAATTTGTGGAAAAAACAAAAGTAGCGCGCCTCGGTGGTTGAATTGAATGCATAAACGATAATAAAAACTTCAAACAATAAAAACATTCAGTGTTTTCCATATTTGTCAAATCATTTTATACAACAATAAGTTTCAAAATTTTATTTAAATTTTGCAGTTGAAGTAAATTACACTCACTTCACTTGAATTTTAACATTACCACGTTGTAGAGCCATGCTGCAGCTATATTAATGGCATAGTTGTAGCACGAATGGGTCGACTCGATCGTGGAAGCACCACGCTTTCACAGAATACCTGCCTCAAGTAGTAGCTTAACGCTGCTGTGTATCGTATGGTGAGTGTAGAGTACCGGAGACCCTTTTTACTATAAACGAGGCATTCCATCTTAGTCCACGCAGTGACAACGCATCAGATAGATGTAGATGTCTATGGGCCACAGCAACCACTTACCATCAGGGGGACTGTGTGCTCGTTTGTCACCCTTGTACTATGTATTTAAAAAAACCAAAGAGATGATACGTGATAATGTTTAATCGTCAAATTACGGTATTTTACAGGTTTTTATTTATATTGAAGCGACAGTAGCCTAATGGCAGGGCGCGGACCGCGAACTCAAAAAGGTCGTGGGTTCGAATCCGCCATTCGACTACTGGCGTGAACCACTCGTAACACAAGCAATTTAAGCTTACCACGAGTGGTTAACGGGAATATTAGTAATGTTTATAGCATTGTTAATATTCTTTTTAAAACGAAAAAAAAATTAAATAGTAAATATCATAATGATATTTGAAAAACAAATGCTTTCTTATGCTACAAATCTAAAAAAGGTTATCGTTGTAAGTATATAATCAATTCAACCATGCAGTGGAGTGGCGGCGTAAGAAAATCCACTATCATCCCGTGAGGATCGTCAGAGACAACACAGGGATAGGAAACAGGAAAAGTCCAACAGCATCCTCCTTATAATAAATCAAAATGATGTAAATTTGTAGTTGCCAACCGTCGTCACCGTACACAAACGTCGGAACTACGGCAAATTCGCCCTATGAGACATTCTTTGAATAAAACTAATGTGCAGCTGTGAGCTTTTAATAGACTGTGGTGAATGAAAAAAAAAAAGAAAAACATATCGAAAATTGTTATAATTTATGAAAGGAAAAGTGAGGCTCCATACCCTTAATTTTATATGGAATCGTTTTACACAGCAGCTATCATTTTATGTAATATTTTACATTAATGTTGAAAAAATTGTAGTAAAATACAATAAAGTTACAACCTATATACGTCCCACTGCTGGGCACAGGCCTCCCCTCATTTCTGAGAGGGTATTAGGGCAAGGAAGTGTCCACCGCGCTGCCCCAATGCGTGTTGGCGAACTTCACATGTCTCCGAAATATTTTTTTTCTTATTCCTCAGACATGCAGGTTTGCTTACGATGTTTTCCTTCACCGCCGAGCACGTGGTAAATCAGCACTTAAAATTGCAATTAACAATTTCATTGGTGCCGGCGGGGACAAAAGGGGCAAATTAAAACGACCAGGATACCATTACCGTATATTTAGAAGTCATCAGTTTGAACATGGAAGTTTGTCATCATTAGTATCATAGTGAGCTATTAGTATTCAGAGAATGTTCGCTTACGGTACCGTGTGTAGCATTGTTAGTGTTTGAGGCCTCGGTCTTTGATCCCAAAAGTGATGGAGGGAAAGTTGAATTTCACTATAAGAGTGAAACTGCTTAATTTTGTGTTTGCATACATGTTTAATGCCTATGTAACGACAAAAGCTGTAAATTACAATTCAAGACGCAGTTGACATTATGTTCAGAATTTTAACGTTCCAATTCTGTAATTACCCAAAAAAATGGAGAGAAATTAACAACAATATTAGAAGGATCATTACTATTACGGCATGTAAGAAAGATCTCGTAAGCTGCAAGTTACTAATATCATCACCTATTTTTTCCCCTTCGTATTTCACACAGTTACCATCTATAAATATTAGACGTAATTTTTATTTAATCTAATAAAAATCTGAAATAAAAATCATTTCTACTGGTTCAAATAATTTATTCAACAAACTTATCTAAATGCCCTATAATACAATAAATACATTAAATAATTTAATAAGTAATAACGTTCTGTACACTATTTTAAATGGCACTAAATGCATCGACGTAGCAGTCCTAACCCTCAGAGGTATTCATTCTGTAATATGAAATTAAAAAATTAGTGACATTTAACGTTACTTACTTACTTTACGTTTAACTTAAACTAAAAAGAAGCAAAGATTATTCATCTACGTTAGCCTATAATCAGATAGAGAAGCCTCTACTAAGTTAAAACGACTTGCCATAATCGCCATGCTCATTAAACATCAAACACCTTAAGATTTTTTACATTTTAAATTGAATATTTGCCTATATAGGCAACAATCAAAAGGCGACAGAATAGTATGGACATATTAAAAGGTTACTTGGTAAATTAAGGTGTATTACGGCGGTATAAGATTATCTACTTTTCTATATCATCCCTTGGGTGTCGTAAGAGCCGGTAGTGGGAAACTGAAGCAGGAAGTGGGCAGCAGCATCTTCCTGCTAACAACCCAAAATAGCAAATAGAACTACGGTTGCCAGCCCGCCTGCCAAGCGTGGCAACTATGGCAAAATCCACCTTTACAAGTTATGAGAGAATATATGGGGGAATCTTATATTCAGCAGTAGAATTTTATAGGCTATAAGTAATTGAATGGATGGAACATTGTACATTGACAAATTTGAATCATATTAAAAAAAAGGAAGCACATTGCTGCTTCGAGATTTCAATGAGGTTTTAAAAAACTTCTTCTTCTTAAGGTGCCGTCTCCTTACGAAGGTTGGCAATCATTAGGGCGATTTCAACTTTTGAGAAACTAAGGACTTAAAAAAGCTTAGGAATCATAATGTCTTGGTGAGAGTGTATCTATCAAAAATCAAACACCCACCTACGTTTATCGAGTCGCCATACTAAATTTTTACAATCTGTCATTGCAGTCAGAATTCAAACGTACGATCTCTTGTATCCAAGTCTGGCACACAGAGTTCTCATAAATCTACATTACAGTAATTCTATAGCAAACGTGGTAAAGCAGCAACCAAACCGATAAACAATAACTTCAAGATATATCTTATTAGATTGTATTCTATTTTCTTCGCTGTATATCTATGTGGTAGTTTAAATGTTCTGTTCATAAAGTGAATTTAAAAATTAATACCTTACGAGTATCAAACACATCCTACTCACGCATAACATTAACACCTTTGATTATATAGACAGGTAAATAATCAAAGATTAACATGTTTAATATACACGTTTAATGTATTTTCTTTATTTCTCTTTCAACTTTTACTTTTAAAGTATGTACTCTGTAAGTGATTTAAAATTATACGTTACAAAAACTTCAGTTTTCATGTTCGACATTACAAGCAGTAAGGTGAATTTCATAAGGCTTTATAGTTACTTTATGACAACGTGACACTCGTAAAGTTATTAGTAAACTCTGTTAATGATGTTTAAATTACAGCTTTTATAACAATCGCGCACATGTTAGGATACGTGCACTTGATATGAATCGTAAAACGTACCTGAAGTAAGGTTGGAATTCGTAGAGATCGTCGATTACTCTGCGTACTCGACACGTGATGCCGCAGCCGGGCTGCTGGCGGCCGTACACAGCGATCGCTCGTTCCAACAACTGGTGCGCGGATGTTAATTCTATAACTATTACATAAACAAGAATTTTCAATCAGTACATCTAATAAAAAGGCAATCGCTACTAATGAGTAGATTTGAATTCACGATTTAAGGCATATAATAAGTTCGCTAATTAAAACTTTGACATAAAGCTTTGTGCACATTTGTGTGCATTAATTCGGCTTAAAAGGTTTGGAGAGCAAGAAATATCATAGGCTATCAGAAATTTCATCTAAGTCGTCAGAGCTGCCGGAGCCACTTATAATTAGTAGAACAGTTAGCGATTGCGACACTTTATAGTTATAAAAAATAAGCATTTTTCTATAAGTAACGTCATAAATGAATAAAGCTTATAAGTAATAAGGCATAATTTGTATGCACTCACTCGTCTAAGCTATTACTAGAACGCTTATGCGATAATTCGGTTAGGATATAGCTGAATAGAATGAAATTCGACCCGAAAACTAACAATTTTTGTTGTTAGTTTGTAACTATTATATTGTCTCCAGTCGATCTACAGTGCTAATTATACTACCTATAATAATAAATTAAATGTCAAAATCAATTAATAAATAATAACAATTATAATAGCCGTATTCCAAATTCAATGCGTGTATGTTTATATAATATAATGAATGTTAATATAATAAAAATTAAATAATTATTTAACAATAATAATAATAAAACAAAATAAATGTTCCTCCTTCATAATATTGCTGTGCCAATGAGAGTCTATAGAGATACCATAAAACTATGTAACACCTTTTCTAACCTATGGAATGCAATAAAGTTATTGAGTATTGATCCCGGTCTATTAGAATTAAATTCAAATCAAGTACAAACATACGCAGTTGTCAATTTAAAATAAAGACAATAATAATAAAAAAACACAAGAAATCTATGAGAAAAGGAATCCACTTGCTTATCATTACTTGCCCTTCAATAACAAGGCAGGTGACTAGAGAAGTTAGAGCAAAATACTGTTCTTCTTACAACGTTCTAACGTATTATTGTTACAATATACACTTAACAAAGAATTCTTAAGCAATGGTTATAACATCTCAATAATATGCTATTTATATGCACTGATACATAACTTTCACGTGCTTTACTTTAAAAATAATACATACCATTACTGTGTCCAAACTGGCGGTCGTCTTCATCGTTAGTGTTACCATTATCTCCGTCATCTTTTTTAAAGGAAATTAATTTTGGTATCACAAGTAACATGCACACTACAGCAATCATAGTCACGATCTTCTTGAAAATTAGGAATTTAAGCATCAGCTTCGCAATCGTCAATATGTCTAACTTCAGCGACAGTTTATCGAAAAAACCGAGACCAGGTGCAGTGTAAGGAATACCGTAAGATGGTTTAATAGGTGGGCCGTATATTGGCGGAGGAGGTTTGTGAATTGGAGGTCCATAGGAATGGGAAGGTGGTCCGTAAATCTGCGAAGGTGGACCATAAGTATGAGCTGGTGGACCATAGCTTGAAGCCGGTGGGCCATAACTGGAAGCCGGTGGCCCATAACTTGAAGACGGTGGTCCGTAACTTGATGACGGTGGTCCGTAAGTATTCGGAGGAGCGTTATACGTGATATCTGACTCAAATTTTACGGGCGATCCATAACTAGAGGAAGGTAAGTAGCTATTAGATGCTGAAGGTGCAGAATAGCTCGATCCAGACGAACTGAAACTATTGCTACTATCACTGTTGGAATAAGGTGGCGAATAGTCGTATACAGATTGGTAACTGTCGTCGCGATTCGATATCTTCTTTTCACCGTCCTTTGCCGTTATTATTATAACACCTTCTTTAGCCTTTTCAGCTTCAATACGAGATTTTGAATAGGCATCTAAATACGTATCAGTCTTTGAAGATTTGCTCGTGGTTCCATTGAAAACAGGCCCCACGATTGCGGTTGCACACGCGCATATACATAATATTATCAAACTAAATCGAACGACCGCCATTTCGCTGTTAATCCTCGAGCTGCTACTATACGAAAGAAGTTGTCTCCATCGATCGCGAGTGACGAATGACAAACAACGTCGACTCCCATTCAGTTTTCACTTTTGACTTACCGTAAAAGAACCTAAATATGATAATGGAACACAATTAAATTCTCCAAGTGACCCCGAGTACGTTCCGCATTGCTCATGGTAAGTAGGTGTCTCGCACCGCAACTTGCATGCTAATGGAGGTTGAAGACACGCGCCCGCCCCAGCGATTCACCTTGTTGGATGAGTCCCATAACGAGGAACCTTTTGTCGTGAAAAGAAATCTTTAATACATCGACGTTTGTTTGTGAAAGTTCTTCGGCTGTTATGATTTATTTCTTGAAATGATTTTATGATGATCCTTATGTTTCTACTTGAGAACTTCTCTATTATTTATACACCAAGTTCACTCTTTTAACATCATTGTTAACTTTAATGGCGGAAACTTAATATGCAAAGCAAGAAGCGTTAAATTTCGCTACTGTTTAAAATAACGTATTGGAATTCCGCTAATATATTGAATTTATTTGCGCATTTTATAAAACAGAGACAACACTAGAATAAATGCATATTATACAATCGTATTTTCAGTAGAAAGTAGCAGTAGCTCATCGATGCATTTTCACTTCCTTGGTAAGTAAAGATCACCAATAATTCAAATTCTCTAATGTGACTAGTAAAGCGAATATAATGACTACGTTTAGAAGACTAGTGACATAATGTCAGTTGTGTCTTGCTTTAGTTTTAACTTAGGTTCGTGGCTTTAACTATTTTGCACAATCAAATCGCATATCGTTGATTTTAATGCAGGATGTTTGTTTCCTCTATTACGGAAGGAATTTTCGAGACGGCTACGACTTTGTGAAATTCGGAACAAGTTTTAGGTTTGAGTAGAATAATATGTGTGTTCTCGTCGTAATTTCCATTGCCTTCTACTATTACGACGTAATAATTTATTGCATAAATAAACGCATCTCTTATTTTGTTAACTTAATAATAAGAGATGCTATCTAGTTCTACTTCCGCTTACGGTCTACTGATCTGATATCATTAACTAGCCCAGACTTTAGACTCTTATAATAAAAACATTCTCCCTAACACCACCCCCCACCTCGTAAACTGGTTTTACTTGTTGTCCCATTTGTGTTTACATTTGCAAATATTTGATATGACGTTTATAGAGAATATTATCAATATTATATAAGTTGTAATTATGTAGGTATTTAAATAAAACCATTTTTTACGGATTTTATCGCGTATATTATTATAACTTATTTTAGATTCCCGACTTTTCGTTACGACGTCATTTTAATCTAGAAGTAGGCGTACCAGCGTGCTATGGCATTGGGACGTTAACACCTCAGTCCTCCCGTGACCATTGGTGCTGTAAAGTGCTCGAAACGGCTCGGGAATATAAAATAAGTTAATATACGCGATAAAATCCGTAAAAATTGTTTTATTTTAAGGTTTATTATTCACTTCAGTGTCAGTATATAGGAAATCATTTAGTAATTATATAGTTACTAAAAATTCGTAATTCATTATTTAAAAAAGCAAATTTCAGTATCAGGGTGATTCCCCTACACGTTGTCTCCGTTCTGCGGAACATTCTACTCTCCGTGTCTCCCTCTGTCACAATGAGATACTAGCTTCTTAGTACAAATCTTTTACGAATAAGACTTTAAAACGGATTACCAAATAATAATATACGTGCAGCCACGAGCCCACGAGCTACATCGTTCAAAAGCTTGCTCTGGAACCATTATCTCAAGCTGCAAGCATTATATCATGCTGCAAGAATAGCTTGTGATTTTCCTAATTTATAGCGTTCCACTTCCAATTTTTTTCAATTTCTTGTTTTTACCACCTATTTTATCAGGTACTAGCTGTTTAGCCGCGGCTTAGCTCGCGTGGGCTTTAATTTAGGAACATCAGTAATACTGATCCACCTTCTCAGTTACCTCTATGTCAGTTTGTCACAGCTTTTTTTTATTGACTTCGCAGGGACTATTAGACGTAGCTGACTGGAATTTGGCATAAACGTAATATGCTGCAGGCAGAAGTGAGTTTTTCAGAATTGTATTACTGAGTATACGTATGTCTAGCAACACCTATAACTTTTTTGTATTTCGGGCATGTCTCAATGTATTTTTATGAAGGGTAAATTGTCTTAGAATCAGAATTGTGTTATTTACATTCTACTAAGTATTTTTATTAATTCATAGTTAAAGCTAGTTTAGTTTTGACAAAATTATGTCGAATTTAATGGACTTCTGTTAATTTACGGCATAATGTTTATTTGCGGTATTTGATTTTTAGGATTTTTTGTCCCAGTACATATTGATTGGCACCATAAAATCGATATATATATATATATATATATATATATATATATATATATATATATATTAAGTGTAAATTTACTTCAAAATTTCATGAATATAGTTCTATTCACATGCAGATGCAGCCAAAGAGAATCCACTACGCCATATAGTCCCCTAGACAGGCGACAGGGGGAAGTTGAAACGGGAGATATGCATTTTTCTGATAACAGCTCAAAATAATTAAAAAAAGCTGCGGTTTAAATTATGAATCGTGCACTTTTGGTTGTGCACCAAATGTTTTTTTTTAAACTTGCGTGTTTGTAAACACACAAAAAATTGACATGTAACATAAGCGTAAGGCATACACATTTGAATTTATCAAAAGTTTTTATTTTTTATTTAATTAAACTAGGTAAATGATAAGGAGTTTTGCAGCAATCGCATGCAATCCAGTTTTAATCAGTATAAAATAATAATGAAGTATCACTAGTAATGCCGAAACCACCACAAGTATCACTAGTAATGTTTACCACGTGCTCGGCGGTAAAAAAAAACCTCGTGAGGAAACCTGCATGTCTGAGAAATAAGAAAAAAATATTTCGAAGTCATGTGAAGTTCGCCAACACGCATTGGGGCAACGCGGCGGACTCTTCCTTGCCCTAAAACCCTTTCAGAAATGAGAGGAGGCCTGTGCCCAGGTGTGTGACTTATATAGACTAAATTTTGAATTGTTTTAATGCTGAAACAACAAGCCCTGTTGTAGTTCGCTTTACGCATTCTGTAATTTATGCTGGGAACTAAAGTGAGTATGGAAGACTTGTGCCCGTCTGTCTGGTCGTTATATTCCAGCTGCTTAATGGCAAAACGCACGCAATGGCAAAATGGCACGGTGTTGATGGGAGACTTCAACGTAAAACTGGGCACAAGAGAAAACGGTGAGCTGAAGGTGGGGAAATTTGGAGTAGGGCAACGGAACCGAAAGGGCCAGCAGCTGGCCGACTTTATGGAGAAAGAGGGACTCTTTATGATGAACTCTTTCTTCCAGAAGCGGCCCCACAGGAAGTGGACCTGGTCGAGCCCCGACGGTTCGACAAAAAATGAGATTGACTTCATTATGACGACCAGACGCCAACTGTTCAGTGATGTCTCAGTGATCGCAAGGGTGAAAACTGGCAGCGATCACCGAATGGTTAGAGGCACACTGAACCTAAAAGTGAAGTTGGAGAGGTCTCGTCTAATGAAGTCAACGCTCCGTCCCCCTCGTGCTCTAATCCAGAATCCCGAAACCTTTCAGCTCGAGTTACCAAACCGCTTTCAGTGCCTAGAGGATTGCAATGCAGTGGACGATATGAATGACAAGCTCGTGGAAACTGTCCATGCGGTCGGAGCTAAGTTCTGCAAGACCCGCCGCAGAAGAACACAAAAACTCTCCGATCACACTCTTAATCTCATGGCTGTTAGACGGGAGATGAGGCTGCAATCGTCAACAGATTTGACAGCATACAGGCAGCTGAACAGACAGATCTCCAAATGCATGCGGCGAGACTTACGCAACTTTAATACTGCTCGTATTAAAGAAGCGATCGAGCGGAACCAAGGCTCCAAAGTCTTTGCCAGAGATGTGTCTGCCAGAAGGAGCCAACTGTCAAGGCTGAAGACTGAGTGTGGCAACATCGTTTCCGGGACACCTGAGATTCTGAGTGAGATTGAGAGGTTCTATGGGCAGCTGTACACATCATCGTTGGAGCCACACGCAAGTGTGAGTAACGATGCAAGAGCAAGTCTTATCCGACACTATTCCGATGATATCCCGGACGTCAGTCTGAGCGAGATTAGAATGGCTCTCCACCACCTTAAAAACGGCAAGGCCCCGGGCGAGGATGGAATTACAGCGGAGCTTCTGAAAGCGGGTGGAACACCGGTACTTGAAGTCCTTCAGAAGCTCTTCAATTCCGTCCTCCATGGTGGCATTACTCCGGAGGCGTGGAGCAGAAGCGCGGTGGTCTTGTTCTTTAAGAAAGGCGACAACGCTCTCTTGAAGAACTACAGACCGATTTCCCTTCTGAGCCGCGTCTACGTGCTGTTTTAGAGAGTCATTACGAATCGTCTCGCACGCAGACTCGACGACTTCCAGCCTCCCGAACAAGCCGGTTTCCGAAAAGGCTTCAGTACCATAGACCACATACATACCCTGCGGCAGATAGTACAGAAGACTGAAGAGTACAATCTGCCACTTTGCCTGGCGTATGTGGACTATGAGAAAGCCTTTGATTCCGTCGAAATTTGGGCGGTGCTACAGTCCTTTCAGCGGTGCCAAGTTGACTGTCGGTATATTGAAGTGCTGAAGTGTTTGTACAGTAGGGCTACGATGGCTATCCGAGTACAGAACCAGAGTACGAAACCTATCCAACTGCAGAGAGGTGTAAGACAGGGTGATGTTATATCCCCGAAACTCTTCACCGCTGCGTTGGAAGACGTTTTCAAGCTACTGGACTGGAAAGGATACGGTATTAACATCAATGGCGAGTACATCACTCACCTTCGATTTGCCGACGATATAGTCCTATGCTATATACTATGCCCGAAGTTGTTGACGAGTACGTTTACCTAGGACAAATAGTCCGACTTAGTAAGTCCAACTTCGACCGAGAGGTCAATCGACGGATTCAACTCGGCTGGGCAGCGTTCGGGAAATTACGACACATCTTCTCATCAGGTATACCTCAATCTCTGAAAACTAAAGTGTACAACCAGTGCGTGTTGCCAGTGATGACTTACGGATCTGAGACGTGGTCCTTCACCGCTGGCCGTATGAGGACGCTCAAGGTCGCTCAGCGAGCTATGGAGAGGGCTATGCTCGGAGTTTCACTGCGTGATAGACTCAGAAATGAGGATATCCGCAGTGAAACCAGAGTGACCGACATAGCCCAACGGATTAGTAAGCTGAAGTGGCAATGGGCCGGCCATATAGCTCGAAGAACCGATAACCGATGGGGAAGAAAGGTTCTCGAGTGGCAGCCTCGTACCGGTAGGCGTAGTGTAGGGCGACCCCCCACTAGATGGAGTGACGACCTGGTAAGACATGCAGGAAGTCGATGGATGCAGGTGGCTCAGGACCGTGCTTTGTGGCATTACTTGGGGGAGGCCTATGTTCAGCAGTGGACTTGTGAAGGGCTGTAATGATGAATGGCAAAAGCTCACAGCAGAACTGTAAAAAATACCGCTGAATTGTCCTGTTTTAGTATTGTCGTAACTTTTTGCTAAAATTGTTGATGGAAGGAGTTACGAAAAAACTGATGGAATCATTTGAGATGTGTTAACTGCACTTAGGATATACGGATACGGACATGGTTTTTTAGCCAAATACCGGAAGTTTCTTGTGCATTTGTTGACTTGAAAAATGCATATGAGAGCGTTGCTGTATGGCGAACGCTGTCTACGTTTGCGATGAGTGCTGGGCTGATACATGCATTAAAATATTTTTAGGGACACTTGAGCCCTTGCATCAGGTTCCTGACATCAGAATGTGTCGAAAAATGTTAATGTATGGTATTAAAAGTTGGGTTTGACAGAAAAAGCTTGATAGTAAAATTAATACTGTAGAAATGCGGACATTAAGAAGTACTTATGTTAGTGGTGACTCTAAGTGATATGGGGGTGAGAAATTGTGTGATAAAAGATAATTGTGATTTGAAAGAAAAGATGTGGTGACCATGTCTAAAAAAGAAATACTTCAGTGATTCAGTCATGTAAAAAGAATGAATAAGGCAAGGGGGACATAAAACATTTTTGCGGCAAACGTGAGTGGTAGTGATAGCAAGGGACGCCCTAGACGAAAATATATCAAGAAATGCTTGTTATAAAACAAGAAAATGCACAGTAGTACCAAAGTAGTGTCAGAGTAACTGTCATAGTATCTATTAGTATCGGAATGGTTTTTATATAATGAATACCAGCGCTGTTGTTCCGACAGCAGTATAAAAGCCGAGTGAGGATCCGTTTGTTCCAACACGGCCCCACATGTGAGAGTAATGTAAATGTAAATTATGACCTGTAGGTATTTTTATTAAATGTTATGTTTTTTCAACTTTCTTCCTTTTGCGTGTGTAGTGTACGTGCAAGAAATATTTAATTGTTCTTTTTTTCGGTTGCCTATAGTAAAGGAAAGTGAAGTTATAATACGTCCCACTGCTGCGGCCCAGGCCTACTCTTATTTCTGAGAAGGTTATCAAGCAACTATACGTGGTAGAGTCTCGCCGCAGCTAAATTGTGGATGTGACATTAATGTATCGGCTCGACCGGGGAAGAACCACGCTGTTACGGAATATGAACGTCAACAAGTACCAACCCACTGGTTGGTACTTGTGTACGTGTTAATGCACTTTACATATATCGAAATATTTTTATTACTCGGACATGCAGATTTTCACACGAAATTTTTCATCACACTCAAGCACGTGATAATCATCGCTTTGAATTGCAGTTAAAAACTTCACTAACAAGTTCATGGCGAGCACTTAGCTCCTGAACTACCATAGCTCGAGGTAGACTATGTTCATGTAGAATACTGTCACAAGTGATGAGCTGTAATAATGGTGATATCAAGACAATCGATACCAATACACTGAATATAAGGCCTATACCAGACGTCTTGCAATATATATTTAAGTCCCTGATGCTTAAATACTCAAACACTGCTCGATATAAAGATGCTGTTAAGTTTCCTGCTGCTGTTTCTATCACTTTAAGTCAAAGTGATTCTTACAGCACAAGACTTAACGACATCTTAAAATTGAGTCGCATTTGAGAATTTAGCCATATATTTTGATGGAAAATCAATAAATTATGTCATCAGCACTCTAATTTTAAATGAGAGTTTAAGAGTCGTCACCGCTGATCTACCACGACTCTTAATTTAATAGTACGTCAAAACAACAAAGTGAATTCAAAACGCTGTCAGAAATGAGAGGAGGCCTCCATTGGAATATGAATCCAAGACCGAGCGATTGGTTGGCCAACAGGCCGCGGATTCAAATCTCACTCAAATGTTTTTCCATGGGAAAATTATGTATATATGTAAAAACGCCTCCAAAATACAAGAGAAATTCGTAGTAAGGTCTAAAATTTTGTTGCAAATGAAAGACTATTGTATTTTGTTGTAAG
Source organism: Parnassius apollo (assembly GCA_907164705.1). Classification (NCBI taxonomy): domain Eukaryota; kingdom Metazoa; phylum Arthropoda; class Insecta; order Lepidoptera; family Papilionidae; genus Parnassius; species Parnassius apollo. The sequence continues at coordinate 6,891,224 of CAJQZP010001196.1, forward strand.
TATTCAGACGACTAAACTAATCGGTCGTTTCTTTTGTACAAAGTGTCCGTATGGACCTCAATCAGCATTCATAAATTAATTAACCTGCAAAAGTGTTGAAACCGGTATTAAAATTAATCCTGCATTTAAAATATACATTATCTCTATACTTGTCTTGGGCTAAGTGCTATTACTGTTATACAAATAAAGTATTTCCCTTTGATAGTAAACAGGTTTATTCATAAGAGCTCAGCGTGAATTTCACAGTACGCGAGCAACCCGGGTTCGATCCCTTCCTTGGTTATCTGAAGAATAAGATATTTCGAAGACATGTCGAATACGTTAAACACCCAGTGAGTTAACTAATCGAACGAAAGTTGAAAACAAGTGATTTTTTTAAAAATTTAATATTAAAATATTTTAATATACCACGTTTTTAAATACCGATTCTGAGCTATATTCAAAATTTCAAGTCTAGCTAATCGGGAAGTGCTCGAAATTTGAGTTGCAGTTATTATTATGTATTTAGTGATATTTAATACTTTAAATTTTATTGATGGTGATGAGATTTGACTTGTAATTTTTATATAATTGTAATTTGTAATTTTATATTTATTGCCATTTTATATAATATATAATTTAATTTTATATTAATTGTAATTTTACATTTTAATTGTAATTTTATATAATTATAAATTTGGTTGTGAAGTATTCCAATTGTATTTTGCATTAATTATTCAACACAATTTGTATTGTACAGAATAAATAAATAAACTCCACTCGGAACGACAGACAGACAGACAAGAAAGTGACAACATGGTAATAACTAATAATCTTCTTTATCAACCCGTAAAAGCCCAGTGCAGATCATTGGCCTCACCTATCGTAAGGAGAATTTGCCTTAATAGCCACGCATGGCAAGTTAGACTTAGTAGTATTAGACTTCTTGGTATTTTACTTTAGACGTAAAAGAGTTACAATGTACTGCCATAAGTCGAAGCCAAAATATTTTTCTGCCATTTCTTATAGTCTCTTACGTCCCACGGTACGTAATGGGTTTATAGATTCTCTTACTCTGCCATTACACAGTAAACGCGAAGAGTAAAACACGCACTGATGTGGACAGGGCTTAGACCATTTTCGGTTGAATGGTCAGATGTCTACTGTGAAGAACTTCAAACATCTCTTATGTTGAGAGAGTTTCGCCATACTCTCAAAAAACAACCCTGACTCGTCAACCTATTTTCACCATTATTGCCCCATGATAAAGCAAGATCTCACACTGACACTTGACAAACTATTTTGTCAAGTGTCAGTATGTTTTCAAATTTAACATTACAAACCCTGCAATTAAAAACCATACGTCACCCTCCGTACTCGTCAGACCAAGACCCTAACCGATTACAATTTTTTCTACAAGTACCCGGTTGACCGAGCTTTGCTCGGTAGTTTTCGCTCGTTTTTTTTAATTCGTGTGTTTTGGAAATTATATTTAGATACAAATTACATACTGATGATATACGAATAATATTTTTTGATCTTAGCGACATAATTGAAAAAACTGAACTGGTTATTTCAATAAAAAATCGTGAGTGCAATTAGTTAATTTAAATTTTCGTGTTTTTAAAAAATACTAAAAAAAGGGCTCGAAAAAATAGATTTTCTCAAAAAAGAAAGGAACTTGAAGAAATATTAAAGAAAGTCGGTCGGTCTGGGCTCGAACCATGGTATTACGATTTTCGTGACCGCCCAATATACCAATTTAAGCTATTTGTAATCATTAATAAACTGTCAAAATGTACCTTCTTATTCTAACGATATTGTAGCAGTTTTTCATTGCCTAAAAACCGGACAAAAAGACATTTTCTAAAAATAAATCCTAGCTAGATCGATTTATTGCCCCCGAAACTCCCTGGACACTAAATTTTATGAAAATCGTTGGAGCCGTTTCCGAGATTCCGATTATATAAATATAAATATATATATATATATATATATATATATATATATATATATATATATATGTATATATGTATATGTATACAAGAATTGCTCGTTTAAAAGTATAGGATTTGTACAAATTTCTGCAACGAGGAAATTTCTCAAAAAGCGGTATACATTTCATATATTTTTTGAGTCCATATAGAGAAACAATGTGTAAATTATTTTCCCACAAGGCGGCCGAAAAGTATATAATAATGATAAATACTATACTCAAATAAACACATTTATTCCTAGAAAAAAAGATGTTTCAACTTTTGTAATATAAAACGGCCATCTCATACTCTCACACAGCGTGTTTTCAGACTATGTTTTTCTTAAGCATGGTGCATGTTATAATTTTGTAGTTAAATTTAGAGTGCTACAAATATACATATACGAAAATAGTATAATAAGGAAACGTTGCAGCGTGAAAAATGTGGTGACGGAAACAAAATTCCTCGATGATATAACAATAAATAGCTAAATAAATAAATGAAAACGTAATATTAAACATCACGGCGGCGGAAGGGATAAGACACCGATAGGACGAGATATGATTCTCGCCCTATGGGTGTCTTGTAGAGCTAATAATAGAAAACGATTACATGTTCTCGTATAAAGTTGAATTTACAGTTACATAGGTCCCACGACCGCACAGGCTTCCTTTCATTTTTGAGATAATTAAAGAGCAATAAGGGCATCCACGACATTTTCTGTCACCGGGGCGGCGATGAGGTGTAACATTTGACAGATTTCATAGCAGAGAAGTTAATTTTTAGAAATGTAAAATTTCTGTACTATTTGTATGTATTTTATATTAATTAGACAAAAAATAAGTAAATTAAACCACAGGTATTCATAAAAGTAAAAATATAAATAAAAAAAAGAGTTAAAATGTGCAAAAAATTGAAGAGCAAACCACTTCCCAAGCAGCACACAAGGGTTATGAACATCAATAGTTTTTTAAGAAGCGTGTATTAGTGTAGAAAAGAGGTGTATCCTTATAAGAGGGGTCTATACGTTTTAAATTATTATACAGCTCAAGCTGTATAAAGTTTGATGACACTAACTAGGCTGGAGCCTGGGGCGCAAGGTCCGAGGGGGCGCATAGCTTTGCTATGCAATCACCCTTATGTACAGAATAAATTTGGTACAATATTCTCAGTAAATAATAGAGTAAGTGCCGCAAGTATTTTACTTGTTGCTCTGTCTTTATTTTTGGTACAAAACATATAAATTGATTGTAAAAATAAGCCTGAATTATTTGGCACCTTTCGTCTTTCGTTGACTGTCTGGACATGATTCAACAATTAAACTGCTCAAGCTCTCTTCTCTACCTCTAATTTCATTAAGGTTTTTTGTCCATGGGAACTTCCGTCAACTATCTGTTCCATCTCTGCACACGAAGAGCGAATAACGAGCCCATCCCGCAAAAGAGAAAGTCGATCTTTTAGGTTCTCTAATTCTCTTCTTGAGTGCAACTCGACTCTAGATGACTGGGGAAACACACGGCCGACCATAATGCGGTGATTGCTCCATATTGGATGCACGGTTTACACGGCACTCAGTGTGCAAAGCAGTCCTATACCTGGACATCAACAAGTCGAATGGGTCTGTAGGAGTCCCTTCAATTGTGCTAAAGACGAGTACTCCGGATAGGTAGCAACGGCGGTCCTAATGCGCCTTTTCTGGTACTCTTACTCCCTAGGCGTATCCTGAACTTATGGAAGACAGCTTTAGTGCACCCGCTCCCGAAAAAGGCGGCAGATCAGACCCGTGGAACTACAGGCTTATCACATTCGCCTCCTTGTTCTCCAAAATAATTTAATTCTAAAGTCTAAAGAGCACCCACCTCCCACTCTCCCTCAGTTCCATGCACTATCCACCTTACCACCACTTCCAGCACCACCACTCTCAGCACCACCCCTCCCAGCACCACCACACTAAGAAAGACGCACCACCCTTGATAATACGATATGTGTTGAGCCTCTACATGACATCCTCAGATGTAGTAAATTTTGAAGAGGCTAAGCCTATCTTCGTCACCACTAATTTCATCACCACCACACACGCTGCTATTTAACGCGAGTCGTATAAATAGCAACTGTTTCGGCTCGCCGCTCACTAAGCCTTCAGCCACCGCAGAGACTACTTCACCTGTAGATGCCTCGTGTAGAGGCAAAACACGTATCGAATTGTCGAGAGTGGTGTGTCTTTCCTAGTGCGGTGGTGATGGGTGCGGTGTAACTGGGAGTAATGGCTATGGGGATAGTGCATGCAATTGAGGGGGGTTTGGAGGTGCTCTTCAGACTGGATAGAACACATCATTCTATTTTATGACACGAATATGAGCAAATTAAGTTCTAATAACTTCAACCACATGGATTGAAAAATACTGAATTCTGGTTTGAACTTCTTTAATTTTCCTGCCTTGTTCGCACCATTATTGTACCCTTAACCTCGACAATCATTCATATCTAAGTCAAACACTTGTACAATTACATCATGAAAGAGGCCAGTAAGTCCTTTTACCGAAGAGTCACTTACTGGCTTGAAAGCGTCAAAATAATCGACTACGCGCGTTTTGACGCGTTTGCCGGCATGGCCCGACTAGTTAGTAGTTACTGTTACTGAAACTTAAAATTACGAAGTGACAATTTTTAATTAATTTACAATAAATTATCAAATAACATAAGTTATTTCTAATTAGTATTTATTTGCTGTGTACATTGCAACATCTAGACAACCTGGAAAGCCACAAAACGTTAATGTGGGCAATCAAACCATAAAAGGCGTGAGCAGCTTCAAGTATCTAGGAGCAACGATTACCTCCCAAAATAGATCTGACGAAGAGATTAAGGCTCGTATAGTTGCTGGGTACAAATGTTATTACGCGTGTACCAAATTCCTGGGTTCTAAGCTGCTTAGTGTGAAATCGAAACTCACCATCTACTACACCATCATCAGGCCTGTTGTTACTTACGCCTGTGAAACCTGGACTTTAACCCAGAGAGAAGAACTGAAGCCTGCCGTGTTCGAAAGGATAGTGCTGAGAAAAATCTATGGCCCCATAAAAGAGCGTGACGGTATCTATCGTCAACGCATGAACCATGAACTGGACGCCCTTATCGGGCACGAGAACATCGTCAGGTTCTGTAAGTCGCAGCGACTGAGGTGGGTGGATCACCTTGAAAAAATGCCGGACACAAGGGCCGTAAAAATAATGACACAGTGGACGCCGCAACAAAAGAAACCGAGAGGCAGGCCTAAAAAGCGTTGGAGTGACGGTGTGGAAGAGGATCTCAGGAAGATGGGAAAGTTTACCAGCTGGAAGAAGGTAGCCAGGCAGCATGACAACTGGAGGAAGATTGTGGAGGAGGCCAAGACCCACAAAGGGTTGTAGCGCCAACGGAAGTAAGTATTTATTTGCTGTTCAGAAAAAATTAAAAAGCCAGCAGCCAAATTTTATAGGATTCTAAGTTCTCATTCTCACTTTTGATCATTAAAAGATTCAAACAACTATGCGTTTTATTTTTAAAACTACAATAAAGGGCTCCGATTGAATTTTGGTAACGGCAGCCATTCTCAACGGAGAATAGCCATCTGCGCAGGACAGGATTATATTACTCAAGTGTATGCGCAAGCACAGGTCTACCCTACTCCTTCACTCTTATAGTCCGATGGAACGGTAATTCGAGATGACAGGAGCGTGATCAGGCGCAGGACCAACGGCTTTACGTCTTCCGGAGGCACGGTGGTGAAACCCCGTCAACTGCAATTAGTTCGAAATCAATATTACGCGCTGCTACTGAGAATTTTGTGACAGAAAACCCAATAAATGATTTTAGGCCCGACTCGGGTTGTGAACCAGGGACCACATGATCAGCATGATCAAAAGTGTTAAAACTATAATAATTTTAAGGCGTCCCGCTCTGAGGAAAAAAATGGTCATTCTACTCATACCTATAACAAATGTTTACTTATCAGTGTGTATTACAAACATACTTAGTACCTATATTTACATGTTTATTACTTGCTACTAGCTCACTGTTTGAGTGTATACTAGGACTAAGGAAGGCATCCAAACCGGTTTGGATGCCTAATTCTTCACTACCTCTCACGGTAATCAATATTTTTATTAATATATTGTTACGTTTATACGACGACAGCGGGCATGATAAAGTTGTACACGGGTACTCTACGACGCGCTGCGGACTGACGGGACGCGGGACTGTTTGGTCGGCCCGCGCGCTATTTAATCGCTAAATATTTATTTGATATTTCTTTTTAAAATTATATACACACTTTTATTGAAAAATAAACCCATAACTCACTCAACTGGTGAACACATAGCCTGAATTTAATTGAAATTTATTTCATTACATTCGAATGAAACTACTTTTTCACTTAGTGGACGTATTACCGAAAATTGTAGATTTTGAAAAAACTTTGTGATCTTTTTCTATCGAGCCAAAATGTGTCAATCGAGTTTTGGAAAAAAAGAAAAATCTTTAACTTTCATAATGAATTTAAAAAATGTGAATTCGTAGTTTTTAATGATAAAAAGTTGATTTTCTGCGCACCTATAAAGCGTGAAAAACCAGTTTTTGGCGCCCACTTCACCTTAAATAATTTAAATAAAACTAGTTGTACGAGTTATATCGCGTTTAATTTTAACTGGCTTTGGAACTTGCGACTCCCGATCCTACCTAAATACCTACCTATTCGACTTAAGCGGACTCTACATTCTTTGGGCTTTTGTGTAAGCCTTGCATGGCTTGTTTAAGGATTGTGTTTACTGAGAATATAGAGAGAGTTCTATATACTTTAGAAAAAATAGATAGATTTCAACTTAAGTCTATAATAGCATAATTTAGCTAAATAAAGAAATAAACTTTAGTAAAACTTTACTAACTTTACTTACTTAATAACTTACTATTTCACTCATTTATCGATTTGTTATTTTAAATATTTTCATTCTTTTTTCTTATTTCTAAACCTAAAGCTTGTTTTATTTAAAAAAATTCAGTTATCTTTAACCTTTTGAGCGCCACGCCAAAAACTCACTACCGTGTCCTGTACGCCAAAGCGAAAAGTAAACAAAAATACCTACGAAAAAAACAGTGCTGCCAAGAGTTGATATATCGATAACACAAAATAACTGGTTTTGTTGGTTTTTTATACAATAAATGACTCTTTATAATCGGGTATGTTTTATTTAATCTTGTGCTGTCTTCCACTCTTTTTATATATGTACTTTGTACATAAATAAAAAACAAACAATAACAATAAAATAGTAGTAAACCACAACACTACTCTCCATCGTGATGACGTCACTGTCACGACTGGACGATAACGGCGTAGCTGACCTTTCTTTTTGAAACTTTCTTAGAGATGTAGCCGTGTCGCACGTTGTGTATCGATTTCAAAATCGATTCAAAATATTTTATGGCGAGGCGTAGGCCAAGTGAATCACAGAAGAAAAGTCACGCTCTTATGACAATGAGGGTTTCATATGATGCTGATGTTGCTAAGTGATTTTGAGATTGAGAAAGAAAATCACAAAACACAAAATGAAAAATTGCTCTTCATACCTTAAGTAAAAAAAAAACACATTTATTATTTGTAATTTTATATTATTAAAATAAAAAGGTACATAATTATTCACTAATCAACAATTGTATATAGGTAATTATTCGCACTAGGAAAATCAGTCTTATAATATTAAAACCTTGGTCATGGAATAAAAAATCAGTAATTATTATAAAATCAACAAATGGTACATAATTATCCACCAATCAACAATTGTATATAATTATTCGCACTATTAAAATCAGTCTTATAATATTAAAATCTTTGTCATGGAATAAAAAATCAGTAATTATTATAAAAATCAACAAATGGTACATAATTATCCACCAATCAACAATTGTATATAATTATTCGCACTAGAAAAATCAGTCTTATAATATTAAAATCTTGGTCTTACTGACTTATTACAGAAATCAACAAATGGTACATAATTATTCACTAATCAACAATTGTATGTAATTATTTGCACTAGGTCTAGTCTTAAAATATTAAAATCTTGGTCTTTAACTCAATCAGTACTTAATATAGAAAACAACAATTAAAAATAATTAATAAATTATAGGTAATATTAGTCTTAAAATAATAAAAATCTTATGGAATAATAAAACATAAATGTTTAGCTGGCCAAAGCAAATTTTTTAGCGTGGTAGAGCCATGCTGTAGTTATATTACGGGAGAGTAGTTGTAGCACGAATGGGTCGGCTCAACCGGGGAAGAACCACGCTGTCACGGAATACCGGCGTCAAATAGTAGCTTAATGCTGCTGTGTTTCGTATGGTAAGTGTAGAGAACCGGAGACCCTCTTTACTGGAAACGAGGTATTCCATCTAAGTCCTCACGGGTGAGCGCATCTGCATTTTAATTCGTAATCGAGGATAGTAATTTATATTCTTAATTTACAAAATTATACGCTACCAATAGACCTACTAGTCAAAACTTAATACCATTAATGAATGATTTTAATTTTTTTTTAACATACGTATTTTACTTTATAAATACGTATAATAAAAATATTTTAAAAATAATATTATTTCCTTATAAGAAGTATATAGTTCAAATCCTAATTTATTAGTCATCGAAAAATAACATCCAAAGTCATTTATTAGAGTATGGTCAGAAGTGTTTTCTGTACGTTAAGTTATAGCGTTTCTATTTAACGTACAAAGTTTTTTCTTTCTTTAAAATTGTTGAGGCGTTTCCTTGATAATTGCCTACTATGACTGATAAACGATTTTTAATATGTGGATGTTCGAAATTCAACTCCAAATTTCTCGCAGTGCTCAAGAAAGGTAGGATAAAGATATTTCAGTTCTGCATGATCGATCCAACGTTGGAAAATAATGATGAAGTGTATGATATCCAAACCGTGTAAGTGATTTAAAATGGTTGTTATTGTACTCAACTCTCTCAACTAAAGTGTCCGGTTGATGAAGACCCCGGTCATAATACATGTCTCTGTAAAAATACAATATTTTGATTAAAAAAAATACAATTCACGAGAAAACTTGTCATGAAGAAAAATGTATGTAATTATTATCATTTTAGATTGTATGTGTGAGAAAGCCTTTGATTACTGTAAGACGCGAAAGTGTTAGTAACAAAAAAAGAACGTCGCCGCCGAGAACAAAAGAGCAATTTAGTACTAAGTCGACACGCTATTTTAGATCTTAATGTTTTACCATTACATTGACTTTTAGTCTACTCACAATACTATTCGAAACGATTGTAAAGCCCGGTTTACATTTTGAGAAGTGACAAGTGCGAGCGACAATGACAAGTGACAAATAGCAAGTTGGTGTTCACACATGTAGCAAGTGGATGTCATTATTATGTGAAATCTGCGAGTGTGAAATTGGGTAGGTAATTGTCAAACAGGCGCTAGCATAGCTTTAAAGTTTAAAACTTTAATCAAAAAAGGTAAAATTGTATGATGAGATACCAAAGATGTGTGAAGTGCCTTATTGCAAAGATATTGGTGCACACCAATTTCTTAAAAACGCTTAAGTGAGAAAATGTGTCTTAAAGCAAAAAATTTAAGCCTGAAAATAACATGGCTCCAGCCCCTGACCTACAGGAGTCTTTAATTTTCTTCTTTTCTTGGTAATGGTATGGTATGGTAGACTTAATGCTTCTTAACTTCGCATATACCCACTTCTTATGCGCCGAAACCGGCCATTCCCGTTGCTTGAGATATTGAGGGCATAGCAGCGTCTCGCATCATTTTATTTTTTTTAATTCTGCGATTTAATATTGTATAAACATTCGTGTTTCAATAATTCCTTGACAAATTTAATGTTATTGCTATCTGACCACTTCGTAATAAAACAAAATTACTATAAATACGAGTATGTATACAATATATGTAACAAAAATATTTGATTAAATAACTATTATAACCAACACGTATATGTTCTGACGTCACCGCTAGAACGGGGGCGGCAGTGGGTGACTAAGGGGAAAGCAAGGTTAGCGCGGGGCAGAGATACTTGTCAGAGAATAGAGCAGGCCGCTATTCACTTGTTACTTTTCATTTCGAACTTATCACTTGTCACACGCACTTGTCACTGCCTGTTCACACGCACTAAGCACTTGTCATTTGTCACTTGTCATTGTTACTCGCACTTGTCACTTCTCAGAATGTAAACCGGGCTTAATGCCGAAAGGTAGAAAATCGATATACTATTTTGGACCTTAATGCTTTTTCATTAGGTTGATTTATGATTTATGGTTGAAATATGGATACTCACAGTACCTACTTTTCGGAAGGATTATGGTGAAATATGGTTTAAGATATTTATTTCGCTAAACAATATTACCATTCGCTTTTTGACAGAAAAAATCTACTAGTTGCAGTATAAAAGTAAACGAACATGATGAGTTATTCTAAACTCGAAAACAAAAACATAAAAAATGTGCTCACAAGAGTCGCCCGGGAAACAGTTTCATTTTGTATCGAACTTATTATATTTAAAATTAAACAAAATATTATAAAATAATAGATACATAAAATAGGCAATATGTATGTTAGTAAAATAAGTTTAATTTGTTAGGAACTTAAGACACTTACCTCACTTAAATCTTCAGGTAATGATTCAGATTCCGAAAATTCATCATCGTCGACGCTTTCCAAAATCCGAATGAGTTCTGAGGAATCGTTCATGTTGCACTGCACTAATTTTCCCGCTAATCGCTTATGACGTCATCAGCGTGTCGTCTATACTTGACCACGGCGCCCAGTGAACTGATTTTCGATGTCGCGCTAAGGATGCGCCAGAGTTGAGATATTAGATTTATTATGCGAAGATAATTTGATATTTTTTTTTTATTCATGTAGCTAATTATAGTTTTATATTTCTAACCTTTGGTTTTATTTAAATATCAATAATAATAGAAAAAAAACACGTTTGAGCTTAATTTTGAATAGTTTTCAATAAATTTATGCCTAACGCATTACAACACTAGCGGTCAAATATAGACGACTTTGGCGTGCTGGACATAGTATTTGCTTAGATAAAAATCCTTTTTTTTTTAGTTCAATGTTTCTTAGTACTTGTGGCTCTAGGAGACTTGTTTTTTATACTCACATGTTGCTGGGTTATTCTTTTTTGAGGGGTGTAGAATTAAAATACCAGTAATAATTTTCCAATGTCTATATTTCATATTTTTGTGGGCCGGGTTTTTTGTCAACTATAGACGTCGTTGGCGCTCAAGGCCCGCGGGTGCTGGTCACGTATAGACGACTTTGGCGCTCAAAAGGTTAAATATTTTATAATATCCAAGTTTTTCGTAAGTCGTCGATTTCGTTGACTAACGCTTCACATACACCAAATCCGTCATCGGCCGAAGTAGACATGAGTGATAAATAACGTCACAGTGAAAAAAATCATCGTGATCTGCCACCAGAGAATATCACAGTGACTTTTTGTATGATAACGTCGTTCCAAAATAACGTTGTTTCTTTCCGTCACATTTACTCCGTCTCACTCCCGTCACTGCGATACTGCTAAGGTTAATGTAATATGGAACGAGAATAAATCGGAACGTATCCGCCCGCGCCCCGCCTGCGCCGTTCGGAGTACTTCGGAGATAGTCGTATATTTTCGTGAAATGTTGAACTATCATTAGGCAATTCTAGCGTATTTGACAGTCGACTCAATTTACTCATTGTAATTTGTCAAGTTTGTGCACTTATAAATTTGGCGCCATTTTTTTTCTTACCTTTTCTTTGCGTGTTGATGCAAATTACGACGTGCAAAGTGTTAGGAATTAGTTTATTCGTTGTGTAAATAACAATAATAGTGAATAGTTCAGTGTATTTAGTGTAGGTATATAAAAACTGATCTCAGCCATTATGGCAATATATGACAATATAAGTAATAATAAGCGACTAAATATCAAACCGTGTATAATCACATTACAAAACGTTCCAAATACCTATTGTTACCTATCCGACGTGATCGACGTGACAAAGTCACAGTGATTTTTCACCGTGAAATTTTTATAACTGGAACAACAGTCACGGTGATTGACTTATAACGACTTTGCCCATGTCTAGGCCGAAGTTTGCACGGGCGACAACGACCGAACTCGGACGATCGAATCAAACACTTGTAAAACAAAGAGAGCGCATACACAAACACGACCGTCATCGTCCGATAACGCACGAAAACGTCCGATCAACCGTCGAATCCGAACTTGTTGGGACTGCCGGCGTCTACAGTGCAAATTGAGTGTATTTATAGTTTAATTTAATCATTTTGTCTTTATTCTGTTGTTTCTGTCAGTGTTGTTATCTACCTAAACGACTACGGATATTGAAAATAGAAAAGAATACCGGCAACGTCCAATGTCGTCACAAGTGGTACACTGTTGCAGTGTAAGCACATACACGTCCGAGTTACTCGTCCGCGTAGTTCTGTCCGCCATCGGCCGACAAAATCGGTTTTGGTGTACACGTACCGTTAGACCTTGCTAAGCGCACACTCAGACTTCGAAGTTAGCTCTATAAATGCTGACATTATATTAGCTTGAAAGTAAAGTCTGAGGAAAGTCAAAGTACGGTCTATAGGTCTCAGCCTTAGAGACTTTCAAGAAAAGAGCTTACTCCTTTTTAAAAGGAGGGCAACACACCTGCAATTTCCCTGGTGTTACAGTTGTTCATGGTCGACACTTACTATCAGGATAATTTTATCTAATGTAGGCGAAACCGCGTGGTGGAAAGCTTGTAAAATATAAAAATTTATTAAATATATTCGTGGGCTGAGCACGCACAGACAAAACAGGCCGAGGGCGTATGCATAGTTAGCCTAGGGCTATCGGAACTCTAATCAGGCACTGGTCCTTCCCCATATATTGCCTCACGGGGAGGATATTTGCCATAACTGCCACGCTTTGCAGCCGGTTTGGTAAGCGTAGTTTTTTATTGCCCGTGCGTATGACCTAAGTAAGATTTATTTTATTCTTTTTCACTAATGTGTTCTCTGCTTCCAATACAGTTTTCTTTTTAACTACTGCGGCCAACATAATACTCTAAAACAATGGAAAATCCCATATTCCGAAGACATTGTTCGCTCTAGAGTTTTGTACGTGATTGTCCCTTCACACTGTATTCAAACTATCTTTGATGTTACTGTATATATGTTGTTTAAATCAGACCTCAAACCCGGCTGCCCGTAACTAGACGGAACAATAATTTTATGTAAAAGTACAAATACAGCCTACAAACATCCTATTGTGTTTTTGTTGTTTTATATTATTTAAGGGTGAAATGCCAGACAGTGCTTTGTCAAGTGAAACGACATTAGCTTAATGGCAGGGCGCGGATCGCGAACTCAAAAGGTCGTGGGTTCGAATCCGTCATTTGACCACTGTCGTGAACCACTCCTAACACAAGCATTTTCAAACTTACCAGGAGTGGTTAAAAGGAATATTAGTAATGTTAATTGATAAGATTACTAATATTTATATAAAAAAAGTGTAACAAAGTATTACATCACATGTAAGTAAGCATATGCTTAGCAGTTCATAAAACACAGCTTTCAACATATTATTTTGAAGGTTTTCACCATAAATAAATTAAGCCAGGAGACCATTATTATGAACTCTCAATAGGAAGACCACATTAGAGCATTATATAATATATAACACACAATTATCACTTGTAACTATCGCTAGGCACTAGTTTGATCGATGAAATGCATAGAACAATTTAATACGTGTTAGAGCCACGTTGCAGTTATATCATGGTTGTAGCAAGACTGGGTCGGCTCGAACGGGGCAGAACCACGCTCTCACAGAATACCAGCGTAAAATAGAAGCTTAATGCTGCTGTTTCGTATGGTGAATGTAGAGAACCGGATACCACACTAGATAAGAGGCATTCTATCATGGTCCTTAGGGGTGCATCAGATCTGGATTTTGATTCTTAATTGAGGATACATATATGTGTCCACGGGCACAGCATCCCCCTACCACCAGGTGGACTGTGTGCTCGTTTTTCATCTTTATTATATTTTTTTAAACGCTTCGATCAAGAGCAGAGTTCTCCACGGCTAATGCCATTATCCAAAGATTTTTATCTTGAGCTCCTCTCCTGTAACGTTTTTTTTTATAGGATAGGTTGACAAACGAGCACACAGTCCACCTGATGGTAAGTGGTTGCTGCGGCCCATTGACGTCTACATATATCCTCGATTACGAATCAAATTGCAGACGCGTTGTCACCCGTGATAACTAAGATGGAATGCCTCGTTTCCAGTAAAAAAGGGTCTCCGGTCTCTACACTCACCATACGAAACACAGTAGCGTTAAGCTGCTATTTTACGCTGGTATTCTGTGAGAGCGTGATCCTTCCCCGGTCGAGCCGATCCATTCGTGCTACAACTATATGTGTAAGACTGGTCGCGCAGTCATCTGACTCGGTACTTGACGTCTGGCGTACACGTGAAACCGTATAGTGGCGCTGTAAGAATCCCCATCCCCCCATCCCATATCGTTCCGTGGGTGCCGTAAGAGAGTACAGAAGAAACCAGAACATGAGATCAGCAGTAGCGTCTTCCTAACAACACTTAAAACTGCGATTGCTAACAACATGTGCCAAGCGTGGCAACTCTGCCAATTACTCCTAATATGAGGCAATCAATGGGAAGGCCTATTCAACAGTGGATAGTTGTTTTTTTGTTTTTGGCGGGAACTTGGCCGTAGACGGATTGTCGCTCCTGTTTTTTTTATGTTTTTAAAAAGAATATTAACAATGCTATAAACATTACTAATATTCCCCTTAACCACTCGTGGTAAGCTAAATTTACTTGTGTTACGAGTGGTTCACGCCAGTAGTCGAATAGCGGATTCCAACCCATGACCTTTTTGAGTTCGCGGTTCGCGCCCTGCCATTAGGCTAAATGTCGTTTTGTCGCTTAAACAATGGTTTGAAGTAAATTTTGATTCGTAAAAGTGATGCGATTTTGTGAATTAAGTGTCTGCGCGTGTGAACTATTAGAGAAAACGACAAAACAAGTGCTTTGATGTCGATATAAACCTCAAGTTATTTTGATCGCTTAGGCGCTTTATGAACTTGAGTGGCTGTCGTCATCAACTGTCGGCTGGGTTGAGCTGTCGTCAAAATCTCCCAAGGGCTTCGCAATGTGACGCATCAGCATATTGTGAAGAAAAAGAACATAAAATGAAGATTCCCAAAGAAAGAATAGGCTCAGAAGGTCTAGAAACCAGAGCCGTAAAGCCAGTTAATAAAGAAAAATCAGCAGCGGACGTTAGATAGGCTGCAATGATGATGATGTAACTCGAGATGATTATTCTGCAATCATTCGAAGGACACAATATCTACTTTCTCGATTGAATTTGGCGATGGATGCTCTTCCTCTACCATCAGAACAAAACTGTTGCCAAGTTATATGAGGCTCTAGTCTGGAAAATATGGAGCTGGCATATTAGGCATAAAAAGTATACAACAAAGATAAAAATTTATAACTTATTTATTATGATTTAATTAATTCAAGTCATATATAATGATTTCTTATATTTACGCGAACACTGTAAATTGATTAAAACTACTTTTACGGATTTTATCGCGTTTTATTTATTTTATTTTTAATACCCGACGTTTCGGGTGCTTTCTAGCACCCACGGTCACGGTCCCCCGACTGAGGTGACTGACGTCCCGATGTCAAAGTTAACCCGGAAGTCTGCAGTTTGCAATCATATCCTAGATGATGGCCCCAACCATTACATCAGATTTGATAGACTACAAATCCTCGCGAAAGAACATCGATTCATACCAAGGATGAACGTGATGCTATTGAAATTTAAAAACATCCTAATTTCAATAGAGAAGGAGGCTGGGTACTACCACCTGCTTGGGATCCTATAATTAATAAAATTAAAACTAAACCCTAGCATACCCCTGCAGGACTTCAAAACACAGTTAGTTCATTCTGCGTAGATCGGACCAAAGACAATAATTAAAAAAGCTGAAGGTACTCTGGGTTAACTTTGACATCGGGACGTCAGTCACCTCAGTCCCCCGTGACCATGGGTGCTGGAAAGCACCCGAAACGTCGGGTATTAAAAATAAAATAAATAAAACGCGATAAAATCCGTAAAAGTAGTTTTAATCAATGTCAAGTCATATAATCTACGGACTATACTGAGTCTCACTTATTAAGGATGTTTGCTAATCTAAAGCTAACTCTAGATTAGCAAACATCCTATTATCATTCAAAGGCATTTGTCACGTTCAGATATCTTTCTTCAAAAAATTTGTGCCTTTTTCTCAATCTCTTATCTTCTTTTGGCGAAAAGAAAGTACTGATAGACTTGGTGCCTGCGGCCTTCTTATTTGGGCTCACTTCTTCAATGTCTTCGAAAGTACATGCAGCCGCCTTTTCTTGAAGCATAAGTTCAGCCGTCGACCAACTGAACCTAACAAGTAATGGATATCCAAATACATTATCCACTTGGTCGCGAATAAACTTCTTTGTCAGGGGATCTGTGGAAAAAGTCAGGATATTTTAAAGTTTCATTTCCAAATGCCAAAAATGGGTGATATCTGTTAAAACGTCTTAACATAATTTTTTTATATAAGTAAAATGTAATTTTTATATTAAAAAAATAAAAAATGTTACTGGAGTAATTATTATGCAATACATTGACAATCAAACAGCGATACATTACTTTGTGGATGCCACAAGAGACTACAGAAAAAAAATCAGACAGAAGATGGGCAGAAGCATTTTTCCGATAGCAGCTCAAAAAAATAAAAAACCGTGCTTTCCACCCTGCCTGCTAAGCGTGACCACCTATGACAAATATACCCCTATGCGGCAATTTGTGGGTAAGTCCTATGTTTTACAGTAGACTTTTGACAAGCTGCGATAGCGATGGATAGTGATGGATCAGTTTATTTTTTATTATTAGAACCTCCGTATGGTAGGTTTTTAAAATATTTTCAAGCATCTCCAAAAAGAAGAAATAAAGGAATAAAAAAAACATATAACAGTCTCTCTGAGTCGGGACTTTCATTCTTCTTCACTACTGAAGTTATTACGTGGAAATTATTTTATTCTTCTTAGTATTCAGTTTAAACTTTTATTAAAAAATGGCGATCCTCGGCTTCGCACAGGTGACTACTTAATATTGACAACTGCGCCATCTACCGGGCATAATTGTGCATCTAAACCATTATGGGCCCCACTCAAACACAAACAAAAAATTTCATCACAATCAGTCGCGCCATATTCGTGGTTTAGCGAGACTAAAGGACAGCATATGGAGTGTAGAGGTACGGAGTACAGACTCTGTATAAAAAAGTGTCCGTAGGAAAGCGCTAAATAAGGGTGGCGCCACTGTAGCTACAGTCGAAATTTTAAAGAACTTTTTATAATTTTTTTTATTGCACAGACTTTCACCATAATTCTTTTTACAATAATTATTTTATTGCTTTTAAAAATTTTATTTTCAAAATCACTCTCAACTTATTTTACGGCGATTTAACATACCCCGTAGCTACTCGAGCGCTATAGTGGAGAGTTTTTGAACTGTTATTTACTACTTACAGATGGATACATTTTCAAATATTCTGCTATGGGAGTTGGTATTCCTTACTTCTACACTCCATGGGACAACAATTGATTTTTACGAGTATACATTCAATCAAAAAAAAAAAGTATCGGGAACGGGTGATTTGTTTATGGTTACAAATTTATTTATTTTTTGTTATTGTTAGATTGGCATAACTGTTTTACATTTTGCCGCGGAGTTTGAGTTAGATCTTTTATTTAGATTGAATACAGTGCTGCTTTTAGTTATACCATATCTAGTGTGTATTGCGAATTTCACAATGGCCAAAAACATCGAACAAAGAGTTTGTCTTAAATTTTGCACCGCCAATTCAATTTCGTGTTCAGAGTCACCAAAAATGTTACATAAGGCTTACTGCGAATCGCCTTTATAAAAACACGTGCTTATGAGTGGTACAAAGCGTTCAAAAGAGGTCAAGATGTGATGAAAGATTTGCTTCGCTCTGGTATGCCAATAACATCTGCAACTGAAGTTAACATCGCAAAAGAAGGATATTGTGATTGAAAACACATTCAAGTTTGAGAGAGATGGCGCCGATCTTTCTGTCTCACGAGTCGACCCAATTTTAAATAATCACTTGGGCATGAAACATGTTGCCGCTCGGCTTGCCCCAAAAGACTTGAATTTTCTCCAAAAACTCAATCGCACAAGAGTCGCAGAGAACATGCTAGAACGAGTCAATTCCGAACCAACATTCATTAAGCGCATTATAACTGGTGAAAAGATGGTAGTTTGACACGCAAACTAGTCAGCAAGCTTCGGAGTGGCACCTTCAACAGAACAGAAACTGAAAAAATCACGCCAAAGTCGATCAAAAGTCAAAGTCATGGTGACTGCTTTCCTTTTCTATCGCGAAGTTGTGCACTCGGAATTCTTGCAGGGAGGTCAAACGATAAATAAAGAATATTATTTGAGCGTTATGCGGTGTTTAAGACAGCAAGTTAAACGAAAAAGGCCAGATTTGTGTAAAGAAATTTCTTGGATTTTGCACCACGATAATGCCCCTTCGCACAAGGCCATCATTGTGAACTAATTTTTGACCAAAAACTCAACAAATACCATCGAGCCACCTTATTCACCAGATATGGCTCCAGCCGACTTCCTTCTTTTTCCTCTGAGTAAGTGAACATAAAGGAAAATGCAAAGCGAAAACTAATCTCCATTTCGGAAAAAGCGTTTATTTTTTTTTAATGATTGGATTATTTGTTGGAAAAAATGAATCGCTTCTGAAGGAGCGTACTTTTAAGGTGATATATTTGAGCGAATTTTGGATGAGTAACTAACATTTTGTGTAGCGTTAAGCTATATTTTATTATAAGTATAAGCATTTCATTAAGTATTTCATTAAATATTCACCTCCCGGGTATCCGCTACCGAATCCAGTATGGTCCATATCAAAACCCTCCTTGAAGCTCCACACTTTAAGAGCGTGGTCCCTGGTCACTTTTGCCACAATACTCGCTGCCGATACTATGGGATATATTGAATCAGCTTTTTTTGCAACCTAAAAGAATATAATGAGAAAAAGCGGTTATACAGTTTCAAATGTATGTCGTCCACAATCCGCATATTCCAAACTAATTAAAATTATTAAATTCGACGGCTTTCTCTCCAAGAACACATTTAATGAAAATGATCATTGCATCCCATATCGTCTCGTGGGTATCGTAAGAGTCCACAGAGGAAAACAAACTAGGACAGGCAGCAGCACGCACCAACAGCGGTTGCAAAACCGCCTACCGAGCGTGGCAACTGTAGCAATTTCCTCCTACGAGACTATCTATGGAGGAGGTCTACTACGTTCACCAGTGGACCTTTGAAAGGTTGTATCGGATAATTGGTATATATAATATAAATGTATGTATATATTATATACAATATGTAACGTAATTAACGCACACCCTCAGACACCCCAATTAGTATATTACGTTATAATCATAATACATACACTGAATTTTTAGTTAAAAATTTTTGTGCGCTGATTATTTATCAAATTAGTTATACTAATTCCGGAAGAATGTTGTGGTCACAGTACAAATCCACGAACGACGTGCTTGAAATAAAGTTCATTTTTCTTTATCTTTATTGAATGACAGAATTATTAATAATAAAAATAAAACCGCACTCTTAAAAGTCGTTATTGCCTTAAGTTACGGTCCATTTCAGTTTATTCTGACTGTACAGATTTAGTGTGACTGTAATTTACGTAGTTTTATTTTTGGGATAAAAAATTACATGTATTAAAAATGATAGGAATCGATTTAGTAAACGATTCTGAACAAACTACTTTCTCAAAGTGCGTTAATTATGTTATATATATATATATATATATATATATATATATATATATATATATATTTAAAACCTGGCAGACTTCAACCATAATAGCAAAAAATAGAAAGCAGGGAATAATAGAAGCTACTTTGTGCCTTAGCATAGGTGCAATTAACTTTCCCAACTCTGTGTTGATAAAGGTGAAAAATAAACAATATATAACAATATAGTTGCAATATATAAGGTCGGGGAAAAAGTTTCTTCCCATTTTATACACAAATTCAAGTTTAATTACATTTAATTATAATACATATGTGCCAATTTGTTCGATAACTTAACACCTTGCCCGGTGGGAGATCTCCCCCTTTTCCTTCCTTTCCTTCCACGGCCACATTGGTGACCCCGACGTGATCTGAACACGCAACCAACAACCTTCGGAAACTTCCAGCTTCATCATCGTCATTGAATACCCCACCCATTCGCTCCCGAGCAGATATCGTCTGCAGTCTTCATATCCTGCAAGCCAGCTAGCTTCACAAGGTTCATCGCAGCACTAGAATAATAATGCTTCCTGTTCCTTCAAGCTACTCTTTGCGCTATACAGTGTTCGGCACGGCTCTGAGCCTTACTGCTCGCCTCTGCTTCACGGCACTCTCGCAGATTACTTGCCTTCTTCTCGACTCACCGCAGACTACAAGGCAATCTCCTGGCACTTGCACATTCGTCGGCAACGAGGCTGCACTATCGATCTCCGGTCTGAGCAGGGGGGTGATGTAGCGGCGCTGTCGTCGCGCCACAAGCGAAATACACCGAAGCTTAAATCACGCTATCAACATTCCGAATCATAGACAGTATATATAGAACTTCTCCGAACTATCACTCGGAATGTTGGCCGCTCCCCGGGCAGAACACCTTGCCCGGTGGGAGATCTCCCCCTTTTCCTTTTCTTTCCACGGCCACAAGGTCCTGGGTTCGAATCCCGGGTCGGGCGAAAAAATTAATTATTGAGTTTTTCCGTCAAGAAATTCTCAATAGCTGCCCGGAGTCAAGAAGTTGGCGGTATATCACCCCCGTGCTTCGGAAGGCACGTAAAGCTGTTGGTCGTGTCGGTTTACCGTCCCATCGGAACATGAGAGTGATGGAATAGAGTGCACCTGTGCTGGCGCATACACTTGGGGACTATATTGTGTATAATCTTATCCTGCGCCGATGGCTAGTCTCCGATGAGGCTGGCCGCCGTGACCGAAATTCGGTCTGGAGGATATTAATATGGTGGGTGCATTGAGACTTCCCAACGAAGCTCTCTCAATTTTTGCTTAGTGGCGAAATATGTGTGTAGTCTAGCGCTATTAGGATTAAAGACCACACACACCTTTTCTGTTGATCAATTCCAGCCGTTTTTTCTCAATTTCTTGCTTGAGTCTCATTAGTTATTGACAGTAGAGATCCGAATCGATGGTTTTTCCCGGCGGTAAAAGCTCATAATAAACGATTCCCTTCCAATCTCACCATACACACAGCAACACCTTATTGCGTGTTAATCCGGGTTCCGCTACAGTCTGTGGAGCTTGACTACCCTTTGACCATGATCTTTTTCGCACGTTCTTGTCATAGGTGATCCACTTTTCATCACCAGTGATAAATCTTTTCAAAAATGGTTCGGTTTCATTACGTTTCAATAGAGAATCGCAAATGAGTACAGGATTAATTAGGTATCCTTCAGTAAGCTCGTGTGTTACCCAAATATCGCGCTTTTACATATAGCCAGACCTTTTCGAATAGGTCAAAACTTTTTCTGTAGTCAATCCTTAATTCCTTTGCTATGTCATGCCCGCCAAAAATCTTACATAAACAACCCTCTAAAAATAAAGATTTAAAATCATAGCCTTAAAATATGAATTAAGCCAGAGATCTCGCCACTACTGACATCATCATAATAATAATAGAAAATACAGCACAATGTCACAAACAGATCTGACTTCGACAAATTAAGAAAAACCATTTCTAAAATTAACAAAAATATCTAGAACAGTGACAAGGAATAGTATCCAAAGCACGTGATATTTTGGGCAAGCTCAAGTCGTATGTACGTGCTGTGCTGAACGAAATTATCATGAGGAAACCTGCATGTCTAGGAACTAAAATAATATTTAGAAGTCTGCTAACACGCACTGACTAAATTACTTCACCCCCTCAGTAATTTAGGGACTTGTGCCCTGCAGGCTGTACATAAGGCTATAACTGTACCAACTAAAAAGTGTATGTGCTGACACAGATACTAATTCTAGTCTACCCGTACTCGATGTAATGCTAATACGATATTACGATATGATCTTCAGTATGGTAAGATGCCGTAGCAGAAACACAGTCACCGCCTCTGTGTCTCGACACAACCAGATTTGAAAACACAAAAGACTTGACGACTCCGTGGCGCAGTGGCTTAGCAATGAGTGGCTGCGCTGGGGGTCGCGGGTTCGATTCCCGCACGGAACAAGTATTTGTATGGCCTCCAAATAATTGTTCCGGGTCTGAATGTTTGTCCTTGTGCAATTTATGTTTGTAAACTGCCCCCCACGATACAGGAGAAAATCCTAGTGTAGGGGTAATGTTTTAAAAAAAAACAATGTGTTATTTTCACAAAATGTTGCCTCTTTTAAATTTAGAAGATCTAAGAATCTAGAATCTCTATTTCATAAACCAACATATCATAAGCATATTTTTTAAACTTACCGTTATTTTAATATTAGGGAATATTTCTGACAATTTGGCCTCGTATTTCTCAGGAGGGCCAACTGTATCCACATAAATTTCTGCTAAATTTACTCCTTCCTCAATTACTTTTTTAATTAAACTTATTGCAGAGTTCATAGACACCTAAAACATTTTTTTTTCAATAAATTTTCATTATTGGATCAAGAGAATACACTACTAAAAATTATGAAACATTTAATATTACATAGATTTATATCTTCTACTTCTTTATCAGGAATAAGGAAAAAAATTATTTCGAAGACATGTGAAGTTCGCCAACACGCATTGGGCAGCAATGGCAACCCTCTCAGAAATGAGGGGAGGCCTGTGCCCAGCAGTGGGACGTACATAGGCTGTAACTTTAATCTACTTTTTACTTCTTCATTAGCCCATGAAAGACCACTGCTGGACCTGAACATCTTTCGTTCTAGGAAGAATTTGCCTGTTCACGCTTAACTTGTAAATTGATAATCACAATACCAGACGTCTTGCAAACTCGCAACTTTGACGTTGCTGCCATCACTAGCCTGGGTGTTTTGGGTCTGACATAAACGAGATGGAGCCAAAAAACATTTCTGAAATTTCAGTTGCCACATACTACTGGGCCCGCTGCCTAAGTGATTTATTGTGCATTCAGCTCTCAGTGACTAGTGGAAGCACATGTTCGAAGTATACAGTCGCTAAATTGTGTGGAAACATGAAGCTTTGCAATAAAGACCCACCCAAATTTTCTAGCACACCAAATTTGTGACAACTCTTCAAAAGTGTACACACCAAGACATGATAATATCTTAGGTACTTTTCATTTTCATCAGCAATTTTAAATACAACGCTGGGCACGAGCCTGTAGAGTACGCCAAAAGGCATAACATTTCTTTAAAATTTAGCTCCCAGTCACCACGCCGGGCAAGCACAGAATCATGCACAGGGCTGATACCACGGATAATGATGCTCCCCATCATTAATCACCCGTCTGCGGGATATCTATTCGGCACACAGATGAAAGTACTAGTCTATCGACTTAGTAGCACAGTGGCTAAGAGTTTGACTGTAGTGTTAGGAGCCGCGAGATCGAGTTTACATTCATATGTAAACTGGACAACACATTATCCAGCAAGCGCTATCCCTAAATCCCTGGTGTAGTAGTAGTAGGTTATATTAACTAAAAGAAAAAACAATTATGTTAAATAATGCAAAAAATATACACTACACTCATGAAACTTGTTGTTCCATGTTGGTCTGGAAAAAGAATGTACCCATTATGTAATTCACTTTAAGCATTGTTAATAAAAATAATAGACTTCCGCAAAGTAATACCTGATTTTTTTTAATATAATAAGAGTGACAAACGAGCACACAGTCCACCTGATGGTAAGTGGATGCTGTGGCCCATAAACATCTACATTTATCCTCGATTAAAAATCAAAATGCAAATGCGTTGTCACCCCTGAGCACTAAGATAGAATGCCTCGTTTCCAGTAAAAAAGGGTCTCCGGTTCTCTACACTCACCATACGAAAGACAGCAGTATTAACCTGCTATTTTACGCTGATATTCTGTGAGAGCGTGGTCCCTCCCCGGTCGAGCCGACCCATTCGTGTTATAATATAAGCATAATATGGCTGCAGTGTGGCTGTACCACAATAAAAAATTCTAATAAAACTAAATAAATCATTAAATTTCTCACCTCATTTAAAGAATGTTTTGCTCTTCTGTACATAGAATTAGAAATGTAATTAGGAGATATAATTTCTGCAGACCATCCGACATTCTGTACTGGTTCACTTTCAGTTAACATTTTTGTGAAAATTTCATCACGCTTATCTTCTGTTAGTGCTTTGGAATCGGCACATCCCAAAGACTGCAGAACCGCTTTCTGGCTTAATGGACAAAAGGCCACTCCATATACCATTGGCCCTGGAAACGATATCTATAAACTTTAATAGTTGAAACATATTCTTCTACAAGTTAAGTCGCATTCTTCATACAGTTAATTACTAACCATGGGTCAAATTTCGAATGAGTTTGAAAACACTACTATACATTCTAGAATGACAAAAATCATGCCTAACTGCTACTAAAAGAATGTTCCGAGCCAAACAAATGGAGAAAGTAAGGAATTCTTCATATATTCAGGATTTATATCCTGCCCCGAAACTCTACGTCAACCGGATACGAGGCAAAAGGCTAGGTTACCAGTTCTGGCAAAATTATGAAAAATATTTCTTATATTTACAATTTTAAATAAAACTAGTTTTCACGGATTTTATCGCGTATATTAATTTATTTTATATTCCGAAAGTTTCGAGCACTTTACAGCACCCATGATTACAGGGGGATAGGTGTTCGACATCCCAATGTCAAAGTTGACCACGGCTTTAATCTGAATGGTGGAATTTCGGTCATGGTATCCAGTCTTCAAAGAAGAAGAACCATTTGCGCAAGACAGGATCATAGAGTAGAAAAGATTAGAATCATTTTTATTCAATATTGATTACATGTAATTCTTACCGAGTCATTTTTACTTTTACCGCTGGTTCGGAAAAAACCTCTGCCCTGGGAAGCACCAGCAAGAAACCTAGCGGCACTTTTTTTTTAAGTATAACTCTTACAATATAATATTTATATATATAGTGTTATAGTTAGTATAATATATATACAGTGTTTGTTCCAGTAAATGCCCGTCGCTTGGAGAAGTTTAGAAGTAACATAGTAAAAAAACTTCCACCACTTTCATACCAAAATAATCCGGATTTCTTGTATGGAACATTATTTAAGCTTATTTGCAATGAACTTAATAATACTTTTACTTCTAAAACATTCTCCTTGAACAATCGCAAGGAATTTAATGAGTGGGCGACAGTAGGAGTCCATAAGAGTAGACAAAGGTTATATGAACTTTACAATGAAAGGTCATATAATCCTATCCTAGCGTCGAATTTAGGTAATATGTAAAAAAATATTCCAAAATATTTAAGTGTGTGCTCCATAGCCAAGTCATTGTATTTGAGCAACAAAATAAAGACGGCTTCTAATAAAATAAAATGACATGGAGTATAATTAATAGTGAAACTGGTAAGGTCAACTATCGCAATTCGAACTACCAGTTAAGTTTTAACAATAAATTAACTAAATCAGATCAGGACCTTGCAACGGTTTTCGAGAAATATTTTACTGATATTCCTCTCTTAACTACTAAGTTACTGAATTTTTTCCTGCCGTCGCCGAATCATACTAAAAATGTAAGTGCGTGTACAAAGAATTTCATAAAGTGTCATCAAAAGATATTCTAAAATATTTTAGGAATATTGATATTAAGAAAACCGCCGATCTGTGGGGGATTTCCGTTAAAGTAATTGCGTCTATAATAGATGCAATCGCACCTCAACTATCTATTATTTTTAATACTAGTATCAAATCTGGTGTGTTTCCTGATTTAATGACGCATAGTAAAGTAATACCTTTATTTAAATCTGGCAGTACATCGGACTCCGCTAATTTTAGACCTGTTTCTGTACTGCCAACACTTAGCAAAACTTTTGAAAAAATTATTCTTGATCAAATGTAAAATTTTTTTAATGTAAATAATACCATACCTAAACTATCTGGTGTTGAGCTTATTAAATATATATAATGCATGGGAGAATTCACAATCTTTTATTCTTGACCTATCCAAGGCCTTCAGTGTTCACAACACAACATTATTCAGGAAACTTCAACATTACGGTGTAAGAAGTGATACTCTTAAATTATTTCATATTTAAGTAAAAGAACGCAAAAAGTTGTCATTAATAGTATGAGTTCTTCCGGGTCGATTGTACATATGGGCGTGCCTCAGGGCTCAATTCTCGGCCCCTTTCTATTTTTGTATATATTAATGACTTACCTTACCTATTAGGGGATGATACTTCATTATTTTCAAATTAAAACGACGGTTATTAAATTACGACGAGATAAATAATGCAATTTGCATTTAAATGGAACTAAAACTAATTGTATGAAATTCGTAACTCCTAATGTCAAACATGTTAATACGAATGTAATTTTAAATGGGGAAAAACTAAGTCTTGTTGATACCACCATTTTTCTTGGAATCACGCTAGACGCAAAGCTTCAATGGCTCCCCCATATAACAAAACTAGCTAGCAGACTTAGTTCTGCAGCATATGCTGTAAAAAAGATTAGAACTCTTACCAGTGTTGAAACAGCTAGATAGTTTACTTTAGTTATTTCCACAGCATTATGTCGTATGGTATTTTACTATAGGGACACGCGACTGACATTGAAATTATATTTATTTTACAGAAGCAGGTCATTAGAGCAATTTATAATTTAAAACCAAAAGAGTCTCTGAGACAAAAATTTAAGGAAATTAATATATTAACTCTGGCCTCTGAATACATTAATGAAAATGTAATAAACGTAGTTTTGCTAAAATAAGTGATATTCATTCCGTAAACTGGAACAGATACAAGCTAGTAGTACCAGTTACTCGACTCCACCGAGTCAGTAATTCATTCTTGGGGCGATGTATACGCTTTTACAACAAAATCCCAGAAAATATACAAAATGTGTCATACATATGTGAAAGTTCAAAAATTTTATTAAACTAAGTTTGTATAAAAAGGGTTATTAAAGGGAATTTATGGATGATAATAACCCCTGGGAAGGGTGATCGCTATCTAGCTATTCCTAATTTGTCTTGTGTTGTTAATTGTAAACATGATTGTAAGCTATTATTTGAAAAAAAAATAGTCCCGCTGGGTTTCTTGCTGGTTCTTCCCAGGACAGAGATTTTTTTTGCGAACCAGTGATATATGAAAAAATTGACTTTCAATAAGTATTGTTTATAATCTACATTGAATAAAAAAGTTTCTGTTTCTGTTTCTATACTATTTTTATGATAACATTTAGAAATAGCATGGTAGCGATCAACTCGTTCCCATTATCAATCATGTACTTTCTAGCAGTATAATGACCCTTACTAAACAATTACTGCTTAATAAATATTTTTAACCTTTTGATAGATTTTTTTAATGTATTTTCTGGGACTTTGTTGTAAAAGCGTACACATTACCCCATAAAGGAATTAGTGACTCTTTGGAGTCGAGTAACTGGTAACTTGTGCTTATTCCTAGTATTTTAAACTATTTTTTTGTTTTTTTTTTATTTTTGAAAATTAATGTATGTAAATACATTAAATTTTCAAAAATATTAATTAAATAGTAATTAAAGACCAAAGTTCAAATATTTATTTCTTAAATTTTTTCTCTAAGGAATTCCTTCGGACCAAGGTTATAAATTGATATGACTCTCTTTTGCTCTATTTGTTTCAAAACATTTAAGGCCTCTAATCTTTTTACAGCATACCTTGCAGAACTAAGTTTGCTAGCTAGTTTAGATATATGAGGGTCCCAATGAAGCTTCCCGTCAACTGTGAATCCGAAAAAAAAAAACAGTGGATTAATCAAGGCTCAGCTCCTTCCCATTTAAAAGCACACTGGTATTCACCTGCATAACATTAGGTGTGGTGAATTTAAAAGTTTAAAAGCAAACAATTGACGTAAAACCAGTGTACTACTTTTGATAAAGCATTATTCACTTCGTCATATTTTAATAATTGCCTTTTTAGTCATAAGACCAACGAAGTATGATCAGCAAATAAAATTATATCATAGTTATTCCCTACGAAGTAAGGTTAGTCATAACATAAACTAAGTACAGAAAGGTGCCAAGAATTGAGCCCTGAGGAACACCCATAGATACCACCAATCCGGAAGAACCGCACCCATTAATAACGACTCCCTGCGTTCTATTATTTAGATAAGATATAATAAGTTTGAGTGTTATGATTTCTACACTATAATTATGTAGCTTTCTGATTAATGTCTCATGGTGAACGCAGTCGAAGGTCTTGGAAAGATCATAAAATATACCCCAAGAATCCTCTGAATCCTCCCATGCACAGAAAATATGTAAGTATAATCAGCTGAACACCGGCATCGAGCGACTCCTTGTAAAACCTAACGCTTACACTTGGGTACTACTACTATATCAGTTTGGTTTGGACACTATATTAGGTTGGTACCCAGGTGCAATCTCTAATACCTCACTCTCATAGTCCGATAAGACTTTAGGTAATTCAACACGACTGGAGAGACATCAGACGCAGAATGAGTAACGGTGGTGAATGAAACACTGCCATTCCACCGCCAAAAAAAAAGACTAGGCTGTTAACTAAAAGTCTAGTTAAGCTAGTTGACTGCGACATATACATTACATTTAAATATTTTGTATTTTGCTATCCAAATTTTAGAACTATGTTCCAAATGGCTGTAAACAAAAGCACCATATATAAAATTTCAAGTCCCGTACTTTTGAAATCAGCTGAGTCTTGCTTTATAATAAAAAAACAGCTATTTGTTGGCCCTTGTAAAAATGTTATCAACATGAGCGTCGAATAGCAGTTTCGAGAAGAAAGTATGCTACTAGTTCTTCGGCATAATTGGTTATAAGTACATAAAAATATGGTTACAGCTTGTCCGGATTAAACATACACACCAATAAACATATTATAAAAATGTAAATTGTTAAGCTGTAGATAATTATTTTCAGTTATTATTATATTTAGTTTATTGTTCCTCGGTGACGACTAGATGGCGTTGTTAGATTTATGCAACTTTTTGAATCGCGCTGTGGTTTGGCTAGGCTGAAAATTATAAGGCATTTAAAAATTATTATTTTTGTATGAATCGTTTTACGAGTAAATAGTCGTTTATATTGTACTAAGTGTTTTACTTCTTGCATGAGTAGCCTGCCGGAAGTTTATTCATGGTCCTTCGAGCCGGATAGGCTAGGCGTGTTTTTTGTGTTATTGCTGCGTCAGTGGTACAGTAGTACCACCCGTGTCACTACTGGCAGTGGATTGCTGTCCAGAACATCCCCTCAGCGAGGCGCCACGAGCGGCGCCAAGGCAGTGGAGGAGCTGGGTGTCTACAACCCGGAGGAGCGACGGACGGGAAGCGGCAAGCAGCAGCGGTGGAGGTTGCGGAGCGCTAGAGGGCGCCACAGGTGCATTATAGCGAAGACAAGTGAGTGAGTGTGTGCGGTGATAAATTGTGAGTACATTTTTAAATATTATAATAAAAGAAATTAACTAGAAAATTAAACCTTATTTTAAAGATTAGTGGAACTTAGAAAAATTTAAGATAGTGAAGTAACTTAGAATAATTTCAATAATTTAGGACTTGTAATAGTTTTAAGTAAATATTGGTTGAGACGGCGAATCCACGCCCGATTTTAGTTAGAATTTAAAGTTAAAAAGACTTGTAAAAGTTTGCTCATCTGTTTCTTGGACTTAGAAAAAATAGGATTGTAAAAATATTGACTTAGAAAAATAATTCAGTTGTTTAGAGTTTAACTTTGTCAATTAGAATAAATTACTGTTCTGTTCTATATTGATAAGAATTATAAGTGATTAAATTGTCAAATTAAAAAATTTAAAATGGAGTCGTTTAATGACCTGCAGGAAGACATAAGGGCTAAAATGCTAAAAGTTAAGACTAATTTTAAAAAGTCTCCTAAGGATCGTTTGACGGTTGCTTATATTGAAACAAGGCTAGATAACTTGGAACAACAGTGGACTTTGTTTACAGACACTCATACTAAAATTATTAGTCAGGTTAAGCGAACTGATTTGTATAGTTCGGATTATCACAAAAATAGTGTGTATGATGATGTAGAAGAATTATATGTTCAATTCAAGACTGAGTTAAAAGAAATGTTGTATAAATTAAAAACACTTGAGTCAGAAGTAAAGTCAAGTTCAAATAGTCAATGTGAGAGTTCAGAAAGACGTTTCAAGTTGCCTGAAATAAAAATACCTACCTTTTCCGGTAAGTACACAGAGTGGCAGACATTCAGAGATTTGTTTTTAGGGCTTGTGCATGAAAACAAGTCACTGGATGATGCCCAAAGATTTTATTATTTAAGGGGACATTTAACCGGGGAAGCCGAGCAACTATTACGCAACATTAAGGTGACGTCGGATAGTTATCAAGTTGCGTGGGAGAAATTAGATAGTATGTATAATAATAAAAGGTTTTTGGCGAACGGCATCTTGAAGCGTCTACTAAGTCAAAAAAGTTTGTCGTCTGAATCAGCATCTGAAATTAAAAACTTAATTAGTACAACTTCAGATTGTTTAGACTCAATAAAAAATATTGGTGTGGATGTTTCATCTTGGGATATCCTGATTATCCACATTATAAGCGCTAAATTAGATAAGGATACGCGAAAGGCATGGGAGTTAAAGGTATCTTCAGATCCAAGTGACGAATTACCCACGTTTCAACAATTTTCCAATTTTTTAATAGGGCGTTTTAGAGGTCTAGAAAATATCGATTCTAAGGTACATCACAGTGAGAAAAAATTTACTAAATCTTTTCATGTTGTTAAAAATAAACCGATTATATCGTGTGCGTATTGCAGTGCGGATCATAAAATAACTGCGTGCAAAAAAATTCGGAAAAGAAAGTAATGAGAAACGACGTGAGTTCGTGTTAGATAAAAACTTATGTTTTATTTGTTTAAATAGCAACCATTCCGCTAAAATGTGTAAAAATATTGTCCGATGCCAAGTGTGTAAACGTCGACATCATTCTTTATTACATCCCAGTGGTGATTCTGGTTCTGGTAGTGCTGAAGTTGAGACGATTCATCAAACAACCTCGTCGACCAGTCGAAGGTCAACTGAGGAGGATACTGCTGCAAGCAGTAATAAGTTATCTGTGCAAGCAGAAAGTTTAGATAAGCAACTTGTGTCTTGTTTTTCGACAGGGAACTGTTCTAAAATGGTTTTATTAACTACAGCTGTGGTGCAAGCTGAGTCGAGAGACGGTACTTATTTCCCAGTTAGGGCCTTATTAGATCAGGGGTCGCAAGGTTCTTTTATTACCGAGGCTATGGTGCAGCAATTAGGTTTAAAAAGGCGTGCGGCCAAAAATACCGTAGTTGGTGTAGGTGGAGATAAAAGTGTGACTTCCAAGTCCACAGTGAAAATTAATTTAAGGTCGAGAGTTGATCCTAGGTTTCAAGTTAAGGTTAATGCACATGTCCTGAAGTCGGTTACGTCTCTTCTCCCAGTTGCGAAGACAACTAGGGTAAGATGGGAAAACCTGACTCTGGATGATCTGGCTGACCCTGAGTATCATACGCCTAATAAGATTGACATCTTATTAGGTGCGGAGATATACAGTCAAATTATTCAGGAAGGCATTAAAAGAAACCTCAACGGATCTCTCTTGGCGCAGGATACTGCTTTCGGTTGGATAATATCTGGGGTCTGTGAGGTAGATAGCACGTCAAATATCCATTCTCACATAACTGTGATGCATTCGTATCTGGAAGTGGACAATATGCTGAAGAGGTTTTGGGAACTCGAAGCCGAACCACCTGTAACAAAAAAAATGCTCACAGATGATGAAATTAAATGTGAGAAATTATTTGAGGATACTACGAAACGGGATGGAGACGGTCGGTTCATCGTACGACTGCCGTTTCGTATGGCCAATCCGGACTGCATGCGTGGTGAGTTCAGGAAAATAGCTGAAAAAAAGATTGAGAAATTTAGAATTAAAATTGCAAAAGAACATTAAGTTAAAAGAGGATTACACACAAGTTATAAGGGAGTATTTAAACTTAAATCATATGGTAAAAGTTACAGAGAAGGATAAATTTAAGGAAACAGCTATTTACTTACCACACCACGCAGTAGTCCGGGAAGATAAGGATACTACCAAGGTCCGAGTAGTGTTTGATGCCTCCTGTAAGGGAAGCAATGGGAAGTCATTGAATGATGATTTATTGATTGGGCCGCCACTGCAAGCCGAACTACGTCACATAATTATGCGCTGGAGACAATATAAAATATGTTTGGTGGCGGATGTGGTGAAAATGTACCGCCAAGTGTTGGTAAATCGGGAAGATACCCCATTTCAGAGGATTCTTTGGAGACATAGTCCTGAAAAGGAGCTTCAAGAGTTTGAATTACTTACCGTAACCTTTGGCACCGCATGTGCTCCATATTTAGCTGTGCGGTCACTGCAAGAATTAGCCTATAAGGAGTGTCAGAATAAGCCAGGAATTGCTAAAATTATTTTAAATGATTTTTACATGGATGATGTGATGACCGGGGCGGACAACCTAGAAGATGCTTATAAAATATATAAAGAGTTAACCGAAGTGTTAGCGAAAGGAGGGTTTCCGTTGCAAAAATGGAAAAGCAATTCTAAGGAAATATTAGCTAAAATATGGAAAGCAAAGGGTAATAAGGATGAGGAATTAAGGATTAAAATAGATGATACAACTAAGATTTTAGGACTTACCTGGGATCCGCGTGGTGACTTCTTCCGGTACTCTGTAGATCTTACACCGCAGGAGGAACCTGTAACAAAAAGGAGAATCATATCGGATATATCCCGATTATTTGACCCACTCGGATGGTTAGCTCCTTGCATTATAGCAGCAAAAATACTCATACAGAAGCTGTGGTTAGCTGGTATTGGGTGGGATGAGCAAGTTCCTACTAATTTAATAAGTGAATGGATTACTTACCGTAAAAATTTAACTGCCTTACAGAATATCAAAATTCCACGCTGGATACACACGTGCAATAAATATCAGCGCGAGTTGTACGGATTTTCCGACGCTTCGAAGGTGGCTTATGCGGCTGTCGTGTATCTGCGAGTGGTAGATGAAGTGGGAAATGTTTACGTCTCGTTAGTTACAGCTAAAACAAAAGTAGCTCCCATAAAACAGGTGTCTATCCCTAGACTTGAGCTTTGTGGGGCCGTACTTTTGGCTAAGTTGATGGTTGAGGTAGCAGAAGTCATGAAGGTTGAAAGGGATCAGTTACATGCATTCACTGACAGTGAGGTGGTTTTAGCCTGGCTTAACAATCACCCAAGCCGGTGGAAGACCTTCGTGGCTAACCGAGTTTCTGAAATCCTACAGATTTTGGATACACATCACTGGTTCCATGTAGCCACTAAGAATAATCCTGCGGATTGTGCATCACGAGGTATTTCTCCGGTGGAACTATCAGAAATGGTTGTATGGTTTGAAGGCCCAGAGTTTCTAAAAAATAAGGTAATTATTTTTACAAAACCAAAACACCTGGTTACAAATCTTGAGCAGGTTAAAGTTCATACAGCGGTCGTTAACACAAGCTTGTGGCAAAGGTTTTCTTCATTCTCGAAGCTTGTTCGTGTGGTTGCTTATTGTCGACGTTGGTTAAGAATAAGAAAAGGTTCAAGTAGTAGGCCAAGTTCAGAAGCATTAGAGCGACAGGAAATTGAGGATTCGATAAGGGTCTGTATTAAAAAATGTCAAGAAGAAGGATTCTGGAAAGAGTTGGAAGAATTGCGAAAACACGGCATAATAGATAAGAAAAAGAAAAAGTTAAAGACATTAAATATATTTTTAGATTCGGAAGGTGTAATTAGAGTAGGTGGCCGGCTGGAAATGTCTTCGCTGTCATTTAACGAGAAACATCCGATTCTCATACCTAAAGAATCTTTCTTAAGCGGACTCTTAATTGCTGATGCTCACCAAAAAACCCTACACGGAGGCCCGCAACTCATGATTACCTATTTGAGATCGAAGTACTGGATTGTGGGTGCGAAGGCTCTAATTAAAAAATATTATCGTGGCTGTGTCACTTGTACGCGTTACTCAAGCAGGTCCACATCTCAACTCATGGGACAGTTACCTTCCGCCCGTGTGACACCGAATAAGCCCTTTCTTGTCAGCGGAGTCGATTACGCAGGGCCTATTAATATAAGAATTTCAAAGGGTAGGGGTAACAAGTCTTACAAGGGATATATTGCTCTGTTCATTTGCATGTCGACCAGAGCCGTACATCTTGAAGTCGTGAGCGAGCTGTCTACTCAAGGGTTTATAGCCGCTTTTAAAAGGTTTGTCGCAAGACGAGGTAGGTGTGCTGAGTTATACAGCGATAATGGTACAAATTTTGTAGGCGCTGCTCGAGAGTTACTGTGTCTGTTCAACGAAGAAAAAACTAAATTTAAACCTGAACTGGCAGAGTATCTCGCGACCAATGGAACACAATGGAATTTTATTCCTCCTCGCGCGCCGAATTTCGGTGGACTATGGGAGGCAGGAATAAAGTCCACAAAGTTCCACCTCAAACGAGTAGTTGGAAACTCTACGTTGACGTATGAAGAGATGGCCACAGTATTATCTCAGATAGAGGCATGTCTTAATTCGAGGCCATTGTCTCGTGTAGGGGATCAAACCGAGGTCGTAGTTTTGACTCCTGGTCATTTCTTGGTGGGGGAACCACTCATAGTAGTTCCTGATGTAAATTATGAGTCGTCAAATATGTATACTTTGCGAAGATGGCAACTCCACCAGCGAATGATGCAGGACTTTTGGCGTCGATGGTCCCAGGATTACCTTCATCAGTTCCTTCAAAGGCATAAATGGGAATATCAGAACCCAGAACCATCAGTGGGTGATGTGGTTTTAGTAAAGGAGGACGATCTACCCCCGGCGCGATGGTTGCTAGGTAAGATCGAGCAAAAACATCCGGGACCCGATAAAATCACGCGAGTCGTCACAATACGTACCAAAAGTTCTTTAATTAAAAGACCTACTTCTAAGATAGCAATTTTACCTGTAACTAAATAAATTATTAGTTGCTGATTCGTTACAGTTTGGACAGTTGCATGGTG
This sequence comes from Parnassius apollo, assembly GCA_907164705.1. Classification (NCBI taxonomy): domain Eukaryota; kingdom Metazoa; phylum Arthropoda; class Insecta; order Lepidoptera; family Papilionidae; genus Parnassius; species Parnassius apollo. The sequence goes on from CAJQZP010001196.1 coordinate 6,926,652, forward strand.
GGCGGTTTGAAGGACATTTCTCATTATGTCCTTGGTGGGCGGTATGTCCGGATTAAACATACACACCAATAAACATATTATAAAAATGTAAATTGTTAAGCTGTAGATAATTATTTTCAGTTATTATTATATTTAGTTTATTGTTCCTCGGTGACGACTAGATGGCGTTGTTAGATTTATGCAACTTTTTGAATCGCGCTGTGGTTTGGCTAGGCTGAAAATTATAAGGCATTTAAAAATTATTATTTTTGTATGAATCGTTTTACGAGTAAATAGTCGTTTATATTGTACTAAGTGTTTTATTTCTTGCATAAGTAGCCTGCCGGAAGTTTATTCACAGCTTAAAGACCTTACAGTTGGGAAACGAATGTACTTGTGCAAAGCGTACGACGGTACTGCAAGGCATGGAGCGGGTCGACCTTGTGCTATCGTACATACTTCACTGAGTCTGATAGACAATACATGCGGTCGGCGCGAGCGTGATTTATAGTACTTATTTAACTCATTTTAAGAGGCGTTTTCGAAATATCTTAAATGGTGAATTACTGTTATAGTTTGAGTTACTAAGTAAAATTGAATTCAAATGACGGCCATGCTTGTTTCCTTCGTTTTTGTTGATACAATTGTTTATTCGAATGCGAATACATTACATAATTTATTATATTAGATTTAAAAATTGAAACCTGAAGACATCTATAAAAAGAAAGTGTCACAAAAATAATTGACTCTGCCACACTCGAAAATATTTTTTCTTGTAATTAGTAATAAAAATGATCTTGTTCAATAAACGTTTTTAACTAAGTATGTACATAATGTTAATGAGTATTATAATACTAATATCCAAAATAACTTTATTTCCATTTTCGTGACAAACCCTATAGTTCGTGCCAAGTCGATTGAGAAAAACGGACAATGACCTTAGATACGAGCCGAGTGTCAAAAGGCGTAACTTACAAAATCTCAATTTAGATGTGATAACAATATTTAAATATTGATATTATTCACACTTCTAGGTCAGCACATATGTTTTGTTTTTTGTTTCTTAAATAATATTGTCTTTGGTTCCTATAATCATCGTAAAATCTTACGGTACATTGCGAAAAATGTGTTATATTTTATATTTCAATTTGTGGTAAGTAACGCAGCAATTCATTTAATAACAGTTTCATATTATAAAAAATATTTGAAGCAATATAATGACCATATTGAGCTTTTGCAAAATCATCACTTTAAAATAAACAAAACGCGAGTTACGTCAGTTCGTTCTAAAAGAAACGCGACAATATTCAAATTCTATACGTGGTAGAGCCATGCTGCAGTTATATTAGTAGTATAGTTGTAGCACGAATGGGTCGGCTCGACCGGGGAAGGACCACGCTCTCACAGAATACCAGCGTGAAATAGTAGCTTAATGCTGCTGTATTTCGTATGATGAGTGTAGAGAACCGGAGACCCTTTTTACTGGAAACAAGGCACTCCATCTCAGTCCTCACGGGTGACAACGCATCTGCATTTTGATTTTTAATGGAGGATAGATGTAGATGTCCATGGGCCGCACCAACCACTTACCATCAGGTGGACTGTGTGCTCGTTTGTCACCCTATTCTATAAAAAAAAAACAATGGCAGCAGAGATGCGTCACTTTTTTTTGGGCCGGCTCGTATGCACCGAATAAAAATAAAGTTCTTATATAATATTGAAAATAAAGTTTTATCTTTTGAATAAGTACGTACTTATTCGGTATCACTCGAATCTTTATATGTGTTATAAATTAATGCTTTTTGTTGTTAAATGAATAAAGTACTTTATAACAATAGATGATTTTTCTTCTACAGCGATCTTTTACATAACTTTTTAATAATAGTTAATAAATATATATTATATCAATAATTATAAAAATAATAAAAAAATCATTATAAATAAAGAAAGTACTACATAATTATAAAAAGTGCCTATATATTGAAATTTTGTAGCCGAAAGGTGTCCGTGAAATGTCCGTTTTACTCAATCGATTTGGCACGAACTATAGTATACACGCTGTCGCGTAAATACCCACGCGAGTGGTGGCAACGCGGCACATCAAAGGCGTTTCACAACTGTAAAGCTGAACGCACATTTGTCCACATCGTAGACGTCGCACACGCTGCATTTTCGGATGGCCTCGCACATTTGTACGTACGCGCCGTACGCAATTATTTTGTATTGCCAAAAACTTTTACAGTTTTTTCCAATCACTGGTGTGAAATGGTATAGTGACATGGATCGCTCAGATTACTATGGAAAAAAGCGGTCTAGGTGTGACCCGAAAAGTCCACACGACTAACTTCCTAGTGGAAAGAATAAAAAATGTCATATGTTTTAATATTTTAAACAATTTTTCATTCGCACAAAAAACGACTTGACCGATTTTGCTCAAAATTTAATGAGGTCTAAGTTAGTTAATTTTAAACTGGTCCCATGTCAATATCACTCTTTGTTCTCGAGATACACGAGGCGAAAATTGAAGCCGAACATACATACATATTACGTACATGTGCACACACGGACATCCTCTAAAAACCATACTATTCGACTATAAAGACCTTGAAACGTGGAGATATGTTAAAATTTCCAATTTGCGAAATCGGACCCATTACAATAACTTCCCCCTGGGAAGTTAAAAATTGTTGTAATTAGCCTTGCTTAATGGCAGAGGAAGAAGAAACTAATAAATAAAATACTCGTGAAGGTTTGCTAGCTTGGCATCTCTAGCAGAAACCCATAATCACCAATATCCTATTTATATATATTTGCTTTCTTATTGCCTGCGTGAAACAGTTACCTACAATCGCGAGGCACCCCGGGCTTCATTACACCCGTTCTAGGCGATTGGATGTTAAAGTTTTTTAACGCTGTTTACGTAGTTTTTCTTAAATACTTGTTAAAATCGTTTTTGTTTAGTGTTTAATATATTTAATTGTAGGATAAAATAGTTGGAATATTTTAATGTAATTTAAAAATTACATATACTATGTACATTCCGTTTTTGATAAATTATAATAGGCAAAACGTCGTTCCTACTTTAATTGTTAGGTGGATGGATGTTAAATGACAAACAAAAGATATCAGAAGATATATATCATTCTTTAAGTTACCGAAGCATTTTACTAAGAAGTTATGAAAGGTGAATTTATTTCATGTTTTATTTGTTACATTGTAGGTACTTACAGCAAAAAAGAATTAAGTAATAATTTAACTACAGAAGTAATACTAAGTACTTTATTAAAACATAGTTGAAATTTACTTCACTATCCAAGTATCTACTTACATACCTATACTTGTCTTTTGTAATTAAAATATTTTAAGTTATAATAACACAAAATGCTGAAATTAAAACTTTATATGATCACATTTCTGTAAGAAATCATATTTGTGCATATACTTTAATACCTAATTATAAATAAAGCATCTAATAATTTAAACAACAGTTTAAATGGTAGAGCCATGCTACAACTACATTTTAGATGTAGACCAAATGGTTGGCTCCACCTCTCACAGAATAAGAGCGTAAATTAGCAACTTAATGCTGCTGTGTTTCGGTTGGTAAATGTAGAAAACAGACCTTTTTTACTGGAAATGAGGCGTTCCATCTTAGTTATAAGGGGAGATATCATATTTGAACTTTGACTTTTAATCACAGAAATTTAGATGTGGATGTCTATGGGCCACAGCATTACTTACCATTAGGTGAACTGTGTATGCAAGTATGACGACAAAATAATCATACTTGAAACAACGAGGACATCATGCTTCATAATAATGACGGCAGGTAAGTTTTCCTAAATATAATTGCTCTAGCATTTGGTGATACCTAAAAACATATATTTTGAAAAATACATCAAAAGTATAATTAGAAAAAAACTTAACTACAGTCTGTAATAAATAAATTGTTTTTATTTTTAATTTTAATGCTATATAATCTGGATCCAATCATTTTGAAAATTTTATTTTGAGGGAACCTACTGAAAATAATGCAAGAAATACAGAATTCTTCACTTCGACATAAATACAATAAATTACTTATGAGAGGTGATCCAAAAGTAATGATAATCTGTTATTGCAAGTGCACAAACAAATCCAAAAAAAATTTTTTTTGCTTATGTCCAATAAATCAGCATAATAAAATCATATAAATAGGCTTCAATTCCCACGATTCAATTCTGTGATCAAAATGCAGAAAACTATATTAGAGCTGTCATCAAGTAGGTACCTCTGTTTATAAAAAATGTCTATCAAAGACATATACACAGCAACTTAGTGGAAACATTGGGGTCTCTGCCCCTCTATAGTCCACAGTTGTACGCTGGGCCAAGGAGTTTAAGCTAGGCAGAACATGCGTGGAAGATGAACGTTGCAAAGGATGCCCATCCACATCCATCACTGAAGATAACATGAAAAAAGTCGAAGATGTCGTATTGGCAGATCGAAGAGTGACTATCCGGCATATAGTTGGGGTCACAAGGATCTCATATGGCAGTGTTCAAAGAATCCTTGCAAACAAATTGAAAAAAGTCTCTAGACTTTGGGTACCAAGAATGTTAAGCGGGCTACATACGACATGATATCGGTGGCGATCTAGGGTGGAGTAGTGGGGATGCCTCCTAGATTGCCTCTAAATCGTGTCGTATGTAGGGCCATCCTAAGTCGTGGCAAATATCGCCTCCTTAATCGGCTGGCAGGAGCAAAAATGCAGCCGAAGCTTCCTAGATCGGGGCCCCGCCCCCTCCGTACTGCGGCCCGATTTCTTTTGGCAGTCGCTGCCGGCAGCCGTCGCGGAAGGACGTTAACGAAACAGTGATTCTGAATGACCTTTTTTACATAACAAATTTTTTTACATTTTAAACATATGAACGGAGTAGAAGCCTATGGCACTGATATTTAACAAAAAAAAAATTGAATAAATAAATTAATTAAAATCTATCGAAATTCAAATCATATGCACCCTAGCCTGTGACTTTGCGAAGTCAAGAATGCCTACCAAACTAATTGTTTTATTGCCGTTCATAAAGTAGGGTGTATGAAGTAAGTAAGAAGAGGATAAAGACCGCTCGAAGTCCAAACGCGTACTGCTAGGCAGGCCCGTGTGTAGGGTCTACCTCGATAAAAGCCACGATTTCATTCCACCCTAGATCGCCACCGATATCATCTCGTATGTAGCCCGCTTTAACCGACAAGCAATAGTAAAACCTAGTCGAGATTTTAAATGATATAAAATACATTATGTAGATTACAATACTGTATAATATAATACTGAACATAATATGAAATAGGAAAAGAGTAAATAAAACAACATAATAAGAAAGTGCTCAGCAGGGAAGACCAAATAGATGAGGATAAGAGGAAAGGAAGCCCCAAAACTAGCTTTTCTGCCCTTGCCTCTTGGCTACTGATAACCCGACCAGTTTAAATAAGATCATTAAAAAATGAGTGGTATAGAAATGATCCCATATGTTGCCTTTGTCGACAATAAAAAGGCTTTTGACACCTTATGAATCCTTGAATTTGGGGGAGAAGGGTGTTTTATTTGATAGAGGTTTGGTCACTGATTATAACAATATCACTCACATTAAGAGATAATGCACCATTATCGAAAAAAAACTATTATAACCTAAAATGCGTAAAATAGGAAAAACACATACAATATTACTGTGAAAGCTGGATAGCTTACAGAATCTTGTGTAAGTGGGGCAAGGATGTAAGACTAGTGTCAAATTATTCTACTGTCCATACTCTCTGTCAAGTGTCAAATCGCATGACATACAAATTTTTATGCATTCCGCCATTGGTTGCTCTTCTTGCATGACATCCGTTATAATAGGTTATAAGGTTGTGGCGGGAGCGAAGGCAACCCAACTTTATAGATAAGATATCTAATCTAATTGAATCTGTACTATAATTGAACCAGCATGCCCTGACTCCACATAGTTTTTTCTGCTCTGCTCCTAGTGTTTTTGTAAAGCCCCAAGCCAAGAGAGTAGCCCCCGCCCACTGTAGCAAATCGCAGACCTGTATGAGCCATAGCTAACCTCCGCAGCTTCGGCATATTGGCCTCAGCCACTATGGCTCGCACAGGTACCTTGATTCTCTACGCAAGGGCGAAGGGACTGACTTCCCGCAGCGCTGAAGCCGTTGTAGAAGTAACTTTAGGTAAATATTCGTGTGTAAAAAAGTGAAGTTATGATTTTACAAAAAATCCATTACTCAACAATTACACTTTTCTGCAAGGAGGGAAGGGTAGAGTAGCTTTCCCTGAGAGAGCACTCTCCTGCGGATACGATAAATGTTTTCATTTTGAGGTTAGGTATATGGGATATTCTTTTTGATTTTTCTCAAAATCAGTGCATTGCCTATTAATGTGAGTGGTATTATTATAATCGAGGACTAAACTTCTACCAAATAAAACACCTTACTTCCCCTAATTCCTGTCAAACGATTCTAAATTTCAACCTTATTTAAATTCAAGTAATTACTTTGAGATAAAAAATGTCATACCTAAAACTGGTCCTCGGCCTGCTTCATCTACTCCTAGCATACAAGGTTCAGACTTACAAATAGGTGGAACTTCTGAACAGTTTGTAAAGTTCTTAGAATTGTCTTTTGATCTCAGATAGTCCTCTAACGTTTTTAAAGAAACCATGATGATGATGAATTTGAATAATTTACAAAAATGCTTATTTATAAATTATAATATTATTTATATGTATTATATCATATACAATACTCATTAATATGTTTTACATACTTCACTTTATTACAATACTCATTATGTTTTACATACTTCACTTTAAAAATAAGAAACGTAATTCATGAAAAAAAAAATACTTGCTACATATTTATTTATCTATGGTACAATAAGTATATGCACAGACACAAGAGGATACTAAGTTACTTTCCTCTATGATACTAAGTATATGTATAGACAGAGAAAAGAAATTTAAAATTTTTATTTACTTTTTTTTAATAACCGGCTTTACAGCTCTGGGTACTAGCCCTTCTGAGCCTATTTTATTTACTAATACAACGACACCACAGATTATACAAATACAACGTTGAGTACTTTTATATATAGGTTATACAACGTAGACTGAGAAGAAAATGTTTCTCTGTCTACGTTATACAATTTATAATTCATAATAGAATAGACACAAACTATTACGAGTACTAACGTGAGAATAGAAATCTCAGACGAAATAAAAACTCAAGACAGAGCGCTGTCAACAATAAAGTGAGGTCGGTTTGGTAAACATGTTGTGTGCACTAAGTGAGTGTTGCCGTGCAGTAAAAATATATTATCCTAATATATTATTGTCTAAGTACATTAGTACTCTTATTAGTTTGTGGTCTAAGTACTATCAGGATGAATGGATAAGTAAAAAGAAAAGTTGGTAATTCTTTTTAATTGTATACACACGCACAAGTTTAAGAAGTAGTATGTATGTTTATTTCGACTAAGTAGTGGAAAAATAAAACAATAGTAATATGAAAGAAACATTGTTTTTATTTTAATAGCCTTTTTGTTGGATCAATTTTTTGTACAAATCCGTTTTGTACCACACGACGAAGTCCTTTATTTCTGTAATAAAAATCATCATCTTCAAAATGTGTCGAACAAACTACACCGGTGCACGGTGGTACCAATGGAACTCTGATTTGCACAATGATTGTGAACTACCATCTATCTCCGAATACTTTAAGGAGATGTCCCAACGCTACTTTGATAGAGTAGAAACCCACCCTAACCCGCTAGTAATAAACGCAGCTAACTACGTTCCGATAACAAACGTCGTGACCTATCTCCGTAGACCGCGTAATGTGTTAATAGAACCACCTCAAGCGCTCGATCCAGTCGACCCAAACGTCGCAGGCACATCACACAATGACACTACACCCACACTAAATGGGGCGCGTCGCACCCGCAGACGGGCACGCCGCGTTCGAGCTCACACCGCGTACACACCGTACACCCGCGTTCCTGGGCGGTTCTCACCGCCCAGACCATCGACCGACACGAGCTGAGCAGTCAGAGATGGGGGTCCACACTCCCTCCCACGGACTGCGGTTAGATAGCTCAAGAAACGCCTAAAAAGACGACATGATTGGTAACAATACCAAACCATAAACCACTCATCATCGTCCTCACCTCATTGCCTTTCCCTTTTTTTAATTAGGCCTGAGTCAGATGAAGCTATAAGAGTTGTATAGACTAACAGCGCTAACATCCAGAAAATAGGTAGGAACAAACTACGCTACGCACCGTTAGATTCCACGATGGCTCATTCCGACTAACTCGGATCACTTCTATCCATTTCTCGTAATATTTTTATTTCGGATGGGAACCTCAAAAATATAGATTTTTGAAGAAAAAATAATGAAATTTTTAAAGAAAAAGTAATGAAGCATGGAAAAATAAAAAAATACATGCCTTTTTACACGTACATTAATTTTATGAATATTAAAAGAAATGGAAATAGTTAAATGAACGTGTTACATTAAGTTTCACGTCACATTAATAATTTACTGAATGAAGGGGGACTACAGTGACGCTTATTAGTAGCAACACTTGTGGAGGTTTTATGTTCCAAGCTGTCATAATAAATAATAAAAATGATTTATTAAAAATATGGATTTTTATGTTTACTTACGTATGAAATGTGATTCCATCCTGTTTTTTATTTCTGGAAGATTGGTTTTTACACCCTTTTACAACACAATTCATAATTTTTTCGGTTAAATAGTCACTCTGCGAATAGCTCGAATGACAAGGTAAGGCGTAGTTTCGTTTTATGTGTGTGCGTGAAACTGTGTAAGTACAAGGCGAGGCGTAGTTTTACCGGCCTCAGTGCGTTGTTCGGCGGGGCTCTGTCTTGAGTTTTTATTTCGTCTGAGATAGAAATATATCACAGATTAATAAATATGTAGCAAGCTTAGACCGAAGCGTAGAGCCGTGGTAGCTCAGATGGTTAACGCTCGCTGTAAATATAACAGAACGCGAGTAACCCGGGTTCGATCCCCGCCGGCACCAATGAAAATGTTAATTGCAGTTTTAAGTGCTGATTTACCACGTGCTTGGCGGTGAAGGAAAACGTCGTGAAAAAACCTGCATGTCTGAGGAATAAGAGAAAAAAAATATTTCGAAGACATGTGAAGTTCGCCAACACGCATTGGGGGTAGCGCGGCGGACACTTCCTTGCCCTAAAACCCTCTCAGAAATGAGGGGAGTCCTGTGCCCAGCAGTGAGACGTGTATAGGCTGTAGCTTCAATCTTAGACCACTCAAAGATATTACAATATACTCCGTATAGAACAAGATTGTGCACTCTGAAGAAGTTACAAAGGTAAAATGTATTTTATTCTTCTGAAATAAAGTCTACTTTCATATAACACTAGGCTCAGTGGAAAAATAGGCTGAGCGAGATGCCTCTATTAAGGAATGCGTACTTGTCTATCGAGCTGCAACCATGAAATATTTTTTCACGTAGTAGAAATTTAATGATATTTTTTATTAATTTTTCTTGTAACAATTCTAAATAATTATTTAATAAAATTAAAGAGAAGACTTCATAAAAAAATATTTATTATACTTATGCATAACTTCCAACCGTGTTTAACTACTTGCTACTTCAGAGTCGTAGTTTTGGCAATTTTTACAAACAATAACTGAGCAACACTAAGTATCCTCAATATAGCGTCATTTTACACGTGCAGCCTGTGGACTAGATATACTCAAAAGGCTTACAACGCCCTCCGAGAACAATACAACAACGCATTTAGGGTGCTGCTGGGACTGCCTCGCTTCTGTAGTGCATCGGGGATGTTCGCGGAAGCGCGAGTGGACTGCTTTTACGCGACCATGCGCAAGAGGTGCGCGTCTCTGGTGCGCAGGGTGCGGGGGAGTAACAATAGTATCCTGAAAGTGATTGCTAGCAGGCTGAACTGCCTATACATGTGTCATTGTATCGCTATATCGGGTGGATTGGTGAGAAAATGGCACATATAAATATAAATGTATTTTTTTGTACTTCACATAATTATATATAATAATAATATTATGCTTACTAACATAGCTATAAGTTTAGTTATAAGTAATACTAACAAAATATGAGCCTTGGTTGCTTAAATAAATGAAATGAAATGAAATAGCGTATACTTTGTGTGAATTGGTCAAAAATATTTTCTTTTACTTTAAAGTTTCGTATCCAAATAATTGAAAATGGTTCTCATTTGTTACGTGAAAGGATGCAAAAGTGAATCATAAAAAGGAAGTGGTGTATCTTTTTGTAGGTAAATAATTTTCTAATGCTTGAAGTAGGGTGTCCGTATTTATTTTAGTCAAAGATATTTCTTTTTTTCTATAAAATGAAAGATATTATAATACATTTCCATATGAAGTATATTATAATATTTTTGATTTTAGTCTACTAAAATCTTCTAGCTTTCCATATTACTAAAGTGATTTATATTATAAGTTAATGTTTTGTTTGACAGAATGGGATGTTATGTGGGAGTGTTGGTATGCACATTTATCTTTCGTATGCAAGGCATAATGACATATTTTCAAAGCGATACCTGCTATCCGTCAAACATACAATCCGCTTCCGATGCGCTGCAACCGTAAATTTTACTTACTATCTGCAGTCTTTTATTTTTCTCTCTTAACACAGAGTGAGTAGGTAAAACATGTGTTTATATATTAACCTGGGGATAATGACATGGATTGTAATCCTCGTTTATTGTTCTCAATAAAATAAATACAGGAGAATCCCTTACCATCACTTTGTGCTTTTTTTTCTTGAAGCAACAAACTGTGTAATCACCCTAATAGAGTAGGACGCATCCCTAAAAAGCCTTATCTCGCTCAGCTCCTTTGTCAGTCGTGAGTGCGCAATCTTGTTAAAATAAAATATCTTTGAGATCATTTAACCCAACCAAACCCAACCCAACCAAAATGAGTTAAATCGTCTAAGGTAGCAAGCTATAGTTTATTAATTTTAGACTGTGCTAATACCAAAGATATTACAAATATATGCAATAAATTTGGCTATTACATAATACGTAGCAAATATGAAGAGTTAGAGGTAAGGAGGACTATCTCCTAAAGGGGACAAGATTAAAAAGAGTCCAGCTGTAAGGTATAAATAATGGTTTTCACTATCGACACTCGTTAATTTTTTTAGCATTTTGTTTTTGATGAACTTCTGTTCTCTAATTTTGAACAAAATGTATTAATATAAGAATTTAATTTATTAAAAAATTTAAAATAAATATAATTTAAATTTACCCTGCTGCTATTGTAGCAAAAACCTAATTTAACGCATATCGACGGACACTTTTTCATACACAGAGATACCACAGTAACAAAGCAAGGTAGCAAGCGCTGAGTATATTGTAGTATCTGCCTGGGTAGAAACTTAGAGTAAGAACATATATAAGTATGTTTAGAGGGAACCTATAATTCTACATAAATTTAGTAAATATAATTGTCTCACTTTTTTAAATGTTTTAAATAAAACAAAAAGAAACGTATTCAAAGAATGCATGTAATTTATGAATGAATGAATAAATGCATTCATTCATTCATTCAATTTATGCGTAGAACTTTAATGAAAAGTGGTTATCTGTGGTCTCTTTATACTACGCCAAAATACAAGAGTAAGTATAATCGTATCTTCTGATTTATTGTATATTGTTTACTATATCAAGTTATGATTACTATACTATACTGCCAATATTCGTGTATTGTTAAGTATTACCAACTATATTATAGTTGTAGCACGAATGGGTCGGCTCAACCGAGGAAGGATCACGCTCTCACAGAATACTGGCGCAAAATAGCACTTTAATGCTACTGCTACTATGTTTCGCATGATGAGTGTAGAGAACTGGAGACCTCTTTTACTGGATAAATGTAGATATCCATGGGCCACAGAACCCACTAAGTATCATTTAGATGTGTTCTTTTATCACCTTTCACTTATAAAAAAACATTGATAGTTCCGATGAAACGCAGAAATTTTATAGGTACTCTTTGGTGTAACTCGGTCACATTATCTCTGTACTTCGCTCGATGATGTCCACAAACTAATAAGAGTACTATAGTTCATAAAAGATAGCTTGATCTCTGCGACAGCTGTCAGTAAAATCACGCCTGTGAAGTCCTGAATTTCTTAGTAGTACAGACAGTACCTGTGACTGTCATACTTTATGGGCATGCCGACCTAATAAGTGTTCTAAGATGTTAGACAACCATATTGATGCGATCGGGGCGAGCGCTGCGCGGCGTGGTGAAGGGGGCGCGAGTTGGGCATCATATTACAGTGAGGTGCAGAGATATTGTGACCGTGTTGTACCGATATGTCTCGTGTATGTGGACTATGAGTAAGGTATGAATTATTAATTAAATAGACTTAGAATATATTGGCGTAGTATTAACATCAATAGCGAATACATTACCCATCTTTGAATTGCCGATGATATTTTATTATTATGACAGAATCGCTTGGGGACCTTAGAACTATGCTCAACGACTTCAGTAGTGTTTCCTAAGGCAGGTAGTTTTTTTAAAGTCTTAAGATGAACATAAACAATATAAAAATCATGTCTAACGGGACTAACGGTCTAACGTCCAATATATTAGACCTATACCAGTAATTGTTGGGAACACTATGCTCGAAGTTGTTCATGAATATATGTACCTGGGATTTAATTTCCCATAATGTAAGTGTAACTCCAACTTCGACCAAGAGGTCAACCAAAGAATCCAATTCACCTAGACTGCGTTCGGGAATCTGTGACAAATCTGATCAATAGGGTAATTAGGGTATTTAAATTTTTAAATAGTGTTTTGAATTAATACTAGAGTGATAACGAACTAGCATAATTTTAATATAACTTCTTTAAAAGTAAATAGTACCATAAAAATTACTTTTAATACATCGTTTTAAGTTTTTTTTGTTGTCACTGCACTAGTAAATAGAACGATTTATATTATAGAACGATTCGTCCGAAGTGCAAAATAGATCTTCGGTTCAGCGTGGCGGTTCAACAACATCAAAAGTACAACACCATGTTTGCAACCACCTTTTGACACAGTGCAATCGTGGCACTGGCCACCTATCACAGTCTCTTCCTGTTCATTCACGACAAGTATAACTGCATTTGGCTTAGAACGCACTTTGTGTTCTGGTCATATTGTACACTTAACTATACATGTGTTTTGCACTCTCTTGAGCTGCACATAGCATATTGCGTCATTCCCGTAAGATTCTCTTCAGGACCTGAAAATAAAAATTACGTTATGTGAGATAAACATAATTATGTATGTATTATCAAAAGACACTCTGATCTGGTATTATGTTATTGTATAAACAAAAGTTTGTATTAGGTACCTACTTACATTGATATTTTAACTTTTTTTGTATGAATGCAAATTTTTCTGCATGAATGGGATTGCATTCAAAAAAATGTTTCACCGTCGATGTATTTAGCCTTAGTAGATTAGTACTTTCTGCTTTTACGATGTAATACCATTACAATAAAATGCGGAATAAACGCCAACAAACGTAACGATCGCTTGAAATTTTTTGAAATAACCAAAGCACATTAGCTTCTTTACTATTGAATCTACGACACGACGGAATCTAATATGGTGGATAGCGTTAGGTCATTTAAGGCACAGACAAAAATACATCTTAAAACTAAATTACAAATTTAGTTTTAAGATGTATTCAAAGCATTTTTATGAATAGAAATCAACAGTTCTCGTTTACTTTTTACAAAAATCTATCTATACGTTTTTTTACATGGTGTAAAATACTCTATTCCTCAAAAGCATAAGACATATTATGTGTAAAACCGGTGTTGTCACTGATGATTCATTTTTAAATTCTTAGACAAGTGTACAGTGCAAGCGTACATTTTAGTGTGTAAGCGATTTATTTAGGTCAACATAATTTGCGTCATTCACTTTAGTTTTTAGCAATGGACAGTTGACGTTGTCGCTCAGAACACGATAGACGCGTTCTATATCATTATCAATATCATTATATAATATCATTATTTATTTTAAATAAAATCATTTATCATTTAAAGGTGTTCCGTACATCTTTATGGTCCTTCGAGCTCCGTAGCGGGACCTGAAATTCGTGTTTTAACGACCGGAAAAAGTGTTTCCGCTCAGTGACCTATTGCGACATAGTGCACTAAGTGACGTGTGCAATAGCTTTCCAGTCTGTACTAATAAGTGTGCAGCATCATTTCATTATCAATAAGCTCCGGCCATCGGTGTCACATACCTACGTTCACTGGCAATTATCATCAGTGGGTATCATTTAAGGATTTGTTTTGCGAAGCAGTTCATACCAATCGAACCTTGTCAAATGCCCAAAAAATGCAGTTTTTGAAATGTAAACTTAGAGGAGAGACAGCATCTGCATATCAGTTCGGACAATTATCAAGTTTGTTGGGATTAGTTGAATCATCGATACAATAATACCAAATTGATTTTTGGGTCTCATATCAACATTCTTTTAAATATACCTATCGCTCAACAGCAATCAGCAGCACATATTAAGAAAATTTATGACAGCGTAAACGAAAGCTTAAATGCCATAAAAAATCTAGGCATAGACATAAGTTCATGGGATCCTTTGGTGGTACATATATTGTCTCAAAAACTAGATGCCGAGACTCACAAAGACTACATCGAATCCCTAAAGAATCCTAGGGATTTACCAACCTTAGCAGATTTTTTAATTTTTTTGGAAAATAAATTTACGTCACTAGAATCATCCCGACGCAAACAAGACTCCACAACAAAATCTTCTCAGCCTGAAACAACATCTCATCAAAAGAAGCCTCATTATTTTAAATCATTTACCAGCAATCAAAATCAAGTCACAAATTATGCACAGAAAAACTCACAAACAGGATGTCCACTATGCAAAAATGAAAACCACGGCATATTTCACTGCAGCAACTTTCTCAAATTACAACCAACGAAAAGGCGAAATATAATTGCGAAATTGAAATATTGCTTCAATTGTCTTTACGATCACTACGGCAAAAATTGCATATCGGCAAAACGTTGCCGCGAGTGTAATGGCCGACATAACACACTCATACACGAGGCCTACGTGAAGCCGTTGACCTCAACAACAGAACAACGTAGAAATGCTAGCAACGTGTCACAAAATAATATAAATGAAACCCTCTTAGCAACAGCACTAGTAAAAGTACAGTGTGTTAATGGCACTTATGTCAAAATTCGAGCGCTGATTGATCAGGGTTCCCAGACCTCCCTGATTACTGAGAAGGCAGCTCAAATGTTACAACTTCCTCGACAGAGGTGCAAAGGTGTCATTTTCGGAGTAGGAGCAAAGGAAAACAACTGTAAAGGTGTTTACATTAACATAACTTGCTCATCGGCTTACAGCGACTATCGATTTACATCAGATGTGTTTATCATGAAAAACTTAATTAACAATCTGCCCAACAAGACATTCGACAAACCAGACTGGTCATATCTAGAAAACATTCAACTCGCCGATCCCGAATTCAACGTGAGCCGCCCAGTAGACTTGTTGCTGGGGGCGGACGTCTATTCTTCTATCATATTAGTCGGTATCATTTCATCACAACAATCACAACCTGTAGCACAGCAAACACGTCTCGGGTGGATTTTATGTGGCAACGTAAAATCCTATCAATGCAACGTTATTATGAACAATATAGATGAGATTCAACGTTTCTGGGAGATAGAAAACATACCTGACGAACTCACCACGACCCAAGAAGATGCTCAATGCCTGGAGTATTTCAAAAACACGACAACAAGACAAGAAGATGTTAAATACATAGTTAGATTGCCATTTATATCAGAAGTAGTTCAAAAATTGGGAGAATCAAAATCAAGAGCAATAGCGCAGTTTAAACAGTTAGAAAAAAGATTTACGTACCGAAAAGATATTGAAAAAGAATATAAATCATTTATCCACGAGTACTTGGAATTAGGTCATATGAAAATGTCGCCATGCAACAAGACGCCTGTCTACAGTCTGTATTTACCACATCATTGCATTCACCGACCGGAGTCAACAACAACTTCGCTTCGAGTAGTCTTTAACGGAGCGTCAAAAACTTCGAGCGGCTTAAGCTTGAACGACGTGATGCACCAAGGTCCCAACCTGCAACAGGACCTGTTATCACTAATTATCACCTGGCAACAGTACCAATATGCCTACACCGCTGACATCGAGAAAATGTTTCGGCAAATTCTCATTCACGAAGAAGATCAGAGATATCAAAGAATCATATGGAGAAATTCACCAACTGAAACTTTACAAGAATATCAATTAGCTACTGTCACATATGGAACTAAAGCAGCACCATTTCTTGCCATGATGGTATTGAAACAGCTAGCCAAAGATGAAGGTCATAAGTATCCAATCCATCCAAACACAATAAAGAGCGGTAACCGCTCGTTAAAGTTTTAATGAAATTTGGTTAGAATTTGAATCGGTTTACAAGTACAAAATGCTCTACAATCAATAGCTTACTGCAGTTTAAAGTTTTATTGTAAGAGGTCTTTTCTCTTTTAACAACTTTTCAGTTTTCACCATGGCGGACGACGACTTTAGTAAATTGCTACAACAAGCCGAACAATTAACTACTGAAATCGAAGGAAATGAGGAATTACCCAGAGTAGAACGATCTTTGGGTCAGGTTCTTGAGGCATCACATGAATTATATTCCAGAGTTATCCAATCTGGAGTTAATGATATCCAGGCGTAAGTATTTCCAAGTGTAGAGTGCAATTGAAAGCCCAGCAGCGAAGGTCCTGCAAGAACATTTTTATATGGACGACCTGATCAGTGGGGGTCATGACCTCGCATCAGCTAAAAAGTTACAATCAGACTTAAAAAACTTACTAAAAGCAGGTGGATTTAATTTAAGAAAATGGTCAGCCAATACACCGTGTCTTCTAGAGGGAGTCAGCACAGCAAATACCAACCAGCAAATATATGACTTCAAAACTGAAGTATCTACAAAAACCTTAGGCCTGCAATGGCTTACGCAATCAGATCAGCTGACTTTTGACTTGAAGATCGATTTATCAACATCAAAACTAACGAAACGAAGCTTGTTATCAAATATCTCAAAGCTCTACGACCCAGTAGGATTCTTAACGCCAGTTAGCACAAAATTGAAATTATTATTCCAAAATTTCAATTTTGTGCTATTTGGCAATATGACTTAAAATGGGACGACGAGCTTCCTCATGAGATTCAAGTGGATTGGACGAAGATCAAAGAAGATATCAAAAATATATCACAGATACGTATACTAAGATGGTTAAAGAACAACAAAAATGACGTCATCATTCTTCATGGGTTCAGTGACGCGTCGATGAACGCATACGCTTGCGCAATTTATTGCAAGATAGTTCGTGAAAAACAAGAGGGAAGTAAAAACATATCCGTCGTCCTCGTTACAGCAAAATCCAGGCTAGTACCACCGAAAAAGAAGATCAGCTTACCTCGCTTAGAACTGTGTGCAACCCTACTTTTATCAAAGCTCATGAAAAAGGTGAAATCATGTTTGGCAGATTACAATATCAAAATGTTTGGATGGTATGATTCGACAGCAGTATTGGGTTGGTTGCAAGGAGATCCGAAACGCTAGAACGTTTTTGTAGCCAACAGAGTAGCTAAGATCACAGAAGTTCTACCATCGGAATGTTGGCGCTATGTCAAGGCGCAGGATAACCCAGCTGACTGTGCCAGCCGAGGAATCAGAACGAAACAGCTTCATCGACATCAGTTGTGGTGGCATGGACCACCGTGGTTATCATACTCCGACGATGATAACGTAAAGAAGATCACTTACACCACCGATGAAGAGGTCAAAACCATAAAGCAAGTACACACCACAACCTGCTCAAGCGAAGACGACGTCATTACCCAATTAATAAGCAAGCACAGCAGTTTCACACGAGTGACACGAATATTAGCCTACATACTACGTATAAAGCAAAATAATAAGCAAAGCTATTTAACAGCACAAGAATTACAAAAGGCAAAGCAAAAAATTATCAAGCACGTACAAAGCAAGGAGTTTGGAGAAGATATCGGCTATTTACAAAAGTATAACAAAGCAAGGCCAAATAGCAAATTATTACCTTTAAATCCTTTTATCGATTCTGAAGGTATGTTGAGAATAGGTGGTAGACTGCAAAACGCTTCGATCAGCAAAGAAATGATGCATCCCCTTATCATCCCCCACGAGAGTCACCTGACACACCTACTCATTGATCAAGCCCATAAAATGACATATCACGGAGGAGCCCGTGTCACCTTAGCGTGGCTACGACAACAGTATTGGGTCCTAGGTGGGAACAGAGCAATCAAAAAACGCCTGCGCAACTGCGTAACCTGTAAAAAACACAACCCTACAAAACATTATCAGCTTATGGGCGATCTTCCTGAAGCAAGAATAATTCCGTCGAGACCATTTCTTCGAACAGGGGTGGATTTTTCAGGTATTGTGGACGTAAAATCAAGTAAAGGCAGAGGAATCAAGACCTTTAAAGGATACATAGCAGTGTTTGTTTGTATGGTCACCAAAGCCATACATCTTGAGTTAGTATCCGATTTAACTTCATCAGCATTCTTAGCAGCATTAATAAGAATGGCGGCGAGGCGTGGCACACCACATCACATTTACAGCGATAATGGTACGAATTTCGTTGGTGCCAACCGAATCATCAATCAAGAAATAATTGATCTAAAATCCATTATCACAAATGAGTTCTTATCAGAAATAAGCGAAATGAATATCACATGGCATTTCAATGCTCCATCATGGCCCAGTGCGGGGGGTCTGTGGGAAGCGGCTGTGAAGAGTGTTAAATACCATCTTCTCAGGGTCATCGGCGAACAAAAACTCACCTTCGAGGAGTTCTCAACACTGCTAACACAGATAGAAGCCTGCCTGAATTCCCGACCGCTCTGCGCTATCACTGAAGATCCAAATGATATCAATTACCTGACTCCATCTCACTTTCTGGCCAGCGGTCCAGTTTTAAGTATCGTGGAGACAGAGAAAGACGAAAGAACACGTTGGCATATGACGCAGAAGATACTCAATGATGTTTGGAAGCGCTGGAAGTCTGAATATCTGACAGCATTATCCGCCAGGAACAAATGGCAGCAATCAACTGAAAATATCAAAATTGATGACATTGTAATCATTCATGAAGCAAACCTACCTGCTGGGAGATGGGCATTATCATTTAAAGGTGTTCCGTACAACAAGATTCTGCTGCCCATCTACTGTTATAGTTTCCTTCTGATTCTCTTACGCCACCCCTACGCGAAGATTATATTATAATTTAATATATTATCTGCGAGACAATGGGAACACAGTCGCACTCTTCCGCAGCTTCACGAGCGCCTACTGCTCTCTGACGGTCTCTTCTCGAGAGAGTTTCACTCATCTCATCCCTTAAAAAACACCTTTAAAACTCGATATTTCGGGTTTGATACCTTTTGAAATAATTATATCACCAAAACTTGACTGAGAGAATAGTTATTTCCATATTTGACGTTTAGAATAATATCCTCCAGACCAAATTTTGGAAACAGCGGCCAGTCTCAACGGAGACTAGCTATCTGCGCAGTATAGGATTATAGTCCCCGATCGAATGCGCAAGCACAAGTGCACTCTCTATTCCCTCACTCTCATAATCCAACAGGACGGTTATTCAACACGCCCGGAGAGAAATCAGGCGCAGGACTAACGGTTTTACGTGCTTTCCGAGGCTCGGGAGTTAAACACCGCCAACTGACTGACTACTAAATTTTTTTATAGAAAAACCATATAACTAATTTGAAGTCGCCCCGGGATTTGAACTCGGGACATCAAAATCAGTAACCGACCTTATGACTACTAGACCAATAAGGCAGTGAAAAAATTATTACGATCTCCATAATATGATACGTTATAATTATTAGTTTTAAAAATTGATTGATTTCAACTTTTACAAAGTATTTTTTCACTTGAAAATGACCCTACATTATAAACCACAATCATCTTGCCTAGTGGGTAACTGCTTCTTTCTTCTCTTAAGATTTAAATTAAGTATATGTCACAGCATTACATTTTTGTTAGTACGTAACACTAAACTGCGGAATATATTTCTTTATACATGGAATTATTTTCATTGCATGTTTTTATATCGTGGATCCAAAGAGGACTAAAAAGTTGTTAATTTATTTTAAGTTACCTATTAATAAATTACTAAAACCCACCATGAACTTAAAAAAACACATTTAAATTGAAAATAAGCCTCTGAATTGAGATTAAGCTTTTTTATTTTAAATTTCCTGAAAATATAACAAGATACTAAAGCTACTTACTTAAATATAGCCCTTACGAATAAAGAGTGGGATAATATATGGCGATTCATAGAGCCTGTATCGTCAACATGTACAGTACCAATTGCGAAACCCCGCTAATAACGATATATCATTATAACGTTATATTATTCGGTTAATTGGAATTTTTCTATTAATGTGAAAAAATTTGAAAAATCTGTATACGGGAATAAGTACATTAATCTAAAATTAAATTTATAATTTTGAACTTGCGATCGTTTTGCCTGGATGGTTTCTAATAATGTGGCGTTATTTAGACTAAAGATAATGATTAAAGTCCATTTATTTTATCTTACCAATATTTCTATTTTAATAAAATCTCTAAATTCTTTGGATAAAATTTAGTCTAGATCCCTCCTGATATTATGCTTTATTCTTTCGTGAAGTTTTATTACAATCGGTTAAGCCATTCCGAAGATTAGCTCGGACAAACAGGCAAAGGAAAATTTTATAAATGGATACTTATTTCTCAATGGCAAAAATAAATTAAACTGGACTGATTTTTTGCCGTTTATAGTATTTTGTTATATAGTCCAATAACAAGTTAGACTGAAGTTATAGAACGTACGAAAAACACATCTCGCAACGTATTTTTTATGCAGTCGTTTCCGGTGGGTATGAGTATAGATAGCGACAGTGTGCAAGCGAGAGGTGAATAGTAGCGCCGCCATTTTCAATCTCATTCTTTAACTGCACGGGTAGTATAATATTTTATTCCGTTTTAGATACTTTCTACTTAAACTCTTTGGCTTGTACTACGTTAGTAGTCTTATTAGTTTGTGGCTTGTACCTTGTTAAATTTATATTGGATGCCTAATTAAGTTAATATGTTTACTTATTTTAAATTGTTTATTTGCTTATTATAATGAAAATAACAATTAAAATTATATTTTTTACAACACGACCAAATTTCGTTTATGATCACATTAGTAAACACATTATTAAATGACATAATTTAAAACAGGGCTTAAAGCGCTCGATGTGCTGCAATCTGTTTTCGAGTTTTCAATTCAATTTCAAATTCAATGACAAAGACGCATCCAATCCAACATCCATATACAGCAGTGTAGTGCAGTGTATAGCATAATATTTTTAGATGTAGAAAATAAGTGTCATCTGCATATTTATTTAAATCAAAGTTGTTTATATCGTGGACATAAAAGGTAATGTTATTGTTATATTTAATATTATTTTACGCGCATTTTATGGTATTACTTTATAGTAATTGTAAACTCGTTTGTAGGTTAGAGTAGTGCGATATAATATGCAGAACAACCCCCAGGAGCTTTCATGGCAGGCGATCCAAGCTATCGTGGGGGTTAAACTACCACCGAATGTGTTACGATTCGACGATATTGGATTCCATTTAGTCAATAATTCAGTTTCTAGCGCTGAAGATTCCGACTCTGATGTAGAAATTGTTGAAAATGATTGGGAGTCCGACTACAACATATCCTCGAAGCCTGAAACCTCGGACAATGAAAAACCATCACCGGACAGAGAACAAAGCGAGTCACCTATTCTGCATCTCGTAGAGCCAGATAATAACAATTCAGATAAAAATATGTTAGATTACAGAGACTATTTAGTGAAAATGGATACCAAAGATATTTCAGATAGAGACCAAATGACTCAACCACAAATCGACGATGCTGATAGTTCCAATGGGAATGTTATGTCGATTGAAAATTACCTAGAGGTCACACTGTCTACTGATTCAGAGGCTAGTCATACTTGTAGCCAATGTAATCAGATGTTCCCCAGTGAACATTTACTTTCCTCACATGAATGCAGTGTCAAACCTACTGAAGAGAAGAAATATCCATGTCATGTGTGCTCTGAAAAGTTTCCTAGTTATTGGGAGCTTAGAAAACATATAAATAATCATTTTCCAGGAATGTTAGACTCAAAGTCCAGTTTCTGTCATCTTTGCCAGAAAGATTACACTAAAACAGGCTTCATGAATCATCTACGTAAGCACACAGGCGAAAGGCCTTTTGTTTGTGAACTATGCCATAAAGCATTCTCTCAATCAAGCTCCCTCTCTATACATATGAAGTTCCATTTGAATGTACGAAAACATGCTTGCACTGTCTGTGAGAAAAAGTTTGTAACAAAGAGTGAACTCTCACGTCATATGACAGTACATACTAAGCAAAAATCTTATTACTGTGGAGTGTGTGACAAGGCATTTACTCGCTCTGATAATATGAAGAAACATGAGAAAACTCATGGTTGATTTTTAACATTAGTTTTGTATCTGAGACTAATAGTATCACACACTATAGACTCAAGCATTTATAAAAATTGAGTTGAATTTATTGTTTACTCTTAAATATAGTGTGTTCTACTCTTATGACAAAGCTGTATGTTCCGATTCTCTAATTGCCAAAAAATTAGTCATATGATTTTTAAATGAAAATTTTCATTATTTTATGCCAAATTTGAAAGTTTGATGGTCTAGTTCATAATTTAGTCATTATGGTGTGTTAATGTGAGTGTCCTATCACTCATGGTGTGCCGCTGTAGTTGCTTCTGAGTTAAGAATATTATTTATGCGATATATAAATGCATGTTTGGGGTACATATGTTTAATGTTAGTTAATGTCATTGCAGGTGCTTTAAATATAGAGTCACACATATCTCAATCCAAAGTTGCCTTTTTAGATATGATAAGGTGATATATTAACATGTGAATATAGGTCAAATGACCAAAGACTCCGATAGATAGCCTTAATGTTTGCTTATGATAGAAGATTGGGGCCTTCATACTTCAAAAATTTTTTTTCACTATTACATATGATTGTTCCTGCTTCTCTGAGAGCTTTAATATTATTGTATATTTTTGTACATCTTTACTTCAAGGTATAGAAATACCAGATGTAAAGTGTCCTTTTGCCAAATTTTAGATAAGTATTTAAAGTGATTCTTATGGAAGTGTGTTGTGTAACCAAAGCAATAAAAACTTGTTATGTGCCTAATCTATGTAATGTAACTGCAACAAATACCAAATAATTCTTAGTTTAGAAGATGCATAGAAGTAAATCTAGACATGCCAAATTGGATCTATAGTCAATAATTTTATATATTTATAATAATCATAATTTAATTAGTACTTTTTCATGCCACCAAGTTTTTTCTTGTAAAATGGTCTCAAAACAAAGTTTAGCCATTTCGAACAACTAGTGTACATTTAAGTGTAGTTAAGTCTATGGTAGTTAAATCAGTTAAATATTTTGATAAAATACATCACAAATGTGTAACAGTGACAATATACTTGTAATATGTAGCTAAATAATAGTTCTTATTAAATGACAAAGTCAAATATTTACTATCATTCTGTATACAAATGTTTTGCTTGGTATTTACTGTAATATTTTTATTACAAACCATTTTATAACAATGTATGTAAATTAATAAAACACTAGATGAATTATGTAATTGGCAAATAAACCAAAGTTGTATTTATAGGCAGTGCCACATTCGTAAATCAAATACAGATTGTCAATATTACATATTTTATGACAAGTTTTATAAGTTTAATAGTAGGCAATAATTACATTTTAATATATTTATTATATTTAAATATTTAGAGGTTTAGCTGCATGACTTGTTTATAGAATAAGGAATTAGATTGAGCCAAATAAAAGAAATCACAAAAATCTACAAGACTGACAATAATATTCAGAGTAGATATTAACTCTTGCACAAAAGAAACCTTATATTTATTGACGCCTATATTAAACTGCAATTTTTATTATTTATCGAAAATGCACCTTGTTATAAACTCATCATGACAATTAGAATAAGATCCGTTTAATAAAAATTATAAACTGTTTTATAAAAAAAATGTAATAATTGTCAATTTTATTAAAAGAGTTGTTTGTTGCAAGTCATGTTTTATTTCATTTCTAAACTAAATAGGTCGTTTTCCCTTTGTTCTAGGTTACGCTAACGATGTCAGCCAGGTTGCGTAATCTAAATCCATATGAGTTACATAAGCATTTAGTTAATATATACTGTTTGAATAAAAAAGGCTCTACTGCGAATCTTAAACGGGACACCTCCAGAGATCGCACAGACCTCGACGTCATTAGAGAAAACCACAAATTTCTCTGGGAAGATGACGATGTCGCCGACACATGGGAGAAACAACTAGCTAAAAAGTATTATGATAAGCTCTTCAAAGAGTATTGTATCTGCGATTTGAGTAGATATAAAGAAAATAAAGTAAGTTTGAAGTTTCTGTTTATGAACAAGATACAAATATATTTAAATGATTAATGCTATCAATTAAACAAAATAATAGTAAAATTACCAATCATGTGTAGGCTGTTAAGAGTTTCATCATCGCTTCTCATAATATAATAGTAGAGGTATTATTAAGACGACACATCGAAAAGGCTATCGCCGTACTGATCCGAGTGAATACATAATTTCTATAAAAACTTGAAAAAACGCCGTCATAAGGTCTAAAATAGCGTAGCGCCCGTGACGATTAAAAGCGCTTAGAAATTGTCAGAATCTTAAAATATATTTTTTTAAAATTATTGTTTTAAGTAATAAAAATAATGAGCAAGTAAATTATGAATATTGATGTTATGAATATATTTGAGTGATTCCCAAGCATATAGATTAAGTAATTTCGTTATAATTTCAACTATAGTGATTTTTTAGAGGTGTTTTCGCAAATAATTATGATCGAGTCAAAATTATACAATCGTGTTTTTGAACAATCAAATTCAAGATAAAGACATGAATTTACCTATATCAAAATTCAACTTTCGTTAGTGGTGTCATAGTCCTATACTATTGGATGAAAGGAGATGCATTTTTCACGGTGTCGCCTTAACGCTCAATACTCTATACATATATGCATAGTACTGATTCTATTTGCATTTGAGAATTTGTATGCGACATTGAAGATAAAATTATGTACGACGATCTCCCCTAACTATTAAAGGTTGAGCCGGGGCTGGTTCCCTCGTGAAATTCAATTAATTTTTTGCCTGAGAGACCTTCCTTTGTGTGATTTACTAGGGTGCGCAACAATAACCGTAGTGCCTTTTTGTAGGCTAAATATAGCCCCTGTACATTCACCCGCGTTGTTATATTAAAGTAACAAGAGCACATCTGCCTCCTCTTTTAATGTCACGGTTGGAAGTGACGAAAAACTTTGAATTGCTAGCGATTAGAGTGTAAATATATATATATATATATATATATATATAGAAATAAATGACATTTGATAATAGGTGCAAAAGATCGAAAGTTAAAATAAAGTAACAACCTAATGCACATCTTATGATGGAGCACTTTTTTACTTCCTCAGACAAACAGGTTTCCTCCCTGGTAAACAGAATTTTAAGAACTAAACTTTAATTTCAATCAACAATTTCATGAAATCTAGCTGTGACCGGATTCGGCTTATTATTATTTTTTTTAAATAAAATTCGTTGTGGGTGAAGTCCACACGAGAATCATTTGGTTTTATAGGCTAAAAATAAAACAAATAATTAAAGCTGATATTATATCATATATATATATATATATATATATATATATATATATATATATATATATATATATATAAATATGCATTCGGAACACTATCGAGCTTTAATTATTTTATGTATAGAATGGCATCTAAGATGGATCATAAATGGTATCCAAGATTTTATCATGGCCAATCGGCATAGTCAGAACAATTTTTTTATTTACTTCAATTTTTTTTGTATTCTTAGGTGCACTGGAAAGAACCGATTATTATATAGTACTCGTATGTACCTTTCGAAAACATGAAGTGTGACTCGATATTTTTTTTAAATTATATATTACGTGTTAAATTCTGTCTTATCATAATGATTAGACATTTTATATCTAAAATAGACTTAGGAATTTCCTATATTGTTTTTAGATGGTATAGGATTACTTCAAAGAAACTTAAAGGTTTATTCCGCACCTGGGTGCTGGTGTGTGTGTGAGATTTGCACCTGGGTGAAGAAAACCTCGTTTTCCTTTTTCTAGAGCTCGTAAAAGGAAATAGGTATAAAAGTTAGTTTAACTTTATAAGAGAAATAATTACCATAAAATTATTACTTCGTTTGGTAATTAGAGTTTCAAAATAATGTTCGATGCGGTACAATTTTACTGTATAAATATATATATATATATATATATATATATATATATATATATATATATATATATATATATATATATATAATTTTATAAGAAGTCTTATGTAAGTTCTTCATCTTCGCCAGCCCGTAAGAGTTCACAGCGTAACATGGACCTCTTCGTTTGTAGGGATGATTTGCCGTCATCACAACACTTGGCATACAGATTGGAGATCGCAATACCAGATGTTACGCTCGTCTGATGCTATCTACCCATTTGACACTACTCTCTGTAATCAGTTTGAGTCTATTTTCGAGATGTTTGTGCTGTTAGCCTATGCGGCTCTTACAGCCTTATCTGAGTCAGGGCTAGCAGCCTGCAAGGCCGCGAGCTAATTAAAAAGGGAAAGGCAATGAACGTGAGGATGATTATGATGATGATCGTTTATGATGGGCGCCCCACCGCGGCGCGGTGAGAATCGCACAGGTACGCGTGTGTACGGCGTGTACGTGGTGTGTGCTGGAACGTGTCGTGCCTGCCTACGAGTGCGACGCGCCCCATCCGTTGTCCTATTTATGCTTGTTCCAGTTGGTGTGGCTGTAGTGTCATTGTGTGATGTACCTGCGACGTGTGGGTCGACTGGATCGAGCGGTCGTGTTTTTCTTTTAAAAATAGGATAAAGGTGACAAACGTGCACACAGTCCACCTGATGGTAAGTGGATGATGTGGCCCATAGAAATCTACATTTAACCTCGATTAAGAATCAAAATGCAGATGCGTTGTCACCCTTGAGGACTAAGATGGAATGCCTCGATTCCAGTAAAACGGGTCTCCGGTTCTCTACACTCACTATACGGAACACAGCATCATTAAGCTGTTATTTTACGCTGGTATTGTGTGAGAGCGTGGTCCTTCGCCGGTCGAGCCGACCCATTCCCGCTACAACCATAATACAGCTGCAGCGTGGTTCTACCATGTCAAACGTGGTGGTTCTATCAGTACGTTACGCGGTCTACGGAGAGGGCGCGCGACGTTTGCTGTTGGAACGTAGTTGGCCGCATTTGTCACTAGCGGGTTTGGGTGGGCTTCAACGCTATCGAAGTAGCTCTGATACATCTCCTTGAATTATTCGGAGATAGAGGGAATTTCACAATCGTTGTGCAAATCGGAATTCCGTTGATACCACCGTGCACCGGGGGCTTTACGGATGAAATAGTTTTGGACTTTTTCAAGTCCAAGAAGATGGGTCTTAAAGTGTGGGCCAAAGCTACACTTTCGTAACACAATATAGGTCTAACACAGGTTTTGTACGGGTGGAATTTCCAATTTCCATTCCCAAGGGATGGGTTGACCATATAGGGAAATAACTTTTAGTTTTGAGATTTTGAGTTCACTGGTATTCTAGACCGTCGGTTAGGCATTTGGCTTTTTCGAGATCGTCTAAGGCGAGGTCGGGGTTGTCTAGCCTCGAGCAGCGGCATTGGTGATGATTGATCTGCTTTAAGAGCTCTCGTTATATTCCAGAAAGCGTCTTGAGATGGTTCAATTATTTCTAAGCGGTTGTCACAGTTGTCATTTCTAAATTAGGCTATTCGTTGTTTAATCTCATTTTGTAGAGAACGTACCCGAAGTTTGTTCTTCCGTGCGATAACGATCATAAGATATTAGCGCGGAATTCTTTGCTCGAACCACACGAACCTTCTTAACCTTCCCTTGGGAGCATTCTTAAACCGCATAAGTTAATTGAGTTGATAGGGCGTTAATCGCCCTAGTGGCTTCATCCGGCGAGTCTATCTTGTCCGGTATAGTGTCTAAATGTTAGAAAAATATATACTAATACACTTTGTCATTTTTGATGACATGATTTTTTAAAGGTAAAATAGTTAAAATTTCATTATGATAAAAATTTGTTTGTATTATGTAATAGTTAATAATAATTAATATGTATGTACTTTAACTGAAAAGGTTGCCCTGCGTTGGCGCGTAGAAAGAGAAGTCGTGTTAGGCAAGGGCCAGTTTCAATGCGGTGCGAAGCAGTGTAACAGCTCTCAAGGTCTGAAGTCCTGGGAAGTTAATTTCGCTTACGTCGAAGATAATGAGAAGAAAAACGCCCTTGTAAAACTTCGTAAGTTAAATTTACTGTATTTACGCGGACCTAATTTTTTTTTTACTTTATATGCCATTTCCTGACGGTATTTTACCTTTGCGTTACATACATGGTAAATATTTCTTTTT
The DNA here is from genome assembly GCA_907164705.1 of Parnassius apollo. NCBI lineage: Eukaryota > Metazoa > Arthropoda > Insecta > Lepidoptera > Papilionidae > Parnassius > Parnassius apollo. The sequence goes on from CAJQZP010001196.1 coordinate 6,955,477, forward strand.
TCTTTTTAGACATTATCAATAGCTCTCAGAACCAGGAATTGAACCCGGCTTATGTTTATGTATGTGATTACGTTTATGTGTATAAAATTTAAGGCAATAGAAAAAACTCTATTCTACTAAGGAGCCATTCATAAAATACGTTACCCAAACTTTCGCCTTTTTGGCCCTCTTAACTGATCGTCAAGCTGCGTCACATTTTCGCCTCTACACGAGGCATCCTCAGATGAAGTAGACTGTGGAGGCTGCCACGATCTTCGCCAACACTAATCCCATCACCACGACTCCTAGCACTCTCTCCGCTCTCCACACGCTCCTATTTTTACAAGTAGTTGATCAGCGAGTTGTATAAATAGCAACTATTTCGGCTCGCCGCTCACTTTTCAGACACCGCAGAGACTACTTCACCTGTAGATGCCTCGTGTAGAGGCGAAACACGTACCGTATTATAGAGAGTGGTGTGGCGTCCAAAATCCCAGAAATATGCAAAATTGTACAAAAACTGTACAAAGTTCAAAAACTTTCACTGGTGTCGTTGGTATCGCAAAGTTATAGGGCATCCCTTTTCATTTTTTATCGTATTTTGACGGTCAGTGGCAAGAGGAATCATTCGGATTAATTCTGGTTGGCAAATTTCACCATCGCACATAGCGACAGAATTCGCGATACCATTCACACCATCTTCACCACTGCGATTTATCAGAAGAGTTCTTCTTCGCACAAAAAAGTTTGAGGAATCGGCTACTCCTCTTAAAAGGCCGGCAACGCAGAAATCCTCTGTATGTTGTTGCATTTGTTAATCGGCGATTGAGCGGCGGTTAGTCACTTAACATCAATGAACCGCGTGCTTGTTTGACGTTCTTTTATTTAAAAAAAACTTAAAAAAGGTTCTCTATTGACGATACTTTAATTTTTAACCGATTTTGATAATTCTTTTTTTATTAAATAGGATACACTTCAGGGGTTGTTCCATATATATGAGAAAAAAAATACCCCCGAAAGGGTGGAAAAATAGGGTATGATTTTTTTTTAAAATATAACTCTTTAAACGAAAGGTAACTAGGATAGTTACCATGAGCTTGTGTTACTCAAAAGGATATATTATATATTATTATAGTTGTAGCATTAATGGGTCGGCTCGGCCGGGGAAGGGTCACGCTTTCACAAAAAACCGACGTAAAATGACAGCTCGATACTGTTGTGTTTCGTATGATGAGTGTAGAGAACCGAAGACCCCTTTTACTGTATACGATTCCAGCTTAGTCCTAGGGGTGACAACGCATCTGTATTTCGATTCTTAATCGAGGATAGATGTAGATGTCTATGGACCACAGCATCCACTTACCATCAGGTGGGCTGTGTGCTCTCTTGTCACCCTTATTCTATAAAAAAAAAACATTAAAATTTTAACTAAGAACTAAAAGCCAATAAGATAACAATATATAATTCAGGACACACGAGTGTATGTGGCACTCCACTTAAGTCAGGGTGTATCAAAAAGGGCACGTATGGCAATGCACAATGCTGTGTTAGCCCCTAACTTAAGGTACGGTAGTGTAAGTTGGGTGTGGTAGAAGAAGCAGACGATTAAAATCAATTCTTTAGAAATACGGTCGTTAGAAAGTACTTTAGGGCCGACTCTGAATGATATTGTGCGAAATAAGTACTAAATTAGCGATCCGCCCCGGGTTCGCACGGGTGATTTTTGGATCTCGACAGCAACGCCATCTACCGGTCCAATAGTGAATCTAAACCATTCGGGAACTCACTCGAACGCACATAAAAAAGTTATTGAAAACCGTTCGAGACGTTTTCGAGTTTTAGCGAGATTCATCATCATCATCATTACAGCCCTTCACAAGTCCACTGCTGAATATGCTGATATGAAGGCATCCCCCAAGGTATGCCACAAAGCACGGTCCTGAGCCACCTGCATCCATCGACTTCCTGCATGTCTTACCAGGTCGTCGCTCCATCTAGTGGGGGGTTGCCCTACACTTCGCCTACCGGTACTAGGCTTCCACTCGAGAACCTTTTTTCCCCAACGGTTATCGGTTCTTCGAGCTATATGGCCGGCCCATTGCCATTTCAGCTTACTAATCCGTTGGGCTATGTCGGTCACTCTGGTTCTACTGCAGATATCTAATTAGCGAGATTATCGGACTGCAATTGATATTTACATAGGTATAGAAAGATAAATCACATTTCATAGCATGTTACTTTTGTTAAGTAGGATATAGCTTAGAGCGGGTTGCGGGTCTTCTTGTGGGAGTTTTAGACAAAAAAGCTCTATTTTGAACTATGAACACAGAATAAAAAATAACTATTAACTTCCACAGACCTGACGTTTGATAGAGATGTCTGTTACATAAAATTCCACTTAAAATTAGTTTTCCAAAATCTCGTCGTCGCAGAAGGGGGGAGGTACAAAAATCAAATTTTAAACTATAGTTCCTATGGACTTACAATTGCGTCGTTTAACCTGGAATCCTACCCAGCTATATCCTAAATTTTATTGTGTCAAGATTTAGCGAGGAATTAGTGAAAATTAGTTACTAAAGAAATAAAATTAGTGACCTAATAAACTTAAGGAGATGTAGCCTTCTTTTGGCACGATTCTAACTTGAATTTACGCTAGAACCCTTACCTTGAGAACATCATTATTGTCTGCGACTGAGATATTTTAGGATTGAGTGACCAACCAGTTAGTGACTTTCATATACCTAGCTTAAAACATTGCTATAAAAGAACCAGAGATATTCATATGTCTATCCAGGGGCGGATCTATATATGGGCTTTTTGGGCTGTAATCTAGGGCCCCGTGGATATACATTTCTTATCGTATAGTATTATAGATCTTAAAGAGACCCCAGCCCTCATTGAAGAAAACTCGAGAGCCTCAAAAATAATTATGATGATATTATGAAACTTTTTGTGTGCACGTTTGTTACCCTTCTTTTATAAAAAAAAACATGCTACCGCGCAGAAAAATTAAAATAGGACGCTAAACGTTGCGTTGGGTTTGCTGGGCTGTTTTGGCCTTTGGATTTAAATAGAAGTCAAGTCTATGAGACATATAGTAATAAATTCAAATTTGTAGGATAATAATATGGCAAACATAGCTCTGGAAAATGTACGCAATATTATTGTATATTATCCAGACGGCGTAGACGAACATTTAGTGAATGAGTTCATTCGTTTAAAATCTTACTAAAGTGACTGCAAGAGGTGTAATACCTATTGCAGTGAAATGCTTTATGAAAATAAACTTGTTGATGTGTTTTCCCAAATTGCTTTACTATATTATAGATTTTTTAACGTTGTCAAGGAGACTTCACTAGCTGTGAAGCGGAACGCTTTTCTCCAGGATGACGTTTAAAGAAAACAAATAGGTATAGGTCAACAATGTTGAACAATCGACTAAATAATTTATCAGTTCTTTCCATAATTTAAAATTTAACAAAGGACTTATAATGTGACGAGCAAATAAATGAATTTGCAGCGCAAAAATCTAGAAAAGTCTTTATAATTTATTTAGCATCTACACAGTACACACCTGTTAATTTCTTTTGCAATAATGTATTACAGTTGCTGTTTGTGTATCTCAGTTGTATTAAATATATAAAATATTGTCCATTGTCCTAATTTTTCCAGACCGTAAATATGATTATAGAAAACATTTTTTTAAAGATATTAATAGTAACTTTGCAACCATCCGCTCAATTAAATAAAAGGATGTGTCGTACCTAGTTTGAAGAGCACCTTCCACTCTCCCTCAATTGCGTGCACTAATCCCGTCACCACTAATCCCAGCACCACTACTCCCAACACCACTACTCCCAACACCACTACTCCTAACACCACTACTCTCAACACCACTATTCTAGGAAAGACACGACACATGTTTGGCTCCACACGAGGCATCTTCAGGTGATGTAGACTCTATGGCGGCTGACCGCTAAGATCACTTCGCGATGCTCTTCTCTTCTCTGCTCTTCTCTTTGAGGTGCTCTTCAAACTAGGTAAGACACATCATTTTATTTAATTGAGCGGATGGTTGCAAAGTAACTATTAAGATCTTTATTATACTTAATGGATTTCCGCAAAGTAACACCTTATTATATCAAACAGTTTTTTGTCAAAGTGGCCATTAGTTTGATTGATTCAGTAGGCCCCAAGTAGTGTTAACCCAGACCTCACAAATTCACGGTCCGTCCCTGTGTCTGTCATATCTAAGTATCATAGAATGTAAATCATATAGAGGTCGGTGGAATAACCCCAGAACGCCTATGTATTTTGCTGTGAAATAAATATCTATGTGTCAAGATTTTGTGACTAATTACTAATTAGTGTGTGTTAGTTTTAAAAATCAATCAGCACTTAGTGAAAACCTTACTTAAAGCGCTCTACATACATTTCAATATTTGTACAGTCATTTACACATTGTACTCGTACAAATCTTTTAATTTGTTTTGAGTTTTTTAAACTTAAAAAAAATATTATAACACATCAATTTTCGTATTGTTTTTTCGTTGTACATAAGTAAAACCAATTTTTAGAACTATCCGATATGTAGTGATTGCCAGTACGGTTTCCGTTGGGGTCGCTCATCTGGTGACCTTCTGGTTTACCTGGCCGTTAGTTTGGACATTGCGAAGGAATTTAATCGAGTGTGACACAAAGCGCTTCTTTCGAAGCTTCCTTCCTATGTGCTTCCGAAGATATTGTGCAATTCGATCACCAGTCATCTTGCAGAGCGGAGCATCAAGTTCGTAGCAGACGGTGCATAGTCCAATTACAAGCTTATTAATGCTGGTGTCCACAAGGCTTCGTGCTACCATCTACGCTTCTTCTGAATGTTGCAAACGAGTAACATTAATTGCTATCCGGACGACATCACTGGTGATGGATAACACCGGCTTTGCCAATATTTGTCGAGTACCGAAACAAACTTTTAGTTAATCTCTCATTTTACTTGACTAAACCTAGTCCGGTTTAATCCCTAGAAAACACGAGGTTACGCGTTAGAGTCGTGGTAGCTCAGTTAGTTAGCGCTCGCTGTAAATTTCACAGTACGCGAGCCAACCGGCTTCGATCCCCGCCGGCACCAATGAAATTTTAAATTGCAATTTTAAGTGCTGATTTACCACATGCTCGACGGTAAAGGAAAACATCGTGAGGAAACCTGCATGTCTGAGAAATTAAAAAAAATTCGAAGACATGTGAAGTTCGCCAAGACCCTCTCAGAAATGAGAGGAGGCCTGTGCCCAGCAGTGGGACGTATATAGGCTGTAACTTTACTTTACTTTACGCGTTTACCACTAAAAGAACCCCTTTGTCGTATCTCTTCAATTTCAGGACACTCCCATTATCGAAGTCCTCAAGATCGAGATATCGAATTACGTGCAGTTTTGTGGTCATTTGGAAGCGAAAAGCTGAGAGCTAGAGGCTAATTTGCCTGTGAAAAGCTTGGCGTGATCAGCAGAGCGAAACAATTTTTCATGCCGGCACACCGCTTGCACTTTACAAAGCGCAGGTTCGGCCTCACATGGAACCTGTTCTCACCTCTGGGCCGAGGTTCCCCAGTGCCAGCGCTTTCCACTTGACTGGACCTAGCGCAATCGAATCGTTGACTGCTCTCTGATAGGCTCGATTCACTAGCGCTGCGAATAGATGTTGCACGCCTTAGCATTTGCTATCACATTTAGGTACCACGGGGAGTGATCTGAGTAAGCGACAGCAGCCTAAAGACAGGGCGCGGACCGCGAACTCAAAAAGGTCGTAGGTTCGAATCTGCCATTCGACTACTAGCGTGAACCACTCGTAACACAAGCAATTTAAGCTTACCACGAGTGGTTAAGGAGAATATTAGTAATGTTTATAGCATTGTTAATATAATTTTTTTTTAAATAAAAAAAATTGTTCGGATTAATTCCAGCCGTCAAATTTCACATACGCACTTCGCGATAAAACTCACGTTACTATCCACGTCATCTGAATACTTGGCGGTCAACTATTGTGCTATTTACTTGGAGGTTTATGTCTCGCTAGACTTCTTTGTGGAATTGTTAACCACCGGCGATTTTTCAGGGCTAATACGACTTAGTAGGGACATTCAAGAAACTAGTTTGCTTTTTAAAGGGCCGGCAACGCACCTGCAATTTTGCTGGTGTTGCAGTTGTTCATGGGCGACGGTCGAAACCATCAGGTGAGCCGTATGCTCGTTCGCCTCCTCTTCTATAAATCCTGTCTTCTATATATCCTCTTAAAAATATAATGTTATAAACCGTAGACTGTCGCATAATTTTTACTTAGATCATTCATTTATCATAATTTCTATCAAAAGTGCACTGACAAAAGTGACTGAAGTGGACTTCGTCATAGATTTCCTCATGGGGTATATTTTTTCATAGCTGCCACGCTTAGCAGGCGTGTTGTAAGCTGCATTATTTTATTATTTTATTTGCTATCGGGAAGATGATGCTGCCAATCTCTCGTTTAACTTTTCTCTGTCGCCTCTTGAGGAAATTCTCGAAGAAGTTCTCGAATTGCAGCCTCATGCTAGTGAACGCCTACCTTAAGGCGACACCGTGAAAAAATGCATCTCCTTTCATCGAATAGTATAGGACTATGGCACCACTAACGAAAGTGGAATTTTGATATGGGTAAATTCTTTATCTTGAATTTGATTGTTCAAAAACACGATTGTATAATTTTGACTCGATCATAATTATTTGCGAAAACACCTCTAAAAATCACTATAGTTGAAATTATAACGAAATTAGTTAATCTATATGCTTGGGAATCACTCAAATATATTCATAACATCAATATTCATAATTTGCTTGCTCATTATTTTGATTACTTAAATCAATAATTTAAAAAAAATATATTTTAAGATTCTGACAATTTCTAAGCGCTTTTAATCGTCACGGGCGCTACGCTATTTTAGACCTTATGATGGCGTTTTTTCAAGTTTTTATAGAAATTATGTATTCACTCGGATCAGTACGGCGATAGCCTTTTCGATGTGTCGTCGCTATAGGATGTTACGCGTGCACGAATAGTGAAAATGCTGCTCGGTATCTTCATCGGCGTGCGCTGCTCAATCGATAATATATGTGCAAATAGTGTATTTATAATTATAAATATAATTTGTATCATTTTTTCCAGCAGAGCAATTTTTGTAAAAGCCAATTTAAGTTTTAAATTGAATTTTCATTTATGACGATTTTGTGTACTTATGTATGTGATTTACGATTAATAAGAAGTTATTATACACAATATATTATCTTAAGTGTTTCGTTTTAATTTTATGGTCTTATAATTTACCGCCGCGCCGTTTACTGGTGACGTAGTAGAATCCCGTACCCCATATAAATCCGTGGGTGTCGCAGAAAGCGACAGAGGGAAATTGACACAAGGGATGGGTAGAAGCGTCTGTCTGCTAGCAACGTAGGTAAGCGCGACTATAGCTAATATCCCCCAAATCTATGAGGGTGGCTTATGTTTTACTCCGCTACTTCTGCAGCGTGCTTTGATAGGAGATTATAATAATAAACGTAAGTAAAAGTAAAGTTACAGCCTATATACGTCCCACTGCTGGGCTTGGGCTTCCCCTCATTTCTGAGTCTTCGAAATATTTTTTTTCTTATTCCTCAGACATGCAGGTTTCCTCATGACGTTTTCCTTCACCGCCGAGCACGTGGTAAATCAGCACTTAAAATTGCAATTAACAATTTCATTGGTGCCGGCGGGGATCGAACCCGGGTTACTCGCGTTCTGTTATATTTACAGCGAGCGTTAACCACTGAGCTACCACGGCTCTCTCTCCGCACGTCATCACTTGAGTGCGCTTCTTAATCCTACACGATCACATGATCAATTAATAATAATATGATGATGATAATTAACTTTATTCAAAATTAAGTAAAAGTGTAAAAAACCCTTAACATTAGTAGTGGATATCTTAAGACCGCGACTACAAAATGCTATGCAATCTTAATTTTTGTCGAACTGTATTATAACTCCACGAAGACGATTTCTGTACATTGATTATTTTTTATCCTTGTAAATCTGCAGAGCAAAATCTCATTAATGGTGTAGTGTCATCGGGACGATTCCTTTTAAATAGTAGGTAATGATAAAATAGTTAACATGTGACAATTCATCATATTATTCATAATCAATACATCATCATAAATTATTGTGCCAGGTTTGTGCCCAGATTGTTCAGAAAAACTAAACTATAAATCGAAAAAGCGGGAAGTGAAGAGATTGAAAAAGAGCCAGAAAAAAAAGAAGAGAAAAGATAAAACCAGCAGCGAGGTTGTCACGAGCGACGACGAATGTCAACCTGATTTAGAAAATCAGCAGGAGCCTAGCACTTCGCAGAAAGCTTTAGAGTCCGAAGTAGACAAAGCAGAGTCGCTATGGAAGAAAGGTAATAATATCTAATAATCAGTCTGTTTAACCAACATCAAAAAAGTAGGAAATTATCAATTCGATTATATTTTCTTTTTTAGTCCTTGTAAGACATCTATCTCCGAGGATAGTAAACTGATTTTGCTAATTCAAAATTAATCATCATACTATTGTGGTATTATATACGAGCAACACCGCTGGCAGACCTGCTGAGTACCAACATTTATTAACCAACTTTCACACTGGTCCCTTATTATGAATTTCGACTCTTCGGTCTCAGCAGCAGACCGTTTTTCGGGTCAGCTAATTCGAGGCAGCGTGATGCGGGCTGGCTTGAATTTCACATTTATTCATTAGTTTATCAATTTAAGCCCATCAAAAGCTCACCGCAGAACTAAAGCCTGTCCCTTGGATTGCCTCCTAGGGAGGATTTTGTCCAAGAGTGAGGAGTACCTAATGTTCTTTTAAGTTAATGATAAAACTAGATCTATGCAAATGGGTGCGTTTGGCAGAAAAAAGCGCTAGCGAGCGCTTGTAAGCAAAATGGCGATCGTAAGCGGTAAGCGCTGTTAAATCGTAAGTAGCTATTTTCCTCCAGGACACGATGTTAGTTTTAATCGGGGAACCTAACCTAATTTAAATATATGTTTATAAAGTATTCATATTAAAAACTTATCAATCATGAATTTTTAATAACATGTATATGTTTATTCATGTCAATATATTACTTAAAACTAATATTGCACAAAACAACTTATAAACTCTACTTCAAAACAAACAAATTAAGACGAGGCATGACCCTAAACGCAAGTTTTATAATGCCTCAAAGTAAATGATCCACTGCAGTAAACAAACCCAGAAAAATGTATGATATTGTCCAGGATATATCCTAGTTAGATAGTGTGTTGAAAACATGATACTACTAATTTAATACGATAGAAAAAAATCACAAACATACCTCCAAAAATTTCTTTTAACTAGTAAAAACCATACTAGTATACATTCAATCATTCTGATTTTTTGTCAGATTTTTATACATTGAACATATTATCGTTATAGTGTTTTAATTTTTTAGTCCAACTAATAGTTTTTTTTAATCCGCATATTCTTATTTCTGAAATAATACGTACGGATGTTTGCGTAAACGCCTGTGCAGTCTAGCGGTGGGTAGTAGCGGCTTCTTTGAGTAACGAAACGAATCTATCTATCGAATATCAATAGCGGCTTTTGAAACACTCTATTTTAATAGAGGGTTTGGAAACACTCTATTTTAATAGCGGCTTCAATAGAGTGTTTCACGACGTGTTCAATTGCAAAACGTTGCGACCGTTGTTACCGTTTCGTATAGAATTAGACATGGTGTTAATGGTTAAATTTATTTATTTGTTAAATCAGTTCGCATGGTTTGATAAAAATATCACTTCGAAGTACACTGGCATTACTTCGAGACATTTTTGATAACAATCACATAAAGTTTTAGTATTATTTTTACACTTAGTTATTTACACTAATTACTGTACAATTATTATTATCAACACTAATATATACAATTATATTTAGTTTTTATTTTACTAAAAATATTATTATTGTTGCACAAAAAGGAAACAAACGCGCCTAAAAAGTAAAAACAAACCGTGTCATTAAACTTAAACAAAAGACTAATGTAAACCGGGCCAAGGCCACTTAAATTATGGTATTTGAACTATTTTTTGTTAAAAACATGTACACTTACTTTCTCATTTCTAATATCGCATCTATACGAAGGAAATAGAGTCATAGGTCAAATGCAAAAGCACACGCGCTCACTCGACTTTCGACAACCGGTGGTACTTCTACCACAGCGTAAAAAGTCGGTTTTTTTACTCATGTGCTTCTACTTCAACAGCCGAAGCCGTCGCCGACGCGTCGCGAAAATAGCCGAATAAACGTTTTGTTACTGATCGCTCGTTCGTGATTCGTGAAACGTGAATCGTGTTACTGAGTAAAACGTCTACTGTAATAGATAGTTTCGTTGCACTGCAATAACCCGCTACTCGCTATTGTGTGAATAGATAGTTTCAGTAACTAGTTACGTTTCGTAACGACCACTCCTAGTGCAGTCACTGCCGGCCGAGGCCTGGTGCTGTAGAGACGTGTCGCTCTTTTTGCCGCAGTATTTACGTTAAGATTTTTTAAGGACGCGTTTACAAAATTGATATAGGTATAGAATCGAACTATTACATTGACATGAGTCACGCACACAAGTGTACGCACGGTTGGCTGCGGGAATCGTAGTCAAATAAAATTATTTTAATAATTTGAGATTTTGATTTCTTACACCACAAAAATATACTTAGATACATAGTGTAATAAGACTTAGTTACGAGGTACGAATACCTACTCTAGAGACTGCTTTGCACTGGGAGCCCTCTGCTGGCACTGAGAAGTTAGCTGTGGACTTTGGGCTGATTTTGTCAGTTATGATAAGACCTTACCTCCGGACTTGATGGAGTGACCTGAAAGTGAACTTCAGTAACTAATACTGGAACACCTGGACTAGTAGAACTAGGTGTGCCGACTTTGGGCTCGTTTTATTAGGTATGACGAGCCCTTACCTCCGGACTTGACGGAGTGACCTGAAGGTGTACTTTAGTAATCGGTATTGGAGCAGGTCGCCGAGTAGGTATTACTAGGTGTGCCGAGTTTGGGCTCGTTTTGTTAGGTATGACGAGCCCTTACCTCCGGACTTGACGGAGTGACCTGAAGGTGTACTTTAGTAATCGGTATTGGAGCAGGTCGCCGAGTAGGTATTACTAGGTGTGCCGAGTTTGGGCTCGTTTTGTTAGGTATGACGAGCCCTTACCTCCGGACTTGATGGAGTGTCCTGAAGATGTACTTTGGTAATCGGCATTGGAACAGGTCGCCGAGTACTATTAGGTGTGTCGAGGTTGGGCTCGTTTTGTTAGGTATGACGAGCCCTTACCTCCGGACTTGACGGAGTGACCTGAAGGTGTACTTTGGTAATCGGCATTGGAACAGGTCGCCGAGTACTAATAGGTGGGCCGAGTTTGGGCTCGTTTTGTTAGGTATGACGAGCCCTTACCTCCGGACTTGACGGAGTGACCTGAAGGTGTACTTTGGTAATCGGCATTGGAACAGGTCGCCGAGTACTACTAGGTGTGCCGAGTTTGGGCTCGTTTTGTTAAGTATGACGAGCTCTTACCTACGGACTTGACGGAGTGACCTGAAGGTGTACTTTGGTAATCGGCATTGGAACAGGTCGCCGAGTACTACTAGGTGGGCTGAGTTTGGGCTCGTTTTCTTAAGTATGACGAGCTCTTACCTCCGGACTTGACGGAGTGACCTGAAGGTGTACTTTGGTAATCGGCATTGGAACAGGTCGCCGAGTACTACTAGGTGTGCCGAGTTTGGGCTCGTTTTGTTAAGTATGACGAGCTCTTACCTACGGACTTGACGGAGTGACCTGAAGGTGTACTTTGGTAATCGGCATTGGAACAGGTTGCCGAGTACTACTAGGTGTGCCGAGTTTGGGCTCGTTTTGTTAGGTATGACGAGCCCTTACCTCCGGACTTGACGGAGTGACCTGAAGGTGTACTTTGGTAATCGCTATTGGAACTGGTCGCCGAGTACTACTAGGTGGGCCGAGTTTGGGCTCGTTTAGTTAGGTATGACGAGCCCTTACCTCCGGACTTGATGGAGTGACCTGAAGGTGTACTTTGGTAATCGGTATTGGAACAGGTCGCCGAGTACTACTAGGTGGGCCGAGTTTGGGCTCGTTTTGTTAAGTATGACGAGCTCTTACCTCCGGACTTGACGGAGTGACCTGAAGGTGTACTTTGGTAATCGGCATTGGAACAGGTCGCCGAGTACTACTAGGTATGCCGAGTTTGGGCTCGTTTTATTAGGTATGACGAGCCCTTACCTCCGGAATTGACGGAGTGACCTGAAGGTGTACTTTGGTAATCGGTATTGGAACAGGTCGCCGAGTACTACTAGGTGTGCCGAGTTTGGGCTCGTTTTGTTAGGTATGACGAGCCCTTACCTCCGGACTTGATGGAGTGACCTGAAGGTGTACTTTGGTAATCGGCATTGGAACAGGTCGCCGAGTCCAAACTCGGCCCACCTAGTGGTACTCGGCGACCTGTTCCAATGCCGATTACCAAAGTACACCTTCAGGTCACTCCGTCAAGTCCGGAGGTAAGGGCTCGTCATACATAACAAAACGAGCCCAAACTCGGCACACCTAGTGGTATTCGGCGACCTGTTCCAATGCCGATTACCAAAGTACACCTTCAGGTCACTCCGTCAAGTCGGAGGTAAGGCTCCATACCAACAAAACGAGCCCAAACTCGGCACACCTATAGTACTCGGCGACCTGTTCCAATGCCGATTACCAAAGTACACCTTCAGGTCACTCCGTCAAGTCCGGAGGTAAGGGCTCGTCATACCTAACAAAACGAGCCCAAACTCGGCCCACCTAGTGGTACTCGGCGACCTGTTCCAATGCCGATTACCAAAGTACACCTTCAGGTCACTCCGTCAAGTCCGGAGGTAAGGGCTCGTCATACCTAACAAAACGAGCACAAACTTGGCACACCTGGTAGTACTCGGCGACCTGTTCCAATGCCGATTAATAGAGTACACCTTCAGGTCACTCCATCAAGTCCGGAGGTAAGGGCTCGTCATACCTAACAAAACGAGACCAAACTCGGCACACCTAGTAGTACTTAGCGACCAGTTCCAATACCGATTACCAAAGTACACCTTCAGGTCACTCCATCAAGTCCGGAGGTAAGGACTCATCATACCTAACAAAACGAGCCCAACCTCGGCACACCTAGTAGTACTTAGCGACCTGTTCCAATGCCGATTGCCAAAGTACACCTTCAGGTCACTCCATCAAGTCCGGAGGTAAGGGCTCGTCATACCTAACAAAACGAGACCAAACTCGGCACACCTAGTAGTATTTAGCAACCTGTTCCAATGCCGATTGCCAAAGTACACCTTCAGGTCACTCCATCAAGTCCGAAGGTAAGGGCTCGTCATACCTAATAAAACGAGACCAAACTCGGCACACCTAGTAGTACTCGGCGACCTGTTCCAATACCGATTACCAAAGTACACCTTCAGGTCACTCCATCAATTCCGGAGGTAAGGTAATAGAAAACAGTAAAATAAATTTGAATTTTCTAATGGTTTTATTTGAAACTATTCTTTTTCTCTTATTTTAGCTATTTTGCAAACGAAGCTTGGTTTTTTTTAGAATTTGTGAGGTGGCGTTTTAAATGTTTATGTATGTAAATAGTAGACTAAGTACCTACCTGCTCATATCATCTGACTTTAAAAAAATATTGATAATTAAAATGTAGTTGATGTCCAGACTAACTATATTGTAAACAGTTTTGATTTTAGTGAGTAGGTTCTCAAAATATGATTACTAATACCTAGTGGTGTTGAGAACAGTAAACCTCACGGAAAAGTTTTTGTTTGGAGGTGAATTGTCTGCTTGCTTTGCGCATACTGTGTTCACGCGGCGCTCTCCGACCTCCGACAGCCGGTTGCGCTCCGCCCACTGCGGGACGCGCGGGTGAAAAACGAATTTGAAATCGTGCTAAGAGCTCGTCTTAAATAAGCAAAATGGCGGATTGTGTCAGCGCTACTGACGTAGCAACCGTGTCCTGGCCAACTATTTCAGCGCTTGTAAGCGCTTGCTAGCGCTTTTTTCTGCCAAACGCACCCAGTAAATGAAATTGTAGTGTCTGTTTGAAAATATAATAGTATAGTAGAGGTACGGTACTTATAACAAAAAAAAAAAAAACAATTTTTAAAACTTTCGTCTGTCTGTCTATTTGTTCCGGTTAATCTACGAAATGGCTGGACCGACTTTGACGGGACTTTCATTGGCAGACAGCTGATGTTATGAGTAACTAAGGCTATTTTTATTTTAGAAAAATAATGGGTCACTTGCCAAAAATAAAAACTTATTCTTTTTAAACCAATCGTAATCAACTCCACTCGGACGATGTCGCAGAAAACACCTAAAATAAGAATAAATCAATTTGGGTTTTAAACTTTTAATCAAAATACTTGAGAAAAAATGTTAATGTATTCCCATTTTATGTAAGTAATTTAAGTTCGAATTACACTTTTTCAGAAGAATGCAATTCGTTAAAATATTAAGTTTAAGCTCAGCAAATGATTTATCTATGATTAGTGATTAATAATTTGACGACTCCGTGGCGCAGTGGCTTAGCAATGAGTGGCTGCGCTGGGGGTCGCGGGTTCGAATCCCGCACGGAACAAGTATTTATATGAATGTTCCGGGTCTGAATGTTTGTCCTTGTACAATTTATGTTTGTAAACTGCCTCCACGATACAGGAGAAAATCCTAGTGTTGGGGTAACTTTTTTTCCGATAATAAATATAATTAACTAGACATAGGTACTGATGTTCTGATCAAATTTTAAAGTAAATAAAACTTACTTTATTTGTATTTACTTACCTGACTTAAAAAAAAAGTTTAAACCTTACCTTATCTAGGGAGAGGATATTAAGAAATGCTTCTAAATTTTTGTTTTGACGCTTCGCCGGTCGCTGGCGTCTGCCGCCGCATGTTCCATTGCTCGCTCGGCTCGCACGTTGTGTGGTTGTTTTGTGATTACGTTAGAACATGGTAAATCCAAAAGTCTAATACACATAAGAATATTTTTCGTTTGTACTTACTAAGCCGGAGCTTGACTGGTTATAAGTTGTGATGAAGCCCTAGAACCCTAGATAGTAAATCCTACAGTCTTGCCGTAACAAAAGCCTATTCATTCTTGCCTTGAAGACGGCCATATTGTAATCGGACGAAACGTAACAAAAGCCTATTCATTCTTGCCTTGAAAACGGCCATATTGTAATCGGACGAAACGTAACAAAAGCCTATTCATTCTTGCCTTGAAGACGGCCATATTGTAATCGAACGAAACGTAACAAAAGCCTATTCATTCTTGCCTTGAAGACGGCCATATTGTAATCGGACGAAACGTAACAAAAGCCTATTCATTCTTGCCTTGAAGACGGCCATATTGTAAACGGACGAAAAGATAGACGCCCGCAGATTATTCCACTCCATTGCTATACGTATTTGTAACGACTGGACTTGCGCTTTATATATGGTAAGAAGCTGATCCGGCGTGAAGTACCGCTACACTCTTGCTAGGACAGCTAGTTTTCTTACGGTTGATTAGGACCTGGATTCAATGAATCGCCCATAGTTGCGGTTCGGAGAAATCGCAACCCCTAACAACTGAGGACGGTCAATGTACTCCAAAGATACGTCCCTGAAAGTTGGAGCCACGGTGAGTGGGCTCTTTCTAGCGGTAAAGAGAAACGTTTGTGTTTTGGAGGCGTTGTATCTCAAAGATTCGCATTGTCCTATTTCGAGATTGCATGCAGTGAGCGATTTGCACGCTCAATCATAGCTTCTCTCTTGAACTGGATTTGATCTCGACTGGCCCGAACATTCGGCTGGTAGGTACCACTTCACAAGTGTACCGTCGTCTACATACCCATGGATACCGATCTAAAGCTCATCAATTTGTAGAAGGAAAAGATCATCAATATGTAACAAGCAGAGTTTGGAGCAGGGGAGAACGGAAACCTGAGGATATCGGCGTTGCCGTCATAGGATTGGACGAGCAGCCATCGACAACTCGGAGACCGTTTACTTAGAAAGTCCATCACCTAGGCAATTAGGCCAGGAGATAAGCCGTACGTTAGAAGTTTGCCCAAAAGGCTAGCCTACTAAAACCTGTCAATGGTGATAGAGACATCAAGTGTTTCCCCATTGTTATAGAGGGCCTCGCCCCACAAGTGCATGGCATACGTTGAAAAGTCTCCAGTTGACCGATTTCAGCTGAACCCGTACCAGTGGTCACTGAGGAGGTCCTTCTGTTCTGAATATGCCATGAGGTGGATGTTCAATAGAATTGTTGCGCGCCTAAGTTGACGTCAGGTACCTAGCACTAGCGCCATCTAGTGACGGGGACTAGAGCGAGGAGGGCTTCCTACAAAATGTCAATCTTGATCTTTCGACCAAAAGCGCCATCTAGTATCGAACAGAAGAATTAAGCCTTCTAGAAACCCCACACTCGAACTTTCTGCGTCTGGTCGTTCGGTGCCCGTATTTACTGGAATATTCTAGATGTTTCGGTGTAAAAGGTGTTTTTAAAGCCGCCGCAACCCGCTATCGGGGCAGTATTGAATTTGGCGAGACAAGCGAAGCTTCGGAGCGAAATAAAGTGAATCAGTGTGATTAATTATTAGTGTCTTCTAAGTTTTAATTGGTGATCGGTAATAAAAGTGTAAACTTTGGCAATCGGCAGTTTTTACTGTCACGAACTTCAAGCTCGTAACAGTATAATAAATACGGTTACCGTTACAGCCTATAAGTCCAATACTGAACATACGCCTCCTCCATAGACTGCCTCGTAGGGGGGATGTTTACCATAGTTGTCACGCTTGGCAAGCGGGTTGACAACTGCAGTTTTTTATTGTTAGTCGTTTTGAGAAGACTCTGCTGGCCATCTCCTGATTTGTTTATCTCTGTCGCCTCTTACGACTCTCATGGGACGATGTGGGGCAGTGAAAATTCTTACACCGACACTATACGGCAATTATGTTTCATTATATGTTCCGTACATATTATATTAATAGTTGGCAAACTCGGCACAACTACACGTTTTAGACATAAGCTACACATTGGCTAGCTTCCAAGATTTGGGCACTATTCCAGTCCTAAATGAGAGGCAAAAAACGCGTCAAAACAGAAGACAACTTAAACGCCTTTAGAACTATAGCTGGTATACCATCTGGTACACTTGCTTTATTCTTCTGGACTCTGTATGGTTCGCATTACAAACAAGGAGGTTCATTAAACCTCCTTGTTCGTGATGCTAACCTCTGACACGGAAGTATCGCAGAGGTAATTGAGTTACACTAGCTTTATTCTTCTGGACTCTGTATGTTTCGCATTACAAAAAAGGAGGTTCATTAAACCTCCTTGTTCGTGATGCTAACCTCTGACACAGAAGTATCGCAGAAGTAATTGAGTTACACTAGCTTTATTCTTCTGGACTATGGTTCGCATTACAAACAAGGAGGTTCACTAAACCTCCTTGTTCATGATGCTAACCTCTGACACAGAAGTATCGCAGAGGTAATTGAGTTGGTACGCTGTTGTTGCTGTCTAGAGAAGCAAATAAATCCGCTTTCTCCTGAGTCGCATGTATCAGTGAGCCATTTGGCTTTACTAGCGGATGCAGTGTAGCTCGGCAGAAGTTTGTCTCAACCGCTGTGGCGAGAGACCAAAAAGCTTGGCTGTATGCTCATTCACATCGTGTGCCGTAGTCGCTACTTTTACCAGCTAAGGGTTGCGACAACACAAATAATGATAGGCTACTCTATAAAAACCAGGGGTGCAATAGGGTACCGATTAGGGCCACATCCGAGGTCTCACTGAGGTGTTCAAGTGCGATGACTAAGAGATAACTAGGTTAGTTGTCTCCTAGTCAACAATCGGTAGATATAAAAGTTTAAAAAAAGTTACAGCCTATATACGTCCCACTGCTGGGCACAGGCCTTCTCCTATTTATGAGAGGGTTTTAAGGCGAGGAAGTGCCCGCCGCGCAGCCCCAATACGTGTTGGCGAACTTCACGTCTTCGAAATATTTTTTTTCTTATTCCTCAGACATGTAGGTTTCCTCACGATGTTTTCCTTCACCGCCGAGCACGTGGTAAATCAGTACTTAAAATTGCAATTAACAATTTCCTTGGTGTCGACGGGGATCGAACCCGGGTTACTCGCGTTGTGTTATATTTACATTGAGCGTTAACCATTTGAGCTGCCACGGCTCTTCGGTGGATATAGGAACAAATAATTTGACGGCTCCGTGGTGCAGTGGCTTAGCTATGAGTTACAGTGCTAAGGGCCGCGGGTTCGAATCCCGCACGTATTTGTATGGCCTCCAAATAATTGTTCCGGATCTGGATGTTTGTCCTTGTGAAATTTGTGTTTGTAAACTGCCCCCACGATACAGGAGAAAATCCTAATGTGGAGGTAAAGTTTAAAAAAAAAAGAAAGTCTATCCCTGTATCTATTAATACACAAATCGAGGAGAAAGTGGTATCTTCAAGGTGTCGGAGACAGACTCCGGTGCGCTGGTAGAAATAATGCATCAAAAGGACATCGGTGTCTAAGTCAAGAAGAGCAAGTCCTGTTTGTCAGTTCCAAGGTGGTAGTGCATTGCGTTGAGATTACAGTGCCGGTCTCCGATGTTTTTGAAGAGCTCTTTGATGGAGGAGTGCAACCGCTGAAAAACTTATCCTTATTTTGCCATTTTTTCTTTATGTGGTAGAATGAATAGCTTGAGTGAATGGCAGTTGGATGAGACGTCACGCACAAAGCCTAGGAACGCAAGCAGTCACAGTATCTATGGGACTTAGCATGGAGACCGCTGTGTGGCCCGAACCCCCTGGAAGTTACTACCAGGCCCTCTCCTCCGGTCGCGTCGGGCACGGTGGAGCCATCCCAGGATTTTTAGTTAGTGAGCGGCGCAGCCTTTCATGAGAGCAATTTTGTGCCAATAAAGAAAAAAATGTAATTGACCTGTAAAATTTACTGGGTTGCAGGATTCTTATTTTTCCTTGGAGACGGTCTGGGTTGGTAGTGTTCCCATATACTGAATAATTTTTTTATATAGATAATCAAAACAAATTATGTATAATTTTTTACCGTCTGGAAAAGAATAGGGTGTAAGTGTAACAGGTGAACAAAATAGAAGCCTCTAGCACCGATATTTGACAATTTTTTTGATCTACGAGTATCAATAAATACTACGAATTGGGTGCGTTTTATTTTAATTTCGATAATTTTTGATTGGTTTATTTTTTTAGTTCAAAATTTTTGCGTTTATTTTTTTAGTACCGAAAGTTTATTTCAAATTAGTAGTATTTATTGATAAATTAATTTCATAAACTATGAAATTTATTTATCAATAAACATAATGTTAATGTAAAATGAAATAAAATTGTAAAATATCAATGCCATAGGCTTCTATCCCGTTCACCTGTTACACCCTATCCTTTTCCAGACGGTAAAAAAAAATCACTCAGTATATTTCTGCCATCAAGCAGCAACGCGTATTCTGCTGTAGATAGTAGAAAGCTAGTATGATTACAGGCTGTGAAGCATATCATCTTAGTCCTCAGGAGCACAACGCAACCACATTGTTCATTGTATGTACTGGCTGCAGGTGCCCATGCACCGCATTGGCCAATATTACCATCTCGTCGTTTCTCTTCAATTTCATAAAGATAGTGGTGACAACGCATCTGCAGCCTTCTTTGTTTAAAGTTGGCTGCAGTCCATGAACTCCAGTAGCCACTTACCCTTAGATGGACTATTCATAAAGAGTGTTGTGTTAATACATTATTTATCATTAAATTGTTACAGGGGTCCAAGAAGTTGAAGAGAAAACGCGCGAAGAAGAATTTGAAGAATATTTAGAAGAATTACTATTGTAGAAAACTGAAAAAGAAAATAAAACATCCTTATCTATTGCTCATTGCATTTATTTTGCTCCATACTTATTATATATTAAGAGTTTGTGTGATAATAAAAATTATATAAAATGACTCCCAATATAATCACATTGTTTTCGTAAACGATTTCGAATAAGTTTTACCAATACTTTTCAGTAACATAGCTGCCAAATATCAAAACCCAGTTAAAGACAATTCCTTATTTTCATAGCAACCCTCGTCAAATTGTAAAAACACCCGCATTAAAAATCTTGCAAACATCAGCGATTTTGATACCTCTAAGTCTAAATCTAGTATGTGTATACCACATATTATTTAAAAACCGCATTGACCATTTCAAAACCTAGTCGGACTTATTACAAAAAGTGGTTTATTAAATAATTCAAAAAAATTCTGGTTCAACAGAAATCTTAGTACAAAAAAAGTTCCACTACATTCTTCGTGATATTCGACATTTCCTGTAAAATTCCATACTTCATATTTTAATTCGCATATTTTCTCGGTAATTCTTTATTGTATCGGAGAGTTTAAACCTAAGAATAAATATTAGTACATGGAAAAGTCAAGCAACGAGGGAAATTTTAAATATAATATACGCAATTATAATCATATTGGTTCTGTTTTATTTAAACATTAGTTAGTACTCTATCTTTTTATCTTAAGTTTCAAAGGGCAGCCCCAATTTATATTTTGTAAAATTAAACTTATATTTATGGTTTTGCTTAAATCTGGGTTATGATCTGGGGTAGCTTTACAATTCTACATTCATCATATTTATACATTCATAGGCGTGAAAATTATAACATCCATTCAATTTATCCTCAGTATTAAAATCTATTTATCGAAATCTGAAAATAACACAATCGTATTATGATTTAATCATATTAAGTTTCTGACATTTTTAAATGCAATGGTTTTTACGATTTGCTCGCAAATTTGCCGCGATTTTACGATCATAGCTGACAACTGAAATAGCATAAACATTTCGATACACAACATTAATAAAATTTAGATTATCTATAAAAACAGAATCAATCAAAAAGAAAAAAAAAGAAAAAACGTCAAAAATATCATTTATAATGCAGCTATGGAATAACAAACTTGATTAAATAAAAAAAATGAAACAAACTTACCAATTTATGTTTTAGTTAAATACTGCATAGCGCATATAAAGCCGTTCAGACGATTCTATGATCGCTAAAAGCAATAGGAAAAAAATATTACAACTGGAAAAAGCCGTAATTTTTGTTGTTACTTTAAAGCTGAACGCACATTTGATCGCACCTTACGCGCCGCTATTTCGGATGGCCTCACACATTTATACGTACACGCCATATGCAATAGATTTGTACTGCCAGCAACTTTTACAGATTTTCTAACCACTGTTGTGAAACGGTACAATGACATTGATCACTCAGATCGGCTTGGAAAAAATAGCTTGCTTATTGGCAGAGGAAGAAAAAACTAAAATTCCAAGAAAAGGAAGATTCTGGATTCATAATATTAATTTAAATATATGGAAAATATTATACTTTATTTAAAGACTTATTAAACTTAATCGATGCAAAGTTTTTTTAAAATTATGTATAATTAATTAACTTATAAAAATTCAAAAATTATCACGTGACTTCAAAACGCGCCATAAGCGGCTGCCATATTTGAGACGTCATAATATTAAAGCATTGTCAACTGCTCGGATCTGCATATATATTCAGGGAGGAATCGGTGCACGAGTACCGAAAACTATTCCACCCACATATTTTATGCTGTTCTTTTCAAATTGAAAATTTTTGCAATTCAAATGCGCGTTGCCATGAGGAAACTCGGTGCTATATAGTTTAAACCGATTTTTTTTTTAAATTACAAGTAAGTATTATTTTCAAACGGCACATTTTTTTATATTCTTTGATGAAATACGAATTAAAAGGGTACTAAGAATTTTTACGATAGAGGTTATGTTTTTGGAGTAATGAATTTTTAAAAGTTTGAAATATACCAAATCCGAATACTTTTGAGTCATTAAAATATATAAAGAAATATATAGAAAATATTTCTTTAATTCTCGCTTAAGGATATTATTATTTATTTTCTAAAGAATATAAAAAATATCTGTAAATATATAAATGTCTGGTGATTCATTGTTAGCTACACAGTAAAAGTAAATACTCCTGAAATAAAGGAAAAATATATTTCAAAACGAAAGTCGAAACCACCAGTTTTAGTCGAAAACTCACTAAGTTGGCAACATTAGACCACACTGAGTATCAGCACACACCAAACTTGGCGCATTATATGACGTCATCAGCATGTGTCGCGCAATATTCGGATGTCTACCGCATTTCATAAAATGCGGCACGTACGGTGCGGCTGCAATGTGAGATTTCATACAACGAATTCTATGCGGCATGCACGGCGCTGACAAATGCGCGTTCAGCTTAAAACACAGATCGCATACCTTAGAGCATTTTCTGTTAAAGTGAAAAACATAATTCATCAATCATTACTTTTAAACATCTGTAGTTTTAAAATCAAGTTTCAATTTTTTATATAATAAATAACAAAGAACTTTCATCTATACTAGACTCTGCTATATCTAGGCTTAAATACGTCAGATTACAACAACGTATATAAACAAATAAATAGTAGGGCAAAGTTTATCATATAGTTATTAACTACAGCCTGTATGTGCCCTGTAAATAGATATTTTCGACAATTCATTGAGCCTTTCGTAATTGATTGTTATACTCAAGTTTGAATTATCATTAGGTTATTTATTGTGGCCCGCCTTGCAAACGTCTTCATCGTCGGAGCAATCTTCGTCGTGGGTGTGTGTGAGCTGACGAGGAGTTTCCGGTCTCACGTGTGGAACTGATCCTTGAGCCTGAAAGAGGCAATTTACAGTTTTAATACAGCGCTGATTTAAAACTAAAATATATATTACTTTATTAGCTACACTAAACGTAACAATTTTTTATAGAATAAAGGTGAAGTACGAGCACACAGTCCACCTGACGGTAAGTGGATGCTGTGACCCATATATTTCTTCATCTATCCTCAATTAAGAATCAAAATGTAGATTAATCCTGCTATGTAATGTCTATGTATGTATTATAATGAATACATTGAGGAAAAGAATTTTTAAGTGTCTGCCCCTCTCCTGTTCATTGCTATGCCTTTCGAGGTGCACGTGATTGTTAGAACTTACATGTTTTGTTTAGTCTCTAAGTCACATGTAACGCAATTTGTGAATAAATAAATAAATAAATATGTTTCGTATTATGAGTGTAAAGAACTGAACACTTTTTACTAGAAACGAGGCATGCCATGTTAGACTCCATGGGTAGCAACGCATCTGCATTTTGATTCTTAACAGATCATAGTTGTAGATGTCTATGGGCCTCAGTTTCTATTTACCATCAGGTGGACTGTGTGCTCGTTTGTCACCCTTATCCTATTAAAAAACCCGCTAGGACTCCCGTCAGAGTTAAGCAATTGCATTGCATTTTCGCACTACATACCTCGATGTTTAGAATTCTCACGCTTTCTATTAAAAAAAAAATATGTAAAATTTGGCACTAGACGCGTAAACAAACTGATTGTTGCTAGGTTGATTTTTTCACATCAACCTGCCGTGCGGATGTTGTAAAGTTCATACCGACGCTCATTCAGGTCTACGTGTTTGTTATTTGCTATTGTATGGTATTGTAAATGTGTAGTGGCGGTGCAGGAATATGCAATATCCCATGTCATCCAATGGGTTTCGTCAGAGGCGACGGAGGGATCCTGAGCCAGGAGAAGGGCAGCTGCATTTTTTGATAACAGATGAATAAAAAAAAAGTTGCGGTTGCCAAGTGCGGCAACTGTGACAAACATCCCCTCATGGGACAATTTATGGAGGAGGTATAGGTATTCACAGTTATTTGATTTACCTTCACGTCGTTAGTTTCAATTGTTGGGACGGCTACCTCCAAAGATTCTTCCGATCCAATAGTGTATGGACGTTGAACGCTCGAATGTCTAGACCTGTAATATTTAGCAAGAAAATACTTATTGACCGGTTTCAAAACTGGACGTTGGTCAGTATGACCAATATTATGAGACTACACTAATATGATAACAAATCTTGAGGGAAAAGGTCTTTTGGGGTGGATGAGGGACTTTCGAACAATTTACTTTTTACTTAAGGGATGGGTGAGGGTCTTCTGCACAACTTCCTTTTTACGTTGCAGGTGGTTAAGGGACTTTCGAAAAACTTCCTTTTTACTTTGGAGACGTGGGAGAGGAGCTTAAATCCCTCCTTTTTCCCTCCTCCCTTCCTAATTTTTATCCCAATGAGGAAGACCTATGTCCTGCAATATATGTATCTTTGCAGGCTGAGAACCTTAGGCCTAAGGACTTCATCGCCGGTAGATTGTTGCTCCTGTATTATCTTTATTCATAATATGTGTCCGAAGTGGATTTTAATACGTATAAGAGGTACGATTTTGCGTGTTTAATAATTGCGCATGTGAAATATTAGTGGAGACAATAACACAAATGCTTAGATAGTTAAATTAAATTAAAGTGGTTTTTCCGCTAAGATATTATCCCTTGTCCGCTAGGTTAGGTTGTCGTCATAATCCTAGGGAAAATTCGCAAATGAATAAGTTTCTATATTATATACACATAACACTAGGCTGTATGGTCGACATTTTTGCGGCCTATTGAAACGTAAAAAACGCGGAAAAAGTTTCTAGATAATATCGGTGTCGAAATATGTCCAGACATGATCTTAAACAACACATCGAAGAAGTGGCTCAGCGTACTTCCAAAAAAAACTGGCTAAATTTGCGTAGCGCCTGCGACGAATAAAACCGCTTAGAAATTGTCAGAATCTTTAAATATTTTTCATTTCATCAAAATAATGAGCAAGTAAATTATGAATATTTATGTTATGAATATATTTGAGTGAGTCCAAGCATACAGATTAAGTAATTTCGTTGTAATTTCAACTATAGTGATTTTTTAAAGGTGTTTTCGCAAATAATTATGAACGAGTCAAAATTATACAATTGTGTTTTTGAACAACCAAATTCAAGTTAAATACATGAATTTACCTATATCAAAATTCCACTTTCGTTAATGGTGTCATAGTTCTATACTATTCGATGAAAGGAGGTGCATTTTTTCACGGTGTCGCCTTAACGGTATCGGCCCATTAAAAATGCTCTAAGGCATTGAAAGTGTGTACTAGAGCTGTGAATAAGCAGTTTTGTGTTGATACTTTCAAGTTTGCTCTTTTAAGAAGTGTGCGCGTTAACTCACCGGTCAATGGTGGGCGTGTCGACAGTGAAGCGCTGTTCGTGCGCGACGGTGGACTCGTGCGGCATCAGCATGGCGGGCGCGCGGAACATGTAGCAGAACGGGTAGTACATCAGGTTTAGGAACGACGCTGCGTACAGATCCGCGTACCTTACAACCTGAATAAGTCAAAACGCGAAAAATAATTACTCTTATGAGATTTGCCTATGAAGTGTAGAGGTAAGGAATACAGACTGTGTATTAAAAAGTTTCCATAGAAAACCGTTAAATAAGGGTGGCGTCACTATAGCTACGGGCTAAATATTACGAAGATTATTATGATAGACGACTTTTTCGAGGTTATATTTACTAAATAAAATTATTTTAGATTTTAGGCAGTTTAGCAGCACACTTTACACCGTCGACAAATGCTAAGTGCATTTCATGTAGCTGTTTCCTGTAGCTACTCCAGCGCTGTTGTGGAGAGTTTTTGAACTGTTGTTTATTGCTTACAGATGGACACTTTTCAACTATTCTCCTATGAGAGATTGTTCTCCTTACTTCTACACTCCATAGATTTGTCCTTAGGTCATAATATAATGATATAATGGTTTGCCGTGAGATGGCCCCATTCTATCCTGTGGAAATCGTAAGAAACAACTGTGACCCGATTTGAAAAACCACATAGCTTCCTATTGAAGGTGGTCGTATCTTGTATATCATCACATCATCATCATTACAGCCCTTAACAAATCCACTGCTGAACATAGGCCTCCCCCAAGGTATGCAACAAAGCACGGTTCTGAGCCACCTGTAGTATCCATCAACTTCCTGTATGTCTTACCAGGTCGTCACTCCATCTAGTGAGGGGTCGCCCTACACCTCGCCTACCGGTACGAGGCTGCCACTCGAGAACCTTTTTTCCCCAACGGTTGTCAGTTCTTCGAGCTATATGGCCGGCCCATTGCCACTTCAGCTTACTAATCCTATCTTGTATATAGTAGATGTAAAATACCCTACCGGCGACCTCAGATGCAATTTTTGATTTGATGCTGTAAATTCTAATCCGCGTAAAAAGCGTAGTATCCTATATGAGGAGAGGACAATGTCCTGTAATGAATTGTAACGGTCTGATAATAATGATGACCTTGAATCAAATGAGCTTGCAATCAACCTGATGATAAGCGAAGCAACTACAAACACTTGAAGAATACTTCACAAGTTGTAACAATACCGGTACCTTAAAACCGGAACGCGATAGTAGTGGCACAGTTTAAGAAGATAATGGCATAGTAATTTAATCATTACATCCTAATGATTTCTTATATTTACGCGAACATTGCACATGATTAAAACTACTTTTACGGATTTTATCGCGTTTATTTTTTCTTACTTTTTATTTTTATTTTTAATTCCCGACGTTTCGGGCGCTTTCCAGCACCCATGGTCACGGGGGACTGAGATGACTGACGTCCCGATGTCATTGTTAAACCCGGAGTACCTTCAGCTTTTTTTAATTATTGTTTATGGTCCGATCTATGCAAAATGAACTGACTATGTCCTGAGGTCTTGCAGTGGTATGCTTGGGTTTAGTTTTAATTTTATTGATTATAGGATCCCAAGCAGGTGGTAGTACCCAGCCTCCTTCTCTATTGAAATTAGGATGTTTTTTAATTTCAATAGCCTCACGTATCATCCTTGGTAGGAATCGGTGTTCTTTCGCGAGGATTTGTGGTCTATCAAATCTGATGTAATGGTTGGGGCCGTCTAGGATATGATCACAAACTGCAGACTTCCCGGAACGTTGATGCTTCACATCAGCTATATGTTCTTTTACGCGGGTCCTAATTGATCTTTTGGTTTGTCCTATATAAGAGAGACCACATTCACAATCAAGCTTGTACACTCCTGCATCTTGTAGAGGAATATGACACTTGACGGATGGTAGGAACTGACTAATCTTCTTCGGCGGCTTGTAGAATGTTCTAATAGAAGCTCGCTTCAAGATATAGCCAATCTTGTCTGTGACACCTCTGACATATGGTAGTACAGCAGGCACACGCTCGACTGTGGCCGGCTTCACTCGGTCATTGTGACGTAGGCGCGGGACCCGAAGCTTGTTGTCGTGCAGAACTTGCTTGACGTGCTGAAGCTCGGCGGCCAGGTGTTTGCTGTCACAGATCCCTCGTGCTCTCTGTAACAAAGATTTGCCCACGGTAGCTAACTGTGAAGGATGGTGGTGAGATTCACCGTTTAAATATCGGTTTGTATGGGTCTTTTTCCTATACACAGTGTGACCAATGGTGTTATTAGGATTTCGGATGACTAACACATCTAGGAAAGGTAAGGAATTATTTGCCTCTAACTCCATAGTAAATTGAATTTTAGCGTTTATGGAATTAAGATGTTCTAAAAATGCAGTTACTTTGTCTGATGGTAAAATTGTGAAAGTATCGTCTACGTACCGCTTGTAGATCCTTGGTGTAACAGGTGCAGTAAGGAGGGCTTTCTCCTCAAAGTCTTCCATGAATATATCGGCGACAATGGGAGATACAGGTGAGCCCATCGCCACACCATCTACTTGCTTGTAAAACTCTTCCTTCCACAATAGATAGCCAGATGTAAGGCAATGTCTTAGTAATACTGCATATTCTGCTGGCATGTTATTTTCCTCTAGTTTCCTAGTTATAATTGAGATGCAGTCTTCAACAGGTAGGCATGTAAATAGAGACTGAACATCAAAACTGACCATGGTTTCATTGTCAGTAAGATGTAGGTCTTTTATCTCACTGACAAAATGGTATGAATCCTTAGTGTGTGCTCTTGTGTGTCCTCTGAGTGGTGATAATATTTTAGCTAAGTATTGAGCCAATCTGTAAGTTGGCGAATCAATCTGACTCACTATTGGACGTAATGGAGCATTCGGTTTGTGTATCTTTGGTAACCCATACAACTTCGGTGGTTTGGCACAGGAAGGTATTATCGAATTAACGTCCAGATTCAATTTTTCGGAGTATTTCTTAATTAGATCGCTAGTTGTTTTAAGCGTATTAGTTGTAGGGTCTGTTTTGACCTTTCGATAAGTAGTTTCATCCGACAAAAGTTGTTGTATTTTAAAATTGTAATCTGACGTATCCATTATAACCGTAGAATTACCTTTATCTGCGCGGAGAATCGTAAGCTCTGGTCTGTTGCGTAAGTTTTTCAACGCGTTAAATTCATTTTTGGGGAGATTTAATTTCGGCGCTGAACTTCGACGTAACATAGACGAGATGTCTTGACGTATGGCCTCTAAATCTTCATTACCAATATTATTTTTATACAGACAGTCCTCAACACTACAGATAATGTCCTCATACGGTATTTTTCGCGGTGTTATTGCATATTCATGGAAGACTTTGAGGAGAAAGCCCTCCTTACTGCACCTGTAACACCAAGGATCTACAAGCAGTACGTAGACGATACTTTCACAATTTTACCATCAGACAAAGTAACTGCATTTTTAGAACATATTAATTCCATAAACGCTAAAATTCAATTTACTATGGAGTTAGAGGTAAATAATTCCTTACCTTTCCTAGATGTGTTAGTCATCCGAAATCCTAATAACACCATTGGTCACACTGTGTATAGGAAAAAGACCCATACAAACCGATATTTAAACGGTGAATCTCACCACCATCCTTCACAGTTAGCTACCGTGGGCAAATCTTTGTTACAGAGAGCACGAGGGATCTGTGACAGCAAACACCTGGCCGCCGAGCTTCAGCACGTCAAGCAAGTTCTGCACGACAACAAGCTTCGGGTCCCGCGCCTACGTCACAGTGACCGAGTGAAACCGGCCACAGTCGAGCGTGTGCCTGCTGTACTACCATATGTCAGAGGTGTCACAGACAAGATTGGCTATATCTTGAAGCGAGCTTCTATTAGAACATTCTACAAGCCGCCGAAGAAGATTAGTCAGTTCCTACCATCCGTCAAGTGTCATATTCCTCTACAAGATGCAGGAGTGTACAAGCTTGATTGTGAATGTGGTCTCTCTTATATAGGACAAACCAAAAGATCAATTAGGACCCGCGTAAAAGAACATATAGCTGATGTGAAGCATCAACGTTCCGGGAAGTCTGCAGTTTGTGATCATATCCTAGACGGCCCCAACCATTACATCAGATTTGATAGACCACAAATCCTCGCGAAAGAACACCGATTCCTACCAAGGATGATACGTGAGGCTATTGAAATTAAAAAACATCCTAATTTCAATAGAGAAGGAGGCTGGGTACTACCACCTGCTTGGGATCCTATAATCAATAAAATTAAAACTAAACCCAAGCATACCACTGCAAGACCTCAGGACATAGTCAGTTCATTTTGCATAGATCGGACCATAAACAATAATTAAAAAAAAGCTGAAGGTACTCCGGGTTTAACAATGACATCGGGACGTCAGTCATCTCAGTCCACCGTGACCATGGGTGCTGGAAAGCGCCCGAAACGTCGGGAATTAAAAATAAAAATAAAAAGTAAGAAAAAATAAACGCGATAAAATCCGTAAAAAGTAGTTTTAATCATTACATCCTATCAAAAGTCCACTGCTGAATCTGACCAGTCTATAAAAATGTGCGCGTGTGTGTGCGCGCGTGTGCGTGTGTATGAATGAGAGCGCGTGCGCGTGTGCGTGTGTATGAATGAATGCGCACGATTGTGTGTGTGCTCGCGCGTACATAGTATGAAGAATAAATAATTGGCGGACAGTGAGAATTTTGCAGCTTTGATATAGGTAGCTCTGTAATAGGCTAGGAAAATGTGAGAAAAAGGCTAAAAAAGCTTAGCGTTAACTACAGCAGAAACGTATCGAATCGAAGCGCGCCCCATTTATTCCTAGTGCGTCCATCTCTGAAGAATCGAATCGAATTGTTCATTCACCGCAAACTCTTCATCAAATTAGGTCGTTTTTGCGTCATGGAAAGCTCGGATGAAGAAATGTTTTTATTTCAAATAATTTTGATGAAGGGGAGAATAGAAAAAGGAAACGGCATGCTCCCATAAACTGGATACACGATATTTATATGAAAAGAAATAACTATGGCGAATTTCATCATGTATATCCAGATTTGAAAAGGGATCCTGTTAAGTTTTTTCAATATTTTCGTTTATTTTATGAAAAACTTCAACTTTCGCTGGACTCAATTGGGCTGTGTAAAGAAACTACAAGATTCAGGAAGATATTGTTGGACCAGTGATATCAATAGTTCATATTTATTTAAACAAAAAGATTTTTATGAAAACTAAATAGAAATTAATAACGCGTAATACGTTGTCGCGCATCCACTTCTCCGCGTCGACTATAGATTACTGTATTTACTAGAGAGGGTCGACTGAGGCGCGCCGAATTGAATCTAATCGCATCGGCGCGGCGAGGAGATTCGCCTGTCCAGCAATGTACGCAGTTTCATAGTAGATATATAGGAGGCGACTCTCTGCGATTCGATTCGACTCGGTTCGGCGAGCCAAGTGGACGCGGGCCCAACGCCTTCTTAGGCCATACCAGGGGCCTTGGGAACACAAGAATTTGGGGCCCTGTTGGAAAGTAAAAAACAAAAGTGAATGACAAAAACATTTTCTGCTATGATCTTATATTTATTATAGTTGATTGGTAAAAATCAAACAATTTTTGTGCCATCAGGGCGGCGCCACTTTACAATAAGCTAAAAATTTTTTTAAAGATTTCATAGCGGGGACGATAATTTCTTAGAAAAATGTAAACTTTAATGTTTCTTTCCTAAACTTTCTTTCAAAAAATGAAAATATTCTATAACATCAATATATGATTTTTTTATTTATAACATTAAAATTTAAGCTTTACTCTAACAATTAAATAACAATTATTTGCTATAAAATGTATTTGTATTGTGGTTGAAAATTATCATATTAAATAAATCATTTGCCGTTAAATCTTTTGAAGTGTTATTTTTGTTAAACAATAAGAAATTATATTTTTATTTCATAGATTATAGATACATAGATCTCTAGAATCCAGGCCATAAGTAAGTAAACGCCCGGCGGCGAAACGGGGAACTACATATTTTCTACCTAGGAAATCTGTTAATGCCTTTTGTGCAGTGTTGCCAGAAAGTCACTAACAACGCCCTCATTTACTCTATATTTTTTTGTCGGGTTATATTTAAGATTGTATAGCGTAAGCGAATAAGGGGGGGTCCCCAGAGACGATAGGGGGTCCTGAGCACGGGACCCGTGTGCTCTTATGGTAAAGACGGTATTGCGCGGGCCTTAACATTAACATTAAGAGATGCTCGTTGAACAGGCTCTAATTTAAGCAGATTTGGTTTTAAAATAAAAAAAAACTGAGACCAATTACGAATGGTCCTTATTACAAATCTTTAACATTCAACCCAATCCTTCTCTGAAATTTTGACATAAGCGTTGTATCCGATACACCGTACACCGAGTCACTACGTTCTTTGATTATTAACCTGTACTTTTTGACAACTTTCTATTGTATACGGAATAAAAATGATATGATATAAAAAATATTTAAAAAATAATATCACTTACTTGTGAAGAGAAGAATGTCTGTCGCGATCCGGAGCGGAAAAGCGAGCCGAGCATACCGTACGCGAGGTCCATCTTGTGCGTCACGTCGCGTATCGAGGCACGCAGCTTCGATATGTCCGGTTTCTCTTTCGTGCTCGAATCCAAATCTCTATAATTAATAAAATAAGCAAAGTTAGATGAAAATAGAGAGCGATGGAAAGGGCTGTTATGCTCGGAATATTAATCTCTGTAGTATATATGACAATGGGCCGGCCATATAGCTTGAGAATCGACAACTGATAGAGAACAAAGGTTCTCGAGAAAAAAGCTTCGTACTAGCAAGTTCAGCTCAGACTGGCGATTGAAATGCCCGTAAAGAGTGCTCTATAATTCAGTCCTCCACATTTATTTTATTTTTATTTATTTATTTCTGAAACTTACAACTATCATTACAGGATTACCTAATGTGATAGTGTAGCTGTCTAACTGATTTGTGTAGATTATTTAATTTTTGTAACAAATTACAAACAATGTTGTCTTTGTGAATTCACTCAGAGTACAACAAAATAGGTCCGTCTCACAAGCTATTAAGTTGAGCGTGCGGAGTGTGCGCGTGCGTTAGAGGTGTCTCATTTAGAAGGTTGGTCCGACCCATAGAATACTATAATACGAGGCCTCTATCACTCTTGCTACCTACGTGAAATAATTACCTAAAATCGCGACGCGCCCGGGCGAAATAACGCAGTCAGGGCTAGCGCGTTGGAGGCGATTGAATGTTAAAGTTTTTTAACGCTGTTTACGTATATAACTTTTTGTAAATATTGTTGAAATAGTTTTTGTTTAGTGTTTAGTATATTTAATTATAGGATAAAATAGTTCAAAAGTTTTAATGTAATTTAAGAACTATATATTATGTATATTACCCATTATTTAATAAGTTTTGATATGGCAAAACGTCGTTCCTAATATAATTGTTGCGTGGATAGACGCTAAATGACCAACAAAATATTTCAGATATATCGTTCTTTATTACCGAAGGATTTTAGTAGGAAGTTATGAAACGTGAATTTATTTAATTTTCATTGTTAGAGAGGTACTTATAGCAAAAAAGAATTAAGTAATAATTTATTTAATATCCACGAACATTATTACAAAATTTTGTGGAAATTTACTTCACTATCCAAGTATCTACTTACGTACATATACTTGCCTTTTGTATTAAAATATTTTAAGCTTTTATTTTAGCTTAAAATATTTTAAGCTAAAATAACACAAAACACTAAAATCAATCTGACTCAACTCTGATCAAACTGAAATTTTAACTAAGTATAATACAATTACATTTCTGTTAGGAATCATATTTCAAGTTTATTTGTTGTTTACACTATCTACATTTTCCTCCCGAGCCAAGCGTAGCGATTCCCGATGAATGGCCTTGCAAGTTGCATGCGTTAGGCATCGCAGAACTCACGTAGGTGCGAAAATATGGTCTGTCGATTATAGTCAGAATAGGTATTTCATTTCACCTAAGTAACCTAATTAATATTTCGCAATGTATTTTGTTACTCTTTATTGACATACCTCTATAACAACGGAGAGTCCACCGTAACGTACGAAGAGGAAAATGTGCAAAGTAATACGGACATTCTCGCGCAGCGATAAAGTTTTATTTAGTTTGCGAGCGCGATTTATCTAATTAATAATTATTATGTAGGCTATTAAACGTCGGCAAGCAGTCAAAATTAAAAGGGTGAAACTTCTGTACGTAGTACTCTGTGATAATACATACATAATAGAACGGGGGAATGGGCGGAGCCCGTGTAGCCACTAAAATGTCACGAACACGTCAATTCACACGTATAAACGTCAATACGAGATGTGTTTTGACGTTACAATCGTTTCCAAATTTCGCATGCAAATTATTTAGAAAACGCCAAATTACACGCTATTTACAAATAAATATGTATTAACATCTGTCTGTCAACACAGCGAATCGGGATTGTAGTAGTGATAATACTACGTAACTGCTTGTATGTGTGCTCCCGGCGCGCTAATCGTCGTATAAAATAAGGTTGACAGCCATTCTATTGTGTATTATAGTATTCTATGGTATATATAGCACAGATCTCTTGGCATTATTTTCTGTTCTTAAAGTTTAATTACAATCGCAAAAAAACAAGTATATAACAGCATCAATTATTATATGTATATATTCCTAGATGTATAGATTTATTATAGTACACAAAAAAATTTTAAAACAAAATTTTAAAAAAAATTGTTAACTTTGGTATGTCATTCCAAATATTGTAATAAAAGTCAATTGAAAGTTTTATTTTAAACATTTTAAAGTACAGTAATGTCTCTCTTATTAGAATCAATAACTATGACACAATGATCCCTTGGAGGATTAGGTTATGACAAGCAATAATTAATTTACAACTTTTAATCATGCACCTATATGTAAAAGAATATAAAAGGAAAAAAATATATAAAAAAAAATATTTTCATACCAGTGAATGTGAATCAAATTTCAATCCCAGTCAGATGTTATAAAATTTGAACTTAACCTTGTAGATCTATTCAAATGTGATAAATTAAAAAAAATGTTTGTTTTTTGTTATCACGTACGTAATTATGCAAAATAACTACTGGAAATAAATTTGCCTTATAGCATCGGTCGTAGCAATCGAAAATAAGTAAAATATGGAGGTTACTTAATTTGTTTTATTTGTTTAAAAATCTTACCCAAGACTAGAGAGAAGATATCACCTGTATCGTGAATGTGTTTTTCATAATAAATAAACTTAACAAGAGTAAATGGGCTTTTGTTAAGCTAAGTCATTAACGAAAAAAAGCAAAAAAAAAAGCCTATTAACTATTTACCTACAGTTTAATAAATTACAATTCATTTTGTGCACGCTTTAGTTCATGTGTTTGACTTCTTTCTTACATGATAGTAAGTGGTGATGTAGTTCACGATGATAAACGGAGCTGACTTAGGTAATGAAAAACATGTTTACCCCACAGTATCGAGTCAAAAGACGGTGGCTAATTATTCCACTCCTTTCCTGTAGGCATTACGAATCACCAAGCAAATATTTTGGTTCGAGCAAGTGGTATGTCAACAAAAAAGTTTTATATGATTAACGAAAAAAACCTTTATAATAAAATCAACAACTTGAAAATAATATTAATAAGTTCTAAGTTTAATTTCATCATATTAAAAATATTACCATCATTGTGCATCTTAGCAAATGCACTTTCTTTTTCTTGTTTTGACTGTCGAAATATAAATGATTTTTAAAAATAAGAATGGGTTTACATCCGGTTGTAAAACGTAAATTGTAATCTTACCTACGTGTAACAATTTCAAACGTAAAGAACAAATCACTACTAACAATATTAGAGGTCAATCAAATACATTATGAAGTTGTGAAGATGGTGTTAAATACCTGTTACTTTTATAGGTAATTTTTTCATTCA
This sequence comes from Parnassius apollo, assembly GCA_907164705.1. Classification (NCBI taxonomy): domain Eukaryota; kingdom Metazoa; phylum Arthropoda; class Insecta; order Lepidoptera; family Papilionidae; genus Parnassius; species Parnassius apollo. The sequence goes on from CAJQZP010001196.1 coordinate 6,990,802, forward strand.
ATTCTATAGGCTAAGTCGCAATGTATTTAAATCAATTTTACGAATGTAAATGATTTCGTTCAAGAAGAAATATTGCGGTTAAAGTTCTGGTCAAGACGAAAGCGGCATTGGCATTGGAAACAGAATGTGCTGCTGCTGCATTTTGCTTGATAGAAAACTGAAGCTAGGAAGTTGTACAATGAGCATAGTGACACCTGATAGATCAAATGTTACTCACTTATACATATCTCCCAACTGAACGTCGAGGTTCTGCAGCTGCGCGAAGAGCTGACACTTATCGGTCCACACGTGCAGCTCCTGTACTAGCTCGGGCACTATGAGGAATGTACGCCAGCCTCCGATCTTCTTCGACTTGAGAATGTCGCCGAATATGTGGTCGCCTATATACAACACGTCCTTGCCTTTCGCGCCGATCAATTCCGTGAACACGTCGCATGAGCCTCAAAAATAATAAAACTATGAATAAAGAGAACATCTAATCTTAATAAAAAACTAAATTTGACAGCTGATGGTAGGTGGAAGCTGTGGCATACCTACATCTATTCTCAAGAAATCAAAATGTATATGCGTCGTCATCCCTATGGACTAAAACAGAATGCATCGCTTCCAGTAACAACGATCTGTTCTCTACACTCACAATAGATACAATTCATTTTGCAGTTGTAGGTGTTTATGAACCACCCATCACGACATCATATTCGAAGTTGGTTGCTGGTGTCCAAGGGCTGCAGTGGCCACGTGTCATCAGGTGGACTGTAAGTTCTTTTGTCATTTCAGTTTCATTTTTTTTAAACTAATATTAGGAACGAAGTACGCACGCAAACAAATTGCTTGTTATGAAACTTGATATAAAGTTTATCTAGAGTTGAAACTGTTATAGTCGTCTACAATTCAAAAGTGATAACTAAATCATACGATGGTAATTATATTTATTTAAACAAATGTTACAATTACAAGTGACAAGGTCTCTTTTATATAGGACAAACAAAAAGATCAATTAGAACCCGCGTAAAAGAACATATAGCTGATGTTAAGCATCAACGTTCCGGGAAGCCTGCAGTTTGTGATCATATTCTAGGCGGACCCAACCATTAGGTACATCAGATTTGATAGACCACAAATCCTCGCGAAAGAACACCGATTCCTATCAATGATGATACGTAAGACTATTGAAATTAAAAAACATCTTAGTTTCAATAAAGAAGTAGGCTGGGTACAACCACCTGCTCGGGGCCCTATAATCAATAAAATTAAAACTAAACCCAAGCATACCACTGCAAGACTTCAAGACACAGTCAGTTCATTTTGCATAGATCGGACCATAAACAATAATTAAAAAAAGCTAAAGGTATGTTTAACAATGACACGGAATCCCACGGCCTGGGGAAAACGGCCCAAACGCCGGGGGAAAAGTAATTCAAATTAAATGCGATAAAATCCGTAAAAGTAGTTTAGTAAGAGAACATGAGTAAAAAAAACCACGCGTCAAAACGGAGAGAAAATGCCAGAATATATAGAGTTGTACTTGTATCCGACAAAATAACTGACGATTGCCCATCATTATCGAAGCCGAGGCATTGAAGCAGCGCCCACGCTGCGATGATCTAAAACGTATGCGGTACCTACACGAGTGACTTGTCTAACAAAACACAATTACATTACACAATTTCGTCTTCATACGCACAAAAAACATACATTAAATATGCCTACCTCCCGAATAAACAAGTCCTTCATGCAGCGGTCCGACATGGTGTCCCATCTTCAAAGCTCCAGTGCGTGTGTCCACTTGCCTCAATGTTGTGCCCTCACCGAAAAACAGCGGCTTTTTAGCGTCCACTACTATCCAGTCGAAGTAGGTCCTCCAATTTCTGTGAGGGTCGTTGACCTATAGTGAAAACAAACTGTATAAATTTCAAAGGTCATAATTAAACTTCTAGTGACTACCAGCACGGGTTTAAGGTGAAGTGTTGAATGACCCGACCGCTCGCAACAACTGAAATGTAGGTGCCGATAGAAATTCTCCAGGAATCAGTTACAGTAAAGTAAAAAGTAAAGTTACAATCTATATACGTCCCACTGCTTTGCACAGGCCTCCCCTCATTTCTGAAAGGGGTTTAGGGCAAGGAAGGTTCCGCCGCGCTGCCCCGATGCGTGTTGGTGAACTTCACATGTCTTCGAAATATTTTTTTTCTTATTCCTCAGACATGCAGGTTTCTTCACGATGTTTTCCTTCACCGCTGAGCACGTGGTAAATCAGCACTTAAAATTGCAATTAACAATTTCATTGGTGCAGGCGGGGATCGAACCCGGGTTACTCGCGTTCTGTTATATTTACAGCGAGCGTTAACCATCTGAACTACTACGGCTCACTATCAGTTACAGCTAACATATCAAATCAAAGTCAACAACACTACGCAAACGACACAAAATGTAAACCGTGGTATTTTTCGTATAGACTTCGTAATATTTCTATAGAGTAGCAGAGAGCAGTAGAAACTTGACCGCTGGTTAATTGTTGGTATATCGCTTTATTAATGGTTTGAAGTTGATTTTGATACGTACAAGTAATGCAATTACAAGATGTATACAATAATAAGTGCCTGTGCATGTGCACTATTAGTGGAAACAAATAAGTGTCCTGACATTGTTTTAGGTCCGCCACATTTACAACATACCGAATTTGTATAAATTTTCCCGCAAACGAACGGAAAACTACCGTAGGTATATGATGGGACCTTGATTTTATACGGACATGATGCGTTCGGAATCCCGAATTGGAATTCCGAAACGGAATTCCATATTATTTATGTGGCCGGCCTTAAACCTCAAGTAACAAGACTGTTAAGCGCCTTCAGAATATCATCATTAACTGTCTGTTAGCTCAAGCTGCTGTCACAATTTCCTAATAACTACATGAAGCATTAATATTTCATAAAGAAGTTTTAAACCAATCCTTATATTTTACTACTGACACTGGCAAAAGTATAACCGTACAAATCCATTATAAAAGCACTCCTCTCCCTGGACACCTACAAGTCGAGTGGGCCTGACGGAATCCCCCCAATTGTGCCGAGGACGTGTGCTCCAGAGTTGGCACCGGTTTTAAAGCGTCTTTTCCGGTACTCCTACTCCCTAAGCGTAGTCCCAAAATCATGGAAGACGGCTTTCGTCCACCCGATCCCTAAAAAATGTGACCGCTCAAACCCGTCCAACTACCGGCCTATCGCCATCACCTCCTTGTTCTCCAAACCAATGGAGTCCATTGTAAACTGCCAGCTCATAAGGTACCTTGAGGATCACCAGCTGATTAGTGACCGCCAATACGGTTTTCGCCGTGGTCGGTCAGCTGGTGATCTTCTGGTCTACCTAATTCACAGATGGGCGGAGGCAGTAGAGTCCAAGGGGGAGGCATTGGCCGTTAGTTTGGACATTGCGAAGGCCTTCGATCGGGTTTGCCACAAAGCGCTTCTTTCGAAGCTCCCTTCCTGTGGGCTTCCCGAGAAATTGTGCGATTGGATCACCAGTTTTCTTGCAGATCGGAGCATCAAGGTCGTTGTTGACCGTGCAAGCTCCGATTGCAAGCCTATTAATGCTGGTGTTCCACAGGGCTGCGTGCTATCGCCAACGCTGTTTCTTCTGCATATCAATGATATGTTGCAAACCCGTAACATTCATTGCTATGCAGATGACAGCACTGGTGATGCTCTTTACACCGGTCGAGCCAATATTTCTCGGGAAAACGTCTCCGAGTGCCGGAATAAACTTGTGTCTGAAGTCGAGTTTTTGCTGAACAGAGTCTCGGATTGGGGGCGACTAAATCTAGTCCAGTTTGATCCCCAGAAGACACAAGTTTGCGCGTCAACCGCTAAAAAGAACCCCTTTGTCGTATCTCCTCAGTTTCAAGGCACTCCCCTTGTTGCCTCAGCCAGTATTGGAATCCTCGGCGTCGACATATCGAGTGACGTTTCTGGTCACTTGGAAGAGAAGGCCAAATTGGCCTCTAAAAAGCTTGGCGTGCTCAGCAGAGCGGGACAGTATTTCACGCCGGCACACCGCCTGCAACTTTACAAGGCGCAGGTTCGGCCGCACATGGAATACTGTTCCCATCTCTGGGCTGGGGCTCCCCAGTACCAGCTCCTTCCACTTGACCGCATCCAGCGCAGAGCGGCTCGATTCACTGGCACTGCGAAGAGATGTTGCATCTCTTTGCATTTTCTTTCGTATATACCATGGAGAGTGCTCTGAGGAATTGTTCGGACTTAATCCCAGCCGCCAAATTTCGTGAACGCACTACGCGGCAAACGTCCCGATACCATCCATACCATCTGGATGCTTGGCGGTCCACCACTGTACGTTTCAAGAGGAGTTTTCTTCCGCGTACAACCTTTCTGTGGAATAGTTTACCACCGGCGATTTTTCCGGACCGATACGACCTGGGGACCTTCAAGAAAAGAGCTTACTTCTTTCTAAAGGGCCGGCAACGCACCTGCAATTCCCCTGGTGTTGCGGTTGATCATGGGCGGCGGTAGTCACTTAACATCAGGTGAGCCGCATGCTCGTTTGCCCCCCTCTTCTATAAAAAAAAAACATTTCTATCCTACATTTTAATAATTATTTTAAACACAACAAAAAATATTTTGCCATCCTCAACTATTTTATATAATAAAAAATAACAATATGCATAATACATCACAATAACTTTTAGATTTATCCGTAACAGGAAACCGGAACCTTATTCAGTAGGCGGTATTCTAATGCCACATTCCAAACTCACTTTCTGATTCTAAACATAAACTATCGCATACATAATGCTTTCCGCTAACTAGTTTTTACTGACGTTAATTAAAATAATACGACACAAATATATAATAGTGACTTTGTACCGTGGTTTTAGTCTTGTAGAATAATTGCTGTAGAAATATATTCGCAAGTAATGTTACCCGAGTCAAAGTTTAAACGAAATATTATACAAATTTAAACATCGATGAACAGAAATAAATTTCTAGGAAAATTCCAAGCCGCGTCTGCAAATTGTATAATTCTATTCTAAAAATATAAAAAATATGAAGCGGTAGTCGACAAATTTAATCAGTACAGAAAAAAGTACAAAAGTATATATAATTATTTATATTAAGTTTTATTACGACAGTTTATCCGTAATGCCCAGTCAGCGGGCAAGTTTTACAAAGCCAAGATAGCAAGTTGTGCTAATAATTCAGCCAGCTAGTTACTCTGGCCGCGTGTATACAGAACCAACTTTATTGTAATAAAACTAATACTAATAGTAATAAGTAAGGGCGTTAATGGGTAGTGAACATTCCCTAGGCTATTCAACTTTACAACAAAAGTACCTTTTACTAAAGTTTAAATTTAATATATCTCGGATCAACTACATAAGTACTATTCGATAGTAACTGATTTAAATACATAAAAATGTAATACACTTACTTGCGCTCCATGCGGGAAATCGAACAGGTAATTCATGATTTTGTCCGTAAAATTGTAATCGCTGTTCGTCAGTATAAACAGCTTCGCTCCGCTCTCCCTTATTCTAGACAGGAACATTGGCAGCCTCTCATCCTTCTTCAGGTACAGATCCAGGTTTTCTATAGTCTTCGATTTGAGATCACCGTGTATATGGACAAAGTCTACTGCACTCCGCACATCTTGAAATATTGACTTAAATGACATAGCTAAATCGCCGCATCTCACTCCAGTCTTCCCCCTAAAACGAATCCATAAACGTTATGTAACGAAAATTAAAAAAACATATAAATTTTATTTCACCATTATCCTATTAAATTCTACAGGTGGACGAATGCAACGCTTGTAGTGTTTGATACAAACACCACGCTTGAGAAGTGAGTTGGTTATCACAAGGTCCATAACCTGGATATAGTATTTAGACCCAGCCAGTTATTGACAGGTGTCCAGCTCATTGCCAGTTTAGCGTACTAATCTATTAGACTTTATTATTGATTGTGATGTGATTCTACTTCCAATATATTAGTCATGCAAAAAAAAACCCAGTTTTCACCCTCATCATATTTTTCAACCGACTTCAAATAAGTAGGAGTTTTGCAATTCGTCGGAATCTTTTTTTTATTATAATTTATTGTAAAGGTGGAAGCCTGAAAATCCGTATTTTACCATTGTAAGAAAATTATCATCCTCATTCTCACAGACTATCAAAACTCACAGCTTAACATAGGTCAGGGAGTATATTGGCCATAGTTGGCACGTTTGGCAGGCGGTTTGACACACATTATTTTTTTTATAGAAGAAGGGACAAACGAGCATGCGGCTCACCTGATGTTAAGTGACTACCGCCGCCCATGATCAACCGCAACACCAGGAGAATTGCGGGTGCGTTGCCGGCCCTTTAGAAAGGAGTAAGCTCTTTTCTTGAAGGTCCCCAGGTCGTATCGGTCCGGAAAAATCGCCGGTGGTAAACTATTCCACAGAGAGGTTGTACGTGGAAGAAAACTCCTTGTGAAACGTACAGTGGTGGACCACCAAGCATCCAGATGGTGTGGATGGTATCGGGACGTTTGACGTGTAGTGCGTTCACGAAATTTGGCGGCTGGGATTAATCCGAACAATTCCTCAGAGCACTCCCCGTGATAGATGCGATAAAATACGCAAAGAGATGCAACATCTCCTCGCAGTGCCAGTGAATCGAGCCGATTGGAAAGCACTCGGTCGTCGACGATTCGAGCCGCTCTGCGCTGGATGCGGTCAAGTGGAAGAAGCTGGTACTGGGGAGCCCCAGCCCAGAGATGGGAACAGTATTCCATGTGCGGCCGAACCTGCGCCTTGTAAATTTGCAGGCGGTGTGCCGGCATGAAATACTGTCCCGCTCTGCTGAGCACGCCAAGCTTTTTAGAGGCCAATTTGGCCTTCCCTTCCAAGTGACCATGAAACTGCACGTCACTCGATATGTCGACGCCAAGGATTCCGATACTGGCTGAGGCAACAAGGGGAGTGCCTTGAAACTGAGGGGATACGACAAAGGGGTTCTTTTTAGCGGTTAACGCGCAAACTTGTGTCTTCTGGGGGTTAAACTGGACTAGATTTAGTCGCCCCCAATCCGAGACTCTGTCCAGCAGAGACTCGACTTCAGAAACAAGTTTATTCCGGCACTCGGAGACGTTTTCCCGAGAAATATTGGCTCGACCGGTGTAAAGAGCATCACCAGTGCTGTCATCTGCATAGCAATGAATGTTACGGGTATGCAACATGTCATTGATATGCAGAAGAAACAGCGTTGGCGATAGCACGCAGCCCTGTGGAACACCAGCATTAATAGGCTTGCAATCGGAGCTTGCACGGTCTACAACGACCTTGATGCTCCGATCTGCAAGAAAACTGGTGATCCAATCGCACAATTTCTCGGGAAGCCCATAGGAAGGGAGCTTCGAAAGAAGCGCTTTGTGCCAAACCCGATTGAAGGCCTTCGCAATGTCCAAACTATTTTCTTTTCGCGTTGTTATTAGGAAAACCTGGCTACCCATATCCTGATTTGTTTCCTTCTCTCGCCTTTTAGGAAACTCACGGGACAATATGGGGTAGTGGATATTCCCACATCTCCAATACACCGTAAACAACATAAGTAGTATGAAAACTTCAAAATAATTTAAGTAAAGACAAGTGTTATTTATTCAAAAGTTCAAAGTTAATTTTAAACAGCTACAATAGCAATTCCTTCAAAGAAAATTTCGTAAATTTTTCCATGCTCGTATTTGGTACGAGTCTTCGTAAATTTCACTAAAATAAAATTTAAGGGAATTTGTTTATTCGCACTAACTTTTTACGGATCTTTACTGAGTTTACTTTTCCCACACGACGCTGTGAGACAGCACGCGTTTTAGCCATGCTCACTGACGAGTTCAATCCTTAGATTAGTGCAACCTTAAACTCACTTAGACGGCCGGCCAAAGGAGAACCACGTTTATGTTTTACTGTTTGTTTTGATGTTTGAGGAATACTAGACGAGATGTGTCATAATTTCTAAACTCTGCGTTTACTCTGTTCTACAAAACATGTATTCGGGATATTATGTACTTCATGGCGTAAAATCATTAAACTAAGTTTATATCTATTACGTGTGGTTGTAGTATATAGTACTTGTAGTAACATAATAATAAATATAAAATATTCTGTAAGTAAATATATTTTTCTAGTTTTCTATTTTTTATTCTTCTATGGCTACAGGTCTCCTACGAATTCATTTCGTGTGTTGTATTTATAACGGAAAGGTAAGTTTTATAGGCGGTATTGCCTTGTCGGTGTAGTGGTCATAAACGTGGCTGCTAAACTTGAGGTGCCAGGTTCGAACCCAAGTCAGGCAAAATCAGTTATTGGGTTTATTCCGTGAAAACATTTTTAAAAGCAGCCCGAAGTCAAAAAGGTAGCAGTATTTAATCCCCGTGCCCCGGAAAGTACGTAAAAACGTCAGCCTTGCGCCTAATCTCTCTCCAGTTGTGTCAGATTGCAGTCCCATCGGAATATGAGAGTAAGAGTGCACCTGTGCTTGCGCATCATACACTCGAACACTCCAATCCTGTCCTCCGCAGATATAAGGGTAATCTCCGTTGCAGCTGGCCGCCGTGACCGAAATCCGGTCTGGAGGATATTATAAAATGAATATCAGGGAAATGTAAAAATATTTTTTTTTATATAGGATAGAGTGACAAACGAGCACACAGTCCACCTGATGGTAAGTGGTTGCTGCGGCTCATAGACATCTACATCTATCTTCGATTACAAATCAAAATGCAGATGCGTTTAGCTGGAATGCCTAGTTTCCAGTAAAAAGGGTCTCCGGTTCTCTACACTCACTACACTGAACACAGCAGCATTAAGCGACTATTTTACCCTGGTATTCTGTGAGAGCGTGGTCCTTCCCCGGTTGAGCCGACCCATTCGTGCTGCAACTATACTAATCTTTTTGAATCCAAATTATGTTACGACATAACTTGGCCACTTACCATTTTTGTATTATATATATATATATATATATATATATATATATATATATATATATATATATATATATATAATATTAACTTAATATACATTAAGTAAGAGGTAAGTAAATTTACTTTTGATTAAATAAGTGTAGATGAAATAATGAAAGCAATGAAAAGCATGAAAGCAGGTAAGGCAGCCGGATATGACAGAGTATCAGTGGTGGCAGGCCTGCTGTACACCTTGTTTAATTTATGTTGGGAATTAAAACGGGTACCGGATGACTGGTGTAAAGCAGTTATAGTACCATTATAAAGGAAAAGAGTCACAGCAGGACTGCAAAAACTACCGTGGTATCAGCTTGCTTAGTATTGTGGGTAAGCTGTATGCTAAGGTGTTAATTGAAAGAGTTATGAAAGAAACTGATGGAAAAATTTGGGATGTGCAAGCGGGTTTTAGAAAGGGAATGGGGTGTACAGATCAAGTCTTTTCCATGCGCATGATTGCGGAGAAGTTTTTGGCCAAAAACCAGAAAGTTTTTTGTGCGTGTTTGTGTTGGAAAAGGCTTATGACAGAGTGGACAGGAATGTGTTATGGCAAACACTGAACTCATATGGGTTGAGCGCTGGTTTGATACAGGCATTAAGGTCTCTTTATAGGGACTCTAGTGCTTGTGTCAGGATCAATGGGGTCTACTCGGACTGGTTTGGCATCAATCAAAAAGGTGTCAGACAGGGCTGTGTGGCTTCCCCTTGGCTGTTCAACCTATTTATGGACAGGTGTTTGCAAACTTTGAAAGATGAAGAATGTGGGTTAAGAATGGGCGAGTTAACCGTCAAATGCCTTTTGTATGCCGATGATCAAGTCATATTTGCGTCATCGGCGGCTGAGTTGCAAATGATGGTTACATTAATGAACTGGGAATTAAAAGAAAGGGGAAGGAAAGTGAACGCAAGTAAGACGAAAGTGATGGTTTTTGAAAGAGAAGAAAGCAAAACGGTATGTGAAATAAGAATAGAAGGAGAGTTAATTGAGCAAGTGGATGAGTTTGTGTAATTGGGATGTGTATTTAGCAGGGATAGTAGATATGATAGGGATATAGAACGACGAGTAAATGCAGGGAATAGAGTGAATGGGGCACTAAACTCTATTATGAAGAACCAGAATGTGTCAAAAAAGGCACGTATGGTAATTCATAATGCTGTGTTAGTCCCTACTTTAATGTATGGTAGTGAAAGCTGGGTGTGGCAGAAGAAGCACGAAAGTAGAATAAATGCTGTAGAAATGCGGTCTTTAAGGAATATGCTAGGGTTGAATCTGAATGACAGGGTGAGAAATTGCGTGATAAGAGATAAATGTGGTATGCAAGATGATGTTGTGACCAGGATTAAGCAAGGAATGCTTCGGTGGTTTGGTCATGTAGAAAGAATGAATGAGGAAAGAGTGACATAGCAAATTTATATGGCGGATGTGAACGGCCGAGTCGGGAAGGGACGCCCTAGGAAAAAGTTTATCGAACAAATTGGCGATATTTTGAAAATGGGCCACGTTAGAAGTACCCTTAACCGACGAACATGTATGCGTAGATATATGGATGTAAAGGAGGCGAAAGAGGTATGTCAGGATCGTGTCAAATGGAAGTCCGTAGTCTCTGCCTACCCCTCTGGGTGACAGGCGTGAGTGTTTATGTTATGTTATGTTATGATTAAATAACATAATTTAATTCAAGAATACATTACCTTGTGTACTGCGGCGAGTTCGTGAAGAAATCTATTAAACAAGCTATTAAATAAGTCTCAGGTAAATTAAACAATGTGTTTAATACATAAACCCTTGATTCATCTAACGTCAAAAATTTATTTGGATATAACTCGTAGACTTGCGAGCTGAAACAACAAAACCATTAAATATCCAGTCCTAAATTAAGATTAAAAACAACAATTTAGTCGAACATTTCACTTACTGTTTTAAAAATTCAAATCCATGCACACAAACTAGAATGTTACCATAAGCATCTACTTTTAGTAGGTTTCCGTATAAAGTATCGAACCACAGACCTCTGGAATCAATGTTAGATCATTAGTTATAATACCAGATATTATTTCTAAATTAGGAAGTGAAAACATAACAATAAGGACAGATTGAAAGAGAACAAAAGTAAATAAATAAATAACTACAATAATACCTCATCACATTATACGACCTTACAAAATTCAAACGATTAAAAACTTTTATCAATTTATCTGAAATTATAGAAGCCAAATGTAAGTATTTAATCAATCTATTTTCAAAATTAAAGTATAAATGGATGTTACATGTTTATAATATCGACTTGTATTTGTCAGACAACTCGTAATGTCTCTTTTATAATGAAGGTTTTTGTAAATCTACGTAAAAGAAAAAATAATTCAAGTGGAATTTAGTGAAAACTTTAACATGTGTTTATTACTTGCATATTAGGTATAAACACATTCGTATACTTAAAAAAAATATTTCGAAGACATGTGAAGTTCGCCAACACGCATTGGGGCAGCGCGGCGGACACTTCCTTGCCCTGAAACCCTCTCAGAAATGAAGGGAGGCCTGTGCCCAGCAGTGGGACGTATATAGGCTGTAACTTTACTTTAACTTTTATACTTAAAAAAAATAAAATTGGAAACTCATCACTTGGCGATGTTTTGTTGTAAATAATATTGTTTTATATTTTTTATAAAACTACACGCTCACATAATCTATGTCGTAGCTAAGTAATAAAATAGAAACGGCGAAATTATGCTATGTTTTATTTATTATTATGGCATTAAGTATGCTAATTTATGTGCAAGATGGCATAATATCAGCTTTATGTAATTTATTATCTTTATTATTATCATTATAAATATTATTTTATATCCCAAATCACATTATACAACTAAAAAAATAACGTTTAAGTTGTGTGCGAGTCATGTAGGTGATAAAGACTAATTTTAATGGTAACGAGATTCTTCATCGAGCTTACTCACCATTCGTTGAACTGTGTGCTCGTTTTCTATGAAAAAAGTTCTATTGAAAACAATTAAAATAATGAGTAATTTAATATATGCATAATACGCCTAAAATGTAGAAAATAAGTGTGTTGCTACGGCCTTTATCGCACACCATCCGTTATTAATTCTAATAATAGATAATAAAAAAAATTTATTGCAATGTTCGAGATTAGAGTCTACCAATATTGAGTTATCAAATGCTGTCATCGCACATTCTTGTCGCAGTGTGAGCTCAGACGGAAATCTTGAAAGACATTATGGATCATAATGAATAAATTATGCGTTATGTGTATATTATGTTTGTTAGATTCTTTTAAATAGAGTGTTGAAACAATAATATTTGTCGTTAATATTTAGCTATGCCGATGTAATAATGGGATAAGTACCTATAAGTACCAAATCTAGTAAGTATGTAAAGAAAAAAGAATCATTTTCCGTAACAAAGTACCTTACTTTCTAAATCCTAATACACAATAAATTAAAACAAAGGTTACGTAACAAAAACTGTAAGTTTTATACGATTTCATGAGGTTATTACGATTATAAGAGCAACAAGAATACAACTATCGTAAGTTCGAGAGTAGCAACGGCGGTATAATATCGACCACCGATAAAGGAATTAAATTTAAATAAGACTTATTCCATCACAAAAACTCGCTTCATCGTATCATTTTCGTTATAATATATTCTTTAAAATCTAATTAAAAAAAAAAACGAAAGCATATCTCGATAAATGTATACATCATCCCAACATTATTTCGACCCAAAAACAATTTCTTTATTTATCACGTGACAAGATATGTTGCGTTATTTTCATGCGAGGTTTGACACGTAAAAAACATTACAGGAAACTCGTTATAAATTTTATATGTAGTTAGATGATTAAACAAATGTTGGCAATTGGATTCTACGGATATTTGGAACTGAATGTCTACTTTTGAACACGTGAAGTAGAGAAAGGTGTCGTAGCACACCTTCTTCAACTCATCATCAACTAATTGCGGACAAAATGAAAGCCAAATCGCACTTCAGGACTGGAATCGTACTTTTGCCGCGCGAGAGTTTGGTACCTCTCTCACTTTAAGAAATAAAAATCAAATAACTAATGAAGGTATATATGCAAGTAAATAATTATGAGGTAAATGAAGATGTATACTAGGCATATTATGCGTCCCACAGCTGAGCAAAGGCCTCCTCTCATTTGCCAATATGGAAGAAGCCTGCGAAACCTCAACGCAGAAAATTAACAGTCTTTCAAAAAAAAATTATCTGTTAGATAGAGCAAGTGACAAATCGATATTTAAATTTGAAACTAACAATCTTTTTTTCTTTGGTGCTATAGGAGTTCGAACTCGGGTTGCTCGCTTACTTCGACGAATATGGCTAACGTTTATCCCTTGAGCTACCATAGCTCTTGTAGAAAAAGAACTGGTGATTCCATCTTTCTATTACAACTTTTTTTTATCAGTGATCGATGATTACAACCTACCGAAAGTCCACAACTGGACAGGTCCTCCCACAGACGCCCTCATAGAGGACTGGGGACTGTTACTGCCACAGTGAGGACTGATAGTTGCCACAGTTGCCACATTTGCCACGCTTGGCAGGCGGATTGGCATCTGCAGTTTTTTATTTTGAGTTGTCAGAAAAATGCTACTGCCCATCTCGTTTCTTTTCCCTCTGCCGCATCTTATGACAACCCACAGGATAATGGGGGTGATAGATACTCCTTTACTGCCACTACACGGCGGAAAACTTTAAGACTGAACGATAATAATTACATAATAATAGTAGCGCGAACATTGAAACACTCACCTAACGGGAAAAGAAGGATCGTATTCAAATTCTAATATTTCACGCGGGTATCCCTTGCTAACTAATCTCTCTTTGGTTAAATTAAATCCAAGTGTTTCATACTGCGGCGATTTGTATTCTGAAAATAAAAAATTAAGTTTTAAATATAATGAAAATTTAAAAAGATTCATAAATTAATTATGTAAAGAACATAAGTAACTAAAAACTTGTATAGATTGAAAATTTGTTCTTAACCGGTTTAGTCTATCCAGCAGAAGGCCTGCAGGTAGTACTAAAGTGTCAACTATACAAACAACAGCAGTGTTGGGAGGCTCCCCTAAAGATGCAGTGACCACTTGGGAGAAATGCATGAACCCGATGGGTGCAGCCGACTCAGATACATCATACAATGTGTCGTTTTTTAGGGAGGCCTATGTTTAGCAGCGAACTTGTCATGGGCTGTAATTATGATGATACAAATCAAGAAGAATATTCTCAACTACACAAAACTAAGACAAAGCCTCGGCTATCCGCAAAAATTAAAATTTATGTTAGTTTGTGATTTTTATTTACTATTATTTTACGATATAAATTATACAAAAATTCTTAAACTAAAATATTTCCATAGAGAATTTTGTTCATATACCAGCCAATGTGTAATCCATATCAAAACCGTAGAATTTCACATTTTCCAAGTGCAGTGACCTGTTCACGAAGATTCTGTAACAAAAAAAAATCTATCATTTGTGTGATATTCCAAACGTAGATGTACCGTACGCCACATTCATTTGGTCGACAGTTATCCCTGTACTTTCATTAAAATGTTTAATAGTAAAGTTATGACTTATGACTAAATAATGAATATCTAAGACCTTATTTATAAAGAAAACTGATACAAAAATACTAAGGCGGCCCAACGTCCCAGTAATATAACATTAATTAAGTTAAAAAAATATGAAGTATAATATTCTAAGGCATTAACTTCCTGGTAGGAATATAGAATCACGATGCTTTTATATCAGGTCAAGTATGTCTTAAAATAGTATTTTAAAGGGTCATGGACTCATTGGACACATCTCTGTAACATTCTCGTATTTGTGTGAATAGCAGTGGAAGAAAAATATTATGTTTAAAAATACATACTTTAGACGTTCATGACACGACAATTTTTTTTAAATTATTGAATATATTTTGTGAAACTTATGCATTGAAGTAATATGTACTTACGTACGTACGTACTACATAATGCTCAATGAACTTATAGCTGATTTTTATCAATGTAATCGTCATACAACAGTTATTATACCTGACTGGAAACTGGATACAAAAGTATAATAATAATTAGAGATAAAACGGATATCCGGTAACCATCCGGTATTCGTCCTATCCGGCCTAAAATTACTATCCGGCCGGATACCTGATTTTAAAAATAACCCTAAATATAAAATTTTGTTAAGTACTTCATGTACGTCAGTTAACAAATATAATCAGTAAATACAAAATTTTCATTTTAAATCTCACAAAATTAGTACTCGTACTGCGCTAAGGGACAGAATAAATAAACGTACTACGTAGCAAAGGGCAAATTGTGGAGAATAAATACTAATTTATCTGCATTGAAAGGTAAGAAGCAGTTTCGTCTGTCATAAACAAGGCCAGTTTCAGGAAAAAGTCTTTCGCTGTACACACTGCTGCAGGATATTGAAAGAAAGATTTTGACATACTTCGATAAATTTGGGTATTGTGTAGCAATACCTTCCCACCAAATGTAAGGGTCACGATCGTAAACAGTTTGCACTCATTTTACTTTTCACTCTTGCGATGCACCAAGCGGCAATTTTTGGCGGAATATCCGGCGGCCAGATATCCGGCCATCCGGTGATAACACTGACCGAATATCCGGTATCCGGCCAAACAGCTATCCGTTTCATCTCTAATAATAATATAATAATCATCATCTTTATTCAGGCAATTTACACCCATAACCAGTAAAATCAATGAATTAAAAATCAATTTTAGAAATAAATAAATAAATGTCAATCAATCAAAAATGTGATCAAAATAATAATTTACCTTTAAATAATAAAAATTAAAAATCCAACATCATTTTAAGTAGGCAGAAATGTCAGTATATAAAATAAATTGATCGAAAAAAAAACAAAATCGCAATTAATCAATAAAACAAAATAAAATAAAATCATAATAAATAACAGATTTACACAATTGTATCGGTCAGCAGACAATCAATTATAAGTTCCTCAGAGGCAAATGTATACCAGTATGTCTGTGGGAGCAATGCCGGATGATATGACAGTCTAAACTTTCCGCGAACATCGCCAGGACAGTGTTGGAGCTGGCCAGCACTCTGCGCACCGCTGACGCTGCCCGCTTGCGCATGGTGGCATGCAAGCAATAGGTGTGCGTGCATCAGCGAACGTACCAGAGGCGCTACAAAATTGAGGCAGCCCCATCACAACCCTAAACACATAATTGTATTGAACGCGGAAGACGCTGTACCTCTTCCTAGTCTAATTACTAAAAAAGTGAAACAACTGAACTATTTAAGAATTACCGTTATATAAACAACAGTCATACTTAGTATGTTTATGTTGTTGTATTTTAATTAATGAATGACTGAATAATCCTAATTCACATCTTAATTTCTTAATCACACAAGTGATAAAAAAGTGGTAAAATTAAAAAATTCTACAACCGACTTCAATATCGATAAAAAAAATGAGAACATCATCAATGTATTCGAAGTCAAATATACACATTATTAAGGATAACTCAAAACCTACACGGGAGAAGCATCAGCTTTTAAATAAAAAAAGAACTATCAAAATCGGTTAGCACAGAAAAAGTTCTGAGGTAAAAAAAAAACATACAGTTAAATTTAGTACCTACTCCTTTTTGAAGCCGATTAGAAATAGAGTATTACAGATAAAGTAACAGCACACACTTACCTTAAGGTGGGCTATGTGCTGCAAGAAAATGTGAAAGTAGGTAGATACCTGTTTGCATGTTTTTCGTTCGTCGCTAAAAGGACGTTTAAACGTTTAGTTCTGTTTCTTGTTAACATTCTATATTATGAGTGTTTTGCTTTACCCGCAGCCAAAAGCAAATTATTTATTCTGTGGTCGTTACTTATTTCAACATTAATAAAAAAACTTCAATCACAATAATATAGAAAAATTCCAATATTATTTATTACGTAAGGGTGACATTATTATAATCAAAAAAAACTACTATAAAAACTAAAGATTTTGATGTATTGAAACAACATGTTTACAATTGCTGGCGACGCATTTACGAATTGAATTGGAGATAACATTTTACTACGCACACAAATATAAAGTATATGTTAGTAAATGCAAGTTACATTCATTGCCCTTGTTCGAGTGCGACAGCTGACCTCATTCTAAAATACACACTACTTTTGGAAATATAAATGAAACGCATTTAAACGTCACTTATAATTTATAATGTTATAATAATTGCGTATGACAACAATAAGGACGACAACGGAAGAAGCCCGTGTCCAGAAGTTGTCTTTTACAATCTGATAAAGAATTTTTTTAACGGGGACCAAAGGTAAAAGGTTAAGTGTGATAATACGGGTACTTCCAATCTACGAGAACTACCAGTATTTAATTTATAATATATAATTTTTATAGCATTGGGTGACAAGCGAGTACACAGTTCACCTGATGGTGTGTGGATGCTGTGGCCCATACATCCACATTTATCCTCAAATAAGAATCAAAATGCAAATGCGTTGTCACACCTGAGGTATAAGATAGTTTAAAAAAACTAACGAAACGCCTAACGATAACATTATTTATTTTATAGGTCCTGATCAGAATAAAATTATTAAATTATTGTATTGTCGTCGGCCATTGATACGAGTGCACATTTTGAAGTCAACCGCTCGTTTACAAGGTGTCGAAAACTACATTAAATGATTTTTTTTATATATAGAATAAGGGTGACAAACGAGCACACAGTCCACCTGATGGTAAGTGGATGCTGTGGTCCATAGACATCTACATTTATCATCGATTAAGAATCAAAACTCAGATGCGTTGTCACCCTTGAGGACTAAGATGGAATGCTTCGATTCCAGTAAAACGGGTCTCCGGTTCTCTATACACACCATACGAAACACAGCAGCATCACGCTGGTATTCAATGAGAGCGTGGTCCTGCCGCGGTCGACACATTCGTGCTACAACTTTAAAACGGAACAGTCATATCGCCATCTAATAAGTTCTATATTTTACGATAACTATGTCTTCTAAACAGATATCTACATATTATTATTAGATATTTTCCAACATACTCGTATATTGGAAGCCGGTTAACATTTTTTTCGCCAGCGCGAACCAAATAATTTGTGTAATAAATATGTCATATGTGCAATAAATATGACATCTATATGTATAGGAGGTTCGAAATAGACAGCGCCACTCCAGCAAATCACCTTGCTAAGTCTACTGAATAGAAAACACATTATTCACAAACTACTCCATGGTTCACGCTGAAAACTTCGACAGTAATACCAAGGTTTTATAAACTACTCAAAACAAAATAGGGCCCACCCCACCATGTTTTATAAATGAATTTTACAGATTCTTTTTCTTTTTTCCGTTTTTATGATTAGGAATGAATAAATTAAAGTTTTCGAAAGTGTGTGAACATCAACAAGAGTAAGTTTAGCCATTTTTATGGAATTTTGTCAAAATTTACAGTTTTTAGGAAAGTTTACAGAAATTATTGATTTAAGTAAAGTTTGATTTTGATTTTTATTATTGACTAAATCAATGAGTTTGGTGGTGCTCAATAGCGAGTAGGCCCTCCTCTGTTCCGTATGCACTCTCTAAATCTATCTGGGACACTTTCAATCAAGTGGGTGATGTTTTTCTCGGCTATTCGCTCGCAACACAATTTTAGGGCGTTTAATGAGCTCTTGTCGATTAGTCACATTACTGAAGTTCGATTTGAGGCAACCAAGTTGAATGTTCTAGTCTAATGAATGATATAGCGAATCAAGTCGCCAACAAGAGATAAAGGTTAGATCATGTGGTAGCCACGTCTGTAAAAGGAGTGCTACCTATGTGAACATGGTTCTAAATAACAGGATAGCACAAAAATAAGCAGATGAACAAATACGCAATGAAAGCAACCAAAAACTAGGAAGATAATGACGAGTTGGAGAAAAATACCTACAGGAGGACAGCAAACAGCGTTACGGGTTTTGAAAAACTAGTGTGCCAAACTCTGTCAAAGAAACATTAAAGAAAACAGCCAATGCTTTCCCACTGCACTCAAAGGCCTCGCCCCATATATGAGTGGCATACGCTAGAAGGTCTCCAGTTGACGGATTTTAGCGAAACAAATTCCGGCGGTCACTAAGGAGGTTGTTCTTTTCTAGTTATGCCATGAGGTGGGCGTACTATATTCGCTCCGTAATTTTTAGTATGGGTATGGAGGTAATTGAAATTGGCCGAATGTTGGCAGTCGGCTCGGCTGCCCTTTTTAATACAGGCTGCACATTGGCTAGCTTCGAAAACTAAGGTACAACACCAGTCGTCACAAGAGAAGAACAAACGAGTCCACACAGGTGACAACTCAGACGCCCAAGTCTTTAGAACTAAAGCTTTATTGTCAGATGGTTTGGCAGAGAGCTTAAAGTCGATGTGTTTAATACTGTCGAAACTGGCTTTGCGTAATGCACTTTTAAGACTTGCCGGCTTGGTTAACGACACTCTGCATAAGGCTAACCCGGAACTTTGCAGTCTCAAACACCGACTCAAGATAAATACGCTATAATATGCTTTCGCTTTTCAGATCTGGAGCGTCGTTCAACCATAGACGAGCTTTACCATCGATGAGTACGTCAACAAAAGAGATGAAATACTCTAGCTTGCTTCATCGGTAATAGAACAGGCTCTGTTTGACAAATCTTTAGACTAGAAGCAGACCTGCCGCCAAGGAGAGATGCGAAGAAATGCCGCATCTCATCGCAATCTGCTGACTTGTATGGCACATTTTCCACACACTTTATAAATCGTAGTTAGGGGGAATATCCAGGCCGCGATCACGATTACCTGAACATAGTACTAGTCCGAAAAGTTAGTAGAAAGCCGAGACAATTGGCTGTATACAGATGGGCACATCGACATCGAGTACGATAGTTTTCCTACCACAATTTTAAGCTTGCTTTACCAACTGGAGTTAGAGCTAGAGCCTCAGTGACAACGCAAAATTCCACTTCTCTTCCAGCGCAGTCGGTCTTCTTTCATTACCAGAACAAACAAATTTTTTTTTGATAACAAGGCATTCCGTCTTAGACCGTAGGGATGACATCGCATCTGCATTTAGATTCTTAAAAGACGATAAATGTAGGTGTCTTTAGACTACATGTGCATTTGTTTTCAACCCTTATTTTTTTATAGAATAGGGTGACAAATTAGCACACAGTCCACCTGATGGTAAGTGGTTGCTGTGGCCCATAGACATCTACATCTATCCTAGATTACAAATCAAAATGCAGATGCATTGTCACCCGTGAGGACATAGATGGAATGCCTAGTTTCCAGTAAAAAGGGTCTCCGGTTCTCTACACTCACCATACGAAACGCAGCAGCAATAAGCTACTATTTCACGCTGGTATTCCGTGAGAGCGTGGTCCTTCCCCGGTCGAGCCGACCCATTCGTGCTACAACTATACTTCTAATATAACTGCAGCATGCCTCTACCATGTATACCACTTATTTAAATTGTATCTTCGTGAAAATGTCGAAATTAAAGAACTTGGGGAGAAAATACTTTATTTATAATAAGCAAGTTGCTGAATTATTAAAAATATGCAACGAGAACTCAATAAATAGAGATTATATCTCAATGAGACGAGTTTTTGTTATGTAATGACACCACATAAACTTGTGTACAGTAGCATAAAGCTGTCGCTAATGATCTTTTGCGGTTTGTAATGGAACCCACCTATTTAACCTATATACAAAGTAGCGTGAATAGCTACTTGTTTCTAACATTTTTTAATTATACAAGAGTGTGATAATATGCGGGGTATTCATGATCTCTAGATCATGAATACCCCGTCCACTCCGAAAATGTATATATTTTAAGTACGAATTTGGCCCTTACTCAAATCTTATATTGAGATAAAAGAATAGCTTGAGTGAAACTACAGTCTAACATTCGTGTAGAAATTTCCTCATGACTAGAAGAGAATGGGAATTTCTATTAATTTGAAGCAGATTAGCACTGCTGCTCTACGGTAGAGCAAGGAAAGTTAAGTTTCCAGGCGTTCGGTTTTATATTACATAACAAGCGACCCAATTTTCCTGCTCGGAATAAATTGGGAAATCTATTAAAAAGGTTAAGGAAACCCGTGTAACTATAAAACTTTTCGAAAATGTACTTTCCTTATAATGATTTTATTATTGCTTCGGAGAAACGCTGTAGAGGAACTTTACAAGATCAACACGTATATTTATTTTTTCGCAACGTTATCTAATATAAGTACCCCGAAAATTTTTGATAAACACTATAAGTTATATCAACGGAAAAGACACGTAGATACCGTGAATGATTTCGTACACACAATTAATACAACATAGATAAATTTCCACTAGCATCAGGGTACCGGTTACGTCAAAAATATGACAACATCGAGAACGTAAACGGCTTGTTAGTGAAATAGAAAATTATGCAAATCAATCGCCTCTTTAAATCATTAATATCATTATTAAAGGAAAATTATTACAAAAAACATTACGATAAGCTTAGTTATGACTTATGATTATGTAAAAGTAATACTTAGCTGACGAAAATCTGTTTATTCCATTTTTAAATTAATTTTAGTAAAGTAAATAGTATTACAACTAACCAAATTGTAATAATTAACTTTTTTAAAGTAAAATATTAATTTTGAGCTAACAGATCAAATAGTTGAAGTAATAGATGATCTAAAGAAAACTTTTGTCTTTAACATGTTATCATGTCTATAATACCAACAGTTGTACAGCTGCAGTTAAGGGGATAGAGTAAGTCAGCTCAAATTCTAATTTCGTCCCCACTTGCCCGCGCGTCGTACGCTATGTACCGACATGTTTGTAATCACTAATACTGTAAGTAGAAAGGTCGTTAGACACTTATTTCATTAGATTTATCATATTTATGCCTGTTTCTTAACACCAAGCCAGTCGCTTCTTATTTTTATTACGGTTATTTCCCATTTTAATTTTACGTCGTCCTGTTGCGTAATGTATATTCTGATCGTAAGCGACACAACCTCCCCGTTCAAAGGCCGAAGCGAAGTGACCGTGCGGCAGGAATCACGCTTCAAAAGGCCGATAGTTTAGGTAATTTTTTTTTCAGTGAAAATAATGGTATTTTAAAAAAAGTAAATAACATAAGCACTGCTTTATAGTTAGTTCAGTTAGTATGCAAAGTTTCATGATCTTATTTAAAGTATTTTATGAATAACAGCGGTTAATTGTTTATTTTAGAGGTAACTTTGGATTTTTTCTATCGAGAAAATTTTACGAAATCGTGTTTTCGTCTAACATAATCCTTAACAAAATTAATGCTGCAATATTTTCGGCATAACGAAGGATCTTGCTAAGCCATTTGAGATTATATTTCCCCTTAATAAATAATATTGCAGCCATAGGTTAAGGTGATGTGGGCGCCAAAAGCAGATTTTTCACCTTTAATAGGTGCGCAGAAAATAAATTTTTGTCATTAGAAACTACGAATCCACCTTTTTCTAAATTTATTATGAAAGTTAAAGTTTTTTCTTAGTGCATTATGTTGGCCAAAACATGATTGAAACATTTTGGTTCGATAGAAAAAGATAGCAAGGTTTTCTCAAAATCTACAATTTAGGTACGTTCACTTAGTGAAGCTGTTTCATTCGATTGTAATGAAATCAATTTCAATTAAATTCAGGCTATGTGTTCACCAGTAAATACGAAAGTAAATTATGGGTTTATTTTTCAACTTATAAAAGAGTATATATAATTTAAAAAAGAAATATCAAATAAATATTGTGCTATTAAACAGCGCGCGGGCCGACCAAACAGTCCATATAAAGCGTGAAAAATCTGCTTTTGGCGCCCACTTCACCTAATATGTAAAAGGGTCAACTCGACCTAAAAAGGGCCAACCACGCATAGTACCAATATCAGTGTCAACTACCAGCAAATGTCTACTGCCTGTTGTATCTATATTCAAGTGGTTATTCCCAATAACGGTCATTACACGGCAACTTACAATAAACCTTTATAAGGTTACAAACACTGTATATTTGGATCATTTTCTAATTAAATTAAATTGAGAATATCCTGTATTTACTGTCGTTTCTATTATGGAGTGTAGAAGTAAGGAGTACCAACTCCCATAGTAGAACAGTTGAAAAAGTGGCCATCCGTAAACAGTAAATAACAGCTCAAAAACTCTCCACAACAGCGCTGGAGTAGCTACTGGGATGAAATGAACTTAGCAGTTGTCGACGGTTTAAGTGTGGTGCTAAACTGCTCAGTAGCTCTGAAATCTAAAATAATTTTATTTAGTAAATATAACCTCGAAAAAGTCGTCTATCCCACTAATATTTTCCTGTGCGTTCTTTAAAATTTACCACGTAGTTATAGTGGCGCCACCCTTATTTAACGGTTTTTATGGACACCTTTTAATACACAGTCTGTACTCCTTACTTCTACACTCCATAGTTTCTATCTTATTACGAAGTTGATTCAAGAAACTGTGGCTCAATTATGAGCTGCAGGAAGAATGGGTCAGCTCGATCAGGGACGAACTAACTACGCCTTCACATGCCATGTGTACCGATTCGTGCGGGACATTTCGATCTTCAGGGGTCTGGTGACACGTTCCGATTCACGCTTAATCGGGACGCCAACTGTCCCGTTTTTTATTTACCTTCTTCGTAGACCACTTTCTGCCACTAGTTAATTTCTTCAAGCGGTTCTTTTCAATAAACAAAGTGACATTATGCGTGGGATGCAAGGATTTATGTCTGAGAGTTTGAGGTTACAATTTCATTATTAATGAACGTGTGCTTTGTTTTATAGTATATATTGCCGTTTTGTTAAGTTACAAAAAGACTTGGTTTTTTTTTTGTAGCAATTGTAGCCGTTCCGATTTGAAAACCAAATGCTCGATTATTTTTCCTTCCGTCCCGAAATCTGATAAATTGGACCTGGACCTGACAAAACTAACCTCACAGAATATCAAAACGCACCGGTGTTTGTTATGGTTAGTGACGAGTAATAGACTTTTACTTGATAGCTTACAGTTCCATTTTAATTTACAATGGCGATAACAAAGGTATTGTTGCGCGCTTAAGTTGACGTCATGTAGTGTCAGGGACGAGAGCGGGGGGAGCTTTCCAGAATATGACATCACTAATCTTTCAACCGACAGCGCCATCTGTCGGTTGAAAGAAGTCGGAAGAAGTCGGTTGTATTTACTTGAATGTTCTGGATGTTTCGGTGCTAATGTGTATTTATAGGCGCTGCAAGGTGCGATCGGGGAAGTATCGAATTTGGCGAGACAAGCGAAGCTTCGGAGCGGAATAAAGTGAATTAGTGTTTGAAATTTTAATTAATGTAAAGTGAATTAAAGTGTTAATTTCGGTAATTCAATCGGCAGTTTTTATTGTCACGAACCTCAAGCTCGTAACAACTGGTGTCAGAAGTGGGATCAAATCATTCCGATTTTACGTAAGGAGGAAACGGAGGGTGTCCGTACCCGCAGTCAACGCCAGCATGAGACGGACCAGAGACGATTTGGTGGTGCAACGCCGCAGACGTCAGGGGCCAGCCGCCGGCAACGGAGGCCGGTCTGTCAGTAGCTCCTGCATCTGCAGTACCTGACTTAGGTGCTCTGATGGTGATGCTGCAGGAGCAGGCCCGTCGGTTGGAAGAGCAGCTGCAGCGCAGACGAGAGGAACAGGAGGAACAGGTCCATCAGTTGGAAGAGCAGCTGCGGGGCGGACAGGATGAACAGGCCCGCCGACAAAAGGAACAGGCCCATCGGTTGGAAGAGCAGATGCTCCTTATGAAGGACCTTCACGCTACCTTCGGGAAAGAGACACGGGAGGTGAAGGATAAGGTTGCTCAACATGACAACCGCCTGTCGGAAGCTGAAACCCGAATCGGCCAAGTAAACAATCGGGTTAACAACGTAATGGCTGACGTGAAGAAAACGCTGGACGATCTCAAACTTGGGGATGGAACAACAGCTCCCGTAGTAGCTACAAAACCTTCGTTACGTGGATTCAAAGTGCCGCCGTTCAACGGGACTTCTTCCTGGTCGGCCTACAGAATCTAGTTCGTGGCCGTCATGGAGGCGAACGGCTGGAATAAAAGCCAAGCCATGACTGCACTCACCCTAGGCCTGCGCGACCAAGTCTTAACTGTGTTGGAAGCTCTCGCTAAGAAAGTGACCTACGAGCAGCTTCTTGAGGCGTTGGAGTTGAGATATGGCGACGCTCACCTGGAACACGTCTTTCGCGCGCAGATTAAAGATCGCAAGATCGCGTGCAACGCAGCAACGAAAACCTGCAGCAGTGGGCCCTTGAGGTGGAGAAGATGGTTCGAAAAGCATACCAGTCTGTACCTGCGCTCATTGAAGGGAACCTGGTTCAGACATTCATCGACGGTATCCGCGACCCTGAAGTCAGAGCTGCTGTGAGGCTCGGGCACCACGAGACGCTTAGGACGCCTTGGCCCATGCACTGGAGGTGGAAGCCGTGCGGCAGGATCTTCGCTCCCATCGCGTCAGGGAGGTTGCAGCAGCTACTGTGGGGAAAGGGGCCATCTTAGATCCAGCTGCCCTAAGCGAACTGTAGAAAAGGAAGTTGATCGATCTCGAGAGGGTAGTGCAGCTAACTGCACCACCTGGCGGTGGCAGCATCATCGTTCCCCTCACGCTAGGGAGGTTGCAACAGTTACGGTTCGCGACCACAATAAAGGATACAGCCCTAGGTGCTATGGCAGTGGGGAAAGGGGCCATCTTCGATCCAGCTGCCCTAAGCGAACCCTAGAAAGGGAAGGTGAACGATCTCAGAAGAGAAGTGCGGCTAACATCACCGCCCAGCAGCAGCCGGGATACGACTTTACTATCAGACATCGCAGCGGGAAATCTCATGGCAACACAGATGCATTGTCAAGAAGACCTTGTCCTGAAGATTGGAAACATTGTACTAGGCAAGAGAGTAAGGAAGTGGTATCCGTGAGGATGCTCAGGACAGACCACCTCAGCAACGAGCGGAAGGACAGCCTACGACATGCACAGCAGGAAGATTCGGACATCAAGCCGATTCTGGAATGGATGAAGGCCCGTGCTACCAAGCCTAAGTGGAGCGACGTCTCAGCGATGAGTTCGACCACTAAAAGCTATTGGGCCCAGTGGGACAGCTTGCTGCTTCAGGATGGAGTTCTGTGCCGTAAATGGGAAAATGTTCGAGGAGACAGCTATCATTTGCAAATGGTTGTCCCTAAAGCTAAAGTACCGGATGTTCTACAGCTGTACCATAATGATTGTTTAGGAGGCCATCTGGGAGTTAAACGAACTCTACTGAAGATCCGAGAACGGTTTTACTGGGTCCAATGTCGAAACGACGTCGAGGACTGGTGTCGCAAACGTACAAGATGTGCGGCTGTAAAGGGAACTCAGACTAGTAGAGAACTAGACTACAGATGCGTTGAAATTGTACAATGTTGGTGCACCATGGGAGAGAATAGCCATTGACGTGGCGGGGCCGTTTTCGGAGAGTGAAAGCGGTAACAAGTATTTCGTGGTTGTGATGGATTACTTCACTAAGTGGCCAGAAGTCTTCGCCATTCCAAATCAAGAAGCTTCAACAGTTGCAGATAAACTAAGTCATGAAGTCTTTTGTCGTTTTTGAGTACCTTTAGAGATTCACAGCGATCAAGGAAGGAATTTTGAGTCTCAAATATTCCAGGAAACTTTAGCCGAGTTATGGGTGCTCATAAAACAAGAACGACTTCTTATCACCCGCAATCTGATGGAATGTAGAACGATTTAATCAGACATTGGAGAGGTACCTAGCAAAAGTTGTAGACAATCGGCAACGAGATTGGGACAAGCACATACAACCGTTTTTGTTGTTATATCGAAGCGCTGTTCACGAAAGTACAACAGTGACACCAGTTTCGCAAACTTTGGAAGAGAATTACGGCTGCCTGCAGACCTGATAACCGGGATACCACCTGATGCCCCACGCAGTATAACCGATTGTGCAAATGACTTGCGGAATAAAATGAATGACATTTATGAGCACGTCAGACAATCGGGCCAGCAAATGTCTGAGAAGGTGAAAACCCGATATGACCGCAAAATGAACAATAAAGGGTTCGACGAAGGTTCACTAGTGTGGTTGGACAATCCAGTCCGCAGCAAAGGGAAATCTCCCAAGCTTCAAGCTAAATGGGACGGCCCCGTACTGGATTGTAACCAGGATCAACGATGTAACCTACCGGATACAGAAAGGCGCAAGAGGGACTCCTAAGATGATCAAGAGATGGGAATCGCTTGGCGCGTTATTATGGGGCCGATAATGCTCGGGACGAGCATGTCTTAGGAGGGGGCAGTGTTGCGCGCCTAAGTTGACGTCATGTAGTATCAGGGACGAGAGCGGGGGGAGCTTTCCAGAAAATGACATCGCTAATCTTTCAACCGACAGCGCCATCTGGTGTCGAAACGAAGAACTAAGCTTCTAGAAGCCGACACTCGAACTTTCGGCGCCTTGGTGCGCGTATTTACTTGAATGTTCTGGATGTTTCGGTGCTAATGTGTATTTATAGGCGCTGCAAGGTGCGATCGGGGAAGTATCGAATTTGGCGAGACAAGCGAAGCTTCGGAGCGGAATAAAGTGAATTAGTGTTTTAAATTTTAATTAGTGTAAAGTGAATTAAAGTGTTAATTTTGGTAATTCAATCGGCAGTTTTTATTGTCACGAACCTCAAGCTCGTAACAGCATGTATATATTATTTCTCGGAGTCTTTTATATGTTTTATAAAATGTTTTGCGCTAATTTTTTATTATTTTAATCACTTTAAACTTGATAACTTAATGCGTAGCACATAGGCTCACAACATGATATATCTGGCTTTCTTCTCCTATCAAAAATCCAGTTAAAAGTTATAAAAAACTCTATCTTTTTTATAACTTTTAACTGGAACTCGCGGAAAGTTTATAATACTAACGATTTGACCCGGCTTTGCACAAGTGATTTCTGGATGTCGACAACAGCACTGCCTACCGAGTCTAGTCACATACACACGGACAGAAGAATCATATATTAAAGATATAGAATATTTCATTTATTTTATTTAACATTGCTATTAAAAATAAATGAAGGTCATTGAGACTGTGTGTCACGTCATGCGATTATTCAGATATAAACATCGGCGCCGGTTGTAGCACCACGATTAATGACAGTATTTGACAGTGCACACGCGCACCAACGATACACTTTACATCCCAGCTGTGGCTCATACACAATTTACTGCCAACTGCAAGCGGTATTGCTTCAACGATATTTTACCAGTCATCTTCAAAATAGGAATTCCTGTTGTTATTTAAGCACTGACAGTTTCTTTCTATTAATACACTTTAAAATGAAATGAAATTAATTTTACGATTTATAACGCACCCATGGTTATGGAGGACTGAAGTGTTTGACGTCCTGCAAGGTTAGCTTTTCAAGATAAACGATATTATACCTGAATGTTAAGTCGCGTTAAAGTCACACGCCTTAGCGTTAATTTTATTCATTTTTAAAAGCTTTTATTAGTTCCGCATGTAGTTTATCTATCGATGTACGGAATCTTTTTATACTAATAATTTTATACGTGTCTACCACGTTGCAGCTATATTATGGTTGTAGCACGAATGGGTCGGCTCGACCGGGGAAGGACCACGCTCTCACAGAATACCAGCGTAAAATAGCAGCTTAATAAAGCTGTGTTTCGTATGGTGATTGTAGAGAGTAGAGACCCAGACACCCTTTTTTACTGGAGACGAGGCATCCCATCTTAGTCCTCAAGGGTGACAACGCATCTGAGTTTTGATTCTTAATCGAGAATAAATGTAGATGTCTAAGGGCCACAGCATCCATATACCATCAGGTGGACTGTGTGCTCGTTAGTCACCCTTATTCTATATATAAAAAAATATTTTAATGTAGTTTTCGCCACCTTGTAAACGACCGATTGACTTTAAAATGTGCACTCGTATCAATGGCCGACGACAATACAATAATTTAATAATTTTATTCTGATTAGGATCACCAGGAAAAAAATAAATAACGTTATCTTTAGGTGTTTCTTTAGTTTTTTAAACTATTATTAGGTATTATAGATTTCTATAACGTCAGAGATCTTCTCTAACCCCGCTGATGTAAAAGTTAATCCGCGTTACCTTCTGCTTTTGAATATTAGCTTTTGCTCCGCTATGCAGAACGTGCTTACAGAATTTTGAAATCTAGCGGTGGAATATTAGGTTTCAATTTAAATTTATTAACAATAGGATCCCAAGTAAATGGGACCACCCAGCCATTTACTGACATGTTCAAGATCCGGGTTATGGCATCAGGACACGAAACACCTCAATCACCCCTTGACTGTAGGTTCTGTAAAGCACCCGAAACGCAGGGAATTAAAAATAAATCGAACGAAAGGCGATTAAATCCGTTGAATTACTTTCACTACGTGTAGTATTTGTACAAAACTGTCAATTGACTATCAATTTATCATTACATTTTACAAAATGCTCCCTGATAATTTAGCACCTCGAAAAAATTTTTCCCACGCCTCATCAGTTTCATCGATGTTTGTTATTTTCGTTACGCCGTATGACGTAATTGGCCTTTACTTTTATCAACAGGATGAGAGATTACATACCAACAATTAATATAACATTACTGACTCTGTGTACCTACTCTATGTCGATTTAGCACAGAGTATACTCTTAGACTACTTAGCAAAGTATGCTCTTAGACTTAGACCATTGGGTTGAATTGAATGGTCTAAGATAGCTACACTATTAGAGGCATCCACATTATTTTACTTCTCACTACTGATATGAACCGTTGTGAATCAGCATTTAAACATGTAACTACTACGTTGTAACTTTTGGCAAACTAAATTGTGAGATAATAATAACAACGTTCCAGTCACAACTTACTCATTAGGAGCCGCTGTATATCTGTCCCCTTTTCCATATGATGATCCATTTACTAAATTATGGTCATTTGTTGAAAGTTCGGCTTTTGCATTTGGCATGACCTTCTCGAACCTCATGGCACTTCACTCACATAAAAAAAATGATTTAAAAAAGCTGAAATATAACTTTCGGTGACGTTGGAACTAACACTTATTAAATTTACGAATTGGAATGTCATTAATTTCTTCTCAGTCCGTGTTCATCACTATAAACCGGAGATCAATGAATATAGAAATTTTCGTACGCGTTCTCTTACATTCGTATCTGCAAATTAGGGAAGTGTTAGGGTGGATACCCTTCATAGTAATAAGGTTATAAAAACCCGCTCTTAAATACATATAGAAGTTGTAATGTGAATTTCGTAAGATGTGTGCATAATCCTTTGTATCTTAGTTATGTTAAGACGAATTGAAGCCAGCAATGCAGTGACAAATAAAATAAAATCAGATGAGTTAAAATTTAAGGAAGCGTAGGAAAATTTAGTAATGAATGAAATCGAGTAGGGAGAGATACAGGAGGGCTATTGCCTGGGGGAGCGCTGCCAGGAGACGCAGTAATCAATATTATCCCGAGACTACAGCCAATATATATATTTATAGACGTATAAAAGACGTATATAATATAAACAAAGGCAATGAATTTACGTTGGCTAAATACAATGTTTATTTTTAATGCCAACGAACTTATTACCTATAAGAACAAAGTGTAGTTATTCAGTTGGAAAGTGAAATCGAGTTATACTTTTATAATTAAAAAATTAATCCAAATTTACAAAAACGACACGAACAACGAAACTTAGTAGTGTTAGCAGTTGGAGTAGGAACAATAAAGTTATTGTGTTATGTGGAATGACTCAATGACTCACAAATCACATTCACAATGTACTCAACGTGCTTATGTTGATCATAAAATACGACCTGTCATGCTATAAAAAGACGGCAAAAGTAAAAGATAAGAACGAAAATATATACGGAATGATAAAAAATAACGGTGTATAAAGGTGCAATGAAAATAACATCAACACAAAATTTCAAATTCACTTTCACAGACAAAAAACTTATTTCGCTGACTATCAATACGTCTAAAAGGAAATTACAAATGATACAGCACAACACAAGGATAACCGACTACAAAGTATTCGAATTTCGAAATGTATACACCATTGTCGTAATTTCGGCAGTTTATATGAACTTACTACTAACACGGGTTTTTACACATGGCAACCATTAACACATGCACATAATTACTCTTATCTAGATCATCACCGATAAGGAATTAAATGAGCACGGACGTGAATGAAGATTGTACGTGTGCCTCGGACGTGGCGTGGTCGCACACACTGAGCCCAGTGGGCATGATAGCTCGTAACAAGCAATTCCCCCACAAACGCGACTGCGAACAGCTGATTCATTTGTTGTGTCGGTAGCGAAGCCTAAGTATAGTGTTAAAATTCGACATATCCCTTTGAAATTCAAATGCATCCTATATTTTTTGCTTATTTGTAACTGTAGATAGGTACTTTATACTCTATTGCTGAATATACTTGATATTTAAGTACACAAAATTAGTACATAATTAATGAGGCACCTGTTGGAAGTAATATCTTAACATTTACAATAACTTACAATAAAAATTGTAGGTAGGTACTATATGATCGCGGAAACAAAGGTCGGCACAGTTGACCGATAAGTCATCGTACGATCCTTGAATTCTTTGAAATTCTCCTACGTGCAGCTGATTACAATATTTTTATTAGTATGTACACATACTTAAATTTTAGCTGTTATGTTATCACTTTTTACAGCTTAGGCAAGTAACTAACGTATGGATTCATAAAATAAATTTTGGATGTGACATGAATTTTCGTTATTTTTACAGCTTAGGCAAGTAACTAACGTATGGATTCATAAAAAAATTTTGGATGTGACATGAATTTTCGTTATTTTTACAGCTTAGACAAGTAAGAGTAACTAACGTATGGATTCATAAAAAAATTTTGGATGTGACATGAATTTTCGTTATTTTTACAGCTTAGGCAAGTAACTAACGTATGGATTTATAAAATCAACTGTGGATGTGACATGAATTTTCGTTATTTTTACAGCTTAGGCAAGTAACTAACGTATGGATTCATAAATTAAATTTTGGATGTGACATGAAATAGCATGTAAAAATTTGGACTGTTGAATGTCGATCTAGTTAGATGCAAGGTTTTGATGCAACTTTTAGCCAGAAAAAGCGGTCTAGGTGCGACCCGAAAGGTCCACACGACTAACTTCCCAAAGGAAAGTATAAAAAAATATCATGTTTTAATATTTTATACAATTTTTCATTCGACACAAAAACGACTTGACCGAATGAGGTCTAAGTTACATAATTATGCGTTAAAATAAAACTGGTCCCATGTCAATATCACTCTTCGTTCTCGAGATACACGAGGCGAAAATTAAATGCGAACATTACGTACTTTGATTATATACACAGTAATCAAATATTACGTACATGTGCGTAAGTGGTTAAGGGGAATATTAATAATGTTTATAGCATTGCTAATATTCTTTTTAAAAAAATGTGCACACACGGACATCCTCTTAAAAACCGTACTATTCGAATCTAAAGACCTTGAAACGAGGAGATATGTTAAAATTTCGGATTTTCAAAATCGGACCCATTTCATTAACTTCCCACTGGGACTTATTTAACTTATTTCCAGCGCTATTTCCTATCATACTTTTATACCGTTACCATTACCGCTAAGATCACCGCTGAACATAATATGTCTCCCCATAGATTGCCTTATGGGCGAATATTTGCCAGAGTTGCCACGCCTGGCAAGCGGGTTAGCCACCGCAGCTTTTTTGCTTTTAGTCGTTATAAGGAAGCCATTATTGCCCATCTCCTGATTTGTTGATCATCTGTCGCCTCTTACGACATCCACGGGATGATATGGGGTAGTGGATATTCTTACATTGCCAGTTGCCATTACACGGTAAATACTTTTATACATAACAAAACTACCGGGTTCTCTAAATTTATCAGTCAACGCGAGACGCACTCCTTAATAGTCCATTTGGTAGGGAGAATACTACAAAAAACTATTAACGTTTTAACAATACTTTACCGTAAGAATATGAAAGTAATCAATTTATAAAATAATCAAACCGTAGGCACGTTAGAAATCGCTAATCTGCCTTGAAATGAAAGTAACACTGTACTTAATAATAACTGATACGGCGATAAGGCGTCATTGTTCAAACATTGCTGACCGTCCTTCGTCTTTTCATTGTCAAACAGAAAAATAAAATAATTTATGATGCACTGTCGATTTTCTGATGATCCATCACACTTTTGCCGACTTTAAAACCCAAATACTGAGATTCTACGGTATTTTGCAGTTATATAGGTACTAGTTTGATGATCGAATGTCTCAGTTGTTAATATCGTTAACTTTTTTTTGCTGAATTCAAATTCTAAGCTGCAGTGAATATTTTTGCAACAAAGTGTAATTTGGACCATGTAAAAATATATATATGATAAGTTTTGTAAAAAGTAAACGAGAATTTATGTTGATTTCTATCCATAATAAATTAATAATGCATAATTTTTTTTCATAGAAGAGGGGGCAAACGAACATACGGCTAACCTGATGGTAAGTGATTACCGCCGCCCATTAGCAACTGCAACACGGCCTTTTGAAAAGGAGTAGGCTCTTTTCTTGAAAGTCCCTAAGTCGTATCGATCCGGAAAAATCTCCGGTGGTAGTCGATTCTACAAGGAAGTTGTGTGAGGAAGGAAACTTCTTTTAAATCGCACGGTGGGGACCGCACAAAATTCACGATATCGTAGATACCATATGGTATCTATGATATCGTGAATTTTGTCGCGATGTGCGATGGTGAAATTGTGCGGCTGGAATTAGCCCGAACAATCGGAATTATTCGGACTACAATACAATTTTAAGGTTTTTTTACCAAAACGCTATCTGCCATATTAGATTCCGTCGTGACGTCACTTCATTATTGACTTTTATTCCACATTTTATTGAAATGGCATCATGGAAGACGGATTCGAAAAAGCATTGAGTACGAATCTGCCAAAAATAAATACATTGATGGTGGCAAAATTTTTGGCATGCAATTCCGATTTTTGTTCTGCCGAGCTACGGAATATTAAATAGACCATCAATCGTTGAACGTTGACGGTATGTGATAAGTGTCTTATGTGAGATATGTGATAGACTTTATCGACATGTATTTTATTGATGTCAGAAAAAAATTTTTACGTTAAGTGACCGATAACTACAGCATTCACCCCCCCCCCCCCCCCTATATGCTAAGAAGTGGACTGTTTTAAAAATATTCTTAAAACCATATTACTATATTACTTTATGTCTCACTCTGTGATCTACTGATCTCATTAACCATAAAGTACTAAAGAAACTTTTTCGCGCAAACGAACTCTTAAGCGACTTTATCAAGTCAAATTGAATGTATGTTAAAAACACCCAAAACGGGAATTAAATATAAATCTAATAAGTTTAATATTAAACGCGATAATATCCGTAAACTTAGTTTTATTTAAAAAAAAAACATTAACTCTGATTCGATTGACACCTTAACTCTACATCACAACTTTTTATATAGTTAATATATTTTAAGAAATATATAATAAAGTTAATATTGTTATAAAAGTTGTTTCAACTATGATCAATATAAAGATCAACATCAATTATGGAGACTACACATCTATAGGAAAGAGAAATACAACCCACCTTTTTGCATTATATTTGCACAACATCTTTAATATAGATAACACTGGTTACTATTATATATATTTTTAACTAAGATAATGTTACGTAAATTTTTGTGAAAAAAATTCATATTTTTTGGATTACTTACTGTGTAAGTGTAGTACTTACGGTATAAGTATATGTTAAAGAACGTCATTTTATACAATTTTTTAACGTGATGCGTTCATAAACAAACAGCCAATTCAAATCCCTGACCAAAATGTTGCGAAAGTGCGTTTTTCAGACTCTATTATCTCATTAGTTATGAAAAATAAACTACATCTAAAAGTACATTATTAATGTTCGATATCTTATTATCACACTCCACGTTCTAATTTATTTTTATGTGCTATAAATACATTTAAAATCAACTTTTAAAAAATGACTAAAATTCTTGATTACATGCATCTGTTGCTAAAGGAAACGCTTTAATCATTTGAGGATTACACTAATGGATAGATAATTTAAAAATCATCTCCACGTTTTATTTAAATTTTTAAGTTCGTTTTTCTTTTTTAATTGAAATAATTCCGAAAATTGTGTGAATTCTATGATAAAAGGACGTGCGCAGAGTGCGGGCGGCATTACGCTGTATGCGTTCGTCGAGGTAGCTGTGTCGCTCGTCGCCGTCGTCGACGTTCCGTATTTCGCCGCAAATATAATAGTATTTGAGTACCTACCAACCGATGAGCTAACGTGTTTTTTACTACACAAAGATAAATAAATCCTAGCGGATTATGAAGATATAATTTTTGTGGATTGATTATTGCAAATGCCTAAATTCAAGAAAAATAAACGTCAACGACATCAAAATGCTCTAAAGATGAATGAAATTCTGTAAGTAATTTGATGTATTATGCAAAGTTCACTTACTTTTATTCCGTTAAATTCCTACGTGTTATTACATAGTTTATTTTTATTTTAGGAGGAGAATAAAAATACCTGAATGCGAATTTTACGACAAAAATAATTATTCAAGTTTACGAATAATTGAAAATGATAATGGGTAAGTTGGGCGCACTTTTGAGTCCATAGAGTTATGAAATTATAACCAGAATTTATGAAATTTGATGTGATATTTCTGAGCTGAGCACGTGGTAAATCGACACTTAAAATTGCTATTACAATTTTATTGGTGCCGGCGGGGATCGAACCAGGTTTGCTCGCGCACTATGAAAATTTCAGCAAGCGCTAACCATCTGAGCTACCACGGCTCCTCTCCTCTCGAGCTAGAGACTTTATTTTATTTATGGTACGATTTTTGTCGCATGCCAGCGCTTACTTTTGATTCTGGCAAAAAGTATTGAAACGTCTGTGAACGTCAGAATTGTGCAAATATTGGTCGCAGATATTTTACCTGCACTTCAAAATTTTATTGTGTGAGTATTTTAAACTATTTTTACGGATTTGATGAACCATATTAAATAAAAAATAGTCTCATATCTTTCTCTCTATGTTTTGATCTTCTAAAACGAGTTTGAGTTGGTAAAATTAAGGCAAACTTAGGGTAGTGTTGTCAATTATTATTTTGATAATAAAACTAGTGAAATTCCGCGGTTCTATATGCGCAAGCATGAACGTAGTTAGAACATAATATAACCTTTATGTTTTACATAAATATCCTAAAAAAACTTATTATTTTAATATGTATAAAATTACCTATAAAATTAACAAGTTTATTGCATTTTTATTTGAGTAATTTTTTATGCAATTTCTTTATCTACGTCTATTTTTAGGAACCTTTATTTAGTCTGAATCATACATAACACTATATTACTGATTTACTTACTTATACGTAGTTTTCTTTTTTGCAGTTACAAATATCTTGTGAGGTTGAAAGAGGCAGTAATGAAAAAATAATAAGAAGAATAATAATTGACGTCAGCCACTTCTTTTCATAAAAATTTCAAATCATGGTCCATTAGGTTGCAGCTTCACCGAACCACAACCAAAAGGCTTAGACTCAAAATTTACGCTTAAATGCCAATTATGTAACCAAAAATTTGTAATAGTAAACGATGATTGTAGTGAAAATTATTTATCATTAAATTAATGTGCAGTCGCAGGTATGATTGAAATAGGCGCGGGAAATTAGCAACTAAACGAGCTATTGTCATCAATGAATCTTCCTTCTTTATCTATAATTATATATATATATATATATATATATATATATATATATATATATATATATATATATATATTATATATATATATATATATATATATATATATATATATATATATATATATATATATATATATATATACCCAATTATCTATTCAGGCGTTGGCGCCATCTATCATCTGCCTACCACTGCGTTACAGCGTATTAGAACAGAAGGGTTACAAGATGAAGGTGATAAAAACAAGTTCAAATGTAGACTGAAAGAAAAAATATAAGTGGTTTGGATGAATTATGTATGAAGGAGTAGACTTGGAGAATGTATGGCAAAATGTAAAGAAAGGTTTAGTGGATGCAGCTACCGAAGTATGTGGTGTTAGTAAGAGAAAGAATGAAAGGAAAAATAATACGTTATGGTGGGATGATGAGGTACGTATTGAAGTTGAAGCAAAGAAGAGAGCATTGCTAGATTTACTAGCAACAAAGGCTGGTAATTTTAGCGGTACGAATGATGACATTGAAAGAAAAAGGGCAGTCTTTAGACATCTTAATAAGAGAGTAAAAGAAGTAGTTGAAAGAAAAAAGCAAGAAAGAACGGATAAGAATGATAGAAGAATATCGGATAATTTCCAGACAAATATTAAAATGTTCTGGAAACTTGTAAGAACTGCCAGGGGACATTCGAAACAGCCTATGATGAATGCTATAAGAGACGAGAATGGCTATATTCTGAATGATGAAGTTTTGAGTTTAAAGAGATGGAAGGAATATTTTGAAAGCGTGTTTATGAGTGAGGAGAAATCGTGTGTACTAAGTGAAGTAGAAACACTGAAAGAAGAGGAAAGAGGTAGCGAGATAAGTATAGATGAAATAATGAAAGCAATGAAAAGCATGAAAGCAGGTCAGGCTGCCGGATATGATAGAGTTTCACTCGAAATGCTAAGGGCTGGAGAGGAAGTGGTGGCAGGCCTGCTGCACACCTTGTTTAATTTATGCTGGGAACTGAAGCGGGTACCGGTAGACTGGTGCAAAGCCGTGATAGTCCCAGTATATAAGGGAAAAGGGTCGCAGCGGGACTGTAAAATCTACCGTGGCATCAGCCTTCTTAGCATTGTGGGAAAACTGTATGTTAAGGTACTGATTGAAAGGGTCATGAAAGAAGCTGATGGAAAAATTTGGGATGTGCAAGCGGGATTTAGAAAGGGAATGGGATGTACAGATCAAGTCTTTTCCATGCGCATGATCGCGGAGAAGTTTTTGGCCAAAAACCAAAAGGTTTTTTGTGCGTTCATGGACTTGGAAAAGGCCTATGACAGAGTGAATAGGGATGTGCTATGGCAAACACTGAAGTCATTTGGGTTGGGCGCTGGCTTGATACAGGCATTGGAGTCCCTTTATAGGGACTCTAGTGCTTGTGTTAGGATCAACGGGGTCTACTCGGACTGGTTTGACATCCATAAAGGTGTCAGACAGGGCTGTGTGGCTTCCTCGTGGCTATTCAACCTATTTATGGACAGTTGTTTGCAAAATTTCAAAGTTGAAGAATGAGGATTAAGAATGGGTGAGTTAACCGTCAAATGCCTTTTGTACGCCGATGATCAAGTTATCCTTGCGTCGTCGGCGGCCGAGTTGCAAATGATGGTTACATTAATGAACGGATCATTAAAAGAAAGGGGTATGAAAGTGAACGCAAGTAAGACGAAGGTTATGGTTTTTGAAAGAGAAGAAAGTAAAACGATTTGTGAAATAAGAATAGAAGGGGAGTTGATCGAGCAAGAAGATGAGTTTGTATATTTGGGCTACGTATTTAGCAGGGATGGAAGATATGATAAGGATATAGAACGACGAGTGAATGCGGGAAATAGAGTAAATGGGGCCCTGCACTCTATTGTGAAAAGTCAAAATGTGTCAAAAAAGACACGTATGGCAATTCACAATGCTGTGTTGGTCCCTACTTTAACGTATGGTAGTGAAAGTTGGGTGTGGCAGAAGAAGCACGAGAGTAGAATGAACGCAGTAGAAATGCGGTCGTTAAGGAGTATGTTAGGGCTGAA
Organism: Parnassius apollo; assembly: GCA_907164705.1. NCBI lineage: Eukaryota > Metazoa > Arthropoda > Insecta > Lepidoptera > Papilionidae > Parnassius > Parnassius apollo. The sequence goes on from CAJQZP010001196.1 coordinate 7,029,855, forward strand.
TCTTAATGACAGGGTAAGAAATTGTGTAATAAGAGAAGAGTATGGCTTGCAAGATGATGTTGTGACCAGGATTAAGAAAGGAATGCTTCGGTGGTTTGGTCATGTGGAAAGAATGAATGAGGAAAAAGTGACAAAGAAAATTTATGTTGCAAAAATGAATGGTAGAGTCGGAAAGGGACGTCCTAGGCGAAAATTTATCGACCAAATTGGCGATTTATTGAAAACGGGCCAGATTAGGAGTACCCTTAACCGAGGAGCATGTATGCGGAGGTGTATGGATGTGAAGGAGGCGAGAGAGGTGTGTCAGGATCGTGCCAAATGGAAGTCTGTAGTTTCTGCCTACCCCTCTGGGTGACAGGCGTGAGTGTTTATGTACGTATGTACATATACCCAATTATTGAAAAAATGGGAGTGTTTCCATAGAAAATAAAATTTTGACTGTAGGTCTGTCAAATGTGAAGAACTGTACACAGTGATGGAGAAGCTTGCACGTCTCAAACCAGCTCCGGTCAATCGCTCGTCCCCGTATAACCTCATACCGCATAACAGACGGTCTCCAAGTTACAAGAGCTGGGGTAGGAAGCTCTCCGTCATTGGCCGTACTGACTAGACCTTGCGCCAACAGACTTCCGTTCTTTACCCGTCCAGTTGATTTCTTCAAGAACGGCACCAATAAACTACCACTGCGCTGGCAAAGATGCATCGATTGTATGGGTGATTAATTTGAATATCAAATTAAAATTTTATTCAAATAACCAGTTCAGTTTTTTCTATTACCTATGTCAATAAGATCAAAAAATATTATTCGTGTAATTTGTATATAAATGTTATTTAATATATATATATATATATATATATATATATATATATATATATATATATATATATATATATATATATATATATATATATATATATATAGCCACTTATATATATGAGCGTATGTATGCGCATATGTGATCATTTAATAGCTGCAGGTGTTTGTTTATAATTCAAGGGAGTTGAAAAATTTGTAATCAATTTCTTACATTAAAGATAATAAAATTGACTTTATATTTTATTTTATTCTATTTATTAATACCCACCCAGTATTACCAATCACAAATAATCGCAATACCTCATTAGTTATTGTAATTGGGTAAAAAATATCTATTTAGTTACTAATGCTATATTTATTAATTACCTACCCAGTAGGTTAATATTAAAATAATAAATGTAGCATTAAAAACAGTTAATCTCCCTCAAACTTAATTTCCTAATATTGTTCCTAAATAAGGAATAGCAGATAAAAGATTAGTAGGTAATAACTATTGCTCCTCAAAATTATAGTTGACCTCAAGGTAAAACATATCCTAAAATTAAGTAGCTAAATAAAATAATAATACCTACTAAATAAATAAAAGAAGAAAATAACAAAAATGAAGCACCATTAGCATGTAAAGTTCGAATCCATAATTAACATTTCAACAAATATTATAATTTACACTATAAAAAGCTAATTCAATATTAGCAGTATAGTATATGGTTAAAAATAATCAAAATAGTCATTTTTATTAATTAGATAATATATGAGATTACACAATTCTAATATAATGCAACTAATATACCGAATAAAGAAAATTAAAATACATTTATCATTGTATGCCGGGTCTATTTCCATAAAATAGTTCATTGACATTGAAAATTAATACTACGTTCGTAGCAGTAGGTGGCGTCTTGCAGATTTCTTACGGCGCCTCTACACGTTGGCCAACACAGTGGCGAATGTAGTGGCCAATAGCATTGGCCAACGTGTAGACGGGGTGTTTGGGCTTCATTGGTATGTATTGGAACGATGGCCCGCAAGTTGGCGCGAGATCCGTATGGTGTCGGTTTTTTACAAAAGATCAAAGGATTGTTGGCAGAGTTTGGTCGCCGCGTCCACACGTTGGCCGCGCGTTTAGTTTGCTACAAGCTCCCAGAGTGATTATACGCATCTGATTTAAATTTTATATTCAAGCTTTGTAGGGTGGATGCCCCAATTATCAGCCTTTTAGTGCTAATTTCAACTTTAAACATTCCTATTACTTTAATTAGCGCGATTTAATTATTATTAAACATTTGTTTTAATAAATAAGCTATTTATCAAAAAAAAATTAACTTTTTTACAATCAGATTATTACGAGAACAATTTTAAAATGAAAAAAAAATGAAGCACGTCGTTTATACGTGGTAGAACCATGCAATTATATTAGAAGTATAGTTGCAGCACGAAGGTCGGCTCGACCGGGGAAGGACCACGCTCTCACAGAATATCAGCGTAAAATAGTAGCTTACTGATGCTGTGTTTCGTATAGTGAGTGTAGAGAACCAGAGACCCTTTTAAAAGGAAACGAGGCATTTCATCTTAGTCCTAACGGGTGACAACGCATCTGTATTTTGATTCGTAATCGAGGATAGTTGTAGATGTCTGTGGGCCACAGCAACCACTTACCACCAGGTGAACTGTGTGCTCGTTTGTCATCCTATCCTATAAAAAAACGTCGATTTCTTATAATTTAATCGTGCAAGATTTCGAATCATCATCATCATTACAGCTGTTCACAAGTCCACTACTGAACATCCTCCTCCACAGACTGCCGCAAAGCATGGTCCTGAGCCACTTTGCTCGTCATGAGTTTTTCATTTATGTTCTAAGTTATAATTAGTACCTATTATTAAGTCAGTGTTAATTATATTTATTGCTATTGTTTTTGTCTTTCTCAAAAAATAATTAAATTACCAAATAAATTATAAGGTGTTTTTTATATACATCAAGGCGATATTACGATAACACACTGGATGTTATTATTTTTTCATGTTTAAGACAAAATAAAAATAATTTATTTTAAAAAAGTGTTACCACGTTAACGACGACGACTTTATAATCATTGAAATCGGTTGACGTGGTAAAAAATTATGCCTTTGCAAATTGAAGTGTTTGACGATTTTGTCATAGATCCCATTATCAGATTTTGACCAAATTTTTATGGGACCACTCCAGAGATAACCCAATTCAACAAAAAAAGAATCATTGAAATTGGACAACGTAAATACATAAAAAATATCACAATCAACAACCCAATTCAACAAAAAAAGAATCATTGAAATTGGACAACGTAAATACATAAAAAATATCACAATCAACAATTGTACAACCTCCACAATTTATTGAAGTTGGTTAAAGATAACAAATAGGTAGCGTTTTTCTTTTGGATTGAAAATAGGTAATGTAGTTTTATGCTTTAATTCTTTGAAAAAAATTAATAAACGGATTTGTAACACAATTATTATCTTATCTTAACCAAATGCTGGTTGTAAACGATAGGTTTTAGAGTAATATGATGTAGGTAACCTCGGCGCCTCGTAATCCTCACAAAAAGTCACATTGTTTAGGTATGAAGCCTCGAACTGCACTAACTTTACCAAGAGTAAAAATTCGATAAATGTGCTTCAAGTACAGTAAATTGTAGCAGTACGTGAAATCCTTTAATCATCCATAAACTTATGAAGAGCAGCAACTTTATAAGATATTTTTTCAAAATAATACATATACTTATCGTAAACAAAAGATACAACGGCGATGAATAAACCCGGTGATTAACCTTGACACGTGTTTTGTAACATCACAGCCTAGCAACCGTAAAATAAATAAAATGCAGCTCACCTGTGCGCAAGGTCTCTCTTATCGAACCATGTGCTATGCATTGTACTCAGGGATTCCGCGAAACTGTCAAGTTCCAGTTCACTCTTTTCGCTTCTCCCCAATGGTTTATCAACTCCAACTACAGACTTGTCAGGTATTTCTACGGCTTCGTCGCCAGCGAGAAACGTAACTACCGGTTTTCGTTTAGAAGACGAGTTTGCGCGTGCGCGTATATCGTTAGGATTTAACGCTGGCGATAGCGGATAAGCGCTTTCGAACCCGTCTGGCATTTTATAATAACGTGTTTACAAAAATCAACTTTACTGAAAATACTGACCGATCTCAGCAAATACTAAAATCGTACTGTTCATTATTTAGCAACAACACTTGAAACCTATTATAATTATTACACATTAACCCCCTAATCGATAACTTTTTGACCTATCACATTCTGACCTAAACTTTGGATCATACAGTTCTTATCAACTGACCATATCATTGCTAAATAATCTACATCGCTCACTTTTTTAGCTCAAGTTTTTTTTTTAAATGTAAATACAAATTATCATGAATTCCATAAAATTCACAAAAATTAATAAAAATACACCAGCTGTAATAAGATTTCAATTAAAAGAAACACATAATACATTTTGGGTTTCTTATGATATTGTATATGATAGTAGATAGATAGTCTTTATGATAGCGTATATGAACTACTGTAATGGTACCTAGGGTGGATGCCACATATACCAGCTCACCACTAATACCAGCCTTCTCGCCTTTTTACTTTAAATAATGTGGTTTTTATTTTTAGTGATCTTAGCTACAAATTTTGTCAACTAAAAATATTCTTCAGGATGATCAGAGAAAGGTACATTTCAAATAACACCACACAGTTACGAGTCTATCAGTGTTAAGTTTAGAATTAAAAACCCTACACAATAGAAACGCTCATTTTTCTAACTTTTGCCAAGTAATGATGCAGATAAAATAGATACTTTGAAAATGGGGCGCATAAGACCTTACCCATATACCCATACCCTTAACCGACGAGCGTGTATGTGTAGAGATATGGATGTAAAGGAGGCAAGAGAGATGTGTCAGGGTCGTGCCAAATGGAAGTCTGTATTCTCTGCCTACCCCTCTGGGTGAAAGGCGTAAGTGTTTGTTGTGTTTATGTTGTGTTTATGTTATTTTTATGTTATATTAATGTTGTGTTTAAGTTATATTATGGGACCACTCCTGAAGTATAACCTATTAAATTAACCAAGAAACATTTGAATTGGTTTAGCCATTTCTCAGAAATTAGTGAATATACATAAAAAATGAATAGAATGGGCGTATTTTGGGTCCGTGTCGTAGATTTTCTATGATAGCATCGCTTGCAGCGTTTTTTAATTTCCTATTTGACGTTAACTGAACAGTGGCACTGACCTATAGGCTATTTTGGATTCTTATTGAGATGAGCTTTACTATGACTTGCGATTTCTATAATTCCGAGCATATTTACGGTTCACCTAAGATGATATCTTTAATTTTTTTAAATTTTCAATTTAATACCGATTTTTACTTATATTCTGCCATTTCTTTTTTATTCATAGAGAGACACACTTTGGGTCCTTGTACTCGTAGTTCCCTGAAAACTCTTCACAATGACATTGAATATTCACTTAAACTAGTCCAATTCTGATGACTTCAGAGGCAAAACATATTTTGAATCCCGTCCGTCCACCCGTTGTGAGCTTTTTTAATTTTTATTAAATTTTTTTTAAAAAAAAACTGTCATTCAAATCTGATAATATTTTGTAACCAAAGTTCGTAAAAAAATATATATATATTATTACTATACATTTCCACAGTAACCAGGGCATATACATTTTACATCAAAAAAATCATATGCATAGAACCTTATTTTTTTTAACTTCCCGGGGTTTCACCCCGATTTTCGTAAATCAGTTTTCATCAGATCCGAAGTTTTGGGAATCCAATCCCAAGAAGCTATTCTGATTAATTTCATGTGGATGTATGTATGTATGTATGTGTGTGTGTGTGTGTGTGTGTGTGTATGTATGTATGTATGTATGCGTGTGTATGTATGTATGTATGTATGCGTGTGTATGTATGTGTGTGTATGTATGTATGTGTGTATGTATGTGTGTATGTGTGTATGTATGTGTGTGTGTGTGTGTATCTATGTAAACTTTTCATCACTTTTGAATGTGTTGATCGATTGAGCGATTGATTGGCGTTCTAAAGATCTCAATGTGGAATAGATTTGGTGATAATATGAACTGACTCGGCCAAGTAGATTTTGAGAAATCTCAAAAATAAAAATTTTCAAAAACTTTTTGGAATAATTTTTAAACAGCTTTACCGATCGATTTCAAAAACTAATCAGCTCTTAACCTCAAAAAATGACGTCAAATGCCGTTTGGAAAACAAAAATCAGTTCATTTGTTCATGAGATATCGAAAGAGAAAGAATTCGAAAAAAACTTTTTTAACATTACTTCGAGATTTGACAACATAATTTGTTGAAATTTGGAGCGCTTTGCATTTGAAATTAGTGGGAAGTTCCAGGGATGGCCTGCAAGGTCAACCAAGTTTTTTAAACTAAATGATGTAGGTGGCTCAGGTCTGTGTTTTGTGTCATTCCTTTGTTCAACTTTGGACTAGTAGCTCTTATGTGCATGAGGTTGGTATCCTCAAAAAAAGGAGATATGATAAAATTTTCTCTCAGTTTAAGTGCTCAATTTTGTGTCTTTTAAGGATGAACGTTGATTAGATTTAGTTGCATCTAATCCACGACTGTTTAACAAATACTCGACTTCAGACCCAGAGTCACTACACATTTAAAATATTTGCACAGTTGGTGTATAGAGCATCATCAATGCTTGTCATCTGTACTTATAACAATGAATGTTTTTAATTGGCAACATTAAACTGATATGCAAAAGAAATAGAGTATGTAGCTGATAGCATATTGTCTTGTAGAATACTAACATTTACAAGCTTGGAGTACAAGCACGCTGCTGCTTCTTCAGTAGAACAACTGGTTCAATCCCACACAAAAAATGCAGTAGTGTACACACTTTATGAATGTGAAATGCCTCCATGATACAGGCAAAAATTCTAGTGTGATGGTAACGTTTTAAAAAAAAAACATGAGAAAATCCAATTGACAAAATAGTGATGTGTATTTTTACTTGAGTTGAAGTAGGCTAAAGTAACACACACACACACACACACACACGCACACACGCACGCACACACCAAAAACACACATATTATACTGTGTGAATAATATTTATATCTACCATGAGGTAGCCACATAGAGAATCTATCACTCCATTTTGTCCCATGTGTGTTGAAAGAGGAAACTATGGGACATGGCAAATAACTTCTGATAAATGGTGATATAACCATTGTTATTTCTTCAAGGCATATTATACCCAGACTGATAATAGGAAATCTCTGGTACTAAATCACTGCACCATTAATCTTACATTTTGATAAGGAATATTCCACAGAAGCAAAACTATTATCACAAACCTGCTAATTTTGACCACATCCTGCCTTAACGGAGAGATTTATATCCAGCCCTATATTTTTATAGAAGATGGAAGGATAACATAGTAAAGTATTTATTAACAACTTCAAAAAACCATTTAAAAATATTCATAAAATGCTACTAACAAAATGTTATTGTATGATATAATTTTAAACTTTAAGTTTTAATATTAGCTTACATTTAAAAATATGAATTTAAACATTTATTACCTGTGTTCAGCTCTTCGGTAATATTTTTTTGACAACTTAGAATTTTCTTGTGTTACCAAATTGTTTTTGCAAATCTCCATTTTGTTATGAGTTTGTCTAATTGACTTAATTTGATAGGTTAAGCTTGAGCAGTTCCTTCTTTGGTTTTTTTGAAGTCTTATTCTCAAAAGTTTATACATGCACCTGAAATATCAAACCAGTAGTAACATTTAATTGCCATAAAAACATTCTTAGAACTAAGGAGGCCCAGATGTGAGGCATATATAGGCTGTAACTATTATGAATGGGTCATCTCAAGAGATGAAGGACCACACTCGCAAAGAACATCATCACAACATAGCAGCTTAATGCGGCTGTGTCTCATATGGTTAGTGTAGAGAAGCAGAGACCCGTTTTAGTGGTAACTAGGCAAACCTTCACAGTCATGGGGTGACAAGTAATCAACATTTTGATTTATAATTGATGATAGATAATATTGTGTTGGTATAGACCATAATGTTACCTTACTGTGAGATAGTATTCTTAACGTATTTAGTTTTGTTACAAGCAAAATATGGTTAGGGTAAATAACATAATCATTTGAAGGAAAATTAATTTATGGAAATCTTGTAGAAAAAACTTAGCATGCGCAAATATTTTATAGCAGGATAGGATTAATTAAAATAATTATATTAAGCTATAAATAATTTTACCAACGCAGTTGCAGGCTGCAGTAGTCTGTAAACTGCAGACTACTACTTTTTATTATACCCAAAATCAAAGAGAATATACGCTTAGTAATCACTACATTAGTATCTTATGCACGTACTCTCCATATCTTTAGCATAATACCTTAGTATCTCTGCTCTAACGAGAGATTATTAAAAGTAACTAATAACTGTCCTATTCCTATCCTATTGGAGATAACTACAAATACAACGCTGTCAAAGTTAGATTCATATTGTTGTTTTTATTATTCGGTCGAGAGAGCAGGCAAAGGAACTAAGCCATACAGTCTTATATTTTTTTTTTATTTGCATATAGAATTTTAAAGTGTAAAGGCCGAAACCAAGTCTTATTTTCTTTTTTTCATCTCTTCAAAACCCATCAAGGCCGAAGCCACGTCTTATTTTCTTTAATTCTTCATATTTTAAACCACAAAGGTTAAAGCCAAGTATTCTTTATATTATAATCTTTATAAGTTTCAACCCATATAGAATTATCAGTCCAGTTTCAAGGTTCCCGCGCTTATTTTTCTTTTCTTCACAATATGCTGATGCATCACATTTCGAAGCCCTTGGGAGATTTTGACGACAGCTCAACCCAGCGGACAGTTGATGACGACAGCCACTCAAGTTCATAAGGCGCCTAAGCGATCAAAATAACTTGAGGTTTATATCGACACCAAAGCACTTGTTTCGTCGTTTTCTCAAATAGTTCACACGCGTTCATACTTAATTAACAAAATTGCATCATTACGATTCAAAAGCCAATTCAAACCATTATTCAAGCGACAAAACAGGAGCGACAATTCGTCTACGGCGAAGTTCCCGCCAAAACTCTTATGAGCTCACGCATATGAAGTTTCCATAGAGTTATAATACTTATGGAGGCGGCATATTCTACTATAGAAACAAAAGTTATACATATGGAGTGTAGAAGTAAGGACTACAGACGGTTTATTAAAAAGTGTCCATAGAAAACCGTTAAATAAGGGTGGCGCCACTATAGCTACGGGCTGAATTTTAAAGAACGTGTCGAAAAATATTAGTGGGATAGACGACTTTTTTGAGGTTATATTTACTAAATTATTTTACATTTTAGAGCTACCGAGCAGTTTAGCAGCACAATTCAAACCGTTGACAACTGCTAAGTTCATTTCATCCCAGTAGCTACCCTAGCGCTGTTATGGAGAGTTTTTGAACTGTTATTTACTGCTTAGAGATGGACACTTTTTCAACTATTCTACTATGGGAGTTGGTACACCTTACTTCTAGAAAAAGTTATACAACTATGTATAATATCGACACACACTTGTCAAAAACACTTTTGTTATTTTTAATAAAGGAGTAGCTTCATTAGAAAAGGGGGACAACTACAGTTTGTCAATTGCTTATTTTGACAACATTTTCGTGTGACGTCATTAGCTCATCTACGCGTGACTACCTCGCTATGTTAAGCGCCAAGTTTTGTGGTAGATCTGCTGTCAAATTGTTGCATGCTAAAAGTTTTTTGTTGTGTAGTGCAGTGCCTTCATCTTATCTTATTGTGGATGTTTTTTTTCAATGTACTTATATTTTATTATGTTACTAGATGACCCTAACAACCTAAAATTGAATTGATTGTAACGCGTAATTATATAATTATAATAATAAAAAATTATTGAGAAATAAAGCCTTAAACATAACACAATGTTATCGTAGATTAATTGTAACAAAATGGCTAGCATAAGGGACTTATAGATAAGTTGATCCCCTGACTTCGAGATAACCTGTGTTATGAAATTCAGTGGTTCGGCTCCTTAAAACGTATTCTATATAACAGCATAGCGAGTTGATTTAATTGGTGATTACATTATGGCGAGCATTTGAAGAGCAGGCAGTTAAGGAAAAGGAAAATACAAAAAAAAAGTAAAACAGTATAGTAATGATAATGTATGGGATGGAGTGTGTGTGTGTGTGTGTGTGTGTGTGTGTGTGCGTGTGAAGAGCAGGCAGTTAAGGAAAAGGAAAATACAAAAAAAAGTAAAACAGTATAGTAATGATAATGTATGGGATGGAGTGTGTGTGGATTATGCAAATGACTTGCGGAACAAAATGAATGACGTTTATGAGCACGTAAGACAATCCGGCCAGCAAATGTCTGAAAAGATGAAAATCCGGTACGACCACAAAATGAACAACAAAGGGTTCGACGAAGGTTCACTTGTGTTGTTGCACAATCCAGTCCGCAGCAAAGGGAAATCTCCTAAGCTTCAAGCTAAATGGGACGGCCGTACCGGATTGTGACCAGGATCAACGATGTAACCTACCGGATACAGAAAGGCGCAAGAGGGACTCCTAAGATCGTCCATGTGGATCGCCTGGCGCGTTATTATGGGGCCGATAATGCTCGGGACGAGCATGTCTTAGGAGGGGGCGGTGTTACGCGCCTAAGTCGACGGCACTAGCGCCATCTAGTCTCGAACCGAAGAACTAAACTTCTTGAAGTTGAAACTCGAAGTCTCGGTACCTTGCGCGTGTTAATTAAATATTCTGGATATTTCGGTGCTAATTTATATTTATAGGCACTGTAAGATGCGATCGGGGAAGTATTGAATTCGGCGAGACAAGCGAAGCTTCGGAGCGAAATAGAGTGAATTAGTGTGCTTAATTATTAGTGTTAAGTTTTAATTTGTGTAAAGAAAATTTAAGTGTTAATTTAGGTAATTTTATCGGCAATTTTTATTGTCACGAACCTCAAGCTCGTAACAATATTTTGGTCAACAACTAAAATGTTTTTCGAAATTATCCATGAAAATGTCCGCCATAAGTGGACTTAGAGGGGACTCCATAGCTAACCCTTCTTTTTGTAGATAGAAACGGTTATTAAACCGGAAATAATTTTGTTTCATACAGAGAGAGGTTAAATTAAGAAGATCATTTGTTTCCCCGGGATATAGACGAAGTTTTTCAAAGAGATCTGAGAGTATACGCAGTCAGGAGATGGGACATTTGTGAAAAGACTATCAAAGTCTAAAGATAACAATATAGATTTAGGTGGAATACGAATATCTTTAATTTTGGAAATGAGATCTAAACTATTTTTAAGGCTGTAAGTCGGGTTGAAACCAGATTTCTCCCGAAGGAGGAAATTTAATTTTTTTGCAAGGAAATAAGCTGGTGCACCTATATATGAGACAACTGGACGAATAGGAACATGTTCTTTATGTAATTTAGGTAACCCATATAAAGTGGGTGCTTGAGGATTCATTGGAACAAGATTGCTCCTAGACAACGACTTGTATCTTCTTCATCCCGTAAACGTAATGACGACATACATACTGAATATCACCAATTTTATCCCCGTGTTAAAAATCTTTCCGATGTCCAGTTTCCAACGGATGAGGTGTGTGAGTAGTGGTGCTGGGATTAGTGGTGACGGAGTTAGTGCATGCAATTGAGGGAGGGCGGGAGGTGCTCTTCAATCCAGGTAAGACACATCATTGTATTTGTTTGGCGGAAGGTTGCGAAAAAATTTATATTTTTATTTTTTATTATAATGGATTTCCGCAAAGTGACGCCTGATTCTATCAATTATCTTAAAAAGGCTAGCACGGCCGAACAGGCAAGACTCTATGTTAAATTAACAAAACTACATCGTATTACTGCTCAAAATGTTTGGTTTAATCAGCAGTGCAAACAACTTCATGTTTAAGGATTAGAGTAAAAACAATTAATACATTAGACTCGAAGCAAAGCTCAATTGGGAATGACTGGAATTAAAATAAATACTACTATTTGTAAGTACACGCCGAAAGACCGACAAAGGAAAGTTCGGCATCCTTGATAAAATTAATGATTCTTCAGGAGATTAATAAAGTAGATGCGTTGCCAGATAGGTATAGTGTGCCTACGTAAAAATGAAATGTGTAAATATAATTGTGTATATTATGTTCTTGTGATTGAATTAATCTACGTTAATTAAAATAAATTTGCCTTGACTCGTTTGAAATTCAAAATTCAAATATGTTTTATTCAAGTAGGCATTAAAAATACACTTTTGAATATAATCACTGTATTCCCCAATTTTTTCTAATCACTGTATTCCCCAATTTTTTCTTTTCCATGTCCAGGGGTTCTGATTCTACTAAGAAGAATCATGGGAAAAAAGTAAGAAACTCAGTAGTTGCTCTTTTCAAAATATTTTTACAATAGTTCTATAATTATGTAAAGAGATAAGTCAAACATAAAATGTCAAATGTATATGTAGATACTAAATCGGTTTAGAAATTTCTAGTTAGTCCTGTGTAGTACGAGAGGTCAGTTCCAAGCATTTTTGTCTGACTTAAATTGAAAAGGTGAAAGATCTAACATTTCTTTTGGAATCTTATTATATAAGCGTATATCGCTACTCAAGAACGCATTATATACTTTGTGTAACCGGAAAGCAGGTATTGTGATTTTATTTTTATTTCTACTATTAAAATTGTGCAAATCACTGTTATTTACATCAATTCAATGCAATCAATTTCTTTAAACGGTTCTCTAAGAGATACTCGGGCTCCTAAAAAGTACATAGTTCTTATTTTACGCTTTTTATTTAATATGCACACTTTTTATATTATTCGATTAGCATTGTACAAAATGTTTACACGTTTCAAGTGTGTTAAAAGTGTCAATATTTATCAAATGGGTGACGACGACATATTCGAACACTTTGTGTTCAAAAACACACACTTCCAAAAATCGAGATTTGCAGTGAAATTATTGAATATGTTTATCTATTAGGTAATAATAATAATAGTAAGTAATTATTATAAACCCATATAGTTAATATTATAATAATTACTTACTAGAATAAATTATTATGGTATCTACCTATCCTTACCATTATCTAATTACAATATTCCTTGTGAGATCAGCATAATGTATTCGTGTCCATTCTGAGCACCCGGAAACTTATTTTATTCTTTCTAACATGTACTCTGTAGCGGCATTCAAACAGTGTCAAATGTAGTGCGTGCAGCGCGGCGGCGACGATTGAATGCGATATCAATAGAAGCCGCCGGCGCGTGTATCTTGACCTTGTACTTCCGAATAGCTGCAAAATTTCTTAGACAGGTCAGTATTCGACCTTTGATGATGCCGACAACAAGACGCCGCGCACTATCAAAGTGCCGATGGTCAAAACTAGGGATGCACTGTTTTTTCTTTTAATGGATATTTTCATCCGCTATGTATGTTTATGGTATTGTTCGTAATGCGCATAAGTCCAATATTCCAAATTTTTTTTATATATTTTTGCGGCTCATAGAGTCCCTAAGAGTATACCCGAACTCCTATACTTCCTGAAGCGACACTCATTCCTAACTGCAAGACGCAAAAGTCTCGCAGGTTTAGTCTTGTTCTTGCTCAAATCTTGTACGGTCAGTCTTGGTCTTGGTCTTGCAAAAATGCAAGAACAAGACCAAGACTGCAAGACCAAGACCGATTTTGGGCAACACATTTAAAAATAAGTATAATTAACTTAGCTGTTTAATTTTTAACTCCAATTTGGAAGAATAAGTTTTAGCATTATTATCAATTATAGGAATGTGCATTTAATCTAGTTAAAATATTTATATTCATCTTCCCTCCATAACATCTGTCACACTAAATAAAAATTACTATTTTTCTATCTCTCCTCGGTTAATTCACTTTACTACAATGGCAAATGTCTCTGAAGTTGTGAATATCCAAAAGGAATTGGAAGGGAGCTTGACCAGGAAGATGATGGAGTTTGAGAAACGTCTGAAGGCTGCAACTACTCCAACTAACCCAACAGTTTTACAGCTTCGGGAGGAGTTTGATTCATTCAAGGTACTTGTTAGTTCCATGTTCAGCCTGCTGCAACAGCAAATTCAGGAATGCAACAAAAGTGTTGATGCAATCAGTATGTATCACCGGAGAAAAGTTCTGCTTTTTCATGGATTAGCTGAGGCTTCTGATGTTGACCTAAAACAGCAAATTTTACAACTGTTGCACAAGTATCTGGGTCTAGCTCATATTACTGATGACTCTCTCAAGAAATGCCACAGACTTGGTGTTCAATCCAGTACCCGTCCAAGGCCAATTCTTGTGCACTTTAATGACCATAGCACTAAGTCTGCGATTTGGAATTTAACATCTAAGTTTAAAGGGTCTGCCATTTCAATGTGTGAATTCCTCACTAAATTTCGTCAGTCCATACATAAGAATGCCCGTAAGCATTTCGGAATTAGAAATGTCTGGACAATTGACGGTGCAATCTACTCACTAAGCACTCGGGAGGCCGAACGAAGATTTCCACTGAGAAGGAATTGGACGATCTAATAGCCAAGTACCCCATGGATGGTTCCCCTGAGAGTTCTAACAAGGCTCCTAATACAAAGGTCACCCCACCGCAGCAGAGCTCTTCGAATCGGCAAAATGATGCAGCACGTCGCACTCAAACTTCAGCGGTAACTCAAATTGATGACGTAGAGATCTAGACGACTGGTTGGTAAGAAGTAATTCCTACATTGCTTTTAACTTTCCAAGATATCCTTGTTATTCTTGTTATCATATTTTGGTTATGTTCATCTCCTTTCGTATTTTTTCCTTCTCTTATAGTTTACTTTGTCTGGTAACATAATAACGGCTAATATTTCCAATATGGACCATCTATTTCAAAGCCCATATTTTTTGTAGATAGTACTCACTAAAAGAAAGCGTTTTGCAAAGTTTTAGGTTGCGGAAACTTACGGTTCATAAGATATATTTTTTTAAACTTTTCATACAAATTGGTAAATAACACGCAATTACAAAATAAATTTGACAAATGATTGATGTCAAACGTCAGTTAGTGTAGGGTTCCGAATATTTTGAAAGTATCGATACCTACTCGATACCAAGTATCGTATCAAAAGTATCAATACTACTTGGTATCGAGTACATTTCGTTAATTTTGGAGACAATGACGTTATGACAAACCAATTAGATGTATAGGAAGAGCTGATAAGTGCAATTATATATGTATATAAAGTAGAATAAAGTTTACTCTATTTAAGTTCCGCCTTAGTACTTGTATTTCATTGTTTGCAACTTTCTGTATTATCTAATTCTTACTACAATAAAGTGTTTACTTACTTATTGACTTACTTATTTAATATCCAAAAAGTACCCAAAACCGAATCAGAGCACCCCACTATCCACGTGGTCTTGTCTGCCCTACCCCTAGAGTGTATATAAGAGCCCGGAGGCGCGGAGGGAGAGCAGTGCCTCCGCCCTAGCGTAGGGCACTGCTCATCCCATAGCGCCGGAGCTGCCACGGAGCGCCGGAGCACAACTTCCTGGCTTCTTACCCCCCTAGTCTCCAAAATTAACGAAATGTACTCGATACCAAGTAGTAATGATGCCTTTGATACGATACTTGGTATCGAGTATGTATCGATACTTTCAAAATATTCAGAACCCTACACTAATTGACGTTTGACATCAATCATTTGTCAAATTTATTTTGTAATTGGTGTAATTGCGTGTTATTTGCCAATTTGTATGAAAAGTTTAAAAAAATATATCTCATGAACCGTAAGTTTCCGCAACCTAAAACTTGGTATCGAGTACATTTCGTTAATTTTGGAGACTAGGGGGGTAAGAAGCCGGGAAGTTGTGCTCCGGCGCTCCGTGGCAGCTCCGGCGCTGTGGGATGAGCAGTGCCCTACGCTAGGCTACCTAAAACTTTGCAAAACGCTTTCTTTTAGTGAGTACTATCTATTAAAAAATTATGGGCATTGAAATCGATGGTCCATATTGGAAATATTAACCGCTAATTTTATTATTTTATTTTTATACTGTAGCAACTTTAATTATATTTGTAAACTTTAGTAAATTAGTTTGTGTTTATAATTTTTATCACGTAAAGTGTTAAAATGTAACCAAATATCATAGACAAATGTTATTGTAGTCCGTAGATGCTAGAGTTAGGCATAGACAGCATAGATAAATAAATATGTAGCAAGCTAATAGACAGTTGCAAAGGCAAGGCAAAGACTGTTGACCATAGATAATAACTTTTACTGTCAACACAGTAATGGTAACATGGGCACAGATCCTTTTGCCACACAGCTGAATTATGTACTCTTATTAGATTTAAATTTTCTGGATGTTTTTAACTAATTGGCTTTCAAAATCTTGAGATTAAGCTGATTTTTATTGCTAATTTTTCGATTAATTCTGTAGTGCCCTGCTATTAAAATATATAGTCGTCTTATTTAAATATTTATGTTACTTTTATAAATATTTATGTTATTTTTGTTTATAATTGAGTCACTGTGTTGGCTCGCTATTTAATTACTTATCTTATGTTTTTGTTTCTTTTTTAATTGATAGTTCAGTACAATTGTTTTTTTTTTGTTATTTAGTACTGATTATATTATGTAAACAGTTAACTGGTGGGATGATGTTTTATGATTTATTACTATTTAAGTCATTGTTTTATTTTTATCTCTTGGTAGTATTATTGTATTTGTTATATATATTATTGATAAATATTTTTATTTAATATCGTATTTTTATTTTATTTAATTTTATATTGGGTATATTATGCTTTTAACTTATCATGTCTGACTCTGACTCTTTTTATCCTAGTCAGAGTGAGACTCAGAGAGTTCTTTTGAATCTTTTGACGATCAGACGAATTATAGTGTGCCCTCTTTAAGTAGCCAATTGAATAGCATTTTTCACTTTTTTGATAGAACGTTAAATGTTTGCCATATTAACGCACAAAGTATTCCCAGCCACTTTTCTGAGCTAGAAGCATCGTTCTCTAACAACAATATATATTCTATCTTAGTTTCAGAAACTTGGTTGAAACCGTCTTTAAATTCGGCATTGTATCCTCTTCCTGGGTTTGTGCTGATTAGGAATGATCGTATAGATAAAGGAGGAGGTGGAGTTGCAATATATCTCCACGCTACTATTTCTTACAAAATCATATTAGCATCCCCTTCTCCTTACACTGCTTCCGCAGAATTTCTTTTTATAGAACTTGATGTTTAGGGCTCAAGGATGATTCTTGGAGCAGTGTATTGTCCTCCTTCCACTGATTACTTCGCCAATTTAGAAGAGGCTCTCGATAACATTGGTTCTGAGTACACCCACTGCATAATCATGGGAGATTTTAACACGGATTTACTGAAAAATTCAGTCCGGTCTCAAAAGCTTCGTCAAATCATTGAGTCTGTCAATCTCAACATTCTTCCTTTAAAGGCAACTCATCATAATATTGACACTTATGACTCTCTGATTGATCTCATTATAACTGACTCCTCTGACAGTGTGCTGTCATATGGGCAACTTGAAGCGCCGGGATTTTCCCGCCATGATCTTATTTATGTATCGTACAACCTTAAACCTCCCTAATATCGACCTACTGTACTATTCCTACGTAATTTTAGTAGAATTAATATGGATAAGCTTTTGAAAGACGCATCGCTTATAGATTTTAAGCCATTAGCAACTGCATCAACAGTAGATGATAAAGTAACTATTTTCAATAACATAATTCATGTTTTGTATGATAACCATGCTCCTGTACGTAAAGTGAAACTACGACGGCCACCAGATCCCTAGATGACTGAAGAGGTACGGAAGGCCATGACTAGGTGAAATCGAGCATTTGCCCGGTTCAAGAGGAGCAGGGCAAGGAAAACCGGTTGTCTTTTAAGAAGGCCATAAAAAGATGCAATCAGATGGTACGTTCTGCAAAACGCCGATTTATCCATAGCAATATAAGTAATTCTTCGCCAGCTGATGTGTGGAAATTTCTTAGTTCTCTAGGTGTGGGCAAAACACCCTCTTTGGATTGTAGTTTATCGCTTTCTCACGATGCTTTAAATCTTCATTTTGCTTCTGCTTCTGCGTTGGATCTTTCAATCCGATCCCAAACAGTCGCTTACATAGCCTCAATTCCGTCTCCACACATACCAGTCTTTCTTTTTAACCCTGTAGATCAGGATGAAATCAGAAAGATCCTTTTGTCGATAAAATCCAAGGCTGTCGGTTGCGATGATATTAGCAGAGCCATGATTGTTAATATTCTAGAATACATTATCTCCGCAATCACACATATTGTTAATTTTTCGCTTGACTCGGGTTAGTTTCCGAGTCAGTGGAAAAATGCTTTCGTTAGACCCCTTCCTAAAGTATCCAATCCCACACTTCCCAATCACTTCCGTCCCATATCAGTTTTACCTTTCCTATCTAAAGTTTTGGAAGCCTGTGTTCATAAGCAAATTTCCAATTTCATATATAAACATAACCTGCTGAGTACTTTTCAGTCCGGGTTTCGTCCTGGTCACAGCACTACAACTGCCTTACTTAAAATAACTGAAGATATTAGAGAAGGAATGGAAAACAAGAAAGTTACAGTTGTGGTGCTCGTTGACTTTTCTAATGCTTTTAACACGGTTGACCATGATATCCTTCTTGCTATTCTTTTTTATTATAGGTTTGCACCGTCAGTCCTGGAATGGTTCTCATCTTATCTTCGCGGACGTCAACAGTCTGTCCACGTGGAGCAAATGACTTCACAGTGGGTTAACCTGATTTCTGGCGTACCGCAAGGCGGTATACTTTCTCCATTAATCTTCTCTATTTTTATTAATTCCATCACATCTAATATTGATTGTTCGTACCATCTGTATGCTGATGACCTACAAATTTATGTACAGTCTGACATTTCTGACATCCATTATGCGATTAACAAATTGAATTCAAATCTCAAGTCAGTCTGTGATTGGTCTATGCGCTTTGAAGTGTCTGTCAACCCTACGAAATTCCAAGAGGTGATTGTGGGTAGCTCAAGGATGCTTGCTAAAATAAATGCCGCTAGTCTACCTCCCGTCTATTATAATGATCGTCTGATACCGTTCTCTCCCTCAGTTAAAAATCTTGGTCTCCATATTGATAGTACTCTGTCCTGGGGGGTTCATATCTCCGAAACATGTCGTAAAGTCTCTGGTTCTTTACGTTCTCTTTATCGATTGAAAAATTTTCTCCCCTTTAAGACTAAAATTATGCTTGCACAGTTACTTATACTACCAATCATTGATTATGCAGACGTGTGTTATCGCTCTCGCCTAAAATGGCTCACTAAAAAAACAGAGGCGTGACTCTAGAATTTTGCTTGTTCTCTTCTCTATCTTAAATGATCCATCCACTCCTTCTTATCTCAAGGAGAAATTTCAATATATTTCCCTAACGCATGATAGAACTCTGCGTTCCTCATATAATAATAAACTAAGTATCCCTCTACATTTTACTAATTTTGTTGGTAAATCCTTCACAATTCAGGCTGCACTGCTCTGGAACTCCTTGCCCGATGATGTCAGAAAAACATCTGTAAAGTCGCCGACGGTACACATGTGTACAAGAAATAAACATCTTCCGCTCGCTCGATAGAGGTACACATGTGTACAACAAGCACTACCCTTTGAAAAAGATTTTTTTTAATTAAAACAAAACCAAAGACACTATGCAATAGATAATAGTATCAAAGACAAAGATATGCTCTTTTATTTTAAACCATAACCTGGCAATGTTTCTTAGAAAAAAAAAAAGAAATCACTCTGAACTTTCGGCGTTCCACGTGTCGCTTTGATGAAGGTGCTCCGTCTTTTTTTATAGAATTTTATATTTGTATCTGGACTAAAAACGAAAGTATTATACTTTTTTATATTCCTTGTAATATAGTAAACACGTAGATATATAATTTGTGGTATAAAAAGTGAAAAGTAAATTGCCAAAAGTACTTCGAAATACGGAACGCCCATTTTGGCGGTTGGGTCATAAATGTGTTATTTTTCCAATTTTCATTTATTTTTAGTGTAAAATGTAAGTAAAAATAGTTTTCTTACATATTTCAAATAACTTGACGTTGTATTTATTTCAAATTCACACAAAAATATTTTTGAAATATTGTTCGAAATGTCATACAGATAAAATATTATTATTATTATTTTTTTATATTTTAATATTTTGGTATGAGTAACGAATAGAAACACATAAAACATAAAAATATACATATTTCCAAACATTTTCATATAAATTTCTCCAAAAACAAAAGTGTAGAATTCAAATTAGTAGTAATTTTGGCACTAAAAGTGAAGTATATACTACTACTTATGCTATAAAGGGTAATTTATGAATTTTATTATAATTTCTAGCAACCAAAATAATTTTATTCAATAGTTTATACATTCAACAAGAATTCCTGTAAGTTTTATCCATAAATATTGTCTCAAAGTGAAAATATAGCAAAATTTGCAATATAGCAAAAAATTTGCTAATTTGCAAATTTTCCCGCCATTACGGTCGCGAGCGAACGGGAGTGTCATATTACGTGGCCTCGCGAGCTAACAGGATAATATATTTACTTATGTCTTCGACAGAAGCATTTTTGTCAACATTATAAATGTAAAACGGAATTTTAACATCCGCCGCCTTGAAACCACAATCCAACTCTAGATCTGCTTTTCCTTTTTTCGCCATAAAACGATTTCGCAGCCGTCTACTTTGCAAAAGAATCCATTCATCCTTTGGTGCTTCTGGTTTCCATTGACCACCCTTGCGCACCACATCGGAAAACCTTTTACGTCCCGAGTTCATTGTTGTTTCATGTTTTTTATTCGCACTGTTTTCATTAATCGGCGTAGGCTCGGAGTGCGTAGGCGCAGGCGCAGCGCTGTTAGCACAATTGGCTACATTCGTCGAAACCACGGTGAGGGCCTCCACTTGAGACCCACTGTTCACTGGAGAACTTGCCTCGCAGCGATGTACAGTTAGTGGTGCGACCGAGACAGGAATATCGCGTGAGAATGCGACAGGTACGTCCTTATCAGCGCGAGCCAGTTCATTGACCTCGCTTATAGCGGTTGTTGACCCGCTGTGTATATGCGTTAAACCAATTGGGCCGCTATCTACATTCAAACTGTTATTTAGTAAATACCCGCGTCTTCTATTGTTTATATTTTCATTTATTTCTAAAAACGGAACTCTTTCTTCCAACATTTCTAAAGTCACGTACTTCTCTTTTATAATTTTCATGTCATTTTTCAAAGTAATGATATCCTTTAGCAGCCTTGTCACGTCTACGTGATCAAAAGTAACCGGCGGTAATTTTTGTAGGTCTTTTGCAACGAATATGGGCATTTTTTCTGGGTCTGTCCTTTTAATTATACTAATAATATCTTCGATATCACGCTGCATCTTTCCTTCTTTCTTGCGCGTAGTCTTTCGGCTCGTGGTGGTAATAGATTCGAAAAGTAAATTTTTCGCTTGTACCACTTCCTCACTCGAAAACGAAGTAGCACACAGACGTATAATGATTTCTTCATCCATAACATCAGCCTTGTTTTGAATGAAGGCCAATAACTCAAAATCACAATATTGCAATTATTACATTTCACTGTATTAGAGGCCATTGCCCCGCCCTCGATTATTAGCGATCGCTTTGTTCTACGTCCGAACACACACGCGCGCTCAAGTAAACTTTATGAGTACCCATAATCGGCAAGTTTTCTGGAATATTTGAGACTCAATATTTTTTTTTTATTTATTATTTTATTTATTTATTACAAGATCCACAGCTCTAATTACAACATATATAAAACTTAAGAAATAAACTTACAGCCAATAACGGATCTACTTTATACATTTTTTTGACTTATATTAATCGACCGACAATCAATAAGTTTAGGCTACAAAACATAATATTTTAGAATTAAAAATTAAAAACGGTGCGTCTATATCTCTCTGATCTGTGTATCCGTGTACGTGCGCGCGCGCGCGCGTGTGTGTGTGTGTGTGTGTGTGTGTGTGTGTGTGTGTGTGTGTGAGTGTGTGTGAGTGTGTGTGAGTGTGTGTGTGTGTGTGATTGTGTGTGTGAGTGAGTGTGTGTGTGTGTGTGTGTGTGTGTGTGTGTGTGTGCGTGCGTGCGTGCGTGCGTGCGCGTGCGTGCGCGTGCGCGCGCGCGCGCGTGTGTATGTGTGTGTGTGTGCAATATACATATTAACTATTTCCTTCAAGTTCTTCAAGAACTTCCCTCTTAAACAGATTCCTACTGTTATGAAAAAAATATCAGTAGCATTAAATTGGTTGTTAAAAGTTCTATGCAATCGACTGACCAATGCGTTTTGTGCGTAATTTTTGATCGTGCAGGAAATAATTTTGTGTCTCGTTCTAACTTTCGGGGCGCAGAAACTCAGTATTTTGGTTGATAGTTCAGTATTTTGGTATATTTATTAAAATTCCATGCTTGATCGCTGTCACAAACTAATAAGAGTACTAACGTAATCGCTGTAAATCTCTAAAGGTACTCCAAATCAATGACTTCATTAACTAGTATATCTACAACTGTTGAAGCTTCTTGATTTGGAATGGCGAATAGTGTTTATTTATTTATTTATTTACACTTTATTGCACCTTAATAAAAAGGATTACAAAGGGCGGACTTAATGCCATTAGGTTAACCATCTGAGCTACCACGGCTCACTCTATGTTTATTAATACTGAAATTAGATATTTTAAGCTTTAAACTAGGAGTAAAATTAATCTTGCTCAAGTCTGTGTTTATTAATAGGGCTGATAAAGTTTACATCTTTGGAACATACGAAATAAAATTAAAATATGTAAAATAAAGCAGCCATTTTGTACTCCATGTTACCGTTTTTATTTCACCAGAAAAACATTTTATAAAATATTTAAAATAAAAATAGGTGCTTACTCAATTAAGTATCTACCTATTTATATTTGATTAAAATTATGTTGAAAAAGAAATTCCTAGAAAACTGTCCATGGCAGTAAATATTTGTTTCTAAAGGTCCAAAATACAATTTTCCGATCTGATTCTTGGGGTCTTTGATTCTTTTTAGGAATTATTGGTATTTTGTGCATTTTTAACTAAAATCCATCAAAACGCAGGTACGTGCTGCTTATTTTCGGAAACATGTTATATGAATATTTTTTTTAATTATTTAGAATATGTTAAAAATTTAGTAAATTTTTAGAGTTATTCAGTTTCGTGCACTAGGCTAGTTTTTTAATCTTTTTTCGATAATCAATGCACACAATGACAAATCATAATTTGTCACGCAGGCTGTCAGGTCGTCTATACGCCAGTATATTCAAAGTCTATGGTACTATAGAGTCAGGCAGGGTAATTTTATACAGTATGAAAAAACAACTTTACGAACTCTTTTTAATTTACATAAAAACATAGCAAATATATTTGTGTCAGTGAAAATGTACCATATAGTAGTGGAATATATTGCAAATGATGTACATTAGTAATTATTACACTAGGCAGTAACTACATTTTTGAAATTGACTGATTACTGATTAATAGTTTACCTTTAAATATTTGTTTTAAACATTTTTTGTTCATACTGTATAGAAAGTTACATTCTATTGTTATATTACTTTTACACCTTCAACAAGTATTTATTATTGTTACGAGCTTGGGGTTCGTTACAATAAAAACTGCCTATTGAATTACCAAAATTGGCACTTTAAATACCGAACACCAATTAAGACTTAAAACACACTAATAATAAAACACAATTGTACTACTGATCACTTTAGTTCGCAGTTATATCATTTCGAAGTATTCGCTTGAATTGCCAGTTCAATACTTACAACATGTTTGAAAATACAATTTAAAAAAAATACTGACTTGGTCGCGGTCAATACCGGCCTTGTAAAGCCTATTCTATTGAAACATCTAGAGTATTCGAGTACATACCGGTCCCGATTGAAAAGGTGTAGAAATTTCTAGCATGGAAATTTCCAGAAAGATCTTGACTATCCTAGTTCTGCTAATCGGTACTAGATGGCGCTAGTGGTAACTCAACGTGTACCAGGCAGTAATTATGGCGCGCAACACTGTCCCCTCTTAAGACATGCTCGTCCCGTGCATTATAGTAACAGTCGATCCACATGGACTATCCTAGGAGTACCTCTTGCACCTTGTCACAATCCGGTACGGTACGTCCGATTTAGCTTGAAGCTAAGGATAGTCAATCGTTGAGCTCAGCAACGCTGGTGTCGGCTGCTCAATAGATGGGCCCCACGCAGTATAACCGATTATGCAAATAACTTGCAGAATAAAACTAATGACATTTATGAGCATATCAGATAATTGGGCCAGCAAATATCTGAAAAGATGAAAATTCTGTATGACCGCAAAATGAACAGCTAGGGGTCTGACGAAGGTTCACCAGTGTGGTTGCACAATGCAGTCCGCAGCAAAGCAAACATCCCTGAAGCGCTACAATACCGCGGAAACCCCATCAGCATCCTGAAGGCATTATTATATTGTACCCGAAGGGCATTGTAGGCTCTCTGCGTGTACTTAACCCATAGACTGCACGTGTAAAATGACTGGCAAAAGGCTTTGAAAAGTGTTACCTTAACTTCTTCTGTATAGCGTGCAAAGCTACGGAACAGCATGTTACAGCAAACCGCCAATGCCCTTCTTTCTCTTTCTATGTCCGCATCATCAGTCAGATCCTCAGTTAAAACGTGACCAAGATATTTAAATTGATACACTCTATTTAACTGTACGTTCCTTAATTTAACAGGTGGAATCATTTCAATTTTTGATCCAGCTCGAAATAACAACACTTCACTTTTTTTTTACATTATAAATGAGACCGTGAGTCTCAGCATAAGTATCAAAAATATTAAGTAATGTTCTCAGTGCGTTAACCGATGGGCTCAGCAACACCATGTCGTCTGCATAGCTTATGCTGTTAACGAAATGCCCATCTATTGAGCAGCCGACACCAGCGTTGCTGAGCTCAACGATTAACTATCCTTAGCTTCAAGCTAAATCGGACGTACCGTACCGGATTGTGACAAGGTGCAAGAGGTACTCCTAGGATAGTCCATGTGGATCGACTGTTACTATAATGCACGGGACGAGCATGTCTTAAGAGGGGACAGTGTTGCGCGCCATAATTACTGCCTGGTACACGTTGAGTTACCACTAGCGCCATCTAGTACCGATTAGCAGAACTAGGATAGTCAAGATCTTTCTAGAAATTTCCATACTAGAAATTTCTACACCTTTTCAATCGGGACCGGTATGTACTCGAATACTCTAGATGTTTCAATAGAATAGGCTTTACAAGGCCGGTATTGACCGCGACCAAGTCAGTATTTTTTTTAAATTGTATTTTCAAAAATGTTGTAAGTATTGAACTGGCAATGCAAGCGAATACTTCGAAATGATATAACTGCGAACTAAAGTGATCAGTAGTACAATTGTGTTTTATTATTAGTGTGTTTTAAGTCTTAATTGGTGTTCGGTATTTAAAGTGCCAATTTTGGTAATTCAATAGGCAGTTTTTATTGTAACGAACCCCAAGCTCGTAACAATAACAAATACTTGTTGAAGGTGTAAAAGTAATATAACAATAGAATGTAACTTTCTATACAGTATGAACAAAAAATGTTTAAAACAAATATTTAAAGGTAAACTATTAATCAGTAATCAGTCAATTTCAAAAATGTAGTTACTGCCTAGTGTAATAATTACTAATGTGCATCATTTGCAATATATTCCACTACTATATGGTACATTTTCACTGACACAAATATATTTGCTATGTTTTTATGTAAATTAAAAAGAGTTCGTAAAGTTGTTTTTTCATACTGTATAAAATTACCCTGCCTGACTCTATAGTACCATAGACTGAATATACTGGCGTATAGACGACCTGACAGCCTGCGTGACAAATTATGATTTGTCATTGTGTGCATTGATTATCGAAAAAAGATTAAAAAACTAGCTTAATGCACGAAACTGAATAACTTTAAAAATTTACTAAATTTTTAACATATTCTAAATAATTAAAAAAATATTCATATAACATGTTTCCGAAAATAAGCAGCACGTACCTGCGTTTTGATGGATTTTAGTTAAAAATGCACTAAATACCAATAATTCCTAAAAAGAATCAAAGACCCCAAGAATCAGATCGGAAAATTGTATTTTGGACCTTTAGAAACAAATATTTACTGCCATGGACAGTTTTCTAGGAATTTCTTTTTCAACATAATTTTAATCAAATATAAATAGGTAGATACTTAATTGAGTAAGCACCTCTTTTTATTTTAAATATTTTATAAAATGTTTTGCTGGTGAAATAAAAACGGTAACATGGAGTACAAAATGGCTGCTTTATTTTACATATTTTAATTTTATTTCGTATGTTCCAAAGATGTAAACTTTATCAGCCCTATTAATAAACACAGACTTGAGCAAGATTAATTTTACTCCTAGTTTAAAGCTTAAAATATCTAATTTCAGTATTAATAAACATAGAGTGAGCCGTGATAGCTCAGATGGTTAACGCTCGCTGTAATATAACAGAACGTGAGTAACCCAGGTTCGATCCACGCCGGCACCAATGAAATTGTTAATTGCAATTTTAAGTGCTGATTTACCACGTGCTCGTCGGTGAAGGAAAACATCGTGAGGAAACCTGCATGTCTAAGGAATAAGATAAAAAATATTTCTAAGACATGTGAAGTTCGCCAACACGCATTGGGGCAGCGCGGCGGACACTTCCCCGCCCTACAACCCTCTCATAAATGAGGGGAGGCCTGTGCTCAGCAGTGAGATGTAAATAGGCTGTAACTTTACTTTACTTTACTTTTAAACATAGAGTAAGGAGGGAGTAAACTAATCCGAATCTACTATCGGAATAAAAGTTAATCCTTGGCTACGACTGAGTAAGCATAGACTAAAGTTCATAAAAGATAGCTTGATACTTTATGGGCATGCACTAATTAGGTCGGCATGCCCATAAAGTATGACCTTGATAGGTACTGTCTGTTCTACTAAGAAATTCAGGACTTCATAGGCGTGATTTTTACTGATAGCTGTCGCAGAGATCAAGCTATCTTTTATGAACCATAGTCGCGTATTTTCACATTTTGTAAAACTTTACGTTTACGCGCGTTGTTAACCGTGTTAAATTCATAAGTTGTAAGCACTAGTAACAAAAACAACACAGTGGATTAAAATGCCAAGAAGTGATGTGGAGTAGAACAAAGTGATTGCAGGTTTTTATTCATTATGTGGATTTAGACAAGTGATTGGGGCTATTGATTGCCACATATTTAATTCCGAAAGTCGCTGGAAACATCGGACAATACTACATAAACAGGAAAGGATGCATTTAAATAAATGTGCTAGTAAGTTTTATAGCACCTAGCTAGCCCATCTTTGCCATATATTTACTTAGTTATTTTCTTAGATTCAATACAATCACCTCAATCTATTATTACATATTAAAGAAGTTATGAGTGCTTTGTTCCAGGTTGTGTGAACATTGGCAAGGCAGCACACATGACTCAAGAATATTTAATGAAAGTCGCATTAAAACAAACGTTTGAGCAGTCAGAATATAAAGGCAGACTTTTTGGAGATTCTGGTTATGCTTGTACTCTTATTTACTTCTATCCTGTGTTCTAATAAACAAAAGGAAGAAATGTACAACCGGTCGCACATCTGGGTCCGTAACACTGTAGAACAATGCTTAGGAGGGAAGCAAAGGTTTCGGTGTTTACTGCGAGGACTAAATACTAAATAAAAGCATACAAAACTATATTCATTGCAATGCAAAAGCAAGATCTGCTTGAGGATGTAGTATAAGGAGATGAAGAAAATGTACCAGTCACACAATTAGTAAATAACTTCGTTATATTAAATTCTGTTCGGGCAGTATTTATTAACGCTTTTTTTTTTTAAATAAATATACAATAATTACGTGTACAAAAGATTTTTATTATCCCCAAAAAACCAAAAATAATGGTTATTTAATTAATTTTGCCATTCACGCTCTTTTCTTAATTCTAAAATTTCGTTGCAAATAATATTAAAAATTATTATTCTAAATATAAATATTTAGAACTTAGTTTTTCCACCGAGTCCGAAAACAACACGAAGAACAAGGAACAACACGTAATACGTATCTCTTGTCAAACTCAAAATATTACCTGTCATTGTCATTAATGTCATCCTCAAGCATTGAGTTCATTCACCAATCACTCTTTTTACTTTTAAAATAAGTGGGTTGCCATAGCGTAAGCGTTAATCCCGGCATAAGGAATGTATTGTTATGTATATATGCTATAGTCCGAGTATACTCCATGTTTATTAATAACATTGTAATAACAAAGTAAATAGTCAGTTACTCTAAGATTAACTAGTCCAAGTGTAACTTCGAATTAAGCTTGGAATAAGCAATTTTTATTAATAAGGCAGTATAATTTTAGTAAAGAAACTTGTAGGAATCCCTGAAAAATATAAAGTAATAATAAACTTATTATCATTTTAGCTGTATGAGTTTTAAAACATAACAATATTAACAGAGACTAGCCAAATACGTAGGAGATAATAAAGTGCACCAAGTGTCTGACGATACATATTATGTACTCTTTATTTTTAATATATGTTATATGTGTATTATATGAATGTCGAAGTTACGGTCACCCATCGATGGACTGACCGCGGCAAGTGTATCTTTTGCTCGCAGATCTATTGATCCGCGCAGCTACTACTTAACCATGAACGCCTTTTCTCTACGACTACCACTGTATGTGATGAACCTCGCTTTAAATCCTCAATATCAAATACTATGGAATTTATAGTATCCTGGCACACAGGCGTTTTGCGGCGCTTCAGGAGCGTTACTTAATTTTAGAGATGGGTTGAACATGGATTCCACCGAATACGAATATTCGGTCGAATGTTCAGTGAAACTTTTACTGAACCGAATATTCGGTCGAACATTATTCAGCAGGATCACCCCGATACCTAACCAATTTATGTCGAAACTTGTAGCGCGCGGAACTAGCGCCGGACCCTGCTCCCGCTCCCTCGGTACACCTGTCATGTTATTGCATCATCTAGTACTGAGCTAATTGTCGGCACATTTTTTGTGAGAAAAAAAGCATTTCGACGTGTTATTCTTAGTGAAAATTGATAATTATATGATAAAAATTAGGGACAGGAGATCTACTATTTGGACTTATTTTGGAGAAACTGACGACTAAAGTAAAGTCAAATGTGCTAAAGTGATGTAGTGTTTTTTGTTTGATTCCAAAAACATTTTATCAAGCTTTCTATTTCCTATAATTTGAAACAAATATACAGTATCTCAAAAACATAACGTTTAACAAGTAGACCCATAAATAAAATATACTTTCAACAGTAAAATTATGAAAGACATTGCATTACTCAATCCGTACATTTCAATACAGTGGACACTTTGAGTACCACTTTAACGAATGTTCGGTGATTTAGCCGAATATTCGCTAAAGCTGCCGAATATTCCGAATACCGAATATGAAACGAATTTTCGGCTCATCTCTAATTAATATCCATACCTAACTACGCTCAGTTTTGTCATTGTGACTTGGGAATATAATCCGAAGCTCCACTCAACTCCTTGTGGAAAATAGCGTGATGCTATGAATATTGTTCTAGTGTGACCATGAGGTGCGGGTGGTTAAGTAAGGCTATACATGTTTTTAGTCCATAAATAGATACATCTTTAATGTACTAGAGTTTTATAATGTACAAAAATCTATCTTTACTTTTATCAAAAGTTTTTGCCGTAATTTTTTTTTGAAGTCTTAATATACTTACTTTTGGTTTTATTCTCCTTCTTCTTTTATACTTCTCAAGAAATTGTTTGCTGCAAATTGTTGATTTCTTCTTTGGATTTGAACCAAACCACCCACTTAATCTTAACCATTTTTTCTAATTATAGAATACGGAGGAAATTTGTTTGAAAAACGGCAAAATAAAATTACATTTTACGAATGCTAACCGCACATAAATTTTCATTCCTCTTCTTGTTGTGTGGGCATTCTATCTATTAATTACACATATTAAAGATAAGTATCGATATTAATTTTGATATAAATGACCCTAGTTTTTTTTTCAAAAAAATACAAAAATTTTTTTTTTTAAAAAAAAAATTTAAATTTTTTTTTTCTAATTTATTTTAACCCCCCCCCCTTTTTTTTTTTTTATTTTTTCCCCTTCTTTTAAAAAAAGTCAATCTACTACTAGCGTACATGTAAAATATTTACTGTAAAATTGTATTGCCAAATTTTCGCAAATTATCTACAACGTGACTTTTCTTGGCAAAATATCAAAATTAATAAAATAATTGAAAATATTCTATATTTTAAACAGCCTATGTATAAAATAAATTTTAATCAAAAATAGACACGTCTTATTATTGACGACGTCTTAAGAATTTACCTGAAAAATGTGCCATTATCAGGATTATTTCTATTGTTAACACCACAGTCACTCACAGAACAAGTAACCATTTTGGAAAACAATTACTTACTGATAATAATAGCCATTATACTCTAAAAAAGTACAAAATATCTAGGAGCTCATTTCTTGCGTGCCGACTTGTGCCGACCTGTCATTCAAAATTGGTAACAAAGTCATGAGATTTGCTATCTTTTTCTATTTTGCTATATTTTCTCCTCACTTGCCTACCATGTTCGTCTATAACTATCCTATAAGTCTATTTATAGTATTGTATCTATGCCCAGTAGCGGCGTAGGGCGGGGCACGGTTGAGCAACCGCCTAAGGGCGCCAACACGAAGGGGTGCCAATGTCGAAAAAGTAAAAGTGAAGGAGAAAAAGTAAAGACAGAAATTTTATCGCGAGTAAATTTATTGGTCATTAAGAACGACTTTCATTCACAGTCCGATTTGTTGATTTATCATCAATTTTTTTTTATAGAATAGGGTGACAAACGAGCACACAGTCCACCTGATGGTAAGTGGTTGCTGCGGCCCATAGACATCTACATCTATCCTCCATTAAAAATCAAAATGCAGATGCGTTGTCACCCGTGAGGACTGAGATGGAATGCCTCGTTTCCAGTAAAAAGGGTCTCCGGTTCTCTACACTCACCATACGAAATACAGCAGTATTAAGCTACTATTTCACGCTGGTATTCTGTGAGCGTGGTCCTTCCCCGGTCGAGCCGACCCATTCGTGCTACAACTATACTACTAATATAACTGCAGCATGGCTCTACCACCTTGACGAATGGACCAACTGGACGATTACCAAATGGACGATGAATAGAATTTGAACGTAGAGCTATGCTGCAGTTATATTAGTAGTATAGTTGTAGCACAAATGGGTCGGCTCGACTGGGGAAGGACTACGCTGTCACAGAATACCAGCGTCAAAAAGTGCACAGAGTTGGTCGGTGTCGGCATTACCGCTATGGGACCTATAGAGGCACTCGTAGATGTGGAGATGGTCGACGCTATCTACACGCAGACATAAGATAGACAGGTCTGTACCTTCAAGCCTGCCAAGGCGTCAAAAACAGATATCCGCTCTGACGTAAACGCAAACTATAGCCCGGGGCACAAAGGAGGGTTCTAATTCGTACTCCGGGTAAGAGCGATAAGAAGTATTAGCTGGAGAGGACAACTGTGTCTCGGTTAGAAAGAGCAAGGCCGACTTCGCCGTTTCCAGGTGCTAGTGGACAGCGTTAAGGTTTGAATGAAGTCCCCTGATTGTTGCTGAGCTCAACGATTAACTATCCTTAGCTTCAAGCTAAATCGGACGTACCGTACCGGATTGTGACAAGGTGCAAGAGGGACTCCTAGGATAGTCCATGTGGATCGACTGTTACTATAATGCACGGGACGAGCATGTCTTAAGAGGGGACAGTGTTGCGCGCCATAATTACTGCCTGGTACACGTTGAGTTACCACTAGCGCCATCTAGTACCGATTAGCAGAACTAGGATAGTCAAGATCTTTCTAGAAATTTCCATACTAGAAATTTCTACACCTTTTCAATCGGGACCGGTATGTACTCGAATACTCTAGATGTTTCAATAGAATAGGCTTTACAAGGCCGGTATTGACCGCGACCAAGTCAGTATTTTTTTTTAAATTGTATTTTCAAAAATGTTGTAAGTATTGAACTGGCAATGCAAGCGAATACTTCGAAATGATATAACTGCGAACTAAAGTGATCAGTAGTACAATTGTGTTTTATTATTAGTGTGTTTTAAGTCTTAATTGGTGTTCGGTATTTAAAGTGCCAATTTTGGTAATTCAATAGGCAGTTTTTATTGTAACGAACCCCAAGCTCGTAACAATAATAAATACTTGTTGAAGGTGTAAAAGTAATATAACAATAGAATGTAACTTTCTATACAGTATGAACAAAAAATGTTTAAAACAAATATTTAAAGGTAAACTATTAATCAGTAATCAGTCAATTTCAAAAATGTAGTTACTGCCTAGTGTAATAATTACTAATGTACATCATTTGCAATATATTCCACTACTATATGGTACATTTTCACTGACACAAATATATTTGCTATGTTTTTATGTAAATTAAAAAGAGTTCGTAAAGTTGTTTTTTCATACTGTATAAAATTACCCTGCCTGACTCTATAGTACCATAGACTTTGAATATACTGGCGTATAGACGACCTGACAGCCTGCGTGACAAATTATGATTTGTCATTGTGTGCATTGATTATCGAAAAAAGATTAAAAAACTAGCCTAGTGCACGAAACTGAATAACTCTAAAAATTTACTAAATTTTTAACATATTCTAAATAATTAAAAAAATATTCATATAACATGTTTCCGAAAATAAGCAGCACGTACCTGCGTTTTGATGGATTTTAGTTAAAAATGCACAAAATACCAATAATTCCTAAAAAGAATCAAAGACCCCAAGAATCAGATCGGAAAATTGTATTTTGGACCTTTAGAAACAAATATTTACTGCCATGGACAGTTTTCTAGGAATTTCTTTTTCAACATAATTTTAATCAAATATAAATAGGTAGATACTTAATTGAGTAAGCACCTATTTTTATTTTAAATATTTTATAAAATGTTTTTCTGGTGAAATAAAAACGGTAACATGGAGTACAAAATGGCTGCTTTATTTTACATATTTTAATTTTATTTCGTATGTTCCAAAGATGTAAACTTTATCAGCCCTATTAATAAACACAGACTTGAGCAAGATTAATTTTACTCCTAGTTTAAAGCTTAAAATATCTAATTTCAGTATTAATAAACATAGAGTGAGCCGTGGTAGCTCAGATGGTTAACGCTCGCTGTAATATAACAGAACGTGAGTAACCCAGGTTCGATCCCCGCCGGCACCAATGAAATTGTTAATTGCAATTTTAAGTGCTGATTTACCACGTGCTCGTCGGTGAAGGAAAACATCGTGAGGAAACCTGCATGTCTAAGGAATAAGATAAAAAATATTTCTAAGACATGTGAAGTTCGCCAACACGCATTGGGGCAGCGCGGCGGACACTTCCCCGCCCTACAACCCTCTCATAAATGAGGGGAGGCCTGTGCTCAGCAGTGAGATGTAAATAGGCTGTAACTTTACTTTTACTTTACTTTTAAACATAGAGTAAGGAGGGAGTAAACTAATCCGAATCTACTATCGGAATAAAAGTTAATCCTTGGCTACGACTGAGTAAGCATAGACTAAAGTTCATAAAAGATAGCTTGATACTTTATGGGCATGCACTAATTAGGTCGGCATGCCCATAAAGTATGACCTTGATAGGTACTGTCTGTTCTACTAAGAAATTCAGGACTTCATAGGCGTGATTTTTACTGATAGCTGTCGCAGAGATCAAGCTATCTTTTATGAACCATAGTCGCGTATTTTCACATTTTGTAAAACTTTATGTTTACGCGCGTTGTTAACCGTGTTAAATTCATAAGTTGTAAGCACTAGTAACAAAAACAGCACAGTGGATTAAAATGCCAAGAAGTGATGTGGAGTAGAACAAAGTGATTGCAGGTTTTTATTCATTATGTGGATTTAGACAAGTGATTGGGGCTATTGATTGCCACATATTTAATTCCGAAAGTCGCTGGAAACATCGGACAATACTACATAAACAGGAAAGGATGCATTTAAATAAATGTGCTAGTAAGTTTTATAGCACCTAGCTAGCCCATCTTTGCCATATATTTACTTAGTTATTTTCTTAGATTCAATACAATCACCTCAATCTATTATTTCATATTAAAGAAGTTATGAGTGCTTTGTTTCAGGTTGTGTGAACATTGGCAAGGCAGCACACATGACTCAAGAATATTTAATGAAAGTCGCATTAAAACAAACGTTTGAGCAGTCAGAATTTAAAGGCAGACTTTTTGGAGATTCTGGTTATGCTTGTACTCTTATTTACTTCTATCCTGTGTTCTAATAAACAAAAGGAAGAAATGTACAACCGGTCGCACATCTGGGTCCGTAACACTGTAGAACAATGCTTAGGAGGGAAGCAAAGGTTTCGGTGTTTACTGCGAGGACTAAATACTAAATAAAAGCATACAAAACTATATTCATTGCAATGCAAAAGCAAGATCTGCTTGAGGATGTAGTATAAGGAGATGAAGAAAATGTACCAGTCACACAATTAGTAAATAACTTCGTTATATTAAATTCTGTTCGGGCAGTATTTATTAACGCTTTTTTTTTTTAAATAAATATACAATAATTACGTGTACAAAAGATTTTTATTATCCCCAAAAAACCAAAAATAATGGTTATTTAATTAATTTTGCCATTCACGCTCTTTTCTTAATTCTAAAATTTCGTTGCAAATAATATTAAAAATTATTATTCTAAATATAAATATTTAGAACTTAGTTTTTCCACCGAGTCCGAAAACAACACGAAGAACAAGGAACAACACGTAATACGTATCTCTTGTCAAACTCAAAATATTACCTGTCATTGTCATTAATGTCATCCTCAAGCATTGAGTTCATTCACCAATCACTCTTTTTACTTTTAAAATAAGTGGGTTGCCATAGCGTAAGCGTTAATCCCGGCATAAGGAATGTATTGTTATGTATATATATAGTCCGAGTATACTCCATGTTTATTAATAACATTGTAATAACAAAGTAAATAGTCAGTTACTCTAAGATTAACTAGTCCAAGTGTAACTTCGAATTAAGCTTGGAATAAGCAATTTTTATTAATAAGGCAGTATAATTTTAGTAAAGAAACTTGTAGGAATCCCTGAAAAATATAAAGTAATAATAAACTTATTATCATTTTAGCTGTATGAGTTTTAAAACATAACAATATTAACAGAGACTAGCCAAATACGTAGGAGATAATAAAGTGCACCAAGTGTCTGACGATACATATTATGTACTCTTTATTTTTAATATATGTTATATGTGTATTATATGAATGTCGAAGTTACGGTCACCCATCGATGGACTGACCGCGGCAAGTGTATCTTTTGCTCGCAGATCTATTGATCCGCGCAGCTACTACTTAACCATGAGCGCCTTTTCTCTACGACTACCACTGTATGTGATGAACCTCGCTTTAAATCCTCAATATCAAATACTATGGAATTTATAGTATCCTGGCACACAGGCGTTTTGCGGCGCTTCAGGAGCATTACTTAATTTTAGAGATGGGTTGAACATGGATTCCACCGAATACGAATATTCGGTCGAATGTTCAGTGAAACTTTTACTGAACCGAATATTCGGTCGAACATTATTCAGCAGGATCACCCCGATACCTAACCAATTTATGTCGAAACTTGTAGCGCGCGGAACTAGCGCCGGACCCTGCTCCCGCTCCCTCGGTACACCTGTCATGTTATTGCATCATCTAGTACTGAGCTAATTGTCGGCACATTTTTTGTGAGAAAAAAAGCATTTCGACGTGTTATTCTTAGTGAAAATTGATAATTATATGATAAAAATTAGGGACAGGAGATCTACTATTTGGACTTATTTTGGAGAAACTGACGACTAAAGTAAAGTCAAATGTGCTAAAGTGATGTAGTGTTTTTTGTTTGATTCCAAAAACATTTTATCAAGCTTTCTATTTCCTATAATTTGAAACAAATATACAGTATCTCAAAAACATAACGTTTAACAAGTAGACCCATAAATAAAATATACTTTCAACAGTAAAATTATGAAAGACATTGCATTACTCAATCCGTACATTTCAATACAGTGGACACTTTGAGTACCACTTTAACGAATGTTCGGTGATTTAGCCGAATATTCGCTAAAGCTGCCGAATATTCCGAATACCGAATATGAAACGAATTTTCGGCTCATCTCTAATTAATATCCATACCTAACTACGCTCAGTTTTGTCATTGTGACTTGGGAATATAATCCGAAGCTCCACTCAACTCCTTGTGGAAAATAGCGTGATGCTATGAATATTGTTCTAGTGTGACCATGAGGTGCGGGTGGTTAAGTAAGGCTATACATGTTTTTAGTCCATAAATAGATACATCTTTAATGTACTAGAGTTTTATAATGTACAAAAATCTATCTTTACTTTTATCAAAAGTTTTTGCCGTAATTTTTTTTTGAAGTCTTAATATACTTACTTTTGGTTTTATTCTCCTTCTTCTTTTATACTTCTCAAGAAATTGTTTGCTGCAAATTGTTGATTTCTTCTTTGGATTTGAACCAAACCACCCACTTAATCTTAACCATTTTTTCTAATTATAGAATACGGAGGAAATTTGTTTGAAAAACGGCAAAATAAAATTACATTTTACGAATGCTAACCGCACATAAATTTTCATTCCTCTTCTTGTTGTGTGGGCATTCTATCTATTAATTACACATATTAAAGATAAGTATCGATATTAATTTTGATATAAATGACCCCCCCCCCCGCCAATAATTTTTTATCATATATAAAAAAAATTATATTTTTTTTTTTATTTATGCCCCCCCCCCCCCATTTTTTTTTTATTTATTTCCTCTTCTTTTGGTTAAAATTTTATAAAAAAAACCCCCCTTTTTTTCCCCCTTTTTTTTTTTTTTTTTTTTTATTTTTTTTTGTTTTAGTCAATCTACTACTAGCGTACATGTAAAATATTTACTGTAAAATTGTATTGCCAAATTTTCGCAAATTATCTACAACGTGACTTTTCTTGGCAAAATATCAAAATTAATAAAATAATTGAAAATATTCTATATTTTAAACAGCCTATGTATAAAATAAATTTTAATCAAAAATAGACTCGTCTTATTATAGACGACGTCTTAAGAATTTACCTGAAAAATGTGCAATTATCAGGATTACTTCTATTATTAACACCACAGTCACTCACAGAACAAGTAACCATTTTGGAAAACAATTACTTACTGATAATAATAGCCATTATACTCTAAAAAAAGTACAAAATATCTAGGAGCTCATTTCTTGCGTGCCGACTTGTGCCGACCTGTCATTCAAAATTGGTAACAAAGTCATGAGATTTGCTATCTTTTTCTATTTTGCTATATTTTCTCCTCACTTGCCTACCATGTTCGTCTATAACTATCCTATAAGTCTATTTATAGTATTGTATCTATGCCCAGTAGCGGCGTAGGGCGGGGCACGGTTGAGCAACCGCCTAAGGGCGCCAACATGAAGAGGTGCCAATGTCGAAAAAGTAAAAGTGAAGGAGAAAAAGTAAAGACAGAAATTTTATCGCGAGTAAATATATTGGTCATTAAGAACGACTTTCATTCACAGTCCGATTTGTTGATTTATCATCAATTTTTTTTTATAGAATAGGGTGACAAACGAGCACACAGTCCACCTGATGGTAAGTGGTTGCTGCGGCCCATAGACATCTACATCTATCCTCCATTAAAAATCAAAATGCAGATGCGTTGTCACCCGTGAGGACTGAGATGGAATGCCTCGTTTCCAGTAAAAAGGGTCTCCGGTTCTCTACACTCACCATACGAAATACAGCAGCATTAAGCTACTATTTCACGCTGGTATTCTGTGAGAGCGTGGTCCTTCCCCGGTCGAGCCGACCCATTCGTGCTACAACTATACTACTAATATAACTGCAGCATGGCTCTACCACCTTGACGAATGGACCAACTGGACGATTACCAAATGGACGATGAATAGAATTTGAACGTAGAGCTATGCTGCAGTTATATTAGTAGTATAGTTGTAGCACAAATGGGTCGGCTCGACTGGGGAAGGACTACGCTGTCACAGAATACCAGCGTCAAAAAGTGCACAGAGTTGGTCGGTGTCGGCATTACCGCTATGGGACCTATAGAGGCACTCGTAGATGTGGAGATGGTCGACGCTATCTACACGCAGACATAAGATAGACAGGTCTGTACCTTCAAGCCTGCCAAGGCGTCAAAAACAGATATCCGCTCTGACGTAAACGCAAGCTATAGCCCGGGGCACAAAGGAGGGTTCTAATTCGTACTCCGGGTAAGAGCGATTTAAGAAGTATTAGCTGGAGAGGACCACTGTGTCTCGGTTAGAAAGAGCAAGGCCGACTTCGCCGTTTCCAGGTGCTAGTGGACAGCGTTAAGGTTTGAATGAAGTCCCCTGATGTTGCACGGATAGCGTGGCTCTTGTGCCCCACACACCCTTTCACGCCTCCGCTACGTCCTCAGATCATCCAATGACGAACGCACACTGGTTAAAAGATATATCTCACAGTGTGAAGGGCAATTGCGGGATATAATTTATATCTCGGGATATAATATATATTATATCCCATAGTGGAAAGCCAGCTTCGTCATTGGACAATCTGAAAACGTAGCGGAGGCGCGAAAGGGTGGGCGGGGGTAGTTTGGGATATAATATATATTACATCTCAGTGGAAACGGTTCCATTTAAAGGTACGGTGAGCAATATTAAATTATATCTCGAGATGTAATAAAAATTATATTGTATCCATAGTGAAAAGTGGGCTTGAATCGCGTAGTGAAATGTGGGCTTAAGTTAATTTGTCACTTTATCAGTATTATAAAAAAAATTACCCGTCGGACTAGGCTGTATGGGCATATGATGTCTTTGCCTAAAATAAAAAACATCTAATTTCTTTTTGTAAATTTAATACATAAAACAAGAAATTTAAATTATTTATTAATAATTCCTTAATCGTCTCTTAAACAACAGTTTATAAGAATTTATAAGTAGAGATGATGTAATTTTGTTTGTGTTAATATTTAATGTTCCATTTGTAGTTTCTGATGGCTTATACTGAAAAGGTGTCCCTTAATGGCACCGCTCTCTCATTTCTATTATATGAATGTGTTAATTCTGTAAATAGTCAGGTATGTAAAACTAAGTGATTTTATATTTAATTTGAAGTATTTCGCTAATTATTTATTTGTTTCTAGGAAGGATTCTTAATCGGCAATGTTACTTCTGAAATAACTAATCACATATCAGATTCTCAAAACGATAGTGCGCGACTGGACACCCAAATATTCATCAGAACGGTATTGCCTCTGCCCTCAGTGGCTTTGTTTTATTTTCCAACAGGCAAAATAAAGGAAGATGTTCTATCAGATTTGCTTTCAAACACCGCAAGTGAAATTGTTGGCTGGTATAAATATAGAAAAAATAGTAGCATTAAGCCGACTTTCAGAGATAAGTTAATATCAAA
Source organism: Parnassius apollo (assembly GCA_907164705.1). NCBI lineage: Eukaryota > Metazoa > Arthropoda > Insecta > Lepidoptera > Papilionidae > Parnassius > Parnassius apollo. The sequence goes on from CAJQZP010001196.1 coordinate 7,069,530, forward strand.
AGGATTGCAAAAGTACTTTGAAAAATACCATGGAAGAAAAAACTTTGTCACCTGCAATTTGTCATGTAGAACATCATCTGCAGGTTCAACACACACATTTACATATAGATTTGGAAAAATCAATTGCTTTGATATGTATGAATATATAGAAGATGTTACTGCTAATCTAGGTGAGAAGTTGACAGGATACAAAAAGGCTCATAAAGTATCGCCACATAGCATATTTAACAAGATTGTTAAAGAAAGTAATGTACAGAGTAACAATACAAATGATGCAATTTTGCGCATACAAGAGGCTGTTGATGTCAAACTTATTAAAGAAGCCAAGCTTGCAGCCAAAAATGAGAGCACAATCCGGGAACTAGAGGCAGAGATAAAGCAAATGACAACTATTCTCTCTGATAAACAAATGGTAGACTTACAAGATGCATATAATAAGTTAGTTGAAGAAAAATTTGTGAACAGAGAAGTTGAAATGGCTGAAGCATGTGTTGAAGCATTAAAATCTCCACCAAGTGTAGATATATTGAGCATTCCTAACATTTTCAATAATACCAACAACCTTTCAGACAGTGAAAATTCAGTACAGTTAATAGAGAATGAAAAAAAACATAGAAGTCCAAGTCCAATTTTAACGACATCAACTTCAAACAAACATTCAAACTTAAACTATGCAGCTGCCTTAAAAAAGAGTTCTGAAGTCGCTTCAACCAGTGTAAGCTCCACATTTATTTAGTTTCTTTGGAATGCTTTTATACAAACTTGTGTAAGGGATGTGATGAAGTGTATGATGATGATGGTATACATTTAAATATCTTTTATTTGTTTCAGAAAACCAATGAATTTCACGAAGATTTAATCAAATTTGATGTTGATGACAAGCATATTCAAAAACCTGTATTCATTAATGAAAATGTTAAATGTTTGGATGATAGTTCTCCCGAGTATTAAATATGTGCCTTGAAATTTTCATTTCCACTTTCCTAGTTACCACAAAAGTAAATAAATACACTTAAGTTGTCATTAGTTTTTGTAACTTAAAATCATTTTAATCTGTTGTTTAATAATGTTACTTTGTTTTATTACTTATTTTAATAATTCTCAAAATAGTTATTTGAATATCACATCCTGGTGCTGTTATGTGATTTGTACTAAGTATTGTATATTTATGATTTTCTGTGAAACTATTGGATGAGTTGTGATACACAACTAATTGTATAATTGAAAAATCTTTACTATTTTTGAGATTTATAAATGTACATTGTGGCAAGTACCTACTAACTACATACAACTTTGGTTTTGAAATCCATTACTAGTATGTTCTTGAAAATTCTTAAAAGATGCAACATAACATTAATGACCATGGATTCTAATTAATGTTACTGTTTGTTTCGAACATTTTTTAAAATCCTTTACCATATTACATGTACTTCCGTATTATCTGAAAAGAAACTTAAATTTCATTCTAATAAAATAGATAAATAGTCCTTAAGGCTATGTTGTACAGACTATTTTTGTAATAAAATCATCATATGTGTAAAAAAATCTATTAATTTTCAAATAACTAAGGGGAATGAAACAATATCAATTATTGTTTGAACACAAAAGAAGAAGCACGAGAGTAAAATTAATGCTGCGTTAAGGCAGTCCTAAAAGAAGAATGTCAGTGAATGTTAAAAGTGAAAAAAATTCTGATAACAGAAGTGTGGTTTGTTTGATGTCTTGACCAAAATTAAGCAACAAATGTTTTGGTAATTAATAGAATCATGTGTTACTTTGCAGAAATGCGCTAAGTAGCTCAGCCACCGCAGAGTCTACAGCACCTGAACATGCCTTGTGTAGAGGCGAAACATGTATCGTATTATAGTCGATGGTGTGTCTTTCCTAGAGTAGTGGTGTTTGGAGTAGTGATGTTGGGAGTAAAGGTGCTGGGATCAGTGGTGACGGCATTAGTGCACGCACTTGAGGGAGGGTAGGAGGTGCTCTTTAAGCTAGGTAAGACATCATTTTATTTTATTGAGCGGATAGTTGCAAAAAAGTAACTTAATATATTTAGTAAAACGCTTTGGTTATTTTTTTATAGAATCGGGAGTACGCGAGCATGCGGCTCACCTGATCTTAAGTGACTACCGCCGCTCATGATTAACCGCAACACCAGGGGAATTGCAGTGGGTTGCCGGTCCTATAGAAAGGATTAAGCTCTTTTCTTGAAGGTCCCCAGGTCGTATCGGTCCGGAAAAATCGCCGGTGGTAAACTATTCCACAGAGAGATCGTACGCGGAAGAAAACTAGTGAAACGTACAGTGGTGGACCGTCAAGCATCCAGATGGTGTGGATGGTATCGGGACGTTTGCCGCATAGTGCGTTCACAAAATTTGGCTGGGATTAATCCGAACAATTCCTCAGAGCCTCTCCCCGTGGTATATGCAAAAGAAAATGCAAAGAGATGCAACATCTCTTCGCAGCGCCAGTGAATCGAGCCGATCGGAAAGCACTCAGTTCGTCGACAACTGAGCTGCTCTGCGCTGTATGCGGTCAAGTGAAAGGAGCTGGTACTGGGGAGCTCCAGCCCAGAGATGGGAATAGAGTGCCAGCATGAAATACTGTCCCGCTTAGCTGAGCACGCAAAGCTTTTTAGAGGCTAATTTGGCCTTCTCTTCCAAGTGACCACGAAACTGCACGTCACTCGATACTGGCTGAGGCTACAATGGGAGTGCCTTGAAACTGAGGAGATACGACAAAGGGGTTCTTTTTAGCGGTTAACGCGCAAACGTGTGTCTTCTGAGGGTTAAACTGGACTAGATTTAGTCGCCCTCAATCCGAAACTTTGTTCAGCAAAGACTCTACTTCAGAGACAAGTTTGTGCCAGTACTCGGAGACGTTTTCCCTAGAAATATTGGCACGGCCGGTGTACAGAGCATCACCAGTGCTGTCATCTGCATAGCAATTAATGATACGGGTTTGCAACATATCATTGATATGCAGAAGAAACGGCGTTGGCGATAGGCTTGTAATCGGAGCTTGCACCGTCTACAACGACCTTGATGCTCCGATCTGCAAAAAAGCTGGTGATCCAATTGTACCATTTCTTGGGAAGCCCATAGGAAGGGAACTTCGAAAGAAGCGCTTTGTGCCAAACCCGATCGAAGGCCTTCGCAATGTCCAAACTAACCGCCAATGCCTCCCCCTTGGACTTTACTGCCTCCACCCATCTATGAGTTGGGTAGACCAGAAGATCACCAGCTGATCGACCACGGCGAAAACCGTATTGGCGATCACTATTCTGCTGGTTCTTTAAATATCTAGAAACAATAAAGAAAAGTGTCAAAGCTAATTTTTGCTGCAAAAGTGCCAGAGTTGGCAAGAGGCGTCCCCTACTAAACAGGTTATTATGCACCAAATTGGCGATATATTGATGATGGCCAAATTAACAATACTTTTAACCAATAAAGATGTATGCAAAGATATATGAATGTGAAACAAGCAAGAGGTGTGTCAGAGTCATGCCTAATGAAGTCTGTAATCTCTGTCAACCCGTCTGGGTGTTGGCGTAAGAGCTTGTCATGTTTGTTATTTTAAAAAACCGGTCAAGCTTAACTATTTAATGTATTGTTACGAGCTTCAGGTTCGTGACAATAAAAACTGCCGATTGAATTACCAAAATTTACATTTTTATTAACGAACACCAATTAAAACTTAAAACACTAATAATTAATCACACTGATTCACTTTATTTCGCTCCGAAGCTTCGCTTGTCTCCCAAATTCAATAGTCCTCCGATCGCGGCTATCAACGGCTTTATATAGGGCTCTTCCACGAAAACATCCAGAATATTCCAGTAAATAAGGGGCCTCGACCGACCAGACGCAGAAAGTTCAAATGTGGGGCTTCTAGAAAGCTTAGTTCCTTAATTCGATACTAGATGGCGCTGTTAGTTGAAAGATTAGTCATGGCATTTTCTGGAAAGCTCTGATGAGTGTTTCTTCATGTCAGCCATTACGTTGTCAATCCGATTGTTTACTTGGTTGATTCGGGTTTCAGCTTCCGACAGGCGGTTGTCATGTTGAGCAACTTTATCCTTCACCTCCCGTATCTCTTTTCCTTCATGAGGAGCATCTGCTCTTCCTTATCGCGTTTGAGCTGCTCTTCCAAACGGCGGGCCTATTCCTCCTGTCGGTGGGCCTGTTCCTCTTGTCCACCCCGCAGCTGCTCGTAATAATTAAATTACCTTAATAATTATAGGGATAGCTCAGAATATACTGGTGATCTTTGTTACCGTCTGGAAAAAAACAGGTGAACGGATCAGAATGAGAAATCCTATGGAACTGATATTTTACATTTTTGTTATTTTAAGTGAAATTGTTCTATCGATAAATACTATGGGTACGTATTATTTTAATTTCGATTGTTTTTAATTGATTTATTTATTTAGATCAAAATTTTTGTTGTTATTTTTTAGTACCTAAAGTTTATTTCTAACGAATTCATTGATAGATCAACGTCATAATATGTTAATGTATAAAATAAAAACAAAAATTGTAAAGTATCAGTGCCATAGGTTTCTATTCCGTTCACCTGTTAGCCCGTTATACCGTTTTTTTTTTCAGATTGTAAAAAAGATCACCAGTATAATATTACTATACGTAGGTATAAATTGATGATTAAGCTAGACAGCGAAAAAGATTTAAATCAAATCTAAGGCAGAAAAACGCCCGAAAAAATTTCTATTCTCTCGCAATTCACTCTTGTAATGTCAAAAAAATCAAAAGATAACGAGCAGGGAACTATATTCCTATATTAGGTATAGAAGTTTACAAGTCTCCGTTACAATCAGTGATGTAATTTTCCTCGTAATAATGAATGAGGAAAGAGCAAATTTGAAACAAATTTATACTGCAGTGAGTGGCAATATCGGTAAGTGATTCCCTAGACGGTAGTTTACCGACTAAATGGGCGATTATATTGCAAATGAAGATATATTGCAAAAACACATTGAGCTATTATGTACTACGTACTAGAGGCGACACTGCATTCAGATACTCTGTTCCACGCAACTGCGGTGCATAAACCGCACTTTAATCAGTCACTCGCTAGGCGCTTATAGAGTTGTCACGTGTTGTGTTGATTTTAAAAAAAAATCTCTCGATAAAAATATGCCGTCTTGTGTACTTAGATATTGGAAAAATAATTCAAGAAATGTCAGTAAAAACCAAGGAATTACTTTTCATCGGTTAATAAGATACTTAATCAATAAAAAAGTATTATGTATTAATAATAAAACAAATTATTCCTATAAGACGCCATCTCGTGTCAGGGAATATAGATTATGAAATTAATATGTTCAGATGCGACATTTCTGTGGGTACATAAGTATAGGACGAATATGTTATAATACATATTTTTTTTTGTAGAAACATATGTAAGTTATTATAATTTGGCAAAATTTTTCATGTTTAAATCTGCTTATTATTCTTTTATTTTATTATATATATTTTATTATATATAATAGTTATAAAAAAATATTGTAAAACTTAATTTATAATTGGAAGCTTCACTATAGGTTGTGTGTATTATATTACTTTTAACTGCTTAGTACTTAGTGTTTATATATAAATACCATTTAGTTTTTTTTTTAAATCTTTAAACATATTGTGGTTGCAAGCTTTTAATATGTTTTAGATATCTGTGGAAACTTCATAGGTTTTAGGATTACTTTTATATGTTTATAATGTATTTTTATTGTAATGTATGTTTCCCTTAAAAATCAAATAAATAAAATAAAAAATAAATTTTTAGGTTTCCACATCAAAATCAAAGTGGTATAAATTCGTCCATTTTTAACTCTCGCGTTTCTAGCATTTATGAATGACTTTTATTCTAATTTAAATAAATATATTTGTAATTTAAATGTTATGTTAATAAGTTTTGTTAAACATACATTTAGTATGTTTTTATTTTGACTTAGAAACCATTTAAATATTCAGATAAAAATATCATTAAAATGTATATGATATAATATCATGTAATATTATATTAAGGACGCGTTTACAAAATGGATAGGTATAGAATCGCACTACTACATTGACAAAAGTCACACACACACTAGTGTACGCACGGTTGGCTGTGGGAATCGTAGTCAAATGAAATTATTTTGATAATTTGAAAGATTGAATTTGTTTTTCATTTCTTATACCTACCTCAGAAATATACTTCGATACGAAATATGAATACCTGCTCCAAAGACTGCTTAGCACTGGAAGCCCTCTACTGGTAGTGAGATGTTAGCTCTGGACTTTGAACTGGTTTTGTCAGTTATAATAAGACCTTACCTACCTGCGGACTTGATGGAGTGACCTGAAGGTGTAATTTGGTGATTACAACAATAGGAACTCCTAGACTAGTGGAACTAGGTGTGCCGAGTTTGGGTTCGTTTTGTTGGTTATGATGAGACCTTACCACCGGACTTGATGGAGTGACCTGAAGGTGTAATTCGGTGATTACAAGTGGAACTCCTAGACTAGTAGAACTAGGTGTGCCGAGTTTGGGTTCGTTTTGTTAGTTATGATGAGACCTTACCACCAGACTTGATGGAGTGACCTGAAGGGGTAATTCAGTAACTACTGCTGGAATTTCTGAACGAGTAGAACTAGATGTGCCGAATTTGGGCTCCGTTTTGTTAGTTATGACGAGTCCATACCTCCGGACTTGATGGAGTGACCTGAAGGTGTAAATCGGTGATTGCAACTGGAACTCCTAGACTGGTGGAACTAGGTGTGCCGAGTTTGGGTTCGTTTTGTAGGTTATGATGAGACCTTACCACCGGACATGATGGAGTGACCTGAAGGTATAGTTCGGTGATTACAAGTGGAACTTCTAGACTTGTAGGACTAGGTGTGCCGAGTTTGGGTTCGTTTTGTTAGTTATGATGAGACCTTACCACCAGACTTGATGGAGTGACCTGAAGGGGTAATTCAGTAACTACTGCTGGAATTTCTGAACCAGTAGAACTAGGTGTGCCGAATTTCACTCCATCAAGTCCGGTGGTAAGGTCTTATCGTAACTAACAAAACGAAACCAAACTCGTCACACCTAGTTCTACTAGTCTAGGAATTCCATTTGTAACCACCTGATTACACCTTCAGGTCACTCAATCAAGTCCGGTGGTAAGGTCTCATCGTAACTAACAAAACGAACCCAACGGCACACCTAGTTCTACAAGTCTAGGAGTTCCACTGAATCACTGAACTACACCTTCAGGTCACCCATCAAGTCCGAGGTATGGACTCGTCATAACTAACAAAACGAAGCCCAAATTCGGCACACCTAGTTCTACTCGTTCAGAAATTCCCGCAGTAGTTACTGAATTACCCCTTCAGGTCACTCTATCAAGTCCGGTGGTAAGGTCTCATCGTAACTAACAAAACGAACCCAAACTCGTCACACCTAGTTCTACTAGTCTAGGAATTCCATTTGTAACCACCTGATTACACCTTCAGGTCACTCAATCAAGTCCGGTGGTAAGGTCTCATCGTAACTAACAAAACGAACCCAAACTCGGCACACCTAGTTCTACAAGTCTAGGAGTTCCACTTGTAATCACTGAACTACACCTTCAGGTCACTCCATCAAGTCCGGAGGTATGGACTCGTCATAACTAACAAAACGAAGCCCAAATTCGGCACACCTAGTTCTACTCGTTCAGAAATTCCAGCAGTAGTTACTGAATTACCCCTTCAGGTCACTCTATCAAGTCCGGTGGTAAGGTCTCATCGTAACTAACAAAACGAACCCAAACTCGGCACACCTAGTTCTACCAGTCTAGGAGTTCCAGTTGCAATCACCGATTTAGACCTTCAGGTCACTCCATCAAGTCCAGAGGTATAGACTCGTCATAACTAACAAAACGGAGCCCAAATTCGTCACCCCTAGTTTTACTCTGCAAGAAGTTCAAATAGCGGTCACGAAAGTACACCTTCAGGTCATGCCATCAAGTCCAGAGGTAAGGTCTCATCATAACCAACAAAACGAGCCCAAACTCGGCACACCTAGTTCCGCTCGTCCACGAGTTGCAGTAGTAGGTAAGTTTATATATCCTACTTATTTTTAGCTAAATAAAAACTGTGAGTATAAAAATAATAATTTTATCACTTGTCAAGTACTTATGTTTCCAATTTGTTTTTTTCTAATATTTTGTGTATGTACAGCGATCTTTTCAGAATGAGCCGCTGCAAACAGGCGATACAGTGTCCACTCACGACGGCAGCCGAGCGCGGACTGTGGATTCATCGAAATCTTTGTACAATAAATCAAAGCAGGCACCAACAATAAAATAGCCCTTATTGCAATACATTATGATTCATCCATATTACCAAAATATGTGAAAAAATGTGCATCAGTTTTTATTTTTTTTACGACTATTTGTGACATTTTGTTAAAAAATAAACCCAGGGTTTTTTAATTGAATATGTCTGTCATCTTATAGTATTTTTTAAATTTTTAAATATGTTGATAATAGACCAAAACATCTACCGAAACACAAGCCGATATCGTTAATTTTGTAGAAAATGGCAACGAAAGTTCGTTTTTACAATATAAAAAACTACTATTTTCAACAAAAGAGTTACAGACATTTGCAGATGAAGAACCAATCTATACATGGTAGTTTTTACTTATATTTGATTTGGTTTAGTTTTGTCACAAAATCTACCGAAAAACACCCTAATTTTGGTTGATTTGCAAACGCGTCCTTAAATAAGCAAATATAATATACAAAATAAATGACACAATTTAAATATTGTTCTCGATATAATTTACCTATTTAACAATACAATCTGCTATTAGCTACGGGTCATTCTACCTATGTTTATTCTATGATAAAAAAAAACAACCGCGCGAACACAGAGTAGCGCACATTTTTTGTTTGAGGTAGCTGTTCTATTACAGTCAACCACGGCATCTTTACCATATTTTTGAAGAAAAAACTTAATAAACGGAAAAATAAAACACTTATAAATAAGCTATTCTTTTTAATCGATGAATACAGTACTTCTACATTGCTTTATAAATGCACTGCTCCTTATAGCTGCAAAACCACTAAAGCAGCACCAAAAACATAACACAGGTAAAGATGCCGCAAAAATGGCTACTTTAAAAGATACCCTTTCGCTTTACACTCTCTGTTAGACATATTGGTACTTTAAATAAAAAAAAAATATATAAGGGCAATACAGGCTGATAGGTAAAGATGGCATGGACTCCATTGAAATTCTCATACAAATGTAATTTATTATCAGGGCTGCCACTTGTTTAAAAATGAAGTTAAAATGTACGGCTATAAAAACATTGATTGAATGCAATTCAAATAGTCGAATGGAGTGTTCTGTAAATACCATGCGATAAACTTGTAAAAATTGTAAAGCATATAAAGTATTTAAAGTACTAGTTGTTACATATTTATCATACTTATACTATCATAGTTTCAGCCAAAGTGTATTGAAAATAAAACTAAAAGTATTATTCTAATTTATATTTAAATTTGAAATTTAAATATAAAATTCCACGCCCGTTTTTATAGGGATTTGGTAAAATTTGCACTAAGTATATCATTTTCGAATACAATACTTGTATCGGGTACTGTGGACCAGTAAAACCCACCTTTTTATGTCTCATGAATTTCGCGAAAACACCTTCACACTCATATTTTTATCACGATATTTTCGTAATCAAGCCGCAGTAATACTTATACTTATTTTTGGTACTTTTAAACTTTACCAAGATGTATTGTCCTTCCATAAACTTTCGGCTTTATTTGCCTTCTCATTTTGTTCATTTTTAGTTTCTTCTTCTGACATAGTCTCTTCTAGTCTAGGTCGTTTTATCTTCAGTCCTTTTTTTCCATCGTTTTCTATTATTAGGTTTTCTATCTGTTGTTTTCTTTCCTGCTTCTCTATGCTGTGTTCTTTTGTTTCCAGTTTTTTTATTTGTTTCACTGTTTCCTGGTCTTCCCCATTGCCTCTCTCCATTTCATATTCATTTACCATCTGTTTTTCCACATTCTGTCCGTTCCTTTCATCACTTTCTATCCTTAAGTTTTCTTCCTCGTGTCCTTTTGTTTCCAATTCCTTCATTTGTTCCTCTGTGTCCTGTATTTCACATTCGATTTTCTCCAAGTCATATTCATATACCATCTCTTGTACTCGCCTATTATCACTTTCTATTCTCAAGTTTTTTTATCTCATACTCTTTTTTTCCAATTCTTTCATTTGTTCCTGTATTTCCTGTTTTCCAAATTCTTTCTCCTTGTCATTTAACATCTCATTTTCAAATAGGCCACTTGTTCACCTTTTTCCTTTTCATCCATTTTCTATCTTCTTCATTCTCAAAGTAATCCTACATCTTCAATTAAATTGTAATCCGAAGAATCTGCATACTGTACAAAGCAGTCAGAGTCCGAATCCGAAGAATTATCTTGGAGGTTTTTGGTTCTTATACTCTTCCTTTTGACATCTTTTTTCAAATTTTTTATTATTTAAGTATTTTAATAGTTTTCTGATCTGGTTGGGCTGTATAAATATATAAATGGAAATGATAAGTATAAACAATTGCATTGTTATTATTATTAGAATAAGTGTATTAATATTGTTATGTAAGTTTTAATCAGCTTGTAAGCCCCCCTAAAAGTAAAACATTTACTAATAGAGACCGGTAAAGTATAGTGACAACCCTAGCTACAGGTAAAGACGCCACTGTACAAACTGTGCCAACTTTACCTAGCCTCAACTATCATTACCTATGCAAATTTCTTTTAAAATTGTTAAGAAATTACCATTATAACAGTTTCTACGTCTTCTTAGGAAGGTTATATATAATATGTGTCAATTCTACTTACCTCAGCTAAGTGAATTCACAAGCACAATAAAAATTTCGACCAGAATCTGCTGCGACAAGTGTCCCGTCGGTATCAACAAACGTTTATAACTTGTCATTTGACAGTGCTACCAGTATTAAAAAAAAATTGTGTGACCATTGGCTCATTACGAAACAACTAATGTGTCTATGAAATATCTACCATTAGTAGTGTGGCGGCGCTGTCGTCGCGCCGCAAGCGAAACACACCGAAGCTTAAATCACGCTATCAACATTCCGAATCATAAAGAGCATTTATAGAATATCTCCGAACTATCACACGGAGTGTTGGCCGCTCCCCGGGCATACACCTTGCCCGGCGGGAGATCTCCCCTTTTCCTTCCACGGCCACAATGGTGACCCCGACGTTAACTGTGAAAAAAAAACTGTGGCCGTGAAAGGAAAAGGGGAGATCTCCCGCCGGGCAAGGTGTTATGCCCGGGGAGCGGCCAACACTCCGTGTGATAGTTCGGAGATATTCTATATATTATGCTCTTTATGATTCGGAATGTTGATAGCGTGATTTAAGCTTCGGTGTGTTTCGCTTGCGGCGCGATGACAGCGCCGCCACATCACCCCCCTGCTCAGACCGGAGGTCGATAGTGCAGTCCGATTGCTGGTGTGTCCTTTTAATGCTGGTGGGGAATGCATGCTATGTGCGTAAGAGCAAGTGACACCGGTGCGAAATATATGCCGATGTGTAATGCATGCCGTACTATGCACTGGCAAGTGATGCCGGTGAGAATAATGTGCCGGAGCAAGTGCCAGAAGTCTGCCTTATAAATCTGCGGTGAGTCGAGACGAAGACAAGTTGGACTGGCTTGCAGGAACTGAAGACTGCAGAAGACGATTCTCAATAGTGAATGGTAGGAGTTCTTGAGGATAATACCGAAGGCTTGAAGTTGTAGTTTCCGAAGGTTGTTGGTTGCGTGTTCAGATCACGTCGGGGTCACCACTGTGGCCGTGAAAGGAAAAGGGGAGATCTCCCGCCGGGCAAGGTGTTATGCCCGGGGAGCGGCCAACACTCCGTGTGATAGTTCGGAGATATTCTATATATGCTCTTTATGATTCGGAATGTTGATAGCGTGATTTAAGCTTCGGCGTGTTTCGCTTGCGGCGCGACGACAGCGCCGCCACAGTAGTTTCTGATAAAAATGATTTTTCTTATTACTTTTCAGTGGTAGGTAAAGATGACAAGGGAAGGTAAAGTTGCCTTAGTTGACGGTACGTAGTTGCATTGAAGTAATATGTATTTTATACGGGCTCCAGACTCCTGTGTGATTCACGGCGTGAATTCACGCCGTAATTTTGCCGCGAACTCGTCGCGAAAAACACATCCCTCCACATTCGCAATTGTTCACAGTTTAGTTCGCGCGCTCGTCGAGAATGCTATCGCCGTAACGCTATCGCTTCGGCTCACGACAATGAAGTGTATATAAAAGATAAAAAAATCGTATTTGTAGTTTTTTTACAATTATCGCTTTCTAGAAAAGCATCGATCACGTCAAAGGTAATTCAAATGGGCTTGTAAATTTTGTCGCTGCTTGCTCCAGACTTCCTTTCAGAATCTTTCACCTCTTTCTTATAACTTATATAACTGGACATTAGACTTTCTTTTTTTTCAATCAGTCACTTCAACGCTTTTCGTGGTAGAGCCATGCTGCAGTTATATTAGTAGTATAGTTGTAGCACGAATGGGTCGACTCGATCGAGGAAGGACCACGCTCTCACAGAATACCAACGTAAAATAGTAGCTTAATGCTGCTGTGTTTCGTATGGTGAGTGTAGAGAACCGGAGACCTTTTTACTGGAAACGAGGCATTCCATTCTAGTCCTCACGGGTGACAACGCATCTGCATTTTGATTCGTAATCGAGGATAGATGTAGATGTCTATGGAATACAGCATCCACATACCATCAGGTGGACTTTTTGCTCGTTTGTCACCCTATCCTGTAAAATAAAATAAAATAATATTCATTATTTCCTTGATTCGTATCCATGCGTCATGTACTTTCATTTTATTTTTATGATCTTTATGTTTAGCATCCCATAAAATGGTTGACTTGTTCGTCCAACTGACGCACCGTCCTCCGTAAAAAATACAAATAAGCACAACCTCACAGCAACGAGTCTCGCGCGTTACTGTTTTCACGCGCGAGTGTGGATGCGCTTGCGTTCACGGGAGGTTCACGCGTCGTAAATCCTTTGACGCGGGCACAAAATACCGACATTGAACGGGGAACAAGGCGTGAAAAGGCGTGAAGCCCGTGAACGGGCGCGAAAGCCATCCACACTCGCGGTTCACGCCTTTCACGGGTGTTCACGGCGCGAATGTGGAGGGCGCTTAACATATTACTTCAATGCAAAAACATAAGTATGTAAAAGAAGCTACAACACGATGCCATGAGGACCACTATTCTTGCTAATGTTGCGTGTAGGCGTTTCTTCACTCGCAAGGTTCCGAGGAGCACGCGCATAGGTTTGAACACCTGGTGAGCAATTTTCTCATCTGAGCACTATCACAGCTAACCTAGAGGAAGCGACAGCTGACGCGATGTTTTTTGCTTTACGCAATTACGCCAGCAACAAATTCAACAGAAGTGTTGTCATGCCTGGTGTGTTCAAAAAATAAAGGCCACTTTCTGCACTCTTCCACGCGTCGCAAAATGTTAACAACAAAGTTTTGCCTTTGCTCTGGTAATAGCTGCGGCTCTGCTTAGGCAACTTGAATTTCCAAAGCCGCGGTGTCGTTATTGAACCCCCTGAGTAAATGGGTGTACAACTCTATTAGTTGTCGGCGGGAATGCCGAAATCAGGTGGTAGCTGTTTACTTATCATTGGGGAAACTTTATTCTCAATAAATTTCAGCACTTCGTTAAAATATATATTATTGTTTCTAGGCTGTGCTGTTTATAGATATCCATCTTTGTGCAATATCTAATAAGCTAAGCGGTTTAGTGTTTATACGAAGTTACAAAGTATCGAAGCGATAGTCCGTAAGTGCTAAAATGATGGCAGTCTTTAGTCTTGATTCTTAACCATCATTTTCAGCGGTCCCACCGTCTCACATGCTTCTTAGAACCGGGATTTCTCTTGGCCGTCGACTGTTTGAGAGCCTAAAAACTTACTTGATCCCTGATGCAGTTCAGCAGCACACAGTAATACTCAAAATGTGTTACGTGTACTGTGGTTATGTGATGCCTTCACACCAGGTCAATCGTCTTTCAGTATATAGTGTATTATCCATGCCAATGTATAATCCTTGAGGCATTCCACGTGAAATCCGTTGGCATTTCGACGTAGAGCAAAATTTTAGCATACTGATATATATCGTATTTACTGACATAGCGTGTCGGCAATCCTGGCGAGGAAGTCATGCTTTCGCAGGACGATGTCGCTCAGGGCGCTGGAATGGGCGTTCGGCGGCAGCGGCGCGTTATAACAGCATGCGTGCTGCTCGCTTGGCACGCGGCCACCACGACCACCTTGCAACTATCGTCCGTCATGTTTTTTTTTTCAATTCATGGACAGAAACATTATTGACAAGTCCTTGAACGAACTAACCACTGGACCCGACATATAAGCGGACTTACTTATACCGGTCTTGACAGTAACCAGGAAATTCTAGCCTTGGTCGTTTGTTTTTGCGTCAATCTCAAGCACTTACTTGTCAACAAAACATCTCCCAAAAATGACTAAATTTTCAGTTAAATGGTATAAAAACTATAGCAGCGGAAGCACTATTTCTTTTCACTTGTAAGTACATTATTTTATTACATTTATTGTTATTTATCACACAATTTAATCAAATGTAAAATAAAATTTTGTATTATCAAACCATGTTAAATATAGTCGATATTTCTATGTATTGTTGACATGACAACCATCACAAAATAGGTGGTTTATTCCGATTTCGATTTCCGAATCGATTCCGATTCAGAACGAATGACTAAAACTGTGGAGTGAGTCAATTTGACATCGACTAGTGCTTGATCATGTCGAAAAATATATCGATATTTCACGATATGACCGAATGAATGATGATGTTATTTGTACAATACAATAACACCTAAAAATACTTATATAACAGTATCCTACAATCTGATGTTATTAAATTTACAATAGTTATAATTAAATAAAAATATTATAAATGCAAAAATTATAATTAGTATCTGTACAATATTTAAACACATAAAAGCACGAATTTTCAGATTTCTTAGTGACCCTTCTAGGAAAAGAAAGTGGGTAGAAGCAGTTCGTAGAGACGAAACCTGGATTCCGATGAAACACAGCGCCATATGCAGTGTACATTTTGATACTTCCTGTTTTAACCTTTTAAGCGCCAAAGTCGTCTATACGTGACCAGCACCCGCGGGCCCTGAGCGCCAACGACGTCTATAGTTGACAAAAAACCCGGCCCACAAAAATATGAAATATAGACATTGGAAAATTATTACTGGTATTTTAATTCTACACCCCTCAAAAACGAATAACCCAGCAACATGTGAGTATAAAAAACAAGTCTCCTAGAGCCACAAGTACTAAGAAACATTGAACTAAAAAAAATGGATTTTTATCTAAGCAAATACTATGTCCAGCACGTCAAAGTCGTCTATGTTTGACCGCAAGTGTTGTAATGCGTTAGGCATAAATTTATTGAAAACTATTCAAAATTAAGCTCAAACGTGTTTTTTTTTTGTCTATTATTATTGATATTTAAATAAAACAAAAGGTTAGAAATATAAAACAATAATTAGCTACATGAATAAAAAAAAATTATCAAATTATCTTCGCATAATAAATCTAATATCTCAACTCTGGCGCATCCTTAGCGCGACATCGAAAATCAGTTCACTGGGCGCCGTGGTCAAGTATAGACACGCTGATGACGTCATAAGCGATTAGCGGGAAAATTAGTGCAGTGCAACATGAACGATTCCTCAGAACTCATTCGGATTTTGGAAAGCGTCGACGATGATGAATATTCGGAATCTGAATCATTACCTGAAGATTTAAGTGAGGTAAGTGTCTTAAGTTCCTAATAAATTAAACTTATTTTACTAACATGCATATTGCCTATTTTATGTATCTATTATTTTATAATATTTTGTTTAATTTTAAATATAATAAGTTCGATACAAAATGAAACTGTTTCCCGGGCGACTCTTGTGAGCACATTTTTTATGTTTTTGTTTTCGAGTTTAGAATAACTCATCATGTTCGTTTACTTTTATACTGCAACTAGTAGATATTTTTTTCTGTCAAAAAGCTAATGGTAATATTGTTTAGCGAAATAAATATCTTAAACCATATTTCACAATAATCCTTCCGAAAAGTAGGTACCGTGAGTAGACCATAAATCATAAATCGACCTAATGAAAAAGCATTAAGGTCCAAAATAGTATATCGACTTTCTACCTTTCGGCATTACAATCGTTTCGAATAGTATTGTGAGTAGACTAAAAATCAATGTAATGGTAAAACATTAAGATCTAAAATAGCGTGTCGACTTAGTACTAAATTGCTCTTTTGTTCTCGGCGGCGACGTTCTTTTTTTGTTACTAACACTTTCGCGTCTTACAGTAATCAAAGGCTTTCTCACACATACAATCTACAATGATAATAATTACATACATTTTTCTTCATGACAAGTTTTCTCGTGAATTGTATTTTTTTTTAATCAAAATATTGTATTTTTACAGAGACATATATTATGACTGGGGTCTTCATCAACTGGACACTTTAGTTGAGAGAGTTGAGTACGATGACAACCATTTTAAATCACTTACACGGTTTGGATAACATGCACTTCATCATTATTTTCCAACGTTGGATCATGCAGAACTGAAATATCTTTATCCTACCTTTCTTGAGCACTGCGAGAAATTTGGAGTTGAATTTCGAACATCCACATATTAAAAATCGTTTATCAGTCATAGTAAGCAATTGTTAAGGAAACGCCTCAACAATTTTAAAGAAAGAAAAACTTTGTACGTTAAATAGATACGCTATAACTTAACGTACAGAAAACACTTCTGACCATACTCTAATAAATGACTTTGGATATTATTTTTCGATGACTAATAAATTAGGATTTTGAACTATATACTTCTTATAAGGAAATAATATTATTTTTGAAATATTTTTATTATACGTATTTATAAAGTAAAATATGTATATTTAAAAAAAAATTAAAATTATTCATTAATGGTATTAGTTTTGACTAGTAGGTATATTGGTAGCGTTTAATTTTGTGAATTAAGAATATAAATTACTATCCTCGATTACGAATCAAAATGCAGATGCGCTCTCACCCGTGAGGACTTAGATGGAATGCCTCGTTTCCAGTAAAGAGGGTCTCCGGTTCTCTACACTTACCATACGAAACACAGCAGCATTAAGCTACTATTTGACGCCTGTATTCCGTGAGAGCGTGGTTCTTCCCCGGTTGAGCAGACCCATTCGTGCTACAACTACTCTCCCGTAATATAACTACAGCATGGCTCTACCACGTTAATAAATTTGCGTTGGCCAGCTAAACATTTATGTTTTATTATTCCATAAGATTTTTATTATTTTAAGACTAATATTACCTATAATTTATTAATTATTTTTAATTGTTGTTTTCTATATTAAGTACTGATTGAGTTAAAGACCAAGATTTTAATATTTTAAGACTAGACCTAGTGCAAATAATTATATACAATTGTTGATTAGTGAATAATTATGTACCATTTGTTGATTTCTGTAATAAGTCAGTAAGACCAAGATTTTAATATTATAAGACTGATTTTTCTATTGCGAATAAATATATACAATTGTTGATTGGTGGATAATTATGTACCATTTGTTGATTTTTATAATAATTACTGACTTTTTATTCCATGAACAAGATTTTATTATTGTAAGACTGATTTTCCTAGTGCGAATAATTATATACAATTGTTGATTGGTGGATAATTGTGTACCATTTGTTGATTTTTATAATTACTGATTTTTTATTCCATGACCAAGATTTTAATATTATAAGACTGATTTTCCTAGTGCGAATAATTACCTATATACAATTGTTGATTAGTGAATAATTATGTACCTTTTTTATTTTAATAATATAAAATTACAAATAATAAATGTGTTTTTTTACTTAAGGTATGAAGAGCAATTTTTCATTTTGTGTTGTGCGATTTTCTTTTTCAATCTCAAAATCATTTAGCAACATCAGCATCATATGAAACCCCCATTGTCATAAGAGCGTGACTTTTCTTCTGTGATTCACTAGGCCTACGCCTCGCCATAAAATATTTTGAATCGATGTCTGTATATTTTGGTTAGATCGATTTTGAAATCGATACACAAAGTGCGACACGGCTACATATCTAAGAATGTTTCAAAAAGAAAGGTCAGCTACGCCGTTGTCGTCCAGTCGTGACAGTGACGTCATCACGATGGAGAGTAGTGTTGTGGTTTACTACTATTTTACTGTTATTGTTTGTTTTTTATTTATGTACAAAGTACATATATAAAAAGAGTGGAAGACAGCACAAGATTAAATAAAACACACCCGATTATAAATAGTCATTTATTGTATAAAAAACCAACAAAAACCAGTTATTTTGTGTTATCGATATATCAACTCTTGGCAGCACTGTTTTTTTCGTAGGTATTTTTGTTTACTTTTCGCTTTGGCGTACAGGACACGGTAGTGAGTTTTTGGCGTGGCGCTCAAAAGGTTAATACTAATGCAAAGAAACACAAAATGACTCCAATGAAGGCAGTCTCATTGCCCATAAAGACAATGGAAAACTGACACTTTCCTCAAGTGATACCATAGCTATTTGTCAGCACTGCGAACTCGAACTTACGAAGGGTGTTCAGAGTAAAAGACTAAAAAAAGATTATACAACAGACTTTCTCTTGCCGAAAGTAACAGAAACATTGCTGCAACTTCCGTTGTACGAAGACATTCATTTCCATAAATTTGAAAACGACGACGTGAATCACGTCGAAGAATTAACGAAAGTTTTTGCTGAAAAGTATATAAATATTAGAATTGCTTATATAAGAAAACAAGCGAACAAAACAAATTCTAAGAAACACATTTTAAGAAAGATGATACATAATAAAAGTCAGTAGACCTATTCAAATAATTTAAACTTAGCAAAAATTTGACGTTTATCATAACTAGTTGAATAAAAAGTCCATAACAATGTCCTGCTTCTTTTATTTTAATTAAAATTTAAATACCGGAAGCTTACCTCACCTTCATTATCCCTTTATTTCCTTTCCAGCTTTTTTACGATACGCTTTTTCTTTCTCAGTCGTTCATCGATATATTTTATCGACTACGTTCAAGCACTAGAAATAGAGTGAACTTCTATGAATTTCGTATCTGTGTTTATTCGTAATACAATCTTTGTGTGCGTTATTCTCCACTTGGTTGAACGAGTTTTCATACATGTGTTTTATGTCGGGTCCAGTGGTTAATTCGTTCAAGGACAAGTCCTATAGACTTGTTGTATTTTTTAGTATATTTTTTTTAACTGGTTTGCAGCACCCATCCCCAGTGACCATAGGTGTTGTAAAGTACCCGAAACGTCGGGAATTAAACGCGATAAAATTCGAAAAGTAGTTTATTCAATAATAAATTTACTTTTATGTAAATATGATGTGACAGGTCTTTATTTGCAGCAAAAAACCAAGCAATGCATTTTTGTAAGATGTCAATTCAGCCTTGCAAATAGCCTAGTGTGCAGTGCGGCTGCAACTAAATTGAAATAAAATAATAGAAAATCTACACATTGATAAAAGAAAACTGTAATTGGCTCAGTATATTTTTAATCATCATAAATAAATTACAACTTCGGAATGTTGAGATCATTTATATTTTTAAGGCAATACTTATTCATACAAAAACATTTAAAAAGTCTTACTGAAATATCATATACATAATTAGAACATAATATATTCTGTTTAACAAAATAATACAGTAAAGTTTGAAATTCTTTATGAAACGAAATTCATAATAAGTATCTATAAATACGGGGATATCCAGACAGCGTTAATCTATACAAATGTATTCCTCTGTTTTCACCCTGGAAAATGACACAAGAGCAAATATTTTTTTTACAGTACAATCTGTATTTAAATATTATTTATTTAGTTATTTGAAAAACTAGAAATCATTTAAAATCAATAAAACATACACCACCACGACAGGATATCCAGTAAACAATATAAAAATAAAATTACTGACATCACATCACAATCCTTTAACCCTTAGCCTTAGCCAGGTAGTGATCATATAGCGACCACATAGCATTTTATTTTTTCTAGACGAGCTCATGTTATATATTGACCACAAAATGTCATTTCTATATTGTCTAATGCGCAGTTGTTTTTTGAACACAAGAAAATGAAGGTATCAGACATTAAGCTATTATGTACTGCGTACACATATTACTTCAATGGTATCACAACAAACTTTGAGACCAAATAGCAGTTTTCTTGTTGCTATAACAACTTTAAAAAAACTACTTTTGTAATTTTATGATATTATATGAGTATATTTATTTGTAACCTTCACAGAAATGAGGGGAGGCCTGTGCCCAGCAGTGGGACGTATATAAGCTGTAACTTTACTTTTAATCCTGGTCACAACATCATCTTGCAAACCACACTCTTCTCTTATTACACAATTTCTTATCCTGTCATTCAGATTCAGCCCTAACATACTCCTTAACGACCGCATTTCTACTGCGTTCATTCTACTCTCGTGCTTCTTCTGCCACACCCAACTTTCACTACCATACGTTAAAGTAGGGACCAACACAGCATTGTGAATTGCCATACATGCCTTTTTCGACACATTTTGACTCTTCACAATAGAGTGCAAGGCCCCATTTACTCTATTTCCCGCATTCACTCGTCATTCTATATCCTTATCATATCTCCCATCCCTGCTAAATACGCAGCCCAAATATACAAACTCATCTACTTGCTCGATCAACTCCCCTTCTATTCTTATTTCACAAATTGTTTTACTTTCTTCTCTTTCAAAAACCATAACCTTCGTCTTACTTGCGTTCACTTTCATACCCCTTTCTTTTAATGATCCGTTCATTAATGTAACCATCATTTCAACCAGGATTAAGAAAGGAATGCTTCGGTGGTTTGGTCATGTGGAAAGAATGAATGAGGAAAGAGTGACAAAGAAAATTTATGTTGCAGAAGTGAATGGTAGAGTCGGAAAGGGACGTCCTAGGCGAAAATTTATCGACCAAATTGGCGATTTATTGGAAACGGGCCAAATTAGGAGTACCCTTAACCGACGAGCATGTATGCGTAGGTGTATGATGTGAAGGAGGCGAGAGAGGTGTGTCAGGATCGTGCCAAATGGAAATCTGTAGTCTCTGCCTACCCCTCTGGGTGACAGGCGTGAGTGTTTATGGATGGACTTTACTTTTATTTATTTGTATTATTTTTTAATTTATGTCAAAATTTGTGGTCCTCATATGACCTCTGCCCATTTGATAAGAAGAAATATGGCTTCCATTTGGCCACTGTCCTACAAGCTACCTACATTATTATTAAAGCCGCGTTGACACGATCAAAGTCTGCCTTGACAAAGTAACTGACAATATAGCTTTGATCAAGGTTCACTTTGATACCGGTTGACACACGTATTTAGTTGACTTGGATCAGTTTGTTCATATTTACCGTCCTTCGAGAGTAACAACACGTATAAAAATATGTCTGAAGAGACAGATTTGTTACTAGACAGTGGAGGAATTATCGCAGATACAAGAGCTTAAACGAGTAAAAAAAATCTCGCAAAAGGAGAATTTGGACTCGCTTCTGGATTTTACGTCGCAATTAATTAGGAGCATCTAATAATTTTAATATGAAATAATGAAAATCTCGAATATATGATAAATAATCTAAATGAAGAAAGCATAAAAGTTGGACTAAAAATGAACCCCAACAAGACCAAAATAATGACGAACAGCACAAATTTTAACATCACAATAAACTCTGTGTACTCTAAAATATGTAAAAGACTACATATATCTGGGTCAAGTAATTTCCATAGAAGATCAAATGACGAAAGAAATTAACTTTAGGATCGCAACAGCTTGGAAGAAATACTGGTCATTAAAAGAGATCATGAAGTCCAAAGACTTAAGCATGTCAATAAAAAAGGAAAGCATTTAATACTTGCATTTTACCTTGT
Organism: Parnassius apollo; assembly: GCA_907164705.1. Classification (NCBI taxonomy): domain Eukaryota; kingdom Metazoa; phylum Arthropoda; class Insecta; order Lepidoptera; family Papilionidae; genus Parnassius; species Parnassius apollo. Next base: position 7,091,666 of record CAJQZP010001196.1, read on the forward strand.
CTAATATACGGATGCGAAACCTGGACCCTCACAAAGGCATTGAGAGAAAAACTTGCAGTGGCACAAAGAGCAATGGAGAGGAGTATGACCGGCTATAAAAGACAGGATAAGATCAGAAATATTGACCTTAGGAATTTAACGAAACTTACTGACATACTCAAACGAATCGATCAACAGAAGTGGAGATGGTCAGGACATATGATGCGTGACAAGATGGGAAAGTGGAGCAGGAGAGTAACAGAATGGTATCCAAGGGACAGCAAAAGAAGACGAGGAAGGCAGCATGCAAGGTGGGAAGACGAAATAAAACTTACAGCAGGACCAAACTGGAGAAGGGTTGCTCAAGATAGACAACAATGGAAATCGTTGGAGGAGGCCTTTGCCAATAGGCACGCCGAACTAAGAGACATTTTATAGTTAGTAGATTCTTTTATCTTAAGTTTTAATGTTAAATGCTATTAGATCGGAATAAAGGGCTTTATTATTATTATTATTAATAATAAATTTCTTTGGGAAGTGGAATAGGAGAACCCCGCTACGCAACGCCGCGTTTCTGGCATCCTTGTTCTTGTATTCTTTGAGCATCACGTCCCAAACAACTACTTCTGCCTCATATAATTCTACAAATTTGGGAGTATCCCGCTCACTCAACTTTCGTTAATTACGAAATGCTGTTGTTTTCACATCTGTCGCCATTTTGTTTCATTTTTTGACGTCAAAGTTGTTAATGTTCAAATTTCTTGCACTTATATCCTCTGCATTTATTATTTGCAATTCCAATTATTGCTATTTATAATAACATTAATAAAAATATTATGAATTATATAACAAAAATAATAAAAATAAAAAACAGTTCACTGAAATGCTTAACATTACTTTCTGTTACAAGTACAACTTTTATCACTAAACGAGTTTTTACACAAGTCGAATGTTTAATTAATAGTATCTTATAGGTATCTAGCTCTCGCTTATCCTTACCTTAAATGCAAACAAATTCACAAGATTCTATACACTATACTGGATATAACATTTTTAACCGTTTGAAAAAAATAGTGTGTAACATCGAGTAAAGCCTACGCCATTGACATTTTACAAAAAATACAAAATTTTCGACATTAAATAAAGTAAAATCCACAGTATATGTGTTTTATCGGTTGTAAATTTGGGAAATGATGGTAATTTTAAGTATTTATATACTTAATCAAAATTTTCACATAGAATACTACAATACAAACATAATAGTACGGGGAACTGGGCGGAGCCCGTGTAGCCACTAAAATGTCACTAACATGTCAATTCACACGTATAAATGTCAACACGAGATGTGTTTTGACGTAACAATCGTTTCCAAGTTTCGCATGCAAATTATTTAGAAAATACCAAATTGCACACTATTTACATATAAATATTAAAATTAAAACGAATTACTTTTTTAATGATGGTTTTTAAACATTAATCAAAAGTCTAAAATGTTTAAATTTACTCAGTCTGTCAACACAGCGAAGCGGGTTTGTAGTAGTGATAATACGACGTAATTGCTTGTATGTGTGCTCCCGGCGACGCGGAATCTCGTACAAAATAAGTTTGACAGTCATTCTATTGTGTATTATATTCTATGTAATTTCACCATCGTCACATATCGCCAAGTATGTCCCCTCAAAGAATTCTGTGTAAATGCTGTACTTACGTACTTACTTCTTATATTTTTGTTCTCCGCATAATAAAGACGCTTTTGTTTACTTGTCCTGTACGTATGTATATATTTTTCGATTCCGATTCCTTGGACGTACAAATTATTTGATTTTGCAGACGTCTTAAGAATCAATGGTAATACAATAATTTCATGACTATCACCTAGTACTGTTAACGATTTTGCACGATAAAATAACTACATTTTATTTTATAATATTGCAGTTTTGTTCATGCAATATTATTTCAGTGGCAAAAGTGGCTTTCTTACTTTTTATGGTATAAATTCCAAAATTCACATCGTCTATATTAGGCGCCGATCGCATTGCGAGCGGATTTTAGTACAGAGTTCTACGCAGAGGTATGAAAGTCCTCAGGCCTCAGATATTACAGATATTCAACAGATTGCGTTACTGCTGATATTTATTAATTGTACCGAAATCTAAATCACGCTATATAAGTTTTCAAATACTGCGGTATATATATTGAATAACTCTAAAAGAATAATCATAGCATTTTAAGCCATGGTTTTTTGGGAAATGAAAATTTATATCATACATATTAGTAAGTTTCCAATTAAAAACATATCCTTTTAATTTTATTATTATTGAACGTAGTTTATAGCGCCCTCTAGTCACTCTAGTGTGTTTTTCGGTAATTTATAACCCAAACGCCATCTATGACAGCGCGGAAGAAATTTTCTTTGTTTCGTCTCTTTCATGCCCTATATAGTATATTATCTATGGTTCTACGTATGGAGGGTAAAGGTAAGGAGGACCATCTCTGTGTATGAAAAAGTGTCCGTTGAGAAGCGTCCAATCAGGCGCTTGTGGCGCAAGGGGGCTAAACATAATAATTCGTATAAATTCATTTTACATACTGTTGGACCATATCATTTTCTTTAATTTTTAAAATTTCGCCCACTTGGATAACTTTTCACTTCACAAAATTTTCCCATTGTTCAATTATTTTAAACTTTACAACAGTAAACACAATAAAATCACTAAAAAGTATGTATTATCAAAGTTTACCAAAATGAAATCACTCTCCACGTTATCTTAGTACTTTAAAAGGTTATATTTAGTGAATTGATTTGAACTACGTAAATAGTTAACATTTAATAAATTGTAATATTCTCAACTACACTAGTCACTGCAATATCATTTCCTCTTATTACGTTAACGCTATTTTGGTGGGTTTTGAAACTATAATAATTCGCTGCTTACAGCTGAACACTTTTTCGACTTGTTTCCCACATAAGATAGTTATACATAGTTATACGTTCCGATTGCTCTTTGACAGTAGCAGTAGCACAGTAGCACAGTGATATTGTTGTGAAGATCGATGAACTCGGAACTGTGAGTCGAGAGTCGAGACCGCTTACTGTGTGATCGGCGCCTAAGATGCTTTTCTTTTTATATCGTATTAATTAAAGAAAAAATTGTACTTTTTAAACGTAGTATAGCGCGGAAAATACTTGGTTTTGCAAGTGTATATTCACTCTATTCTAATAAAATAAGCTGCGGACATAATACTTCACAGAGCTTTTTTCTTCTCAAAAATTCTTGATAAGTTATTATTTTTAAACAGCTAAAGTTTAATGGCAGAAATTGTGTACTGTGTATCTTTTTATTAATCTCCCGAACAACAAAATTATTTTAAAGTGCGTCACCATCAACTCACTAAGAGTTTACAAACAAAACGGGCAATTCGAATTAGTAACATGAAAATTTACGAGTAACACTTTTAGATGCAATAAAATATAGTATTATGGCTCTCTAGATTAGTAACTATTATTAAAAAATAATTATGATTTTATAAGTGATAATATAATTTCAAATACCAATAATCTATTTTGGAACAATTCTTTTTACGACGAACTTATAGCAAGTCTGCAGCGACCGCAGGGTTGTCTCCGACCAACTCCTGTACTGAGTGAGCAAGTCGACGCGCTTGTTGTACTGCGGTAGACGCTGGTAATAGCCCCAGGTGTATGCAGATCAGTTCCTTGATACTAACACCTTGGCTGTCGTTCGGGAACGCGAGTTCCAAAAGTTGCCTGGAAATTTAGCAATATAGATTATTGAATAGAGATAAGAAAATAATAACAAAAAGGTAAATAATATACTAAATCAAAACTTTGCAGCGATTCAGAATTTTCGAGTGCATATCAAGCTTTAAATCATAAAATACTGGTCTGAACAGTGGCAACTTATCTGAAGTCTTCTTTATTAGAAGTTGGTTCAGCTGGTCTATAGACTGCAGTAGCCACTTACCATCAGATGAACTATAAGTTCATTTGTCACTTCAAAATATTTTTAATAAAATATATGATATAAAAAGTTGCATATAAACTTATAGCTTTACAGGTGTACATACCAAAAACAAAAGAAATAAAAGATTATCGATGCAAAGATTATTGAAGTTACAGTACTCAGCAGTGTCGATTGACAAAAATAGACATTATACAGGCTAACCGGTAAGTAATGGATAACCCTACATGTACTAGTGGCGGATACCTCGGCCACTCAAAAACATATCTGCAGCCAGTGAGTTATACAAAACTAGAGGAGCAAACCTCATTACCGCGCGTTGAAAAAAGCGTAACCAACCGCGACGAAGTAGTTTTGAAATTACTAAACATTTTAAATAAACATATTGCTGTCTCACTTGCGAAAACAATACCGTCGCTAAGATTAGATAAAGATAGACACACAAACATGCAATGGCGGGTTGGTGTGGTGGAGTTTTTTTAAGCTGCATTTAAAGGTTTTAATTAAAAAAAAGTATATTTTCTTATCAGATGAATAGAAGTAAGCATAACTGATGAAATAAAAGATATTTTTATAAATATTTTTTATTGTACTAGTAACTCAAACAATATAAAATAAGTAATAATATAGTAAATAATATAATAAATTTATAGAATAAATTAAAATAAGAATAATTGTATTGTATGAAATTTAAAACGTAGTTTTTATTATAATTTCCAAAATATTTAAAATCAGAGGTAACAAATTAACATATTCCTTAAATTATATAGTCTCCTATTAATGTGGGATAATCACAAAAGTGGAAAAGTGGCAACATTGCAATCACCTAAATTGCAATATTCGATAATTTTATTTAATTTTTTAAAACTTCTGTGTGAAAAGTGATCTCGCTTGATTTATTATGTTTAAGTGACCTTGAATCTTATTCTTTCACTACACATTTACCCATTTTTTGTCGCGGATCGTTCAGCTCAACTCTGTCGGCGTCACACTGAACTGACGTTAGCTAGGTATATGGCTGTAGCCATATGTGCAGTGGCAACGCTTTGGCGTGGTAATTACTAATCTAGTGTAATATATAAATCAATGTCTGCAGCAGTCTGGAAAAAATACTTTTTTTAAAGTATGATTTTTAATACCTCCTTTTCCATTATTGGGTACTACGGCTACAAATGTATTAATAGCCAATTGATTTTCTCTGGGAATAACCGTGAATGTTTCGCCTTGCCATCGCGCGTTACAAAATATTTTTAGCTGTAACCTACCCCGGCGAAGTGACAATAAGGACATTGTGCACAATGTTACTGAGAAAGATCCTTCCATTTCAAGTAGGAAACTTCGACAGTACATAGTATTTAAAAAAAAAACAAAAATTTCACCCTTACAACCTTAGAGTATTTATTACAGTGTAATAAATACTCTAAGCTTACAACGTTGCCCATATGCACAGTTTTAGTGCCGCACAACCGGGCAACCAAGCTTACCCAATACATAAAGTCCGCTGGCACTGTTCCGCACGCGTCGCATCAGAAAAGCCACCCTCTTCCGCACTATTACATTAAAGCTGTCCGTGTTAGCCTTATCAAAAACATACCTGATGCGCTGCAATAGTGAGGCAATACCATCAGCATCCTAAATCCATTATTATACTGAACATGTAGAACAATTACAGATCCGCGAGTATACTTGACCCACAGGCTGCAGGTGTAAAACGTTTAGCAGTACGCCTTAAAAAGGATCATCTTGACAGCTTTTGTACAACTTGCCTGCGAACCTGCAAGCCAGCATGTAGCACCTCACTGCAAATGCTCTACATTCTCGTTCAATGTCCAAGTCATCAGAAGTCCTCGATAACCCAGTGCCCCATGTATTTAAATTTGGTGATTCTACTTAAAGGTTCCAAGCCTGACTAGTGGGATCACCTTGGGTTCTTTGTTCTCTTCCTTGAAAACAAATAGTTCACCCTTTTTGGAGTTATACCTGAGGTCATGTGCTTCTAAATATCGCGCATATATTTACTAATGTCCCAAGTGCCCTAATCAGCACTTGGGACATTAGTAAATATATGCTTAGCAGCGCCAGCACCTATTTATATACAGGTTGAAGAGCCTCGGTAAAATAAATCCTTCTTGTTTCACTTCGCACTACAACCTATATTCGCTTGAATATGCGCATGCCCACCTTACATTATATGATTGGTTGTGGTACCTCAATACCTTAATATATTGACTGTCTCCCTAAGCGTGTTGGTTTCGTTCAAAAGCTTATCCCATTATATGTTCCGCTCCCACCACTGCACGACGCACTCTTGCAGCGAGCGGGCGCGGTGCGTACCTGTGGAAGGCCATGCGCAGGTCGCCAGGCGGCGGCAGCGCGCGCACGGCGGCGGGGTGCGGCGGGCGCCCGGGCCGCAGCGCCACGCCGCGCCGCTCCCACCACTGCACGACGCACGCGTGCAGCGCGCCGCGCCGCCATGCCGCTGCACCGTAGCCCTCACGCACCGTGCTCATCGCACGCCTTACGATATCACGCACCTACGTCAACAAGTACCAGTCTCACACAAATCTTTATGCCTAGGCCACACACATCGCGATAACACGAATATTCGATTTATAGCGATGTATGTAGCCAAATAAAAAACGTCACTTTGTGCGAAGTCGCAAGCACATCGCTTTTTGCTGTCGGTAAACTCTTGCACATCAAAGTGTTTTATCGCGATGAAATTCGCTTGTGCGATCACACTTCGGCCCACATACGTCGTGCGTAGCAGACGTGTAAATTAGGGTTGGCGACGTATTTTCGACATGGATTTGAGTATGAGAAGATATTAGAATTTATTTGTGATTACAATTCTGAACCGACACAATAATAAAAAATAATTATTTGCTGTCATATAATCATAGAATATTATAATACATATACAATAGAACGGGGGATTGGCAGTGCCCGTTTAGCCACTAACATGTCAATTCACACCTATAAACGTCAAAACATCTCTTTCGACGTCACAGACATTGCTCAATTTTTCGTCAAGTGTTGCTGGGTGAAATTTATTTCAAAAATACCAAATTGTGCGATATTAAGTGTACGAGAAACAGCCGGATGTGGAATTTTAATAAAAGTGGTATATCCTTTCACAAGTAAATCGAAACTATTTATATTCTTTGAATATTAGAAACAGAAATAAAGAAATATTAATATGTAAAAACAACAGTACTAGGGATGAATGTATGTAACAAAATTTTATTGATACCGCTAAACCGGGATATATTATCGTTTTCTAAATTGTACTTGGTATAATAACAAGCTAAATAGATGCAACCAAATACGGTGAAAAATAATAATTTAATTACCTGCAAACAAGTTGTTATGCTCATTGCTGTTATCAGGAAGATGCTGCTGCCCATCTCCTGCCTGTCTCCCTCTGTCGCCTCTTACGACACCCACGGGAAGATATGGGGTAGTGGATATTCTCAACCGCCACTACACGGCATACTATACGCCCTCTTGAAGAACTACAGACCGATATCCTTTCTGAGCCGCGTCTACGCCTTTACGAATCGTCTCGCACGCAATCGACAACTTCCAGCCTCCCGAACAAGCCGGTTTCCGAAAAGGCTTTAGTACCATAGACCACATACATACCCTTCGGCAAATTGTACAGAAGTCCGAAGAGTACAATCTCCCACTTTGCCTGGCGTATGTGGACTATGAGAAAGCATTTGATTCCGCCAAGCTGATTGTCGGTATATCGAAGTGCTGAAGTGTTTGTACAGTAGGGCTACGATGGCTATCCGAGTACGAAACCTATCCAACTGCAGAGAGGTATAAGACAGGGTGACGTTATTTCCCCGAAACTCTTCACCGCTGCATTGGAAGACGTTTTCAAGCTACTGGACTGGAAAGGATACGGTATTAATATCAATGGCAAGTACATTACTCACCTTCGATTTGCCGACGATATAGTCCTTATGGTAGAATCGCTGGAGGACTTAAGCACTATGCTCAATGACCTCAATAGTGGCTCCCAACGGATAGGTCTTAAGATGAACATGGATAAAACAAAGATCATGTTTAATGTCCATGTCACACCTATGCCGGTAGTTGTTGGGAGCACTAATCTCGAAGTTGTTGACGAGTACGTTTACCTGGGACAAATAGTCCGGCTAGGTAAGTCCAACTTCGACCGAGAGGTCAATCGACGGATTCAACTCGGCTGGGCAGCGTTCGGGAAATTACGACACATCTCGTCAGGTATAACTCAAAACCTGAAAACTAAGTTGTACAACCAGTGCGTGTTGCCAGTGATGACATATGGAACTGAGACGTGGTCCTTCACTGCTGGCCGTATGAGGACGCTCAAAGTCGCTCAGCGAGCTATGGAGAGGGCTATGCTCGGTGTTTCTCTGCGTGATAAACTTAGAAATGAGGATATCCGCAGTAGAACCAGAGTGACCGACATAGCCCAACGGATTAATAAGCTGAAGTGGCAATGGGCCGGCCATATAGCTCGAAGAACCGACAACCGTTGGGGAAAAAAGGTTCTCGAGTGGCAGCCTCGTACCGGTAGACGAAGTGTAGGGCGACCCCCCCCCCCCGACATGCAGGAAGTCGATGGATGCAGGTGGCTCAGGACCGTGCCTTGTGGCATAACTTGGGGGAGGCCTATTTTCAGCAGTGGACTTGTAAAGGGCTGTAATGATGATGATGATGATGAAGTTGTTATAACAATTTTTTATTAAATATTCATTTTGTTCCCTCTATAGACGATATACCCATGATTTTATGATGTCTTCCTTTATATAATTGAAAATTTATTTTCAATAAAGTTTTTAGATTCAATTTTGTGGTTACGTATCATTTTTACATACTATATGTTCACTTCACGCCTAATCGCCCAATATATTCACCCAATATTGGGGATAGCTAGATCTGTAAGATAGATATGTAGTACGGTAGATATGTAATTTCATAATTTTCTTCCAATTTTTCTCTTGCCTGCTGTTAGCTTACTAACACAATTATTTACTACTATTAGTACTTTTTAAATAAGATAAGGTATATTTTTATTTAAATGAACCAGTTTTGCAGTTTCCCTGGAGATCCGAACATAAAAAATATGGATAGAAGCCACGGGAATGCCTACGAAAGGTACTTTTTTCAGACTAACTTCTTATCCATCGATCGCAAAAGATATTTGAAAGACAATAAAATTCCACGTAAAGAAATTGTGTATAGCATTAGCATCGGTAAGTGAGATCCTGTGAAAAGGATTAAAAAAACTGGGCTAGAGATGACAGCACTGATGAAGGAGAAGATATAAGCTCGAAACGTGATCCATTTCAGCGGCGTCCATTTTGTGTTATAATAAACTACCGGTAAACTATACAACACGCAATGTGGCTAGGCACATACGTTGTAGGCCGAAGGCGAAGTTTTATTGCCGGAATACTATCGCGATGTTATATTTTTTGGAAACGGCACTTAAAATTAGTTAAATAAGTAATAAAACAAGTTCGCTTCAATCGCATGTATTATTCCGCAGACTTAGTAGAGTGCGCTGGCACACGGGTTCGCCGCCCCCTGCCTCGTAAGGCCTCCTCGGTGCTCTGCAGAAGTACATTCGTTTCACTACTGTTATGGCGGCTCCACATTATCGCCGTGAATTCACGGCACAAGTCGTACCCTCCACATTCACGAGATGCTCACAATCGTTCGTGAAACCCGCCGCGAAACGGACGTAGAAGCTGCTGCTGCAATAACTTTATTTATTTATTATATTTTTATTATATATTTTATGCGTGGTAGAGCCACGCTGCAGTTATATTAGTAGTATAATAGTAGCTTAATGCTACTACTGCTATTTCGTACGGTGAGTTTAGAGAACCGGAGACCCTTTATACTGGAAACAAGGCATTTCATCTAAGTCCTTAGGAGTGACAACGCATTTACATTTTGATTTGTAATCGAGGATAGATGTAGATGTCTATGGGCCGCAGCAACAACTTACCATCAGGAGGGTTGTGTGCTAGTTGGATACCCTGTCCTATTAAAAAAAATACTGTGGCAACATATCACTATTTAGACGTCCAAAACAAGAAATTTATTAGAAAGCGTTGAGAAAAAAAAGAAGATGGAAATTAAATCGCTCGTAACGCCTTTGTAGTCCGAAACGGTGCCGTGAATGTGGATGTGTACGCGTGAACGCCGCGCGAAGGTTGCGTGAACCCTTTGTCGCGGGACAAAATACCGACTCTGATCGGTGAACGGGGAAAACTATCCACATTCACGTTCACGCCTGTTTACGGAGCTTTACGGCAATAATGTGGAGCCGCGATTAGATTCTCTAAACTGTGCTTTTACTTTGGAAGATATGTGTAATAAGTTCTCTACAGCTTTCTTTAACTATTCAAACGTAAGCACATTCCAGAGCGGAATAAGCTATACATTGTTCCTAATCCCTATTTAAGTAGTCTCCCCGCGCAACATGTTTAATTGCGCCCTCCTTTCTGCCAAGGAGGGTCGCGTTCGTATACGGCTTAGAGATCTCTCGTCAGATCGGTAAGCCAATCCATAAAGGCGGTGTTTAGTGGGTAAAAGTCTCCACATAACCACGCAGCCGGCTGCGTGGTATGCTATGAGCATTCACCACCTCCCTTCCCCGCTTTCCGGAGGGTTGCCCATATTTGCTTCAGGCGCAAAAAAAGCAACATGTTTAAACCCGTGTTATCTCTGAATGACCGCGTCGCTCACCGCACCCGTACCAATAACCGCGTTACTAAGCGTTAATCAGTGTAGTGATGGTGTAAGATATCCACTACCCCATAACATCCCGTGGGTGTCGTAAGGCACAGCAGCCACTCACCCCTTCATAAATACTTATGGGAGCCTTGTTCAGCAGAGGACTTTTATAGGCTGTAAAGGATGGATGGAATAAAGCGTTAGCGTTATATATATATATATATATATATATATATATATATATATATATATATATATATATATATATATATATATATAAACACTCACGACTGTCACACAGAGGGGTAGACAGAGACTACAGACTTCCATTTGGCACGATCCTGACACACCTCTCTTGACTCCTTCACATCCATACACCTACGCATACATGCTCGTCGGTTAAGGGTACTCCTAATTTGGCCCGTTTTCAATAAATCGCCAATTTCATCGATAAATTTTCGCCTAGGACGTCCCTTTCCGACTCTGCCATTCACTTCTGCACCATAAATTTTCTTTGTCACTCTTTCCTCATTCATTCTTTCCACATGACCAAACCACCGACGCATTCCTTTCTTAATCCTGGTCACAACATCATCTTGCAAACCACACTCTTCTCTTATTACACAATTTCTTACCCTGTCATTCAGATTCAGCCCTAACATACTCCTTAACGACCACATTTCTACTGCGTTTATTCCACTCTCGTGCTTCTTCTGCCACACCCAACTTTCACTACCAAACGTTAAAGTAGGGACCAACACAGCTAAATATGGGGGATAAGTCGCTCGCGTCCGTAGGCTTTGACCACCTGTTCCTAGGCCCACCCTACACGTGTCCCCCGGGTGGTGCTAAATGAGCGACAAGCCGATACCACAGATTCGGCTCCACGCCGTGGTAGCGGCGTTAAATATACCACCCCATTTCGCACCATGAGGAATATATATATATGGAAAGCGGCAGGTATCGTTTTCTATCGACGCAAACATAATACGATGTATCATTAACAGTTTTTCCGCCTGCCCTAGAATCAGACAAGACCACGTAAATACATAGTTGTTCCGTGTAGGACTACAACTCGCGTTTGAAGGTTTTTAGCTATAGCCCTACTGTGCCGTCACGTTATCGTGAACATATTTTAAAATCTATTTTATGATTCAATACTTCAATTTATTTTAACTTGCAAACTTATTACTCACCGTCTCTGGTGTTAGCATATCAGCGCAGTCCGCCATATCAGGGGCCAAAAATCTGCCCGCAGTCCGATCCACGTAAATGAAATGTATCAGACCGGGGAACTCCTCCAGATATTTGTGCAGCGTTATGGAACTCGCGTCTGTCTCACCCGTGCACTCACAGCCCACATTAAGCGAAACAATTGTATTAAGTTGCGAACAACGTATCGTACGAGTACAAGGCAATAAAACAAAATGATAAGAAAGGGGACGAAGCGTAATAATGATGATTTCGAAGTTTGATGAGCATTTCAATTCAAAGCGCTTATAACCACTAAAAGAAGCCTTTATAAAATAACAACGTAAAAGTATTCAACAGCATAATGAGCAAACACAAGAAAACTCCACCAAGCTTGAGGGAGGTAGATGTAAAATTATTTTATTTATTTCTACATGCATAATACCATTACAGGTTTATAACCTAATGCGATAACACATGTTAAAACTTATTTCAAAACAATCCCAAAGAACAAACAGAACTACGAATAACAAATTACAAACAAAGCAGCCCTTGTCAATTCATTCAGATTGCAACAGAATAGGTCCACCCGATCAGACAATTGATACAGAATGCGTGTGGCGCGAGTAAGCGACGCCTCCCGCAGCAAGCTTGTGCGCAAGCGGTTCGGCCTTCGCTTCCGTCCGTATCTTCGTATCCGTATATCTTCCCAAACACACACACACACATTGTTGGCGACGAGCCTATTAGAATATTTCAGTTTATTAAGTCAACCGATGACGAATAACTTCTCAAAAGCATATTGTCCAATAGCAAGGTTCTGATAAGAAAATGCTTAGTTAAATCTTAAAGAAATATCGAATTAATGATATGAAGGTCTTGGGTTCGACTCCCAGGCCGGACTAGTTTATTTGTTTTCCTAAGTAATATCGCTTAATAAATTCATAAGGAATTTTAAGATATAAATTATGCTACCGGATTTGTTCCCCGGTTGAAATCATCTTTCCAATGATGTAAATTCAAAGGAATATTAAAGTGAAGTTAGAGATCGGATTTGTTCCCCGGTCGAGATGATCACTCTGTGCATAAATAGAATTAACGGAAATTAATCGCATAAGTATTGTCTTATATAAGTTTGATATGTTTTGTACGAAAACTAATGCCTATTTGCCATGATTGATTTATGAGAACATTCACTTATATTGTTATCTGATAAGAAACATGATAACTGATAAGAATCTGATTAGAAATAGTTTCCTACAGTTTGAAAATGGTGTAGAAGCATTTATTCACCCAATATTGTTAAAATTGGTGTATATCAGACTTTCATTTTTTCTGATAGCCGAGAGCCGTGCATAAGTTAGTTGTTCAAATAGTGTGAGTTCATAGACGCACGCTAGCCACGTACTTAGGAGGCCAAATATGTAAAAATTTAAATATTTGTAATTTCAGCAATTTATGTAAAAACGACTTGTAAAACATTTCAGGTTGATTGTACGTGCCAAAAAGGTGAATTCTGTGTTATTTTTATGTGAAAATTCCTGTGTATAAGTGAAATAATGATAGTTTTGTATAAGAAATTTAAAAGTGTTTTAATAGTGAAATAGAGAAAATGTAAATTAAACTATTGTATTAGTTAACATATGTATAATTTCAAGAGGAAAACATTGTTTTAACTTTCTATGTTAAATATTTAAGAAATTTCGACTTTGAACTTGTGAGCAAAATAGGCATATTTTGTTAAATAAATAATAGGTTTTTCGTGATATAAAAATGTAATGTATATCGTAGTGTAGATATTGTTTTGTGCTATCTATACACGTAAATTATGTTGATGTATGACTTATGCAAATAAAGTAATTAAGTAAAACGTGAGAGAGTAATAGAACAAATTCATGTAATTGAGTTGCGCAAGCGCGCGAATGGCGCGGCTCACTTTCGCGTATAGCTCTGGGGTAGCTTAGTAAATGAGTTTTATTGCAATTCGTTCGGGAAGTTCGGAAATCAGACCAGCAGTCAATAAGAAGAAAGAAAAAGTGTAGGGAAGTGATAGGGAAAAAGTGATTACTCTCTCACGGAACGGTTTGAAGATAATTGCTGTTTTATTCCCAAGTAATTCATCCCTCAAGATTATACAGTCCACATCGAAGAATTAAGGCGTTGGGACCGGGACGACTTCGGAAGACCCGTAATCCCCGTCTGAACCTACTCGCTGAAAAGGAAGAGGTTATCGCCCTTGTGTGTTACTCCGCTGCGGAGATCACATACGTTGTTCCCGAACCCAACGTAGGCGTTATAGGAGGCCGGATCGAGAGAAGCCTCGATTCCTCCCTTCTGTTTCTTAAACGAACGTTTAATCCCCGTTGGTCCTTTTCAATTGGTCCTTCGCGGCCAGATCAAGAGGACCTCCGAACCTTGGTTCCTTTTCAATTGGTCCTTCGAGCAGGAATAAAAGGACCACCCGAACCCCGCCAGCTGGATCAAGGAACCAGCTGTGGACTGCTGGTTGTGGAGAAAGAAGACCTTCGGAGCCGAGTGAAGATCAGCAACCGAAGGAAGCCGGAGGTTTAAGCTGAAGCAATAGGACCAAAGGCCAGAAGACCAGGTCATCAGCACAGAAGGACTGGACCTGGAACTACCGGAAGAAAGAAAACCGGGATTGCAGCTTGGGGCGTGTGCTCGCATGGGGCACGTATCGCAGCCAGGCGCAGGTGCCTTGTGAAGGCGCTCATCGTGGCCAAGCAGGGCTTGGCATTTTTCCTGTCGGGCAAGCGTGCTCGGCATTTCCTGTCGGACGACCGTGTCCGGCATTTCCTGTCGAGTCATCAGGGTGCAAGAAGAAGCATCCACCGCTGCTGCTGCCAGGCGAGGGTGCGCGTGGGCACCTGACTGCATCGCGGCCGGAGGAGGGCGCTTGGACGAGGCGTCACCGGCGACTGGGCGGCGAGCACAGCATACATCCCGACCACCTAACGGTGCCAAACGGTCGGGCTCTGGCACAACACCTTCGGGTGGACCAGTTCTCTCGAGCGAGACTGCGCTTGCACTACCCAACTACTCGACTCCGACTGTTTCGTCATATTCCTTGGCGGGACAGTTCCTAAACCTTTCCTCCATTCCATTCCTGCGCGACTCCATCCCTGGACGGCTCACCTCGGTAGGCCCCGTTCAGGATTGATAGGGCTGATAGGGCTGTTAGGGTGGTAGTAGGGTTGTAGGGTTGGGAGATAAGGGGGGGAGGGGTAGTGGTGTTGTAGGTAGTTTGGGGTGTAGAAGGGTTGTAGGTAAGGGACAGTTAGGGACCGTAGGCCAACAATCACCTTCCTGCAAGATGAAGAGGGCACAAGACCAGACAGAGAGGAGCGAAGGGAGCAGGACAAGGACAGGGCTCTCAAGAAAAGCTAAAGAGGCGGAACCATCTGGAGCGACCACAGCTACTGCGTCAAATGGGGCAACTCCTTCAAGTGGAGCCACCACCGACACGTCCACATGCACGTGGGACTCAGGGACGTCCATGGCAACGACAAGCAACAGGACGGACACCAGTGGTACGCAGGCCAGCACCACACAACAATCCGTTATATCCAGGAGTGAAACGGTGGTCGAAAAAGTAGGTCAAAGGACCGAAGAAGCGGCATCGTCAAGGACAGTAATTGGGCACACTAGTGACAAAGGGTCACAGAGAGGTAGTAGGTCATCGCGATCGGCGAGGCTGAAAGCCGAATTAAAATCGAACGCTCAGAGCTCGAACGAGCACAGGCAGCTGCTGCCTTAGCCAAGTCTCAATTGGAGTTGGCACGACTCAACCGAGAAGAGCAGATCGACTCGAGTGAGGATGATGAAGAGCGGAATACTCAGGTGGAACCTTTCGTAAGGAGTTGGGTTCAGCGGACCATAATGAGCGCGCCGGTTAGTGTGACGCAACCCGATATTACTGATAAGGAAGCGTGTAAAGGATCACGCCGCAAAGGGGCGGAGATCGAGCGCAACCAAGGAAATGCACAGAAAACACACGCGAGTGAGGTGTCAGAATTGACCGAAGCGATTGTGAGTGCAATAAAGATAGCGGGAAAAGATAAGTCTTCCCAGCTTCATTTCCTCCAGGAATTACCGGTGTTCGATGGAGACCCGGGTGAATGGATAATTTTCAAAACGGTGTTTGAAGACACGAGAAGCCAATTTTCAGGGGTGCAGAATGTCGCACGCCTTAGGAGGGCATTAAAGGGCACCGCTAAGGAGGCGGTTAAGTCATTGTTATTTACTTTGTGTGAACCTGAAGAAATAATGAACGCTCTCGAGAGAAAATTCGGTAGGGTTGAGATGCTCATTCTAGCCGAAATCGAGAATGTAAAGCGTATGCCAAGATTGGCAGAAGATTGCCGGAATATAGGATCTTTTGCAAGTCGTATTACGAACGTGGTTGCCACAATACAAGCATTGAATCAACCACAGTATTTATACTCACAGGAGTTAGTGAGCCGCATAGTGGAGAAACTCGGAACTATGATTAAATTTAAATGGTTTGAATATCGAGCTCAGTATCCTTTGGAGCCAGAGTTACAGAAGATGGCCAAGTTTGTAAATTTATTGAGTGAACAATTTGGAACGTCCTCAAGCAATGAAAATGCGCCTGAAAAACGGAAGCGTCCTGAATTCAGGAAGCAAACTGTACACACCGCAAAGGGGTGTGTACGCAGCCGTTCCAAGAGCGAGCGCTATGTGCGCCGAAGTAATACGAGCGAGCGTCTAGAACGCCGAAATAATAAAGGGCACAACCGACAAGTGGTTATGACAACCCAGGACAAGCCTGTAAGTCGGGTAACACATAAGTGTGTTATATGCAACAAGGAGCACTCTATAGTGAGTTGTTACAAGTTTAAGGACATGAATATTCGCGAGAAATGGGACGCAGTCAAAAAAGCGAAAGTATGTTTCCAATGTTTGTCACCTAACCATAGGAGGTTAGAGTGCAAAGCGAAAAAATATGGTGTAGAGGGATGTAGAATGTCACATCATCGGATGCTACACCGATACCCCAATGAAAATACCTCGCCACAAGGGGACGAGGGGGGTAAAGAGGCTCAGATTACAACCGTTAGTACAGTGAATGCACTGGCATGTGCATACTTAAAGATTATACCGGTCGAGTTGTATGGACCTAGAGGAAAGGTCAAGACAACAGCTCTTCTGGATGAGGGATCGACCATGACACTCATAGAGGAGTGGATGGCTCAGAAGTTAGCGCCTCGCGGACGTAAAGAAGAATTACGTATTGAAGCCGTGGGAGGTAAGCGAATTAACGACGACAGTTCGTATCGCTTAAACGTTGAGATAAAAGGCATTTACTCGAATGACTTAGAAGAGATAAGTGTACAAACAATTAAGTCACTTAACCTTTCTCCTCAGTCAGTAAGCCGAGAATTATTACAACGGTGTTCTCATTTGACACCGATTAAGGATGAGTTGATGTATGAGAGGTCCAGACCTACCATATTAATTGGCCAGGACAATTGGCATCTCATAGTTACTCGTGAATTAATTTCAGGAGGTAAGAACCTACCTGTAGCATCGCTCACCAAACTTGGATGGGTTTTACATGGTCACATATCGGGTGGTATTAAACCAATCAAGATTGTTAACCACATTTCCACCAAGAAGGAGGAAGATATGGATAAGTTGATCAAAGATTATTTTAGTTTGGAATCTCTGGGAGTGTCTGCGCGAAAGCCCGCGAACGACCCAGAAGAACGAGCTTTAAATATTTTGAACAAAACTGTACGTCGTATACCTAATAATAGGTACGAGACTGCTTTGTTATAGCGCACAGACAATGAGTGCATGCCGTCGAATAGAGCGCAGGTTGAAAGTCGCCTGCTTAATATCGAAAAGAAGCTCGACAAAAATAGCTCAGAAACAGGTGAAGAAAAATCGCCAAAAGGCGCAAATGCGCTGAGAAAGCAAGAACCGTTATGTCTACCCGACTACGGACGATTTAGCAGCTTTAAGAAATTCCTTGGGGCAACTACACGCACCTTACAAGCGGTAGAAAAATTCAAGAGTTTAAGAAAGTCGGTTAAAGGACCCGACAGCGCAGCCGAAAAGTCGGTTATGTGTTCCAACAAAGTTTTAGCAAAGTCGGTTAAAGGACCCGATGGCGCGTTGGACATAGCGCTCTTGAGAAAAGCGGAATTGTTAATTTGGAAGTTCGTTCTAGACGAGTGTTTTTATTCGGAAATAAAATGCTTGAAAGCAGGCAAAAGCGTTGAAAGAAGTTCACGCTTAAGTAAATTATCTATGGAAATAGGAGAAGATAACTTACTCCGTTTAAATGGGCGTTTACCTTTCAAGTCTAATTTGACTAAGGAAAGTAGAAAACTTGTCGTATTAGACGGTAAACACGAAATCGTTAAAATGATGATTAGAGAAGATCATCATCATTTTGGACATGCCAATCACCAGACGGTGATGAATGAGGTGAACCAGAAATTTTATGTCTTGAACTTGCGTAATGTAGTACGAAGTGTGTCACATCACTGTCAGTGGTGCAGGACATACAGGTCAAAACCGCAGAACGTGCCACAAGGAAATATTCCTCTGGAGAGAATAGCTCATCATGAACCACCTTTTACGTGCTCAGCTGTGGATTATTTCGGACCTATGAGTGTGACTATAGGAAGGCGACACGAAAAACGTTGGGGTGTTTTATTCACGTGTCTGACCACCAGAGCAGTACATCTGGAATTAGCAGCCTCATTGACACCAGCGTCAATGATAATGGCATTGAGGCGATTTATCGCCAGAAGAGGAAAACCAGCCGTTATATACAGCGATAACGGGACGAATTTCAAAGCTGCGAATAAAGAATTATTGAAAGCATACGAAGAATGCCATGAGGGCATGAAAAATGAGTCATTTAAGAAATATATTAAATGGAAATTTATACCTCCGGGAGCACCGCACATGGGTGGCGCCTGGAAAAGGTTAGTAAGATCGGTTAAAATTGCGTTGACCGCTCCGCTCAAAGAAAGGAGCCCACGGGAGGAGGTTCTACATACGCTGCTTTTAGAAGCGGAGCATACGGTAAATTCCAGGCCTCTGGTAACGTTCAGTATGGATAGTCCTGAAGAGGGTTTGACACCCAATCATTTTCTTCTGGGACGCTCATGTGGTGATCGACCACCTGGATTATTTTTAGAGCAACATCTGACGGGTCAACTCAATTGGAAAGCTGCACAGAGGTTAGCCGACCATTTTTGGACAAGATGGCTGAAAGAATACATGCCTACTTTAATACCTCGAACAGGTAATAACGGAAAGTTCATGGAACCTAAAGAAGGTGATATTGTTTTGATAATAGATCATTCGTTGCCACGAAATACGTGGCCGAAAGGCAAAATTAGTAGAACGCTACCGGGACCAGACGGTCACACCAGAGTGGTTGACGTCATTACTAGCACAGGTATCTTGAGGAGACCTACATCCAGAATAATAGTCCTGGTACCCGCGACGCCTCCCAAATAATGGTGCTTACGCACGGGGGGGAGATTGTTGGCGACGCGCCTATTAGAATATTTCAATTTATTAAGTCAACCGATGACGAATAACTTCTCAAAGGCATATTGTCCAATAGCAAGGTTCTGATAAGAAAATGAGTAAAAAAAAAAAATGCCTAAGTAATATCGCTTAATAAATTCATAAGGAATTAAGATATAAAGTCATTTGTTCCTAAATACTTTCCAATGATGTAAATTCAAAGAATTTAAAGTAAGTTAAGATCGGATTTGTTCCCCGGTCGAGATGATCACTCTGTGCATAAATAGAATTAACGGAAATTAATAGCATAAGTATTGTCTTATATAAGTTTGATATGTTTTGTACGAAAACAAATGCCTACTTGCCATGATTGATTTATGAGAACATTCACTTATATTGTTATCTGATAAGAAACATGATAACTGATAAGAATCTGATTAGAGATAGTTTCCTACAGTTTGAAAATTGTGTAGAAGCATTTATTCACCCAATATTGTTAAAATTGGTGTATATCAGACTTTCATTTTTTCTGATAGCCGAGAGCCGTGCAAAAGTTAGTTGTTCAAATAGTGTGAGTTCATAGACGCACGCTGGCCACGTACTTAGGAGGCCAAATATGTAAAAATTTAAATATTTGTAATTTCAGCAATTTATGTAAAAATGACTTGTAAAACATTTCAGGTTGATTGTACGTGCTAAAAAGGTGAATTCTGTGTTATTTTTATGTGAAAATTCTTGTGTATAAGTGAAATAATGATAGTTTTGTATAAGAAATTTAAAAGTGTTTTAATAGTGAAATAAATAGAGAAAATGTAAATTAAACTATTGTATTAGTTAACATATGTATAATTTCAAGTGGAAAACATTGTTTTAACTTTCTATGTTAAATATTTAAGAAATTTCGACTTCGAACTTGTGAGTAAAATAGGCATATTTTGTTAAATAAATAATAGGTTTTTCGTGATATGAAAATGTAATGTATATCGTAGTGTAGATATTGTTTTGTGCTATCTATACACGTAAATTATGTTGACGTATGACTTATGCAAATAAAGTAATTAAGTAAAACGTGAGAGAGTAATAGAACAAATTCATGTAATTGAGTTGCGCAAGCGCGCGAATGGCGCGGCTCACTTTCGCGTATAGCTCTGGGGTAGCTTAGTAAATGAGTTTTATTGCAATTAGTTGCGCCCTCCTTTCTGCCAAGGAGGGTCGCGTTCGTATACGGCTTAGAGATCTCTAGACAGATCGTTAAGCCATTTCCTAAAAGGCGGTGTTTAGTGGGTAAAAGTCTCCACATAACCACGCTGCGCCGGCTGCGTGGTATGCTATGAGCATTCACCGCCTCCCTCCCCCGCTTTCCGGAGGGTTGCCCATATTTGCTTCGGGCGCAAAAAAAAATTGCAATTCATAGTTCGGGAATGTTCGGGAAAAATCAGAAAAGTGAAAAACCAGCAGTCAATAAGAAGAAAAAGTATAGGGAAGTGATAGGGAAAAAGTGATTACTCTCTCACGCAACGGTTTGAAGATAATTGCTGTTTTATTCCCAAGTAATTCATCCCTCAAGATTATACAGTCCACATCGAAGAATTAAGGCGTTGGGACCGGGACGACTTCGGAAGACCCGTAATCCCCGTCTGAACCTACTCGCTGAAAAGGAAGAGGTTATCGCCCTTGTGTGTTACTCCGTTGCGGAGATCACATACGTTGTTCCCGAACCCAGCGTAGGCGTTATAGGAGGCCAGATCGAGAGAAGCCTCGATTCCTCCCTTCTGTTTCTTAATCGAACGTTTAATCACCGTTGGTCCTTTTCAATCGGTCCTTCGCGGCCAGGTCAAGAGGACCCCCGAACCTTGGTTCCTTTTCACACACACACACATATATATATATATATATATATATATATATATATATATATATATATATATATATATATATATATATATATAACTATATCTAGTAACTCAGGGTTATTTACCTTGCCCCTTAATAGATGAAACATATAGTAAGCCAGAGCCAGTTCTCTCCTAACCCTCAGTTCGTTATAAGGATGAGGTAATGTATACAAAGTAGGATATTTCAACGGGTAGAATGGGTATATTTCATACTGTTTCAGAAATAATTATCGAATAAATTAACTTTTTATCCGTTCCAGCATGAGGATGTACTTAGTCTCATTCGGTGCCCATATGGCTGAATTGCCCCCGATGTGGTTATTTACGAAGGCATTATACAATGCTATGCTTAAAGCCGTGAACTCTATGAAAGATGACACACAGATTACGATATGCCTTCTTGCAGATTTTTTCGACGTGGTCCTTAAAGTGAGTTGAACGCCTCTCATATAGCTCGCAAAAATTGTAAGAGTTGTGCAATTATACGTGGTAGAGTCATGCTAAAATTATATTAGTAGTATAGTTGTAGCACGAATGGGTCGGCTCGACCGGGGAAGGACCACGCTCTCACAGAATACCAGCGTGAAATAGTAGCTTAACGCTGCTGTGTTTCGTATGGTGAGTGTAGAGAACCGGAGACCCTTTTTACTGGTAACGAGGCATTCCATCTTAGTCCTCACGGGTGACAACGCATCTGCATTTTGATTCGTAATCGAATATGTAGATGTCTATGGGCCGCAGCAACTACTTACCATCACGTGGATTGTGTGCTCGTTTGTCACCCCATCCTATAAAAAAAAGAAGTAAAGCTGAAACTCGCTAACTTTTTGAGCAAAACATCATTGTCTACGAGTTCAAAGGTTTAAAAAAAAACTGCTGTATGTGAAGAAGCTGCTCAGAAAATACCCCCAACATTCACGAAGGATACAAGGCGGGATGCCATCCAGTCCCACGGAAGTCTTAGATTTGAGTCACTGTAGCACTTTCCTCACGTCATTCAAAGTCCGGGTGCACTCGCACCTCTCACACGCACCTGCCGCGATCGCCACACTGGCGCTCACATCCAGCTCCGGGCGCATTGTTTTATATATAGAGTGGACGTATCTCACGAATTCTTTAACGCACTGATCTCCAGTCAACGCATCACCGTTATTTAAAACTGTGACTCTATTCCTCCTTTTAGATTTAATATAATTCCAGAATGCTTTCGGTTCCGAGATGATTTTGAACTCGGTCTTGCTATTGTTCATGCGCATAATTTTTTTTAAGTCGAGCCCTGCATTCGGCATACTGACTGTAATCGATAAGTAACTCCGTAATTTTTAAATTTCTTGTGTAAAACGCTTTTAATTGTATTGCAGTTGCACTTCCTAATTCAAAAACCTGATTGTCTATTATTACGTCACCTGGGATCGCTACTCGTAGCAGCTCGAACCGTAGTGTGACCACTAAAAACGCACCTCCCTGCTTCCGGCCATCCGCTCGATCGCAACGAATTATATCATATCCGGATGAATTAATTTGAGTCTTGAATCGATGCGTTGCAACCAGTATCTGTTATTGCGAATAAATTCGCATCCGAAGGAGACACCCTTTGTAAAACACATCCAATTTTGTCCCTACGCCCCGTAAATTTTGGTAAAATATTTCAATATAATTAAATTTTATTTTGTTTATTTGGGGGCTTGCGAAACCCCACCCACTCACAAAATTCTACATTTAAAGCCCAATTTGCGGATTGGCAAAGTAGATCATATTTACTTTCCAGTACTCCCAATTATGAAAGAGTCGCAATCCCTTTCTGTGTTCTGCTTTATTGTTCTTTTTTTACAACTGTCTTTTGACCACATACATTTTTAACATTGTATGTAGGGATCATGACAATAAAAACTGCCGATTGAATTACCAAAAATGACACTAATTACCGAACACCAATTAAAACTTAAAACACACTAATAATTAATCACACTTAACACTTTAGTTCACTTTATTTCGCTCCGAAGTCTTCGATTGTGTCGCCAATTTAATACTGTCTCGGTTGCGCTCCAAACAGACTTTATATAGGATCTTTTTCACCGAAAACATCTAGAATGTTCGAGTAGAATGTCGAAAGTTCTAGCAAAAGTCCTTCAGAAAGCTCTCGCCACTCGACACTAGACGGCGCTGGTGGGAAAGTTCTAGAAGTATATTGACGCTCCTATTTCTGCTACTTGATACTAGATGGCGCTAATAATCGCCGGGCATTAATTATGGCGCACAACATTGCCACCTCCTAAGACATGCTCATCCCGAGCATTATCGGCCCCATAATAACGCGCCAGTCGATCCACATGGGCTATCTTATTAGTACCTCTTGCACGTTTTTCTATCCGGTAGGTTACGTCATTGATCCTTGTCACAATCCGGTACGGGCCATCCCATTTAGCTTGAAGCTTAGGAGATTTCCCTTTGCTGCGAACTGTTACACTAGTGAACCTTCGTCGAACCCTTTCTTGTTCATTTTGCGGTCGTACCGGGTTTTCATCTTTTCAGACATTTACTGGCCCGATTGTCTAACGTGCTCATAAAGGTCATTCATTTTGTTCCGTAAGTCATTTGCATAATCGGTTATACTCCGTGGGGCATCAGGTGGTATCGCGGTGATCAGTTATGCAAGCAGCCGTAATTCTCTTCCAAATATGCGAAGGTTGGGGTCACTGATGTACTTTCGTGAACAGCGCTTCGATATGACAACAAAAACGGTTATATGTGCATGTCCCAATCTCGTTGCCGATTGTCTACAACTTTTGCTAGGTACCTCTCCAATGTCTGGTTAAATCGTTCTACCATTCAATCAGATTGCGGGTGGTAAGGAGTCATTCTTTTTTTGTGAGTACCCATAACTAGGCAAGTTTCCTGGAATATTTAAGGCTCAAAATTCTTTCCTTGATCGCTGTGAATTTCTAAAGGTACTCCAAAACGACAGAAGACTTAATGAACTAGTTGAAAATCTGCAACTGTTGAAGCTTTGGAATGGCGAAGAATTCTGGCCACTTAGTGAAGTAATCCATCACAACCATGAAATACTTGTTACCACTTTCACTTTCCGGAAACGGCCCCGTCAAGTCAATGGCTATTCTCCCGATGGTGCACTAACATTGTACAACTCCAATGCAACTCTACTACGAGTCTGAGGTCCACAACCTTGCAACCAAACACAAACCAAAGCCGCACAACTTGTTGCGACACCAGTCCTCGACATCGTCTCGACAGTGAACTCAGTAAAACCGTTCTCGAATCTTCAGTAGAGTTCGTTTAACTCCCAGATTGCCTCCTGAACAATTATTATGGTACAGCTGTACAATATCCGGTACTTTAGTTTTAGGGACAAACATTTGGAAATGACACCTGTCTTCCCGACCATTTCCCGTTTACGGCACAGAACTCCATTCTGAAGCAGCAATCTGTCCCATTGTGCCCATTAGCTTTTTGTGGTCGAACTCATCGCTGAGACGTCGCTCCACTGGGGCTTGGGAGCACTGGCCTTCATCCATTCCAGAATCGGCTTGATGTCCGGATCTTCCTGCTGTGCATGTTGTAAGCTGTCCTTCCACTTCTTGCTGAGGTGGTCTGTCATGAGCATCCTCACAGATACCACTTCCTTACCCTCTTACCAAGTACAATGCTTGCAATCTTCAGGACAAGGTCTTCTTGACAATGCATCTGCGTTGCCATGAGATTTCCCGCTGCGATGTTCGATTACAAAGTCGTATTCCTGCAGTACTTCAATCCACCTCGCAACTTGTCGTTCTGAATCTTTGAACTACAATAGCCATTTTAGTGCAGCATGGTCAGTTCGTAAGTGAAATTTCCGCCCCAGAAGATATTTGCTAAAATGCATCAATGACTTTACCACAGGTAGCAATTCGCGTCTTGTGACACAATAGTTCTTTTCCGGTTTTGACAATGACGTGCTGAAGTACGCTATCACAACCTCCTGATCACCATTTCGTTGAGACAACACACAGCCAAGTACTATATCACTCGCGTCTGTGTCTACTATAAATTCCTTGCCTGCACCAGCTCGTGGAATGCGATATCGCAAGTTTCTCCCAGCAGAAATGTCGCTTCTCCTCGGTTAGCTTGAGCAGAAGTTTGACTATATCTGTAAAGTTCATCACAAATTGCCGATAATAGGAGCACAAACCCAAAAATGCTCTAACTTGCGTCTTGTCTTTTGGAACCGGCCAATCTTTGACAGCGACTATTTTCTCTGGATCCGTGCGGATACTTTTTTCCGAAACTACATACCCCAAAAAGTTTACTTGCCGTTTGAATAGTGAACATTTCTTCCGACTCAACTTGAGGTTGGCACTCTGAATCTTCATGAGCATGCGTTCCAGGTTTTGAAGGTGTTCCTCAAACGTACGGCCTACGATGATGATGTAAAAGTAGACCAGACAGGTATCCCCAATTAGCCCGGTATGTACAGAGAGAGCATTGCACATTCCAAACGGCATTACTTTAAATTGCCACAGACCCTTTCTAAACGCAGTAAAACGAAACGACCCCCCCCCCCCGCAGCTCCCGCACATATCGCGCCAATTAGAAGACGCACATTAAAATATATGCGCTCGGCAAGCTTTCGGTACCGCGTATACCGAGCGAAACGAATCCGCACCGCTCGCGCACCGACGTCAGAAAGCGGCCGTAATTGATTAATTTTCTGTATTAGAGATTTTAGCCGGTTTAGTGGCTCAACACTGTTTATCTTTTCAACTTTTGAGTTTGTTATACCACGTTTGCGAATGACAAGGGTGTTTCTACTATCGACTTCATGAGTTTTTCAGTTTTCTTTCTCGTATGACATACGACATAATTCTTTTAACATACTTTCTAACACTTCAACTTTACTGACTTTTTCTTCCACTACCTTCAATGTATCCTCGCAAGTATTTTAATTCGGTTTCATCAGAAATTCGAGTAAATCTTGCCTGAAGCTGTTTGTACTCTCAAATTAACTCATTCATTTTGGTTCTCATTTTGAATTGAAACTCCCTGATC
Organism: Parnassius apollo; assembly: GCA_907164705.1. Classification (NCBI taxonomy): domain Eukaryota; kingdom Metazoa; phylum Arthropoda; class Insecta; order Lepidoptera; family Papilionidae; genus Parnassius; species Parnassius apollo. The sequence goes on from CAJQZP010001196.1 coordinate 7,118,031, forward strand.
ATCGCCAAAACATTACGTTCATTTTCAATCATTATAGATGAATCATGCATTTACGACTGCCCACACTCGGTGGTGATGTTGTAGCTGCTTGGCGTAAATGTTTTATTTGGGCATTTGGGCAGTACACTGATGTTATTACTGTTTTTATTGTTAAAAACACTGCGAGCAGTTATTGCACAGGCCTGAACGCGCGTATGTAGGTATGATGATTAAGATATTGTATAAGAGCGTAACAAATAATTAGAATCTTAGTATTTCGCCATGAGAAATGCACGAAACATGTGTAAAATCAAGATCCTATTTAAATGCTATTTATGTTTTCAGTAAAGATTTTTAAATGACAATAAGGCATTATTATTATTATTATTATTATATTAAGGCGCTCGAACTAGATTTAACTACCTCTTCAGATTATTCAAGAGATGGCTAAATCTAGTTAATCTCGTAAAAAATGGGATAAAAAAATGTATGTTGTATTTTAATATAACATAACATACATTTGTTTAGCTCACTTTTTATCTCATTCATCAACTATCACATTAACCTTTTATAAGGCTTTTCTTTAAATGTGGCAGATTTCAAGCGTTACTTGGAGTTTGCTTAAACAAAAGCATTTTTTGACATAAATGGAAGTACCACTATTGGCCTAGTCTACCTCCTTACTTCGGACACGAAAAGGGTAGGAATATCGAGCGTATTGGCGCATTCACTTGTAGCATTACACTATCTCCTGTGCAGGGAAATAGATTTCGATAGTTTTCGAAAAATTTCCCTCAGTAAAAAATAAAATCGTTCAGTAGAATAATATCTCTAAAATGTCAAAGTAAATTACAGTAGACGTATATCGAATTTTGTTATAGTAGACTTATATCCTGGTCTGCACATGGTCTGTTGAATGCTCCATAATATTTGCAAAATCTAAACACGACAACTAATAATACATAATACATAGACATATACTACAATGACAATACGTATATTTTAAAAGGATATGATCCCAAGCTGAAGTATCGCATCGCCTTCACGCGTAGGAACTCGACATAGGGTGCCAGTAACCCTGTCAAATCTTTTAGGGGCTGATCCATTTTCAAACTGGGTATATCAGGCTTAAGTTGCTCAATAACGACATCTAGGGCCGTGTGCATGGCGGTAGCCGTCGTTTCTGGGGTTAACGGAGTCGTGGTCATGCAAGACTTCCGCAACTCTAACATACGGCTCGTAAGACGCGCGCATAAGTTTGCGTTCGATTTGTTTTTGCGCAGAGCGTCTGTTGTCTGCGAAAACAATTTACAATAAATTTACTCAAATCGGTATTAAGTAGGTAAGTTTATATATCTAGTAGGTACCTATTACATATTCCGGCCGCCAAATAGCAGTGCGTATGCTCCAGTGAGAAGGTTAGAGGTAAATAATATAATTACAGGCTGTGGGGTATTCCATCTACATTCTCAAGTGACAACGCATCTTCAGCTTTCCTTGTTAGTCCATAGATTGTATTGGTCACTTATGTACCTTCGGGTGGACTAAAAGAACGGTAATTACTTCAGTTTTATTTAAAAAAAAAAAAAACTAATAAGTGTGAAGTGGCTCAAGAGGTCAAAAACTCGATAGAGCGTTCGGGAAATTACTCCACATCTTGACCAGTATTCATCAAAACAAAAGTGTACAAGCAGTGGATTTTCCCAGTGATGACCTATGAGACCGAGACGCGATGCCACACTCCTGATTGTGCGCATGAGGGAACTTACAGTTCTCTCGTATGTATAGGTATGAAAGGGACTATGCACGGAACTTCTTTGCGTGAAAGAACCTGTCATGAAGATATCCGCAGTAAAGTAAGCGACATAGCCCAACGGTTTAGTAAACTGAAGTGGCAACGAGCCGGCCATATAACTCTACGAACCCGACAGCCGATGTGGAAGAAATGTTCCTTTCATGTGGCAACCTCCACCAATTTCAAATGTAGTGAGTTTAAGGAGATCTACGTTTAATAATAAATAGAATATTCATATGGTATCTAAGGTCCCAACAGGATGTAATAATGATGATGATATTATGTACAGCACTAGCTTCGATTACCATTCTGAGTTCTAGATTATGAAAAAACAACATCCACTTGCCTTTATTTCTTAAAACTTTGTCCAAATAAACTATAACATTTCGGGGCTTTAAATTACTACGGAAAATTTCGAAACCTGATCAAATACAGATAGGTACTTCTTCGGATAAAACACTACTTCTTATTTTCAAAATTTTAAATAAATGAAGTTACTTTAATAAACATAAGTTTTAAAAAAACATTAGCATATATTTTTAGTATTTATACCTTCTTCAGTGCAGCCTCTAAGCTATCAAGTGTGTTAGGCAGCAAGTCCAAGTTTCTCTGTAACAAGAGTCTCTCTAGGTTCGAAAGTATTTGACTAGATAAATGTGCAGCGATACCGATGTCTCTGTAATTAGAATAATGATAAAATTAGTTAATACTTCTATTTATTTCAAAACGATTGTTAAATACACAAAATACACTTATTTTATAATTTATCATTAGATCATAATGTCATTGTTGTAAAATAAAACATTCATAGAGACTATCATAATCACAAAACGAGGCATTATCTTTTACGAATTTGTCCATGATGATGCCTTCTTTAGGGCGTGTTGTGTATTATAATGTGCGTTTTTACCCGCGTTATTGAAAGAAAAAAATGTCGTTTAGGTGTGGTCCCTTACCAACTTTAAACCACGAATTGCACTCGTGGAAGATATTTATAATCAGACTTACGTAATGCTTTATTGCAAACGACATAAAAGCGTAAAATGTTGCCGCTGGTGTAAAACGGCGAGCCAGCGCATTCGCCGATGCTACGTTTAAGCTTGCCTCAGATTTCACCGTACCAGAGGTTCTCGAACAAATCCCGTTTGAGGATATCCTAACCATCTTGGATACTAATTTCATACCAAATCAGGTTGAATTTAGCGAGCGCTACAATTTCTATGCCGCTACCCAACAGTCCGACGAGTCACGGTCGCAGTGGGCCGTTAGACTTCGCGGTCTAACCGCTCAGTGCCAACTTTCCAGTACAGAGGAAGCACTGAGGTACCGGTTTATTATCGGAATGCTGCCAAGAACTTTTTTACGTGGTAGAACCATGCTGCAGTTATATTAGTAGTATAGTTGTAGCACGAATAGGTCGGCTCGACCGGGGAAGAACCACGCTCTCACAGAATACCAGCGTCAAATAGTAGCTTAATGCTGCTGCGTTTCGTATGGTGAGTGTATAGATACGGAGATCCTTTTTTACTGGAAACAAGGCATTCCACCTAAGTCCTCACGGATGACAACGCATCTGCATTTTGATTTGTGATGGAGGATAGATGTGGATGTCTATGAACCACAGCAGCCACTTACTATCAGGTGGACTGTGTGCTCGTTTGTTGAAAAAAAGAGTGAAAAAAGAAAAGTTATTTATACATGCAGGATATTTCGGGTATCATATTAGCAAGAGCTGTGGAGTTAGCAACGGTATGTTCTCCGCTAACTCCACAGCTTTGAAGCGGGCGGACGGTTACCGCCTGCGCCACCACCACCACTACCGTCCTCACCGATGCCACCACGGATCAACTATACAAGATTGTTCAGGAATCGAAGTTCGTGCGTTCCAATCAAAAGTGCACGGCATGCGGTTATACGAGTCACAGTGCGTCGGAGTGTCGTTTCGCTAATTACAAACGTAAAAAGTATTATATAAAAGGACATCATAAATAAAATAAACAAAAACTCGAACTATATTAAGAACAAGAAATATTTACCATAGACAATATAAACCAAATTTTGTATACCTAACTCATGTAAACATTGACTTGGAATTTTTCTTATTTCATTTAACTCACAAATATCAAATATAAAAAAAAACTCAAAAATATCTTTAAATGCAAATAAAACTAAATACGTTCCCTTTTCAGCACACCAGCATTAAAAGGCCAAGAGACACGCAACCGACACATTAATATCACTTAATTAATACACCTACCTACTTTTATTAGTATTTAGAAAATGTCTTTCTTTTTATGTACACCTAATAATAATTTCTTTTAATTATTTTTGAACAGTTTCTCCAAACTGAACAAGTCTATTTTAAGCTATTGCATATCTTCTATCGCGGGCCTTGAGCGCGGGGACCGAATCCAGAAATTCCGTAACGAAATAAACCTCACGCTCCCCACTCCGACGGCCACGGAGATGTGGCGTTGAAAGCCGTGCATCGTCTAACGTCGTTTCAGTTCGGCAGACTTCGGCACTCGGCAGACTTCGGCACTCGGCAGACTTCGGCACGGTGTTTGTGTGCGTGCGACTAGACGTATGCGTGTACACTAGCTGGTAACTCAATGATAAAAATTCCTGATTAACGTACATGTATTGCATGATATTAAAAATATTTTAAACAATATTAACTTCTCATTTATTCAATAAGAGAAAAAAAAATGTTTTCTTATCGGTCACCACGCTCAAAAAGTGTAACTTGATTTAATATCAAAGACTTAACTGCATAAATAAAATAAATAAATAATTATAATTGCATAAGTTGATAAAAAATGCTATGCAATAGCTTTTATTGTACTTTTAGTACAATTAGTTGTAATTTTTATTAAAAGTTTTATAGCAAAATCACTTCTGTTGATGGAGGGGCCTGGTGATCATATATCACAAGGCAACCTAGTTTAGGCACCAGTCTACCACGTAGATCTTTTATAGCTGTTATTTAGTTGTGTAAGTTTACTATTACTCAGTTTATTGTAAAGTACTGATTATATGTGGGAGAAAATAAATATTAAATTATTATTATTATTATAAATTTTTATCTTTTAAATAATTTCTTTATTATGCTAAAAATACAGCCGATAAAGTGGATAAAAACCGATATATTTTCTATGTATTGTATACTTAAAAAACAAACTGTATTGTGAACCTGATTGCACCTGCGCGAAGCCATACTCGCAGCGAATTTCGCAAAGGTTTTCATTAAGTTTGGATCTAGTAATAAACATGTGACCACTCTGGCAGATCGTAAGAATTTCGTTTAACCGTTTAATTACCTGACTGATTATACAATAGAGGTTTGAATTTTGATGAAAAATTACCTTAACTCCATGTCCACCAACACTACGAACACGATACGAGGCGCTACTTCAGCAATGTGAAGTGAGTGCGGTGCACATGGCACTACCGCTGGGCCCGCACACAGATGTACTATTGCACTGTTTTCTTCTGAAAGCCCTAAAAAATTAAATAATAATCCTTGAATTAGGTCCAACCATCAGATTGGTAGCTTGTCTAATCAAACCAAGAAAGAAATGACATCAAAAATAAAGATGCATAATATTTACATGGTATCCAAGAATTAGGGCCGACTGCCTTAGAATTTGATTTGTTAACATCTTTCCAATATTCCTGGGCAGCTATGCATTGTATGCTAAGCAGTATTAAGTCCGGTGGCATGAGATCTTCACTGCCACGACTGAAATATTAAGAACATTTTTCTTTACTTATTACACATTTCACCCAAATTAATTCTTGACTAATACTCTGTACGTAGTTAGTTGCTCCATTACCAATAAGGCAAATTTTTGTCTAAATAGTCGTAGTTATCGATATGTAAAATTGGCCGTGTGGTGGCGGCGTTAGTGGCGACTATGGGTACTGCCAAAATTACCTTATGGTTTCCGATAGACTGCGATCGCTAGTCTTGCTGGTAAGTCTTGGTAAGAACAGTACAGATATACCACTTTTTAAATTTAAGAATACCGATAAAGAATATATTAAGATTAAGTTAAATATGTATTCGTATTGTACTGCTGAAATAACTAACTTCAATGTCTAGTCTGCATCGCGTCCCGCGATTATCTTCTACCAGTAGCAACGCTTCAGTTTACATACTACGTTCGTGTTATTTTTTGCAATCGCTCTGAATTCTTGATCTTTTAGATTAAGATTCAGTTTTTGAAAAAAAAACTATTTTTCAGCCAAGTTTGCTCAATTATATTTAAAAAAAATCTTAATATACCTATAAAATTTAATCTACGTAACACCTAACATCACATTACTTCTTTTCTTGTCTTTTTACGGCTGCAGTGATGAAACGTTCGTTAGAAACGTTTCAAGTAAGCATTAAACAATCATGTTTTTGGGCGTCGTAATTTTATTACTACTACAATTTTGAATATAACCACACTTCGCCGCTGAAAATGCGTAATGCCGGTTAATTTAAAGGAGGTCCGAAAGAAACATTTTCTTCAAGTCATAGAATATACGGTTGGACATGGGCCTTTCCCCGTAGGGGGAATTTCCCATTGTTGCCACTCTTTGCAGACGGATTGGCGATTAAAGTTATCAGACGTCATGCATCTTTTAAGCTTTTCCTTGTCACCTGTCATGGTAAATAATATACGTTACCAAAACGTCAAAATTCGCGATACCATTCTCACCATCTAAATGCTTGGCGGTTCACCACTGTGTGTTTTACTAGGAGTTTTCTTTCTCGCACAACTTCTCTGTGGAATAGTTTACCACCGGCAATTTTCCGGACCGATACCACTTAGGGACCTTCAGGAAAAGAGCTTACTCCTTTCTAAAGGGCCGGCAACGCACCTGCAATTCTCCTGGTGTTGCGGTTGTTCATGGGCGGCGGTAGTCACTTACCATCAGGTGAGCCGCATGCTCGTTTGCCCCTTCTTTTACACAAAAAAGTTTATATGGCGTAATGGGATGGATATATCTATCGGAATCGGAATCCATGAGGTCTTTCTGGCACTTTCCATAGTCGTATCTTATAACAACCACGAACTAATGGGTAATGGATATCTGGGCACTGAACTACTTCTACTGGCCTTAAATAACTAACTATCACATTTAGAATAACATTCATTCTTAGATTACATTTTATAAAAATATGGGTTAAAGTATGAAATTGCCGTTATATTTTGATAAAATCCAAACTACTTTTTAGTAACAATAAATATACTTATCCTCATTACCTGATCATTTTTGCCATCTCGAGGTAAGATCATTTATGTCTTTAGCATAGAACTCTAGGAATCTAGACATCACAAGTTTATAAAGGCTTTTTATATGGCAGAAAACTGCTGAAAAATTGTACTTAATCTTTTGTGGCTACGTCTGGCGAGAACAGAGGATGATGTATGGTTTTCTTACATTCCTCATGTTAAAATAGTTTGTCTAACAGTATGTGGTCTTGCGTTACCGTGTGGTAATAATGGCGCAGCTCGATTGACGAGCCAGGGTATTGTTTATCTGAGTTTTGCCAGCATTATTCGAAGTTCTTCACAGCAGACATCTACCGTTTTTGATACTCGGAATCTCAAAAAGCTATGGTGAATTGCATCTTAAGTGACGACTATAAAGTTACCATTACTTTTGTATAGTTGAGTTTCACATTAGAACATTACGTTTTCGTTTGCGATTATCGTAGAAAATCAACTGTTTTATTACACGTCACAATTCCGTACACAATCCTTTCAGTTCTTTCATGGTTCATGAGCGTATAAATCAAAACCGCACAGTGCATTCGTTAGTCATCCCGAACGCAGCATTTATACTGGGAGCTGTCTTTGCTAAGTTAGAATTCTTAGAACTATGTCGGAACCCGCATTCCAAAATTATTCCAATTTTTAAGGTCTCCATGTTTAACTCAAATACTGAATGTAGAAACAATTGAAAGTCAAACAATAGAAGGTCATAACATTTTTGAATTTAGAATGTTATAGGTTTTGCATAAAATAGTTTTAATCACGAAACTAGGATCCTGCAACTTTAGTTTATTTCAGAATGGACACTACATTAAAACGGTAACTTCATACTTTAACCTATTATTATTATTATTAGTAATGAACAATTTACCTTGAATACAATGCTAACATTTTATCACCCACATAAAGCAATAAGTGAAAATGTTGATACGCCGAGCATTTTATTTCTTTCGCTATTGTTTTTAAAGCATTGAGTGCTGCTACTGTAGCTCCACTTTCACCAATAACACCACTAGCCCCAGGTATAGAATCGCCTTTGTTGCGGCTATCTAACAACACTGACAACCAGTCCTGGTATACAGGCGAATGTAATCTAAAACATACATCTAGAATAAATTAAAAATAGATAGAGTCCTATTAGGAACATGAGAGAGTACAACATAATAGAACACCATTCCAAAGAGAAATTCCATAGTGTAAAGTTTTATATTAACGTAGTAGAGCCACACCGCAGCATTTGCAACCTCGGCTTCACAAAAAAAAAACCCTGATCTCTCTCTGGCCGTGTCGAATTACCCCATCGGACTATCTTGCGCAGATAGCAAGTAGGGAGTACATTAATATTATTATTATACTAATTTATTTTTCAATTGAAATTGTAAGATTGTGTAAATAATATTTTATCTTCTTCATTATGTATAAAAATAAATTGGTGCCCGTTAGTCTCGCTAAAACTTGAAGACGACTCGAACGATTCAGATGATTTTTTTGTGTGTGAATGGGTCCCTAGATGGTTTAAAAGCTCAATTGGACCCGGTAGGTGGCGCTGTTAGTTGAGATCCAGAAATCACCCGTACGGAACCGGGGCGGATCGTTAGTGTAATTATTAAGTACGTGCGTAAATGTAATATCTAAAGAAAACCCTGTTTGATCCGAAACGTGCACATAGGTAATAAATGACATTACCAAAAAAACAGTTAATAAATAATGATTATAAATATATAAATGTTTTTTAAAACATATGTTTTCTATTACAATTTGCTTCAAATTAAGCAATTATATTAAATATGGCAACACCGTCATTACAACGCTATTTTTGAACGTGTGCCAGTATTATAATTCGACGGCCGCCATTACTTCATGTATGAACACTAGCGTACCAGATGGTATACCAGTTGTAGTCCTAAAGGATTGAGCAACCGAGTTGTCTCATGTGTTGGCATGCTTGTTATACCTCTCATAAAGGATTTAAATAGTGCTTAAATCCGTAAAGGTAGCGAATCTGCAGCCTTTTCCAAAAAAGGTAGCTTTGCTCACACTGCCAATTACCAGCCATTCTCAATTATCTCCATGTACTACAAGATTATGGAATATATATTCGACGCCCACCCTTATGGCATACCTAGAGCAGTACGACCTTCTCAGCGACTGACAGTATGGGTTCCGCCATATTCGGTGGACAAGGGGATCTTCTTGCGTATGCCACGCACAAGGCGAAGCAAAGCACTAGAGAAGAATGGGGATACTATGGTTGTTTTCCTCGATGACTCGACAACCTTTGACAGGGTCAGGCTAGCTTTTAACGGCTTATCCCTTTTTTCTGATCAGCTGGGTTAGTAACTTTTTTGGAGTGTATGGTCTCTCAGTATTTGCCGATGGTTGTTCTTTTAAGCCTATGATTGTTCAATATATATCTTATGTGGGTATATAGATGAAAGCACAGTTGTAGAGATATATCACCTGAGTGCTCAGATCATACAGAATCAAATCCAGTCCGTAAGAGAACACTTCAGGCAGTTGCCGAGGGGAACAGTTTTCCTCGAAACTTAAGGAAGAATGGTATATTTTACAAAAATGCGGCGGTACTTCTCGTCGGGTACAACTGCTTTCTTTAAAGCACAAGTCCGGTCATGCATAGAGTTTTTCAGCCATCTATGTGATCATGCTCCAAAATCCCACGTAGTGGCTTTAGACTCAATCGAAAGGTGTGCTAAGCTTTTTGGTGACCTCAATATGGTTAGAAACATTCTTATCAGTCTCGAGCACAGGCGCAAATTAGCCAGCATTTTGGTATTTTAAAGGAATTTTAGAGAGTAAGCGCAGGAATTACATGGATTAATGCCTCCCTGTCCATTCCATAATCGGAACACCAGAGGTTGAGTTTGTCTCCACCCCTTTGTTGTCAACATACTGTTACGAGCTTTGGGTTCGTGACAGTAACAATTGCCGATTGAATTACCAAAATTGACACTTTAATTACCGAACACCAATTATAACTTAAAACACATTATAATAAAATACAAGTGTACTACTGGTCACTTTAGTTCGCAGTTATATCGGTTCGAAGTATTGGCTTGTATCGCCAATTCAATACTATCCCGGTCGTGGTTCTTACATAGGTCTTATTACATACGTCTTCTGCTGAAACAGCTAGAATGTTCTAATACTTACCGGTCCCGACTGACTAGGTGTAGAAAGTTCTATTATGGAATTTTCTAGAAAGATTTTGACGCTCCTATTTCTGCTACTCGATACTAGATGGCGCTAGTGGAACCCGCTATGTACCAGCCATTAATTATGGCGCGCAATAATACCATATATTTGTACCAAAGGGTTAACAAAACAAGTAAATATTGTTAAGGTAAGTCAGTGCACTTTACCATTTTCGGTTGTATCACCGCTTACCTTCAGATGGTATAGTATTCAAGCCAAATGTGTTTGACTATAGGTACTGTTTTATACAAAATATTCACAAAAGCTTCTAAGCAATAATCTTTTCTGAAATAAAATATAAGATAAAAACTTACAAGTCAATATTTTGTCCACAAATGTGCTGTACCAAGGTCTTGCAATCCAGTAGCTCTCTATGAGCATCATCTATATTATCTTTAGTAATAATCATCAAGACATGGTCAAGAAACTGAAAATAAAATCATAATTAAATTATTTTTAATGACAATAGAAGTAGAATTACTACCACAGATCAAGCTATCAGTAACTTGAAGTGGTAATAGGCCAACCACACAGTTATGGAATCATATGACGATAACTTATTTTCGTAAGTTTGTTTTTTATTAACCCTCAACTAATGAAAACTCTGGCATTGACATTTCATAAAAATGTTTGACTTAAATATCACATAAGACAAAATTATTTATTATGTAAAATGTATATAAAGTGGTTAAAAACAAATTAATACCTCATCAAAGACGATAACAGTATCATCCTTGCACTGCATAGATGAATAGGTATTGCCAAACTGTGCAGCCATCACACGCTGAGAAGTTATAATTGGGGAAAGTAACTGAGCTACATTATAATTGTCGGTTATGTTTCCATCAGAACTCTAAAAATGTAAAAATTTTACCTTACTTAATGGCATTATTTTAATACTATATAAAAATGAAATGTCAAACATGATATATCTTTTTTAAAATAGTATAATATTATTTTCCAAGTTACACTATTTTTGATGGCCTGAATCCAACCCTGGCCTAATCTTGGTAAGGTAACTAAGCTAACTGTAAAATAAAACTTTAAAAATGCGTTTATATAATAATTTAATTGTAACAAAATTAATAATATAAGGTTAATTACCGATGATACAATATCCCATGTTTTTTTTTAAATCTTTGTATAGTAATTTTTGCATTCATTTACCACGCAACTAAACATATTTGACAGGCAAATCTGTCCTGCGTGTGCACCACTCATTCGCGTTGGCCCAAAACTGTAAATTTAGGGCCAGCATACTGGTCCGTTTTAGTTGTTCGGTCGGCCCGGTCCTCATGCTAGTAATATATATGTCAATGATATCGACATGCTATTATTTTTAATACTAGTATCAAATCTAGTGGAATTTCAGATTATATTATAAAAATGGTGCCAACTTAGTTGATATTACATTTTTTACCTTGTTTGACAACTACTGATTCTGCCAGCGCCAATTACTTCGTAAAAATCACACAGACTAGTTTCCGTTTTTGTAAAAGTTATTTTCGAGACTTAACATTGATAATTTTACAATAAATGGAGCAAATTCTATAGCTTAATGTTATTAATAGATATGAAGTCTAATAAAGTTTGTACAAAAGGAGTGTAAATTAAAATTTAAAAAATGCTTAAGATTTATAGTAGGGGAATTTATTAGTAAGAAAACGTATAATGAAAAGGACAAATTGATCTATCCTTAATCAGTTTTGTAAAAAAATCAGGGGAACAAGTGTGTCCCAATCGAATTCTATAACAGAAATGTATTATGTTTGGAAGTTTAAAATAAAAAGAAAACTAATAAAAAATATTACCTGTTCATTTAAAGATTTCATACGAGATAAAAAAGATTCATCCCATTTAGAAAATAACAAATTGTTAACACTATCAAATATTAATATCGCCTTCATGATTTCCTAGAGATTTTTATGTTTTTAGTAGTTTTTAGCGATCGGCGATTGATTATTTGTTTACCTGCCACTGCCCTGCATAGATAATGGTATAAACGCATAGATTATGGGTATGTTCCGAAATACAACGCAGTGTACTGTCCAATACAAATGACGTATCATTTGACACTATAGGCTGCGTTTGGCAGAAAAAAGCGCTAGCAAGCGCTTACAAGCGCTGAAATAGTTTTCGGCCAGGACACGATACTACTTCAGTAGCGCTGACACAATCCGCCATTTTGCTTATTTAATTTGTTTGTTTTGAAGTAGAGTTTTTAAGTTGTTTTGTGCAATATTAGTTTTAAGTAATATAATAACGTGAGTAAACATATACATGTTATTGAAAATTCACGATTGGTAAGTTTTTAATATGAATACTTTACAAACATATATTTAAATTAGGTTAGGTTCCCCGGTTAAAACTAACATCGTGTCCTGGAGGAAAACAGCTACTTACGATTTGACAGCGCTTACCGCTTACGATCGCCATTTTGCTTACAAGCGCTTGTTAGCGCTTTTTTCTGCCAAACGCACCCATTGTACTAGCGTGCCGCCGCCATATTGTGTCGGATATCCGGCCATAATAAAACAATATTTAATTGTGTGTTTGCCGAACCAAGCATGCCAGAATTTGTTTCTATTTATTCAAATACAAAAAATTATAGCATAATTGATGGTATATCCATTAGGAGGATATAATGATTTTTGGAGCACGAAATGACAAAATAATCGCCAACACTTTTCCAAATGGCGCAAAAGTATGACGTCATATACTGTCCAATGTTTTGGACCGAATCACCAGTATAGCGTCGATTCATGACGTCATTTGCATTGGACAGTACACTGCGTTGTATTTCGGAACATCCCTATATAATCGGGAGCACTGCCCACAGAACTACGTTAGCACCACAGACAGTGCTGCCAACATTAAAATTATGCTATTGTACCGTGTGAGAAAGGACGATAACGAATTTTTAGGTTATACAATAATCTTTATGACTTTTAAACACATTTAGATAAAAAAATTAATTGTTCTAAGAACTGAACTGAACAAGATTCACCAATCTTAAGCACACAAAACACTTTTTTCTCACTTAAACCAACTGGTAAACTCCTTAAATCGCTATGCTGTCAAAGTTGTTTAGCAAACTGTAGAGTTTGCTAAAACAAATAACCAGCACGGAGAAAGGGACAAACAATCACACCGCTCTATCTCATTTCTATGCAAGACGTATGCATAAATCTATCTTTTTCGTGTGCGAATGCGAAAGAAGGCGTCAATTTGTCTATAGGTTTCTCTGTCTACGTATTGTACCGTAGACAGAGAAACCTATAGACTAATGATCGGCGTGGCCTCGAGTGAGAAAGAACGATAACAAATTTTTAGGTTATAAAATAATCTTTGTTACTTTTAAATACATTTAGATAAAAATTTTAATTGTTCTAAGAACTGAACTGAACAAGATTCATAAATCTTAAGCTCACAAAACACTTTTTTCCCACTTAAACCAACTTGTAAACTCCTTAAATCGCTACGCTGTCAAAGTTGTTTAGCAAACTGTAGAGTTTGCTAAACAAAAAAAACAGCACGGAGAAAGGGACAAACAATCACACCGCTCTATCTCATTTCTATGCAAGACTTGTGCATAAATCTATCTTTTTCGTGTGCGAATGCGAAAGAAGGCGTCAATTTGTCTATAGATTTCTCTGTCTACGTATTGTACTCTTATTAGTTACATACATACATAGTGTATACAGTGCGTTTGCACTTCCAGGTATGATTGCCGACATAAGTCGTGAGCACACTTTTTATTGGTCGATACGACGTCGACCACGCTGACGTTCCACGTGATTGGTTCATCAGTCAATTCTCGTCGTTTATTGGTTTCGAACGTATCATTCGGCTTCCGTACACTTCAGAGCAATAATTTCAGTGATAACTTTTTAATTAGTTTATTTTCGTTAATTGTTTTTGTTACCTCGTTGTTAATTGTTGTTTGTGTTCCTTGTTATTAATTGTTTTTGTTATTTCTTGTTTTTAATTATTTTTGATGTTATTAATTTGATTGTTCAGATTTTGATCTAAATACGCAGAGAAGGAAGAATTCGGTGTTAAATAGACAATCCCGACAAATGGTCTATTCCGTGTTTAGTTAAATGAAAAAATTAGGTACTACGAAAAACATCATAGACGTATATAAACAGACTGCTGAGGCGACTAATATCGCAATAGCTACTGTATGGCGCACCGCAACACCAGATTTTATGGAAGGCATATCACCTCTTCCTTCTTCTTAATAAAATAATCAATTCTAACCACCAGGTATACATTAAATACTTTATAGTAGATAATAAAATAACCAACACGAATATCTGCAACATTACTGTATCAAAGTAAAAGTTGATGTGTTCGAGTAAACATTTTCATAAAAGTCGGCGAAAATATTCAATTACGAATTGACATAATAAAGGTACCCAATAATATTGCTCGACAGTGTACCTACATCCCACCACAGTTTATCTGTGCTCACGACTCGTATCGGCAACTATATAATGTACTCTGTGGTTTGCACTGACGCGATTTTCACGAAAACACATGTTTTAACTGTCTACGTTTTAAATACTGTTTTCTGTCAATGTAATGCGTTTGCATAGTCAAGGAACATATTGTAGTGAAATATGTTTGACAGTTTATTGTACATTATTATTTTAACTGCCGTGTAGTGGCGGTTGAGAATATCCACTACCCCATATCTTCCCGTGGGTGTCGTAAGAGGCGACAGAGGGAGACAGGCAGGAGATGGGCAGCAGCATCTTCATGATAACAACTGTGTTATAATAAAAAACTGCGGTTGCCAACCCGCTCGCCAAGCGTGGCATCTATGGCAAATATCCCCCCATGAATAACGACGCAAAAAAACGGCCCCCAGTCCCCGGCGGCCCCGCTATCCCTGGCTACGGTGGTGACCATGGTAACGGCGGGGCAGGGGGTGCTAAGAATCACCGGTGGAGGTTCAGTTGCCACCTACGACGACTCGACCTGGCAACATATAATGCACGCACTCTGAGGACTGACGAGAAGATACTGGAGCTGGAAGAAGAGGTAGACAAGTTGCACTGGCATATTATTGGATTATCCGAGGTCCGAAGAGAGGGGGAGGATACGGCAATCCTCGAGTCCGGCAACTTGTTCTACCACCGGGAGGGCGACCATCTGTCCCAAGGAGGTGTCGGATTTATCGTCCACAAGTCTCTCATCAACAACGTTGTAAAGATTGGGAGTGTGTCGACGAGGGTCGCGTACCTGATACTCAGAATCACCAAACGGTATTCGCTGAAGGTCATACAGGTTTACGCACCAACCTCGGCACATCACGATGAGGAGGTGGAGGAAATGTATGAGGATATTTCCAGAGCCATGCATTCCTCCAAAACCCACTACATGGTGTTGATGGGAGACTTGAACGCAAAACAAGGCACAAGAGAAAGCGGTGAGATGAAGGTGTGGAAATTTGGAGTAGGGCAACGGAACCGAAGGGGCCAGCAGCTGGCCGACTTTATGGAGAAAGAGGGACCCTTTATGATGAACTCTTTCTTCCAGAAGCGGACCGAATGGTTAGAAGCACACTGAATCTAAATGTTAAGTTGGAGAGGTCTCGTCTAATGAAGTCAACGCTCCGTCCCCCTCGTGCTCTAATCCAGAATCCCGAAAACTTTCACTCGAGCAACTCGAGAAACTCGAGCAGTTACAAAACCGCTTTCAGTGCCTAGAGGATTGCAATGCAGTGGACGATATGAATCACAAGCTCGTGGAAACTGTCCATGCGGTCGAAGCTAAGTTCTGCAAGACCCGCCGCAGAAGAACACAAAAACTCTCCGATCACACTCTTAATCTCATGGCTGTTAGACGGGAGATGAGGCTGCAATCGTCAACAGATTTGACAGCATACAGGCAACTGAACCGACAGATCTCCAAATGTATGCGGCGAGACTTACGCAACTTTAATACAGCTCGTATTAAAGAAGTGATAGAGCGGAATCAGGGCTCCAAAGTCTTTGCCAGAGATCTGTCTGCCAGAAAGAGCCAACTGTCAAGGCTGAAGACTGAGTATGGCAACATCGTTTCCGGGACACCTGAGATTCTGAGTGAGATTGAGAGGTTCTATGGGCAGCTGTACACATCATCGTTGGAGCCACACGCAAGTGTGAGTAACGATCCAAGAGCAAGTCTTATCCGACACTATTCCAATGTTATCCCGGACTTCAGTCTGAGCGAGATTAGAATGGCTCTCCACCACCTTAAAAACGGCAAGGCCCCGGGCGAGGATGGAATTACAGCGGAGCTTCTGAAAGCGGGTGGAACACCGGTACTTGAAGTCCTTCAGAAGCTCTTCAATTCCGTCCTCCATGGTGGCACTACTCCGGAGGCGTGGAGCAGAAGCGCGGTGGCCTTGTTCTTTAAGAAAGGCGACAACGCTCTCTTGAAGAACTACAGACCGATTTCCCTTCTGAGCCGCGTCTACGTGCTGTTTTCGAGAGTCATTACGAATCGTCTCGCACGCAGACTCGACGACTTACAGCCTCCCGAACAAGCCGGTTTCCGAAAAGGCTTCAGTACCATAGACCACATACATACCCTTCGGCAAATTGTACAGAAGTCCGAAGAGTACAATCTGCCACTTTGCCTGGCGTATGTAGACTATGAGAAAGCATTTGATTCCGTCGAAATTTGGGCGGTGCTACAGTCGATTCAGCGGTGCCAAGTTGACTGTCGGTATATCGAAGTGCTGAAGTGTTTGTACAGTAGGGCTACGATGGATATCCAGAGAGTACGAAACCTATCCAACTACAGAGAGGTGTAAGACAGGGTGACGTTATTTCCCCGAAACTCTTCACCGCTGCATTGGAAGACGTTTTCAAGCTACTGGACTGGAAAGGATACGGTATTAACATCAATGGCGGGTACATCACTCACCTTCGATTGGCCGACGATATAGTCCTTATGGCAGAATCGCTGGACGACTTAAACACTATGCTCAATGACCTCAATAGTGCCTCCCAACTGATAGGTCTTAAGATGAACATGGACAAAACAAAGATCATGTTTAATGTCCATGTCACTCCTATGCCGGTAGTTGTTGGGAGCACTATGCTCGAAGTTGTTGACGAGTACGTTTACCTGGGACAAATAGTCCGACTAGGTAAGTCCAACTTCGACCGAGAGGTCAATCGACGGATTCAACTCGGCTGGGCAGCGTTCGGGAAATTACGACACATCTTCTCGTCAGGTATACCTCAATCTCTGAAAACTAAAGTGTATAACCAGTGCGTGTTGCCAGTGATGACTTACGGATCTGAGACGTGGTCCTTCACCGCTGGCCGTATGAGGACGCTCAAGGTCGCTCAGCGAGCTATGGGGAGGGCTATGCTCGGAGTTTCACTGCGTGATAGACTCAGAAAAGAGGATATCCGCAGTAAAACCAGAGTGACCGACATAGCCCAACGGATTAGTAATCTGAAGTGGCAATGGGCCGGCCATATAGCTCGAAGAACCGATAACCGATGGGGAAGAAAGGTTCTCGAGTGGCAGACTCGTACCGGTAGGCGTAGTGTAAGGCGACCCCCCACTAGATGGAGTGACGACCTGGTAAGACATGCAGGAAGTCGATGGATGCAGGTGGCTCAGGACCGTGCTTTGTGGCATTACTTGGGGGAGGCCTATGTTCAGCAGTGGACTTGTGAAGGGCTGTAATGATGATGATGATGATGATTATTTTAACTATAATATTATATCCGTATCGCTCTTGTATATAGTCAGTAATCTATGATTATATCTATATAACTGCAGAAACAAAATGCTTGAAAACAAATTTGTAGAAATATTGTCATGTTGAAAGATAAGTTTGACGTTAATTTTGTATTTGTAGACACTTTTTAATCGAGACAGAAAATTTTCAATATTAATGAAAGAAAAGATTGTCAATTGAACGTCAGTAACGGTTTTACGCGTTTTTGTTCAAAATTTAGTTCCTTGTAATATTCTGATTACATTCTTTATATATTTTAGTATATATTAATAATATTTATCTGCATTTTCATATTGTATCTCATTTAGCGACAATTTCATACTATCACAAAACGGTTTAACGTAGCTTTAGTCTCTCGATCGCCATGTCTAATCCAATTCCGCCTAAGCCACCGGATCCGAATTATTCTGACACTAACATTATTTCCTCACCCGCTGCGTATGTTGAAATTGAAAATGATTTAGAAGGTTCATTTAAAAGACCACGGCAGTCATTATCGCAAGAAATTTTTGATGACAACTTCAAAATTATTTCAAACAAAAAGAAAAGAAAACATAAAACAAAGGAAAGGAAGAAAGAAGAGCATGCTAATCGGGTTGACATAAATAGAAGAATTTCAGCTTTTTCCACCAATTCCTCATTCTCAGAATCGGACTGCGATACTGGTAATACTTCATCATCTAAAATTAAAATTGTAGGCTCTAACTCTATCAAAAGCAATATGTCAGGACAACGTGCTTATGATTCTCCCAAGTCTTTATCATCTAATATTGCTTGTGCACAATCATCTGAAATCCCTCTTTCACAATCATCTGGCATTGCTCTATCACAAACATTAAATTCTGCCAATTGTTATATCTCCTCTAAATCTCTTAACACGCATATTGATAGCGATAATAAAAAAATAGAGTCACAATCTCTTCGTTCTTATAATTCTACAGATTCAGGTCCTTTTATCGTTCATGTTCAAGTAAAAGAAGATTCTCCTAATTCTGGTAAAACTTTAAATGCCATTTCATTTGTCACTTTTTGAAAAAATTAAATGTACAAAATATAGTTAATGGAGGCCTAAAACGTATCGGGAGAAATAGAATAACGGTTGAATTCTCTAAATTTATTGATGCAAATCTATTTTTAGAAAATCCATCCGTAAATGATAAATATAAAACCTTTATTCCATCCTTTCACGTATCTCGTATGGGAGTTATAAAAGGTGTACCAAAAGATTGGACACCAGAAGAGATTATTTCCGAATTATCTACGTATCCAAACACCATTCCTGTATTAAAAGTAAGAAGATTAAATTACCGAGTTCGCAACGAGGACAAAGTCAGATATGAAAGCTCTGAAAGTGTCGTAATCACATTTGACGGTCAAATTCTTCCCTCGAGGGTTTATTTATGCTATTCTTCCATTGCTGTTTAAATTTATAAGCTTCTAACGATCCAATGCTTTCAGTGCTGCAGATTTGGACATACTAAAGATTTATGTCGTTCCAAGCCAAGATGCTCAAAATGTGGAGGTGATCACTCCTCTTCTTCTTGCGACAAAGATAATAGATCTTTTTGTTGCTTATTTTGTTCAGGTAACCACAAAGCCACAGATTAGAGATGTCCTGAACACACAAGACAAAATAATATTAAAATTGAAATGGCACAAAATTCTATCTCATACCTAGAAGCATCTCAAAAATATCCTCAAGTTTCTTCAAAATCATATGCTGATGTTTTGATTTCTAAAATCCCTGAAAATTCTTCGCTTTCTACTAATCCTACAATGGATAATTTTCCTCCCAACCCCGCTACATCTAATAAAACTTCTTATAAGAAATCATTATATATTCCTAAACCATTACGTCACCATTCACAAACAGGATACGACAAAAAAAGTCATCAAAAAATTATTGAAGATTTTTCAATTCTGCAACCTGAGGATGGTTGTGCTCTTCGGGTTTCACCAGTTACTTCACAGGGTAATTTTGATTCTGTAGAAAGCATTATAAGTTTCCTTATTAGCATAATCATATCTTCGTATTCGTCGAAGCTACCGTCCCACGTTGTTCGCTTACTAAATTCTATACCTAAAATTCTCCAAGACATTCACTCTCACAAAGATCCTTCAATGGAATTGTAGAAGCATTTTAGATAAACGTACTGAAATAATCTATTTATTAAAAAAATACAATGTGTGTATCGCTGCTATTTCAGAGACATGGCTAAAACCGGATTCGAACATCAGAGTACCTGGTTTTTGTCTTGTTCGAAGTGACAGATCTGATGGTTATGCCGGATGTGCCGGATGTGATGATGTGTATTCATTTTAGATGTTTATGATGAAATATTTGACTTTAGTATTGTAGCAGTAAGAATTCAAAATATTACTTTCGTTTCTATTTATGTTCCCTCCCCTTCTGTCCATACGTTTCGCAGAATAAAATCTTTAATAGCCTCCCTACCCAAACCATTTATAATTCTTGGTGAATTTAATTGTCATCATTATTTATGGGGTGATAACACTGATAAATATGGTAGTTTATTAGTTGAAATAATTGACGAACTTAACATTGGTGTCCTTAATACTGGTAAAATTACCAAACGCTCTCGTCCTAATGAGTCTAGAAGTGCTGTAGATTTATCAATTTGTACTCCTGATTTAACCACTCTTCTAAATTGGTCAGTTCTAGATAGCTCTCACGGCAGTGACCATTTTCCCATTCTGATTTCCTTTCCGAACAAAGAATTGGCAGAAATTAACAAAAAACCATGTATTAAATACAAAATAGACAGAGCAGACTGGAACCTGTACAATATTTATCTTTACAATGAAATTCTAAAAATCGCTCCTATTTCTGAATATAATATAACTTCTATTGTTGAAGCATTTACAAACGCAGTTATAAATGCAGCAGATCAAACAATTCCTGTTAAAACTCTAAGTAATAAATGTAGGCCCTCCCTCCATGGTGGGATTCTGAATGCACTGAGGCCATTCGTAATAGGAAAAAAGCCGAAAAACAATATAAATTAGACATGAGTTCGGAAAACTATTCATACCTTCAACGTGTACAAGAAGTGACTAAAAATACTATTCGCACAAAAAAACAAACACGTTGGCATGCCTTTTGTTCCTCAATTTCTCTTTCAATATCTTCATCAGTTGTTTGGCGTAATATTAGAAAATTTCGCTGTTGTTTTTCATCTTGTTCTTACAGTGGTGCCATTCCCTTCCAATCTATAAACACTTTTCTAGATAAAATTGCCCCCTCTTCTGCTCCTTTGAGAAAGGAGCTACCTCAAAGTATTCCATGTGATTCTTTTTTTGATCCCTTAGAACGTCCATTTTCTTTATATGAATTAAAGCTCGTCCTTTCTCACGTTCACGATTCAGCTCCTGGTTTAGACTGTATTCCATATTCACTACTTGCCAAATGTAATGATCAAATTTTATCCTACTATTTAAATATCATTAACGTTTTGTTTGACATAGGCTTTGTTCCTGACTTTTGGCGGACTCAAGTAATTATTCCTATCTTGAAACCTGACAAAAATCCTAACGACGGTTCTTCCTATAGACCGATCGCTCTATCCTCAACTCTAATTAAAACCTTTGAACATATGATCAAGAACCGTCTTGAATGGTATGTAGAAAGTCATGAATTGTTATCAAATACCCAATATGGATTCAGAGAAGGTAAAAGCACAGATGACAGTCTTTCTATCTTCACCACAGATATTAGACTAGCATTTTCGAGAAATGAATCGGTCCTTGCTGCTTTCCTTGACATTTCTTCTGCTTACGATAATGTCAGACTCAACATCCTTAGAGAAAAGATGTTTAAGCTTAATATTGTTGCATGAATAAGTCAACTAGCGCCATCTAGTGTCAGGAACGAGAGCGAGGGGAGCATTGAGAAAATGACATCACAAATCGCTCAACTGACAGCGCCTAGTCGAAACTCGAACGCTCGGTACCTTCCGCGTGTTTACTTGAACATTCTGGATATTTCTTTGCTAATTTAAATATATAGGCGCTGCAAGATGCGATCGAGGTAGTGTTGATTTGGGCGAAACAAGCGAAGCTTCGGAGTGGAATTAAGTGAATTAGTGTGTTTAAATTATTAGTGTTTTAACTTTAATTGTGTAAAGTAAATTAAAGTGTTAATTTAGGTAATTTTATCGGCAATTTTTATTGTCACGAACCTCAAGCTCGTAACAATTGGTGTCAGAAGTGGGATCAAATCATGCCGATTTTACCTAAGGAAGAAACGGAGGGTGTCCGTACCCGCAGTCAACGCCAGCATGAGACGGACCAGCGGAGATTTGGTGGTGCAACGGCGCAGATGTCGGAGGGCCAACTGCCAGCCACGGAGGCTGCGGGCCCGTCATTAGCTCCTACATCTGCAGCACCTGACTTAGGTGCTCTGATGGCGATGCTACAGGAGCAGCTGCAGCGCGGACGAGAGGAACAGGCCCGTCTGTTGAAAGAGCAGCAGGAAGAACAGGCTCGCCGACAGGAGGAACAGGCTCGCCGACAGGAGGAACAGGTCCGTCGGTTGGAAGAGCAGCTGCGGGGTGGACAGGATGAACAGGCCCGCCGACAAGAGGAACAGGCCCGTCGGTTGGAAGAGCAGATGCTTCTCATGAAGGACCTTCACGCTACCTTCGGGAAAGAGATAAGGGAGGTGAAGGATAGGGTTGCTCAGCATGACAACCGCCTGTCGGAAGCTGAAACCCAAATCGCGAAAGCTGAAACCCGAATCGACCAAGTGAACAATCGGGTTGACAACGTAATGGCTGACATGAAGAAATCACTGGACGAACTCAAACTTGGAGATGGAGCTACAGCTCCCGTAGTAGCTACAACACCTTCGCTACGTGGGTTCAAGGTGCCACCGTTCGACGGTACCTCTTCCTGGTCAGCCTACAAAATCCAGTTCGAGGCTGTTATGAAGGCGAACGGCTGGAATAAAAGTCAGGCCATGACTGCTCTCACACTAGGCCTGCGCGACCAGGCCTTAACAGTTCTGGAAGCTCTCGGTGAGGAAGTGACTTATGAGCAACTCCTTGAGGCATTGGAGGCGAGATATGGCGACGCTCACCTGGAACACGTCTTTCGTGCGCAGCTTAAAGATCGTGTGCAGCGCATCAACGAAAACCTGCAGCAGTGGGCTCTAGAGGTGGAGAAGCTGGTGCGAAAAGCTTACCGGTCTGTACCTGCGCTCATTGAAGGGAACCTGGTTCAGACATTCATCGACGGCATCCGCGACCTTGAAGTCAGAGCTGCTGTGAGACTCGGGCACCACGACACGCTTAAGAACGCCTTGGCCCATGCACTGGAGGTGGAAGCCGTGCGGCAGGATCATCGTTCCCATCGCGTCAGGGAGGTTGCAGCAGCTACAGTCCGTGACCGCAGCAAAGGATACAGCCCTAGGTGCTATGGCTGTGGGGAAAAGGGCCATCTTCGATTCAGCTGCCCTAAGCGAACCGTTGAAAGGAGAGTTGATCGATCTCGAGAGGGTAGTGCAGCTAACGACACTGCCTGGCGGCGACAGGATCATCGTTCACCTCACGCTAGGGAGGTTACAGCAGTTACGGTTCGCGACCACAATAAAAGATACAGCCCTAGGTGCTATGGCTGTGGGGAAAGGGGCCATCTTCGGTCCAGCTACCCTGAGCACACCCTACGAAGGGAAGGTGAACGGTCTCAGAAAGGAAGTGCGGCTAACAGCACCGCCCAGCAGCAGTAGGAATACGACTTTACTATCAGACACTGCAGCGGGAAATCTCACGGCAACGCAGATGCATTGTCAAGAAGACCTTGTCCTGAAGATTGCAACCATTGTAGTAGGCAAGAGAGTAAGGAGGTGGTATCCGTGAGGATGCTCAGGACAGACCACCTCAGCAACGGGTGGAAGGACAACCTACGACATGCACAGCAGGAAGATCCGGACATCAAGCCGATTCTGGGATGGATGAAGGCCCGTGCTACCAAGCCTAAGTGGAGGGACGTCTCAGCGATGAGTTCAGCCACGAAAAGCTATTGGGCCCAATGGGACAGCTTGCTGATTCAGGATGGAGTCCTGTGCCGTAAATGGGACAATGGTCGAAGAGACAGCTGTCGTTTGCAAATGGTTGTCCCTAAAGCTAAAGTGCCGAATGTTCTACAGTTGTGCCATAATGGTCGTTCAATAGTCCATCTGGGAGTTAAACGAACTCTACTGAAGGTCCGAGAACAGTTTTACTGGGTCCATTATCGTGACGATGTCGAGGATTGGTGTCGTACATGTACAAGTTGTGCGGCCGAGCGGGGACCTCGGACACGTAGTAGAGGAGCACCGAAATTGTACAATGTTGGTGCACCACGGGATAGGACAGCCCTTGACATTGCGGAGCCGTTACAGAAAGGCGCAAGAGGGACTCCTAAGATCGTCCATGTGAATCGCTTGGCGCGTTATTATGGGACCGATAATGCTCGGGACGAGCATGTCTTAGGAGGGGGCAGTGTTGCATGAATAAGTCAACTAGCGCCATCTAGTGTCAGGAACGAGAGCGAGGGGAGCATTGAGAAAATGACATCACAAATCGCTCAACTGACAGCGCCTAGTCGAAACTCGAACGCTCGGTACCTTCCGCGTGTTTACTTGAACATTCTGGATATTTCTTTGCTAATTTAAATATATAGGCGCTGCAAGATGCGATCGAGGTAGTGTTGATTTGGGCGAAACAAGCGAAGCTTCGGAGTGGAATTAAGTGAATTAGTGTGTTTAAATTATTAGTGTTTTAACTTTAATTGTGTAAAGTAAATTAAAGTGTTAATTTAGGTAATTTTATCGGCAATTTTTATTGTCACGAACCTCAAGCTCGTAACAATATATCCAAAAAAACTTACAAATTTGATTATCAATTTATTTCTAGATCGATATATACATATAAAAATTGATGATGATCTAAAATATACTCGAAAGGTTTTCAAAGGCCTTCCACAAGGCTCTGTTTTAAGTCCTTTATTATACAATATTTATACGTCAGATTTGGACCAGTCTATTTCAAAGTGTAGAATTTTGCAATATGCTAATGATATCTTAGTTTATGTTAATGATAAATGTATAGAATCTTGTGCTAATGCGATAGAACAAGATCTCCTCTCTATGGCCTCTTGATTAGATGATCATGGACTAGAACTTTCCCCAAATAAAAGTAATACAGTAATTTTTTCGCGCAAAAGAGTTTTACCTAATCCAAGTTCGCCTTTTTGATTATCCGCTCGTAAATATTCAACAAGTTAAATTCCTTGGTGTAATTCTTGATAATAAATTATCCAGCATGCCTCATATCATTTATACCCAAAAAAAAATGCGAAAAAATATAAAAATTCTTAGAGCTTTGTGCGGGGTATGGTGGGGCGCTCATCCATATTATTTAAAATTAATTTATAATGCAATTATAAGAAGCCGATTAGATTATGCCTCATTTCTTCTTGAACCAGCTAGTAAAAAAGGATTAAAAATATTAGATATCATTAAACACAAGTATTTAAGATTAATTATAGGCGCTATGAATTCGTCGCCTATCAATGCCTTGCAGATTGAATGCGGTGATCCTCCACTTTTTATTAGACGACAATATATATCGGATTCCTTTTTTTATCGGGTTCTTCAATTTTCAAACGATCCATTACTCCCTAAAATTCGTTTGCTTTCTCAGTACATTTCAATTAATTCAGGAAAATACTGGCGTAATAAAGAAACTCCTAACCTAGTTAAAAGCTATGAACATTATAATTCCTTCCTATTTATAGGTCGGCGACTCTGCCTCTTTTCTCCAATTCGTTTGAAGTTGCACTTTTCAAACCCAATGTTATATTAGATATAGGATTAAATAAATTTTCTATTGAATCAAATAAAAAATTTGAATTTACGTTGGACAAGAATTTCCCAGATTGTCATTATATTTTTACAGATGCTTCTAAGATTAACTCAAAAGGTTGTACTGGATATGAAATATACCATCAAAATTGGAGAATAGTTCAAAAAATGAAAAGTCCTCCCGAATCTTCAGTTTTTACTGGAGAAATGTTAGCCATTTTACAATCAATAAAATATTGCTATCTTTTTAAATTAAAATCAAGCGTGATATTTTCAGATTCTCTTAGTTCTTTACAAGCATTGTTATGTAATCCTTTCTATGACATTTCCCGCAATCCTTTGATATTTGAAATTAAGAAACTTCTATTCTTATACCAATTCCAAAACATCAACATTTCTCTCGTTTGGATTCCGAGTCATATCTGGTAATGAATATGCTGACAAACTTGCTAAACAAGCTATAGTCTGTGGGTATACTTTCTTATTTAAAAATTATTGCTATGACCTTATAAGAACTACGAAATTAGTATATAGAGATAGATGGTCAAAACATTGGAACAAAACCAAAACGACAAAAGGCTGTCACTATGCCAAAATTCAACCCATCATTCCTTCTAAGCCTTGGTTTTATAAATTATCCTTAAATAAGAAACATACATCAATGTTATGTATAATGCGCTTGGGTCATTGCTGTAATTCGGTTCACCTTGCTAGGCTTCATATTAAAAATTCTTCAATATGTGAATGTGGTTTGGATATTGGTGACCTCAACCATATTTTCTTCTCGTGTCCTTTATATGATCATACTTCATTATTTAACACTTTGGTAAATCTTAAAATTCCTCTTCCTACAGAAATTTGTTCTCTTTTAATTTTTTCTAAAAAATGTAAAAATGTTTTCAGTTGTCTTATGGAATTTTTAGATTTAAATAATATTAGTTTATAAAATTTTATTCATTATTTAGCAATCAATCGTCTTTATTTAGTAATACTTATTATTTTAAATGTGGCATTGAGTTTTGTATTATTTTAGATTCAACCTAACATCCATCATTTATTTAATATACTTCAGTACAAGTAATTTCATGATTCATTATTATAGTATTCTATGGTTCATAACATTATGATTTCGGTTTTTAAAATCAGAATCGTAGTTTCTCTTTAGATTGTCCGTCGTTTCATTACAAGTTACAAGTATTTTTATTGACTGGAGGTTGGCAGTAATTGTTAGGTTGCCATATTTAAAAAAAAAATGAAAGAAAAAGAAATCAAGGTTCTGGACGGGCGTGCAATATGTTTGACCAAGGAACATACTACTCTCTAACGAGAGAAGAAAAACATCTCTATAGTAAAAAAAGGCCAACCACAGCCAACACACCTACACGACGCTGGCGCCATTGCGGAATAGCAATTAAAACAAAATACGCGGGAACTTTCAAAAAGGATATTGCATTACGCAATAATTGAATTAATAAGTAGTGCAAGAACATGAAGCATGATTCATAATAGTATGGAGTCTTTATATTATTATTTAATAGCTATGATAAATCTTGCTCCATATTATTAAAAAGTCCTGCTTCAAGTTCTTATAGTACATTTATTTTCAAATTGTGTGAGTAATTGAAACAACAAATAATGTATTATCATTTATTTTTTAAAATTCTCATTTTGCGTTCAAGAGTTTTCTTTTTCTCTTCGTCGTCCATATCTCTGTTTCTTAAAACACAATATCTTTTAGTTATTATAAAAAATGTGCTTACTTTTAAATGGTTTTCATTCAATACTAAATGATGGATACATTTTTTTAGAAAATTATAATCTACACATTCCAATGCACTGAATATGTTAACTTTTACTTCTATCCTATAGGCATTTGCTTTTAAGTATGTATTTATTATATTTGCCATCATTTCTACACACGTCACCATATCTTTACCCACATAATTTAAAGAGTTCTGAGCAGGGTCATATTCTTTAAAATTTGTGAACATGTGTATGATTTCTTGTGTATCTGACAAAAATGCTTTTCGGCAATCCAGACAGTTACTGTGCCTTAATTTTTTAAATATGAAACCACACACATATCCACATGCTTGACTTTCGGATGTCCCCTGCTCTACTGCTTCAACTGCATCAAATAATAAATTTTCCATCTCTTTAGTGTCATCAAACTGAAGAGTTGGTGATTTAACAATTGGAGAGATATTTGGAGTTAAAAAGTTTGACAAATTATTTGAAATAATTGCTGTGTCATCTTCACAATTTCTTTTATGCCCTGAATGTTTTAAATTTGAAATTATGGCAGTTTTAATACCAGCTATAAATTGGTTTATTGTAGGATTATTATTAGATCCACAGCTATATCTTATGCAGCCAAAACAATTTTCTAATGGATCTTGATTTAGGCGACGTGTGGGAAGACTCTTAATGCCTATAGCCTGCAAATTTTTCCACAATCTTTCTATAGCATTAAGGGTGTGAATCCATCCTTCTTGGGAAGGAGGATTTGATTTACTCCCTATATATTTCATATTCGATATGAACTCTCTCATACCCTTAAATAAAGCTAAATGAGGAGTCTTTTTATTTAAGTTTGTCGAGTATTTTTTTCCTCTTCTCAAATCTGGACTGTCTGCATTGACAGCATCAAACAGCTCGTCAAACTTTTGCACGAAAGTTGCTGTCACATGGGCTTCGGCCGGAAGTTCATCTGAAGAAAAAAAAAACAATGTTTAATTAGTTATATTTTCATTTAAAGGAAAAATATTTCACTTCAAGGAGCTTTCATTAATATATATATTTTGATTAATATCATTATACACTAGATGTCAACTAACTCATCCTAAGTTTCTTTTTTTTATAGCATAGGGTGACAAACAAGCACACGGTTCACCTGATGGTAAGTGGTTGCTGTGGCCCATAGACATCTACATTTATCCTCGTTTGCAAATCAAAATGCAGATACATTGTCACCCGTGAGGACTAAGATGGAATGCCTCATTTCCAGTAAAAGGGGTCTCTGGTTATCTACACTCACCATATGAAACACAGCAGTGTTAAGCTTCTATTTTAAGCTGATATTCTATGAGAGCGTGGTTCTTCCCCGGTCGTGCCGACCCATTTGTGCTACAACTATACTACTAATATAGCTGCAGCATGGTTCTACCACGTGGTTGTGATTTCACTTGATTCTCAGAAAGTCAAGCTGTTTTAATGGTAGTTTTGTTTATTTCTGTTGTTAAATAACATGTAGGCAAACTTGCTCACATTCATATTACTATCGACAATGTATATATAAAACCCAAGTCTTCAGTACAGTTCAGCAGGGTACAAAGTTAGCAGTCTGTGACAAAATTCAAACTTAATTACTAATGTATCTATTTGTTACAGTCAAAATTCTTTAAATATCTCTAACTGTCAAAGGTACTTTTCACTGAAAAATACATATGTTCATGGCATTACCCCACCTTAACCCACAGTGACAGTGTTTGGCTCAAATTTCAATAGGTTAAGGTGCAGCTGACTGGGAATCAGTATTGACTGTGAGATATATATCTCACAGTCAATACTGATTCCCAGTCAGCTGCACAATTTATATAAATTCACTTACTTTGAGCAATTTTCATTAACATGCCAGTTGTAACAGAGTGGCTAAACACTTGTGCTGCTAATTTTACTCTCATTTTCTGCTGACAATTTGGACGCAAATGATTATCTGTCAGTTGAGGAGCATAAACTAAATTGGGGTTGGTTTTGTCCATCTGATAAAATGCTTCAATGTGGCTCCATTTCACTGTACCTAAAAAAAATATAAGATATTATATAGTAAGTACATAATTTGACTCTTGTTTTGTAGACATTATGTATATTATCTGCACAACAAGACTTTAATTTAAAAAAAAAATGATATGGGTCAAATCCTCTAAACTAAAATATTTTATTTACCTTTTACAGGCTTCTCATTGCATTGAAAATCTGAGGTTACTTCAATATCATGCTTCATTAACAAATTTCTGGTGCACTTTAAAAGGTGTGGAGGATCTAGTATAGACACAATTTCCTGTCCACAGAAATTAAAAAATGGTGCAGTTGATGTTGCACCTAATATTTTAAAAACTTTCAAATTCACAGCTGATAAATCGCAGACAGTAGCAACCACATTCATCTTTGCTGCAATGCATTCTGTAAGTATCTGAAAAGAAGAAACAAGTGTAAATTTGAAACATACACATACATATTTTTCAGTCTTGTAATAAAAGTTACAAAAAAGTATACTATACTTTACCT
Organism: Parnassius apollo; assembly: GCA_907164705.1. Taxonomy (NCBI): domain Eukaryota; kingdom Metazoa; phylum Arthropoda; class Insecta; order Lepidoptera; family Papilionidae; genus Parnassius; species Parnassius apollo. The sequence goes on from CAJQZP010001196.1 coordinate 7,148,192, forward strand.
CTTTTAAAATTATTGTCATTCTATCTGCCTTTATTGTATGGGAGAAATAAAATGCGATGGGCTGTTTCCACTTCTTTCTCAACCCAGTGAGCATAAATACCAGTGCCTTAGAGGCAACATCTTCAGTCCTACCATGGTTGCCATGGTCTTGAAATCCTTGTATTTCATCCAGCTTTTGATTGTAATACAAATGTCTTCTTATAGACATTTCATCAAACGATAAAATACAAATATTGTCTTCTTTATCCTGGTTCCGGCTCATTTTTTCTAATGAGGTAAATATATGCTTGTTTATGCTTGGTTTTAGTGGCACTTTATTCAGGAGTTGATTTAAACTTGTTTGACAAGGTAAAGCAAACATTCTCTTCAGTAATCTGTAACAGGCTGGGGACTTTTTATAAATTAACAAAGCCTGAATTTTTTGTTGTAAAGTATATCTTCTCCCTTTTGGTTTTTTTGGGCAATTTTGTAATTGGCTTTGCAATAAAGTTATGAATGAATTGCTAATATTTAAATTACTCAATTCTTCAACATGGTGATCTCCTAAAACTCTCTCTATCTTCCCTCTCTTAATATTCTTAATTTTGTTACGTAATCGTATTATCTCATACATCTTATTTTTGCATATTTTATATAATTTTATTTCTCTTGGTGTCATTTGGCTTACTTTTGTGACACCTAGGTAGCTAGGATTTTAGTACGTTTTTTGGTCAAATTTGACTTGCTACAGGTTGCCACATTGAGTTCATTCTGAAATTATAAATATTCACTCTTAGGGACCGATACCAGCACTCACATAATTTAAAATTGTAAGGTATTTGTCAGTTGGTAATAAATATCTTATGTATGATCACAAATTTGTTTGAATATTAAAATCTTAATTTGAATCCAAAATAAATAATCTGTATGACCTACTACAGACATTAATATGTAAAATATTATTAATGTAAAAGAATTTGTTAAAAAAAGTACAGTGAAAGTATCATAGTTCACACAAACACATAAATACTAGAATCACATATTTAGTACTCCTCTCTATCTTATTATTTAAAAAGATATAATATGTAAAACAAAAAAATCGAAAATGTATTACCTGCACGCTGTCAATGAATCCAGTTGTTCTTGCGACATCCACTAAAGTTTGTGTTGATGACTGTGCACTGGTACAAGGTTCCACTACAATATTTTCAATTTCAGACAGTGGCACTCTTAACTTTGGCTGTGCAGTTGCTTCACTGGACTGTTCTATATTCTGAAATTAATCATTACAATAAATGTATTACTTTATTTCACATGGAAACTATTAAAGTGTCTAATGTAAGACTTATCCTAAATATTATAACTCCTATAATATAAATATTTTAAGCAGCTGAACGGATTGTTATGCAATTACGGAAAATAGTTTTAGGCATGCAGATTTTAAAATGTATATTTTGAACTTGGCATAGAAAATTATATCGCACCTCCACTCAAATAGCATCATAATTCCAAAATACAAATTGTCGAGAAAAATGTGTTTAAAAATTGCTCGAACTTTATTTTTTAACATTTTGGGGCATAACTCAGAAACTATGAAAATTATCGTAATAATGATCATATTAAATTTTAATGGTTTTAAATGCTCTACAAAATGGAGTATTTGGTATCCTCAATAGATGAAAAATAAATTGTAAATTTGTAATTGTGACACTATACTATAGATAAAAGAAAGAATATTTTAATATATATTATTTATATGTCATTTTAACAAACAAAAACATTAACAAACAAAACAAAAACTTTTATTCTGAATTACTCATTGGTACGAAAATCAGGTCTTCTGAACCTAACGAAACAATAAAAAAAGTTTTGATATTTTTGAGTTATGACACTATTTGAGCAGAGGTATATGTAAATTTTATAGACCAATCTGTAAGTATATTATACCTGGTGAAAGATATTTTCCTTTTCATTGAGTAGTTCTTCCACTACAGTTGACTCAGGAACAGCAAATTTACTCAATTTTTGTCTTTCATTGTCATAAAATTGAGTTGAATTAAAGTGTCTTCCACACAACACTTTATTTTTAGTATAGAGTGAACGTAATAATTCTACTGAAGTCCAATCTTCATTTGGCCAACAATATTTAGCCCAAACATGAGCCCTGAAATTTTTTTAATTTAAGTAAATTAGTCAAATCTCTCATAAATTGATGTACTGACAAAATTAAAGGTATGTATTGAAAGGCCACTGACATGTATTTATGTATGTTGTTAGAATGTCTTGCAAGTACACCACCTAATCTTTTTATATAAATACTCTACACCCTAAGGTTGCCTGGAAGAGATCGCTTATAACGATAAGGCCGCCTTCTGTGTATCATCGTTTTATTTCTTCTTTTGTGTTGTACAATAAAGTATGTATCTATCTATCTATGCAAAATGGTATGTACTTAACAACAATACATTCATTTGTCGAATTAATGTACCAGCACAAGGTGCTTCAATATAGTATTTTAAACGATAATCGTATCAGGGCTCAACAAGCAATATCCACTATAATAGTCCACTAACCTGGTAAAATTAATAGTTCCTGGATTCGGAAACCTATGATAGGTCACCGTCATATCTTCAGCACGTGTTCTACCACACTTGGCAAATTTCCTATGGTTATTTTCAGACATACTTATAAACAAAGAACACACAAATCGAATAAAAACAGAAAACCTAACCTAACAAAGAAAACGTCCTTTCGTAAAAAAGCGCAAAACGTCCTTTCGTAAATAAATGTGATAGTGCACGATAGTCGCTAAACAATATGTACAAAACACAAAATTCACTCCAAGAACATAAACGCATATGCAGTTGAAATTACTAATAAATGCGGAGAGCTAATGTCACTCGATCAACACAATTACAGTAATGAATAAAATGGCCACTTGTTTGTTTCCTTGCTAAAACCGTCAGTGTGACCAGTATGCAAGCTACCGGTTATTTATTTTTTTCTATGGTATACATTAGCAATGCACACATGCATAAGTGAGCATGTGTGTAAAGTCGAAAACTCGTCGTAGAAGTTGAGGGACCCTGTGTTTGACAGTGATTCGCAGTTGAATACAAGATAGAGACTAAAAACTGTGCTGCATGACGAATAAAGAAAATTAAAGAAAGTGATACATGAGAAAATTCTACCAATTGCATAATCACATTAAAACCTTAAAAGCAAACATTGTATTGTGTTTAACTAATGAAAATACAGGAAAATAACATCAACATTTGCCCTGTAATTACAAGCTCAAATAAGAAATTAAAAGAAAAAGCTACATGACACATAAAAATTATAGCCTTGTGGCTTTATAAAAGGTCACCCACCTGTTACAGGCTACTCAGGCTCTATTAGAGGGTTAACTGAGTACTCTTTGCTGATGGAATCAATCAACCAGATTTTAAGGCCTGGCAGATTTTTTAAATACTATAAAACCATCAGATAATCAATTTATATTGATATTTGATGAAATGTCTTTAAAAAAATGTGATGTACCTATAATCCAAAAAAAGATTTGATTGAAGTGTATTAGGATCATAGTACACAAGGAAGATCTCCAGTCATTGCATGATATGCATTAGTATTGATGATTGTTAGTATTAGGAAGACTGAAACAGCCCATTGCCTACTATTTCTGCAATGCATTTTTAACTGCAAAACAACTTACTGCACTAATAAAAGAAGTCATTATTAGTATTTTGTATGATGTTTCATTTTATTTCAATAGTTGAAATTAAAGTTGATTATAAAAGCTCAACGGCTGTAAAACATATTTAATTTTTGATTTCAGGTCTTGAATCAGTTATAGCTGACATAACTTCCAGGCTCTCAGGCTGGGATAAATATATCTGCAACAGTCTGTGACATGGACGGAGTAAATTTACAAGTTCTCTCTATCTTGGGTGCAAATGTGCAACAACTATATTTTGCATTCCATAACAAACAGATAGTGACACTTTGATACACCATATTTATTACATAAGGGATCTTGCAATGGGGTTAATGCATTTCAAATTGAAATTATCTTTGTTTTGCAGAAGAGAGCCATGAGAGCAATTTACAACCTAAGTCCGAAGGAGTTTTTTTAAGAAAATTTTTAAGAAGTAAATATATTAACTATAGTGTTTTAGTAATTTTACGAAAATTTAATGTATTTAGAAAAAAACAACAATACTTTTTATTAAAAATAGTGTTGTATATTCTGTAAATACTAGGAACAAGTACAAGCTAGTTATATCAGTTATTCCACTTCAAAGAATAAGTTTTCCTTCATGGGGCAAAGTATATGCTTTTACAACAAGTCATAAAATATGCAGCCTATCAAAAACTGAACATTTTTAACTAAGCGAAGTTGTTTAAAAAAGCCCCTGGGAATGGGGTGATTAATGTTGTTTCTAAATGTAAATATAAAGTTAAATATTTAATTGTAATACATTATATTCTAAATAACATTTTTTTTTAAATAACCCGCTTGGACTTCTTTCTTGTTTTCTACACAGGACAGAGGCTTTTCCCAAACAAGTAAAAGCATTAATGACCTAGTAAGTTTTGTAATCAGGTATTCTTTAATAAGTTTTGTAATTTTGAATAAAATTTATCTCCTTGTATATACTGTAAATAAAGATGTAAATATAGCGGTAAACAATTTAAATTTGGCATAAGAACAAATACGTGATTTTTATTCAAATAAGTTAGCTTTGAAACGAAAATCGAAGATTAGATATAAATAATACAGAATAAAGCATTGCGTATAATAACTGAGGCTATGTGCTCTACACCAATCCATGTAATGGAAGTAGAAAGTTGTATTCCTCCACTTATACTAAGAAGGCTACAAATTGCTGAACGGTTTTGTGTTAAATTAATCAGTTCTAAAAGTAATTTAGTTTTAAAAAAATACTTCCTTATGAAGTTCCCGAGTTTAATGATTCATACACAGATGTAAATATGCTTTTATCTGGTCCATTACCAGACATCCTGAGGATTGTTTTATACTCACAGATGCAAACCCAAAATGTGCATCAAAGTAAACCATGGTCTTTATATAAAATAGAATACGATGCCTTAGTGAACATTAATGTTTCTGTATGTCAAGAAAAAGTGAATTCTCAAATGAAAATGTTAAGATATCTAGATGATAATGATTATTAAACAATTTATACAGATGGATCAAAATCTGGTAAATTGATGGTTTACAAGAAAAATTACATTGTATACAATATAAGAAACTTACTGAAAATCTTAATAAAGTAAAGAAGACCTTTGTGTGGGTTCCTTCACACTCTGGGATAACTGGGAACGAAAGAAGCAGACATCGCTACTAGAGATATAACCTCATCATATGGATGGGCGGAGGCAGTAGAGTCCAAGGGGGAGACATTGGCCGTTAGTTTGGACATTGCGAAGGCCCTCGATCGGGTTTGGCACAAAGCGCTTCTTTCGAAGCTCCCTTCCTATGGGCTTCCCGAGAAATTGTGGGATTGGATCACCAGCTTTCTTGCAGATCGGAGCATCAAGGTCGTTGTAGACGGTGCAAGCTCCGATTGCAAGCCTATTATTGCTGGTGTTCCACAACGCTGCATGTTATCGCCAACGCTGTTTCTTCTGCATATCAATTATATGTTGGAAACCCGTAACATTAATTGCTATGCAGATGACAGCACTGGTGATGCTCTTTACACCGGCCGAGCCAATATTTCTCGGGAAAACATCTCCGAGTGCCGGGACAAACTTGTGTCTGAAGTCGAGTCTTTGCTGAACAGAGTCTCGGATTGGGGGCGACTAAATCTAGTCCAGTTTAACCCCCAGAAGACACAAGTTTGAGTGTTAACCGCTAAAAAGAACTCCTTTGTCGTATCTCCTCAGTTTCAAGGCACTCCCCTTGTTGCCACAGCCAGTATCGGAATCCTCTGCGTCGACATATCGAGTGACGTGCAGTTTCGTGGTCACTTGGAAGAGAAGGCCAAATTGGCCTCTAAAAAGCTTGGCGTGCTCAGCAGAGCGGGACAGTATTTCATGCCAGCACACCGTTTGCAACTTTACAAGGCGCAGGTTCGGCCACACATGGAATACTGTTCCCATCTGGGCTGGGGCTCTCCAGTACCAACTCCTTCCACTTGACCGCATCCAGCGCAGAGCGGCTCGAATCGTCGACGACCAAGTGCTTTCCGATCGGCTCGATTCACTGGCACTGCGAAGAGATGTTGCATCTCTTTGCATTTTCTTTCGCATATACCATGGAGAGTGCTCTGAGGAATTGTTCGGATTAATCCCAGCCGCCAAATTTAGTGAACGCACTACGCGGCAAACGTCCAGATACCATCCACACCATCTGGATGCTTGGCGGTCCATCACTGTATGTTTTAAAAGGAGTTTTCTTCCGCGTACAACCTCTGTGGAATAGTTTACCACCGGCGATTTTTCCGGACCGATACGACCTAGGGGCCTTCAAAACTAAGAGCCTACTCCTTTCTAAAGGGCCGGCAACGCACCCGCAATTCCCCTGGTGTTGCGGTTGATCATGGGCGGTGGTAGTCACTTAACATCAGGTGAGCCGCATGCTCGTTTGCCCCCTCTTCTATAAAAAAAAATAATCATGTTCAGATCACTCCCCAATGCTGGAAATACCATTTACAGATATATATGCCTTGTTAAGCAAGAACTTGAAATCCTTGCGGAAGTCATACTGGGAAGAAATAAGTAAGTCCGAAGGAATTTGGTATTATGAAATACAAAAAAGCCCGCCAGCCACTCCTTGGTACAACAAAAAAGGGATTTATACGAGGGGCACACTGAAATGATCGGGAATAAGAAAAACCACATGCACGGTATAGCTAAATTGTATTTTTTTCGAAGTAGAAGTTGAGTAAGTCCCGTCGCATACATTTGAAGACTGCAGCTTCATTTCCCGTCTAACAGCCTAGATTAAGAGTATAATCGGAGAGTGTTGGTGTTTTTCTTTGGTGGGTCTTGCAGAACTTAGCCCCAATCATGCGTGCCAATGGTCTATAAGTTGGTTCTTTGCATATTTTGTTGGGTATCATACATTGGTTCCTTGCATAATTCCTTCATCGCATATATTATCACAAGACTGCCCTTTTTTCAATTTTCCATTACTCGTAATAGAAAATTTATTACAGAGAGAGAGAGCAGAGTAGCCGCCTAACTTCATCGTTTGGGAATGAAAGAAAATGCAAATTGTGAATATTGTGGTGACACGAATGGAGACCTAAAGCATCTGGTTTTTCAATGTTGTCAATTTGGTTGGAATAGATTACTCCTCATTAATTCCATTATTAACAATGATAAAGTTCCCGATACCATTCAAAGTCTATTAGCTGATGAAAAATTCTTCCGACCATTTTATTCCTTTATTTCTGGTGTTCAAGATATATAAAAATGAAAACTTGATATTAATCAATAGATTAAAGGTGAATAAGCTTATTGTCACTTATTGTGAATCAGTGTGAAAGTGAATTTCTGATGAATGTTTCGTAATGTTTAAAGATAATAATTAAACATTGTAACTTCAGGCTCAGAAGGGCTAGAACCCAGAGCCGTAAAGCATGTTAATAAAAAAATATGATTAGTGGCAGTCTGGCTTTGGCAAAGGGTACTAGTGTTCTGTAAAGTTGTTCAAAAGGACTAAGTATAAATTAATAGCACGCTACTGACTATAAACTACAAATTTCTAGCGCGCTATTAAATACGCTATGTTATAGCACGCTGTTTATAAGAAAGCGTGTAGAAGACCGGCAAGCGCGATAAGTTTTGCAGGACGCTATATCTCGTAGCATGGTAAATTATAATATGTCGTTCATTGGATAGACCGCGTGATATATAAGAACATTATTTCGTAATGAATCGCATTTTAGACTAAAATAAAATAAAGCGGTAAAGAAAAATCAATGAACGCTTTTTCATACTTTTCAGGCTTATGAATTTCTTTAATTCTAAAAATATTTTTAAGTCATGTACTTTTTAAATAAAATAAAATAAATTATTTTCTATTATATTCGATGTAAAGGTAACTTTAACCTTAATATAAATTATAAATCAATTAAAGGTGTATTTATAAGTTTATACATTTAAGATGGTATATACAAAAATCAACTACTTACGAACACTTTTGTACGTATATTTTATTAACATTTGAAAAGATTAGTTAGGCTTATTTTGAAGCAGAAACCTGTGCCCTTGGATCACTTATAAATATACAGTATACATTAACAAAATAACGTCTAACACTAAATTAGATCGCGCGAGATGAATAGCGTGCTACTAGATCAAATTTGCGTCACACGTCCACTCCCAACAGCGCTGCTGCTAGAACTAGTTGCCGCTAGATATTAATACTTAATAGCGCCAAAGCGCCATAGCGCCATGGTGACTACTTATGTTATGTATAATGGTTTGAAGTGGATTTTGATTCGTAAAAGTGATATGATTTTGTGAATTAATGTCTGCGCGTGTGAACTATTAGAAAAACGACGAAACAAGTGCTTTGATGTTGATATAAACCTATAAAAAGATAGTTTGATCGCTTGGGCGCCTTATGAACTTGAGTGGCTGTGGTCATCAACTGTCTGCTGGGTTGAGCTGATGTCAAAATCTCGCAAAAAAATCGTAATGTGACGTATCAGCATATTGTGAAGAAAAAATATATAAAAAGGAAGATTCCGAAAGAAACGATAGGCTCAGAAAGGCTAGAACCCAGAGCCGTAAAGCTAGTTAAATAAAAAATCTGTCTACGAAAAAATTGACAATTTGACATTGGCAGCATTTGACAGCTGTTTGTTATTTATTTGTGCTAAAATACGTTGTGGGTAATTAAATACCTATTCAAAAATATTAGAAATGAGTAAAAAACAAAATATTGTTGTATGTATAATACCATATCTGATTATTTATTTTTAGACAATTTTATGAAGCAATTTCTTTCGTTTTCCAGAAAAAAATTAAATCATTGTGCTATCTAACGCTTGGAGGCACACTTTCATACCAATTAATTTATTACAAAAAAAGATTTCACTGGATATTATGACAATGTACTTCAGCCTTTGAGCCAGAGACTCAGCCCAGAGTTAGCACATAAAGTCGGAGTTTCTGCGATTAAGTATGGCATATTTCCATCAGAATATTATGATGATCCACATGTTTTGGTAAATACTTTTATAGCAAAGTTAAATAAAACGTAAGGTATAACATTTTAAAAACATTAAAGAGCCTTCTTTTTCAGAAAACAAAGTTTTTAACATATGAACTCAGTAATCCAATAGGAATAGCTGCAGGATTTGACAAACATGGTGATGCTATTTTAGGTTTAAGAAACTTGGGTTTTTCGGTAGTAGAAATAGGTTCAGTTACTCCTGAACCACAACCTGGCAACCCTAAACCTAGAGTATTCAGATTACCTGAAGATAGTGCAGTCATTAACAGATATGGTTTTAATAGTGAAGGACACAGCGTAGTTTACAAGAAAATAAAAAATTTAGATAAAGCTCTTTTGAAAAAAGGCCTCTTAGGTATCAATCTAGGTAAAAATAAACTTTCTGATGATGCTATTCAAGATTATGTCTTGGGAATAAATAAATTTATTGATATTGCAGATTACTTTGTTATTAACATTAGTAGGTACGAAAAACTACTTTTTAAATTATATCATAATTTTATAATATTATAACTTCTCGGACAGGTTGTAAGAAAATAAATTATTTCAGCCCAAATACTCCAGGTCTAAGGTCAATGCAGAAAAAAGATGAATTAAAAAATCTTCTGTCAGCTGTTAACAAAACCAGAAAATCTCAGCAGTCAAAAAACAACCCTCCATTGCTTTTAAAACTTGCTCCAGATCTATCCTTAGAAGAAATGAAGGATATTGTTTCAGTTATTACTCAGAAGGAATCTGAAGTCCAAGGGCTTATTATTTCTAATACAACTATTGATAGACCATCACTTAAGAACCAAAATTTTTCAAGTGAAGTGGGTGGACTAAGTGGAAAACCACTTAATAAAAAATCCACAGAAATGATTAAAACTATGTATAAGTTAACTCAAGGTTTGTTTTTAGAATTTTTTACTATCACTACAGTATTATAATACCAAAGTATTAATAATAGTTCTTCTGTACTTTATATTTTAGTTTCCATTTTTATATACTAACTGTAATAAATTAATAATGTAAATATGTTCTAGGAAAAATACCTATAATTGGTGTTGGTGGAGTCTTCAGTGGTCAAGATGCTTATGATAAAATTTTGGCTGGTGCCAGTATAGTGCAAATATATACAGCCTTAATATACTTTGGTCCCCCTGTTATTACTAAAATTAAAAAAGAACTAGCAGAACTATTAAAAAAGAATGGATATAACAGTGTAAATGAAGCTATTGGCAAAGGGGCTAAATGATTATATTTTTATAAACATTATATAAAGTTAATTACAAATTAAAATTAATTTTGATTTGTTCTCTAGGTACACCTTACACATTTTCAGCACTACCTGTAAAACAAAAAAAGACATTTATTTATAAGTGAATCAAATACTGTACTACTCTTGAAATAAATACTGATAGGCCTGAAAATTTTACTGAATTTCTCAATATGAGTATGCCCTACTGTTGAACACACTTGCTGTAATCGGCACACTGCAGGCAGACTAGTGATTGATTACACTTAATAAAATCAGAGACTGTGTTACTCATACATAGCTTTTCATCATCAGTTTGGCCCTTTTACATATAGCAGCAAAGTAATGACATAACTATATCACCATTTATGACATTTTAACATTTATCGAACATTTTCTGCACTAAAGAATGTAAAATTTAATTAATCAAAGTGATTGTGAAATATTTTTTTCGATGTTTATGAATATTACATAAAAAATGTTATCAATTATCATCATTAAAGCAAACCAAAAAAAAAAAACACTGTGAGGGCCGTGGCCTACAGTGTGTTTGTTTGTCGTTGATGTGGTACTGCAGGGTACGGGAGGGCTACCGGACCTGGGCTCATACCTCAACATCCCGGAATGTAAACACCAGTGTCCTAAAAAAGAAGTGTAATTCCGCCTCCAGGCGGTCGGAGTCATTGTCAAGGCAAAGTCAGAGCACATAGACAGAATTGACAAGAAAGTAGTTCGCCTTCCTTTTAAAACCCGTACATTCTGATCTCTCGCCAAGGCTGTCCAAGAGAATTTTTGTCAGTCATCTCTTCCATCTCTGCATACGGAGAACGACTCACTGGCCCATGACGCAAAGGAGAAAGCCGATCTGCTAGACTCTTTCTTTGCGTCCAACTCGAGCACACCGCCAACCATCCCGCGGTGTGAGTGCTCCATGAGCCGGATGTGCGATTAACACAGCGCTCGGTTCGCAAAGCACTCCTCTCCTTGGGCATCCACAAGTCGAGCGGGCCTGGCAGAATCCGACCAATTGAGCTGAGGACATGTTCTCCAGAGTTGGCATCGTTCTAATGCGTTTTTTCCGGTACTCCTACCCCCTAGGCGTAGTTCCAAAATCGTGGAAGACGGCTTTCGTCCACCCGATCCCTAAAAAGGCGATCGCTCAGATCCGTCTAACTAAAGGCCTATCGCCATCACCTCCTTGTTCTCCAAAATAATGGAATCCATTATAAACTACCAGCTCACGCGGTACCTTGAGAATCACCAGCTGATTAGTGACAAACAATACGGTTTTCGTCGGGTCGATCAGCTGGTGATCTTCTGGTCTATCTGGCTCATAGATGGGCGGAGGCAGTAGAGTCTAAGTAGGAGGAATTGGCTGTTAGTTTGGACAATGTGAATGAAAATGAAATGTGGGTTTGGCACAAAGCGCTTTTTTCGAAGCTCCCTTTCTATGGGATTCCCGAGAAATTGCACGATTGGATAACCAGGTTTCTTGCAGATCGGAGCATCAAGGTGGCTGTAGACGGTGCATGCTCCGATTACAAGACTATTGTTACGAGCTTGAGGTTCGTGACAATAAAAATTGCCGATAAAATTACCTAAATTAACACTTTAATTTACTTTACACAATTAAAGTTAAAACACTAATAATTTAAACACACTAATTCACTTAATTCCACTCCGAAGCTTCGCTTGTTTCGCCCAAATCAACACTGCCTCCCTCGCACCTTGCAGCGCCTACTTATTTAAATTAGCAAATATCCAGAATGTTCAAGCAAACACGCGCACGGTCCCGAGAGTCCGAATATAGATTTTCTAGAAACTTAGTTTCTTCGGATGGCGCTGTCGGTTGTGATGTCATTCACTGCAAAGCTCCCCTCGCTCTCGTTCCTGACACTAGATGGCGCTAGTGTATCGTCGACTTTAGCGCGTAACACTGCCCCCTCCTAAGACATGCTCGTCCCGAGCATTATCGGCCCCATAATAACGCGCCAAGCGATTCACATGGACGATCTTAGGAGTCCCTCTTGCGCCTTTCTGTAACGGCTCCGCAATGTCAAGGGCTGTCCTATCCCGTGGTGCACCAACATTGTACAATTTCGGTGCTCCTCTACTACGTGTCCGAGGTCCCCGCACGGCCGCACAACTTGTACATGTACGACACCAATCCTCGACATCGTCACGATAATGGACCCAGTAAAACTGTTCTCGGACCTTCAGTAGAGTTCGTTTAACTCCCAGATGGACTCTTGAACGACCATTATGGCACAACTGTAGAACATTCGGCACTTTAGCTTTAGGGACAACCATTTGCAAACGACAGCTGTCTCTTCGACCATTGTCCCATTTACGGCACAGGACTCCATCCTGAATCAGCAAGCTGTCCCATTGGGCCCAATAGCTTTTCGTGGTTGAACTCATCGCTGAGACGTCCCTCCACTTAGGCTTGGTAGCACGGGCCTTCATCCATCCCAGAATCGGCTTGATGTCCGGATCTTCCTGCTGTGCATGTCGTAGGTTGTCCTTCCATTCGTTGCTGAGGTGGTCCGTCCTGAGCATCCTCACGGATACCACCTCCTTACTCTCTTGCCTACTACAATGGTTGCAATCTTCAGGACAAGGTCTTCTTGACAATGCATCTGCGTTGCCGTGAGATTTCCCGCTGCAGTGTCTGATAGTAAAGTCGTATTCCTGCTGCTGCTGGGCGGTGCTGTTAGCCGCACTTCCTTTCTGAGACCGTTCACCTTCCCTTCCTAGGGTGTGCTTAGGGCAGCTGGACCGAAGATGGCCCCTTTCCCCACAGCCATGATCCTGTCGCCGCCAGGCAGTGCCGTTAGCTGCACTACCCTCTCGAGATCGATCAACTCTCCTTTCCACGGTTCGTTTAGGGCAGCTGGATCGAAGATGGCCCTTTTCCCCACAGCCATAGCACCTAGGGCTGTATCCTTTGCTGCGGTCACGGACTGTAGCTGCTGCAACCTCCCTGACGCGATGGGAACGATGATCCTGCCGCACGGCTTCCACCTCCAGTGCATGGGCCAAGGCGTTCTTAAGCGTGTCGTGGTGCCCGAGTCTCACAACAGCTCTGACTTCAAGGTCGCGGATGCCGTCGATGAATGTCTGAACCAGGTTCCCTTCAATGAGCGCAGGTACAGACCGGTATGCTTTTCGAACCATCTTCTCCACCTCAAGGGCCCACTGCTGCAGGTTCTCGTTGCTGCGCTGCACGCGATCTTTAAGCTGCGCGCGAAAGACGTGTTCCAGATGAGCGTCGCCATATCTCGCTTCCAAGGCCTCAAGAAGCTGCTCATAGGTTACTTTCTTACCGAGAGCTTCCAACACAGTTAAGGCTTGGTCGCGCAGGCCTAGGGTGAGTGCAGTCATGGCTTGGCTTTTATTCCAGCCGTTCGCCTCCATGACGGCCTCGAACTGGATTTTGTAGGCCGACCAGGAAGAGGTCCCGTCGAACGGCGGCACTTTGAATCCACGTAGCGAAGGTGCTGCAGCTACTACGGGAGCTGTAGTTCCATCCGCAAGTTTGAGGTCGTTTAGCGTTTTCTTCACGTCAGCCATCACGTTGTCAACCCGATTGTTCACATGGTTGATTCGGGTTTCATGTTCTTCGATTCGGGTTTCAGCTTCCGACAGGCGGTTGTCGTGTTGAGCAACCCTATCCTTCACGTCCCTTATCTCTTTCCCAAAGGTAGCGTGAAGGTCCTTCATGAGGAGCATCTGCTCTTCCGACCGACGAGCCTGTTCCGCCTGCTGACGGGCCTGTTCCTCTTGTCCGCTCTGCAGCTGCTCTTTCAACTGACGGACCTGTTCCTCCTGTCGGCGGGCCTGTTCCTCCTGTCGGCGAGCCTGTTCCTCCTGCTGCTCTTTCAACAGACGGGCCTGTTCCTCTCGTCCGCGCTGCAGCTGCTCCTGTAGCATCGCCATCAGAGCACCTAAGTCAGGTGCTGCAGATGTAGGAGCTAATGACGGGCCCGCAGCCTCCGTGGCTGGCAGTTGGCCCTCCGACATCTGCGCCGTTGCACCACCAAATCTCCGCTGGTCCGTCTCATGCTGGCGTTGACTGCGGGTACGGACACCCTCCGTTTCTTCCTTAGGTAAAATCGGCATGATTTGATCCCACTTCTGACACCAATTGTTACGAGCTTGAGGTTCGTGACAATAAAAATTGCCGATAAAATTACCTAAATTAACACTTTAATTTACTTTACACAATTAAAGTTAAAACACTAATAATTTAAACACACTAATTCACTTAATTCCACTCCGAAGCTTCGCTTGTTTCGCCCAAATCAACACTGCCTCCCTCGCACCTTGCAGCGCCTACTTATTTAAATTAGCAAATATCCAGAATGTTCAAGCAAACACGCGCACGGTCCCGAGAGTCCGAGTATAGATTTTCTAGAAACTTAGTTTCTTCGGATGGCACTGTCGGTTGTGATGTCATTCACTGCAAAGCTCCCCTCGCTCTCGTTCCTGACACTAGATGGCGCTAGTGTATCGTCGACTTTAGCGCGTAACACTATTAATGCTGGCATTCCACAAGGCTGCGTGGTATCACCAATGCTTTCTTTTGCATATTGTAACGCTCCCCCCCCCCCCCCTTTGTATATATATAACTAATTATTTATTTATAATTAATTTCCCCTTTCTAAACAAAATTATTTATATGTGACCAGGACAAAAGAAAATGTCTTGATCTTTGTAAAGGTTTAATAATAGGCCGTTTGTAATTTTTGGCGTGATCGTCTTAGTTAGGACCCTTATTTACGTTGTGTTTGTTTAGTAACTTAGTTCTAAATAGGTGTCTTTTGGAAGAATGAATATTCACTAGAGCAATTGAAAGCTTTTGGTAGTGCCTTATAAGCTAAGGGAACCCCGTTCACAAAGACAGGGCTCGAGAAAGGTTAAGAACATAAAAACGTCCCTATTCCACTTGTATCAGGTTTACATTATCAATTTATAATTATTTATCCCTTCCCGCTTGGAAAGGCTTGAAAAAAGGGATCACAATATATATGTATACAAAAATACCCGATACAAGGGTTTCGCTCCCCCCACATTTATTTAAAAAAATGTGGCGGAGGCACAAGGCACACCGTGCGCGGTGAGCGCCAACCATTTTGATGCGCTCCCCCGCAGGGAACGCTGAATCGGGAACTAGATCGAAGTCCACAGCTAAATAACTGGCGAACCAGTAAAAGAGAGCTTGGCCCCTTGGTAGTGCGTAAGCACAAACATCGACCGAAGTTGCGCAGTTTAGCTGTGTAAACGCCATACAGAATACGAATGAATCCAGCCACAGTGAATGTACGTCACACGGTTTAGGCAAATAGGCACACTGGCCGTAAACCCACCGTGAGCGCCACCCCCTGCCAGACCGCCGCTCCTGCAGACGTGATGTAAGTGTATTGCATCACCACCAATTGCATGATCAGCACGGCTACTAACCGCAGAGCGTGTCATGAGTCTACCACTCACCTATAAGGTAATGGGGCCTCACGTTGTGCGGCTTTCGGCCGCAACCTTGAGTCTCCTCAGATCCTCCCTCCAGCTAACAATACAACGGCAGATATAGCCAACAGGCAGTTATAAGATAAGAATAATAATTAACCATCAGAAGGGGTTTGTGTCACTGACGTTGAGTAAATGCATTTTCGATCATGTTTGTCTCACACACCAACAAGTTGCCTTCAATTATTCAAATGTGGGAAAATTACAGAGATATGATATGTTGTAATATAAAACATCATGGAGGTCAGACAGTCTGCAGCCCCGTAATGAAGGGAGCCGACTTGGGCAAAGCTACTTAGGTGTGAGTCAAACTGTGGCCGTATAAGGAAAAGGGGAGATCTCCCGCCGGGCAAGGTGTTCTGCCCGGGGAGCGGCCAACACTCCGAGTGATAGTTCGGAGAAGTTCTATATATACTGTCTATGATTCGGAATGTTGATAGCGTGATTTAAGCTTCGGTGTATTTCGCTTGTGGCGCGATGACAGCGCCGCTACAAAACCAACACGCAGAGAGCGACATTGAGAATAGCGTCCCACCAAACAACCATCGCAGTGACGCAATGCTGAATAACGCAACAAGCATCAATATGACTATCGTCGGGCTTACACCATCACAAGGTTCCCCATACATCCCAGCAGACATCACCTCCATCAACCAGAACCAAAAGAATTCGTCGAATCAGGCGCAGCACACCCGCAGATCCATCACAAGACGCAATACCACAAGTAGCAGTAAGCATCAATGCAACTATCATACGGATGGCGCTCCCTCACAACACACCCACATGATCCCTATCGACTTTGGTAACAAAATTTTTATTGTTGTTAACAAAAAAAAAATAACACCAACGTATCATAGTAGCACGCTACTAAGACGCTAATTAACAAAACTTCAAGTATGTCGTGCTAATGCACTAAGACATGAAGTTGAGTGTGCTTGTTACACTTAAAAGTGCTACCAAACACACTCATCCCAATCCGAAAGATAGACGACGCATCGCTATGCCGCCCACAACGGTATGGGTGTACGATGACCACAGGAAAGCCGTATTGCTACAACAAACCCGCTTACCATCGGCACTAAGATATGTGTAGGACACATCGGTTAGCGTGTCCAAGTTTACCTCAGTCTCAGTTGCTCGTGAAGCAGCACACACGCCACTATAATAATCCTTTTCAAGTTCATTTCTATTAATATAATGCTTTTACTTGTTTGAGACTTTCCACATATTTGCTTTATTTTATAGACCTTATTATTATATCTTTTTAATATATAGGGTGTCAACCCATAACTCTACTATCATAATGCTTATGCATCAAAGAGACCTTCTATAATAATGTTTTTGTATCATAGACCTTACTTTTTTTTTATAGAAGAAGGGGCAAACGAGCATGTGGCTCACCTGATGTTAAGTGACTACCGCCGCCCATGATCAACCGCAACACCAGGAGAATTGCGGGTGCGTTGCCGGCCCTTTAGAAAGGAGTAAGCTCTTTTCTTGAAGGTCCCCAGGTCGTATCGGTCCGGAAAAATCGCCGGTGGTAAACTATTCCACAGAGAGGTTGTACGTGGAAAAAAACTCCTTGTGAAACGTACAGTGGTGGACCGCCAAGCATCCAGATGGTGTGGATGGTATCGGGACGTTTGACGTGTAGTGCGTTCACGAAATTTGGCGGCTGGGATTAATCCGAACAATTCCTCAGAGCACTCCCCGTGATAGATGCGATAAAATACGCAAAGAGATGCAACATCTCTTCGCAGCGCCAGTGAATCGAGCCGATCGGAAAGCACTCGGTCGTCGACGATTCGAGCCGCTCTGCGCTGGATGCGGTCAAGTGGAAGAAGCTGGTACTGGGGAGCCCCAGCCCAGAGATGGGAACAGTATTCCATGTGCGGCCGAACCTGCGCCTTGTAAAGTTGCAGGCGGTGTGCCGGCATGAAATACTGTCCCGCTCTGCTGAGCACGCCAAGCTTTTTAGAGGCCAATTTGGCCTTCCCTTCCAAGTGACCACGAAACTGCACGTCACTCGATATGTCGACGCCGAGGATTCCGATACTAGCTGAGGCAACAAGGGGAGTGCCTTGAAACTGAGGGGATACGACAAAGGGGTTCTTTTTAGCGGTTAACGCGCAAACTTGTGTCTTCTGGGGGTTAAACTGGACTAGATTTAGTCGCCCCCAATCCGAGACTATGTCCAGCAGAGACTCGACTTCAGACACAAGTTTGTCCCGGCACTCGGAGACGTTTTCCCGAGAAATATTGGCTCGGCCGGTGTAAAGAGCATCACCAGTGCTGTCATCTGCATAGCAATGAATGTTACGGGTACGCAACATGTCATTGATATGCAGAAGAAACAGCGTTGGCGATAGCACACAGCCCTGTGGAACACCAGCATTAATAGGCTTGCAATCGGAGCTTGCACCGTCTACAACGACCTTGATGCTCCGATCTGCAAGAAAGCTGGTGATCCAATCGCACAATTTCTCGGGAAGCCCATAGGAAGGGAGCTTCGAAAGAAGCGCTTTGTGCCAAACCCGATCGAAGGCCTTCGCAATGTCCAAACTAACGGCCAATGCCTCCCCCTTGAACTCTACTGCCTCCGCCCATCTGTGAGTTAGGTAGACCAGAAGATCACCAGCTGACCGACCACGGCGAAAACCGTATTGGCGGTCACTAATCAGCTGGTGATCTTCAAGGTACCTCATGAGCTGGCAGTTTACAATGGACTCCATTGTTTTGGAGAACAAGGAGGTGATGGCGATTGGCCGGTAGTTGGACGGGTCAGAGCGGTCGCCTTTTTTTAGGGATCGGGTGGACGTAAGCCGTCTTCCATGATTTTGGGACTACGCCTAGGGAGTAGGAGTACCGGAAAAGACGCGTTAAAACCGGTGCCAACTCTGGAGCACACGTCCTCAGCACAATTGGGGGGATTCCGTCAGGCCCACTCGACTTGTGGATGTCCAGGGAGAGGAGTGGTTTGCGAACCGAGCGCTGTGTGAAGTGCACTTCCGGCATGGAGCACTCACACCGCGGGATGGTCGGCGGAGTACTCCCCCCGTCATCGAGAGTCGAGTTAGACGCAAAGAAAGAGCCTAGAAGATCGGCTTTCTCCTTTGCGGTATGGGCCAGTGAGTCGTCCTCCCTGTGCAGAGAGAGGCTGACAGAAATTCCCCTGGACAGCCTTGGCGAGAGACCAGAATGCACGGGTTCCAGAAGGAAGGCGAACTAGTTTCTCGCCAATTCTGCCTATGTGCTCTGACTTTGCCTTGGCAATGACTCTTTTGAAGGCACTTTATTATATTCCAATTATTTTATAAATGTTATTTATTTTTATAATATTTTTGCCTTGTGTTTCTATTATTTATCACATTTTGAATATTTTTACAAGTTTTTAATACATTTAGTTATTCTGAAAGACATATTTTGACTTTAATTTGCTATATTTAATACTTAATATCTGAAATATATTGTTACGAGCTTGAGGTTCGTGACAATAAAAATTGCCGATAAAATTACCTAAATTAACACTTTAATTTACTTTACACAATTAAAGTTAAAACACTAATAATTTAAACACACTAATTCACTTAATTCCACTCCGAAGCTTCGCTTGTTTCGCCCAAATCAACACTAACTCCATCGCACCTTGCAGCGCCTACTTATTTAAATTAGCAAATATCCAGAATGTTCAAGCAAACACGCGTAAGGTACCGAGAGTCCGAGTATAGATTTTCTAGAAACTTAGTTTCTTCGGATGGCGCTGTCGGTTGTGATGTCATTCACTGCAAAGCTCCCCTCGCTCTCGTTCCTGAC
The DNA here is from genome assembly GCA_907164705.1 of Parnassius apollo. Taxonomy (NCBI): domain Eukaryota; kingdom Metazoa; phylum Arthropoda; class Insecta; order Lepidoptera; family Papilionidae; genus Parnassius; species Parnassius apollo. The sequence continues at coordinate 7,167,961 of CAJQZP010001196.1, forward strand.
ACTAGATGGCGCTAGTGTATCGTCGACTTTAGCGCGTAACACTGCCCCCTCCTAAGACATGCTCGTCCCGAGCATTATCGGCCCCATAATAACGCGCCAAGCGATTCACATGGACGATCTTAGGAGTCCCTCTTGCGCCTTTCTGTAACGGCTCCGCAATGTCAAGGGCTGTCCTATCCCGTGGTGCACCAACATTGTACAATTTCGGTGCTCCTCTACTACGTGTCCGAGGTCCCCGCACGGCCGCACAACTTGTACATGTACGACACCAATCCTCGACATCGTCACGATAATGGACCCAGTAAAACTGTTCTCGGACCTTCAGTAGAGTTCGTTTAACTCCCAGATGGACTCTTGAACGACCATTATGGCACAACTGTAGAACATTCGGCACTTTAGCTTTAGGGACAACCATTTGCAAACGACAGCTGTCTCTTCGACCATTGTCCCATTTACGGCACAGGACTCCATCCTGAATCAGCAAGCTGTCCCATTGGGCCCAATAGCTTTTCGTGGTTGAACTCATCGCTGAGACGTCCCTCCACTTAGGCTTGGTAGCACGGGCCTTCATCCATCCCAGAATCGGCTTGATGTCCGGATCTTCCTGCTGTGCATGTCGTAGGTTGTCCTTCCATTCGTTGCTGAGGTGGTCCGTCCTGAGCATCCTCACGGATACCACCTCCTTACTCTCTTGCCTACTACAATGGTTGCAATCTTCAGGACAAGGTCTTCTTGACAATGCATCTGCGTTGCCGTGAGATTTCCCGCTGCAGTGTCTGATAGTAAAGTCGTATTCCTGCTGCTGCTGGGCGGTGCTGTTAGCCGCACTTCCTTTCTGAGACCGTTCACCTTCCCTTCCTAGGGTGTGCTTAGGGCAGCTGGACCGAAGATGGCCCCTTTCCCCACAGCCATGATCCTGTCGCCGCCAGGCAGTGCCGTTAGCTGCACTACCCTCTCGAGATCGATCAACTCTCCTTTCCACGGTTCGTTTAGGGCAGCTGGATCGAAGATGGCCCTTTTCCCCACAGCCATAGCACCTAGGGCTGTATCCTTTGCTGCGGTCACGGACTGTAGCTGCTTCAACCTCCCTGACGCGATGGGTACGATGATCCTGCCGCACGGCTTCCACCTCCAGTGCATGGGCCAAGGCGTTCTTAAGCGTGTCGTGGTGCCCGAGTCTCACAGCAGCTCTGACTTCAAGGTCGCGGATGCCGTCGATGAATGTCTGAACCAGGTTCCCTTCAATGAGCGCAGGTACAGACTGGTATGCTTTTCGAACCATCTTCTCCACCTCAAGGGCCCACTGCTGCAGGTTCTCGTTGCTGCGCTGCACGCGATCTTTAAGCTGTGCGCGAAAGATGTGTTCCAGATGAGCGTCGCCATATCTCGCCTCCAATGCCTCAAGGAGTTGCTCATAAGTCACTTCCTCACCGAGAGCTTCCAGAACTGTTAAGGCCTGGTCGCGCAGGCCTAGTGTGAGAGCAGTCATGGCCTGACTTTTATTCCAGCCGTTCGCCTTCATAACAGCCTCAAACTGGATTTTGTAGGCTGACCAGGAAGAGGTACCGTCGAACGGTGGCACCTTGAACCCACGTAGCGAAGGTGTTGTAGCTACTACGGGAGCTGTAGCTCCATCTCCAAGTTTGAGTTCGTCCAGTGATTTCTTCATGTCAGCCATTACGTTGTCAACCCGATTGTTTACTTGGTCGATTCGGATTTCAGCTTTCTCGATTCGGTTTTCAGCTTCCGACAGGCGGTTGTCATGGTGAGCAACCCTATCCTTCACCTCCTTTATCTCCTTCCCGAAGGTAGCGTGAAGGTCCTTCATGAGGAGCATCTGTTCCTCCTGTCGGCGGGCCTGTTCCTCGTGTCGGCGGGCCTGTTCCTCCTGCTGCTCTTTCAACTGACTGGCCTGTTCCTCCTGTCCGCGCTTCAGCTGCTCTTCGAACCGACGAGCCTGTTCCTGCAGTATCACCATCAGAGCACCTAAGTCAGGTGCTGCAGATGTAGGAGCTACTGACGGGCCTGCAGCCGGCGGCTGGCCCTCCGACGTCTGCGGCGTCGCACCACCAAATCTTCGTTGGTCCGTCTCCTGCTGGCGTTGACTTCGGGTACGGACACCCTCCGTTTCCTCCTTAGGTAAAATCGGCATGATTTTATCCCACTTCTGACACCAATTGTTACGAGCTTGAGGTTCGTGACAATAAAAATTGCCGATAAAATTACCTAAATTAACACTTTAATTTACTTTACACAATTAAAGTTAAAACACTAATAATTTAAACACACTAATTCACTTAATTCCACTCCGAAGCTTCGCTTGTTTCGCCCAAATCAACACTAACTCCATCGCACCTTGCAGCGCCTACTTATTTAAATTAGCAAATATCCAGAATGTTCAAGCAAACACGCGTAAGGTACCGAGAGTCCGAGTATAGATTTTCTAGAAACTTAGTTTCTTCGGATGGCGCTGTCGGTTGTGATGTCATTCACTGCAAAGCTCCCCTCGCTCTCGTTCCTGACACTAGATGGCGCTAGTGTATCGTCGACTTCAGCGCGTAACAATATTTATTTTAACTTTATACTTATTAATGTAATTTTATTGTTTTACGAGGGCGGCACTGAAAATTTCGGGAATCAAGGAAGTGACACAACATTACTATTTAAAAATGTATTTATTGCTTTTCGAAGTATTCTCCGCGAAATTTGACACATTTTTCCTTACGATGGAACCAATCATTGAATCAAGCATTCCATTCGGAAGTTGTCACAGCTTATTCAGATGATGAAAATCTCTGTCCACGCAATTTATTCTTTATTTTAGGGAAAGTATAGAAATCATTAGGGCTTAGGTCGGGGCTGTACGGCGGATGGTCTAATAATTTTATGTTTTCTTGCTCTAAAAACTCTTTTGTTCTGTGTGCGGTGTGAGAACTCGCATTGTCGTGATGGAGGATGATGCGGCGGTTGCAGTTCTCCTTACGGAGTTCAGAAACGACCTGTGGCAAACAAATGCTAGCATACCATTCTGCATTAACCGTTCTTTGTCTCTCAAGAGGAATAGTCGTAACATGGCCGGTTTTGGAGACAAACGTGGCCACCATTTTTTTGCAACACTCCGTGAACGAACAATTTTTGTTGGCTTTAACTTATTTTCGAACACCCAAACTCGTGACTGGTTTTTTTGTTTCGGGTTCGTACACGTATATCCAGGATTCGTCACCTAATACGATGTTGTATACAGCATTTGAGGATCCTGCGTGGAATCTTTCGAGAGTTCTGACGCACCAAGTAACGCGAGCCGCTTTTTTGCTCTTCACAGAGCTAATGCGGTATCCATCGGGAAAACAACTTTTTTACACCTAATTGTTCATGCAAGATTATTTGTATTTGACTCATGCCAATGTCTAAAGCTGCCTGAATTTCGCGGTATGTCACATGTCGATCTTCCTCAATCAGCTTACGCACAGCATCAACGTTTTCTTGGGTGACTGCAGTTTTTGGACGACCTTGACGGGGATCATTACTGAGCTTGACACATCCATGTTGAAATTCAGCAAACCAGCGATAAATTGTGGTTTTGGATGGGGCTTCATTACCAAATGCAGAAATCATCCAGTCAACACACTGTTTTTGTGTTAAACCACTTCGAGTCATAATAAATCATCGCTCTTGAATTTTCTCGAGTCAATTCCATTTTCTCAATGACTAAACAAGTTTGACAAAACCTTGTGAGAAGACCGAGAATCTTTTTTTAAATAAGTAAATGGTATTCGATTTTTAAAACCAAGGAGTTTTAATTAAAAAGATTTTAATATGACAGGAACAGTGGAAATATTCCATTCCCGATACTTTTAGTGCAGCCTAGATATATATAACTTTTAAAATTATTTTTTTACACCCCCTTATATATAAATTAATTACTAATTATTAGTAATAATGATGGGCCATCACAATATCAATGATATGTTGCAAATCGGTAGCATTCATTGCTATAAATAATAAATAAATAAATAAAATAAAATAATTTATTTTTCTTCACAAAAATTAAATGAATGACATAGTTGACTGGGATCTCCATTTAAGCAAGTAATGCCTGTGTTTGGAAATCCCGCTCTTCCTTATCTAAACATACATTTTTTAATTTAAAAAACCAAAAATAACAAAAACAAATTACTCGACTTTAACAACCAAAATTTACAAAAATTACAAAAGTGTGTATGTGTGCATGCGTGCGTAGGAGCGCGCGCGCATATGTGAGTGTGTGTGTGCGTGTGTATGTGTGTGTGTGTGTGTGTGTGTGTGTGTGTGTGTGTTAATGAAAAATCATTTTGTTAAATTATATTGTATATAGAAGTGAATTATGAAATGCGGTACAGCAGAAATTCGGTTTCTTCATAAGTTTTCGACTGCACCCACTTAAGTATCAGGTTTTTACACTCCCTGTACGTTTTGTTGTATATGTTCAATTCTCTATTTATTTTATTTTATAGGAATGCAGAACATGAGCTAAATTGCCTACTAGCAAAAACTGTTTTGGTACCAGAAGGCTTAACCACAATATCTTTTCGCCGCTTTTTCAAGATGCTTGGGTCAAAGGACAGGGATTTGTGTGCTTTGAGGATTGTCATAGTAACATATAATTGTCTAACTGAGAGTAAACTACTTATTCTATACAGTTGTTCAGTGGAAAAACGTCTTTTTTTAAAATACATGACCTTAATAAGGGTTCGTTGGGCTCTTTCCAAGTTAAGAAATTTGGTCTTTGTAGCTCCACCCCACACCGAAATGCAATATGTTATGATAGATTGTGCAAGGGACATGTATATTTGGTTAAGAAGATATCTGGGAGAGTCCGATTGCTTAGTACTATCAGGTATTACGTGTCTTAGAGTTTTGAAAATCCAAATCAATTTTCGGGTCCTATTAATGACATGTTCAAGGTGTGGGTACCACGACAGCCTCTGATCTATAACGACGCCCAGATATTTAGTGTGAGAGACTTTTTCAATTGATGGGCAGTCACAAGCTTTGTTTTTAGTATCCTCAAAACACATATGAATTTTAAGGCAAAAGTCATTCTGTGGCTGCAAGTTGTTGGTAATGCTAAAGCAAATAAAATTTGTCTTAGCTGTATTCAAAGTGAGGAGATTTTGTTGCAACCATAGAGCGACTCGAGCTAGCCCACTTTCAGCACTAGTCTTGACAGCCTCCCAAGATTCATCAGCAAAAACCAAAGCCGTGTCATCGGCGTACGACAGGATTTTGGCATTTGGTATGGTCATACTGCACAGATCATTGACATAAATTAGAAATAAGGTCGGGCCCAGAACGCTACCCTGTGGGACGCCATATGATGACACCACCGCTTCCCCACTAATGAACCCAGGAAGCTTAACCTTCTGTTTTCTCTCCGATAGGTAGTTTTTGAAAAGAGCAAGCGGAGTCCCTCTTATTCCAATTTTTTCAAGCTTGTGCACAAGGTTAGGGACAGAGACAGTGTCGAACGCTTTCTTCAGATCAAGGAAGACCGCCAAACATTTTTTGCCGTGGTCGAGTTGTTCTGTTACAAATGTGCTTAATTCAATAATTGCATCTTCTGTCGATCTTCCTTGTCTGAAGCCAAATTGTGTGGGTGCTAATATATCAAATTTATTTAAGTAATTGAGTAATCTAATATTAAGTAACTTTTCCAGAATTTTAGATATTGTTGGTAGAACGGAAATTGGTCTGTAATTACTAATGTCATCTCTGTCTCCGCCCTTGTACACAGGTGTAATAATGGACTGCTTTAATGGTGCTGGGAATATCCCTGTATCGAAACATAGATTATTTAAGTGGGAAATAACAGGAGCCAAGTCATTGACTGCCAATTTCATGAAGTCATATTGTCCCAGCCTGGAGCGCTGTTTGATTTTAAGTTTAAAATGATATTTTTAACTTCTTCTATGTCTGTATGTAGTAAAACAAAGGAGTGTAATGGCACCGGATTGTTTTCCATAGGTCTACTAGGTGTCACATTGACGTTCTGTATTTTATTGGCAAGTTGTATTCCTATATTTACGAAATAGCTGTTTATGAAGTTTGCAGATTCAGTGGGCGATGATTTCAGATTGAGTAGTTCAGTGTTAGTATTTCTTGATTGATTACTGTAAGTAATATTTTTTATATTTTTCCATAATAGTTTATTGTTATTTAAGGATTTAATAATACTTTCTCTATCATATTGCCTTTTCATTCTTTTTATTAAATTGTTACAGTAATTCCTGTACCGTCTGTATGTAATGCGAAGAATGTTATTATGTGGGTCTTTTCATAAGTTTTTTTGAAGTTTATTTCTGTTTCTTATACAGCGTAAGATTCCTGCAGACATCCACGGATGCTATGCGGATGACGGTACTGGTGATTATCTGTAGTACTACGACCGTGTCAATATTTATCGGTAAAATGTCGCAGAGTACCGGAACAAACTTGGGTCTGCAATCAAGTCCTCTCGGGTTGGGGCGACTTAACCTAGTCCAGTTTAATCCTCAGAAGACACAAGTATGTGAGTTTACAGATAAAAAGAATGCCTTTGTCGTATTATCGCCTCAGTTTTGAGGCACTCCCCTTGTTGCCTCAGCCAGTATCGGAATCCTCGGCATTGACATACGGGGTGATGTGCAATTTCGTGGTCACATGGAAGAGAAGGCCAAATTGGGTTCTAAAAAGCTTTGCGTGCTCAGCAGAGCGGAACAGTATTTCATGACGGCACACCCACCACCTGAAACTTTACAAGGCGCAAATTCGGCCTCACATGGAATATTGTTCCCATCTCCGGGCTAGCAAGAACATCGAACACAAGATTACTCCTGGGATGGAAATATATACAGTGTAAACTCTATATTAATGGCACTCAAGGGACTGTGCACATTTTGACATTAGAGAGAGGTCGTTAAATGGAATGAAGAAAAATCTGTATTAGAAAAAGAAAATGTTTATTTTAGACCAGTGTATTATTACTAAATTACATAAAAACAATGGTTATTTGAAGGCTATTGCGTATAATCTGTTATGCATGTTATATGCAAGTAAGAATATGATAATGTATAAATAATCCATGACTCCTACTAACAACATTCTACATGTGTAAACAAAACAACATATTTTTGGAGTTTGGTATGTATGATGCTGACATTCGAGTTTATAACGGGCTACTATAATAAAGTGACAAAGCAATGTACAGCCGTGCTTTTTTTACAAATTTTTGCTACTATGATAATAAGCATAAGCACTCACGCCTGTCACCCAGAGGGGTAGGCAGAGACCACGGACTTCCCTTTGACACGATCCTGACATACCTCTTTCGCCTCCTTTACATCTATATATCTACGCATACATGCTCGTCGGTTAAGGGTACTTTTAATGTGGCCCATTTTCAAAATATCGCCAATTTGGTCGATAAACTTTTTTCTAGGGCGTCCCTTCCCGACTCTGCCATTCACATCTACCATATAAATTTGTTTTGTCACTCTTTCCTCATTCATTCTTTCTACATGACCAAACCACCGAAGCATTCCTTTCTTAATCCTGGTCACAACATCATCTTGCATACCACATTTATCTCTTATCATGCAATTTCTCATCCTGTCATTCAGATTCAACCCTAGCATACTCCTTAAAGACCGCATTTCTACAGCATTTATTCTACTTTCGTGCTTCTTCTGCCACACCCAGCTTTCACTACCATGCATTAAAGTAGAGACTAACACAGCATTATGAATTACCATACATGCCTTTTTTGATACATTCTGGTTCTTCACAATAGAGTGTAGTGCTATAGGGGGATGAGTCGCTCGCGTCCGTAGGCTTCGACCACCAAACCTTAGGCCCTCCATACACGTGTCCCCCGGGTGGTGCTAAATGAGCGACAAAGCCGAAAAAAATAAATAGACTAGGCTTCCCACCATGCGGTAGCGGCGTAAAATCTACCACCACCCCAAGTTCGCACCATGAGTCAGGAGATAAAAAATAAAAAAAAAATTGCTACTATGACTTTTTGTCATTTAACCCTTTCGCTGCTCCACACGTATATATTCGCAAAAAAAACTTGTGTATCATACGCTCCTGACGAATATTTTCGCGCTTAGTTTTAAATTAGTTAGCTGCTCAATACGACTATTTTTACTATGTATTATTCATGTTTTAAAAAAAATAAACTGCTCTACACGAATAAACTCGCAATACTTAATTTCTTTAAACAGCTCAACACGAATTAATTCGCAGCGTTTAAATGGTCAAACTGCTCAACACGAATAAAGATGAAACTACTAAAATAAATGCGCACAGCAGGCACAAAATCTCAAAACGAATTGCGCAGCGAAAAGGTTAATTGATGACATTATTGAGAGGGGGTGTAATGCTATATAGAGTGTATCATTGTATAAAAGACAAGCTAAACCAACCAAAGCCACATGATTTCGACGCTTTAGGGCATTTGTCATTAAAACAAGTGATGTTACATGGAGTTTACACTGTATATAGAAATATATTACATAAATATATTAGTACCTGCAAAATTCTTACCTAATATTTTACATTTTGGAAGTGTTGCACTTATGAACTGCTTACATTCTTTTAAATTTTCCACACTGATTAAATCATACAATATAAGAGTTTGCAGATTTTTTAGAACTGTCATCTCCTTCAGACCACTATCTGTGACATTTGGGCATTTTGAGACTTGAACAAAAGATACCACGTCTTTGCCATATGCCAATCCTTTTAGTGCTCTATCATCAATATATTTATTATTATGAAGTACTACATTTTTCAACATCGTACATCCTTCTAGAAAAATAGATAATTTTAAAAATATTACTTAAATATTACAAAATTTTGTAGTAATCCTCAAAGAAATTTAATTTACCTAAGTGAGGGAAACCATAGTGTGATATAGATGAATCAGAACCATCAATTTCTAATAACTTTGCCACTTTATTTCCCTCTGGTGGTAATAGGTTATAGTCCGATAGTTTCTTGCCACCAACCCATGTTACTTTTCCACCATTTCTAAGTACCCATTCTGCACAAGCTCGGTCTGGACCAACAGCCTTTATCCGTTCAGGGTCTGGTTTATTAAACATCATATTCACATATTCCCAAAAAAATCTTGTTTGACCTGTTCGGGGCAAGAACATCTTTTGCGCAGGTGAAGATAAAATCTGTAAAATGAAAAGTGTTTAATTTTCCATATTACGGTTCTACCTTCTAAACAGATTTAAGATTATTTTACTTACACATCGCTGCATTCTTTTTATGTGCGTAATGTGTCACAGTCACAAAGTACTTTTTTTAGTAATGCGTAGCAATTTCATGAAGAAATGGACAAAAATAACTAGTTATTTAACTACTTCGACAAATGTAAACTGATGTAAACAAATAGGCCAATTTTTTTATTAACTGGCTTTACGGCTCTGGGTTCAAGCCATTCTGAGCCTATCATTTCTTTCAGTCAAACCTTCCCCCGGACCTCCTAAATTAAATCTTCATTTTTATATTTTTTTCTTCACAATATGCTGATGCGTCACATTGCGAAACCTTTGGGAGATTTTGACGACAGCTCAACCCAGCGGACAGTTGATGACGACAGCCACTCAAGTTCATAAGGCGCCTAAGCGATCAAAATAACTTGAAGTTTATATCGACATCAAAGTACTTGTTTCGTCGTTTTCTCTAATTGTTCGCACGCACGGACAGTTAATTCACAAAATTGCATCACTTTTACGAATTAAAATCCACTTCAAACCATTATTCAAGCGACAAAACAGGGGCGACAATCCGTCTACGGCCAAGTTCGCGCCAAAACTCACAAATAGGGTAATTTAAAATGATGCATAGAGTAGAGTAATATATACAGAAATGATGATATCCATATTTTCAGGTATACAAAAAGTACTCCGTGATTGATATCACAGATCACTATATACTGGATTGATATCGTAGACCGCATGGAAATACATGTACTTCGTACAAACTGGAACCCGCACTCTCGAATGACATAAAAAATACAAGAAAACGACCTTGAAATTTTTCATTTCCCCTCAGTCTCTTTCTAATTAGGGTGAACACAAAACACAAGAATTTGGGATATTATGAAAAAAGTTTATGTTCATTATTTTTATTTAAAAACTTTATTGTTCAAACCAATAAAAAAGGTTACAAAGGGCGGACTTAATACCAGTTAGCGTTCTTTGCTAGTCAACCCATGGCGTGGTGCGAAATTAGTGGCAGGTGACTTAAGTAACTAAATACAATAAATTTATATATATATATATATATATATATATATATATTTATTAAAAATTATATTTATTTATAAAATTTTAATTTATAAATGAACATCATTTTTAATAAGTTTTATATTCCTTCAGTAGCTTGCTCAGGATGATGGTCATGATGAGTTTATGGTTAGTTTTCGGGAGGCTGTCTTTACATCCCTTATAAAATCATGATCATCATCATCATTACAGCCTTTCATAAGTCCACTGAACTCATACGCCTCCCCCTAGGAATGCCACAAAGCACGGTCCTGAGCCACCTGCATCCATCGACTTCCTGCATGTCTTACCAGGTCGTCACTTCATCTAGTGGGGCGACGCCCTACACTTCGTCCGCCGGTAATATAATATAATTTAATTAATTATATTTTATAAAACATCGTTAATTAATTCGATGGGGAAGAAAGGTTCTCGAGTGGCAGCCTCGTACGGGTAGGCGAAGTGTAGGGCGACCCCCCACTAGATGGAGTGACGACCTTATAAAATAACATAAGGAAATAATAAAAATAAAATAACAATCTTTTTTATTCACATTTATTATTACAGTTATCCTTGCGTCGTCGGCGGCCGAGTTGCAAATGATGGTTACATTAATGAACAGATCATTAAAATAAAAGGGTATGAAAGTGAACGCAAATAAGACGAAGGTTATGTTTTTTGAAAGAGAAGAAAGTAAAACGATTTGTGAAATAAGAATAGAAGGGGAGTTGATCGAGCAAGTAGATGAGTTTGTATATTTGGGCTGCGTATTTAGCAGGGATGGGAGATATGATAAAGATATAGAACGACGAGTGAATGCGGGAAATAGAGTAAATGGGGCCCTGCACTCTATTGTGAAGAGTCAAAATGTGTCAAAAAAGCACGTATGGCAATTCACAATGCTGTGTTGGTCCCTACTTTAACGTATGGTAGTGAAAGTTGGGTGTGGCAGAAGAAGCAAGAGAGTAGAATCAACGCAGTAGAAATGCGGTCCTTAAGGAGTATGCTAGGGCTGAATCTGAATGACAGGATGAGAAATTGCATGATAAGAGATAAATGTGGTATGCAAGATGATGTTGTGACCAGGATTAAGAAAGGAATGCTTCGGTGGGTTGGTCATGTGGAAAGCATGAATGAGGAAAGAGTGACAAAGAAAATTTATGTTGCAGAAGTGAATGGCAGAGTCGGAAAGGGACGTCCTAGGCGAAAATTTATCGACCAAATTGGCGATTTATTGAAAACGGGCCAAATTAGGACTTAACCGACGAGCATGTCTCTTGGTCTAATCTGTCTTTTGGTCTAATATCCAAATGTACCTATGATTTTAAAATATCGCAATCATCTGAAGAAAACAAAATAATTTTTGAAATATTAAATAATGTATATATAAAGAACATTACAGCATTGTACTTATTTTTAGGGGATTTCCAATTAAATAAGGTAATTTTATTTAATTAAATAAGGTGGGTTTTTGACTTATCCTGAATTTTTTTTGGAGTTGACAGCACTGAGTTTATAGTAATCTGTATTATTTGCTTGCTACATATTTATTTACCTATGACGTAGGCATGTCGACTCACTTCAAATAAAATCGATCCCCACTATTGATTTTATTTCAAGTAAGTCGACATGCATCACGACAATGACATGTGATAACTTTTTAACTTCCCACTATCTGTGAATTTCAAAAAATAGGGAAGTTTTTTTTACCCGGTTTTTGTAAATCGAGTTCTCATCAGATCTCGACGTTTCGAGGTCCTAGTAAGCTGTTCTTACCATTTTTGCAATGATGTCCATATGTCTGTACGTATACATTAATGTGTGTAAATGTATGTATTATGACATATAAACTTCTCGTAACTTTGTAACGGAGTGTCCAATCGAAAAGTGGTTTTCGGCATCTGAAAGAGCCTTGCTGAACGATTTCTATGAATTTAGACCTAATCATTTCGGTTGATTCTGAGAAAAACCTCAAGAATTCGTGTATTTTTAATTTTCAAAAAGTAGTTTTCTTGAAATTACTTTGACAGCCTTGTTTTGATCAGCGTACAAAAGGCATTTGACGGTTAACTCACCCATTCTTAATCCGCATTCTTCAACTTTCAAATTTTGCAAACAACTGTCCATAAATAGGTTGAACAGCCACGGGGAAGCCACACAGCCCTGTCTGACACCTTTATGGATGTCAAACCAGTCCGAGTAGACCCCGTTGATCCTAACACAAGCACTAGAGTCCCTATAAAGAGACTCCAATGCCTGTATCAAGCCAGCGCTCAACCCAAATGAGTTCAGTGTTTGCCATAGCAAATCCCTATCCACTCCGACATAGGCCTTTTCCAAGTCCATGAACGCACAAAAAACCTTTTGGTTTTTGGCCAGAAACTTCTCCGCGATCATGCGCATGGAAAAGACATACAGTTTTCCCACAATGCTAAGAAGGCTGATGCCACGGTCGTTTTTACAGTCCTCCTGCAGATCCTCTTCCTTTATATACTGGGACTATCACGGCTTTGCACCAGTCTACCGGTACCCGCTTCAGTTCCCAGCATAAATTAAACAAGGTGTGCAGCAGGCCTGCCACTACTTCCTCTCCATCCCTTAGCATTTCGAGTGAAACTCTATCATATCCGGCAGACTTACCTGCTTTCATGCTTTTCATTGCTTTCATTATTTCATCTATACTTATCTCGCTACCTCTTTCCTCTTCTTTCGGTGTTTCTACTTCACTTAGTACACACGTTGTCTCCTCACTCATAAACACGCTTTCAAAATATTCCTTCCATCTCTTTAAACTCAAAACTTCATCATTCAGAATATAGCCATTCTCGTCTCTTATAGCATTCATCATAGGCTGTTTTGAATGTCCCCTGGCAGTTCTTAGAAGTGAAATGTGAAATATTAAAATGTTAATGTTATGTTAAACTAGAAAATTTAAATTACACCAACATCGGTTGATTGGTTCGTGAAATATTCTATTTTGAACAAAGGAAACAAACGTAGTTTTCCAGGTATTCGAGCTCAAAACGTGATCATCATCATCATCACAGCCCTTCACAAGTCCACTGCTGAACATAGGCCTCCCCCAAGTAATGCCACAAAGCACGGTCCTGAGCCACCTGCATCCATCGACTTCCTGCATATCTTACCAGGTCGTCACTCCATCTAGTGGGGGTCGCCCTACACTACGCCTACCGGTACGAGGCTGCCACTCGAGAACCTTTCTTCCCCATCGGTTATCGGTTCTTCGAGCTATATGGCCGGCCCATTGCCACTTCAGCTTACTAATCCGTTGGGCTATGTCGGTCACTCTGGTTTTACTGCGGATATCCTCATTTCTGAGTCTATCACGCAGAGAAACTCCGAGCATAGCCCTCTCCATAGCTCGCTGAGCGATCTTGAGCGTCCTCATACGGCCAGCAGTGAAGGACCACATCTCTGATCCGTAAGTCATCACTGGCAACACGCACTGGTTGTACACTTTAGTTTTCAGAGATTGAGGTATACCTGACGAGAAGATGTGTCGTAATTTCCCGAACGCTGCCCAGCCGAGTTGAATCCGTCGATTGACCTCTCGGTCGAAGTTGGACTTACCTAGTCGGACTATTTGTCCCAGGTAAACGTACTCGTCAACAACTTCGAGCATAGTGCTCCCAACAACTACCGGCATAGGTGTGACATGGACATTAAACATGATCTTTGTTTTGTCCATGTTCATCTTAAGACCTATCCGTTGGGAGGCACTATTGAGGTCATTGAGCATAGTGCTTAAGTCCTCCAGCGATTCTGCCATAAGGACTATATCGTCGGCAAATCGAAGGTGAGTGATGTACTCGCCATTGATGTTAATACCATATCCTTTCCAGTCCAGTAGCTTGAAAACGTCTTCCAAAGCAGCGGTGAAGAGTTTCGGGGATATAACGTCACCCTGTCTTACACCTCTCTGCAGTTGGATAGGTTTCGAGCTCTGGTTCTGTACTCGGATAGCCATCGTAGCCCTACTGTACAAACACTTCAGCACTTCGATATACCGACAGTCAACTTGACACCGCTGAAGGGACTGCAGCACCGCCCAAATTTCGACGGAATCAAAGGCTTTCTCATAGTCCACGTACGCCAGGCAAAGTGGCAAATTGTACTCTTCAGTCTTCTGTACAATCTGCCGCAGGGTATGTATGTGGTCTATGGTACTGAAGCCTTTTCGGAAACCGGCTTGTTCGGGAGGCTGGAAGTCGTCGAGTCTGCGTGCGAGACGATTCGTAATGACTCTCGAAAACAGCACGTAGACGCGGCTCAGAAGGGAAATCGGTCTGTAGTTCTTCAAGAGAGCGTTGTCGCCTTTCTTAAAGAACAAGACCACTGCACTTCTGCTCCACGCCTCTGGAGTAGTGCCACCATGGAGGACGGAATTGAAGAGCTTCTGAAGGACTTCAAGTACCGGTGTTCCACCCGATTTCAGAAGCTCCGCTGTAATTCCGTCCTCGCCTGGGGCCCCGCCGTTTTAAAGGTGCTGGAGAGCCATTCTAATCTCGCTCAGACTGACGTCCGGGATATCATCGGAATAGTGTCGGATAAGACTTGCTCTTGGATCGTTACTCACACTTGCGTGTGGCTCCAACGATGATGTGTACAGCTGCCCATAGAACCTCTCAATCTCACTCAAAATCTCAGGTGTCCCGGAAACGATGCTGCCACACTCAGTCTTCAGCCTTGATAGTTGGCTCTTACGGGCAGACAGATCTCTGGCAAAGACTTTGGAGCCCTGGTTCCGCTCGATCGCTTCTTTAATACGAGCAGTATTAAAGTTGCGTAAGTCTCGCCGCATGCATTTGGAGATCTGTCTGTTCAGTTGCCTGTATGCTGTCAAATCTGTTGACGATTGCAGCCTCATCTCCCGTCTAACAGCCATGAGATTAAGAGTGTGATCGGAGAGTTTTTGTGTTCTTCTGCGGCGGGTCTTGCAGAACTTAGCTCCGACCGCATGGACAGTTTCCACGAGCTTGTCATTCATATCGTCCACTGCATTGCAATCTTGTAGGCACTGAAAGCGGTTGTGTAACTCGAGCTGAAAGTTTTCGGGATTCTGGATTAGAGCACGAGGGGGGACGGAGCGTTGACTTCATTAGACGAGACCTCTCCAACTTAACGTTTAGGTTCAGTGTGCCTCTAACCATTCGGTGATCGCTGCCAGTTTTCACCCTTGCGATCACTGAGACATCACTGAACAGTTGGCGTCTGGTCGTCATAATGAAGTCAATCTCGTTTTTTGTCGAACCGTCGGGGCTCGACCAGGTCCACTTCCTGTGGGGCCGCTTCTGGAAGAAAGAGTTCATCATAAAGAGTCCCTCTTTCTCCATAAAGTCGGCCAGCTGCTGGCCCCTTCCGTTCCGTTGCCCTACTCCAAATTTCCCTAACTTCAGCTCACCGCTTTCTCTTGTGCCTAGTTTTGCGTTGAAGTCTCCCATCAACACCGTGTAGTGGGTTTTGGAGGAATGCATGGCTTTGGAAATATCCTCATACATTTCCTCCACCTCCTCATCGGAATGTGCCGACGTTGGTGCGTAAACCTGTATGACCTTCAGCGAATACCGTTTGGTGATTCTGAGTATCAGGTACGCGACCCTCGTCGACACACTCCCAATCTTTACAACGTTGTTGACGAGAGACTTGTGGACGATAAATCCGACACCTCCTTGGGACAGATGGTCGCCCTCCCGGTGATAGAACAAGTTGCCGGATTCGAGAATCACCGTGTCCTCCCCCTCTCTTCGGACCTCGGATAATCCTATAATACTCCAGCGCAACTTGTCTATCTCTTCTTCCAGCTCCAGGATCTTCTCATCAGTCCTCAGTGTGCGTGCGTTAAATGTTGCCAGGTCGAGTCGTCGTAGGTGGCAACCGAACCTCCACCGGAGATTCTTAGCACCCCCTGCCCCGCCGTTACCATGGTCGCCACCGTAGCCAGGAATAGCGGGGCCGCCGGGGACTGGGGGCCGTCTATTTGTGTAATTGTTCATGGGGGGTATATTGCCATAGTTGCCACGCTTGGCGAGCGGGTTGGCAACCGCAGTTTTTTTTTGTCGTACAGTTGCTGTTATCAGGAAGATGCTGCTGCCCATCTCCTGCCTGTTTCCCTCTGTCGCCTTTTACGACACCCACGGGAAGATATGGGGTAGTGGATATTCTTAACCGCCACTACACGGCAAAACGTGATAATAAATGGTATTTTAAACTCTTTGATATTGAAATTACCGGAAATTCCAAAGCATGACCTGGAGGGTCAATCAATTTTTTAATAGGAAGGAGCAACTAACATATATTACACGTGGTAGCGTCCTCAGAGGTGACAACGCATACGCTTATTGATTATTAATCGAGGATAAATGTAGATGTCTATGAGCCACCACACCTACTTACCAACTGATTGACTGTGTGCTCGTTTGTCACCCTTATTTAATAAAAAACGTAAGTAACGACATATTTGGATACGTTTATAAATATTTATTTGTTGCGTTCAAATTATCAACCAAGTACGACTGGTTATTTTTGCGTCTGACAACAGCAAAAAAATTTAAAAATTAAGATACCGTAGCCAGTTCAGAAATTTTATCGTTACTTCTTGATTCAGTTTGATTCAAGAGGTTTTTGAATCGATACACTGGATCGATATAGTGTTCCAATTCCAAATCGACCTGAAAAGTCGATTTTGTTACTCGAGATAACCGATGTTTCAATTAATCGATTTCAGATCGACATGCATGCCTACCCCTACTATGATGTTTTCAGTGTTGCCAGGTCTAGAGGTTTTTCCTCAATCTAGGGGTTTCTGGAGGACGTTGAGGTTTTTTAGAGGTTTTTCTGAAGGTTTTTCAATAGTCTTACCAACTTCCGAATTCTTGTTCAAAACAGACAATGCCAACAATTCATTATCGATATGGTAGTATCACAATTAATTTGTCCGTCTTATATATTTTATCTTATTATTATAGAATTTTGTAACTTTTTCTATATTGATGTATTTAACCTACATATAAAATGTAATAGTGTTGGAGATTTAGATTTGTGTGTTTTGTTTTGTTGTTTTTTGCCTTAGTGACACAAAATTTTATTGAACAATTTTATTGCACACCTGTAGTACTGTCTATGTAGTGTTTCTTCCCCCCGCACCAAAAATGACAGACTTTTTTGTTCGTAGCATTAGGCGCATTACTCGTCCATTAGGTTGAATGGTCCAAGTACGTAGCTTGTATCTAGTAGAAACTTTTTATTTTTGATAAATCTGATTCACACGAAACTTGACCGTATAAAAATTCAGAGGTTTTTTATCCCCCTACATAGAGAAACTAGGGGTTTTTTGGAAAAAGCTACGGGGGAAGGTGAAAAAAATTCTGGCAACAATGGTTGTTTTCATACCAACCACTTACAACTAAACTTACTAAAGACAGCTGAACACGAAATAAAATAACAATTTAAAAGTCTTTCTTGTTTGTAGCAGTTTAGATTTTCCAGAATCGTTAGAGCTAAATTTTGCAACCACTTACCACTAAAGCTAAAGACAGCTGAACACGAAATAAAATAACAATTTAAAAGTCTTTCTTGTTTGTAGCAGTTTAGATTTTCCAGAATCGTTAGAGCTAAATTTTGCAAAGCAATATTTGACTATTTATTCGTGAAAACGGTGATTTAATGAAGTTTAGAAAAGGATAATCATGTCCGAAACATACGGTACACATTACGGTTTTGTGATACCCTATGGCGTATTTTTAGTTGGAATAAATTATTATTCCACCTGGAAATACGCCTTAGAAAACAATACTTTTCTCACTTTGTTTCAGAATATTTATTTAAGTTTTTAGTGATCGGAAGTGCTGGTACAGGAAAATCAAGCCTACTTAATAATTTTATTGGTAACAAATGTGAGTACCTACATGAAATCAATATAAAATAAGCCATATAAGTGTAATAATATGTTATAGGGTTATTACTGTATATGTATAAAGTATATTGAAATTAAAACATTATCTAAATAAATCGGTATTTCGTTTTAGTCAAAGAAGATAGGTGCCACACTATCGGTGTTGAGTTTGGTTCTAAGATAGTGAATATAGGCGGTAAATCGACAAAGTTACAAATATGGGATACAGCTGGTCAGGAGAGGTTCCGCTCAGTAACACGGTCATATTACAGAGGAGCAGCAGGTGCATTATTAGTGTATGATATAACATCTAGGGATCTTTTAATGCTCTATCCAATTGGTTAAGAGATGCAAGAACTTTAGCTAGTCCTAACATAGTGATATTACTGGTTGGTAACAAAAAAGATATAGAAGAATCTCGAGAAGTGACATTCACCGAAGCTAGTCAGTTTGCTCAGGAAAATGGTAAGATGTTTTAAAGCTGTTTGTTTTGTTTACTTAATTATATTGTAGGTTTATACATTTCTGTTTGTTTCAGAATTGATGTTCCTTGAGACTAGTGCTAAAACAGGAGAAAATGTTGAAGAGGCATTTTTAAAGTGCTCAAAAACTATTCTTGCAAAGATCGAAACAGGTGAATTAGATCCAGAGAGGATAGGTTCTGGTATTCAATATGGAACTGGCACAGCCAAAAGATTGACTGCACCGAAGAAACCTGCAAGGGCACCTTCAGAATGTGCTTGTAGAGTTTAATTATGTTTCATACAATTTTCACACCCTCATTTGTGATATATGTATGTAATCTAACTAACACAGAAGTTTCTAGCAGTACAACTGGAGGATGCCGTTAGGCGATGTGAGAGGAATGATCATTGGCAAACCTGTCCTGGCTTCTACGGTTGGAAATAACCTTTGTCCATGTGTATAAGATTTTTTTAGCGTATTTAATGTATAATAAACTCCCTAAGATCTTATTTTGGTTACTTTCTACTCAACTATATTTAAGTTTGAATCGATGAATTTTGAGACTGATTTTTTTATTCTCAGATAAAAGTTATTCATCAAATAAATTATAACCTGACTAAATAAAAAAGACAATTGAATTATTTTATTCATACAACCATAGTCTTTAATTTTGTTTGTATTGTATTTTATCCTCTGAGTAACTTATATCTAATGGTTGTTTATATCATTATGCTTTAAACCATGACTTGAACATGTATATCAAAACTCAGGTTATTTACTTTATATTGAATATTATGAAATAAGATTTCATTGTTTTTGATTATGGTATACCTAGTGGCAGTAAATTGAGGTGACAAGCATATATGATATGCACTTCAAGAACTATAAGAATTATCTTTGAACTATTAGTTAAAATATTTGTAACTTTATAGAATGCACTAAGTATTAATATAAGCAAAATTGTAATCTTAATGTTTATGAAGAGCACATTTTGGTGTTTAGTTTGTGACAATAAAAACTTTTATTGCTAAAAATATTTAGTTAATTTAATCAAACCCAAATATTTGTACTGTTTTGTTTTCTTTAGGCCTTTTGGGGTATTATGGATAAATAATACATTTCATACAGATTGTTCTCATTTATAGAAGTTTTGGGGTGCTAGAAGTTTAAACCAAGAGGCTTCAATTAAGTTTAATTTAGAACTAGCCGCCCGCCGGCTTTGCCCGGGTTGAACAATTACTTAAATAGGTATAATATATTTCAGATTTAGCTTAGTAAAAAGTAAAGTAAAGTAAAGTTACAGCCTATATATGTCCTACTGCTGGGCACAGGCCTCCCCTCATTTCTGAGAGGGTTTTAGGGCAAGGAAGTGTCCACCGCACTACCCCAATGCGTGTTGGCGAACTTCACATGTCTTAGAAATTTTTTTTTGTTATTCCTCAACATGCAGATTTCCTCACGATGTTTTCCTTCACCTTCCTTTACGTCAAAACCAATATGTTTGTATGTTTGGCCTTGGGATTTGTTGATGATGATGGCGAAATAAAATTTTATTGGAAACTATTCGCTTAAATTGGAAAGATAATAGGGATCTTGGGAATGCGGGAATATGAGTCAATGGACCTGCCGCTGGTCCTGTAAGAATAATGCTCTCAATCACATTATTACGTAGCAATTTTACTTGAAGTCTAGTGCGATTGCACAGATTAGGCGGATTCCGGTTTCGCAATAAAATTATTGGAATACCGGTTTTAATTTTTAGGGTATGAGGGGGAAGTCCTGAAGGGATAAGTGAGTTAAGGAATTCCTGTAATTAATGCACGGCGTCCTCTGTATCTAATACGGTATCAACGGATTTATATATATTCTTGATTACTGGTATTTTTTCTAATATTTGTTCATTGATATGATCAACAGAAGAATTTCGTGGCGAAACTACTCTCGCACATCCATGTGTAATCTTTTTGAGAAATATTCTCAATTCCTGGGTTTCACATTCAGAATAAAATCATTGAAACATGGAATAGACTTTCCTAACCTATTTATTAGCAGGCTTTAAGTACATCTGCACGTTTTCCTTTAGACACGCCGGGAAGAGTTTGACGAAAGTCACCGGCTAAAACGAAAGTGACTCCTCCCATAATTTTATCTTAGGTCTTTTAGAGTTCTGTCTACAGTTTCTATATGTGAGCAGTGCCTCATCGTACATTCGTCCCACATTATGAGACGGACATCTTGAAGAAGTCTGAAGAACATACGAATTCTTTCAGGAGAGAACTCAAAGGCAGTTTTTCCACCACTAAGATAAGTCGCGGCTATACCGGAAGAAGCCACCGCAAGAGCCAGTTCAGTTGATTGAATTTTGGCCAGTATTTAATTTATTAGGTAAGTTTTTCCAGTTCCACCGGGTGCGTCGATAAAAAATAATTAAAAGCCTTTTTTTTCAACGCAATTTTTTTGTAACAAACGAGCACACAGTCCACCTGATGGTAAGTGGTTGCTGCGGTCCATAGACATGTAATGTGATAAAAATTAAGTAAGCAATAAAATAGTCCCACGGGTGTGGAAATGTGGACTCGCTCCCACGGACGTGTAGAATTCGGCTTACGCGGTAATCCCCCCTTCGCGTGCGAACTGTATGTTAGGACATAAATTCCAACCTGCTTTCCTGACAATATACTTTGGGCCGTCTTACACGTAACATGCCTTTTATTTAAACACCCAGGAGCGCACAATATTACAGACATCTACATCTATCCTCGATTGCAAATAAAAACGCAGATGCGTTGTCACCCGTAAAAACTAAGATGGAGTGCCTCGTTTCCGGTAAAAAGGGTTTCCGGTTCTCTACACTCACCATACGAAACACAGCAGCATTAAGCTACTATTTTCGGCTGGTATTCTGTGAGAGCGTGGTCTTAATTCGGTACTAAATTTGGTATGTGAAAACAAATGTACTCATTAAATTCGTTCCAATCATGTAGTAATCCTTACAGAATCGCTTTCGTTGGTTTTCTGCGGTTTAGGCAGGCCAGTCTCCTAATATCTTTTCACTTAAAAGATAAATTTTGTCTTCTATTTTTATGTTTTCCACATGGGCCATGAATTATATTTTTAACCAGGATATCAAATAATAAGGAATCCCGCTGTGGATCTGGAAGCTCTACAGATATTATATTATCAATTTCGTCCGGTTTTATTTTGGTTCCAAGCCATAACGAAATATGCACATGAGGTAATCCCCTTTTCTGCCATTCAATGCTAAATATGTAAGCCTTTGTGAAAATGGCGGTTTTCGTTAAAAGTTTCATAAGTTTTTTTACCTTTAAATTAAAGACACGTGCCACAATGTCATGCCTATCGTTTTATCTTTGCCCGGGGAATAATTCCCTTTTAATTTCTGGCTATTCGGGATTACACGTGAACGTTTTAAACAAGTCAGGTCTACCAAAGTTATAGACGTATGTCATTGCATATTGCGTCTTTTCGTGCATACCTATATCTGGGAGAACCTGTGAATGTTCTGGTTGATATTAAGTATTGGCCAATATTTTGCGCATTCACGTTCTGATCTTGATTTACAGTATCTCTTAGATGGATGTAGTTTTCAGCTCTTAGTTTAGTTTGGTTTCTGCGAATAAAATTAAATTGTTCAGCTATCATCTTGGTCATCATATCAACTAAATATTGGTTAAATAAATTTCTGAAATGATGTAACGTATTCAATCTGTCTTCTGTAATCATAAGAATACGCAAAAAACTGCATGCATGTGACAGTCTCGTTACGTGCTGAATTTGCATGCAGTATGTTCAGACAGAAATAAACACTAAGGCGCTGTCCTATTGCCATTGCTCGCGCGATCATGCGTTGCGTCCGACGAAAATGATCGTGCGACCGTGCGCTCAAACATACTCATATCTACGGACTGTCCTATTGAACGTCGTGCGATCATGCGATGCGACTGAAGAAATCGCGCGAGCGCATTCATCGGACGACGAAATCGCATCGCATCATCGTGCGAGCGATGGCAATAGGACAGCGCCTAAGTATTATTAAATTCAATTATGTGATAAGCCGCACTAAAATGCAAATTCGCAAATTTAACATGACCGTCAACAACGTCTGCCCGTTCAGGTTGCTCACTTTGACACGTTTTCTCCCCCTCCGCATGTCGCAGCCCCTTTCCTCATCATCGCACCGCGCGCCGCGCCGACCGCCTTCATAATATACTAATTATTATTTCTTATCATACGAGTTTTTTTTTAATAAAAATCGTTATAGTGATAAAAAAGGTTATAGTGAGTTATCCTTAGAAGATAGACATATGCTGCCGCGGACTTTTTTTTAGAAATTTTTAGGAGGAACAATTCAGCCATACATTATTTTCATGCAACTTTAGCTATTAATACAGCGCACGCAGTGAAAGCTCTAACAGGCAAGACTTTTTCCGCCAAGTTGACAAATATCACTGATGAGACACATCAATCTGTGAGGCGGGACCTGCATCGCTCTAATGCAATTGCTATACACGCGGCAATAGAGCGGAACAAGGGCTCCAAAATCTATGCACGGGAGTTTGGAAGAAGTCACATAGCAAAACTCTAGACACATGATGGCAAAGTTCTCACGTCAAAGTCTGAGGTTTCTTTGGAGATCGAACACATTATGGCAAACTATACGCCTCACATAAGCCACAACCTGACCCTAAATGCGATGAAAGATGATGCCAGAGCCACGCTGACCCGCCACTATACCGACGAGTTGCCAGACATCTGCCTTAGGGAAATTGAGCTGGCCTTCTAAAGGCTGGGAGTCAACCCTTGCTAAAAGTGCTCTGTCATGTTTTTAACTGCATCTTACGTGATGGGAGAACTCCAATGGCGTGGAGCAGAAGCATCACAGTCTTGTTTCACAAAAAAGGTGACAAGACTATGCTGAAAAATTATAGACCCATCTCGATTCTGAGCCACGTCTATAAGTTGTTTTCGTAGATCATCACAAATCGACTCGCGCGAAGATTCGACGACTTGATTTTTGCAATATAGACCACATTCACACAATGTGGCAAATAATACAGAAGACAACAGAGTATATTCAGCTCCTGTTTCTTACATTTGCGGACTATGAGAAAGCATAGAATCAAATAAAAATTGATAAATTGACTACTTATCATTCAAAACAAGACTCTTAAGAAGTTTTGGAAAACCACGAATAAACTCAACGTTTGACAGTTAGTGACATGAAGCAAATTGCAGATCTTTTCAGGGATCAGTTTATGGTCACATCACCCCTAGGGCCGTCGTCACACCCCGTGTCCAATGCTGAGACCAAGCGTGAACTCAAAATGGTAGCGAGTGACAAAATGGTAGCACGTGTTTTTAGAACTATGGTTGCAGGTAAGTCACCAGGTCACGACGGTCTCAGTATCGAGACTTTAAATATGCTGGTGTGCACTTACTTAGAGTTATGGCATTATTATTAGAGTTATGTCATTATTACCTATTTAATGTTTGTGTCTCGCATACCTACTTGCCTGCCGACTTAATGAGGACTTCAGTTGTCCCCATTGTAAAAAACCGTACTGGGACGTATCAGAGAGATCGAACTATAGACCAGCATCCTTGGCAACGACAATAGCCAAGATATTTGACAGTATGCTTAACTCTATTTTAGAAAACCACTGTATGCTACATGGTGGCCAGCACGGCTTCACGCGTGGTCTATCAACAGAAACAGCAATATAGAGTTTAAAGCATACTGTCAAATATTACACGGACAGACGCATCCCCGTGTACGCCTGTTTCCTAGATCTGAGTAAAGTTTTCGATCTTGTCTCGTACGACATCTTATGGCGTAAGTTAGAAGGCGTAGGTTTACCTTGTGGCTACACCGATTTACTCAAGTATTGGTATAGTAACCAAGTGAACTATTTGAGATGGGCGAGTGAGTATTCCGAGCCGTACAGGATGGAGTGCGGGGACAGGCAAGGAGGGCTGACATCGCCGAGGCTCTTCAACCTGTATATGGACGCACTGATTCGAGATCTCAGCAGCATGCGCGTTAGCTGCCATATCTGCAAGGTATGTGTAAACAATATCAGCTACGCGGACGATATGGTTCTGCTGGCACCTTCAGTTAGTGCGATGAGAGCTCTACTCGGTGATTATGAAAAATTCGCTGTCTCACATAGTTTACTATACAATACCGAAAAGTCGCAGTTCGTGGTATTTAAGGCTGGCAGTGAATGTCCTAGTGTGGGAGCTATAAAGCTCTATAATGAACCACTAGAACGGGTCTATAGTTTAAAATATCTTGGACATATTGTGACTGACAGCCTTAAAGACGATGAAGACTTTGATAGAGAACTTAGGGCACTGTCAGTCAGGGTGAATATGTTGGTTGCATAGATTTGGTCACTGCACTGACGCTATCAAGATCACACTTCAAAGCATATTGTGCGTCATTTTATTCTTTCAGTTTATGGACCAACTACACCAAAAAGGCTTATAGTGCCCTACGTACTCAATACAACAAGCTATTCGGGGCGCTGTTGCGGCTGCCGTGCTACTGTAGAGCGTCTGCGATGTTTGCACTGGCGGGTGTGGATAGTTTTGATGCAATAATCTGAAAAAAGACTGCATCTTTGCTAAACAGAGTGCGCGGCAGCGGACACAGTGTGCTGAGTGAGATTGCCGACAGTGGGGACTGTCCACTGATCAAAAATATGTTCTCCAGGACCATGTCCTGCTTAATAATTAAATATTAAAAAAAAGTATAAATTATATTACCAACATAGATGTAAGTTTTTCTCTACTAACAATTCCTATGGATTCAAGTTGTCCGAAATAAACAATTTTTATTTGTTTTATTTATTTAGAGCCTTTGACTGCATTGGAATTTGGGCTGTTCTGGATTCCTTGCAGCGGTGCCAAATTAACTGGCAGTGCTGAGATGGCTTTACAGTACCACCAGTACGATGTCCATCCACGTACAGGTCAGTCAAACAAAACCAATCCAGTTGCATCGCGGAGTTAGACAGGGGGATGTTATATCCCCTAAACTGTTTACAAATGCACTGGAAGATGTTTTTAAGATGCTAGACTGAAAATGCCGCGTGCATTAATATAAACGGTGAGTACATCTCATACTCTCTAGTATATACACAGTAGGGATGTTGCGAATATCCTCATCCGCATCCGCAAATGCGGAGCTTCCGCATAGATTTTGACTTCTGCATCCGCATCCGCAATAATCGATGCGGATTTTCATGCGGATGCGAATGTAATACAAGTTGTGACAAGAAAGAAATGAACGGGGCCAGCAATGGCGCGTACCGTTTGCACGTGACAAATACCAATGGGAGCGAAAACATTGGTGGACAAGTTCCGACGCGTTTCTTGTGGTGCCAATGCACCACAAGAAACGCGTCGGAACTTGTCCATTTGTCCATTGTTTATTGTAAATAAATCATAACATGTTTGTTTGCGCTGTGGATTACTTGTTGTGTGGATCATTGTGTGTACTTAAATAATTGTTTATTGGGAAATCGTCAGGTAAATGCCATTATGGTACACCGGTAATAGGTTTTACTGTAGGTAAAGCTTATCATTTTAAAACAATTTTCTTTATTTATCTAGTGAGGTTCCCGTTATTGTTAAATTATCTTACACGTTAATTAATAATGTCACCACCGACACAAAGTAATATATGAAATTATTTTGAACCAAATGAAGAGGACCTTGATAAGACTGATTGCAAAATATCCAATAAAAACTACTCTCGCAAGGGCCGAACCACCTCTTCTTTAAAAATCATCTAAAGTCGATGCACCCAGAAGAATTTTCAGTAAAGAGAAGAGTAAAGAAAATCAATTACAGAAGATAAAATCTTCGCTTTTTTAGCAAATAATATAGTCTATAAATTTATCATAATATCATTATTTAAATAGGTAGATATATGTGCTATACGTCACTTATTAATATGAAAATTAGTAAGTGAAGTTAAAAAATATAGAAGCATTATACTTAATACTGATTTTCATTAATAAAAATGTTGATAATTACTTTATCATTAGGTTCACTAACTAATATGAAAATTAGTAAGTGAAATACTTAAATAAAAATTGCAGAATTATACTTAATACTAATTTTCATTAACAAAAATGTTAATAATTACTTTATCATTGTTTTAATTTTTCATTCATATACTATATTTATATAAGATCTTAAACATCCGCATCCGCGTATGTGAACCTTCAAAAATCCGCATTCACATCCGCGGATGTGAAAAAATCGGCATCCGCAACATCCCTGATACACAGTAATCTACGTCTCATACTTACGTTTCGCTGACATTGACTTATGACCGAACAACCAAAACGGACCAGTGCGCTGGCCATAGTGGAAAGTAATATATCGTACAGCGTCCAAAAGCCTAAAATTACAGTTTAGAGCCAACGCGACTCGGTCGACAGTGGTGCGCGCGCAAGACAGATTTGCCTGTCATAAATAGGTATGTCTAGTTGCGTGGTAAAAGGGTGCAAAAATCACGATACAAAGATTAAATAAGAACATGGGATATCGTTTCATCGGTAAAATAATCTTTTATTCATTGTGTTAATATTAAATTATTATATAAACGCATTTTTAAAGTTTTATTTTACAGATAGTTTAGTTACGTTACCAAGATTAGGCCAGGGTTTGATTCAGACCCTCTAAAATATTGTACATGGAAAATAAAATTAGGTATACTATTTTTCAAAAATTATATCACGTTTGACGTTTTATGTTTCTTTTTTCCCATGTGGCGGGATTTTGGCGTCACGCTAGTTCATAAGAGATAGCTTGATCTCTGCGACAGCTGTCAGTAAAAATCACGCCTATGAAGTCCTGAATTTCTTAGTAGTACAGACAGTCAATGTCATACTTTATGGGCATGCCGACCTAATTAGGTCGCATGCCCATAAAGTATGACATTGACACTTGACAGGTACTGTCTGTACTACTAAGAAATTCAGGACTTCAGGGCGTGATTTTTACTGACTTGCAGATCAACCTATCTTTTATGAACTATAGTTTATCTATACGTTTCGTTTATCTTTAATTTCAGCCTCAACAACTATCATTTCTGGCAATGGATCATTTGTCGGATGTATTGAAATCTTGCTTCCCCGATTCAAAAATAGCGGCTGACTTAGATATAAAAAGAGACAAATGTACAGCAACTGTGAAAAATGTGATTGGTGAAAGTCAGAAAGAGTACTTAGAGAATATTTTGAAGCTGCCGACGAGTCTACAGACATTGCATCCTGCAAAACAATATACATTGTGTTAGGTATTTTGATAAAAAGTACAAGGAAATTATAACATGCTTAGGTATGGCAATTAGAGCCTCTGCACGAGAAAAGTGTTACAGGAGAAACGTCGTCACGAGGATGTACTGCTGAATCACTTTACTTAACCATTATTGAAACATTCACTCAGCGTAATGTGCCCTTAGAAAATATTATCGGTTTCGCATCAGACGGCTGTAATGTGATGATGGGTGCTCACAACTCAGTCGCCAGTCGATTACGATCTGCTTTACCTGGTATACAAATAATAAAGTGCATCTGTCACTCCATGCACCTGTTCGCAAATGAAGCATGTAAAGAAATACCACGACGTTGTGAAGATTTGGCGCGAAATGTGTATGCAGTTTTCAAACATAGTGCCAAAAGGCAAGCAGAGTATGTTGAATTTTAAATTTTTACGAATGCAAAAATGCATAAATTGCTACATCTATCTCAACCGCGATGGTTATCGCTACTATCTGTTGTAAATAGATTGTTAGAGCAATGGGATAGTTTGAAATTAGTTTTTGCTCAGAAAAATGGCTTGAGGAACGCATCATAGCTGCAGAGCTGATTTTTCGCGAATTACATGACGATTTCGTAAAACTATATATTTTGTTTTTACAATGGATATTGCCTAAATTTGTAAAACTCAATGAGTATTTTCAAGGATCGGATGCCAGATTGATAGAACTCGACGATAACATTAAATTTCTCTACAAAGAGATCTTGCAATGTTAAATGTTCAGAGATTATGTTAACCAGACGGAAATATATTCTATTAACCCAGAAAATTCAGAGTATTTTCTTCCCCAAATATACATGGGTGTTAAAGTCCTCACTGAAACTAAAAAACCAAATATTTCAACCCAGAAATACATGCTAAGTGAATTTAATTTTTTGCAAGGAAATCCGAAATAGATACGATTTTTCAGATAAGATACTTCCACTTCTTAAATATTTGTCACCAAAAGAGGCTGTGAGCCAGTGTCAGAGAAACTTTTCCGTCGTTGTTGCCATTTACCACGAATTGATGACGAGTGGAGGTTGCTACCAAACGTAAACAAATTTTCAGAATTAGAAATAGACACATGGAAAGTACACGAATTTTGGGCAAATGTCCAAGATACTACAGACTGCAAAATATTATGTCTACCATATAGCAATGCAGATTGCGAAAGAGTTTTCAGTGAAGTAAATAATATGAAAACAAAATCCAGAAATAAATTGATAACATCCACTGTCAACGGAGCTCTATTAACAAGACAAGCGGTTAAAAATCACGGAGGTTTCACGAAATTTCAAGTGTCAAATGATATGTGTAAGAAAATAAAAAGCAAAGAAAAATACTCATTGCATAGACAAGCGAGTGATGTTTTCGAATCAATCAGAAACCTATACGGTAAAGATATTTCAGATTTTATGTGATTTCTTTAATTATTCGTAGCAATAAATACTTTACGGCAATTTCGTGTATTTTTTCATAAATACGGCAATTTACGATTTTTTTACAGTCGCAACGCTGGTAAGCAGTAATCTATGCTGGTAAGCTTATCTATGTTCAGTACCATAGTTCAGTACGCTCCGGTCCGGCCGGTCCGGCCTCCGGTCTCCTTCTCCGGTCCGTCCGGTTCGGCTCCAACGATAGGATGTATCACTTTTTATCGCCACCGCTAGCGTTCGGTTAATTCACACCGATAGCGTCAACTAGTGCAGCCAATGTCCCGATTTGCGCCCGAGTTTTAAACATTGCGCGTAATGTGTTGGCATTGTCAAGATACAGACATCAATCGTGTTCACTCGTGTTTTTTTCTCACTGCCTGATGCCTATCGTCGTCACTATGCATCAATGTAGTTAATTCGACAATCATTTAAAATGATTTTATTCTATTAGGTATTAGCAATCAGTACAGTACCTAACTTACATGCTGCTTTTTAGATAAGTACATTTAATAAAATGCAAAAGTCTTGTGGAAAAGTTCTTCCACTTGTCAATTTCTTCAATCGGTTGTTGATACTTTTGTTTTCAATAAACAATGTAACATTATACGTCCGATGCAAGGATTTTATATGGGCTATCAAGGTGTGAGGTATTAAAACCGTTTGATATGCATGGACATGTGCTTTTTATATTGTATGATGTAGTTTTATTAAAAGGATTTTTTGAAGTGCATAAGTTGTGAGTTCATTAGCTTTATTACTATTTTCAGAATTATATTATGTAGAAAGTTCAGAGTCTGCAACTCAATTATTCGTTCATTTGATCAGACCTGAATAAAAATTGTGTCAAAAAGACCTGTATAATAATAGCGACCACAATGGCTACAAGAAATCTGCTTTTTGTAGCCATTGTAACTGTTCCGATCTTAAAACCAAATTCCCGATTTTTACCTGGCCACACTAACGGACACGAATGAAGGCGCAACACAATGCAATGAATGATACTTTGTTAAAAGATATTACATAAACATACGTAAACACTCACGCCTGTCACCCAGAGGGGTAGGCAAGACTACGGACTTCCATTTGGCACGATCCTGACATACCTCTTTCGCCTCCTTTACATCCATATATCTACTACTAGTACTTCTACTGGCCCCTTTTCAAAATATCGCCAATTTGGTCGATAAACTTTTTCTAGGGCGTCCCTTCCCGACTCGGCCGTTCACATCTGCCATATAAATTTGCTTTGTCACTCTTTCCTCATTCATTCTTTCTACATGACCAAACCACCGAAGCATTCCTTTCTTAATCCTGGTCACAACATCATCTTGCATACCACATTTATCTCTTATCACGCAATTTCTCACCCTGTCATTCAGATTCAACCCTAGCATACTCCTTAAAGACCGCATTTCTACAGCATTTATTCTACTTTCGTGCTTCTTCTGCCACACCCAGCTTTCACTACCATACATTAAAGTAGGGACTAACAAAGCATTATGAATTGCCATACGTGCCTTTTTTGACACATTCTGGTTCTTCATAATAGAGTGTAGTGCCCCATTCACTCTATTCCCTGTATTTACTCGTCGTTCTATATCCCTATCATATCTACCATCCCTGCTAAAT
Source organism: Parnassius apollo (assembly GCA_907164705.1). Classification (NCBI taxonomy): domain Eukaryota; kingdom Metazoa; phylum Arthropoda; class Insecta; order Lepidoptera; family Papilionidae; genus Parnassius; species Parnassius apollo. The sequence goes on from CAJQZP010001196.1 coordinate 7,199,040, forward strand.
ACACATCCCAAATACACAAACTCATCCACTTGCTCAATTAACTCTACTTCTATTCTTATTTCACATACCGTTTTGCTTTCTTCTCTTTCAAAAACCATCACTTTCGTCTTACTTGCGTTCACTTTCATTCCCCTTTCTTTTAATTCCCAGTTCATTAATGTAACCATCATTTGCAACTCAGCCGCCGATGACGCAAATATGACTTGATCATCGGCATACAAAAGGCATTTGACGGTTAACTCGCCCATTCTTAACCCACATTCTTCATCTTTCAAAGTTTGCAAACACCTGTCCATAAATAGGTTGAACAGCCAAGGGGAAGTTACACAGCCCTGTCTGACACCTTTTTGGATGCCAAACCAGTCCGAGTAGACCCCATTGATCCTGACACAAGCACTAGAGTCCCTATAAAGAGACCTTAATGCCTGTATCAAACCAGCGCTCAACCCGAAATGAGTTCAGTGTTTGCCATAACACATTCCTGTCCACTCTGTCATAAGCCTTTTCCAAGTCCATGAACGCACAAAAAACTTTCTGGTTTTTGGCCAAAAACTTCTCCGCAATCATGCGCATGGAAAAGACTTGATCTGTACACCCCATTTCCTTTCTAAAACCCGCTTGCACATCCCAAATTTTTCCATCAGATTCTTTCATAACTCTTTCAATTAACACCTTAGCATACAGTTTACCCACAATACTAAGCAAGCTGATACCACGGTAGTTTTTGCAGTCCTGCTCTGACCCTTTCCCTTTATATATTGGTACTATAACTGCTTTACACCAGTCATCCGGTATCCGTTTTAATTCCCAACATAAATTAAACAAGGTGTACAGCAGGCCTGCCACCACTCCCTCTCCAGCCCTTAGCATCTCGAGTGATACTCTATCATATCCAGCTGCCTTACCTGCTTTCATGCTTTTCATTGCTTTCATTATTTCATCTACACTTATCTCCATACCCCTTTCCACTTCTTTCGGAATTTCTAGTTCATTTAATTCAGACGACTCTTCACTCATAAACACGCTTTCAAAGTATTCCTTCCATCTGTTTAAATTCGAAGCTTCATCATTCAGAATACATCCATTCTCGTCTCTTATAGCATTCATTATAGGCTGTTTTGTATTTCCCCTGGCAGTTCCTACGAGTTTTCAGAACATTTTTATGTTAGCCTGGAAATTATCAGATATCCTTCTATCATTCTTATCCGTTCTTTCTTTCTTTTTCCTTTCAACAACTTCTTTTACTCTCTTATTTAGACGTCTAAATTATGCCTTTTTTCTTTCAATCTCATCATTCATACCAGAAGAATTACCAGCTTTGGTTGCTAGTAAATCTAACCATGCTTTCTTCTTTGATTCAACTTCCACCCGTACCTCATCATCCCACCACAACGTATTACTTTTCCTTTCATTTGTTCTCTTACACCACATACTTCAGTGGCGGCATCCACCAAACCTTTCTTAATATTGTCCCACACAGTATTCAAGTCTAAATCATTCATACACAACTCATTCAAACATCTAATATTTCCTCTCAGTCTACATTTATACTTCTCTTTCACATCTTCATCTTGTAACTTCTCTATTCTTATACGCTGTAACGCAGTGGTAGACACAGATGTCCGATGCCGCCAACGCTTGAAAAGACCATTAATTCGACATAAGACCAAGTAATGATCCGTCCCTACGTTGGACCCCCGGTAAACCCTTGTATCTACGACTGCGGTCCTCATTCTTTCATCCACAATTACGAAATCTATCATGCTTCTATCATCACCTCTTTCCCATGTATACATGTGAATCTTCTTATGACGAAAAAAAGTATTCGTCACAAAAAGATTCTTTTCCACACATACGGTGAGGAGGTCTTCACCATTCTCATTTATACTTTCATCACCAAACGTTCCCAATATCCTTTCATAACCAGACCTCTTCACCCCAACCCTTCCATTAAAGTCTCCTAATATAATAATATTTTCATTTTCCTTACATTTTGTCAACACCATCCTTACCATGTCCCAAAACTGCTCTCGGATGTAAGTGGGCTTAGACATGTCTAGGGGCGTACACCCCTAGCAGGAACAGCTTCTTTAAGCCCACTTTAATTCGTATCCATAGCAGCCTCTGGCTTACACATTCATACTCTTTCACACAATGACCCATTCTTTCTGAAAGGATGAAACCGACACCCTGGCATGCCCGTTCGGTCTCGTCTGCGCCAGACCAATACGCGGTATACGTGCCATGTGCAGTGGCATCTTTCCCGTTTCATTCACACATAACACATCTATTCCTCTGTCATTCATCATTTCGCATACTTCATCCATCTTATCATTCATTCCTCCACATACATTCAGCGTAGCCAGACGGGTTTCCGCAATCCACTTTTCGCCCCTCCGGGAGACAGAACGTGACGGGTGGCGAACCTCGTCGCCGGTTTTTCTCCCGGAGATTCTTCGCACCCCTGCCCCATTGAAGGGGCGCCGGGAACTCGGGGCCTTTTCTTTTATTTTCTGAGTCATGGTGCGAACAAGGGGTGGTGGTAGTATTTACTCCGCTACCATACGGCGAGGAGCCGAGTCTATTTTTTGCGGCTTTGTCGCTCGTTTAGCACCACCCGGGGGACACGTGTAGGGTGGGCCTAGGATTAGGTGGTCGAAGCCTACGGACGCGAGCGACTCATCCCCTCATCCCCCTAAATTATATTATTTATTTAATTATTAATAATTTTATGCGTTTATTTAATAGTAAGCGATTTATAATAAAAATATTTATCACAATAAAAGATATATTTGAAGGCTCCGTGGCGGAGTGGCTTAGCAATGAGATAATAAACTCTATAAGGGCCGCGGGTTCGATTCCAGCTCGGAACAAAAATTTGTATAGCTACAAATAATTGTTCCGTGTCTGGATGTTTGTCCTTGTGAAAAAAAGATATGAGCCGTGGTAGCTCAAGGGCGAAGTGTTCGCCGTAAATGCGAGCGACCCGGTTTCGGTCCCCGCCGACATGAATGAAATTGTTGTTTGATGAATTATGTTTACATTATGAAACAGAATTAAAGTATATCAAACGATATCTATTTTATATAATACATATTTTTTTATTCGAACATATATTACTTACCACTTTCTAGTTGTTACCTTGACGTTGTGACACAGCAGAGGCGGCGTAAGGCGTGGGCGACGTGGGCCGCCGCCTACGGCCTCGCGATTCAGGAGGCCTCGCGCCCTGGAGGTTTATGCATTACTTAAAACCGTAAACGCGCCGAAAAAATTTCATTGTCATGAATCGACATTATTGACATAACTAAGTATGTTTTTATTCAGTCTAGCTACATTACTTTGTCTGGTATTTAACAGTTTATTGAAAAAAACTGTTACGAACTGCCAAAAGAATTTAAAAATAAAAGAGTAGACAAAAAGAAAAAGATGTTGGATTATGAAGGCAAGGTCGGTATTAAACAGAGTTTTTCAACACCATGCTTGTTTAATTATAACATAATATATGGATTTGAGATTTATGGCTTTAAACCCACATTATGAAAATTTTGGTTTCCTTTATGATTTAAACAAGTTAAAAATATTCCAAACCATCTAATATTAAAATAACTGTCAAGATTTACACACAACCCTGCGAGTGGGTGAAAACAGTGACTTTCAACCTTACGAAGTATGTGAAGAATTACAATTAGTGATCCCTAATTTACCTAACTTCGTAACAGATGTGAAACAGCTTCTCCAATAAGTTACAGAAAATAATTAAAAAAAATATACCCAAACATTTATATCGTCATTTAACAATCCCGATCGGTACAACCTCCGCTGAAGGAAGCTTCTTAAAATTAGTACTCATTAAAAATTATCTCAGGAATGCAACGTCACAGAAAAGACTTTCAGCGTTGAAAGTTTTATCTATCGAGTCAGAAATAGCATCCAAGCTGGATTATGACGCTGTAATTAAAAAATTCAGCAGGATACAAAGCAGAATATCTGTTTCTTCATTTTTCTTTCAAATTGTTTGTTGTTGGTACTTAATGATTTTGTAAAAATAAAAATTTCATAATGTCAAGTGTTTTGTTATTCATTTTATATAATTCGTCTTCTTGCGCGGGCAGAGGGCCTCGCAAAATGTATCTTGCCCACATAAAATTTAGGTCTTGCGCCGCCATTGGTGACACTACTCAATAGAGTAAGAAAGAAAAGCCGACTTCAATTTACTAAAAGAATAAAATAATTTTTATACAGATTATTACTTCAGATATCGGGACTAAATCGGATATTAATTCACCTATACACTAAGTCTCAGCACCGATCTCATAAGCTATTATGTGGAAATTATTTTATTCTTTTAGTTCCAAAAGTATCAAGAGAATTCGTGCTAGATGCCACTAGTAGCCTTGCGTTCGCCCCACCTCGCGCGGTCACGCACACAGAGAGAAAATTGTTGTGTGCGTCAATATTACGCCGTTCCAGAGCGATCGCGTAAATTTTGACTTGCGCATATTTGAATATACGCTCTTAAACAATAGTCACTCCCTGTGCTTCATTCGTATGTTTGTCGGTACGATACTATCCAGAAGTCGGTGTGCAATGGATCATGTTTAAGAAAACTGCAATAGTTATTTATAAATTTATTGTTGAAATACATTTAAGTGACTATATAAACATGGATCTTAATGTCAATTGTTCTAAAAGGACTCCACGGTTATTCTTAAATAAAAAGATCGTGACGTTGCGTTCACTGAAAAAATAACCACATTTAAACTTTGAAGATGATTCCGACATTAATATTATGAATAAATTAAACAACCGCGCAAAGGAAACTCCAAGTGAATGCCTAAAATAAGTCCAGCTCATGGCTTCACAATGTTATAACTATTTACATCATTATATGGATACATTACATTATATTCCATGTTTATCCGCTGTGATATGTACATGTGAGTATATGTACGTTTAGATGAAAAGGTACGAAACGTCCAAAAGATTCAAATTCATATTATTTATAGGTCTATCCGCATACCTATGGAATGTTAGCTACATGCCTTTTCAAAATTAAGAATAACAGTGACCTGTTATTCTCGTGGAGCATTTTCAGGTTTATCTACTTCTTTTTTTTTATAATATCATGACTCCAGAGTATGACTGGACTGTTAAGTTAAACTTGTAAGTATATTTAAAACACATAATAAAGTATTCGACGATCGTTGTTTACAAGTTTGAGCGGTAATTATAATAGATTTGTAATGATTGTAAGATTTTTTCACATCATGTTATGTATGACAATTTAGTATTGATTTAATTATCAGTAATATTATTTCTTGAGATAAGTTCAGACATTACTTTGCATGCAAAATATATTACATAAGTATAATATATAAGTATAGCTTAAGTACTTTACATTTTTCTGTTTTCAGTAATTGTAGCATTAAGCAAGTCACACACTACGCAGATGCGATAAGATATCTATATCTGAGCGCATGTCTTTCAATATAGCTCTCTATGAAATTCAATGAATTAACACATAGAGCAGATAATTCATATTTTATCGTTAAGTATCTGTAAGCACCGACATATATCGAAAGATGGTGGAAATATTATCTGCTCATACACACAACATATGCAAATGCAAATATGGCAGAGGATTTTATCTGCAGATAAATACAAGATGGTCGCTAAAAATGCGATTAAACTCGCCTCGGTCCTTTTTAAGTTTAATATGACGTTCTATCCAAATTGTTCGCTTTTTAGTAAATGCTAATGTAACACGCGCATCAAAATCAAAATCTGAATCCACTTTGACGAGCTTTCTAGCAAATCTAGAAGCAATATAGGGCTAACTCATTGTATCTAATACTCTGTTTATGCAATCAGATCCCAAAACACGTCTAGTAAGTCTGAAGGATTTCGAGTGAAACATTCCATATCATTCGTATAAGTATTATCGTATTTGCAGATAAATCAGTTTTTATGTGCAGATAAAATGTTATCGTGTCTGCGTAATCTGTGACTCGCTTTATACAAAGCTGTACTATATTCTCGGGTATATGCCATTGAAATTTTTTCTCACAAAAAGATTTTGGAGGAGTTTGTTCGGCGAATTGTGATTAAGAGTATCAGTCGCGTTTCTACTGCCGGTCAGTGCAGTCGCTTCATAATTATGTGGCGGCTCTAATGCCGAACCTACAATATTTTCGCAGCGTAAGCATACCAACTGCGCGAAAATAATTCGAAATGGCGTGTCAACCTAAACGATCCGATACCGTCGTAGTGAACGAGTTCCTGGCCTTTGTTCAACAAAAATTGCACGTCATGGACCAGGTGTCCCTGGAGCAGATACTGATGACCAGCTTCATCGAGGACGAGATCATACAAGCGAAGAAGGTGTTAGCAGATTCAGCCGTGACCCAAATCCGTCTTATCACACGTCATAGAGATGGACGCGGTAAGAAAGACCTGCAAAACATGTTCAGACTGTTCAATGAGACTGATCCTGATGACATCCCAACTTTCGTCGCGCGTGATCTCAACAAGCTGCCTCCCGTGACGTTCGATCACGTAGACGTGACCAGATTGTTGAAAGACATCACCACGTTGAAAGCCGAAGTCACCGACCTCCGTTTCAAATTTGAAGAATCGGAACGAGCCGCAACAGAGCTGAAGAACGAAGTCACTATGTTGCGCAGCATAATTGCAGCATCTGCGAATTCACCGCCGTCGCATAATGTAAATACGACACGCGGTAATCGTAATAGTAGTCATATTTCACCGATGATTGCGACTCCGTCACGCGATATCGTCTGTCAGCGGGTTGATGACCGTGAAACTAGGGCGACCTCGGTCGTCACTGCATCACCAGCTCAGCCCTTGACTGAACCCTTGAGTACTCCTCCGCCGAAGCCAACCTGTCAACAAGGAAAGACGTTTGCAGATGTTGCTCGAAAATCTTCGCAACCCTCATGTGGTCGAAAACAAAAGGATGTGGATGTAAAATCAGTTCCTGTGGTGACCCAAAACAAGAGAGAGAATGACGGGTTTACTCTTGTTGAGAAGAGACGTCGGTCGAGACCCGTCTGTAACCAGCGTGGGACCGCCAAAATAAACGCAAGTACAACTCTGCGTATTGAGGAGCCCACCATACAGCTCTACATCTCCCGTTTGGACAAAAGTACGTCGGGAGAAGACGTCCTGCGTTTCGTGGAAGAACGAAGCCGATGCCGCATAGAGGATCCGATCTCTTTACATTTGCAGCGTCTGGAGTCTAAGAGGTCCACGAACTTCAAATCCTACGTACTCCAGGTTCCTGCAAAATACAAAGAGACATTCCTTGCTCCCGATTTCTGGCCCTCTGGGGTAGTGTTTCGCCGATACAGGGACGCGCCAAAGAAGAAAGTTCCCTAAATAGTGTTATATTTACATTTTATATATATTTTTAGGTTAAGGTATATATTGCTATGGGCCAATGTTCTTAATTTTTAAGTCCTTGATGCCTGAAATAAAGTTATTGTATTGTATTGTATGTCACGATATTTAACAAACAACTGACGCGTTAAGTCTATACCCACTATAAAACCCACAATTCTCAAGGTGCAACATTACTAACTATAAATATATACAATGTTTGTTAATATATCGTCGATTTATGTTCCTTAGTTTTCTTTAGATTAACACAATAAGCAAATAAGTATGTTTTAAATTTTTGAGTTATCTTTGCATGTTGTGATGATATAATTTTAAATTTCGAATGATTAATGTTCTGTAAAATTGGTCTTGCGGTTTGCAATAGGGTTAATCCGTTATATAAATTAAGTAGAAACTATTCCTTAGACAAAAAATAACACCATAAACTTACTATAAAAACACAAAACTATCCGTTACATATAATGCAACAACAAAGTTATGAATACGCGTTACTTAAAATAAAATGCACCTATTTATAACTAGGAACTATAATGGGTGTGATATTGATTGAGATACAGCTAAATTCTATGCAGAGACAATTTACTAGCTTTAATTTGATAATTTTTTTTACTACCGGTATTTTTACAAAGTAGCTTTCGTTGGTAGTTTATTTTCAAAAATATCATTTATAAAAAAATATGCTGCAATTAAGTTTTACGTCATTAAATAAACAATGAAACCAAAACGTAAACAATGCTACAATAAATCCTAGCTCTATCACAGTGAAACATTTAAAAACACTCACTTAAGTCTCCTAAATTCAATTCGATCACGCTTGTTGTGTTTGCAACAAGTCGATAACAAAACTGAATACCATATAATATAATATAGCTAACAATTATTTAATAGAATCCTGACAAACGAAATTATAATAATATTCAAATTATTAATATTTCACATAGATATCGAAACAATTAAACATCTAACTGTACAAGTTATTGCGAATTTAATGATCCTTAAATGGAATGATCAAATTAATGGAAGCTAATGAATGCAAACTCGTACATACCTCACGCAAACGGATAATAACAGCATTGCTGAGATTCTTACGTGCATTGCTATCAGTACAAAGTTGTCTAATGTGATGTTGTTGCAAAAAGTTAAACGTATTTTATTTGTACAAAGGATGTATAATTTCGGTCTTGTATTAACATTGGTATAAAACGTGTATTACGTAATTACCTCTATATAATATATATTAATAAAATAATTGTAATTGCATGTAAAAAATTTCATCGTATTTCCAAGTATTTTTGCCGATCTTTATCTAATATAAAGATAATTATCTTTTTGCATAATTTTTTTATTTCTTTCTATTACAGAAAATTCATAATTTTATTAATTACTTAACATATTATAATACATTAATTATGTAATAAAATTAAAATAATATAACAAATGTGATTAGTCACTGAAAACAAATAGTTTGGCAAAACTGCTGCGTGCTGGTGTGAACAATTACGAACAAATGCCGCGTGGTTAAACTTTTAAACAGACTGACAATAGGATCAATTTGTGTTCAGGATATTGAGTTAATATACATTATACATTCTTTCAAAAATCAGTCTTGTGATACTAATTCAAAAACGATAAACGTTAATATAAAGTATACCATGTTGATTAAAAAGTATATATACACTTCAAGATTTAGGCGAGGCAAAAAGCGCTCATTGATAAATAAGGATAAATTCCATTTATTAATTGTAACAAGTTTTAATTTTACCTAAAATAGGATTGTTGTTTGATTAAAAAAAACACCTTTGTCTTACCCAATTAAATAAATGTGTCCAAACATTCTCATTCTTGCAGTATTTATACTTAATAATCATCAAATTGTAGCACAGACAAAGATATCGTGTTAAGTAACCGATATTTAAGATTTGTGACTAGACTAAACTAAGATCATAATTCAATAAGTACGCACGAACCCCCGATCGTAAATAGTAAGCATCCGCTAATAATATAAATAATGAACGTAAAGGCCCAACTGCTAAACGGTTACCAGTTTGGTTTTAGCATATTGGTACTAATATGTTTATAAATACCGGTACACGATATAAATAAATTTTTATGAACCTAGCATAAGATGACCTATGGGTTTGTGTTATTTGATTTAATTGTATTAAGTTTTCGTATTATCAAGAAATAAAATTCTTCAATACAATTTAATTGAAGAAGACTAATATAATGTTGCCTTATGTATACTGTTTTCATGTACAATAACTTATCGAAAAAGTAGCATATTAAAGTGAAAAATCTTTGATTTGCCTCACAAGACAAAGAACTTAGAGCGGCCATGTAATATTCACTTGCATTATGACTTCATTTCACTGTGACTGCAACCGGTTAATCTTTCGAAATACTGTTACTTCCTTCCTAACAGAGAGCTAACCAAGCACACAGCTAACATAAACAAAACTAACTAATAGCTACTATCTTACTAACTCATTTGTAACAATATGCTCCGGGGCAAAGTAGGAGGTCGTCTTACATTTCTATCGAGACGCTTGAACAAAGCCCATTTTAATACATTTAAAACATTAAATTTTGAAGCAATATGACTAATATTAAAAACCTCATTGTCTATTGTTAACGTCCAGACGTTGAAGTAGTGCCCAGAGTACCGATCTTGCAATTGCTAAACTGTGCTAACCGGCAATTATGAATGATAAAAAAAATATTCGACTATGAAAATATATAGATATTAAGAATTTTATACTTCGTGACAAATGTTCATTATTTTGGTAGACAAAATTACCGATAATTTTTTAATATAGGGTATGTATATATTGCCATACTTGCCAGGCAGTTTAATATAACATTCTAATAAATAATTCTCTAGTTATAAAATGTATATCATTCATAAAAGCGCTCCTAACATAGCTGGTTATTTCTGTCTACATTGCGACGTAAACTCCTGACCTATACTACGTTTTTAAGTGAGTTTTTGAAAAGTTATGTTCTGAACAAGTTATTCCAATAAGCGGTTGAAGTGCTTATAAAAATAATAGCTCAAGAGCTCACTTTAAGATCAGCTTACAACTTGAGGGTATTACAAAAATATCCGTATTTTTACTGATTCTGTCTGATTTACTAAACTATTTCTCCGATATTGTTTAGTAAATCAGGTAGCCGTGTGTTGTTCGTCGTCGCGGTGCGGTACCAAAAAGTGTGGGCTCGGCATGTGAATGTCAGCACTGGGCAATTGGCAGTGTGTTGGTTACGCGACGTTTTGACTCTGGCGACAAGCGACGGCGGCTACTAACGCCGCACCACGTCCACTACCGTCTTCCGAAAGCATCAAGTCGAACTGTAACAATTAAATAATTATAATTAATGAATGCTAAGCAGGCTATGGTCTCAATTTTAATAATTATAATTTACTAATGCTAAGAGTCGTGGTAGCTCAGTGACTAAGCGCTCGCTGTAAATTTCACAGTACGCGAGCAGCCCGGGTTCGATCCCAATTCACAAATGTAATTGTTAATTGCAACTTTAAGTGTTGATTTACCACGTGCTCGGCGCTAAAGGAAAACATCGTGAGGAAACCTGCATGTATGAGAAATAAGAAAAAAAATATTTCGCATTGGGTCAGTGCCGCAGACACTTCCTTGCCCTAAAACCCTTTCAAAATGATGGGAGGCCTGTGAATAGCAGTGAGACGTATATAGGCTGTAACTTTAGGCAAGCTGTGGTCTCATAATTTATGAGTTAACTCAACATTTTTCAAAATTTAGATGGTTATATTGCGAATTTGCGATACATTGAAGGCCTTGTAAGTTTCCTAAAATGTCCTACTGTCAACTCGTTCGGGTCGAGATAAGATCTTTTACAGCGTAATGATGCAGCATCCATCCACTATGACATAGATTTATAGTTAATACGTCAGGGAAAAGTTTCTTCATATTTTATATACAAATTCAACACATTTTTTTTTTCAAAATTTGATTACATTTGATTAAGTATAATATATTTGCGCCATTTCGTTCCATAACTTGTTGCCATCTTGTAGGTAGTAACATTACATTATCCCGTTGCTGTAGAAATGTTGGGATTTTTTAACAAAAAATGCGGCAAGTAATTTTGACAGTCCTCTCTTGATGTTAACCTAAGACTATTCAAAGAATTCTGAAGAGACTGAAACTGGTGAAAATCTGAGTGTGCGAGGTCATGACGATATTTTGGATACATTAACACTTCCCAACCAAGCTCTCAATTTTTGCTGAGTGGCTAAATATGTGTGTGGTCTGGCGTTATTATGATTAAACATTTCTCATTCTCAATTTCTTGCTTGAGTCTCATTAGTTGTTAGGCAATAGAGACCCGAATCGATGGTTTTGCGCGGCGGTATAATAACCTATGCCCTTCCAACACCACTATATACTCACAGCATCATCTTATTACGTGTTAATCCGTGTTTCGCTACAGGAGTTTGACTACCCTTTAACCATAATCTTTTTCGCACGTTCTTATTGTAGGTGATCTTTTATCACCAGTGATCAATCTTTTCAAAAATGGTTCGGTGCATTACGTTTCAATGGAGAATCGCAAATGAGTACACGATTTATTAGGTTCTTTAAGTGAGATCGTGTTGAAGTAAAGAATGTTAATTCGCGTTCCAAGGCTCAAGTGCAACTATAGTGGATCCAAGAAAGTTAAAACTAGCAAAAATTTTCAATAAAACTACCATTGCATAAAACTTTATTTTACCAGCCGACGGATTAAGTCATAAAACACGTGTTTGTTTCGTCAAAATTGAGGAATTTCTTAGAACTTGATGAATGTGGTATGATAATTCCTTTATTTTTGTGTGAACAATTGAAAAACTTTTAACGTATATTGTCGGCGATGTTTTGTTTTGTATGAAAACAGACGTGTTTCCAAACTTTTAGACCGTACCTAGTGTAAATACACTACCTTTTTAAAAATAATAATATGTTTTGTAATTTTGTGATAAAACTTACGTAGTATACAATACATTTTATTGTACGTCTTAAATGATCATAATGATTCATTACTAACTATTAAAAGTGCCCAAGAATATTTTTCTTATGATTTTTTTTTATTGTTAATAGTGATTTGACTCTTAAAAGTTTCCCGAATTGGTCGTTAGCATCTTTTCTCCAAAAAGTAGTTATCGATGCTATAGGTCGTAGGACATTTAAAATTTTATATTTAAGCCTGTTAAACATAATCACATAAAATAACAAGATTAGCACTGCTGTTTTTCGGTTCGAAAGGGAATAGTCAGTATAAAATACTGACTGTGAGGCGTTCCATCTTAGTGCGCAGGAGTGGCAACGAATTTGTAGCCTTTTTTGTTTATTGATTTATATGTTACACTAGATAAGTAATTTCCGCGCCAAAGCGTTGTCACTTCACATAAGGCCACAGCCTTATACTCAGCGAACGTCGGTTCAGTGTTCAAGGTGACGCCGTCCGAGTTAAGCCGAACGATTCACAACAAAAAATGGGTAAATGCGTAGTGAAAGAATGCGTTTCAAGGTCACAAAAACATAATAAATCAAGCGGAATCACTTTCCATACGTAAGTTTTAATTTATATATTCATATTAACGTTTAAAACACTAAAAAATTAAATAAAATATCGAATATTGCAATTTAGGTTCAATGTTGCCACTTTTCCGCCTTTGTGATTTTTCCACATTAATGGGAGACTGTATAATTTATGGAATAAGTTAATTTTGTTTTAAAATAAACAAGTAAAATTGATTGCTTAAAAATAAAAACTATGTTTCAACCTTTATACAAAATAATTATTCTTATTTTATTTTATTCATGAATTATCTATTAAATATATTTTACTACCTTATATCTTATATTAATAATTTTATATTAATTAAAATTTCATATAAATTTTATATTAATTATATTTCACTACCTATTTTATATTACTTGATTTATTAGTACAGTAAAAAATATTTATAAAAATATGTTTTATTTCATCATTATGTACTTCTAACTCATCTAATAAGCTTTGTATTCTTTTTTTCTAAGGGGACGCAATAAAGATTTTAAAATAAAATATACTTTCTTAATATAAAAACAATTAACTGAAGCTTAAAAAAAACTCATTTTTATTGCGTATTTTAGGTAAAATTTTATATAGTAAGCCACACCAACCCGCCATTGCATGTTTGTGTGTCTATCTTTATCTAATTTTAGCGACGATATTGTTTACGTAACTTGTGTAAGTGAGATAGATATATGTTTATTTAAAATTGTTATTAGTTTCAAAGCTACGTCGTCGCGTTTGGATAGTGGTTACACATTTTTCGACGCGCGGTAATGTGGTTTGCTCCTCTAGTGTTGTATAACTCAATGTTTTTGTTTAACTTTGTTGGTTGCAGGTCTCCATGGAGTGCCATGGCCAAAGCTTGACTGTAAATTTTTTTAATTTGTCATCTCAGATTTATAAAAAAATATGTTGAGGCCCGCGAAATTATGAAAGGTAGGAAAACATTATTATCTTTGTTTTTAATTATGATGAAATTATAAATATTTGGTTAAGTTCATAAAGGTGTGTTAAATTGTTTCGTAATCTAACATGATTGCCGACGCGACGTGTGAACATTATCTTTCATGGCGCTGATGCCTAGTGTTATCGCGCGGAGTTAATAGCCGTGTTTTATTAGTTTATTTTTTTTACTGATGGCTGTAAAACAAACATGGATTTAATGTTACGGCTACAATATTATTGTTATAAAACCTTTTTTTACAATTGAATGTTGTTGATAAAGTGAAGTAAAATAAAAACAAATTGTGAATAATATACGATAATAATATGTACTTTGCGAAAGAATCTTATGAAATTTGAATGAAATAGATTTATCACGTAACTCATTCTTGAAAAAACATTAAATTTTTTGTTTATTACATTAGAAAAACCCCATTGTATGCAAAAACACAAAATATTGAAAAATATTTCAAGAATATACGCGTAATGGGAGGTGTGTATTAAAAGGTCAAAAATCTGGTTTATTTTGCAATGAAATGTGATTATTTTGTGATAAATGTTGTTTGTCTCCAATACTAAATTATCAATTGAACGTTGAACCTTAGCACTGTTGCGAGAAGGGGGCTCGTCTTCGATACATTTATCAACGGAGATAACAGATTCAAGTAAATATTTACGAAAAATAGAAATAGTTGAGACATTTGAGGTATTATTAATTGTACATGATAGAAAAACTAATTTAAAAGTAAATAATATTTTTATTTATTAAAGAAGAGGAAGGTGCAGTAATAGACTTAATATTTTCAAGTCCAAACAACATATCTCTACGTTTTAAGGTCCATAAGATTGATTAGGCTGCTTATGAAAGTGTCTGTGTGTACATTTGTATGTTAATAAACTTGTCGCATATGGAGATAATTATTAATCTCTTTTAGTAGGAGAACTGGCGATAGAAATCGGCAATGGTTTTATAATGGCCACTTATTCAATATGATTTAGCATTGAGGGTATAATATATGAGTTAGTACCCACTCGCACAGGTAGTGGAACATCTGGCGGCGGTCCGCTTTGATATATGTAAAATTACAACATGCTCTACAAGTTTTATATAGTATATAAAACAATATTATAGTAAATAAAAAAAGTGGGAAGTGGTCAGACCGCATTGTTGTGAAACGAGGCGAGTTAGCATTACATATAAGTTGTCGCCATAGCTTAGATCATTCAACCCAATGGTCTAAACGCCATAGCGATGTCGGTGCCAGATTTTTGTAATAGCTAAAAATTCATTTACTGCTTAGTTATTATATAAGAAAAAATAGTCTGAGATATCCGCACTTTGAGCAACTGCTGACTACCTTTGTTCCATTAATCTGTGGTCTGACTTCTTGGTGTCTTCGTTTTACTGTTGTTCTACTACTACTAAATCATATTGTATGCTGGGCCATTACAAAACTCTTGCCAATTTTTGTTGCCAGCTAGATAGCTCATTAGTGAATATTTATAGAACTTTTCTAGAGCAGTTTGGTGTTTGTAATTCAAAGTCTTTCCGTTTATTTAAAACGAAGCGTTCAAAATAATAGTTTAATTACATCAAGAGAAAAATCTTATGGCTTACGATACATAGCAATATAACCATATCGTTTTCGTCAGACGTAAGAAAAAATACAGTAGCGTCATTGATGTGAGATGTCTAGTACTGCAACCGTCAATTCGTCTTCCAACCGTGACCCAAGTGAGATTGCAGTCAAGCACCGCCATATCACCTGGTGGTAAGTGGTGATAAAACCGCTTAGCAAAAGCCTATTCTTTCTTGCCTTGACGACGTGCCCAGGTTAAATCGGACAGGTAGATTATTCTACTACGCATTACGGAAGGTGAAGCAAGCAGTTTGGTTCGAATCTTAAATATCCGGCAGTAGTAGTACGGCAGTAAGTGGAAGTATGGGCAAAATTACATCGCCGTTCAATTTACCTGTATGCCGGGGCTCACGAGCTGTGCGATCTTTTCGCACATGAGCGCGTGGAAGTGTGGGTGGAAACGGTAAACGGAGCCGTCAATGCCGACGGTGACGCGCGGCTCCCCCATCTTATTGAGGAGTGTGGCGATGCCGGCCGACACGAGGTGCGCCGCGCGCCGCGACACGCATTCGCACACGTGCCGCACCGCCGCCATGTCCGCATCCGTCGCGTGTGACAGACCTACACACATACAAAAAAATACTTAATACATATAACAACCTACAACTAAGTGGTAGGGTCCGGGTAGGGCTAGGGTGCCTTTTTCGTCAATGAGTTCATCTCGATAGGTTTCATAAAAATAGTTTTTAATTAATGCTATACAATTTTTTTTTATTTTACAAGGGCGTCAAACGAGCAAACAGTCCACCGGGTGGTAAGTGGATGCTGTGGCCCACAGAAATCTACATTATTATCCTAGATTAAGACAAAATGCAGATGAGTACTCTCCAGTAAAAAGGGGCTCCCGTTTCCTAAATTCACCATATGAAACACAGCAGTAGCTGCTATTTTACGCTAGTATTCTGTGAGTGCGTGATCCTACCCCGGTCGAGCCGACCCGTTCGTGCTACAACCATAATATAGCTGCAGCGTGGCACTACCACGTATAAATAATACTTGTTGAAAGTTATTCTAATGTTTCATTTACCACTTGTTTCGAAAATACCTTTGTCCCGTTAAGACTCAGTAAAAACCCCAGCGGGACACTATTTTTTGAAAAAGAAATAATTTACAAAGATTTATTAAGTTACACAAATAACTATACATAACATAACAGAAATAGCTTCGTAGTTATATTACATACATTATGGACATCTCACCCAACTATAATCAAAGAAAGTTAAATAAATTTAGTTAAATAGTTGTAGATTGTCACTATTGAGTATGATGGATGTCCATAGCCTAAAAGTTGGCAGTACACCTAATGCCGACCAGCAGACGTAATACAGCATCCAGAAACAAAGAAGTACGTTGTCATACGTGAACTAAATTGCCAGCCCGTTGCCAGTGTCTACTTAGTCTGTCAGTCAGTTGCTTGTGGCGACTATTTTGGTCTATATGCTCTGTGCTATTATGCCGGCCAATGCAGTGTAATCTATTTACCTACATAATATCCCAATAATGCCGGCTAGTATTTTGCAAATGCGTGGTGGTTTATAAACTAACGTATAAACGGGTTAATTCTACAATGTTAATCTTCCGTCAGTTAAGCGCTCAATATTGGATTCAAGTAGATATAGGTTCGGAATTGACCCTTTAGTTAAACGTATTTTGTGATAAAAATCATTATCATACCCATTACGAGTAAAATTGTCTTGGGCTTAAGCAATAGAGTGCTTTTAATTAATTTGTTTGATACGCTGTATCCGTTAAAAAAAACATTGTTATAATTGTGTTTTACATTGACATATTTTGTACGACCGAGATTCTTCTAATCTGTTTACTTTATATAATAGTTATTATCAATATATTATGTTATATATGGGGTATTAACATGCAAAGAACATAAAATAGAGTATGTACCTACCTAATAATACAATTTTATAATTTAACAATTTATTTAACTATAAGTGACAGTATAAATAACACAGGTAGCTGCGAGTCCTAAACTAAGCGCAGCTTGTATCTCAGGACCCTGGCATGCGGTACAAAACGGTTTGTCACTGGACCTCATTTACATCGAGATAGTGTTAATATTACGTACTTGTCATCGGTCTTTAAAAGTAATGCTTCTAATACAAAAACTAAGGAAGATAAATTTAAAATAAATAATAGCGCCTGTAAGAGATGATTCCGCAATAGTTGGAATAGGAATGATTACGTCCGGGTCTGGTTTTGTGTGTGTATGTGTGTGTGTGTGTGTGTGTGTGTGTGTGTGTGTGTGTGTGTGTGTGTGTGCGCGTGTGCGCGTGTGCGTGCGCGCGTGTGCCGTGTGTGTCTGTGTGTGTATCTTATGTGCTATTTAATTAGCTCATCAGTGTCAATATATGAAAGAGTGTACAGCATGTTCTTTAATATGGTTTTACATGAGGAAAGTGGCTGGTCTTTAAGGTCAATTATTTTTAATATTTTGTTGTAGATGAAAGGATGTGAGAAGGTGGGGCAACGTTTGGCCAGGTTTGACTATACGATTGGGAACGGGGATTCTAAAAGTATTTATTAATAATTATTTTTCAATTATTTTTTATTAATTCATTCATTATAGCCTATCCGAACATAGGAATCCTCCATAGTGTGCCTATTAGGAACGATATATGCCATAGTTGCCACGCTTTATTGGCGGGCTAGCAATCGCTGTTTATATTGTTTTCAGTTGTTATCACGCAGAAGCTACTGCCTACCTCCTGCTTCAGTATTCCTCTGTCGCATGTTATAACACTCACTGCTCGATACGGGGCAAAGTGGATGTTCAACACTGCCACTAAAAGAAGCAATGCAGTATAGAACTTGCAATAAATTTGAGATTAAGCCCGATTTTAAATGATTAAAGAACAACTTATAGATCAACATTTCATTTAACTAAGTTCGAAGTAGTAAAGTAAAAGTACATTATCATTTTTGTTTCTTACGTGGACGATGACCGCGAATGACGCACTTGTCGTTAATAAATACATAGTATAAAATGTTTAAAGTCCACTGTAAATGATAACTGAGCGATTGACGTCCATATTACGTAGTCATAGATTCTATGTTGATTCTAAATTGTTATATGTATGTAATTTTTGTTGCTGTTTAGTCGCAAATTGCTTTAAATTTAGAAAAGTTTTACACGTTTTTTGCTGAATTGTTAACAAAGTTATGCGATTAAATTTTTTTTTGATTTCCTAATAGTAATTTAATTGTAGGTAGATACCTAATCGCTCGACAAAACAGACCATCAATGTTAGTGACAGAACATTTTGAGTTTTACACTTTCTTTGTTCTGTGCACTTAATGGGGTTTCTTGGATTGTAGCCAACAGTATATTGAAGTGTAATGTCGCAAGATGATATTGCTAACGATAGGAAAATCTTGGTCGCGACGGGGGAGCAACGTTAAATGTCTGTGTCATCCGTGTTCTACAATTCTCGTATCAAGCGAGACTTACGGCAAATAGGCAAGTATTTGCCGCTTACACTGGTAAATGCCAGTGTCCAGTAATAAACTTGAAATAGTAAACATAATGAAATAAGAATAAGTTGACGTAAATATACAACTCTACATACTTATACTTCTATTATTTTCACTTAGATATACATATATTGATATTATGTTACTTTCCGTATTATCTTTCGTATACTTTATGTTATGGAGTATCGCCTTACGAGTGTATAGAATTTTTTACGTAATATTTTGTACTGTCTTACTCTTACACTGACGTTACGCCACGGGTAATGAAATCACGCGATATTATCTAAGTACATTGATTATGTAATAAATATTCAAAGCGTTCGTCCACGTTCTTTTCTGAAACGTCACACATTTATCAAAAAATATCTGTTTTGTGATGTCAAAGAGTATATTAAAATGCTTCTCTTCATAATGACCACAATTTGAATAAGCCTATCGAAATATTAATAAAGTAGGACCACGAATACCTAGTTAGTAGGACTGGTTTTCTGCCGAAGAGGTCGTGTGGTAGTATTAATCTATTGCTTAATTTTGCTGCCAAGCAGCAGCAATTGCACTGCACGTCTGTATTCCGAACTGCAGAATTAGATGCATTCTCATTTGGGGTCTCCTAGGTGACAATACATCTGTAAGCCTGCTTTGTTTGAAGTTGGACGCAGATGCCTATAGGCTGCAGTGTACCGTGAAGTTCGTTGTTTTAATTTAATGTTATAAAAATATCTGAGCTCTTATATTACATAATACTAGCGACCCGCCCTGACTGCACCCGGGTAGGATCCATTAATATAGCGTTATTTACTTTTAAGATCATCAAAGACAATTATTTTATCAAGTTTTAGTATAATCATTTAAAAAAAATAAGTTTTCGGATAAAATATAGCATAGATGACTCTGGCATTGCTCTAACAGACATGCACGCAAATAGCCCCCTCAGCACAACATAAGGCAGTTATATCGATATAATAGACAGACATGTCCCACTGCTGGGCACAGGCCTCCTCTTATTTCTGAAAGGTTATTAGGACAAGGTAGTGTCCGCCACACGATCCCAATGCGTGTTGGCGAACTTCATATGTCTTCCAATTTTTTTTATTATTTCTCAGACATGCAGGTTTCTTCACAATGTTTTCCTTCACCGCCGAGCACGTGGTAAATCAGCACTTAAAATTGCAATTAACAATTTCATTGGTGCCGGCGGGGATCGAACCCGGTTTGCTCGCGTATTGTGAAATTTACAGCGAGCGTTAACCATCCGAACTACCATGGCTCCACGTCTGTCACGTTAATTTTACTTATATGTAAAGATAAGCTGTCGTAATTCATGAATATCGAATATTTTTAGTTCACTAGTGACTCGCCATAGCTTGGCGTGGCGTTATTGTGCATGTGACGTTATTTAGACTTTCATCAACGACGATTTATTTTATGCTAAAATATAACCTAGACCACTCCGAGAATTGCTGTATGTATATATCTGTTCGTGAATTCTCATTATAATTGTTTCAGCCATTTCGAAGATTATCTAGGACAGACAGACAGACAAAATTTTAAAAATCAGTATAACTGTCATGATAACATACAAATAACCCCCTCAGCTCAATCATAATCATCATTACGACCCTTCACAAGTCATCAAGCATAGCCCTTTCCATAGCTCGCTGGCGACCTTGAGCTTCCTCATACGGCAAGCAGTTAGTCATCACTGGCAAAACACACCTGTTGTACAATCTTGTTGTCTCCCGAACGCCGGCCAGACGAGTTGGATTCATGG
The DNA here is from genome assembly GCA_907164705.1 of Parnassius apollo. Classification (NCBI taxonomy): domain Eukaryota; kingdom Metazoa; phylum Arthropoda; class Insecta; order Lepidoptera; family Papilionidae; genus Parnassius; species Parnassius apollo. The sequence continues at coordinate 7,219,878 of CAJQZP010001196.1, forward strand.
ATGGACTTCTAGGTCGAAGTTGGACTTACCTAGTCGGACTAATTGTCCCAGACAAACATACTCGTCGACAACTTCGAGCATATTGACACAACAACTTCCGGCATAAGTGTGATATGGACGACACATATGAGTTGGGAGGAACTATTGACGTCATTGAGTATCTAGGTCCTCCAGCGATTCTGTCATAAGGACTATATCGTCGGCAAATCGAAGGTGAGTAACGTACTCGCCATTCATATTAATATCGTATTCTTTCCAGTCCAGTATTTTGAAAACATCTTCCAATGCAGCGGGGTAAAGAGTTTCGGATATATAACGTCACCCTGTCTTACACCACTCTGCAGTTGGATGTTTCGTACGCTCGTTGTTTACTCGGAAAGCCATGTTAGCTCTACTGTACAAACACTTCTGTACTTCGATATACCAACAGTCAATTTGGCGCCGCTAAAGGGACTGCAGCACCGCCCAAATTTCGACGGAATCAAAGGCTTTCTCATAGTCTAGGGAAATCGGTCTGTAATTCTTTAAAAGAGCGTTGTCCTCTTTCTTGAACAACAAGACCACCGCACTTCTGCTCCATGCATTCGGAGTAGTGCCACCATGGGAGACAGAATTAAAGAGCTTCTGAAGGACTTCAATGACTTCCACTGTACTCGTATTCATAGTAGTAATGTCTGAAACTGCCTCGATAATGATGGATGATTTGGAGCCGTTTAATATATAACAAAAACCAAATTGATCCCACGATTACATTTATAAGTCTGTGTCCATTTAGTTAGTACATACACATACAGGTTAAATCCGTTCGTATAGTGGGAGCAGATTTTGTGTTCTAATGACATTGACGCGTCAATTTGATGTTCACAAAGCGTGACTGACAACTGTTTAGTTGTAAACTAATTATGTAGTAACCATTCGTAACTAGGTTGCATTTTTTCAACGATTGAAGGTTACAAATCCCCGTTTTAATATAACTGACTATAAAACATATATTTGTGTTTTTTATAAAGTTGACTGACTGAACTGTATACATTTTAAACAGACTATTATTCAAATGTTTGACGATTCTAATAAAGACTGAAAGATTAATTCAATTCTTTCCTGTCAAGGAACTGACGCAGGTGTCTCGTTGTGTTGCTAGGGATTATTAGTTGTCAATACACAAAATCCTATACCTGTTGCCTATACCTTGTAATGGGAGGGAGGTTTGGGTATGGTTTCGGATACATGGTTGGGATACACTAAACAATCCAATTAAACCGTAAAGTAAACTCGTTGGTTACGTTAGTTAACTCACCAAGTTCTTCGAGCACATCCATGCAGCTGGTATAGTCGCCCAATTTGTCCGATTCGATTTCAGAGACATATTTAGTGTAGAAGCTGCCCCTCTCGAATAACAAGTCCGAGCCATGACCGCCGAATAACAGGCCCATTCGGGTGAACTTAACCAGCGCTAGTCGCACCAGTTCACCCATATACATGCCAGATATCATCTTCTCCTGTCTGAAATATAATCAATCGATATATCATTGATAAATGTCTACATTTTTTAATATTCTTATCGCATTATTACGATATGGCAAGAACGACTGATTTATTGTGTATTTTAAAAATATTAAAATTAAAACTTGCGACATCTGCAGTCACCCTCACCCACACCCCAGATGTTACGTGAGAAAACTAAGATGATATGTATCACAGTCTATAAATAGAGTGGCTACCTACTCTTCAAACCGGAACTAAGCAGTGCCGCTTGGCGAGGGAAATCTGTAAGATAGGACTAACAAAGCCGGACTCCTAAGTAGAAAAGTAGGTAGGGGGATCCCTAAGTAAAGTAGACACTTAGCAAATGATTTAATAACATAGCATATAAATGTTACATGAAGATTATTAAAATTATGAGCAAATTGATTTGTTAATCTGTAGAGGATATCTACTAATGTGTTCTACGCTCAAAAACGGTTGATGACCTGCAAAAAATAATCTTATCATAAGAATACCACTTGGTCATACATGACGCAGAAAATGATGAAACATACTTATATTTTTTTGCACTGCATTTGAGGGCCGCGGATTTCTTCCCGAACGGAATAAATATTGGTATAGAAAACAAAAATAATTCCTCCGGGTCTGCGTATTTTGTATAACTGAATTTTATGTATGAAAAAGGGACCCATGATACAGAAGTTCTTGACATGGATATAGGCGTTTATCAGATCTGTTATGATAGAAGCGCCCTTAAATATTTAGTAGCTGTGTAGTGAGGATTTTTTGCATAAATGTGATAAAAATAATTATATAATATTAAAATTAATCAAAGAAACAAAAGTTTGTCTTACATTTGTTTCCCCGGATTGATAGAGTTAGCATCAACTTCACGGTCGAACTCAGTGCGTACAAAGTCCAGAGTGCCATCGTCTCCGAATGCACCCCACTCCGTGTTGATGAGTAACTCAGACTTGCCGGGCTCACCATCAAACAACTCACAATTCTCGGTTTTTTCTACGTAGCAAGCGTTACTTCCGGTTCCTATTGCAGTAAAAAATGTTTTGACAAATGCATTTTAATATGACCAATTAAATCTTAAATTAGCACTATAAAATTACAAATCAACATTCAAATTCTTATCTACAGATGTAGAAATTTTAGTTTATATGCGAAGCTGCTAAAACTCTGTATTATGGTGGCCACATACGCTCAGTTCAACTGATCATTCCATCTGATTAGTTCAAACTAAAACTGTTGATATTTTTTAAAATATCGGATTTTCGATATATCCATAAATAAACTTATATGTAAAACTCCGATATTAATATATTTATAATGATCGATATATCGAAAATCCACTATTAAAAAAAATATCAACAATTTTAGTTTGAACTGATCAGTTGGAATGATCAGATGAATTGACCGTGTGATGCGTCCATTATAGAGAGATATGGCACCATGCAATGAAAGTTAAAAAAAGGTTAGTCATGCTGCATGCTTTAGTTGATGTGAGAAATAGAGACGAATTAACGATTCGTGCATTATTATGCTAAAACTGTGTAGGCGAAAATGATGTGTCAAATGTCAATTCCCCATGATAAATGACCGTAAAACCAAAACTGAAGCGATTCTGTTTCTAGTTAAAAAACTGTATGTGATCGACGAACAAAAAAGCAAGCTAAAACCGGTATTAAGTAACATTTTTATGTATTTTTTGTTAGTTTGATTTGCTACTCACTTACTAAAGTGGTGGACTTTACGAAAAAATAACTACGAATGAACTACGAAAACCAATTTCAACAAAACAAAAGTGATACAGATATTAACATATAAATATACATTATATTGAATGTACATTACATTTTAAAAATTGTGATTTCATTATGAAAACTGCATCAGTATTGAAAAAAAATCTTATGTTTACGTTTTACGCTATTGACTAGTAATATTTTGTGTCAAACAATTGTGATGAATAAACCATGATGACAAGCAAGCGACACAGATTACAAAACCGTCATAATCAATATTAACCTACCAACAATAAGTCCTATTTTGCAGTTGTGATTTTTCCACGCACAAGACATCAACGTGCCCGTAGTGTCATTGAGTATAGCGCATATATCAATCTGTACGTCCTACAAGAGTGAGAAAACATGCGAATTTAAAAAAAGGACAGTCATTCTACTCCATATGAGCACACCCTCGAATGTTGATGATGATTATAGAGGATTTCAACAATTTACAATTTGACCATATTATGTTCATTATGAATTTATAGTCGAAGTCCTTCGCGACTATAGCGACTTACGTCATATAGCGGAAATGTTCACAAAATATATTTTTGCCATTTTTAAAATTTACATATATATTATTATAATACATGCGAAACGATAAGTTTTCTAAACAAAAAAATACGTATGGGGGTTTTTCTAAGATTGACAGGATAATACTCGTAAGTAATCCATTTTATGAGTAAATGACTATTTTAAATTAACATTTATAAGGCTAGGTTAGATTGTCGATATATTTGAAATATTTAAATATGAAGCAAGGTAAGATAATAGTAGACCATTAAGTGTACATGCTTACTTTATACATATTTCTTACAAATTGCAAATGTTTACATTAAAAACTATGCTTATACATTCGTAAACAGAGAACAGTAGCTATGTAGATAACTAAAACCATCAAAATGGGAGTGTTGTAAAATGAGCTGGAAAATACAATAAAATATTATAATAATAATAAATACATATTCAGAATTATATAAGAAGGTATCAAAACAATACATCATAAATTTTTAACCTTATTACTAACAATAATTTTGTTATTTCTGTGTCACATATTCATAAAAAAGAAAACGATGTATTGTATATTAATGCTAAAAATAAAAGAGCAGAGTATTGTTTGTAGTACCTACACTAAAATGTTATAAAAGTGACACGTGTAATGAAATGAGTTTTGCAACCCTTTGAAATATAAGTTCTTTGTATTAACAGTGATTATAAAATGAACATAATATGCCTAATTTTAATGTTATTGAAAGCCTCTATTGGCTCTCATATCGGCTCCATAAAGTCATGCCTTACAATGCTAGAAGAGAGCGGACCGGAATCATCGTCAACTCACCGATTATAATTCCTACGCGACAATAGGGGTTCTTATGTGCGCACGACATAAGAGCCCCGCTTGCATCATTAAGAATGCCCATCACGGATAGTGAAAGGTCCTGGAAAAATGTTGTTCCCTTAACTTCAAAAATGTTACATTGTTTTTAAATAATTCCATAATTATCAAAATGACGCACGTGGTTCACAATTAGCAATCCAATAATGGATTATATTAAAATATTTTGTTTGTACTACACAATTTTCGAATAAAACAACATGCTCTCGAAAGTTTCTTTTTTAAAATAATAAGCCGAGCTATAAAAAGGTCGCTCAGTATGACTTATTAAAACAAATTTTTAGAGTAGTACTACTCTAAAAATTAAGTGGTAATATAGTTTTATTTTTTTTATTTTTTATAAGTTTTGACTGAAGTAATCGGAATTTCTTTACAGATTCATTAAATAGTAAAATAGTGTTCTCCAGACCGAATTCCGACCACGGCAGACAGTCTCTTGAGAGACATCAGCACAGGCCAGGATTACCAACCAGAACTAGTGTATGCGCTAGCATAGGTGGCACATGAGTAAATAAGTAAATAAGCCCTCATGTGGGTTTATTTACTCATGTGCTCTCATAGTCTAATGGGACGGCGTTCTGACACGACCAAAGAGATCAGGCGCAGGGCCAACGGAGTTACAAACTTCGATCAATATTATTGATCGAAGTTTACAAACTTTCCGAGGCGGGGTTGGTATTTCACCAAATTCTAGTCTCCGGATTGCTAATGAGAATTTCTTGCCGGGAAAACCCAGTAACTAATTTTGGACCGATCCGAATTCGATCCGGGACCACATGAATATGATCAGCTGTCGCGCTTACGACACTAAATTAATGAGGCAGTCATCATAAGATCATACTGTATCATGTATATATTGCATTATAAATTAACGTACGACAGGCGTGAAATGTACCTATGTGCCCGACAGGCATGACATTGCAAATATATGAGGAGTATTAAATTATATATTTTATGAATATCTCTATTATATAATTATTTTATACATCGGTAGATATGTAAAGTTCTTTATTTAATTTTGTTTATTTTTCTAACAAGATATGTTTAGTCATTGTTATTTATATTGGCCTGGAGTAGAATATGAGATAAGTGCTTCTCGTATGTGACCAAGCTAAACATTGGACCCTTTTTTTAAAACACCTAAGCAATTTAAGTAGTACTTTTTTTCGTAAGTATAACGATCTATTAATATTATTATTTCTTACACGATTTAAAGCATTTTGTGGATAAGAATAATTTTAGCAACCAATTGATTGTGAAAATACGAAAAATGTTATAAGATTTCAAAATCGGAAAATGCCATCAATAATAATTGCATTGTAGTGATTTTTATTTTTATCCAAAATAAAAACTTTACTTACAGTTATTCCATATACATTTCAAGCTGATCTGATGATAACTGCATTCGGTTTATACATATTTTTCGTTACAGAAAAAAATCTATGGTAGTTAAAATTGAACATTTTCCTTTTACGATTTATCAATCATTCAAGAAAATGTTGTAGTATATGGTAATAAAGTATATAAAATATATTTTACTTTATTTTTAATGTTAAAAAATTATTAAATAACAAAATTAACTGTCCTCAATGGATGGATAAGATAAAATTTCGCGTACCTCATAGGTACTCCCGTAGCAGAATAATTCCTCTTAGATCACCTTTTCGTAGAATGGTATTAGGCGCAAATTCCCCGATCCTTAAGTTGAGTAAATGGATCAATGAACTTTCTTATGCATTTGATATTAATTTCGACTCATCTAACAAGCTCAGAACAGAACTATTCAAATTCAAATGTAATGGGTGTTTTTAGATTAGTTTTTACGTTCTAGTTTGCTGTAAGTATGTGTTATATTTGATAACCCCCCCCCAAAAAAAAAAAAAGAAGGGAATATTTTTAAATATCACTTTATTCCAGTGCACGTTGTAATTACTTATAATAGTTTGTAGCATTTCAAGTAATACGGTATCTACGTAAGTATGGAAATTATAATTTTAACATTGTATACAAAATGTTGATGATGCTTAATAAAAGTAAAGCTATTAAATGACTTACCCCTCGTCTTGCTATAGCATCTTTAAGCCCTTGCACTACATCCTCGCCAACAACACCACTGCAAGAGAAACCTTTGGTCCAACGTTGTAGGATACCCTTCGTGAGTCCAAGCTGTTTTAGTGGGAAACTGAATGTGAACCCAAGGGCCAAACGCTCTTCATATACATTGTGCTCCTTAAATGATTTTAATAGAATTATTAATAAGGGCTATAAAAGACATCAAACGGTAAAAATTTAGAACCGTTTGGCAGGAGGAGGGAAGGGATGGTAAAGGGAGAGGGGAGAGGGCAATGTTCTCTACACCCCGGACCACTCTCGTGATAAGGTAATATACCGTTCTTGAGAATTAAAAAGAAAATCCCATAGACCTAACCTCAAAATGATAACATTTATCTCTTTCCGGTAGGAGGGGCAGGGGTGTCTACTATCACAGCTGTATGGATTCCTGGGTGCTCCTGTATTTCTGGGCGGTAAGAAATGTATAATAACTACGAAGGCTGAGGAGCAAAGCGCCTCGAAGCTCTCGCACAGCCTTCTAACCTAACTCAGCTGATAGGATTTCTGGGTGTAAAGTTTAATAATTTCTTTATTGTTTGTAAACATAATTCATTAATAGAGTATAGACCACAGAAGAATGAAAATACTTTAAAAGTATAATAATGTGACACATCCTTGTCGCACTTACACTAAATTATGTGTGCTATCCAGCTTGCACAGTAATATTACATTCGTTTTCTATGTTACACCCATTTATAGGTTATAATAGTTTTTTTTTCTATTTTATCGAAAACGTTTTATTACCTTTCAGTGCGAGTGGTATTGTTACAATCGGGGAAACACAACCTCTACTAACCTCTACCTAATAAAACACCTTACTCTCCCAAACTTCTGCCAAACGATTGCAAATCCAACCCCATCAAACAAATATATGAAATCATTTAACATACCTTCATGAAATTGGCTAAACATTCGGCTATATGGTCAAACAAAGCAACTCCTGTGCCTGTCATGATATGATTTGGGATAGCATAAATTTTCGACTGCATGTCGAAATGATTCTCGCCGAGGTTTATGATTAAAACTCTAAAATTAGTTCCCCCTAAATCCAATGCCAAAAATTTACCTCGCTCTGAAATCATATGAACAAAAATTTTATCTAATTTTACTTAAAAGTTTAAGATGAAGAAAGTTTATATAATAGTTGCTGGTAAACAATGATGTATATTAAAACAATGTTTTATGTAAGCAACTATGTATTATTGATTATGCTTTTCGTCCTTTTGATCCTTTTATAGATCACTTTTCCTTTCAGCGTAAGCGATGTTATATGTTCGGATTACGCCATGTATCAGTCTTTGAGTATTCAACCAACTCAAAGGGATCAGTTGATATTATGACCGGAGAAAAGTTAAATACAATGACAAAAATGTAGGTATATATATATACATATTGTCAATCAGACTAGAAATATATATATGTAGATATATATATATATATATATATATATAATATATATATATCCATTTTGGGTAAAAATTATATTTGTGTATGTATATATAAAAAAAAAAAAAAAATTTTAAAGTTTATTTATTTTATATATTAGTAAAATGCATATATTACGTAGTCAATTGACATTTTTATTTTATTTTAATTCCATATTGCCACACCGACAAATTCTCACCACTCCATGGGTTGACTGGTAGAGAATGCCTCAAGGTTTTAAGTCCGCTCTTTTGCATTATTTTATGTAATAGAATGTAATAAAGAATAAATAACTAAATAAACATCTCATTCGGTAAGGTTTTGAACTTAGTAGTCGCAATAAGGAGTCGCTTTTATGCTGTACTTCCAAGATTATTACAACACGTATATAACATAGCGCGTCATGATAGTACAATGACGCAGCAACAATCTGCAATTAGTACCTACCTCGATTTTACTGTTTTCCTCATTACATTTTGTTTTTCTATTTATAATAATAATTTATTTAATTTCATTTGGTATTTTACAATTTGCACAGGGTAGGGTAGGGAGCACATCTTTTAAGTACCATAAGGCACTTGTGTCAGAGACTCCCGCTCTTCCATAGCTATACATTGAACATGAATTTTTTTACCGACTTCAAAAAGGAGAAGGTACTCAATTCGACTATTTGGTTTTTATGTGTTACCTTTTTCCAGGTGAACCGATTTTGATAATTCTTTTTTTATTTGAAAGCCGGTGTTTCTCGTTTGATCCCATATAAATTTGATCAAGACCTGACGAGTAGTTTTTGAGTCATCCTTAATAATGCGTATTTAATTGACTTCGAATACATTGATGATGTTCTCATTTTATTTATATTGAAGTCGTTTGCAAAAAAATTTGAATTTTACCACTTGTCTTGTATTATATTATAAATCACGTGTATTAATGAATAAAAAGATAAATGAGAGATTGACAAAAAATATTTTTAAATATTAACAAGCTATATTTTACTTATTAAGATATTTTGTTATAAGATTGGTAATATAATACTAGATAGCATATTTGTAATCAGTTGTCGTGTTTTTTTTTAATTTTTACGAGGCCATAATATAATTATATTCTTATTAGACAGTAGCTTAATTAATGAAATTACCTTTGCCATTCGGTAAATCCTGTATGTATGTTATCCAACACTTTACAATTGAAGTTGCATGAGTGTCTTTACCAAGCCCCTTAAGCAAATCGTTGTGTAGTCTGGTCATTATCTCCCTAATTTGTTTGTCTGACAGGTGAAAGACCTCGCATTCCTCGCGGATCTGGGCAGAAGAAATGTTATTTATTAATAAAAACATGTTTTCAAAATCATCATAGGTAAACGTTGGATGTTTAGGTGATGGCTATTTGGTTCAATAAACAAGCATCAAGTATTTTAGAATCACTAATAAAATTTATCGATATTATAATTAAGAATTTTTATGAATGTTGCAATATGTTGATATCTAAAGAACGGAACGGCCGGAGAGCACGGCCGCGTATTGAACAGTAAGCCGGTTAAGGTTAAGTAAGGTTAGCATAATAATTTTTTGCGTCTTTCTGAATAATAAATCTGAATTAAGTTTCGATTTAAATCTTTATTATGCATTAAATATGTATTTTAAGTAAAGATTAAATTCTATATTTTTTTATTTACCTACTGCAAATGCAGTAGTATCGTCATAAACTATATAACAATATGGCACACGTTAGATTTTATTGCTTTAAATTATTTTATATTATGTATACAATTGTGAAATGTCAAGGTGGTGAAAAAAAAAATGCAATTTCCGTGCACTCGAACTAGCTGTAACGGGCATACCGTCCACTATCGCGAACGAGTTCCACAAGGTCAAAGCGGTCATTACGAACTCTCTACTAGTTTGCTTTCCCATCAATTCACCACCGGCGAACACTTAAAAGTAATGCTTACGTAACAGGAAAATATGTTAGTCACTAACGTACTCACCGCTGGTAAATTATTAATGGCCATTCCCATTGTGGTTGTAATGATTTATAAAAAATATCGAATTATTGCACACCGCACGTTTTGTCGTCTACAACACGACTTACCTAACCAAATATAAAATGAGGAATACGACGCTGACGGTCGAATACGCTTCATACTCACTCAACTGAACCAGCTAACGCGCACGTTTCATTCATGATAATAAACTGTTGTTATCTCACTCTCGTGTGCCAATATCCTACGTGCAAGAGTAGTGTAACTACCGGTGTCTAATCAAATAACATTAAAAATATTACAACAATTGTACTGATTGATTATAATTGTCGTTCCGGTAAGGATTATTTTGTTTGTTCTATGCAATATGGTTTCACGGTTCTGTAAATTTTGCTAGGAATAGCATAATGCTGTTTATCTTTACTTCCTCAGGCGCGCCTCTTGGTATATGGATCTGATTGGCTGACGCGTGGGCTTGTTCGTGACGTCAGTCGGATTCCTCGAGTCGACGTCTTTCTATATTTATTTTATAATTGCATTGGTGTAGGTAAAAATGAGTTGTGGTCTTGTGGTGTAATTTCAGCTTTAGGTGGGTATTACCTTTCTCTACAGTGATACACAGTATAGATATTATTATGCATAATTTATATATTTTTGCGATGAAATTCGCAAAATCCTAAGAATATGGTTTAGGAATACTAAGGCTTTTGTCTTGGTTTTGAGCGCTAATAGCTATTTTTGACGATTAGGTATAGCTTCCTTCCTATACATCGTTTTATTTACATGTTTTACATCAAAGAGATTTTGAAAAATTGAAAGAGCTTTTTTTGTAGTTTAAGGATGACAAACGAGCACACGGTCCACCTGATGGTAAATGGATGCTGTAGTCCATAGACATCTACATCTATCCCCGACTACGAATCAAAATGCAAATGCGTTGTCACTCGGTAAGATAGGTCCTAAGTTACTAGCAAGGTGGCAGGCATGGAGGTTCTCTAACCTCCATGGTGGCAGGGGTCATTTGACCCGAATTTGAACTTGTAGCGCTGATTATTTTGTCACTATTTGTTTATACAGTTTTGTACCTCGTAACTTTTAATGCATTACCGTTGTTTTATACCAAAGTATTTATATCCTGATATATTAATACAAATATGAATAAAAATACCAGACTTCTTCAGCCAATTCATGACAGCCTAGAAATTTTGATTGCGTCGTCATGATGTAATCTTATGGAACCATTTCTGGATAAAAGTGCCTACGGGGAATTTTTCTCGCAAAGAACTTGCTATCAAAACGTACATCTTTGGTTGGTACTATAAATAAAGGGAAATGTAATATTCCATTGTACTAAATATGATATTCCATCATACGTGATATTCCATACGTTTACCAAACAAAGAGAATCAAAATGTTTTGTTATTGAATACTTTATAAAATGATAATGTTTATATACACAGTGGCAATGTCAAGAAAAAAAATTAAAACTGTAATTGGTTACCATTCAAATATGGTGTCGATCAAATGGCGAGAAGATGCAGCACAAAACTACCTTCTAGAAGATTACCAGTACACGTATTTTATAATATTTTAGATTTATCTGCAATACATGCTTTGGTGTTTTCCAAAAAATTAACAACAAAAAATATTGTTACTCTACAATTCATTCAATTAACAAGGTCAAACTGAGTAAAATTTTAGAAGAACCCACTCCTGAGACCTCACTGTAACATTTTATGGCCTCAGAAGTGCAAGCTGCTGAATTGAGGAAGAGGCGTTATGGCTATCAAACTCACTGTAAAAATAAAACCAATAAAGGGTGTGACTTATGTAAAAACTATATGTGGTAGATGCAATCAACCAAAAATCTTCACATGTCATTACTGTAAATATTTTTTATTAAACAGCTATTTACACTACAATCCCAAAAAATTTAATTTGCCTTTGTAACAATGAATATTACCTATTATTTCTAAAATTATACTATAAATATATGCATAATTAGAGACTAGGTAGCGGTGATGGTTCAAATGACCCTTGACCGCCTTTGTAGGTTAGCTGATTTTCCCGTCTTGCTAGTGTTAAAGATTCAAATAAGAATTCAAAATTCATTACCACCAGTGCTTAACATCTTTGTTTAAAAATCACAAGAGAAAATTCTAACACAAGCTAAGTTAATATACCTTTATAATGTAAACCTGAATAATTTGATTTACAAATTTCACCAAGACCACGATACTAGATCCGAAAAAAAGCCGTCAACAGATGATAATAACATAATAAACATCTAGTTAATAAATAATTCGATAGGGATCCAGTTTGTTACAAATAGCGCGCATGCATTCATTTTACATAATATGTTATTTGTATATATTTACGTCAGTTATATCTATTTAGATAGATCTTTGTGAAACCTCATTCATAAATTTATTTTCATGAATTAAATTGCAAGTAGTTGATAGATAGATTTGTGAAAATTCTTAGTCTCTAAGACTTGTCAAAAATTAAAATTTGTTTATAATTGGATTTACGTTTTTTAATCATAAGTGCATCATTTGTTTAAATAATCGATAATTGTAATTTTAAAACGATTCCGGTTAGTGAATTTCAGATATTTTAGGTAATTTAGAATAGTCTTGTATAAGTAATAGAAATATTTTTTAATTATAGATACAAATCTTTTATCTAAAATTCGTTATTCTGAAATGCCAATAATAATAATCTTAAAATTAATATTTTGTTGACTATATCATTATATAGATGTAAATTTCATAACATAACATTTGCCTCTTTTTGGATTTTATTGATTTCTAAGTCAGGTGTAAGTTAAGTTGCTCGGTATGCAGCGCAAGCCATCCCTCCCATACATAGTCAGACAGGATACAATGACCTGTGACGTCAAGGCCGACTACCGATACTGCTAATTCATTTTATCGATGTGATATGACCTTAATATACATATAAATGTGTACATAATAAGTATCAATAAAAATAAAATTGCAGACATTGTCCCGTATAGAGAAATTTTATGTCTCATTGATAAACAAAATATAGCCGAAAACAGAGTTTTTACGTGGTAGAGCCACGCTACAGCTATATTATGGTTGTAGCATGAATGGGTCGGCTCGACCGGGGAAGGGTTCTCTATACTCACCATTACCTCTGCATTAAGCTGTTGTTTCGTATGGTGAGTATGGAGAACCGGAGACCTGTTTTACTGGGATCGAGGCTTCGTCTTCAGGGGTGACAACGCATCTGCATTATGATTCTTAATCTAATGTAGATGTCTATGGGCCACAGCATCCATTTACCGTCAGGTAGACTGTGTGATCGTTTGTCACCCTTATCCTATAAAAAACATACAGCATAAAATTGCAAATAAATGCCCTGTGATACAAGTAAATTAAAATTGAATGAATGAAAATTCGTATAAAAAAGAATTCAGAAGCCCGGTAGGGGTAGAATTGTAAAAAAGTCGGATTCACCCAGCGATGTGACTGTTTACACGCCAATGATGATTAAAACGCCATTATTATTAAAATGTTACTGTAAAACTTTTCTAAATTTAAAAGTCGTTATGACATTTTATTTTCGTACGCCTCGTGTCAGACAGGACTAACGCACTCACAAACACTTTCTTGGCAATGTCCCTTGTAAGTCTTGTTTATTTTTGACTATCTCGTGATGGCTATTGTATTTAGCAAAAACAAAAACAACCGACTAATTTTTAAAGTAATTGATTTAAATAAGGACTTAACTACCCACTGTTATGGATAGTTTGGAATTTCTGGAACTTTATTTTTCATCGATATTTTCGGGCTAGTGTAACTACAAAATGAAATAATATGTAAGCTGTAAATTTGTTTCTTTGTTTAGCAATAAACTATACAAAGCATTAAATAGATAAACGTATAAATTTACTGACTGTTCCTTAGAATAGTTAAAAATGTAATTTTAATTTGTTAGCCTATTTAACTAATATCCTTTATTATTTATTTAAAACTAAGTATAATATATAATATAAACCGTTCTCATTAAGAAGCTAAGAAACTACAAAGATAAACTACTGAGGACTTCTTAACTTTTTCTACAGAGTACTACAAACCGATTTTAAGAAAAAAGAAAATGGAAGCATAATACCCATACTACCAAGCTTCAACGATCCTTGCCGAAACCAAAGAAACTTTTAAAATTTGATTTACCATGTTGTAGTTACTCGGCGCTTAAGAAAAAATTAAAAGCAAACTTACTTAAAATTTAATAAATAATTCGCACAACACCATCTTTTTCACATTGTACCTACTTTTTCACTAAGATATTAGGACCTTTATATTTTTTACAAATATTTATTACGTTATTCTTTATTATTTTTGTTTATTGCGTTTAGATACAATTATTTTATTATAAAACACTATTTTACATTATTTAATTACAAAAATGTCCTTGATGAGTGAACAAATTCGTACCTATATTTCGTATCCATACTTCAGAATATTTATCATAACTTGATAGGATGAACCGATTTGAATAAAACAAAGTCTAAATTTAAAACGAAGATACGCTTCACAATTTTCCTAACGATTATTTTTAATATAAGTCAGTACTTTATACATGATACCGTATACCGTACCGTTATTATTGTGTAATAATATATTATATGACACAATTTGGTGAATTAAGATTTTTATTAAGATTTTTTACGTGGTAGAGCCATGCTGCAGTTATATTAGTAGTATGGTTGTAGCACGAATGGGTCGGCTCGACCGGGGAAGGACCACGCTCTCACAGAATACCAGCGTGAAATAGTAGCTTAATGCTGCTGTATTTCGTATGGTGAGTGTAGAGAACCGTAGACCCTTTTTACTGGAAACGAGGCATTCCATCTCAGTCCTCACGGGTGACAACGCATCTGCATTTTGATTTGTGATGGAGGATAGATGTAGATGTCTATGGGCCGCAGCAACCACTTGCCATCGGGTGGACTGTGTGCTCGTTTGTCACCCTATTCTATAAAAAAAATTAAGAGTAAATAAGTACAATCAAAGAAATCTAAAGCAGTATAATTTTTGTGATACCAGTCGACCATTTCTTTTCAGTGCATTAATTTACAGTTAATATTTTAAATATAACATTTCTACAGCTTTTGATACGTACTTAATAACATACATTCCCAAATCTGTGCACAGGCGACAGCTTTATCAGCTACTCCAGCCTGAAGTATGCCGATAAATTTGCGGAACGGTTTTTATAGATGCCGGTTTTATCACCGATAACTCGTTAACTTAAATAAAGGCTTATAAACTTTCCATTAAAACCTGTAATTTTCTAACAATTCAATACAATATTTAATTGATGATAATAGTTCTAGCTTTAACATTTGATGTCCGATTCCGTGGGCGTCGTAAGAGGCAACAGAGTGATCTGAACCATAGGATGGGCAGAATCTAACCGTGGCTACTATGGTAAATATCCTTTGTATGATTTATCTACTGGGGATGCCTATATTCAGTAGTGAACATTTTATAAGCTATAATGTTAATTGTATAGTTCTAAAATTATTTTTTTTCCAACTCTTATTATTGGACGTAAGAAATAAATGACGCTTCCTATAATGTTATTCTATAAACGTGTAAAAAAAATCATTGCCTTTAATCTTTGTTTATATCATACCATTAATCACGATGCTTCTTGTCAAATTGACGTCGACTTCTCTGAAGAGTTTCAATTCAAATATTTAACTGTGTAAGTTTTTTCAGTTAATGTGTGTCTAACATATTATCAAATCAGTTTGTGTACCTTGATAAAATCAGTTAAACGTGGACAAGTTATTGAAATCATGTGCTATATTTACTATTCGTATAGTAGTGTTACACATTAGCTCTAATCTAACTATGATTTTTCCGACTTCCAATAAAGAATTTTATTCAAGACAGTAAAAAAATTGCCTTTTATTGATTTTAGCCACTTCCTTTTTATTTGATTTTTTTACCGACACGACAGTAAGTAGAGACAATGTGACAAATTCCTAGAAATATGTAAAAGTAAAATAAAGTTACAGCCTATATACGTCCCACTGCTGGGCACAGGCCTCCCCTCATTTTGAGGGGGTTTTAGGGCAAGGAAGTGTCCGCCGCGCTGCCCCAATGCGTGATGGCGAACTTCACATGTCTACGAAATATTTTTTTACTGTTATTCCTCAGACATGCAGGTTTCCTCACGATGTTTTCCTTCACCGCCAAGCACGTGGCAAATCAGCACTTAAAATTGCAATTAACAATTTCATTGGTGCCGGAGGGGATCGAACCCGGGTTACTCGCGTTCTGTTATATTTACAGCGAGCGTTAACCATCTGAGCTACCACGGCTCACTTAGAAACATGTATATCCGCGAAAATAATATAACCGATAGTAGAGTAAAAATCTCAGTTGCATGAGATATTCCTTCATTTTAAATATATAATGTTTAAAAATAAGGAAAAGTATTAAGTTAATAATTTATGAACTCTACCATTTACACTCTACTATGTACCTACTAGTACTCTAGCGTTTGACTCTATTCAAAATTATTTAAATTACCAATATAAAAGTTCAGTTATGTTAATATTTCCATTTTTAGTAGAGGAAAAACCCTTGGATATGAATAATATTTTTTTAGACTAACTGAAATAAAGTCAATGAATTAAAATAACCTAAATCTATTGATTCATTATAGAATTAAAGTTTTCATTCGTATGTAGATAAAATGAACAAATTGAAATTTTAGTTAACTTTTCGCTACAACCTTTTAAAATCGATGTGTAAGTAGGTTATACGTATATTCTAAGTCTATGGATTATACAGAGAGAAAGGCTTTGATATACACAAGTATATGTTGATAAGTATGTTTATGATATTTCGCCCTGTAGTGGCGGCGTTACAGAATCCACTTTAGGGTACCCCATATCATCCCATGGGTGTCGTAATAGGCGACAGAGTAAAACTGAAGCAGGAAATGAGCAGCAAAACGGCAGTTCCTACATAGTCTGCCATGGGTGGCAATCCAGACGTTTATATATGTATATAACTTGGAATTTTTTATAAAAAGGTTTATATTTCTTATAAAAAACTCAAAGTTATTAAAAATGAGCTATACTTAATGCTTTTCCTGATTTACATTTTTTCATTAAATATTTATAGCATTGTTTTGGATAGAGAAGTAACCCTATTGGAAATTTTTAATATTATAGCAAATATTTGACATTCTTATACTCACAATGTCTCGTGCTTGACGCATATTGATTAGATTTGTCAGTCGCGACGACTGAGATAATAGGTGATGAACGAGTAGCGTTGGCGTCCACAGGGTGCTGTCATAAATTCCACTGGGCACAGAGATAATGGCCGATATCCACGTTTAGTCGATTACCGGTATATCGGAGATCATATAGTCGTGAAGAAGTGAAAGGAACCGATTAGTTTGCGACGCGGCGCTAGGCACTCGGCGAATAGAGGGTCACCTTGAAACGACGCGGTCGCGGCGCATGTGCACCACACCCTCCAGTGCCCCCGTCCCACTTCGTCGCGGTGCCCCCCGCGCGCCTTGTGACGTCACGCCCGGCCCCCGATCGTGCCGTCGCGCCGCGCGTTCTTGCCGCTCACGTGATGTCCTTCACGCAATCAAGTTGAAATAACGCAACAGCTGTGAATGCCTTATGAAATATTTCGATTTTCGAATTATTTTCAAATAATATTAGAATTTAAAGTAACTAAAACAAAACGCGTTGATCATAGACATGAAATTACTGAATTATCGTCAGTTTCTTAATGCAAAATCTCGGATTATTCAAACAAATTTTGAAGTGGTAGAGCCACACTGGACCTGTATACTGTATAATATAGCTGCAGTACGAATAGGGCGCTCGACCGGGAAAAGACCATGCTCACAAAAATCCCAGCGTGAAAAGCACCATCATATTGCTGTATTTTGTACGGTCACTAACGAGGCACTCATATTATTATTCATGTGTGATAAAGCATCTACATTTTCATTTTTAAACAATGATAGACGTTGGTGTCTGCGGGCCACAGCATCCATTTAGGTTCAGGTGGACTGTGTGCTCATTTGTTTACTGAGTTATGTATATCCCATTACATAGTATGTATTATATAGTATTATACATAGATACATGTATAATATTGTATAAGATTGTATATATTTGTATTAATAATATGTTTTATTTTAAGCATGTAGGATTTTGACTCTACCGATTCGCGTTATTTTGTCGTCACACGTTTAACTCTTTTTTTTAAGGTCTTTCGAGCATTATATTATTATCCCTGAAAGGTATCCCCATTTTGTTTGTGTCACTTAAGAAAAATATTCTTATGATGTCAAAATTTGCTGAAAAAGCTACTTTTAAATATCAATCAATTTACAATATGATTTTGAATTTAAAGTTTTAAGGTGCTAAATTTGGGAATGTATGTTATCAAATATATCTACTAAAGGAAAATTCTTTTACTGTTTTTTAATAAGTATTTGACTTTAATATGCGATTGGAGACTTTTATAATACCTAATTTACATTGTGTTTGTTCTTGTTTGTCACCACCACCATCATAATCAATGAGAGAGGTGCAGGTTTTTAATTTGGTATTATTAATAAACGTGTTTATGTATAGTCACAATATATATTAGTACAAGTAGTATAGTGTATACATACAAATATATATGTTTATGATTTCAAAATAAGTGTAGACTATCTTTTTGTCTAATTTTCACACAGTTGTTTTGTCATTAGATAGAAGTCATGCGTCATGACAGATTTCTTTGAAAGGGTCAAGCTGTATTTGGAACTTGGAATGGGTGAGGTGTGTCGACGTGCCTCCAAACATGTATGTATTCCTGATTGCGTATACGTTCACGTGTACCGTCAGCAAATATGTTGTTTAAATTCCTACCCAAATTGATTTAATGTTTGTACGTGTTGTGTAATGACACTAAAGGAAATGAATAGTTTACTTTTTTTAAATACTCAATGTAAACATCACTTTTAATAACTATTTCAATATTTTTACTTACTATATACTTATGATATATACTTATGAATGTCATATTGAATGTTTATAAGGAAAAATATTTTATTTAAATATAATTATTTTTAAAGGAAGAAAAATAATAAAATAAGATCGGTATTGACAATCTTAGTCGTGCCTGCGGGAATCGAACTGGTTGCCTTCATATTATGCAATAAGGCGAGTGTCGAGCTTAAGATTGAGCTACGCAGTTTCGTGGTTTGCTGGGAATGTTTTTTTAAATATAATAAACGAATACAGAGTGTTCACTGCTTAGATTTTTATAAAGCTCTACGTGATAGTAAGTACCCGTGTACACGCTATACACCATAAACATAGATTTCGTTTACTGTTAGGTATTGTCTTCCACCATACAAAACATAATAGCATTATGATGCAATTTCACGCTAGTAATCTGTATGGGTGTGATGGTTCTGTCCGTCCAGTCCGACTCGTCGTGCTGCTTTTAGAGTATACAGAATTTTTTTTTTTGCGCCCGAAGCAATTAAAGGGCTACCCTATACGTAGAGAGGCGGAAAATGCATTACGCATACCACGATAGCCGGTCTATCGTGGTTATGAGGGGCTCACTGTCCTACCGGGGACCCTAAGTGATACCCTCTAAAAACCGCCTTTGGGGACAGGCAACCGGCTGATTAAGCTCTATTGTGCCTTATCATGAGCGACCCTCTTTTGGGAAAAGAGGGCGCCTCATACGAATTTGGATGACTCTTTCGAAGAGCTTGCCCATTGCCTTGAGGAGGCTAATGGGGCGATGGCTGGAGGGGAGGTTGAGAGGCTTGCCTGGCTTGGGAATTCCAATCACAGTAGCCTCTTTCCACGTAGTGGGAAAGTAACTAAGGTTGAAGCAGGCGTTGAAGATAATAGATAAAAAGGTTAACACCTGCTCGGGAAAGTGTTTTAGGGCTTGGTTGGAGATGCCATCCGCGCCCGGAGCCTTTTTAGGCTTAAGTCCTTTGATGAGGGATGAAATCTCATCATTGGACACAGAGATAGGTTCGGAGGCCGTGGGGGGTGAGTTCCGGCGGCGGACCTCATCCTCCACTGCCTGGACGTGTGAGGGTTCGATGGGTTGAGAACTGGGAGAGCATTGAGCGGCAATGCTATCTGCAAAGCACTCAGCCTTTTCCTCGTCCTCGAAGGCAACCGTGCCGTCGGGACGGGAGAGAGGGGGAGTGTGGGTGATAGCGTCTATGCGGAGGGCTCTAGCCATCTGATAGTACGCTGTGTGAGATGGAGAGATATTCTCCATGAGCTTACTCTTTTCGAGATCTTGGAATTCAGAGAGGCGGAAGCGGAGTTTTCGTTGAAGACGATTGGCCGCGCGCCTGTATTCGGGGGTGGGATATTTTGTTGCTCTCCGGAAAGCAGCTTTTTTGGCTTTTAATAGGTTGCTAATGTGTAGGGGAAGCCCACTATTGTTAGCAACCGGGATGACCCTTTCGTTCTCCTTAAGGGAGGATTTAATAAGGGTGGAGAGGGAATCGACCGCGGTGTCGATTTTTACGGGACTGTCTAAGTCCGACGGTATGGGGATGGTAGAATCCTGTGAGTCCAGAGCTTTACCTAGGGACTCCTTGAATCCCTTCCAGTTAGTGTAGGTAGTATACAGAAGCAAGTTATGTTTATAATATATACTCTAGGTGCTGCTGCTGTAACACAGCTACAGCGTTGGCTACGTGGGTCTAATTTACGTAATAAAGTGTAATGATGTGAGTGTAAGGTATATGTTAAGTACCTACATGCAATTGGTACAATTTCACACTGTTGTTTCACAATGTAACGCTGTTTTTAGTTAAATTAACTATGCCAAATAAAAAAAATACTCTGTATGTCTGAACTGAATATTAATAATCATTAAATTATTCTTACAGCCGAGAGTCATTTCTTATTTTGTCTCGCACCTTTGAGGCTGATTCGAGTCACCGTTTATGGGCATTTTATATTTGATATACCTAGGTACTAAAGAGATGAGTTTTCTATCGTAGGTCATAATATTTTGATTAAAACTACTTTTACGGATTTTATCGCGTTTATTTTTACTTTTTATTTACTTTTATTTTAATTCCCGACGTTTCAGGCGCTTTCCAGCACCCATGGTTACGGGGGACTGAGATGACTGACGTCCCGATGTCATTGTTAAACCCGGAGTACCTCTTTTTAATATTGTAGTCCCTATGCAAAATGAACTGACTATGTCCTGAGGTCTTGCAGTGGTATGCTTGGGTTTAGTTTTAATTTTATTGATTATAGGATCCCAAGCAGGTGGTAGTACCCAGCCTCCTTCTCTATTGAAATTAACTAAACAAAGGAGGCTGGGTACTACCACCTGCTTGGGATCCTATAATCAATAAAATTAAAACTAAGCTCAAGCATACCACTGCAAGACCTCAGGACATAGTCAGTTCATTTTGCATAGATCGGACCATAAACAATAATTAAAAAAGCTGAAGGTACTCCGGGTTTAACAATGACATCGGGACGTCAGTCATCTCAGTCCCCCGTGACCATGGGTGCTGGAAAGCGCCTGAAACGTCGGGAATTAAAAATAAAAGTAAATAAAAAGTAAAAATAAACGCGATAAAATCCGTAAAAGTAGTTTTAATCATGTATAGTGTTCGCGTAAATATAAGAAATCATTATTATAATATTTTTCTGGCGTTTCTCAAAGTCGATTCTTTACGACATTAAAAAACGTTATATATGCTTAACATAATTTTAATTCTTCAAAATAAGAGCAACTAAAAGCTTTGTTATTTTATTCAAAGAAAACTGAAACAGACTTAAAGCGAAATATAAATTATTTATGCTAGTTCGACTCTTGTGACATTCAGACAGACAAAACAAACAACTATGAAAATTTATAGTTAAATTAAAGAACCTTTTAAATTTTCAATAACACAAATCTCAGAAGCATTTGAATTGATTATATAGCATAATTTGTATAAATATAATAAGTGGCTCATAAAAATTAATTCACCTCAAACATTTCTTTAGAAAGAAGCAAGCTATCTTATCGCTTAAAAATAAAAACTCATGCATGATATATTTTTTTATAATTACTATAAACGACCTGAGCCAGAAATTCTTTATCTAGGTACTAAGTGATTGGACACTTTTTCTGTCATACGTTCGTTCGTTTATGTCAAAGACCTACATAACCCCTGGTGGATATATTCTCTATGATTTAGATAGATGTAGTTTTGTCCATGTAGATAATGTTGAGTTCCGAAGATTATCAATATTTGGT
This sequence comes from Parnassius apollo, assembly GCA_907164705.1. Classification (NCBI taxonomy): domain Eukaryota; kingdom Metazoa; phylum Arthropoda; class Insecta; order Lepidoptera; family Papilionidae; genus Parnassius; species Parnassius apollo. The sequence continues at coordinate 7,242,393 of CAJQZP010001196.1, forward strand.
TAACACAGTATAAGACACACCGAAAGCCAGTACGAGTGGTTAAATCCGGGATTTGAGATACACTTATTGAGGTTTTCTGTCAAGAAATTTTTTGTAACATCTCAGAGTTAGAAGGTTGACTATGTTTCATTTACGTGCATCGGAAAGCACATATCAAAGTATAGCCATATCTCTTCAGTTGTGTCGAGTGGACGTCACCGACACCGACCACCGGACTATGAGAGTGAGGAAATAGAGAGTGCACCTGTGTTTGCGCACGCACTATAATTCTGTCCTGCTTAGATGGACTAGCCGCCATAACCGTTACTTGGTCTGGAGAACACTAATATTACACCAACTTACTACGTTTTTTAGTAGTAGAGCCTTGCTGCAGTTATAGTATATAGTAGTATAGTTGTAGCACGAATGGGTTGGTTCGACCGGGGAAGGACCACGCTCTCACAGAATACCAGAGTCAAATAGTAGCTTAATGCTGCTGTGTTTCGTATGGTGAGTGTAGAGAACCTGAGGCCCTTTTTACTTGAAACGAGGCATTCTATGTTAGTCCTCGCAGGTGACAACGCATGTAGATGCCTATGAGCCACAGCAACCACTTACCATCAGGTGCACTGTGTGCTCGTTTGTCACCCTATTCTATAAAAATAAAACGTTACGTAGGCTCGTTTGTGACTCTAATATTACTTAATAACAAATGAAAAATATTTTTTATAATCCTGGGTAATGATATTTATCCTAATTCTGTTGTTTTTGAAGAAAATAAAGTGTATCTAGTGAATAGAGTGTCTAATGTACGCTGTCGTATGCTAGTCACAACAACCTTATATCTAATAAAACTCATAATCACAAAGCATTCCGTAACAACGTTGATTTGCTATGATTTGCGTACAACATATGATATCTTCTAAAATATTATATATTTTATATATTAAAAAACTATAGTAAAAAATTAAAACTAATAACCTTAATTATGATACAGTCCTACTCCCCGTGGTATCGTGGCTGGGTTTCCTTGCTGAATGGCTATACTTAGCCTTTGAGTGGGAAAAGAATCAGCCCCCTTATCACCAGGAGCAACTAGCAGGCGCGGATAGAGTTCCTTTAAGAACTTCACCGCACGTGGACCCGACAGAACGATAGTCTTTACAGCAAAAATGGCACAAATATGTAGTCATCTTTGTGCCATCTTTCAATTTAAATGATTTAATGTAAGAGATAATTTCAATTTACATTAAATGCCCAAGGTACGTGTTTATTTGGGAAATTATTGTAGTGTATTGGAGAAAACTGTCCATATAAGGGGTTATCTTGAAAAATTGAAAAATACGTATTCATTTATTTTATTAACAGAGTACTTTCAGTAAGTTTCTTGCCCAGCAAAGTCGCCCCGTAAAATTGAAAGTTTGAATTTTCCAAAATACTTTTTCGGTGTATGCCTTAGTACCTATATAAGGAAGCTATTGCCGCAATTTCCTGCTTCCACGTCCAGTAGTTTCGAGCTGGGCAAAATATTTGTCAATATAAACTTTGTTGTAAAACCACAAGTGTAAATTTTTGAAAAATTAATGAGCGGTTACTTACTTATTATTTTTTATCAAGAGTATTTGTCACATTTTTATATTAAAAAAGACCATCAATTATTAATTCCCCATACAAATTTGAACATCCTTAGGCCCCTCCGTGATAATCCTTTTTGTTCTGAAAAATCTCAAAGTACGTTTTCATTTACTTTATTTACAGAGTACTTTCCGTAAGCCTCTAGTGAATCATCCCGTAAAATTAAAGATTTATAAAAACTTTAACGTGATATTCCCCCTATTAGTGATTGAATTTTCCAAAATTGGATGCGTACAAGAAAGTCAGCTACTGTCAAAAAAAATTTTCTACGTTTTATTTTTTGGACTGTGTGTAATTTTAACTATAGCTATAAGCGAAATTTAGCCATAGTTGCGTAACTTGGGGTAATAATTCTGAGTTACGAAGATTTACTTAAAAATTATACAAGGAATACACGTTATGTTAAAAAACTAAACTTTTTATTCCTTCCTCTGTGGTGCCCATTGGAGGCAAATCTCAGGCATGGTTTGGTCGCTCCTGTAAAATAGCATCATGCTATAAGCAGGAGTGCTACCAAGCCTGGGCTGACGCATCAGCGTCCCGGGATGTAAACACCAGCGCTCTAAAAAAGAAGTATGAATCCGCCTCTAGGTCCTTCAAAAGAGTCATTGCCAAGGCAAAGTCAGAGCACATAGGCAGAATTGGCGAGAAACTAGTTCGCCTTCCTTCTGGAACCCGTACATTCTGGTCTCTCGCCAAGGCTGTCCAGGGGAATTTCTGTCAGCCATCTCTTCCATCTCTGCACAGGGAGGACTACTCACAGGCCCATACCGCAAAGGAGAAAGCCGATCTTCTAGGCTCTTTCTTTGCGTTCAACTTGACTCTCGATGACGGGGGGGAGTACGCGGCCGGCCATCCCGCGGTGTGAGTGCTCCATGCCGGAAGTGCAGTTCACACAGCGTTCGGATCTCAAAGCATCCCTACCTCACATCCACAAGTCGAATGGGCCTGACGGAATCCCCACAAATTGTACTGAGGACGTGTGCTCCAGAGTTGGCACCGGTTTTAACGCGTCCTTTCCGGTACTCCGACACCCTAGGCGTAGTCCCAAAATCATGGAAGACGGCTTTCGTTCACCCGATCCCTAAAAAAGGCGACCGCTCAGACCCGTCCAACTACCAGCCTATCGCCATCACCTCCTTGTTCTCCAAAAGAATGGAGTCTATTGTTAACTGCAGATCGGAGCATCAAGGTCGTTGCAGACGGTGCAAGCTCCGATTGCAAGCCTATTAGTGCTACTGGTCCACAAGGCTGCGTGTTATCGCCAACGCCGTTTCTTCTGCATATCAATGATATGTTGCAAACCCGTAACATTCATTGCTATGCAGATGACAGCACTGGTGATGATCTTTACACCGGCCGAGCTAATATTTCTCGGGAAAACGTCTCCGAGTACCGGGACAAACTTATGTCTGAAGTCGAGTCTTTGCTGAACAGAGTCTCGGATTGGGGGCGACTAAATCTAGTCTAGTTTAACCCCCAGAAGACACAAGCTTGCGCGTTAATCGCTAAAAAGAACCCCTTTGTCGTATCTCCTCAGTTTCAAGGCACTCCACCCTTGTTGCCTCAGCCAGTATCTGAATCCTCGGCGTCGACATATCGAGTGACGTGCAGTTTCGTGGTCACTTGGAAGAGAAGGCCAAATTGGCCTCTAAAAAGCTTGGCGTGCCTGCAACTTTACAAGGCGCAGGTTCGGCTGCACATGGAATACTGTTCCCATCTCTGGGTTGGGGCTCCCCAGTACCAGCTCCTTCCACTTGACCGCATCCAGCGCAGAGCGGCTCGTGCTTTCCGACCTTGTGCTTTCCGATCGGCTCGATTCACTGGCGCTGCGAAGAGATGTTGCATCTCTTTGCATTTTCTTTCGCATATACCATGGAGAGTGCTCTGAGAAATTGTTCGGAAGAGTAGTGCGTTCACGAAATTTAGCGGCTAGGATTAATCCCAGCCGCCAAATTTCGTGAACGCACTACGCGGCAAACGTCCCGATACCATCCACACCACCTGGATGCTTGGCGGTCCACCACTGTACGTTTCAAAAGGAGTTTTCTTCCGCGTACAACCTCTCTATGGAATAGTTTACCAACGGCAATTTTTCCGGACCGATACGACCTGGGACCTTCAAGAAAAGTGCTTACTCCTTTCTAAAGGGCCGGCAACGCACCTGCAATTCCCCTGGTGTTGCGGTTGATCATGGGCGGCGGTAGTCACTTAACATCAGGTGAGCCGTATGCTCGTTTGCCACCTCTTCTATAAAAAAAGGATCCTATTATAATTTTGTTTGTTGTAAACTTGTATGTATTTACCAGTTTCCTTTCGAAGTTAAAACATAAAATTTGTACGTGCGGTATTATATAACATACGTACAATTTTTTTAACGATTATAACCCTGTGTTTGACTACTTTCCACTTAAATGTAAGTTTTTTTTATAGGATAAGGTGACAAAAGACTATCAGTCCACCTGATGGTAAGTGGTTGCTGCGGCCCATAGATATCTACATCTGTCCTCGATTACAAATCAAAATGCAGATGCGTTGTCACCCGTGAGGACTAAGATAGAATGCCTCTATTCCAGTAAAAAGGGTCTCCGGTTCTCTACACTCACCATACGAAACATAGCAGCATTAAGCTACTATTTTACGCTGGTGTTCTGTGAGAGCGTTATTCCGGTCGAGCCGGCCCATTCGTGGTACAACTATACTACTAATATAACTGCAGCATGGCTCTACCACGTATGAAAAGTGGTGATTTAGCCGAAAATGATAAAGTACACCAACTTAGCTTAATAAAAAAAGCCTTGAAGACATCCACATTATAATCGGATGAAAACATTAAATGTAGCCTAGATCAGACCTGGCATTGCTGTCTATCTATTCGAGAAGTTTCATTACAGTCGGTTTAGCCATTTCGAAGATTAGTCCAGTCATACAGACGGACAAACAGACAGACAAAATATCTGTGACTATTCATGTCTTAATGACTTGAAAGTAGCCCCCTCATCTCAATAAAAGCCAGTTATTTCGATATTACGGACTAAAACTTTAATTTTATTTATATCTACAGTAAAATAAAACAGTAAAGTTACAGCCTATATAATACTAATGTCCTCCAGACCGAATTTCGGCAACGGTGGCCTGCCTCAACGTAGGCTAACCAACGGTGCAGGACAGGATTATAGTGCCCAAGTGTATGCGCAAGCACAGGTGCACTCTCTATTCCCTCACTTTCATAATCCGATAGGACGGTAAACCGACACGACCGGAAAGAGAGCATGCGCAGGACTAACGGCTTTACGTGCTTTCCGAAGCACGGGGGTGAGACACCGCCAACTTCCTAAATCCGGGCAGCTACTGAGAATTTCTTGACAGAAAAACTCAATAACTGATTTTTTGGCCCGACCGGAGATTTTAACCCAGGACCTCATGTTCAGCATTCGCACTACTGCAACCACTAGACCAACGATTCAGTCAAACTATACAGCCTATATATACGTCCCACAGCTGGGCACAGGCCTCCTCTCACTTCTGAGAGGGTTTATATGTACAGATAATAATTTATTTTAGCCCACTTGTGGGGCTGTTTGGGACTAACTTAACTGGGCTATTAACCAAAAATAAAAAACCAGATCGTTCGGAAGATTCGAACTCGCGAACTCCGGCGTGGTAACGCTATCCTACTCTACCCTCTGGGCAAGTCAAATTTGACCAATAAAGCTGGGCAAGTCAAGCTTGTTGTTTTATGAAAACGAATTTTCCAGTTTTTTTTTTCAATTAGACAGCATATTGATTTTTCACCGTACATTGCGTAAATTTTATCAAAATTGTTAGAGCATAATCATAACTCGTATGAATAGTATTAGTTTTGTAACATCGCTAACATCGCTAAATAATGTATCATTAATTATGGATGAAAACGAAAGGGCAACGCTCCGGCCGACGGCCGTTACAACTTACTTAACCTTGGCAAATGAATGAAACCTTTCCGATAAATACGTCACACCCGCCATTGAATAATTAACTGATTCGGTCTCTTCATTCGAACAAACACGCTTTCTACATACATTTAACCAAGCTATACTGGTGATTTTTTTTACCGCCTGGAAAAAATAGGGTGTAACAGGTGAACGAAATAGAGCCTATGGCACGGATATTTAACAATTTTTTTATTTTACATTTACATATTATGAAATTGATCTACTAATTGGGTACGTATTATTTTAATTTCGATAGTTTTTAATTCCAATAGTTTTTAAATCCTACTGTGCGAATTTTAAACTAAAAAAAATGGTATACGGAAAATATTTTTAAAGACATGAATGCAAAGAAGTAAATTTTTTCGAGAAATTTAAAAAACGCCTCCAAAACAGAAGCGTGTCTTTTCACCCCTAAAAGACCGCTTTCAGTTGTTAAGGGTTGAAATTTCTCCGACCTCAATTATGGGCGGTTCATTGAGTCTGGGGCCAAAGTAGCCACAAGGAAACTAGGTTTCCTTGCAAGGGTGCGGTGGTACTTCAAGCCGAGGCAGCTTCTTACCTTATATAAAGCTCAAGTCCGGTCGTGCATGGGGTACTGCTGTCACATTTGGGCCAGTGCTACAAAATGGCACCTATCAACAGCGGATAGGCGTGCTAAGAAGCTCATTGGTAATCTTGATTTGGTTGAAGCCAATCTTGTCAGCCTCGAGCACAGGCAGAGTAGCCAGCCTCTCAGTATTCTATAGGATGCATTTCGGTGAGTGTGCACAGGAATTACACGCTTTAATTTTTCCCTCTCCTTTCCACCATTGGACAATCAGGCGGTCGACGGGTCTTCATCCCCTTGTTGTCGACACATTAGAAGCAAATGGTTTACTTCTTCTTTTGTAGTGCTTACAGCGAAGGAGTGGAGTGATTCGATGGCGTCTTATTTTCGGTCCGGATACACTCAGGGCGTCTTCAAAGCAAGAGTGAATAGGCTTTTGTTACCCTAGGGCAGTGCGATTTACCATCTAGGGATATAATAAGTGGTGATGCCACTTACCACCAGGGGGAATCGTGGTCATGCACTGCCTTAAAATAAGTAAAAAAAAAAACATTGGGGCAACTGAAATGCATTGATGAAACCTGGCTAAATGCCAATCACACTGTGCCGCAAACATGGACAGATGATAGGTGCCCGCGAAAAAAGGTGGGCGCCTCACGCCGGAGGCGGATTTGTAGTAAATACATCTGCTATGCGAGGGATGACTGGGACAAAGTGATGAAAAAAAAAAACAAAGAAAATTGATAGGGCATACACTCACGGGTGGCACAGCGTGGCAAGGCATACTTCGGTATGTCGTAGGATCTGCTGGCATCCCGCGGCACGCCGAAGGATCATGTGGCATCCCGCGGCATGACAAACAAGTCCAGATGCGCTCGTGTACCGGGCGCTCGCACCAGTCGCTGAGATTTCCACCACAACGAGCTAGATTCTACCTTGTTTCAATGACTTAGCACTCCCATTCCTTTAACAACAGCGTGCCGAGGCATCCCATGGAATGCCGTGACGTGCCGCGGCATCACTTGGAATGCAGTGACATGGAGCAGTACGCCGCGGTATCACACGAGATGTTTCGGTCTATTCGTATAGAAATAAAGGAATGTCGGTGCTAAGATTATTGAAACAACGTAGATAATTGTTTTTTCATTAAAAAAAAATATTGTAAACAACGATAACGACAGCGACAGCTCAACTAGTTCTAGTGAAAGTGATTACACTCTGTCAAATTTAGCTTAATACCTGTAGGGATGGGTTGGTGTATAATCACTAATGAATCTATTCAATTATTATTCTCATGGAACTTGCATGTTTATGCTGTATAGATTTTGAATTTTGAACAATTTCTTATCTATTGAATAAATAACAAATTATTAATAAGATAATAAAATCCCTCCAACAATAACGACTTCGCCGCGTGAATATTTTTATTCCGTCAGACTATAATACGTGCGAGTCGAAATAATTTTTGTAAAAGGGCTTAGTGTGAAATATGTGAATGCTTCATTCTTTTCGCCATAACCAAAAATATTAAAAACTGTACGAAAGCGTATACAAGGCACTAACGACGCGGTGTCAGAACTCAGAATTAGTACTGATTAAAAAATACAAAATGGCTGACTGACGGAAGGATTAGTGGCTGTAGTGTTGCCACAATATTGGAGTCAATATATACAATTTTTAATTTTTATATTTTTTTTTTTCAGAGTAACAGCTGCAATATAGGGCTGAGATGCAATCAGTACCGTCAATAAAACATATTTTGCCAATAAAGTGCCAATTCCAGTACATATTTACGTGATTTTATTTTATATATTTGATTTATTTCTAAACCGATTTTTGATAGTCTGTGGTTATTCGCTTTGTCACAGCATAGTTTAGCGTAGCGCATCACTATCATAAGTGAGCGGTACCCATCCATGAAGTACAACAATATTACGCAGCGCACGCAAGGACTGCAAATGGTTTCGCGCCCAATTGTTTGTTGGCTTTCAAGTCAACAAAAACAAAAAAAGTTCAAAGAGTGGTTTTTAACATAACTGAAAAATCTTAATGAAACACATATGATTATAACAGATAATGCGCAGTAGGTACCATTCTTTACAAAAGGACAAAGCTCCAACATCCAGCAGCAGAAAACTGGAGCTTATATCTTGGCTGGAGAGCAAAGGCATTCAAGCCAATGAAAATATGTTGAAACACGAATTGGTCCGATTAGTGAAAGAAAAACAAACCCAGAAAGCCAACCTAAATTTTTGATGAAATCGCTGAACAACATATCTTTCAAATAAATTATTTTTTACGAATTTTATCACGTATATTAATTTTCTTATATTCCCGATGTTTCGAGCATTTTACAGCACATGGGTGCTATAAAGGGGACATACAAGAACACACATGAAGGATTCCTACCATTTGTCAGCGAGATTAAAGACCTCCATCTGGCAGACAATGAATAGTTTCATATGGATGGTGGTGGGAATCACCATGATGTGAATCTCAGAACATATAGCTGATGTGACGAATCGACGCTCCGGGAAGTCTGCAGTCTGTGAACTGATATGTGATGTGATTTGATATACCACAAATCCTCGCTAGAAACACCGATTCTTTCCAAGGATGATTCACGAGGCTATTGAAAAACAAAACATCCTGATTTCAATAGAGAAGATGGCTGATCGCTATCATGTGCTTGGGATCCTATAATTAAGAAAATTAAATCCCAACCCAAGCATACAACTGCAAGACTTCAAGATACTATAAGTTCATACTGTGTAGATCGGAACAAAAATTAAGAATTTTAATCTGTGGGTAACCGCGTCTTACTATGACATCTGGACGTTGAACACATCAGTACCCCCGTTACCCCCGTGACCGTGGGTGCTGTAAAGTGTTAAAAACGTCGGAAATATAAAAAATATACGCGATAAAATCCGCAAAAAACTAGTTTTATTTAAATGTGTAGTGTTCCCGTAAATATAAGAAATCATTATATCATTGCCATTACAATGCCATTACAATTTGTCATTACACCTAGTACCTTATTTTAATTTTTTTAAATTCATGCAGCCAAACATACGAGGGTGACACTGAAAATTCTTAGAAAATCAAAAGCTGAATAAACTAGCAAGTTATTTCTTTTATTATATCTTTTCACAATAGTGTCCATTTACATCAATACATCGCTGCATCCGATAGAACCACTGAGAAAAGCACTTTGTCCACTCGGCCTTAGGGGTCTCTTCGACGGAATTTTGAAGCTTTCTCGGCGTCCATAAAACGTTTTCCTCGAAGTTTTTATTTTATTTTCGAAAATAAATAAAAATCGCAAGGTGCGAGATCGGGCCTAGGTGACCCAGTAAATCCATGTCTGACGTCGCCAAGTAGTCGATTGTTTGCTTGGCGGTGTGTGACGAGGCGTTGTCGTGGTGAAGGAAGATCCTACTGTGAGGTCGTTTCTCCCGAACTTTTTCCAAGACAAGTGGCAAACAATTGTTAGTGTACCACTCTGCAACAATTTTTGCGTAATGACCTGTCCTTCCGAAGAACGAGGCCACCGTCTTTTTTCCCACGCTTCGACCTCTCTTCATTTTAGTTGGCAACTCCTCGGAAGGAAACACTCAGACAGCAGCTGTCTTTTAGTTTCAGGATCATGACAATAATCCAGCTTTCGTCACCCGTATGTCGAACGTCATATGAGTCACCTCCGTTAAATCTTTGAACCATTTCACGACATCAATCAACACGACGGAGTTTTTGGGCCTCTATCAAATTATGAGGTATCCACCGGGCATAAAGCTTCTTGACCGCTAAATGTTCATGGAGGATTTTGTGCACTTGACTCATACCGATGCCTAAGCTTTTGTCAGTCTCTATCATACGCCGCGCAACACTGATGTTATCTTCAGTCGTCGCCGTAGAAGGCCGTCCCTCACGCAGATCATCGATGAGATTAGTGCGACCACATTTAAACTCATTAAACCAGTTGTAAACAGTGGCACAAGATAGGGCTTCATCTTGAAAGGCCAATCGTAGCCTATCGTAACTTTCTTGTTGACTTAAATGACATCGAAAATCGTAAAAAATCATGGTACGAAAATTTTCTCGCGTTAAATTCATGCTGACGTGACACAGAAAATTTTAAATTTTCCGTCAAATCGTAAACAAATAACAAATTAATAAAATACATACCTACACAATAATATTGGTAAAGAGTTCCATTTTAAAAATTTGAACTTATTTTTTTTTATATCGTTTACAAGTGGCCAGTTCTAAAAACTTTCAGTGTCGCCATCGTATCGCCTCCACCTCCACCTCCACCATTTACGGCTAAGAAAATGCTCACTTTATTGCAAAATGCCTGTGAAAACGTTACTGTGGATGACTAGAGAAAAGTCGTGAAACACACCAAAAAATACATCCTAGAAGACTGAGAGCGAAATGGCCACTTTGACAGAGTTTGTGAACAAGAATTAATAATCAACGTGAGAGACAGTTCCAGTAGTGAGCCTAGTGATGATAATGACGATAATAATGAACTCTATTTAGGTTGTGCACCATTATTTTAATAATAATTGCTTGTTTTATTTCACATTAAGCCCTTTCACAGAAGTTATTTCGACTCAAACGTATTCTATTAAATCACGAGGCGAAATCGTTATTGTTGGAGAGATTTCATTATCGTATTAATAATTTATTACTAATTTAATAGATAACAAATTATTCATAATTCCAAATCCATACAGAATAAAAATTATCGATTGTAAGTTCTATGAGAATAATAATCGAATAGATTCATTAACGATTATATACCACCCTACAATGAGCTGTGAAAATTATCAAAAATTTGACAGAGCATAAATAATGACTTCTTAAATTTACGCGAACACTACACATTGAATAAAACTATTATTTACGGATTTTATCGCGTTTAATTCAACTTTAATTTATTTTTATTATCCCGACGTTTCGGGTGCTTTACAGCACCCGTGGTCACGGGGGATTAGTAACGGATTAGTAAACTAAAGTGACGATGGGCCGGCCATATAGCTCGAAGAACCGACAACCGATGGGAAAAAGGTTCTCGAGTAGCAGCCTCGTACTGGTAGGTGAAGTGTAGGGTGACTCTCCACTAGATGGAGTGACGACCTGGTAGGACATGCAGAAAGTTAATGAATGCACTTGTGAAGGGCTGTAATGAAGATAATGAAAATGAAATATCAAGATACGTATAAATATAAAGTGGTAAAACAAAAAGTAAAAAAATCTGCTTAGTACTGGACTGATGACACTCAACCACACTAATGGTAAACTTTTGACCGGTAGCTATTCGTATACAGCTTTTTTGTTTAATCTTGGACTCTGAACCTTTTTGAAAAAGATAAATGGAGTTTAAAGAGTTATCTTTTTCTACTGACTAAACACAAACATAAAAACAAGTAAATTATAATAAATTATTTAACTAATTCGCATTCTTATTCTTCCGGTTCAAGAGTCCTCTAGTTTACTCTCTTAGATTTTATAACGGCAGATTACTGTAAACTTTGTCTCTAAAAATTTTCTCAATCTGATTTCAGTCAGACTTGTAGATACACCAGAATTGCTTTTTGTTTACTGCCTATTTCCTATTTCTATCCTAATTGTCCCATACAAACTTATAGGATTTTTACGATTTCTTGCAATATATTATAATGAGAAATATATTAAAACGCGTTGCAATGAGAAACTTAGTGCCTATGATTCATTAAAATAAAATGAAAAAAGCTATACAAACCGAGCGACACAAATCAACAGAGTATTTTCCTCAACCTATCAGGGGAATTACGGCTCCAATAACCTTCGGACGTGCGTGATAGAAATAAAACAAAATGATGATATCACAAAAACAATGATATAATTAAAAAGGAAATACCTAAGTAGATTAAAGCAGGCATTAAATATATTGTAGTTGTTTAAATCTATAAATATAAATTAAATTGGAGTGTCTGTCTGTAGTGTAACATTGAAATAACTGGCTCGTAAAGTTTAATTATATCGGTACCACAACCTCTAGTCATTGACACGAAAATCAATTGTCTTCAGAGATACGAGAAAATCGATTTCAATTTTGTTTACAAATGGACGTAACAAAATAAAATGAAATAAAATACGGTTGCTGGTAAAAATGATATAATGACTTGCCAATATCTTTGCTGGTACAATGGTAAGACCTTTCTAAAAAAAGATTGCCGCCAGGCACCCTCTGGCGCCTTGTTTTATACATATTTTTAAAAATGTTCGTCTGTCCGTTTGTCTGAGCTAAACTTAGGAATGGCTGAACTGATTATAATGAAACTTTACGAACAAATAGAAAATAACAGGAGGGATTTAGGTTAAATTTTGTTGTAATAACTTAAAATATAAAATAAAATAAAATTGATTATCATTAAAATAGATTATCTTAAATCTTGCATTAAGCATTGACTTAAAATAAGTAAAAAATCTAAATAACGTCACATTAATAGATCTTTCCCAGGCGCAGAAAATTTCACTCACTTTTACAACAAAGTCAAGTACAAGAAAAAGTATAATCAGCAATTTTTTTATATACATATACATAAACACTCACGCCTGTCACCCAGAGGGGTAGGCAGAGACTACAGACTTCCATTTGGCACGATCCTGACACACCTCTCTCGCCTCATTCACGTCCATATACCTACGCATACATGGTCGTCGGTTACGGTACTCCCAATTTGGCCCGTTTTCAATAAATCGTTAATTTGGTCGATAAATTTTCGCTTAGGACGTCCCTTTCCGACTCTGCCATACACTCCTGCAACATAAATTTTCTTTGTCACTCTTTCCTCATTCATTCTTTCCACATAACCAAACCACCGAAGCACTCCTTTCTTAATCCTGGTCACAAAATCATCTTGCAAACCACACTCTTCTCTTATCACACAATTTCTCACCCTGTCCGCATTTCTACTGCGTTTATCTTACTCTCGTACTTCTTGTGCCACACCCAACTTTCACTAACATACGTTAAAGTAGGGACCAACACAGCATTGTGAATTGCCATAGGGGTTATTGTTATACTAGGTACTAAAGAGTACATGGTCTTGAATAACCCCTGGGAATATCATACTATTTCTAAATGTTTTCATACTTAATTGTATAAAATATTATATTGTAAATTATTGTTAAAAAAGTCCCGCTGGGTGTCCTGCTAGTTATTACCAGGACAGGGGTTCAACTTTAAGTAAGTACCTATTCTTCTAATCTATACTAAATAAAAATGATTCTATCTTATTCCATTCTAGTCTTTAATGTAACGGATTTCCGTAAAATAACACCTTTCTATCAATTATCCTCAAAAGGTTGTAATTTCATTAATAATATAAACTATTCTTAAAATATCAAATTAGGACAATGAAGAAAAAACAAATTGGTCCAACAGATCGCATTAATTTGTTTTAGTTTGTTAAGTAAGTATATGTTGCGTGCCCGGAGGAGTGTGAAATTTGGTATAATTAAAGTTTGTATCGAGAAGGAGTGCAGAAAGCTTAAATTAATACATAAAATGTGTTAAAATCCATATAATTTTTACTAAATAAAACATACATTGATTACGTTCATACAGCCAATATTCGTTTGTTGACGTTCACACTTACAATATCTCAGAGTAACAAGCAATGTATGCTATTTCTCCAAGACCAATGTCAATTGCTTAACAGTCTGTGATCAAACAGTTACACAGAGTAGAGATAGTCGTCAAAGAATTTTAAAAATATTGCCAACAAATCGTTACTGAAAGACTGATTGAATAAGCTGTGTATTTCGTGTGATTTCAAAAAATACAAAGCAAAATACATTTTTAGACATAATGTTCCTTTAATATTAGCTAATAATATAGAAGGTTTAACCCTTAAATTAATCTAACGATTTATACATACATATTTTGATCGCCCGTTCTAAGTATGCACACACATAATGTTGTTCTAAAACAACTAAATTTATAACAGCCCGCGCATAAAATTTGCTAAAAAACGACTTAGGGACCTTCAAGAAAAGAGCCTTCTCCTTTTTAAAAAGGCCGGCAACGCATCTGCAATTCCCCTGGTGTTGCAGTTGTTCATGGGCGACGGTAATCACTTACCATCAGGTGAGCCGTATGATCGTTTGCCCCCTCTTCTTTAAAAAAAGTTTTTTCGTATGAGACACTGACCAGTTATAAAATAGACTATTTACAAGTGTAAATCCGATATATCATAACAATATTTAAATTAATTTATATATACCGTGTTTCATTGAAAAATCGATTTAAATCGTGAACATTTGCTAGCGATAATTTTTTTCAAATGTTGTCTAAAGCTATACAAATACAACAATAATATTGTACTTAAATATTGTGCATAAATTCATTAAAAATGCATCGCCAAAACAGTACACTAAGTAATACAAGCCATGTTTTTAACGTACATGAATGTCTTTTAAGTCCTATTTGCCCAGATAAACAATCACCAGTGAATATAAAAATTAAAGCACACACTTGTATTATTTATCATTTTCATACCTTTGAAATGGTGTTTGATTTAGAAAACCCGCCAGAACGGCGTACCATGCATTGCAAGCTAGGACAAATCCAAAAAAGACCAGATGTGCTGCCATCCTATAAAAACGTGAACTGAATTCGTCTCAAGTTGAAACACTTTCATAAATTGTATACAAGCTAGAAATGCTTATCTATAAATTATAGTAAAGAACCAGATTCTAGTTCTTCATACATAATTCTATTGGCAAAATTTTTAATAATGACCGTGATAGTATTCATTCATTTATTATTTAAAAGGAGACATTATTTGAATCAAAAAATCTTAATATGTACTAGTATGTCTGTTTAAGCAATTTAAAATATTATTGATTTATTAACATGTTAGGAAATCTTAAAAAAATAAATATATTTCGAATGGTAGTTTTTTTAACAATGTTGTAACATCATCTGAACATTTTGCAATTAATATGCCTATGCCTGAGTATATATTATAGGTATAAGGTAATAGCTTTATTACCTTGTAAATTATCTGTCATTATGTTACATATCTAAAATTTATTTTCTTATATACTTTTTGTTTTACATTTTATTTAGCAGACAGTTAGTATAGAAATACATAAATTAATAGTAAAATTGTGTGTTAAATGTGTAAAATTAGTAAAAATTTAAATATTAGGTATACGTATTTTCATTCTTTACAGCTTGATGCTGAACATAGCATAAAGCATGAAGATTGCCTCATATGGCAAAATATTTCAATAGTTGCCACGCTTGGGGTTGGCAACCGCAGTTTATTATAATTCTCAGTAGTTATCGGAATGATGATGCTGCTCCTTCTCTCCTCAGATCGGTTTCTCTTTGTTTTAACTATTCGATGAACACATGCGGTAACAGCTTATTATTTAAATATTTTATAAATCTTAAATATTTTGTAATTAATGCAAAAATTTTATCCAAAATCAATGCTTGGTTATAATATCAGTTCTAGTATCATTATGCTAGTATAAGATTTATATCACTACATTACTTATACTTCGTAATATAAGCTATATATGTATGTACTTAAGTAATGCCTTATATAAGCGTTTCACTAATGCTGTAAAACGTAATAAGGGAAAGAATATTATATGATTAATTTTGTGTGCAAATAAATGAATTTGAATTTGAATATTAAAAAAAAATTCGTCAATTGTTTTTATATTTACCTTTTGATTCAATGTGTCCTTGGGCATCTTCGCAAGTTTTCGAAAAGCGTCACTCCGTGTCACAATCAACAAAGATATGGTTAAAGTATAAAGCCAGCACGTCTTTTCTATGAAGTCTCCTCAATAAAATCCTTTATCTGTGCAGTTACCACAATATAATCTTTATCTAAATTGAGACCGGAATTGCCGCTATGCCACACTGATATGAAGAATAAAATTTATAATTGTTGTATTACATTAGAAGGTTTATTAAATAAAGGGGTGTTTATTCTATAGACAATAAAATAATTCACTTTTATAACGCGATAACGCCGTTTTGTTCGTATGTGGTGGTCTTTAGAGAACTAAATGAGAACTTTATCAGTTTGGTAACACGATACGCTGTTAATGCTTTCACCGATGTAGAATTATAATTGGATGCTACCCAAGTACTCATGGGTTATTTACAGCGAACATAAATATAATTTTATTTAATAGATTTGCATCCAAATCCATCTTCTTTGACAGATTTTCAAGGGAAGAAGAAATTATTTTGACAAATTAAAAAACTAGATATACTGTATGTGTTAGACTGCATTGATTTGAGTCTTAAAGTTAAAATATATACGTCCTAGCCTAGATACGTCTCACTGCAGGACACAGGCCTCCTTTCATTTCTGAGAGGGTTTAGGGCAGGGAGATGTCCACCACGCTGTCCCAATGCAGATTGGTAAACTTCACATGACTTTGAAATATTTATTTTTCCTTATTTCTCAGACATGTACGTTTCCTCATGATGTATTATTTCAATGCCGAGTACATGGTAAATCGACACTTAAAATTGCAATTAACAATTTCATTAGTGCCGGCGGGAAGCTACCACGTGTCGAGCTCGTGTATATCAATCAATGTACAACATTAGTAATTAACTTTTAAGATCATTGTGAAACCTTCACGAAATACCTACTAGCAACTACTACCGTGTCACACAATAGTATTACGGTAATAACACATTTTAGACTTTTGATTAATGTTCAAGATCATCATTAAAAAATCGTTTAAATTGTAATACATATTTATTTGTATATAGGGTGCAATTTGGCATTTTCTAAATAATTTGCATGCGAAATTTGGAAACGATTGTAACGTCAAAACACATCTCGTGTTGACATTTATACGTGTGAATTGACATGTTAGTGACATTTTAGTGGCTACGCGGGCTCCGCCCACTCCCCCGTTTTATTATGTATATATTAGACTATTCTATGTAATGGTCCGTAGTATTAATTTGAGTTAACTGTACTCGCTAATCCTATCAAGTACGGTAGGTATGATCTCTTGACTTTGGCCAAGTTGCTGATGATGATAATTTCAAAATTAGATTTCGTTTCCTTACATAATTGTGAAGAAAAGAAAAAGTTATTTAAAGTACAACTACGTATCTCTCCTTAAAACTAGAGATATTTAATATCTTACCAAGAAGTTGCATCGGGCAGTTCCGATACTTGTGACGGTTGATCTTGTATTAAATAGGAATATATTTCTGAAGCATTAATTAATACACGACCTTTGCCTTGAGGTCGGTTCCTATCATAATGCTGATAATACTATGGCTTAATCATCTGATCTACGCAGTGTTAGCATCGCTTAATTACTCGCTCTATTAAAGACTACGTTCAGCGTTGTAGCGTCTGCGACTCATATTTTATACATTTGTTGCTGACAGAACAAGAAATAATAAAATACGTCGTCATTATATTACACTTCATGGCCCTTAAAATATAAGAAATTCCGAATTCATAACGGATAATTTTAAAACACAACTTATGGAATAAGTGTCTGTATATCTGTCAGGCTGTCTGTCGCAAACATTTTCCTGTGAGAGTGACTTACAAGTTTAAGTGGCATAATTATAAAATATAAAGTTAAATTTCCGAGTCTTCTAGGATTGATGGCGTAGAACACTTATTCGAAATAGCATACATTTGATATTTTCGGGTATACCAGTAGTTTTCCTGGAAACTTTCTTAATTTAAATTCTTAAATTAAATTTAAAAATAAATTGCTTATTTTTAAATTTAATTTAAAAAAAAGTGATAGAGACAGTACGTTGTTTCGTACTGTCTCTATCACTTTAAGTATTAATGACTGTGACATCATGAGAATTAACGACATCTTAAAAATGACTATTTGACCATTAAAGTATAAAATTCATGGTAAAAAAAAAACATACAAATCTTTAAAGATCTATTGACTAGAAAATATTTACGATCGTTGATATCATGATGTTATTAAATGTAAAATTATTCATTCATTGCAACATTTAAAAATTCTGGTAAATTAAGGGCTCCACTATAGATTGCTTGACGGAGGGAAATTTGTCATATTTGCCGCGCTTTTAAGGTCGGTCGATAACCGAAGATTTTTATTATTTTGAGTTTTTAGCAGGCAGATGGTGCTGACCCATCTCCTGCTGCATTTCCCTCTCTCGCCTCTTCTGCACGCGCGGTATGATATGGGGGATGGGATTCTCTTACAGTAAACGGCGAAAAACTTCACGGTAACGTTATGATGATAATACAAATATTTTGCACGTTTAACAATATTGACTTTAAACGGACCGACAGTACAAATGTAGATTACTATGAAGTGCTATAAGTGTACCTGTGTGTGTTTGAATAGTGATGTAATTTATTGTATAGTAATAAACATTTATTTGCCTTGATTATCTAAATATATTTATGGGACCTACTACATTCATAATATATTAATTTATTACGTGTAAATAGTAATAAAACAAAGCAACACAATATCCAAATATATCTATTAAAAACAAAACAATACGCCTCTTTTTGCACTGTAGGAGTAGGTAAATCCTTGCATGATATAGTGAAAGGATGTGCTCGCACGCTGCATTAGAAATACCTCAATATAAATGTAAGCGGTTTTGTGAATCGACAATTAAAATTACTCATATTGAAATTAGGTAAGCATGATATTATTTTGATATTCAGTCACAGACAATATTAATAATATTCGATTCCTTCACTAGCACCAAGGGAACTCAAGAGTAGTGACGACTCTGATGTGATGATATTATAACCGCAAAAGTTATTTTGTGGTTGACAATATAGGCGTCGTATTACCTGAAGACGCCTTGTTGTGTCATGTTATATGGCGCTTATTTACACTTGGTGAATGTTACAAATTACTTCATTTATTTTAATAATATTTCATCATTCATGATGTTTTAATAATATTTTACAAACTCATCAACCGCTCATTTATGTCATAAAACCAGTGAGCTATTGTGAGGAAAACTATGGAGGACGCCTATGTTCAGCTATGGACTTTTATAGACTGTAATGAAGGGATGGATTCAGGTTTTTACTGGGTCTTATTTTTTTTTATAGAATAAGGGTGACAAACGAGCACACAGTCAACCTGATGGTAAGTGGATGCTGTGGCCTGTGGCATTTATACTCGATTAAGAATCAACACGCAGATACGTTGTCACCCCTGAGGACTAAGATGGAATGTGTCGTTTCCAGTAAAAAAGGGTTTCTCGTCTCTCTACACTCACCATACAGCAGTATTAGGCTGCTATTTTACGCTGGTATTCTGTGAGAGCGTGGTCCTTCCCGATCGAGCCGACCCATTCGTGCTACAACCATAATATAGCTGTAGCGTGCCTCTACCACGTAATCAATGAAATCTTTCAACTTGAATGGCAAAATTTATATTGAAAATGATAAAGCATTATTTATATTTGTGGCTAACCCACATAATGTGTGAATCCCCGCACAGCTCTGGGATTACCTTCATAAGTGTGCTAATATCGGATTGTTCGCCAATTACCTCGTACTACTCTTTATCATGATTAAGATTTAGTCATTTTTGAGTAGATAAAGGTGTTTTGTATCGTAATAATATTCTGTATACATTTACTATTACACAATGGAAACGTTATAATAACTAACAGCTTAAAACTAATTTTGTTCTTCATTATTCTCCATAACTAATTTGTCTGAAAACTTTTATTTTTCAATCAGCATTGCGTTCGATACCAATTTTTTTTAAATAAAATACGTATTTTATTTAAAAAAAAATTACGAGACCTCTCGTAGACTGTCATCGCAGTGCTAAGTGGTAGCTAAATAATCTAACGGTAAGGAGTGGAGAGTACTCTGTGATTCAAATGATTGAAATCCATAATCATAGTAAAAGTATATTATTTTCTACAGGTTTGAAATGAATAGAGAATGCGGAAACGATTTCACTCCCTGCAATATTTTATACAAACTTTTCACTCTTTTCATCTTGATGTATATCGTTTAGAGCCACGCTGCAAGCTATCCACAGCCAGTGTTAAGCAAAATGCTGCTGTATTTTGAATCAAACTTAAAATTTGTAAATAATAATGTGTAAAATTTGTAAATTTAGTATAATAAGGTATGTAATTAAAACTTTGTTTTTTATCCTATGTTGAAAAGGAACCAGACAAACGTTAACTAAGAAACAGAAGGGGGGAATCGAGGCTTCTCTCAATCCGGCCTCCTATAACGCCTACGTTGGGTTCGGGAACAACGTATGTGATCTCCGCAACGGAGTAACTCACAAGGGCGATAACCTCTTCCTTTCCAGAAAATAGGTTCAGGCGGGGATTACGGGTCTTCCGAAGTCGTCCCGGCCCCAACGCCTTAATTCTTCGATATGGACTGTATCACTTTAAGGGGAGAATTCCTTGGGAATAAAACAGCAATTATCTTCAAACCGTTCCGTGAGAGAGTAATTACTTTTCCCTATCACTTCCCTATACTTTTTCGTTCTTCTTCTTATTGACTGCTGATCTTGCGCTTTTCCCGAAGTTTTCAGAACGAATTGCAAGAACCGTTGATTGTCGTCTACACGCACTGACGTACGTGCAGGTATCGGGCCTCGGGGTGACCCCCATTGCCCGGGTGTCCTCATGTCCCATCACTATGGGACAGTCCTTGTTGCCTATTCAGGCATAATGTGGTAAATCCGGTTTTTCCGTAATTGGTTAATTACGGAAAAAAGAGTGGTTATCTAATATAGACAGAGTTGGCCTTTCAGCGGCATTGTGGGTTGTTACTCAACTCTCTAATCACATATAGAGAGGAGTTCTCTTGGAAGAGGTCGCCCGTCCGGTGGCCGGGTGTGTAGCGGCGCAAAGCCGTTCAGGTGTTCATGTGGCCCGTTATCGGCACGGTCAAACATGGCGCGCGCTAACCGGGCCACGAAGTCGGTGATGGTCTCGACTTTCAGATCGGCCGCTATGACGTCATTCCGGACGTAGCGACCTGCTCCGACGATCGTCCTTAATGTCAGATTCTGCTGGGCCTGCAGTCGCCGCCTCAGAGGGTTGCTCAGAAGTGCGTACCAGGCCGGTGCAGCATACGTGATGATGGTCCGGATATACATCTTGTATATCCGGAGCTTGGTGTTTATAGGCAATTTGGATGCAAGTACCGGCAAGAGCGTCGCCCGCGCACATCGGGCCCGGCGGACGACGAAGTCGACGTGCGCGGTCATGCGCAGCGTCCTGTCGATCTTGCACCCAAGGTAAGTTACGGCCTTCTGGTACGCAATCTCCCTGGCCGTTGAGGGTCAGCGGAGGTGGTAAATTCCTGAGACGGCGAGTGAGCAGAGCGGTCGTCTTACCAACGTTGACGACCATCCTCCACTCATCCAGCCATGGTGGCAGCAGGTCCAGCAGACGCTGCATCTTGGCAGTGGCTATGTGGGCTCTTCTGGACGAGGTGAAATAGGCGCTATCGTCCGCGTATAGCGCCAGCTCGACGTCGTCCTCCCACTCTTGAAGCCTGCCTGCCAGTGTAGGTATGTCGTTAGTATAAGCCGCGTACAGGACTGGTGACAAACAGCTGCCCTGTGGAACGCCGGCTCTGATGGTTTTAGTTGCGGACTCGGCGTCCTCTACGCAGACGTAGAACTTCCTGTCTTCCAGGAAAGACGCCATTAACCGCAACATAGCAAGAGGGACACTGGTCTGTTCTTTCAGCTTGTATAGAAGTCCTGTGTGCCACACCCGGTCGAACGCCTTCTCGATATCGAGAAAGACGCCCAACGATATGCGGCCACGATTGTACTCTGCCGCAAGCAGGTGCAGCACTCTAGTCAATTGTGTGACTGTAGAGTGTCCTCTCCTGAATCCGTGCTGCTCCGCCCGAAGTTGGATGCACGGACGGAGACGCCTTAGCAGCAATCTTTCGAACAGTTTAGCTATGTGTGGTAATAGCGTGATCGGCCTGTAGCTGGCAGCTCTACGCCTGTCCTTCCCGGGTTTCGGCAAGACGATAATTTTGCCTGTTTTCCATATCTCCGGGAAGTGGGATGTCCGCAATATCCCATTGTAGAGTCGACCAAGCTCTACTATGACTCTATTGGGCAGCTGTCGGAGTGCAGCGTTGGTAATCCCGTCGTGCCCCGGCGCCTTCCTCGGTTGCAGGCGGGTTACTGTCCTCCGCAGTTCAGCGGGGGGAGATGAACCACTCTCCTGCAAGGGGCGGCGCGGGCGACGACAGGAACTCCTGCACGCGACTTTCCTTCCTGGCATGAAGCTCCATGAACTCCGCACTTGCTGGGTTCGGCATAAATTGCTCCTCGAAGTGCTCGACTAGGATATCCGCTCTGCCCTTGGTATCATAGCAGCGTTTGCCTGCGTTGTTAATCAGCGGGCAAACGGGAGGTTTGGTTCTAGTTAACTGCCGGTTCAGTCTATAGAGCGACGCATCTTGCTCCTCGGCCTTCCTGATGCGCCGATCCCAAGCGTCGCCTCTAAAGGCCTGGACTGCAACCGACAGTTCCTCCGAGATGGTGTTGAGCTGGGTCTTTAATCTAGGGCAGCGAGTACGCGCCCAGAGCTTTCTCAACGCTCTCTTGCGCCTGATCTGCACGCATATGTTAAGCGGCAGATCGTCTCGCCTGGCTGTGATCGGGACGATCGTAGAGGCCGCGTGAAGGGCCTCCTTGATGTTATTAGTGATTCTGGTTGCAGCGGCCTCTACGTCGTCCGCTGTACTTATTGGCTGGTGTGCTGGAGGTCTCTGCTGCAGATGTTGACAGTAGAGCCTCCAGTCGACACGTGTCTTAAACGCTCTGGGCGGCGTAGTCACCGCCTTCAGGCCAAGGGTTATCAGTAACGGGAGGTGCTGTGAAGGTAGGTCGTACAGCACTTCTACCACTATCGGATAGTTGACGTTCCTAGTGAGCACGATGTCTAATACATCCGGATGCCTCCTTGGGGAGCGAGAGTCGGTTCCTCGGGACCTAGAACGTCGTATTGGTACTTTTCGGCGTCTTCATATAGTTCACGACCCGGCGGGGTGATCACTCTGGACCCCCACGCCGGGTGTTTGGCGTTCAGGTCCCCGGCGATGATAACAGGTGCATCGCCTTCCATCACTGTCCGGATGTCTGAGGAGCAGAATGGAGTCCCTGGCGGGCGGTATGCTGCATATATCCTTAGTTCCTCGCCCGCCGCCTCCATTCTAATACCGATTGAGCGCATTGTCTGGAAGGATGGTAGTTCCAGCTCTTGATGGACGATGTCCCTCCTCACTAGAACCGCCGTCCCTCTATAGGCGGCCCCTTGAGAAGTGACCTCGTCCCTTCTGTAGATGTGGTAATTTGGCAGCTTAATGCGCGTTTTTGGATTTAATATTGTTTCGCCCAGCAGTATAATGTGTATATCCTGTTGCTGGGCGACTGGGCGGAGTTCATGCAGCTTCTGCTGTATTCCGTCCGGGTTCCAATAGAGGAGGCGCAGATTACTCTCCTCCATAATGCCGGGCTAGGAGGTTTGCCAGCGCCTTCATTATCGCTGTCACTGGGTCTGTCCCGGCTCTTATGTCAGCCAGAACTTGCGTGCCGACCTCGATGGCAATACCAACCAGACGTTGGATTGCATCTGCTGTTTCGAGGCCGGTGGTGGGTGTTCTCCTATAAGAAGGCGTTGGCAATTGTCTCGGGGGTTGGGGCTCCTGGATTTGCTCTCTTTGCTTGTGGGTAGAGCGCGCTCTAGCGGTAGTGCGGGCTCTATGTTCGGATAGAGCCCTTTCTGGCATTCTACCCACGCTGGTTGTCTCCCTCGTAATCTGCGCCTTAGCGGCTACTGGTATGGTTGGTGTCGGGGTAGAGGTGACAGCCTGAGGAGGCTGCGACTTCTTCCTACTTCCCCCCCGCCTCCTCTTCTTGGAGGGTTGCCGTTCAGTGGCAGGATTGGCGGGAGGCTGTAGAGTCGCCCCGGTGGTTGCCCTGGTCGTTGTGGGTTCCACCGTTTCTTGGGTTGTTACGGGTGGAGGGGGGGCTGATTGCCTGCCCTTCCCGGTGATGGTGGTCCACCCGTCCTGTTGAATTGTAACAGCTTTCGGGCGACTCTGAGGGGCCTTTTTGGGTGCTTCCGGGAGTAGTCCCGGCAAGGTTATCCCCTGCCTCCTCGCAGTCCTTCTCAGGACTGGACAGCGGCGGTCATTTGCCGTGTGGTTTTTACCACAGTTGGCGCATTTCGGTTCCTCTTCCCTACCCCGAGGGCAAAGGCTTGCTATGTGCTCCCCGGCACAGCGCACGCATCTCACTGGCCTGAAGCAGTTGGCAGAGGCGTGCCCGAAGGCCTGGCATCGATGGCATTGGGCTGGTCCTGCCTTTCTTTGCCAGGCCTCGATGACGACCCCTCTCATGTAGAGGAGCTCGTCGATGTTATATAGTTCCTGGAGCTGCTCCAGGCTCAGGTGGTCCAGTTGGGCAAAGTAGACGCAGCCAGGTCTGCTTCTACGCGGTGGTATTGCCTTTACGTATTTTATGGGGAAGCCTTTTGCCCTTATGGCCTCCTCTATTGCTTGGGTGTCCGTGCCCATTGGTAGACCCCGGATGCCCACTTTAGTGGGCTTATCCTCCTCCGGGGTGTAACAATACCACGACAGTGATGGTGTTTTCTTTGTTAACTCGAATTGCAACCGTTGATTGTCGTCTGCTATGGGACTACTGTTATTCATCCCATGCAGGTTTCGGGCCTCGGGGAATCCCCCATTACCCGGGTTATCCTCACGGCTCATGACAATGAGCCGGTCTTGGGAGCCTTGCGGCATCGTTGGTTTTCTTGGTTGGCGTATTGCGCGCTACCAGGTCGGTGCTGCCGGAGGGTCGGCCGTCTCGAAGCCCCGCGGAGTCCTGAGGATGGGAGTCGACGCAGGGCCAATCTTGCCGACAGGAGGGCGTTTCAGCTGCTCCGGGCCTCCAGTGCTCCTTCCTGGCTCTAGATGAAGGCCTGGCACTCCTAGGCAAAAAAGCTGGCGTATCTCGCGCCTCTGGGAAGGGAATCTGCCGAAGGGTCAGCAACCTCAAGGTCCCGCGGAGAGTACCTCGACGCGGAGCCGAAGCCACCAACAGGCGCGCGCACTTGGGCGCGCCGGGCCTTCGGAGTTCGCTTCCCAGCATGTAGGTGATGCGCAGCGTTGGGTAATCTTCATCCCGGGCGGGGTAGGGGCGTCCTCAAGGCTCGACGCAAGCCGAGTTGGCCCCACAGCGCGCGCACCCACTGCGAAGCGACGCGCTGTACTTCTCCCACCCGGGCGGGAGTCGACGACCGGCGGACGTGACCGCTCGTTGGCGCGGTCCGGACGAGACTCTCGAATTGCAAGAAAAATCAATTTACGGAACTACCTCGAAGCTAAACGCGAAAGTGAGCCGCGCCATTTGTGCGCTTGCGCAACTCAATTACATCAATTTGTACTATCACTCTCTCACGGTTTGCTCAATAACTTTATTTGTATAAGACATACATTTATACAATTTACTTATAAAGATAGCACAAAAAATATCTATACTACGATATACATTACATTTTCATATCACAAAAAACCCTTTATTTATTTAACAAAATATGCTTATTTTACTCACATGTTCCAAGTTGGAATTTCATAAATATTTAACATAGAAAGTTAAAACAATTTTTTCCACGTGAAATTATATATATCTTAACTAATACAATAGTTTAATTTACATTTTCTCTATACATTTCACTATTAAAACACTTTTAAATTTCTTATACAAAACTATCATTATTTCACTTATTCACAGGAATTTTCACATAAAATAACACAGAATTCACCTCTTTTACACGTACAATCAATCTGAAATGTACAAGCCATTTTACATAAATTGCTGAAATTTGCAAATATTTAAATTTCTACATATTTGGCCTCCTAAGTACGTGGCTAGCGTGCGTCTATGAACTCACACTATTTGAACAACTAACTTTTGCACGGCTATCGACTATCCAGTAAAAATGGAAAGTTTAGTATACACTAATATCAACAATACTAAGTGAATAAATGATTCTACTCAATTCTCAAACGCCGAAAACTATTTCTAATCAGATTCTTATCAGTTATCATGTTTCTTATCAAACAATATAAGTGAATGTTTTCATAAATCAATCATAGAAAATAGGCATTTGTTTTCATACAAAACATATCAAACTCATATAAGACAATACTTATGCAATTAATTTCCATTAATTCTACTTATGCACAGCGATCATCTCGACCGGGGAACAAATCCTGGTCTCTAACTTTATTTTAATATTTCTTTAAATTAACATTATTGGAAAGATAATTTCAACCGGGGAACAAATCCGGTAACATAATTTATATCTTTAAAATTCCCTATATGAATGTATTAAGTATTTGAAAAACACCCCCGAAAAAAAGAAGAGGCCACACCAAAAAAAAAACCCCCCCAACCAACCCCAACAGCCCCCCCAATATATTACTAAGAAAACGATAAACTATTCCGGCCTGGGAGTCGAACCCAAGACCTTCATATCATTAATTCGCTATTTCTTTAAGATTCAACTAAGCATTTTCTTATCGGAATATTGTTGCTTGATAATTTGCTTTTTAGAAGCTATTCGTAATCGGTTAACAATAAATTGAAATATTCTTATAGGCGCGTCGCCAACAATCTCCCCCCCCGTGCATCAGCACCATCATTTGGGAGGCGTCGCGGGTACCAGGATACTATTGATACTATTATTCTGGATGTAGGTCTCCTCAAGATACCTGTGCTAGTAATGACGTCAACCACTCTAGTGTGACCGTCTGGTCCCGGTAGCGTCCTACTAATCTTGCCTTTCGGCCACGTATTTCGTGGCAATGAATGATCTATTATCAAGACAATATCACCTTCTTTAGGATCCACAAACTTTCCGTTATTACCTGTTCGAGGTATTAAAGTAGGCATGTATTCTTTTAGCCATCTTGTCCAAAAATGGTCGGCTAACCTCTGTGCAGATTTCCAATTGAGTTGACCCGTCAGATGTTGCTCTAAAAATAATCCAGGTGGTCGATCACCACATGAGCGTCCGAGAAGAAAATGATTGGGTGTCAAACCCTCTTCAGGACTATCCATACTGAATGTTACCAGAGGTCTGGAATTTACAGTATGCTCTGCTTCCAAAAGCAACGTATGCAGAACCTCCTCTCGCGGGCTCCTTTCTTTGAGCGTAGCGGTCAACGCAATTTTAATTGATCTTACTAACCTCTCCCAGGCGCCACCCATGTGCGGTGCTCCCGGAGGTATAAATTTCCATTTAATATATTTTTTAAATTACTCATTTTTCATGCCCTCATAGCATTCTTCGCATGCTTTCAATAATTCTTTATTCGCAGCTTTGAAATTTGTCCCGTTATCGCTGTATATAACGGCTGGTTTTCCTCTTCTGGCGATAAATCGCCTCAATGCCATTATCATTGACGCTGGTGTCAATGAGGCTGCTAATTCTAGGTGTACTGCTCTGATGGTCAGACACGTAAATAAAACACCCCAACGCTTTTCGTGTCGCCTTCCTATAGTCACACTCATAGGTCCGAAATAATCTACGGCTGAACATGTAAAAGGTGGTTCATTGTGAGCTATTCTCTCCAGAGGAATATTTCCTTGTGGCACGTTCTGCGGTTTTGACCTGTATGTCCTGCACCACTGACAATGATGTGACACACTTCGTACTACTTTACGCAGGTTCAAGACATAAAATTTTTGGTTCACCTCATTCATCATCGTCTGGTGATTGACATGTCCAAAATGATGATGAACTTCTCTAATCATCATTTTAACGATTTCGTGTTTACCGTCTAATACGATAGGTTTTCTACTTTCCTCGGTCAAATTAGACTTAAAAGGTAAACGCCCATTTAAACGGAGTAAGTTATCTTCTCCTATTTCCATAGATAATTTACTTAGCGTGAATTTCTTTCAACGCTTTTGCCTGCTTTCAAGCATTTTATTTCCAAATGAAAACACTCGTCTTGAACGAACTTCCAAATTAATAATTCGGCTTTTTTCAAGAGCGCTATGTCCAACGCGCTATCGGGTCCTATAACCGACTTTGCTAAAACTTCGTTGGAACACATAACCGACTTTCTTAAACTCTTGAATTTTTCTACCGCTTGTAAGGTGCGTGTAATTGCCCCAAGGAATTTCTTAAAGCTGCTAAATCGTCCGTAGTCGGGTAGACATAACGGTTCTTACTTTCTCAGCGCATTTACGCCTTTTGGAGATTTTTCTTCACCTGTTTCTAGGCTATTTATGGTGTCCACTTGTTTGGGCCATAAATCAGGACTTTTCCTGAGGAATTCAGGTCCTTGAAACCAGCGATGACTTACATCGAAGATGGAAGGAAAATTTCTAGTGGCGTCGTCTGCCACGTTTTGTGACGTTGGAACCCATCGCCATTCACATGGTTTACTGTGATCTTCGATCTCAGCCAATCGATGAGCAACGAATGGCTTAAAAGCGCGAGGATCTTTAACCATTCGTTGCTATCGACTTAATCCACGCTAACACTGTACGTGAGTCCGTCCAAAATACTCTCTCGGATATCTCGTACTTGCTCTCTTCAATAACTGATGCAGCTAATCTGCTGCCCATAAGAGCTGCTTGCAATTCAAGCCTTGGAATAGAAATTGGTTTCAGCGGCGCTACTCTTGCCTTTGCGGCGATCAGCGTAATCCGCCTTTCTCCTAGCTCGTCCGTGGTGACGTAATACACCGCGGCAGCGTATGCTTTTTCACTAGCATCCGTGAAGGTGTGTAATTCTCCCTTGCCGACGCCTTCAGCAACGGGTCTAGGTACTTCTAAATGACCTAATTTCTTCACTTCCGATATCCATTTACAAAATAACACGTGTAATTCGTGTGTAACTTCTTCATCCCAAGAGATGCCTGTCCTCCATACTTGCTGGACCAGCGACTTCCCTTGAATCGTTATGGGTGATGCGAGTCCCAAAGGATCGAAGACCGACATCACAGCACTAGTTATCTCCCTCTTCGTAGGCGGTCGTAAACCTTCCATCACCTCTTCCGGTGTGTTACGAAGACTTATGGAGAAACTTGTTATATCCCGTTTGATATTCCAAATCAAACCTAAAGTGCGCTCTGTGTGCTCTTTATCTCCCAGCGAAGCACTGTCGCTCTTATATTTATTTTCCATTTTACATAAAACTTCGGGTCGGTTGCTAGCCCATCCCCTTAGTTGGAAAGAAGCACGTTTATGTAATTCATACATATCGTTTACTATCCTTTCGGCCGTCGTCACGTCGGGAAATGCCTGTAGATAGTCATCCATATAAAAATTGCTTTCCGTAGCGGAAGCTGCTTCTGGATAGATATGTGCGTTGTCCTGCGCATTCCTATTCTTCACATACATAGCGATGCATGGTGATGATGCCGCTCCAAATATGAGTGACGTCATTCTATACTCTTCCGGTGGCGCGTCACGCTTGCCGCCATAAGAATAGAAGGCTATCTTCTCCCGGATTTTCACTTGCAGGAACATTTCTTTAATGTCTGCCATCACTACCACACTTCCTTCTCTGAATCGTAGCAGAACGCCAAATAACGACTTCAATAAGTCCGGTCCGGTTAACAATGCATCATTAAGACAACGTCCGCCCGTCCTAGCGGCGGCGTCGAAAACTATTCTTATTTTCCTTTTTTGTGGATGAGTCACTGCAAAGTGAGGAAGATACCACGTGCGTGGGGAAATGGAAATATGGTTCGCTTTCTCTGCGTAACCGTTAACGATGAGATTTTCAATTTGCTTCTCATATTCTTTTTTCAACTCGCTATTTTTGTCGAGCTTCTTTTCGATATTAAACAGGCGACTTTCAACCTGCGCTCTATTCGACGGCATGCACTCATTATCTGTGCGCCATAACAAAGCAGTCTCGTACCTATTATTAGGCTCGTACCTATTATTACGACGTACCGTTTTGCTCAAAATATTTAAAGCTCGTTCTTCTGGGTCGTTCATGGGCTTTCGCGCAGACACTCCCAGAGATTCCAAACTAAAATAATCTTTGATCAACTTATCCATGTCTTCCTCCTTCTTGGTGGAAATATGGTTAACAATCTTGATTGGTTTAATGCCACCCGATATGTGACCATGTAAAACCCATCCAAGTTTGGTGAGCGATGCTACAGGTAGGTTCTTACCTCCTGAAATTAATTCACGAGTAACTATGAGATGCCAATTGTCCTGGCCCATTAATATGGTAGGTCTGGACCTCTCATAAATCAACTCGTCCTTAATCGGTGTCAAATGAGAACACCGTTGCAATAATTCTCGACTCACTGACTGCGGAGAAAGGTTAAGTGACTTAATGGTTTGTACACTTATCTTCTAAGTCGTTCGAGTAAATGCCTTTTATCTTAACGTTTAAGCGATACGAACTGTCGTCAACCTTACCTCCACCAATACTAGGGCAACTCTAGCATCCACTCCTCTATGAGATCATGGTTGATCCCTCATCCAGAAGAGCTGTGGTCTTGACCTTTCCTCTAGGTCCATACAACTCGACCGGTATAATCTTTAAGTATGCACATGCCAGTGCATTCACTGTACTAACAGTTGTAATTTGAGCCTCTTTACCCCCCTCGTCCCCTTGCGGCGAGGTATTTTCATTGGGGTATCGGTGTAGCATTCGATGATGTGACATTCTACATGTCTTTACACCACGTTTTTTCCCTTTGCACTCTAACCTCATATGGTTAGGTGACAAACATTGAAAACATACTTTCGCTTTTTTAACCGCTTCCCATTTCTCGCGATTATTCATGTCCTTAAACTTGTAAAAACTCACTATAGAGTGCTCCTTGTTACATATAACACACTTATGTGTTACCCGACTTACAGGCTTCTCCTGTCAAAATTTAATCATAGTTCCAAGTTTCTTGACTATGAGGTTTACTAACTCCGGTGAGTATAAATACTGTGGTTGATTCAATGCTTGTATTGTGGCAACCACGTTCGTAATACGACTTGCAAAAGATCCTATATTCCGGCAATCTTCTGCCAATCTTGGCATACGCTTTACATTCTCGATTTCGGCTAAGATGAGCATCTCAACCCGAATCTTCTTTCGAGAGCGTTCATTATTTCTTCAGGTTCACACAAAGTAAAAAACAACGACTTAACCGCTTCCTTAGCGGTGCCCTTTAATGCCCTCCTAAGGCGTGCGACATTCTGCATCCCTGAAAATTGGCTTCTCGTGTCTTCAAACACCGTTTTGAAAACTATCCATTCACCCGGGTCTCCATCGAACACCGGTAATTCCTGGAGGAAATGAAGCTGGGAAGACTTATCTTTACCCGCCATCTTTATTGCACTCACAATCGCTTCGGTCAATTCTGACACCTCACTCGCGTGTGTTTTCTGTGCATTTCCTTGGTTGCGCTCGATCTCCGCCCCTTTGCGGCGTGATCCTTTACACGCTTCCTTATCAGTAATATCGGGTTGCGTTACACTAACCGGCGCGCTCATTATGGTCTGTTGAACCCAACTCCTTACGAAAGGTTCCACCTGAGTATTCCGCTCTTCATCATCCTCACTCGATTCGATCTCCTCTTCTCGGTTGTGACGTACCAACTCCAATTGAGACTTGGCTAAGGCAGCAGCTGCCTGTGCTCGTTCGAGCTCTGAGCGTTCGAATTTAATCCGCGCCTCTAATTCGGCTTTCAGCCTCGCCGATCGCGATGACCTACTACCTCTCTGTGACCCTTTGTCACTAGTGTGCCCGACTACTGTCCTTGACGATGCCGCCTCTTCGGTCCTTTGACCTACTTTTTCGACTACCGTTTCACTCCTGGATATAACGGATTGTTGTGCGGTGCTGGCCTGCGTACCACTGGTGTCCGTCCTGTTGCTTGTCGTTGCCATGGACGCCCCTGAGTCCCACGTGCATGTGGAAGTATCGGTGGTGGCTCCACTTGAAGGAGTTGTTCCACTCGAAGTAGTAGCTGTGGTCGCTCCGGATGGTTCCGCCTCTTTAGCTTTTCTTAAGGGCCCTGTCCTTGTCTTGGTTCCATCGCTTCTCCCTGTCTGTTCTTGTGCCTTCTTCATCTTGCAGGAAGGTGATTGTTGGCCTACGGTCCCTAACTGTCCCTACGGTCCCTACAACCCCTTCTACACCCCAACCTAACCCCACTACCCCTCCCCCCCCTTTATCTCCCAACCCTACAACCTTACTACCACCCTAACAGCCCTATCAACCCTATCAATCCTGAACGGGGCCTACCGAGGTGAGCCGTCCAGGGATGGAGTAGTGCAGGAATGGAATGGAGGAAAGGTTTAGGAACTGTCCCGCCAAGGAATATGACGAAACAGTCGAGCGGTAGTGCAAGCGCAGTCTCGCTCGAGAGAACTGCTCCACCCGAAGGTGCTTGTGCCAGAGGCCGACCGTTTGGCACCGTTAGGTGGTCGGGATGTATGCTGCGCTTCGTCGCCCAGTCACCGGTGACGCCTCGTCCAGGCGCCCTCTCCCGGCCGCGATGCAGTCAGGTGCCCACGAGCACCCTCGCCTGGCAGCAGCAGCGGTGGATGCTTCTTCTTGCACCCTGATGACCCGACAGGAAATGCCGGACACGGTCGTCCGACCGGAAATGCCAGACACGGTCGTCCGACAGGAAATGCCAGACACGGTCGTCCTTGAAAAGGACTTGAAAAGGAACCAGACAAACGTTAACTAAGAAACAGAAGGGGGGAATCGAGGCTTCTCTCGATCCGGCCTCCTACAACGCCTACGTTGGGTTCAGGAACAACGTATGTGATTTCCGCAACGGAGTAACACACAAGGGCGATAACCTCTTCCTTTCCAGAAAATAGGTTCAGGCGGGGATTACGGGTCTTCCGAAGTCGTCCCAGTCCCAACGGCTTAATTCTTCGATATGGACTGTATCACTTTAAGGGGAGAATTCCTTGGGAATAAAACAGCAATTATCTTCAAACCGTTCCGTGAGAGAGTAATTACTTTTCCCTATCACTTCCCTATACTTTTTCTTTCTTCTTCTTATTGACTGCTGGTCTTGCACTTTTCCCGAAGTTTCCCGAACGAATTGCAACGTTGATTGTCGTCTTCATGTGCATTAAGGCACATGCAGGTTTCGGGCCTCGGGGTAAGCCCCCATTACCCGTGTTGTCCTCGCGGTCCACCACTATGGACTGGGACCTGGGAGCCTTCTATTGGCGTTGTAGGTGTCTAGTACGATTTATGTCGTAATCGGTAGATTTTTTCGTAGTCGGTTAGACTACGAAAAAGAGAGGTTATCTAGTAAGTCAAGGTTGGCCTATCAGCGGCATTGTGGGTTGTTACTCGACTCTCTAATCGATATAGAGAGGAGTTCTCTTGGATAGGGTCGCCCGTCCGGAGGGCGAGTGTGTAGCGGCGCACAGTTGTTAAGATGTATGTGTGGCCCGTTGTCTGCACGGTCGAACTGTCCGCGCGCCAGCCCGGCCACAAACTCCTGGATGGTAGCAATTTTCAGGTTGGCCGCTATGACGTCATTCCGGACGTAGCGACCCGCACAGACGATGGTCATTAACGCCATATTTTGCTGGTCCTGCAGTCGCCGCCTCAGAGGCTCGCTCAGAAGCGCGTACCAGGCCGGAGCAGCATAGGTGATGATGGATCTAATGTAGGTTTTGTAAACACGCACTTTGGTATTAAGTGGTAACTTGGATGCCAGGACCGGGCGCAGCATCGCCCGCGCACATCGTGCTCTGCGGACGACGAGGTCGACGTGCGCAGTCATGCGCAGCGCCCAGTCGATCCGGCACCCAAGGTAGGTCACGGCCTTCTCGTACGCGATCTGCTGGCCATTGAGGGTTAATTGAGGTGGTAGGTTCCTGAGGCGGCGAGTGAGCAGAGCGGTCGTCTTACCAACGTTGACGACCATCCTCCACTCGTCTAGCCATGGTGGCAGCAGGTCCAGGAGGCGTTGCATCCTGGCAGTGGCAATGTGGGCTCTTCTGGACGAGGTGAAATAAGCGCTATCGTCCGCGTATAACGCCAATTCCACGTCATCCTCCCACTCTTGCAGCCTTCCTGCCAGGGTAGGGATGTCGTTGGTATAAGCCGCGTACAGGACTGGAGACAAACAGCTACCCTGAGGAACGCCGGCTCTGATGGTTCTGGTTGCGGACTCGGCGCCCTCTACGCAGACGTAGAACTTCCTGTCTGCCAGGAAAGACGCCACTAGCTGCAACATAGCAGGAGGGACACTGGTCTGTTCTTCCAATTTATAAAGTAGTCCAGAATGCCACACCCTGTCGAACGCCTTCTCGATATCGAGAAAGACGCCCAACGTAGTGCGGCCACGGTTGTAATCGGCCGCAAGCAGGTGCAGCACTCTGGTCAGCTGTGTTGCTGTAGAGTGACCCCTCCTGAATCCGTGCTGCTCCGCCCGAAGTTGGATGCACGGGCGGAGGCGTCTTAGCAACAATCTTTCAAGCAGTTTAGCTATGTGTGGTAGCAGCGTGATCGGCCTGTAGCTGGCAGCTCTACGCCTGTCCTTCCCGGGTTTCGGCAAGACGATTACTTTGCCTTTCTTCCAGTCCTCCGGGAAGTGGGATGTCCGCAGTATCCCATTGTAGAGTTGACCAAGCTCTACTAGGACTCTATGGGGCAGCTGTCGGAGTGCAGCGTTGGTAATCCCGTCGTGCCCCGGCGCCTTCCTCGGTTGCAGGCGGGTTGCTGTCCACCGCAGTTCAGCGGGGGAGATGAACCACTCTCCTGACAGGAACTCCTGTACGCGACTCTCCTTTTGGGCATGAAGCTCTAAGAACTCCGCACTTGCTGGGTTCGGCATAAATTGCTCCTCGAAGTGCTCTACTAGGATATCCGCTCTACCCTTGGCATCGTAACGACGTTCGCCCGCGTTGTTGGTCAGCGGGCAAACGGGAGGTTTGGCTTTAGTTAACTGTCGGTTCAGTTTATAGAGCGACGCATCATGCTCTTCCGCCTTCCATATGCGCCGCTCCCAGGCATCTCCTCTGTGTGCCTGGACTGCAACCGACAGTTCCTCCGACAAGGTGTTCAATTTCGTCTTGATTCTCGGGCAGCGAGTACGCGCCCAGAGTCTCCTTAAGGCCCTTTTTCTCTTGATCTGCACGCAAATGTGTCGCGGCAGATCATCCCTTCTGGTAGACATCGGGACGATCGTAGAGGCAGCATTGAGGGCCTCTTGAATCGCCTTTGTCATGTTACTGGCTGCGGCCTCTACGTCGTCCGCTGTGTTTAAGGGGTGGTGTGCTGGAGGTCTCTCCTGCAGGTGTTTGTGGAAGAGCCTCCAGTCGACACGTGTCTTTACTGTTCTGGGCGGCGTAGTCACCGCCTTTAGGCCAAGGGTAATTAAGATCGGGAGGTGCTGTGAGTCCAGGTCGTACAGCACCTCTACCACTATCGGGTAGTTGATGTTCCTAGCGAGCACGATGTCCAATACATCCGGACGACTTCGTGGATCCGTCGGAACATGAGTGGGTTCTTCGGGACCTAAAACGTCGTAGCCATGTCTTTCGGCGTCTTCGAAAAGTGCATGACCCGGCGGGTTGATCAGTCTAGATCCCCACGGCGGGTGTTTGGCGTTTAGGTCCCCGGCGATGATGGTCGGTGTTTCGCCTTCCATTACCGTCCGGACGTCTGAGGAGCAAAATGGAGTCCCTGGCGGGCGGTATGCTGCGTAGATCCTAAGTTCCTCGCCCGCCGCCTCCATTTTTATGCCGAAAGAGCGCATAGTTTGGTATTCCGATAGGTCTAGTTCTTGATGGACGATGTCCCTTCTCACTAGGACCGCTGTCCCTCTGTAGGCGGCCCCTTGAGAAGTGACCTCGTCCCTCCTATACAGATGGTAGTTAGGCAGCTTTATGCGTGTGCTCGGATTAAGTTTCGTCTCTCCCAGCAAGATGACCTGTACGTCTTGTTGTTGGGCGACGGTGCGGAGTTCTTGCAGCTTCTGCTGGATTCCACCTGGGTTCCAGTAGAGGAGGCGCAGGTTAGATTCCTCCATAGTGCCGAGCCAGGAGGTTCGCCAGCGCCTTCATGACTGCTGTAATTGGATCAGTCCCGGCTCTGATGTCTGCCAGGACCTGGCTGCCGACCTCGATTGCTATGCCAACCAAACGTTGGATGGCGTCAGCAGTCTTGAAGCCGACTAAAGGTGTTCCAGGTGCCTGTGCAGGAGTTGGCGCTGGTCTCGGGAGTTGGTTTGTTGCTCTTTGCGTATGGGTAGAGCGCGCTCTATATGTAGAGCGGGCTCTATTTTCTGATAGAGCCCTTTCTGGCACTCTACCCATTCTGGCTTTCTTGTCCTCCTTGGTAACCTGCGCCTGGGCTATCGTTACCGCTGGGGTTGGGGTAGACGTTGCTGCCTGAGGAGGAGGCTGCACCTTCTTCTTCTTTTTCCTCCCCCGCTTACTCCACTGAGTGGTTTGTCGCTCTATGGCATCGTTAGCGGGGGGCTGAAGAGTCGCCCCGGTGGTTGCCTTCGATATGGTGGTGGTGGGCACCACCGTTTCTGTGGGTGCCGTGACGGGTGGAGGGGGGGCAGGTTGCCTTCCCTTTCCTCTAACTGTGGTCCACCCGTCTTCCTGGACCACGGCCCTGGGACGACTTTGGGGGACCCTCTTGGGCTCCTCTGGGAGTAGTCCCGGTAGAGTAATCCCCTGCTTCCTTGCAATCCTCCTCAGGACTGGGCAGCGGCGATCATTGGCGGTGTGGTTCTTAGCGCAGTTCGCGCATTGCGGTTCCTCATCTCTACCCCTTGGGCAGTTACTGGCAATATGATCTCCGGCGCAGCGAACACATTTCACTGGCCTGAAGCAATTGGTAGATGCATGTCCAAAGGCCTGGCAGCGGTGGCACTGTGAAGGGCCCGCTCTTCCTTGCCAGGCCTCTATGACGACTCCTCTCATGAAGAGGAGCTCGTCGATTTGATAAAGCTCGTTGAGGCGCTCCAGGCTCAGGTGGTCCGGCTGCGCGAAGTAGAGGCACCCAGGTCTGCCTCTACGGGGGGGGGGGATCCCTTTGACGTATCTAATCGGGAACCCCTTGGCCCTGATAGCCCCCTCTATCGCGGTTGTGCCCGTAGTCCCCGTATGCCCACTTTCGTGGGCTTGTCCTCTTCGGGGGTGTAGCAGTACCAGGACATAGCTGGTACTTTTTCAGTGATTTCTATTAGGTATCTCTGTACCGTCCGGAATTCTTCCGGACTCTGAGGGGTGAATCTAACCCCCTTACCGAACGGACGAGCATTCGGTGGGTGACCCAACTTCTTGTTGAGTACCTCGAAGTGCTTCGTCCAGTCCGGTAAGCACTCTGCCACTATGGGTGGGTACCTCTTAGCCGATTTTTCCGGTAGTTTTGGGTGTCTCGGCTGTCTTAGTCCTTGGTACTGCCGGGGCAGCTACCAGTTGGGCATAGCTGGTCGAAGGCCTCTGGCCATCATCTGATGGCCGGCCTGACGGGTTGGTGGTAGGCGCGGACGGTGAGTGTCCGGCAGATGTACTCGGCGCTAGGCTCGCATACGTGGTGGCACTCCACCCGTATGACCCTTCTCCTCCCTGCTCCAGATCAGCAGCATCCATACTGATGTGTTGTTCCGGTGTTCTGGGGGGGGGGGGGGGTTTAATCGGCGATGGCGATTTGGGTGGTGATCTCCTAATTGCTTCTCTGGTTGGTGGTCTGATTCTCCCTCGGATGACGAATAATCCGAGGAGTTGGAAGAATCGAAACATCGCCTCTTATCCCGGAGGGATGCTGCTGTCTCTGGCGGCGTATGCCTTCTCAGGGTCTTCTTGGCCCGCTGGTATTGGGGGAACGGTTCCCGCCCAGTCGTACCTCCAGGTACGATGGGCGAGAGCGCGGTCCTCGGTGCGGGCTCCTTACCTGGTGAGGAGGGTTTCCGTGTCGGGATCTGTGAGTAGGAGGACACTACTCTAGTCCTTTCAGGATCAAAGATATCGCGATACGCGATTGGTCGGTCAAGTACACCAGGACGGTCGGGTGGTCTTCTTGGTTTGGGTTTAGGTGGGGGCTCCCCCTTGTCCTTATCGGACATACTGAGAACCTACCTAAGTCAGTCAGGTAATCTATAAAAGGCCCTGTCTAAAAATACCGGCCGTTCGGCGCGAAGTGCGACGCGGATGGCGAGGTGTAAATGTGTTGGCGTAATCTCGCTGGGCACTGCCTACCCCTTTTATAGCAAAAGGGTTGGGAGAAGTGCGACGGTGGCACTTTATAACGCGACTAGGCACAGGATGCACGAAGCGCATAAAGTGCCCAAGAATCACCTAGGGGCCGGTGACCTCGACGCCTCACGGAATCACGGGACTCAACGTTCGGCGGAGTATGTCGTACCGGCGGTCATTTGCAGCCACTGCTAACTACAAACAACGCACACCTTGGAGATCCTTGATCAACGAATTGCAAGAACGTTGATTGTCGTCTTCACGCACAGATGCACGTGTAGGTATCGGGCCTCGGGGTGGCCCCCCATTGCCCGGGTGTCCTCATGTCCCATCACTATGGGACAGTCCTTTTGCCTATTTTAGGCTAGATAGCATACCGGGTTTTTTCCGTATTAAAGTATTATATTGTTTCCGAGAGAAAGGTATCTGATTGAGTCTGGGTTGGCCTTTCTGCGGCATTGTGGGTTGTTACTCAACTCTCTAATCACATATAGAGAGGAGTTCTCTTGGAAGAGGTCGCCCGTCCGGTGGCCGGGTATGCAACGGCGCAAAGCCGTTGAGATGTTCATGTGGCCCGTTATCGGCACGGTCAAACATGCCGCGCGCTAACCGGGCCACGAAGTCGATGATGTTCTCGATCTTCAAATCCGCCGCTATCACGTCGTTCCGGACGTAGCGACCTGCTCCGACGATCGTCCTTAATGTCAGATTCTGCTGGGCCTGTAGTCGCCGCCTCAGAGGGTCGCTCAGAAGTGCGTACCAGGCCGGTGCAGCGTAGGTGATAATAGTCCGGATATACATCTTGTATATCCGGAGCTTGGTTCTTATAGGCAGCTTGGATGCCAGGACCGGCAAGAGCGTCGCCCGCGCACATCGGGCCCGGCGGACGACGAAGTCGACGTGCGCGGTCATGCGCAGCGTCCTGTCGATCCTACACCCAAGGTAGGTTACAGCCTTCTGGTACGCAATCTCCTGGCCTTTGAGGGTCAGCGGAGGTGGTAAATTCCTGAGACGGCGAGTGAGCAGAGCGGTCGTCTTACCAACGTTGACGACCATCCTCCACTCATCCAGCCATGGTGGCAGCAGGTCCAGCAGACGCTGCATCTTGGCAGTGGCTATGTGGGCTCTTCTGGACGAGGTGAAATAGGCGCTATCGTCCGCGAATAGCGCCAGCTCAACGTCGTCCTCCCACTCTTGAAGCCTGCCTGCCAGTGTAGGTATGTCGTTGGTATAAGCCGCGTACAGGACTGGAGACAAACAGCTGCCCTGTGGGACGCCGGCTTTAATGGATCTTGTTGCGGATTCGGCGTCCTCTACGCAGACGTAGAACTTCCTGTCTTCCAGGAAAGACGCTATTAGCCGCAATATAGCAGGAGGGACACTGGTCTGTTGTTCCAGTTTATATAATAATCCTGCGTGCCACACCCGGTCGAACGCCTTCTCGATATCGAGAAAGACGCCCAACGATATGCGGCCACGATTGTACTCTGCCGCAAGCAGGTGCAGCACTCTAGTCAGTTGTGTAACTGTGGAGTGACCCCTCCTGAATCCGTGCTGCTCCGCCCGAAGTTGGATGCACGGACGGAGACGTCTTAGCAGCAATCTTTCGAACAGTTTAGCTATATGTGGTAATAGCGTGATCGGCCTGTAGTTGGCAGCTCTACGCCTGTCCTTCCCGGGTTTCGGCAAGACGATGATTTTGCCTTTTTTCCAGTCCTCCGGGAAGTGGGATGTCCGCAATATCCCATTGTAGAGTCGACCAAGCTCTACTATGACTCTATTGGGCAACTGTAGGAGTGCAGCGTTGGTAATCCCGTCGTGCCCCGGCGCCTTCCTCGGTTGCAGGCAGGTTACTGTCCTCCGCAATTCTGCGGGGGAGATGAACCAATCTCCTGCAAGAGGTGGCGCGGGCGACGACAGGAACTCCTGTACGCGACTTTCCTTCCGGGCATGAAGCTCCATGAACTCCGCACTTGCTGTGTTCGGCATAAATTGCTCCTCGAAGTGCTCGACTAGGATATCCGCTCTGCCCTTGGCATCATAGCATCGTTTGCCCGTATTATCAGTCAGCGGGCAAACGGGAGGTTTTGATTTGGTCAACTGTCGGTTTAGTCTATAAAGCGACACATCTCGCTCTTCCGCCTTCTGGATGCGCCGATCCCAGGCTTCACCTCTGAAGGCCTGGACTGAAACCGACAGTTCCTCCGTTAGGGTGTTCAGCTGTGTTTTGATCCTGGGGCAGCGAGTACGCGCCCAGAGCTTTCTCAGCGCTCTTTTGCGCTTGATCTGCACGCATATCTCGCGCGGCAGATCGTCTCGCCTTGCTGTAATCGGGACGACCGTAGAAGCCGCGTGGAGGGCTTCCTTGATGTTATTGGTGATTCTAGTCGCAGCGGCCTCTACGTCGTCCGCTGTGCATATAGGTTGGTGTGCTGGAGGTCTCTGCTGAAGGTGTTGACAGTAGAGCCTCCAGTCGACACGGGTTTTAAAAGCTCTAGGCGGCGTAGTCACCGCCTTTAGGCCAAGGGTTATCAGTAACGGGAGGTGCTGTGAAGGGAGGTCGTACAGCACTTCTACCACTATCGGATAGTTGACGTTCCTAGTGAGCACGATGTCTAATACATCCGGGTGCCTCCTTGGGTCGGTAGGAACGTGTGTTGGTTCCTCGGGACCTAGAACGTCATACTGGTTCTTTTCAGCGTCTTCATATAGCTCACGACCCGGTGGGGTGATCACTCTGGACCCCCACGCCGGGTGTTTTGCATTCAGGTCCCCGGCGATGATTACAGGTGCATCGCCTTCCATTACCGTCCGGATGTCTGAGGAGCAGAATGGAGTCCCTGGTGGGCGGTATGCTGCGTATATCCTTAGTTCCTCGCCCGCCGCCTCCATTCTTATGCCGATTGAGCGCATTGTCTGGAAGGATGGTAGGTCCAGCTCTTGGTGGACGATGTCCCTCCTCACTAGAACCGCCGTGCCTCTGTAGGCGGCCCCTCGAGAAGTGACCTCGTCCCTTCTATAAATATGGAAATTTGGCAGCTTTATGCGCGTTTTGGGATTCAGTATTGTTTCGCCCAGCAGTATAATGTGTATGTCCTGTTGCTGGGCGACAGTGCGGAGTTCCTGCAGCTTCTGCTGAATTCCGTCCGGGTTCCAGTACATTAGGCGCAGGTTATTATCCTCCATAATGTCTGGCCAGGAGGTTTGCCAGCGCCTTCATAATCGCTGTTATTGGATCAGTCCCGGCTCTGATGTCGGCCAGGACTTGCGTGCCGACCTCGATGGCAATTCCAACTAGGCGCTGGATTGCATCAGCTGTTTCGAGGCCGGCCGTCGGTGGTCTCCTATCTGAAGGCGTTGGTGCTGGTCTCGGGCGTTGGACTTCTTGTTTTTGAGTAGAGCGCGCTCTGTGTGTAGCTCGGGCTCTCTCCTCTGGTGGAGCCCTCTCCTGCACTCTACCCACGCCCTTTTTGGTGGTCTCCTTTATAACCTGCGCCTGAGGCGCTATTGGTCCTGGTGTCGGGGTAGAGGTAACAGCCCGAGGAGGCTGCGACTTCTTCCTGCTTCTCTCCCGCCTCCTCTTTTTTGAGGGCTGCCGTTCTGTGGCAGGATTGGCGGGAGGTTGCAGAGTCGCCCCGGTGGTTGCCCTTTCCTGTTCGGGTTCCACCGTTTCCTTGCGTGGTACGGGTGGGGGGGGGCTGGTTGTCTGCCCTTCCCCGTAACAGTAGCCCACCCGTCATTCTGGATGGTGATGGCTTTAGGGCGACTCTGGGGGATCCTTTTCGGGTCCTCCGGGAGTAGCCCCGGTAAGGTTATCCCCTGCCTCCGTGCAGTCCTCCTCAGGACTGGGCAGCGACGGTCATTGGCAGTATGGTTTTTGCCACAATTGGCACATGTGGGTTCCTCATCTCTACCCCGAGGGCAAAGGCTCGCTATATGCTCCCCGGCGCAGCGTACACACTTCACCGGCCTGAAGCAATTTGCTGAGGCGTGTCCAAAGGCCTGGCAGCGGTGGCATTGTGCCGGTCCTGCTTTCCTTTGCCAGGCCTCAATAACTACTCCTCTCATGAAGAGTAGTTCGTCAACTTCATAAAGTCTTTTGAGCTGCGCAGGCTCAGGTGGTCAAATTGGGCAAAGTATACGCATCCTGGTCTGCCCCTTCTCGGTGGGATAGCTTTAACATATTTGACCGGGAAGCCCTTTGCCTTTATGGCCTCCTCGATGGTACTGGTGTCGGTTCCCACTGGTAGGCCCCGGATGCCCACTTTGGTGGGCTTGTCTTCATCCGGGGTATAGCAGTACCACGACATGTTGGGTGTTGCCTTGGAAAGTTCAACCATATAGCGTTGAACAGTCCTAAATTCAGTGGCGCTTTGCGGTGTGAACCGAACCCCCCTTCCCGAACGGACGGGCATTCAACGGGTGGCCTAACATTCTATTAAGCTCCTTGAAATGCCTCGTCCAGTCCGGGAGGCTTTCCGCCACTATGGGCGGATATCTGGTCTTCTCCTCCTGGTCGGCAGGCTTATCAGCAGTCGCTGCCGCCGGTTTGGGTCGTGGCACTGCTGGCGCTGCTACCATATGGGCGTAGCTAGTAGATGGCCGTTGGCCATCATCCAGCGGACGCCCGGACGGCTTATTGGTAGTCTTCCTAGGCGACGTGGATGGCGAGTGTCCAGCCGATGTATTCGGGGCTAAGGTCGCATATGTTGTGGCACTCCAACCATACGACCCTTCTCCTCCCTGCTCTAGATCTACAGCTTCCATGCTGGAGTGGTGTTCCTCTGATCTAGGGGGGAGTGGGCTTGGTCGGCGATGGCGACTT
This sequence comes from Parnassius apollo, assembly GCA_907164705.1. NCBI lineage: Eukaryota > Metazoa > Arthropoda > Insecta > Lepidoptera > Papilionidae > Parnassius > Parnassius apollo. The sequence goes on from CAJQZP010001196.1 coordinate 7,285,630, forward strand.
CGGTGGCGATCTCCTTATCGGTCGTTGGATTAGCTCCTCCTCGGATGACGAGTAATCCGAGGAGTTGGAGGATCCTAGGCATTTCCTCTTCTCCTGCAATGATGCTGCAGTCTCAGGCGGAGTGTGCCTTCTCCACGACTTCTTAGCCCGCTGCTGTTGGGGAACCGGTTCCAGCCCAGTCGTACCTTCAGGTACGATGGGCGAGAGCGCGGTCCTCGGTGCGGGTCCTTTCCCTGGAGATAGGGGCTTCCTAGTAGGGATCTGCGAGTAGGAAGACACTACTCGAGTCCTTTCTGGATTGAAGATGTCCCGGTATGCTATCGGTCGCTCCAGAACACTAGTTCGGTCCGGTGGTTTTCTGGATCTCGGTGGTGGCTCCCCCTTGTCGTTGTCTTATCGGACATGGTGAACCTACCTAAGAGTCAGTAGTCTCCTAATGGCCCTGTCTATATCCAGCCGATCGGCTGTAATGCGCGACGCGGATGGAGGTAGCAACTACGTTGGCGTAATCTCTTGGGGCACTGCCTACTCCTTTTACAACAAAAGGATTGGGGGAAGTGCAACGGTGGCACTTTAGTACGCGACTAGGCACAGGATGCACGGAGCGCATAAAGTGCCAAGAATCACCTAGGGGCCGGTGACCTCGACGCCTCACGGAATCACGGGACTCAACGATCGGCGGAGTTTGTCGAACCGGCGGTTATTTGCAGCCACTGCTAACTACGAAATAACGCACACCTAGGAGATCCTTTAAAATTGCAAGAAAAATCAATTTACTGAACTACCTCGAAGCTAAACGCGAAAGTGAGCCGCGCCATTTGTGCGCTTGCGCAACTCAATTACATCAATTTGTACTATCACTCTCTCACGGTTTGCTCAATAACTTTATTTGTATAAGACATACATTTATACAATTTACTTATAAAGATAGCACAAAAAAATATCTATACTACGATATACATTACATTTTCATGTCACAAAAAACCCTTTATTTATTTAACAAAATATGCTTATTTTACTCACATGTTAAAAGTTGGAATTTCTTAAATATTTAACATAGAAAGTTAAAACAATGTTTTCCACTTGAAATTATACATATCTTAACTAATACAATAGTTTAATTTACATTTTCTCTATACATTTCACTATTAAAACACTTTTAAATTTCTTATACAAAACTATCATTATTTCACTTATTCACAGGAATTTTCACATAAAATAACACAGAATTAACCTCTTTTACACGTACAATCAATCTGAAATGTTTTACAAGTCATTTTACATAAATTGCTGAAATTTTCAAATATTTAAATTTCTACATATTTGGCCTCCTAAGTACGTGGCTAGCGTGCGTCTATGAACTCACACTATTTGAACAACTAACTTTTGCACGGCTATCGACTATCAGTAAAAATGGAAAGTTTAGTATACACTAATATCAACAATACTAAGTGAATAAATGATTCTACACAATTCTCAAACGCCGAAAACTATTTCTAATCAGATTCTTATCAGTTATCATGTTTCTTATCAAACAATATAAGTGAATGTTTTCATAAATCAATCATAGAAAATAGGCATTTGTTTTCATACAAAACATATCAAACTCATATAAGACAATACTTATGCAATTAATTTCCATTAATTCTACTTATGCACAGCGATCATCTCGACCGGGGAACAAATCCTGGTCTCTAACTTTATTTTAATATTTCTTTAAATTAACATTATTGGAAAGATGATTTCAACCGGGGAACAAATCCGGTAACATAATTTATATCTTTAAAATTCCCTATATGAATGTATTAAGATATATTACTAAGAAAACGATAAACTATTCCGGCCTGGGAGTCGAACCCAAGACCTTCATATCATTAATTCGATATTTCTTTAAGATTCAACTAAGCATTTTCTTGTCGGAATATTGTTGCTTGATAATTTGCTTTTTAGTAGCTATTCGTAATCGGTTAACTAATAAATTGAAATATTCTTATAGGAGCGTCGCCAACGTATGTAATGTTTTTTTTGTGTTACCACAACTATCCATTACCTACAAAAACATTTTACGCTATTATTTCATCTTTGCTAAACCGACGCTAAATCATGAGGCAAATATTGGTTCTATCTACTGTTGAATTACATCATTTTATCGTAGCTCAGAAGACACAATTTACTATTTTCCATGAAATAAAATGTTTTGTTCGTAGATTTCTATATATTACTAATTTCGAAATCGCGTGGGTTTATTGATTAGAGTACTTGACAACCATGTTTCAGTTACTGAGTGCAAATAAGTCAAAATATGTCTGGATCGTGCTAATTTTAAGTCCATAGTCTCTGACTACTCCCTAGTTATGTCGTTTCCATGTTTTTTCTTTCTTAAAGTAGATGATGACGTGTGATGATAAGTACCTACATACAATACAGCCCCGTGCGACATGATTGTAACGTGTTTGTTCCATTTACCATGACCAGTTTTTAACATCGTTAGTTCAACTTTCATGTTCACGCTTCAGCAGCCTTGATTCCGTGAATACATGAGCTGAAAGAAATCTTTATCAATTAATAAATCCAAATAGGTGTCGAGTGTAAAAATAATGATGTTCTTTCACAACGATAATATCAGTTTGATATTATCAACCCTCGTATCTCTTCTCAAGCGTAACAAAAATAAGATTAATTGAATGGATGGAAGATAAGGATAACTCCAGTAAACTGCAAAGTAAGTAAACAAATGTTCAAAATTAATTACAAAAACTAAGAACTCGGCAGCTACTGTTAATAAAAAGTAATTTGAAAAATTGGACTACAACGAAGGACTGATTTGAATTCATTAAATAAAGGTTACCCATCAAATAAATTATAGTGTAACCGAATATAAAAGTGGAACAACTAAACTATTATATCATACAACAATAATATTTAAATCGGGTATGTTGTATTTGTTCCTATTAATAACCTCGAAAATCTAATAATTGAAAAATTTGCCCCAAATATTCATTTGGAATGTTAAGAACATTTCATACTTTTCGTTTGATACTTGCTATAGGTATACTTGTTTTTGTTACAATTGTTCTAATATTTTTTACACCGAAACGGAAATCTGGTTTAATAAAAATTCTGTAGTTTATGGAAAACAATGAAAGTGATATGATTGGTCGTTTTACGTTTACTTTTAATAGAATAAGGGTGACAAATTATTATAAAGTTCAAATGATGGTAAGGGCCTATAGACCACTATCATCTATTATGGATCAAAATGCAGATGCGTTGTCATCCTTAAGGATTAAGATGGAATGCTTTGTACCAGTATAAAGAGACTCCGGTTTTCCACACTCACCGTATATCGTGATTACTATCGAAATTAATCTATGCTTTAACAATTACTACACTACTTTTCTACTAACTACATTATTATGTTATCTCCTAATAACAAAGTAACATCTATTTTCTGTAATGCATTTCTGTTAGCCAGTGGGAATTTACAGCTTTGTAGAACTAAGGGTTAAGGGGAAATATAACCTCAAATGGCTTAGCAAGATCCTCCGTTATGCCGAAAGTATTGCAGCATTAATTTTGAAATAAATATATGGTAAAGTTGAGGATTAATGTTAAGGTTTATGTTAGACGAAAACACGATTCCGTAAAATTTTCTCGATAGAAAAAAATCCAAAGTTACCTCCAAACTGAACAATAAACCGCTGTTATTCATAAAATACTTTAAATAAGATCATGAAACTTTGCATACTAACTGAACTAACCATAAAGCAGTGCTTATGTTATTTACTTTTTTTAAAATATCATTATTTTCACTGTAAAAAGAAATTACCTAAACTATCGGCGCGTAAGCTTGGTTCCTGTCGCCGCAGGAACCTTATTTTAAGTATTTTATGAATAACAGCGGTTTATTGTTCAGTTTGGAGGTAACTTTGGATTTTTTTTCTATCGAGAAAATTTTACGGAATCGTGTTTTCGTCTAACATAAACTTTAACATTAATCCTCAACTTTACCATATATTTATTTCAAAATTAATGCTGCAATACTTTCGGCATAACGGAGGATCTTGCTAAGCCATTTGAGGTTATATTTCCCCTTAAATTGGTCTTTATTTATTTGGACTTTATTGACATTGGTTATATACAAAATATAGCAGCATTTTAATACTGCTGTGTTTTGTATGGTGAGTGTAGAGATCCGGAGACCCTCTTTTACTGGAAACGAGGCATTCCAAAAGTCCATAGCTTAACATAGGCTTCCTCCATAGTTTTCCTCATAATAGCTTACAAATATGGTTTTATGACATAAATTAACGGTTGATGAGTTTGTAAAATATTATTAAAACATCATGAATTGTTGTAATTTGTTACATTCTCCTAGTGTAAATAAGCGCCATACAACATGACACAACAAGGCGTCTTCAGGTAATACGACGCCTAAATTGTCAACCACAAAATAACTTTTACGGTTATAATATCATCACATCAGAGTCGTCACCACACTTGAGTTTCCTTAGTGCTAGTGAAGGAATCATATATTATCAATATTGTCTGTAACTGAGTAGCAAAATAATATCATTCTTACCTATCCTCAATATGAATAATTTTAAATCTTGATGTGTATGGTTTAGATTCTAAACCATACACATCAATCAATCAAGATTTAAATTTATTCTAATTTAATATTAAATTATCTAAACTTTAGAGTCACGCTACAGCTACCCACAGCCAGTGTTAAACAAAATGCTGCTGTATTTTGTATATAATTTCCTCGTGTGGAATGTTGTGGTGTTGAATTAAGTGATAGTGCAAACAATTGTGGACGAAGAGATAAGTTTTCGCATGCGGATAAATTAACGTGCATGTAAATTAGTTTCTTCATCTGTACTAATATAACGAACTTCGACAACTTCCGAAGCAACGCTTTCGGCCAAAAGCCAACTTCAGGACGTTTCTACAGCTACAAGTTTATTTGCATTACGAGCTGTTAACATATCAGTGAAATATGAAAGTATGAGGCAAGGAAAAGTTGGTATCGTCTATAAAATTTTATGAAAGTGCATACAGTGCAAATACTGTTATAACGTCCATTACTGCAGTGCGAATAAGTAACCATAGAAGAAATTAATATATCAGTAATTGAGAGAATCGTGGTTAGATTGGTTTTCATGTTTTGATGTTTAATTTAGTTTTAATGTGTAAATGTATCAGTACCGATTATAAACAGATGTCTTTTATGTTATTATAATGAGAAAGCATAATATAGTTGCAGAGCGCTTTTAATTAAAAAAATAATACACCATCAAAGTTACACATTCACAGTACTGGTCTTAATATTCATGGAATATATTTTTTATATTCCGTGCTAATATTCTGTCGTTATTAATCTTGAGTTCTCGGTCAAGTGGTTACCATCATCAGCAAAACCTTTCTAGTTGCTGTGCCCGACGGGGTCTAACTATACAAGTTCTAAGAACTTCTAAATCATTACAGAATTAAATTAATTAAATGTTACCTGTGTCAACCTAGGTATAGGTTCCAATGTAAGGTAATCCAACGTACGTAAAAAACTTTACCGTGATCGAAGGTGGCATCTAAAATCCAAGTGAAATCATCCACGGTAGCATAATTAAAATCATCATCATCATTTTTAAAAAAAATTTGTAATGTACATTGAAAGGACGTTGTAAGCATTGTCGAAGAGCGGTACCTAATTTACTCGCGCAAGGGAAGACCTCTTGATTGAAGGCATTATTATATTATGTACTCTACTGGTTTGTCGCAACCGGGAAGATTACCCTGGTGCTGATACACGTGTTTGCGCTATCTGTGTTCTGTCTGTGTGCAGTGCTGATAACTGATAATGTAATTGCTGTAACGTTAGTGCTTCCATATTGAAATGACACTATTAGGACATTTCCGTCTGTGATTACATAACTTCAATACAAAATTAATTGGAATTAGTTTTTATGAATTATTACGCGTTTATTTTAACCTATTTAAAGTTCTCGGCTTTTCGAATGTTTTGCAGTGACTATCGCGTGTTTTAAATTATATAGTTTATGTGTAAATTAGTGGTGAGAAAGAATATGATTATGTAAGTCGACCTGAAAATCGGTTGTGGTCCATGAAGATCAACCCACAAAAATTCTCATCCAGAAATTTAGTTATTGTTGTCGCGCTCGACGTTTTTTATCTGTGACCCATGTACATATGCATCTGTCATCTACTAAGAACTAAAATACAGATGCTCTGTTAACCCTGAGGACTAAGATGATACGTATCGATTCCAGTAAAGGGGGTATCTGGTTCTCCGCACTCATCATGCGAATCGCAGCAGCATTACTCTGCAGTTTCAGCTAGTATTCTGCGAAAGTGTGGTCCTACTTCAGCTGAGCCGACCATTCGTGAGAAAAAAGATGGGATTGTACCATCATAAATCTCGGACTGGGGACGACTAAAGCTAGTCCAGTTTGATCCCCAGAATACACAAGTTTGCGCGTTTACCGCTAAAAAGAACCCCTTCGTCGTATTTCCTCAGTTTCAAGGCACTCCCCTTGTTGCCTCAGTTAGTATCGGAATCCTCGGCATCAACATATCGAGTGACGTACAGTTTCGTGGTCACTTGCAAGGGAAGGCCAAATTGGCCTCTAAAAAGCTTGGCGTGCTCAGCAGAGCGGGACAGTATTTCATGCCGGCTCACCGCCTGCAACTTTACAAGTCGCAGGTTCGGCCGCACATGGAAAACTGTTCCCATCTCTGGGCCGGGGCTCCCTAGTGCCAGCTCCTTCCATTTGATCGCATCCAGTGCAGAGCAGTTCGAATCGTCGGCGACTGAGCTCTTTTCGATCGGTTTGAATTACTGGCACTGCGAAGAGATTTTGCATCTCTTTGCGTATTTTGTCGCATCTACCACGGGGAGTGCTCTGAGGAATTATTCGGACTAATTCCAGCCGCACAGTTTCACCATTGCACATCGCGACAAAACTCGCAATATCATTCATACCATCTGGATGACTGGCGGTCCACCACTAAGCGATTTAAAAAAGGATTTCTTACTCACACAACTTCCTTGTGGAATCAACTACCACCAGATTTTTTCTGACCGATGCGACTTAGGGCCCTTCAAGAAAAGAGCCTATTCCTTTTTAAAAGGACGACAACGCATCTGAAATTCCCCCAGTATTGCAGCCGTTCATGGGCGGCGTTAATCACTTACCATCAAGTGAGTCGTATGCTCGTATGCGCGTATATCTCCTATAAAAAAAACAAATACAACCTAGTGTTATTACTTTATGCAAGATGTTATTATATACATTAATGTAATTTCCTTTTATTTGAGAGTATTTATGTTTTATCTGGCTATGGACTGCTGATATATATATATATATAAGCAGTCGTAGATGAGAGGTCAAGCGGTCGATTAAATTCGTTAAGAGAAAAACAAGTTGCTCGTACTCGGTAATTTTTAAAAACCACCCCTATGTAAAGAAAAATACCAATATTGGTATTTTCAATTTGCCGAGTCACCATGAGCTACTCAACTCGAGAAGAGTAATATTGAAAATTAAAATACTTAAGTAGACAAACAAATACGAGCAGCATAAGAAGCTTCTAAAACGAATCAATCCTCAAAATCTCTGACGAATGTTATCCTTAACGACGTCTACGTAGTAATGTACGTATTGGCAGATAAAGATAAAACGCCAAGCCGTGGGTACTTTCCATCAAAATATTGAATGACGTCTTTATTAGTTTTAACAGTAATCGTAATGATAATTATAACCGCAACTCACGATATATTTAGCGAACATGATGTAAATTTTATTTTTAGTTTATATCATCAAAATCAAAAGTTACATACCAGTTTTTTATCCTATACCTATCCTATATATATATATATATATATATATATATATATATATATATATATATATATATATATATAATCGGAATCTCGGAAACGGCTCCAACGATTTTCATAAAATTTAGGGTACCAGGGAGTTTCTATCACTGACTGTGAAAAGATGTGAAATACCGGACCGGGAGCAGAAAGCACGATCAAAATGTCTGATATGCCGATCTACAGATTTTCTCTGAGAAAGAGAGTGGCAATTACGGTGTTCTTCTGTCCTATGAGAGAGGTTCAAATTCAGTATTATTTATGGGCGAATTAAAGAGAAAACAATATCTATCTCGTCCTGACTTTTTCGTATTTAATGAAGGGCAATTACAGTTGTATACTAATTTAAATATCCAGTACCTGGATGACCGAGCTTTGCTCGGTTTTTTTTAAAATTACATTTAGATACAAATTACATACGGATGAAACATGAATAATATTTTTTGATCTTATTGAGATAATAAAAAAACTGAACTGGTTATTTGAATAAAAATCATGAGTGCAATAAGTTTAATTAAAATTTTCGTATTTTTAAAAAATACTAAAAAAGGGCTCGAAAAATTGAGCTATTATGTACTACGTACTAGAGGCGACACTGCATTCAGCTACTCTGTTCCACTCAATTGCGGTGCATACACCGCACTTTAATCAGTCACTCGCTAGGCGCTTGTAGAGTTGTCACGTGTTGTGTTGATTTAAAAAAAATCTCTTAATAAAAATATGCTGTCATGTGTACTTAGATATTGCACAAATAATTCAAGAAATGTCAGTAAAATCCAAGGAATTACTTTTCATCGGTTAATAAGATACTTAATCAATAAAAAAGTACTATGTATTAATAATAAGACAAATTATTCCTAAGACGCCATCTCGTGTTAGGGAATATAGGTTATGAAATTAATATGTTCAGATGCGATATTTCTGTGGGTAGGTACTTAAGTATAGGACGAATATATTATTATACACATTTTTTTGTAGAAACATATATAAGTAATTATAATTTGGCAAAATTTTTCATGTTTAAATCTGCTTATTATTCTTTTATTTTATTTTTAGGTTTCCACATTGAAGTCAAAGTGGAATAAACTATAAATTCGTCCATTTTTAACTCTCGCATGCCCAGCATTTATGAACGACTTTTATTCTAATTTAAATAAATATATTTGTAATTTAAATGTTATGTTAATAAGTTGTCTTAAACATACATTTATTATGTTTTTTATATTTGACTTAGATACCTTTTAAAATATTCAGATAAAAATATCATTAAAATGTAATTGTGATATATCATGTAATATTATATTAAATAAGCAAATATAATATACAAAATAAATGACAAAATTTAAATATTGTTCTCGATATAATTTACCTATTTAACGATACAATCTACTATTACCTACGGGTCATTCTACCTATGTTTATTCTATGATAAAAAAACAACCGCGTGAACACAGAGTAGCGCACACTTTTTGTTTGAGATAGCTGTTCTAGTACGTAAGTACATATTACTTCAATGGCTCGAAGTAACAGATTTTCTCACAAAAAAGGGTACTTGAAAAAAAAAAAGGAATAAAGTCGGACCGAAGACAGGACGCGAACTCAGGCATTACGATTTCGCGACCGCTTGATATACACTTGAGCTATTACACAGACTACTAAGAGGATACTACGAGCTATTAAGATCATTAACAAAGTGTCAAAATTTACTCTAGTAATGTAGCAGTTTTTCATTGCCTGAAAATACGGACAAAAAGACATTTTCTAAAAATAAATCCCAGCTAGATCGATTTATTGCCCCGAAACTCCCTGGACCCTAAATTTTAAAACTCAGGTTATTAAGTATCTTATTAACCGATAAAAAGTAATTCCTTGGATTTTACTGACATTTCTTGAATTATTTGTGCAATATCTAAGTACACACGACGGTATATTTTTATTAAGAGATTTTTTTTAAATCAACAAAACACGTGATAACTCTACAAGCGCCTAGCGAGTGACTGATTAAAGTGCGGTGTATGCACCGCAGTTGAGTGGAACAGAGTAGCTGAATGCAGTGTCGCCTCTAGTACGTAGTACATAATAGCTCAATGTTTCGAGCCCTTTTTTAGTATTTTTTAAAAATACGAAAATTTTAATTAAACTTATTGCACTCATGATTTTTATTCAAATAACCAGTTCAGTTTTTTTATTATGTCAATAAGATCAAAAAATATTATTCATGTTTCATCCGTATGTAATTTATATCTAAATGTAATTAAAAAAAAACTGAGCAAAGCTCGGTCATCCAGGTACTGGATATTTAAATTAGTATACAACTGTAATTGCCCTTCATTAAATACGATAAAGTCAGGACGAGATAGATATTGTTTTCTCTTTAATTCGCCCATAAATAATACTGAATTTGAACCTCTCTCATAGGACAGAAGAACACCGTAATTGTCACTCTCTTTCTCAGAGAAAATCTGTAGATCGGCATATCAGACATTTTGATCGTGCTTTCTGCTCCCGGTCTGGTATTTCACATCTTTTCACAGTCAGTGATAGATTGGAAATCCTGCTGCAAAAGGGCAACTCCTTAGAAAGTAGTTCGCTAGTTGAAATTTGGGATATTTAGTTCCATGCCTATTTAATCTAATATTTCCATCAAACAAATCAAATGCGATTTTTTAACAAAAGAGCAAGAGTTAACTAACATCGATGATCAATCGAGGTGACCACAAAGAAGCTGGCTTGGAAGTATAACCGCTCAGATAAATGAATAAGTGCACTAAATTGCTCACTAATTGCTCAATTCAAATCCGCATTTGCTCACACTATTAATGAATTATTTTATTAGTTATTAATAATTAAAAATACAAAATATTTTTTCCCTATTATACTTAAAACCAATGAACTTTTCTAAAAACGAATAAATACCATTAATTGCTCAAAAAATGCTTAATTCAAAACCGTATTTGATCACACTATTAATTCATTATATAATTAAAAATTAATAATTAAAAGTACAAAATTTTTTTTTCATAACCGATCAGAATATTGAATAGGTGCACAAAATTGCTCACTAATTGCTCTTTTCAAATCTGCAAATGCTCACAATATTTATCAATTATTTTATTAGTTATTAATAATTAAAAATACAAAATTGTTATTGCCTTAAATCCAAAGAACTTTTTTCAAAAATTAATAAGTACTCCTAATTGCTCACAAAATGCCTAACCGTAATACGCAATTGCTCAAACTATTTACTAATTATTTAATTAGTAATTAATAATTAAAAGTACAAAATTTTTTATTCCTTAACCGATCAGAATATTGAATAGGTGCACAAAATTGCTCACTAATTGCTCATTTCAAATCTGCAATTGCTCACAATATTTATCAATTATTTTATTAGTTATTAATAATTAAAAATACAAAATTGTTATTGCCTTAAAACCAAAGAACTTTTTCAAAAATGAATAAGTACTCCTAATTGCTCACAAAATGCCTAACCGTAATACGCAATTGCTCAAACTATTTACTAATTATTTAATTAGTAATTAATAATTAAAAGTACAAAATTTTTTATTCCTTAACCGATCAGAATATTGAATAGGTGCACAAAATTGCTCACTAATTGCTCATTTCAAATCTGCAATTGCTCACAATATTTATCAATTATTTTATTAGTTATTAATAATTAAAAATACAAAATTGTAATTGCCTTAAAACCAAAGAACTTTTTTAAAAAATGAATAAGTACTCCTAATTGCTCAAAAAATGCCTAACCGTAATACGCAATTGCTCAAACTATTTACTAATTATTTAATTAGTAATTAATAATTAAAAGTACAAATTTTTTTATTCCTTAACCGATCAGAATATTGAATAGGTGCACAAAATTGCTCACTAATTGCTCATTTCAAATCTGCAATTGCTCACAATATTTATGAATTATTTTATTAGTTATTAATAATTAAAAATACAAAATTGTTATTGCCTTAAAACCAAAAAACTTTTTTCAAAAATGAATAAGTACTCCTAATTGCTCACAAAATGCCTAACCGAAATACGTAATTGCTCAAACTATTTACTAATTATTTAATTAGTAATTAATAATTAAAAGTACAAATTTTATTATTCCTTAACCGATTATAATATTAAATAGGTGCACAAAATTGCTTTCCAATCGCTCATTTCAAATCTGCAATTGCTCACAATATTTATCAATTATTTTATTAGTTATTAATAATTAAAAATACAAAATTATTATTGCCTTAAAAACAAAGAACTTTTTAAAAAACGAATAAGTACTCCTAATTGCTCACAAAATGCCTAACCGTAATACGCAATTGCTCAAACCATTTACTAAATATTTAATTAGTAATAAATAATTAAAAGTACAATTTATTTTCCATAACGGATCATAATATTTATTAGGTGCACAAAATTTCTCACTAATTGCTCATTTCAAATCTGCAATTGCTCACAATATTTATCAATTATTTTATTAGTTTTAATAATTAAAAATACAAAATTGTTATTGCCTTAAAACCAAAGAACTTTTTCAAAAATGAATAAGTACTCCTAATTGCTCACAAAATGCCTAACCGTAATACGCAATTGCTCAAACTATTTACTAAACATTTAATTAGTAATTAATAATTAAAAGTACAATTTTTTTAACAAGGCAATAACAATTTTGTATTTTTAATTATTAATAACTAATAAAATAATTGATTAATATTGTGAGCAATTGCAGATTCGAATTGAGTAATTAATGAGCAATTATGTGCACCTATTTATTATTCTGGGCGGTTATGAAAAATAAAAATGTACATTTAATTATTAATTGCTAATTAAATAATGAATTAATAGTATGATCAAATACGGTTTTGAATTAAGCATTTCTTGGGAAATTAATGGTATTTATTCATTTTTAGAAAAGTTCATTGGTTTTAAGTATAATAGGGAAAAAATATTTTGTATTTTTAATTATTAATAACTAATAAAATAATCGATAAATATTGTGAGCAATTGCAGATTTGAAATGAGCAATTAGTGAGCAATTTTGTGCACCTATTCAATATTATAATCGGTTAAGGAATAAAAAATTTTATACTTTTAATTATTAATTACTAATTAAATAATTAGTAAATAGTTTGAGCAATTGCGTATTACGGTTAGGCATTTTGTGAGCAATTAGGAGTACTTATTCATTTTTGAAAAAGTTCTTTGGTTTTAAGGCAATAACAATTTTGTATTTTTAATTATTAATAACTAATAAAATAATTCATAAATATTGTGAGCAATTGCAGATTTGAAATGAGCAATTAGTGAGCAATTTTGTGCATATATTCAATATTATAATCGGTTAAGGAATAAAAAATTTTATACTTTTAATTATTAATTACTAATTAAATAATTAGTAAATAGTTTGAGCAATTGCATATTACGGTTAGGCATTTTTTGAGCAATTAGGAGTACTTATTCATTTTTGAAAAAGTTCTTTGGTTTTAAGGCAATAACAATTTTGTATTTTTAATTATTAATAACTAATAAAATAATTTATAAATATTGTGAGCAATTGCAGATTTGAAATGAGCAATTAGTGAGCAATTTTGTGCACCTATTCAATATTCTGATCGGTTAAGGAATAAAAAAATTTGTACTTTTAATTATTAATTACTAATTAAATAATTAGTAAATAGTTTGAGCAATTGCGTATTACGGTTAGGCATTTTGTGAGCAATTAGGAGTACTTATTCATTTTTAAAAAAGTTCTTTGGTTTTAAGGCAATAACAATTTTGTATTTTTAATTATTAATAACTAATAAAATAATTCATAAATATTGTGAGCAATTGCAGATTTGAAATGAGCAATTAGTGAGCAATTTTTTGCACCTATTAAATATTATGATCAGTTAAGGAATAAAAAATTTTGTACTTTTAATTATTAATTACTAATTAAATAATTAGTAAATAGTTTGAGCAATTGCATATTACGATTAGGCATTTTTTGAGCAATTAGGAGTACTTATTCATTTTTTAAAAAGTTCTTTCGTTTTAAGGCAATAACAATTTTGTATTTTTAATTATTAATAACTAATAAAATAATTGATAAATATTGTGAGCAATTGCAGATTTGAAATGAGCAATTAGTGAGCAATTTTGTGCACCTAATAAATATTATGATCGGTTAAGGAATAAAAAATTTTGTACATTTAATTATTAATTACTAATTAAATAATTAGTAAATAGTTTGAGCAATTGTGTATTACGGTTAGGCATTTTTTGAGCAATTAGGAGTACCTATTCATTTTTTAAAAAGTTCTTTGGTTTTAAGGCAATAACAATTTTGTATTTTTAATTATTAATAACTAATAAAATAATTCATAAATATTGTGAGCAATTGCAGATTTGAAATGGCAATTAGTGAGCAATTTTGTGCACCTATTCAATACCCTGATCGGTTAAGGAATAAAAAAATTTGTACTTTTAATTATTAATTACTAATTAAATAATTAGTAAATAGTTTGAGCAATTGCGTATTACGGTTAGGCATTTTGTGAGCAATTAGGAGTACTTATTCATTTTTTAAAAAGTTCTTTGTTTTTAAGGCAATAACAATTTTGTATTTTTAATTATTAATAACTAATAAAATAATTGATAAATATTGTGAGCAACTGCAGATTAGAAATGAGCAATTAGTGAGCAATTTTGTGCACCTATTCAATATTCTGATCGGTTAAGGAATAAAAAAATTTGTACTTTTAATTATTAATTACTAATTAAATAATTAGTAAATAGTTTGAGCAATTGCGTATTACGGTTAGGCATTTTGTGAGCAATTAGGAGTACTTATTCATTTTTTAAAAAGTTCTTTGGTTTTAAGGCAATAACAATTTTGTATTTTTAATTATTAATAACTAATAAAATAATTCATAAATATTGTGAGCAATTGCAGATTTGAAATGAGCAATTAGTGAGCAATTTTGTGCACCTATTCAATATTATGATCGGTTAAGGAATAAAAAATTTTGTACTTTTAATTATTAATTACTAATTAAATAATTAGTAAATAGTTTGAGCAATTGCGTATTACGGTTAGGCATTTTGTGAGCAATTAGGAGTACTTATTCATTTTTGAAAAAGTTCTTTGGATTTAAGGCAATAACAATTTTGTATTTTTAATTATTAATAACTAATAAAATAATTCATAAATATTGTGAGCATTTGCAGATTTAAAAAGAGCAATTAGTGAGCAATTTTGTGCACCTATTCAATATTCTGATCGGTTATGAAAAAAAAATTTTGTACTTTTAATTATTAATTTTTAATTAAATAATGAATTAATAGTGTGATCAAATACGGTTTTGAATTAAGCATTTTTTGAGCAATTAATGGTATTTATTCGTTTTTAGAAAAGTTCATTGGTTTTAAGTATAATAGGAAAAAAATATTTTGTATTTTTAATTATTAATAACAAATAAAATAATTCATTAATAGTGTGAGCAAATGCGGATTTGAATTGAGCAATTAGTGAGCAATTTAGTGCACTTATTCATTTATCTGAGCGGTTATACTTCCAAGCCAGGTTCTTTGTGGTATCGAGGTGTACCACAAACTAAGGCTTTGCGATGAGCATTCTTTAATGAATACCGTTCGTGAATGTGGGGTTTGCGTAGGGTTCTCCGAGATAAAAAATTGTCTTGGTGATTCATATTCATATTCACTAGCTAAAAAAATATTTCTGGATTTAGAAAAGTGTTTCAAATTAAAGCCACAACCTAGAGAGCTCTATGTTCAATTTATTCACGAATACGCCCATCTTGATCATCTCCAGTGGCGGATTATCCTTAAGGCAAACTAGGCACTTGCCTAGGGGCACAAGATTACAAATGGGCGCGTGCAGAAGTTTTTAAACTAAAAAAATAAAGTAAGTACCCATTTGCATAAAATAAAAAATATACTATAGAGATGTAGAGCTTTCAAAGCGTCCGTCTACTTGATTACATCTACAACGCCCTCACTCTCTCACGCCCACTTCTTACGTGTCCATATTATAAATTTTAATATAGTTTATTTGCAAAATAAGTAGGCTTTTTCATCTTTTAAAAATATATAATAATTAATATAAATATAATATTGATATTTGTTAAAGTAACGATACGTAGACTTCGAGGAGGGCAATCAGTCGGCTCGCTCGCACCATGTTCTCACAGCCGCTTCACTCGGCCTGGCTTCGGAACAGTTTCTTCTTTTCTATCGTGAACTGGGGACTGATGATAATGGTGCCGCTTCGTGTTAGGTTTCTGTAAAGAAAAAGAAACTGTTAGTTATTAAAAATTATAAGCTAATTGCATGCCTTAAGCGCAAAGCGCCTAAAATCAAGAACCCAACGTTTTGTCGCATGAAATCGTATCTAATAATCATATTGAACATATAAATGGTATAAAAATCACATTGTCAGAAAGATAAATAATTTTTGAACTTATTTTTTTTAAATCGATTAATTGCTATATTTACATTAAAACAGTGTAGATTTATCACGTCTGCATGGAGGAATAAACGCAATAACTTTTGAAAATATCAATTGTTCAACTTAATCTACTTTTTAATCTATTCATCTATCATGTGGGAAGCCGTGGAATGTAAATGGCTATTATAATTTTGTTTTGTTTAGTTAAAATTAATTATTTTCGGTTTTTAATATATGGCCACCAGAGGGACGCTAATGAGGTGCTAGCCTTAGGCGTTGTCGACATTTAATCCGCCTGTAATCATCTCTCGCCGTCTCCTATAAATAGACCAATTAATGCATATTTTCTTACTCATCACCTGGTGATAAAGGAAAAGAGCGAGCTTACAAAGTTTTGTTTAGTATTCGACGGCTCTGCGCTTACTACTTCTGTTACAACAGTTAATGATTTTCAAATGAATGGGGCCTAAAAGACTAATTAATATTCATTTACGATTAAGATTGTACAAATATATTATTTCGGGTGAAAGTGAAAAAAATGTGTCGTCAATTTAATGTCTGAGTGTCGGATACAAAACTTCAGTTAATTTTATGGCGTGATAAGAGTCCGATCCTCTTCAAACTTTGCAGTTACATACTCTAACTTGTGGTTTTTCCTGTGCGATTTTCTTGAATACTAGGTGTTTGTGACAGCTCTGTGAGGAATGTGAAGAATAAAGTACTATAAAACAATCGTCCAAATGATTTCTATTGTTATGATTTGCTTACAGGAGCAGATAGTAAACAAGAACTGCTTCACATTCAACGCCCGGTTGCTAATGAACTCAAAAAAAGTTGCTACGCATACATCTTCAGGAACTCCCTTTGGACTGATTTTGTGACCAAGCGACAGGACACCGCTAAGCTCATTGGTCGACAGCTGTCAAGATCTGGGTTCTTAATTTTAATATTGAATCCACGGCAGAAAGAAGAGGCAGACTAAATAGAGAGCAGAAGAGTATTGTTGTGAAGGCAATTAAATCGAAATCAATAATAAGAGCCGTGGTAGCTCAGATAGTTAGCGCTCGCTGTAAATATCACAGTATGCGAGTAACCCGGGTTCAACCCCCACCGGCACCAATGAAATTGTTAATTGTAATTTTAAGTGCTGATTTATCACGTGCTCGGCGGTGAAGGAAAATATCATGAGGAAACCTGCAAATAAAAAAAATAAAAAAACCTGAAATTCATATAAACTCTGATAGTCAACCAGCACTGCTTACGCTGAGGTCAAATTTAGTGAACTCGAAGCTAGTTGGAGACTGCGTGAACGGTTTAAATGCCCTGGGATGTGGTGAGATGTGGGATGAACAACAAGGTCGTCTTAAGATGGATTCCTCTTGCAAAGATAACGTTTTTGCGTACACCTGGACTGAAGAAACTGCTTATAAAGGCTCTAACGAGGTTTGTTCAGCTGTTATTCATTGTTTAAATAACCTGGATTTGACTAATGTTGTATCTATATGGTTAAAGGCTGACGGATGTGGGGCCGGAATAAAAATTCTATTTTGTTAGGAATCATCATGCATTGGCGGTGTTCGTCCACAAATGCAATGAAAAATGTGGCAATAATTTTCCCAGAAACGGGACAATCATTTCTTCCATCAGACAGGGTAATTGCCGTAACAGAAAAGCAAATAAGGAAGAAAGAATTCTTAAGCCTCAAGAGTACATTGATATCGTAGAAGAACATGCAACTGTCTATCGTCTAGGGACAGAAGTGCCCATTCTCGATTATAAAACCCAGTGTAGAAATATATTGAAGTTGACTTAAAGTATGCATTTTCAGATTTCCAAATGCAAAAGGTTTATCACTACTGGAAGAAATCAAGTAAAGATCAGGGGTGAAATCTCTTATTACTGTGATACGAGAGTGAACAAGTAAATTACGAAACGTGGTCAAATCTTTGTAACATTCAACCCAGATACAGTCCCAACTGGTGTCCCAGTTTAAGAGGCCAAGTTGGTTGATATCCGTAAATTTAGTTTAGTTTAGTTACGAATTTCGCGCGCCTATTGCAATCGTACCTGCGACTGCGCATTTATTTAATGATAAATAATTTTCACTATAATCATCATTTTCTATTACAAATTTTTGGTTGCGTAATTGGCATTTAAACGTAAATTTTCACTCTAAGCCCTTTTGTCTTTCTCCGATAAGTTGCAGTTCGGTGAAGCTCACACACATACAACCCAATGGATCATGAAATCTTTTTCTTATTATTTTTTCATTACTGCCTTTTTCAGCCTCACAAAATATTTGTAACTGCAAAACAGAAAACTATGTGTAAGTAAGTAAATCAGTAATAGTTTCGGGTCTAAACGGGACTAAACCGTTTCTCACAGAATAATATCGATTTGGCAGCGTTTCATTCTCCATTTAGACATGCTGCCCTTGCTGAGAATCCCGAGACGGATTTTAATTAATAAACCAATTTTTATTTAAAATTCATTGTTTTTGTGATACCCCGCAACTAGCATAGATGGCGCATGTATTTATTTGAGACCGTGTAAAGTTAATAGAAATAGCCATAGAATACTATAATACATACATAATAGAACGGGGAAGTGGGCGGAGCCCGTGTAGCCACTAAAATGCCATAAGACATCAATTCACACGTATAAATGTCAACACGAGATGTGTTTTGACGTTACAATCGTTTCCAAATTTCACATGGAAATTATTTAGAAAACGCCAAATTGCACGCTATTTACGAATAAATATGTATTAAAATCCGTCTTTCAACATAGCGAATCGGGTTTGTAGTAGTGATTAACTGAAAATACGACGTAATTGCTTGAATGTGTGCTCCCGCCTCGCACGCCTCTCCTCGTACAATACTGGTGGTCAACTTGATTAGATCCGAGATCTACCGTTTACTAAGGAAGCCCTGTGCGATCTACCAGTTACATACTTCTTGAATTCTTAAATGAAACAGCATAGGTCAGTACACAATTAAGTAGAATTTTTATTTTATTATGAGGGAAAACATAAAACTGAAAATTATTCTTAGTAACTTTTTATGTATATTAGTGTGAGCATCGCGTCTGAAAATCTTCCGCTATATTAGCAAAATTAGCTTTGTAGTTGGAAATTTAAAGAATCCAGTGTACCTATAAGCGTCTGTCAAGCGAGAACGGTGTTTATTTTTTGATTGTTTTAAGTAGGAAAATGCTGAAACATAAATATGTTGAATCAAAACACGAATGCAATTGTTCAACACATTTCTTCAAACTTAGATATTTCTCGTTGGAAATCAATGCCCAGAAATCGAGACCTGAGGATGACCTTGCTTTTAGAAATATGTCGCATCGCAGAGTAATAATTTAGTTTTGAAGTATTATGTGGTCCATTTGAAAAGTGTCTGCAAAATTTGTAGCCATTTCATAGACATCACTATGTTTAAGGAAATTATTAAACGGTAACTGATGAATTCCACCAACTTCTCAATTTTTTTAAATTATTAAAGTGAATTTCGAAGTCTGATACCACTGCCTTAATTTCTGCCGTATACTTGTCATGAATTTTTTTTGTAGGTAGAGTGTTTTTCCATATGATCCTTGATGTTTACAAATTGTTGAATTTTTTTCTTTTTGATGTCAACTAGTGTTGCCCAAAATCAGTCTTGGTCTTGCATTCTTGGTCTTGTTCTTGCATTTTTACAAGACCAAGACCAAGAACAAGACCGCCTAATTTTAGCAAGACCAAGACCAAGATTGACCGTGCAAGATTTGAGCAAGAACAAGACTAAGCCTGCGAGACTCTTGCGTCTTGCAGTTAGGAATGAGTGTCGTTTCAGGGAGTATAGGAGTTCGGGTATACGTTTAAGGGACTCTATGAGACGCAAAAATTGGACTTATGCGCATTACGAACACTACCATAAACATACATAGCGGATGAAAATATCCATTAAAAGAAAAAACAGTGCATCCCTAGTTTTGACCATCGGCACTTTGATAGTGTGCGGCATCTTGTTGCCGGCATCATCAAAGGTCGAATACTGACCTGTCAAAGAAATTTTGCAGCTATTCGGAGGTACAAGGTCAAGATACACGCGCCTGCGGCTTCTATTGATATCGCATTCAATCGTCGCCGCCGCGCCGCACGCACTACATTTGACACTGTTTGAGTGCAGCCACAGAGTACATGTTCCGAAGAATAAAATAAGTTTCCGGGTGCTCAGAATGGACACGAATACATTATGCTGATCTCGCAAGGAATATTGTAATTAGATAATGGTAAGGATAGGTAGATACCATAATAATTTATTCTAGTAAGTAATTATTATAATGTTAACTATATGGGTTTATAATAATTACTTACTATTATTATTATTACCTAATAGATAAACATGTTCAATAAGTTCACTGCAAATCTCGATTTGCAGTGAACTTATTGAACATGTTTATCTAATTGGAAGAGTGTGTTATTGAACACAAAGTGTTCGAATATGTCGTCACTCATTTGATAAATATTCTAGACACTTTTAACACACTTGAAACGTGTAAACATTTTGTACAATGCTAGTCAAATAATATAAAAAGTGTGCGTATTAAAATAAAAAGTGTAAAATAAGATCTATATACTTTTTAGGAGCCCGAGTATCTCTTAGAGAACCGTTTAGAGAAATTGATTGCATCGAATTGATGTAAATAATAGTGATTTGCACAATTTTAATAGTAGAAATAAAAATAAAATCACAATACCTGCTTTCCGGTTACACAAAGTATATAATGCGTTCTTGGGTAGCGATATACGCTTTTATAATAAGATTCCAAAAGAAATGTTAGATCTTTCACCTTTTAAATTTAAGTCAGACAAAAATGCTTGGAACTGACCTCTCGTACTACACAGGACTAACTAGAAATTTCTACACCGATTTGGTATCTACATATACATTTGAAATTTTATGTTTGACTTATCGCTTTACATAATTATAGAACTATTGTAAAAATATTTTGAAAAGAGCAACTACTGAGTTTCTTAATTTTTTCCATGATTCTTCTCAGTAGAATAAGAACCCCTGGACATGGAAAAGAAAAAATTGGGGAAAACAGTGATTATATGACTATTCAAAAGTGTATTTTTAATGCCTACTTGAATAAAACATATTTGAATTTTGAATTTCAAACGAGTGAAGGCAAATTTAATTTAATTAACGTAAATTAATTCAATCACAAGAAGAACGTAATATACACAATTTTATTTAAATATTTACATTTCATTTTTACGTAGGCACACTATACCTATCTGGCAACGCATCTACTTTATTAATCTTCTGAAGAAACATTAATTTTATCAAAGGATGCCGAACTTTCCTTTGTCGGTCTTTCGGCGTGTACTTACAAATAGTAGTATTTATTTTAATTCCAGTCATTCCCAATTGAGCTTTGCTTCGAGTCTAACGTATTAATTGTTTTACTCTAATCCTTGTTGTTCTCGGAGTGATAGGTTTACAATTTGACATGAGTGACGAAGAGTCGAATAGTTCTAGCCGGAGTAGTGAGAGTTGTAGTTATAGATCTAAAAGACCTAAAAGTAAATTTGATGAGTTTTTCGACATAATTCATTCATCCCAAATTGCTTTGTGTAAATTATGCCAACATAAAAAGGTTGAAATAAAAATGAAAAACAGAAACATTTCAGGCTTAAGGAAGCATCTAATACCTTTCCACAAAAAGGAATCACAAATATTTCTTCCTGAAAAACCAAAATTAAGTGGAGATATCACAAGCTTTTTAATAACCACCGGAAAAAGCGGACAGGTAAGAAAAAATATACTTATCATACAATTACATAACACATATATTATGTAACTAGCGGTCGCCTGCGACTTCGCCGCGTACAATATCTGATTTCCTATGAGATTTTGAAATTTTCTCGCTGCAAAAGTCTTACCTAAGTATAAAGAGGCTATATAGGTAAAGCTTAACTATGCAAGTATTTATTATTTAAAACTAATAAAGTAAATGTCGATCTTCATATCTATACTTTAAAAATATAGGACTTGCATGTAACCATTTTACCCCAATTTCACCCCCCTTACGGTTAGGATTTCGTAAAACAGCTTATTCAGGATTTTATGATTGAAAACTTATAACTTTAATGCCGATTTTCGTGTCTCTAACTTCAAAAAACGTAGGACTTTCATACAAACTTCCAACTCCCATTTCACTCCCTTAGGGATAGATTTTCTCAAAACCGTTTCTTAATTGATCTCTATGCCATAAAAGGAACCTACCTTACAAACTTCAAGTTTGTATGTTTTATAGTTCCTGAGATATCGTTATAGTCAGTCAGTGAGTGGTAGTTATATATATATATATATATATATATATATATATATATAATAATATATATATATATATATATATATATATAGATTATAGTGTTAAATATATATTTATAATTCACTCATATTTTCATTTGTTTTTATGATTTACTTACATGATTTACTGTTTTATTTCAGTCTGAAAATAGCAGTGACAACATCACGACAGCTACAGTTGATTCGATGGTTAAAAAATATCTTCCCTTCTCATTTTTCGATGACGAAGCTACACAAGTATATTAAATTATAATTTGCCCAAATATGGTATTTCCTAAAAGGTTCACACTTAGAAGGAAGGTCAAAGAACTGTTTGAAGATCTAGAATGTCATTTACCATTGATGGATGGACGTCAATTGCTGGTAGGAGTTACTACGGGGTCACTATTCATTATATAGATAACGAATGGAAGTATCGATCTGTAGTCCTTGATTTTATACCATCACGCGGTCGACATACTGGGGAAGATATTGCAACGATTTTCCACGAATGTTTATTGGAATATGACATGATTGATAAAATACAGGGTATCACGGTCGACAACGCAACTGCAAATACCAAATTTATGTATGAATGGGACAAACGGCTGCCACACTTTGATTCAGACAATCAGCATTTCCGGTGCTTTGCTCACATTTTGAACCTTGGTGTACAAGATTTATTAAAGATCTTAACATTACGCAGTGAAACTGACAATAAGGGACAAGAACAGCAGTATGAAGATAATGAAGAACGAAACTGAGGAAGATGAAGAATATGCGCCAAATATTGCTGACTCACGTACAGCTATAACAAAATTACGCAGTATTTCCAGTAAAATAAAAAGAAGTGAGATATTGAAGAGGAAGTTTCAGTCTACTTGTGAAGCAGCTGGCGTGCCATCAAATCTGAACCCCATACTCGACTGTCCAACATGATGGAATTCCACACATGATATGATTGGATTTGGTTTAAAAGTGAGAACTGGCATTAACATACTGTGCACTTCTGTCACCGAATTGAATGATTTTCAAATCACAGATAGTGAATGGCAAATACTCGAAAAAATACATAAGTTTCTAATAAACTATAAACTTCTATCAACGAAACTTGGTGGAGAAAAATATGTTACATTACCGCTAGTCAATGTATCATTCAATCTCTTGCTCGATAAAATTGAATCCATGGTAAAACAATTAGATGAGAAACCTAATCGATCCGAAGTGGATGAAAGGCTCTTTCTGGCTTTAGAAGCAGCTTGAGACAAAATGCTTAAACATTATAAAAAGAGCAACTGGATTTATTGTACCTCTTTAATTTTAGACCCAAGGCATAAGACTTTTGACATGACATTATGGGGAAAGCAAATTAAAACAGAAAGCCTGCGCAAATTTAATGAACTTTATAAAGAATATAAAAGTCTACACTCAGTGAATACATCTCTAGAATCACCAAGAAATGAAAAGAAAGTATGTGAATATGATGAAGATGAAGACGTAATAGACTTTGAGAAATTGTATGCATGTCCCTCGACGTCATTTGCATCTGGATCTTTTCATCAAGGCTTAGTTATAGACGAGTTGGAGGAGTACCTAAGTAAACCCAGAGCCGCCAGTTCGGAAAACATTTTAGAGTGGTGGAGGACGCTTGAGACAGAATATCCGACTTTATCGAAGATAGCCCATGATTTTCTTTCAATACCTGCAACTTCAGTACCTGCTTAGAGATTATTTTCTAAATCATCATTAGTAATTAGAAAACATAGAAATAGGTTAAGTGCTGAGTCAGCCAGATGGTTACTTTGCAATAATTCTTGGTCAAAAGAATTAATATAAAGTAACAGTAATGTCAAAGCTGTTGTGTACTGTTATGTAATTTAATTTGTATTGTATTTTATTTTTTTATTTAAATAAATGGTAATTTGTATAACTCTTTTATTCCATTTCATATAAGGGTCTATCAATCTCTTTCTAGACAGATAATGTTCTTTATAATACAGTCAAGTTAATGTCATTAATTTGTTTTTTATATGTTTTGACTAAGTTTTAGCACATGTAAGCTTATTAAATGTAAACATTTATTAAGAAACAGACTAACTCCCGTGGCCGTGAGACTTGGTAGACAGCTCAGTTGGTTAGAGCATCGGCACGGATCGCTTAGGTCGTGGGTTCAAACCCCACCCGGTTAATACCGGGAAAATCAACTAATGTTGATTTTTCGAATTTCTCATTAAATGTTTAGACATTTATTAATTTGGTTGGTCTTTCTATGGCTATGTTAATTCAAGGTCAAAATGTGCCTACTCTGTTAAGTTGTTCTAAAATCTAAAGTAACGTTTAATAAATAACAATAGGCTAATAGGTAATTGCGAGACTTCTCGATCTTATTGATCTTCGTCTTTGTGACAAAGAGCAATAAAACCATTATGAGTATATGACATTGCAGGAGCCTCAATTGTCAGTTGTCATTGATACGAGTTTATACAAAGGTAGCCTAATCTGGCTAATATATGCTTTGAATTCCGAGAATATATCAAGGCCACGAGTTTTTTCTTTTAAGAAAATCATACTTAGCAGTTCTGTTTTCGACGCAAATCTTCGACCATCTATAAGTTCTATCGTGATGTAGCGAAAAAACAACACAGTGGACAATATCTTTTTTTTACTTGTTCGTTTTTGTTTATACTTATCGTTTCTATACGGCACATCACTGTATATCAAGACAGCTGTAAACCACGAATAGATTCCCGCTTATTTTTCACCGCATGCCGAAAACAAAAGAGAGCTGTACTGAGTAAAGGAGAGGATAAATAACGTGACAGAACCACAAAATAAATAATATGACGGAACAGCGATGGAAAATTATAAAAGATAATGCGTGCAGCAGTTGGTGATTACGTTCCGCAGTCTGTTCTACTTATTAATGTTTATATTTTTTGCCTTGCCACGATAGACTGGACTATTAGTCGTGATCGAACGGTTGGCCACCCCTGGTATATAGTATTCTATGGACATAACTGTGAAACTTTTATTCGCTAAAATTCCTGTAGCGCCTCATACAACTACGATTATCCCCAGGCTTTAACTTTGTGCTGCTATATTGGGTCGGATGGTAAGTTTATAGGACCGACTCTAGTGTAGTATGAGGTTGGCTAAACTCTATACAAAGCTAAGCTTTTTGTCGCAGATAGGGTGACAGCTATAAGCGAGCTTTCAAATACCGTGAATTGGCGGCATGTTCCTACCACCCTAAATTCAGCCGATCTTGCCTCTCACGGAGTAGATGCTCAAGATGAATGCGCCTCCTCTATGTGGTAGGATTATCCACCCTTTCTTCTAAAAACATAGGCTGAGTGACGACAATTCGAATCTAGTATCGTAGAGCTGCCTGAAATGCAATTTATTTCCGCTTTAGTCACGGAAGTTTGCACTAATACCCCATTTGATTTTAAAAGATTTTGAAACTTAACTATGATACAAAGAGTATATTCTAGAGTTTTGTTTGATTTATATATAATTGCTAAAAGCTGCGAATTATCAGGTCTTCAAGTCGGAGCACTTCCATAATCGTTAACAAATTTTATTAAAATAGCTTCAAAGTGAGTCCTTCAATTTTCTTATTTATTACTTTAATTTATTTATTAAACTTCGTAATAAAGGGGTCCTGTTATTTACGGCGCCTCTATCTTCTCTAGATCCATTTCTAGACGAGAGAGGCATTCTGAGAGTTGGCGGAAAAATCGATGTTTCCACTTCAGCTTATGATGAGAAACGTCTTATCATTTTAAATGCAAAACACTATTTAACAGAATAAATTTGTCAAAATTGATTAAAAAAAAATTCACATAAACGAGTGCTCCATGCGGGACCTCAGCACCTTCTTGCCTACATTAGGGAGCTCTACTGGCCGACTGGTGGTAGAAAATTAGCTAGGCAAGTGACCTATAATTGCTTAGTATAATGTCGTTTTAAGAGTCAATCAATGACTAATGGGTAATCTTCCCTGATCGCTTAGTTCCCGATTATCTATTTTGCACGGTAGGTATTAACTTTACTGACCCATTTCTTATCACTGACCGCAAGGGAAGGGGATGTAAGATAATAAAATGTTATCTACGTATATTTATCTGCTTTTGTTGTAGATGTGTACATTTAGAAACTGTAAGCGAACTATCCAGAAATGCCTTTTTGTTGACTCTTAAAAGAATCATCGCTCGGAATATTTTTTGTGATAATGCTAGAAATTTTGTTGCAACTGCTGCTAAGGAACTAAAATTACTTTAGAGTTTAATTTGTGTGTAATTCTACCAATAGCATCGTTACGTTTACATATGTAGTATTTGTTGGCTTTTTTCGGCTGTTCAATTCAATTATCCAATGTACCTTTACCTTCTAGACCTTTAATCTGTTAGTATGTCCTATTGAATATTTTTAAGATAATTGTGTACTCGTTAAATAGTAAAAAACTATAGATTTATAAGACTAGTTTTTGCGGATTTTATCGTATGTCAACTTATTTTATATTACCGACGTTTCGAGCACTCTATAGCACTCATGGTCACATCGGCGACGGCGACTGAGTTGTTCGGCGTCCTAATGTCATAGTTCAACAACCTTGAGGAGTGCTTCAAGATGTAGCCAATCTTGTCAGTGAACCTTGGCTACTCGTTGAAGAATGCTTCCAACATTAATCAGTTTTTATTATCAGTCAAGTGTATTGTCTCTCAAGATGCAGGAGTGCATAAGCTTGATTGTGAATGTGGTCTCTCTTACGTAGGACAAACTAAAGGACCAATAAAAACCCGCGTTATAGAAAACATAGCTGATGTGAAGAATCGGAGTCTGCAGTTTATGAACACGTACATGATCTCCCCCGTCCATCCTCGCTAAAGTACACCCATTCCATCCAAGGATGATTCGCGAGGGTACTTGAATCGAAAAACATCCTAATTTCAGTAGAAAAGATAGCTGGGTGCCATCATCTGCTTGGGATCATAAAATTATCATAATAAAATTAAATCCCAACCCAAACGTACAACTGCAAGATTTCAAGATACTATATGTTAATATTGCTTAAAACGGTCCAAAATTAATAATTTTAATCTGGAGGTAGGCCGTGGTTAACTATAACATTTGGACGTCTAACACCTCAGGCTCCCCCGTGACCATGGGTGTTGAAAAATGTTCGAAGCGCCGGAAATATATACGCGATAAAATCCGTAAAAAGTGGTTTTAATTAAATGTATCTATAGTGTTCGCGTAAACATAAGAATTTCTTAGATTACTGATACTTATTCGAAGTGTCGTGTCTTTGTACCATATTGTAGATACAATATGGTATAAAGATATAAAATTTCCAGCACATAAAGCATATAAAATTTCCTTTCCAGTTTCATTGGTCCTCGCGGAAATCGTACAAAATCTTACGGTGAGCTATCTCGTATCGTATCTCTATATTTGTTTAAATAATAACGGAAAAGAGGTTTTTGCATGATTATATATTAGAGATAAAAATCTCACAGTGCACCTAATTTTCAATTGCTTACATCGGACTTGATACCAAAAGAAGTTGGTAAAGTGATCACCCATCATAATTCTCGAAAGACCTCTCTTAATCACAGTTTTGTACTTATACACAATTTAGTTAGTAATTTTGCTAAATTACGGTAAATCGTCCCGATACCGGCCACCGGTCTGTATATTTTAAGTCTGACAATTTTTATGCTGCAAGAATAAGTACCAATTTAATAAAAAAGTTATCAGTTACTTTTAGTTTATTTAGCAGGAAATAGATGGCGCTTTTATTAGGTATTAAAACTATGAAAAACAAAACAGCAACCTGTCAGCCGTCTAGTCACCATCAGTCAGTTGTGGTGCGACTTCAGTGGCTCAATCGCACAACAAAACCGTGATAGTCCAGGAGGAATAGGCGCATGGAGAAATAGGCGCATGGAGGAATAGTACCGAAAACTAGTCGACCCCAATTTTTTATACGACTCTCTTCAAATAGTCCTACTGATGATATAAATGCACTTTGCCGTATGGCAACTCGGCCATGCCATATTTCTTAAACCGAAATTGTTTAAACAATTGCAAGGAGTTGTTATTTTCAAACTGGTAATTTTTTTTACATATTCTTCGATGAAATATACGAATAAAAAAGGTCCTACGACTTTTGACGATAAGCTTAATATTTTCGGAGTTATGAAGTTTTAAAGATTTGAAAAATCCCATATTCGGATACTCTTGACTCTATACAAATCTGTCCAGTAGTTTTTGTGTGAATCGTGAATACACAGACAGACAGACTAACTGACAAAAATCTCCACTTATTGTTTAGTGCCCCTTGTTTAGTGCCCCTTGTTTAGTGCCCCTTGTTCTTTAGTGCCCCTTGTTTAGTGCCCCTTGTTTAGTGCCCCTTGTTTAGTGCCCCTTGTTTAGTGCCCCTTGTTTAGTGCCCCTTGTTTAGTGCCCCTTGTTTAGTGCCCCTTGTTTAGCGCCCCTTGTATAGTGCCCCTTGTTTAGTGCCCCTTGTTTAGTGCCCCTTGTTTAGTGCCCCTTGTTTAGTGCCCCTTGTTTAGTGCCCCTTGTTTAGTGCCCCTTGTTTAGTGCCCCATGTTTAGTCCCCTTGTTTAGTGCACCTTGTTTAGTGCCACTTGTTTAGTGCCCCTTGTTTAGTGCCCCTTGTTTAGTGCCCCTTGTTTAGTGCCCCTTCTTTAGTGCCCCTTGTTTAGTGCCCCTTGTTCAGTGCCCCTTGTTTAGCGCCCCTTGTATAATGCCCCTTGTTTAGTGCCCCTTGTTTAGTGCCCCTTGTTTAGTGCCCCTTGTTTAGTGCCCCATGTTTAGTCCCCTTGTTTAGTGCCCCTTGTTTAGTGCCCCTTGTTTAGTGCCCCTTGTTTAGTGCCCCTTGTTTAGGGCTCCTTGTTTAGTGCCCCTTGTTTAGTGCCCCTTGTTTAGTCCCCTGGACTGTTTTTTTTTTTCACAGAAAATATTAGAATAACAGACACGAGTTTCCTACAAATTTATTATAATACGTAATTTACCTATAGACATATGTTTTTATTTATACGTATTATATTGTGTGATTGATCACATGCCTATTATCATTTAACCCTACAGCGCATAGTGGGACACATGTGGCACATACCTAAAAAACCTCTATATTTCCGTACTCGAAATAAGTAGCGTCATCTAGTCAAAAGTAAACTAACTATAAAGGAATGGTCAATCAAATTTAGTACTAAAATTTTTGGTTAGATGTCTCTGAATGAATGTTTGTTTACATTTTGTTCAAAACCAACGGTATTTTGAAAGTGATCGACAGGTTGCGCAAGAAAAAAACAAAAAAACTGATTTAGAATAGTTTGTATATGAAATAATTTGTAGAGGTAAGTTTATGTATCTATTTGTTATTTTTTTAGTTATTTGTAATTTCATAAATAAATAGTGCATAGAAATACGACATTTTTGTATGTGACAGATGTGGCACACGATGCAATAAGTGTCTTCAAAATATTTGTATTGTTTCTAGATGAGCCGAAGGAAAAATTTAAATTCTGATGATATTCAACAGTTTCTCGAAATTCCTTCCGGTAGTGAAGATGACCTGGAACTGTCTGATAAGGACAGCGATGACGACTTGATCAGAATCCAGGATTTGGTGTTGAACGAAGTGGAGACGTGCCCTGAAGTACTACCGGATGATTTCTTCGATGAGAACGTGAGCATACCTAGTCCAAGGTCAAGCAGTTGTATGTTAGTGATTCAGCCAACAAGCAGTTCTTCTAACACAGCCAACGTTGCATCACAACCTAGTACTTCCAGGCAAGTAAATCCTAGATCCAGCCGAGTAGCATCACGACCTCAAGCAGTACCTACTCCCCGCATCATTTCACCTTCCCCACAGCCTGTCAGGCCTGCCAGGCCAAAACCTAAGAGAGAATACATATGTTGGAAGATGGACTTTCAGCCACCTGATACCACATTTACTGGCGTTGACGTGTTGGAACAACCATATACTACATTTGAAACACCTTTGCAGTACTTTTTGCACTTTTTTGACGACGATTTGTTGGATCACATTGCTGAAGAATCTACTAAATACAGCATACAGAAGGATTGCTCAAAGCCAGTTTTGGTTACAAAGACGGAACTCAAAAAATATTTAGGCATCTGTCTCTTGTTAGGACTGGTGCCACAGCCAAACATTCGCATGTTGTGGAATTCTATATTAGGTATACCACTTGTAAACGATGACACTCGGTAACTTTGAAAAATTACGAAGTGTCATACATTTCAATGACAACATAAATTACAAACCTAGAGGAGAGCCAGGACACGACAGACTTTTCAGGTATTAGACCCTTATTGGAAACATTGAGAAAGAAATATCAAGCTGTGCCGAAACGAGAGACACTTTCGGTGGATGGCAAATGTGCGCTACCAAAGCCTGCAACTTCCTCCGCCAGTATCTCCCGAACAAACCTCATAAGTGTGGGGATACAAGTTGTTGGTGTTGTGTGATGATAAAGGTTTTGCTTATGACTTTGAAATCTACTCCGGCGCAGAAAATGATCCTGAGTTGAGGCTGCCCGACGAATGTGATTTAGGAGCGAGTAGCAACATTGTTGTACGCCTATGTCGCAGTGTTCCAAGAAATCAAAATTATAAGATCTTTTTCGATAATTATTACACGTCTCCTGAATTGATTTCTTACTTGTCTAAAAAAGGCATTCATACATTAGGCACCGTGAACAAGGGTCGTATGGGGATGACTTTGAAAATGCCATCTCAAAAAGAATTGACGGCCGCTAAAAAGCCGCGCGGCTATTCAGAAGGATGGGTGGCTACTGTTGATGCAGTACCAGTCTCAGCAGTGCTGTGGCTAGACAGCAAATCTGTTGTTCTCGCATCTTCTTTTGTCGGTGAACAACCTAAATATAAAGTAAAACGTTTCTGTAAGAAACGTAAACAATACACAGAAGTCAACGCCCCAAATATTATTGGACATTACAATCGGCATATGGGCGGAGTAGATCTCCTTGACTCTTTCATAGGAAAATACAAAATAAAAATGTGTACAAGAAAGTGGTACATGAGAATATTCTATCATTTGCTAGATGTGATGCTGATAAATAGCTGGCTTTTATATAAAAGAGTAGAGACGCAGAGGGAAAACACAAAAATGATGAAGTTACGAGAGTTCTGACTGGAGGTGGCCAAAGCATTGTGTTGGTGTGGACCGTCAATAATAAAGAAGAGAGGAAGACCCTCCTCATTTGTATCTGACATGCTTGATGAAAGAATCAAAAGGAAGCCAAAACTCAATGTACCACCAAAAGATGTCAGGACCGATGGAATGGAACACTTTCCTATTTGGTCTAACATTAGGAAGCGATGTAAGTTACCTGCTTGTAAGGGGAAATCTTTTGTAATTTGCCAGAAATGTAACCAGGCACTCTGTCTCAACAAGGACAAGAACTGTTTTTTGTCATTCCACAAATAGTTTCGAAATTGTTGTTTTTGTTCTATATTTTATTCTATTTTTCACAAAAAGTTCCTAGTTTTATAATTATATATAAGTACAAATACTTTGATTGTAAGGCTCCTTAACCTAAGGTTAAATTAGTTGTTATAAAACATAATACATAATTTTCGTGAATAAAGTTTGGTTACTATGAGTTTATTTCATTCATAACTATTCCTAAAATATTACTACGGATTTATATTATACTGCACGATGTGCCATATGTGGGCCATACGAAAAAACTTACATAAGTATTGTTACGCGCCTTAGTCGACGGCACTAGCGCCATCTAGTCTCGAACCGAAGAACTAAACTTCTTGAAGTTGAAACTCGAACTCTCGGTACCTTGCGCGTGTTTACTTGAATATTCTGGATATTTCCGTGCTAATTTATATAAATAGGCGCTGCAAGATGCGATCGGGGAAGTATTGAATTCGGCGAGACAAGCGAAGCTTCGGAGTGAAATAAAGTGAATTAGTGTGATTTAATTATTAGTGTTTTTTAAGTTTTAATTTGTGTAAGGAGAATTAACGTGTTAATTTAGGTAATTCTATCGGCAATTTTTATTGTCACGAACCTCAAGCTCGTAACAGTATGTTTCTATGGAGTTGCGATTTTTTTAAATATTTTTCCGAGCTATAGTATTATATTTTCTAGGTAATATATATTTTTTAAGCCGAAAAAAAATCATGCACTGTAGGGTTAATGTTAAATTCGTTCGTATGTATTTGAATGTTTCTGTGCTAAATTAAATGAATAGTTATATCTGAAAATACAATATATATTTTGATAATGCGTTGGATTACCAATTAAAATTTATTAATTTAAACAAAACTATTCCTAGTTTTAATCGTATACCGGAAACACTCAAAGAAAAGCCTCTGTAATAATATATGTGCCATTTTGCTCAATTTGATAGGAAGACAAACGCAGAAGACTAAAATATATAAAAGACGTTGAGTTTGTGATAGCATAGACCTTGGATATATTTAATTGGCTCGTAAATTCCTATACACGTGGAAATTTTACTTCATTAACATAAGTGTATCTCATTAAAATGTTAAATGGCGCAACTTTATCTATCATCTGCCAAGAAATTCTTAAGTAACTTATTTGTTATATTTAATACATTAATTTAATTAAGTTATTCGATCGTTCCGATGATATCCCGGACGTCAGTCTAAGCGAGATTAGAATGGCTCTCCAGCACCTTAAAAACGGCAGGGCCCCAGGCGAGGATGGAATTACAGCGGAGCTTCTGAAAGCGGGTGGAACACCGGTACTTGAAGTCCTTCAGAAGCTCTTCAATTCCGTCCTCCATGGTGGCACTACTCCAGAGGCGTGGAGCAGAAGTGCGGTGGTCTTGTTCTTTAAGAAAGGCGACAACGCTCTCTTAAAGAACTACAGACCGATTTCCCTTCTGAGCCGCGTCTACGTGCTGTTTTCGAGAGTCATTACGAATCGTCTCGCATGCAGACTTGACGACTTCCAGCCTCCCGAACAAGCCGGTTTTCGAAAAGGCTTCAGTACCATAGACCACATACATACCCTGCGGCAGATTGTACAGAAGACTGAAGAGTATAATCTGCCACTTTGCCTGGCGTATGTGGACTATGAGAAAGCCTTTGATTCCGACGATATTTGGGCGGTGCTACAGTCCCTTCAGCGGTGCCAAGTTGACTGTCGGTATATCGAAGTGCTGAAGTGTTTGTACAGTAGGGCTACGATGGCTATCCGAGTACAGAACCAGAGCTCGAAACCTATCCAACTGCAGAGAGGTGTAAGACAGGGTGACGTTATATCCCCGAAACTCTTCACCGCTGCATTGGAAGACGTTTTCAAGCTACTGGACTGGAAAGGATACGGTATTGACATCAATGGCGAGTACATCACTCACCTTCGATTTGCCGACGATATAGTCCTTATGGCAGAATCGCTGGAGGACTTAAGCACTATGCTCAATGACCTCAATAGTGCCTCCCAACGGATAGGTCTTAAGATGAACATGGACAAAACAAAGATCATGTTCAATGTCCATGTCACACCTATGCCGGTAGTTGTTGGGAGCACTATGCTCGAAGTTGTTGACGAATACGTTTACCTGGGACAAATAGTCCGACTAGGTAAGTCCAACTTCGACCGAGAGGTCAATCGACGGATTCAACTCGGCTGGGCAGCGTTCGGGAAATTACGGCATATCTTTTCGTCAGGTATACCTCAATCTCTAAAAACTAGATTGTACAACCAGTGCGTGTTGCCAGTGATGACTTACGGATCTGAGACATGGTCCTTCACTGCTGGCCGTATGAGGACGCTTAAGGTCGCTCAGCGAGCTATGGAGAGGGCTATGCTCGGAGTTTCTCTGCGTGATAGACTCAGAAATGAGGATATCCGCAGTAAAACCAGAGTGACCGACATAGCCCAACGGATTAGTAAGCTGAAGTGGCAATGGGCCGGCCATATAGCTCGAAGAACCGATAACCGATGGGGAAGAAAGGTTCTCGAGTGGCAGCCTCGTACCGGTAGGCGTAGTGTAGGGCGACCCCCACTAGATGGAGTGACGACCTGGTAAGACATGCAGGAAGTCGATGGATGCAGGTGGCTCAGGACCGTGCTTTGTGGCATTAGTTGGGGGAGGCCTATGTTCAGCAGTGGACTTGTGAAGGGCTGTAATGATGATGATGATGATGAAATAGGTTATTAAATAGGTTAATTTAATATTTACAGTTAGGTTTACCGATCATTTTATTGTAATAGTAATAAATCATTTATTTCGGACAACTTTTACATCCATATTTGTTATTAAAAATGGCTTACAAACTATGTTAGTATTTTATTAATTGGGATTAAAAAATAAAAAATTACAAAAAAATTACACAATAAATATTTGTTAGTAAGAGTGACCATCAGGCGAAAGGGAATGTTCTCGTGATCGTCACTCTTCGCACAAAGCATTTCCAGATCGGTGATATAAATCTATAAATCGGTGCAGTTTAATGTACCTAAAGAAAGTAAAGTTACGGGTTCAAATGTTTTCTGTATGTTTAAAAGGATTAAAAATTTGAGTGCAATACGATTATATATTAGTTATTTTTCAAAGAGTAGCCAAATTTTAAAATTAAGTTCAATTATATAAATAATATACCGTTACTGTAGTCTTTGAAAATACGAATAAATAACGCTTTTACCATTATTGGAAATTAATCGAAATTGAATATGATTTATGAGCAACAACTTTTTTACCTACCGATCGACCCATACGAATGTGTGCGTCCACCATTGATAGACTAAAAACCTTTTCTTTTTGGGTTTTTTTTTTGGGTTAAAAGGTTTTTTTGTATATCAGTGGCGTGCACAGTAAAATGGTAAAATCAGTTAAAATAATGTTAATACATTGTTACAGTGCTAATGTACGCACTTTGAATTTAAAAGATAAAAAGGACAGAATGTTAGAGATTTTATTAAATTAATTTTCTTTACCGTATGCCTATATTATTTATTCCGAACCTTATCTGCAAATTTGGCCGGTTATTTCGACTGTCAGATCACATAAGGCCAAAGAGTGTATTTTTCCATACATAAGTATAAGTACTTATGCATGGAAAATTAACCCTCTTCTTCTTTTTTCTTCCTTAATTGTGTTCTTGAAGAATTCGCCAATCCAAAGTTGGTGACGGAGAGGCAACTCAGTCATCGATTTAACGTGTCCCGTTAAGTCGCTGACTGACTATTTTTTTATGTCATATATAATTTTTAATACCCTTACAAAATTTTTGAAGTGTTGTAAATGAATAGCGCATTATTTATTTTTTACACATACGAGTACATGGCGGCCGACTGACCACCTCCCCATATTCAGCTGACTAACCCTCACAACTTTTATTTATATTATGCAATGTACAAGTTGTACATACAACAATTTTAAGTCTTAGTAAATTCATTTTATTACCTTGGCAGACACGACACCTTTGATAGCGCACCTGAATCACCTGTTTTCAGTTTCGCTTCACTGACCGCAGTATCAGTATGTTTGTGTACGCAACCCTTATAATGAACTATAAAAACTAGCCTTAGTGAATTCAAACAGTTGCTTAGGTGCTGACCACAGAAATCTAAATAATAACGTAATTATTTAGATTTCTGTGGTGCTGACTCTTGGACCATTGGGAGGCCTTACCAAAGTCGATACGCTCGACAGCCACAGATGCTTTTTGTAGTCTTTGATTTTCAGACTTGCACCCTACACCCCGAGCACGTTGTTTAAATCAGGATTAAAAATTGTAATTAATAATGTCGTTGGTACCGGCACAGAATAAATAATAGTGGTACCGGCGGGGATGGGCAAGGATCTATCCTAGGCCGCTTGCGTACCTACTGTTTAATTTATTGCGAGTGTTGAACTGCTACGGCTTATATATTATTAGCAATTATTACAGTATAATTAAACAAAATTAATTACATAAATCCATAAAAATAATTTCATTTGTCTAAACTTATAAATAAAATTGAAGTGTCTTTTTTATAGAATTAGGGTGATAAACGAGCACACCGTCCACCTGATGGTAAGTGGATGCTGCGGCCCATAGACATCTACATGTATCCTCGATTACAAATCAAAATGCAGATGCATTGTCACCCATGAGGACTAAGATGAAATGCCTCGTTTCCAGTAAAAATGCACACTCATCAAAAAAAGCTGCTATTTTACGTTGGTATTCTGTGAGAGCGTAGTCCTACCCCGGTCGAGCCGACCCTTTCGTGTTACAACCATAATATAGCTGCAGCGTGGCTCTACCACGTAATATTGAAATATCTGACTTCTATTAAGCTCGAGAGCGTTATTTGCATAACATTTAAAAAAAATGTCTCTCCATCTGTGTGTGTTGATGTTCTCTGAAACTTTACGAGCAATAGAGAACAATATCGTGACGTGAGGGTCTAGGCTAAAAAAAAAAACAATTAGGTTATTTTTTTTAAACGTATAGTTTATTTTATAAGTGGCCATTAGTCTAAATAACACCAAATTAATAGATCCTATCCAGACACAGCCATGACGGGTAGCTGGTTTTTATTAAAGCTAGGCTATAAATAGGCAGCGTAATATGCAAAGCTTTATATAAAAAAATATATATATATATATATATATATATATATATATATATATATATATATGGTTTTACACGAGAAAGGAAAGACTTCAAAATGTCGAAAAATTGTTTTCATATACTACCAAATTTAGTCCAACAACTAACTCTTTCGATGCACGATTCGATGGATGACGAGTACAAAGAATTTGCCACCTTTCGTTAGAAAAATAAAAAAAAAACTATCGGAATCACTTCCACGTTTATCAGACTCATTTATGTCAACGATTAATACAAACTCATTCATTAAATTTACAAAAAACTTCTCGCAGTCTACCAGACGACGACTTAAGAGATTGCTTAATCATACAAGAGTTACAAGAAGGTTACGTACAGAACTAATTATAGCGAACAAAGAGGTGGAAAATTTAAACGTAACAAATAGAAAACTTAACAAAAAATTTTTAGAACAAGAGAAAATTACAAAACTCTACAAAAGTGTTAGTATCTACGACGTAAAATTGAGAAAAACAGCCAATAACTCCTATAACTCAACACCTTTAAGTAAACCCAAAAAACAAAATAGGAAAAGTTTAAAGTCAGATACACGCCATAGTTTTGAATGTGTTGAACGAATAAAGCTTAAAGAAACACTGCCTGCTACTCAACCTGAAAAATTTGTAAATGGTGGAAACCCCTTTTATGTCGAATCCCTAACCTCAAAAATTAAGACTAGTGAAGAAACTTGCTAATATCCACCGAAAAGGAAACTATGCATCATTAGCAGCATTCGTAGCAATAAAATGGCGACTACAATGAGAAACCACTTCGAAACACAAAACATCTGCCGCTACCGCATAACAGGAGGTGGTATTAACCAACTGTTAAGTGGTCTACAAACAAAACTTGAGAATTGAAAATGAAAGAGGTGAAACTGATTTTGATGTTTCCAAAAATTATTATGATTTAGTTATGAATATAAGGAAGACTCTTTTAACCGTTCAGCACACAAACATTTTGATATGTCTGCCTACTTTTAAATTTTGTTACCACTCTAATATTTATAATAGACGAATTGAAACCTTTAATAACCTTTTATACTCTGATAATATTAATTTCGAATATTGTTACATTTTAGACTCCAACAAAAATTTAGACTATTCTACTCATATGTTCTCAAGATATAATGGAAAATTAAATAAACGCGGATTAAAGACAATTTTGCATGACATAAACATTTGATGATGTAACATTGAGTGAAAATCGACGAATAGAAGATATCTCTGATCTAACAGTAATAACGTTTCAAGAAAATAAAATTGATACAGAGAAGTCTTCCTTTCGCCCCTAAATGCTATAAATGTGTCAAAACATTCAATGTCTTTCTAACAAAATTGACGACTTAGAACTTATTGTTAATGGAAGTTAATGTAGATATATTAATCGTAAGTGAACATTGGTTATTACCTATTAACTATAATTTTTACACATTAGAGGGCTACGAACTACGTGCGAAGTATTTGCGGCAAAAACATATGCACGGTGGGGTTGGTATCTTTGTTAGAGAAAACATGAAAACTAAAGAACGTTTAGACATTCAATTATTCACAGTAGAATTTATCGTGGAATTGTGTGCGTTGGAGATTACTGAATCTAACTTATTGATTGTGGCCATCTATCGCTGTGAGAGGGAAATAGAAACATTTTTCGTTCAAATGCAAGCTTTACTAAACCACTTATCCAAACATGCTCATAATAAAAAAATTATTATAGCGGGTAGTATAAATATAGACATCACAAGGGATACAAAAATATCTCGTAGACTTATCAATCTTTAAAAATCATTCGGGTTGCGCTGTCTTATAAAAACCCCTACACGTGAGACCCAAAACAGTAAATCATGCATCGACCAAATTATAATTTCTAAAAATACATACATGACGGCTTTTGTACAAAATTATGACTTATCAGACCATCACGCATTAATTGGACAAATACCAGTGGAAGAGAACATAAATAGAAATAATATTACTTATAAAATAACTAAATGACTTTTTAATGGGAATAATATGAAAAAATTCAGAATTAAACTAAATGAAATTGATTGGTGTAATATAACGACCCCAACGAGTGATATAAATACAAACTAAAATAAATTTCAGAACCAAATCAATTCTATTTTAGATGAAAATATTCCACGAAAATTATATAAATTACAAAATAAAGAAAAGACAAGATGGGCAACAAAAGGCATTAAAAATGTTGCTACGACAAACGTGGTTTACGTTATCTTACTAACTACTATAATAACGAAGCGAAGCTTATAATCTTATACAAAAATTTACAGCAAAATACTAAAAAGAATAATAGTCACAGAAAAAAGAAAATCTTACATAAAAAGAGTGCAAACGTCGCGTAATAAATATAAAACTATTTGTGTAAAATATGAAAACATTTGTTTACGTAATGACTTTTAAATATAACATCTCCAAGTAAAGTTGCAAACTAATTCAATAATTATTATACAACTATAAGTTCAAATAACTGCTGCTTTCTAAATAAGCGGCCATCTCGAATATCCTTGCCAAATTCCCTATATCTTAGTAGTGTTACAGAAGCTGATGTAAAAAGAGCGATAATAGGACAAAAAAAAAACAATTCTTGCAGATATGATAAATCCCAGCTACTCTGCTCATATATTGCGTAGATGAGTTTGTAAAGTCCTTAACTTTTCTTATAAATCAATCGTATATTATATTAATACGTATTGAAAAATACAGCATTTTTAGTAAATATCAGCATGGTTTCCAAAAAGACCATTCTACTACGTCCGCTGTATTTGACTGCATCTTAGAAATTCAAAATGCTCTAAATGTCCAAAGCATACGATCGCGTTTTACGTGGACCCTTGCTGGAAAAGCTTTATTCGCTAGGTATACGAGGGAAACCGCACGAATGGCTGACTCTCTTTGTATTTTGCGAATAGAAAACAGTACGTGCAGGTATCATATTTAAATGAATAACGAAAACTGATAAATGACATAAATTCGTCCACCGCAATAGTAACAGGTTCTATATCGCAGGGTAGTGTCCTAGGATGCTTGTTGTTTTCTATTTATATCAACGAACTTCCTTTAGTAGCACCACATAGAGTCGTTTTGTTTGCAGATGACGCGACAGTTATAATTACTTGTAAACAAAAACATCTAAGTAGTTTGCAGGAAAAAATAACCCAATGCCTTAGCAAAATTGTGAATGAATTAGAGGTTTTAGACTTATTACTAAATTTTGAAAAGACCAAAATAATGCAGTTTCGTCCATATCAGAGATCAGAACTATATTTTACCAATAACTATATTTTATAAATAACTCGCTATATTTTACCAATTTATAAATATTGAGGAAGTTCGCACATTTTCACTCCTCGGGATAACAATAGACTCAACTTTTTCATGGAAAAGTCATGTAGAAAGAGTTGTGAGTAAGTTGAGCAGTTTTTGCTATGATGCTGCGTGAGCTACGTAAGGATAATAATGAGCAGTGCGCACTTACTGCGTACCACAGCCACGCAGGTGCCTGGATAAGACACGGCATCTCGGGCAAAACCGACACGCGGTATCCATGCTCCAAAAACGCTGCCTTAGAATCATCACATTCGCAGCTCCAAGATATTCATGTCGAAGGTTGTTCCCCAGATATAACTTACTGTAACGAGCATGTACATTTTTGAATTATGCCGATTTGTTAGGAAAAATTCTTATTATTTCCAGCGATTTGAAGATAGACCCCGTCGATACGGCACACGCCGAGGTTATAATCTGGTTGCTCCTGCCACACATCTCACATTATATAAAAATGGTCCCTACTACAGGGCTATAAGGGTTTAGAACCATTTACCTAATATAATAAAAACCCTCCAGTGTCGTAAATTTGAAATGCACTACTCAAGAAAATGCTAATTGTAAAAACATACTCGATATAAAATACGGTTTGAATGAATATGTTTAATGATAAATTAGAAAAAAGTCAATTTTAATTACGTGAAAATTTTCTTTATTTATATTTACATATTTGACATTGTTAGTATTTTTCATCAAAATTTTTAAACTTTATTTACGTAATGTAAATGACGAATGATCAGTTGACATATAATATTTATTGAAATTTAATTTTTAAAATAAATGTGTAAGTATTATTTAGTCTGATATTTTATTATATAATTTATATATTGTGTACTATAAATACTGTAATTTGAATGAAATGAAAATGAATTCCATATTAATTAGAAAACTCTGTTTTGATATGCTACCCCCGTACAGGTTGTCACATGTTCTGTAAATATATTGTTCCAACTTTATACTTTGTGACATGTAATAAAGAATTATGAATTATATATATACGAGATTTATGTTCTGGTCTTGTGTTTATGATCTGAGTCCTAAACTCAGACTCAGCCCTCATTTAATACGCTGAAGTCGTCAATGTAGCGGCCACAAATTGAATGTACAGTTCTTGCCTTCAATTCATAGATATCTACGAGTTTTGAAGAACCCTGCTTGTTACATTCAAAAACTGCACCACAAGTTATTATAATATCTACATATTATAAAATAATATCCGTACGTCAGATACTATATACACTCGGGTTTCTTGTATACATGTCCTGCCATCTAGCGCATTATTCTTGCAACGCTGTGTTTCATAACTTCCATAACCGTATTTTCCCGAATTCATGTTAATAAATAAGATTTAAATAATACGATATGCAACAGATGGCGCTACTAGTTACATAAAATGTATTTATAAGGTTTTGAATATTGAAAATTCAATTTGCAAGGTGGGGCTGTATCATATTTTATGTTTGCTTAAAACGTTTTAAACAATTTAAAGTGATACTTTAGCCAACACACTGTTACTCTTTTTTCTAGTAGGTACAACTATTACCTACTAAAATGTTTTTGAAACCTTCCATTGCAATTGTCATTTGCTTACATAAGCACAAAAAGTAAGATAAGTACTACGTATTATAGTAAGTACTAACATACTTACGGAATACGGAAATATAAACCTCTCCACTTTTGAGAGGTTGGGCCGGCGCATGCTTGGCACGCGTTCAGTACAGTACAGTGAGTATCGCCCTATATCTGGATATTTCAGGCTAGCAGTTTTCCAGATGTCCATCGCACCGTTGTACATGTTCACTTACAAATTAAAGGAGTTAACAGCACTCGTTTTTCAACACAATATGCAAAAAGTAATAATACTTGATTTTCCTTGACAAAGCCAAATTTGTATGGGACACAAAATTAGTGCCCCAACCATTCCCTAAACAATACTGTCAATGTATAATAGGTGTGTTTGGTATCACTGCTAGCTCTAGGATCGGTTGATAAGAAAAAGAAAAAATTTGGTGATTTAGTTTTAAATTAAAAAGGCGACGCACCGGCTGTGTGCATATTTGCACAAACCATTTCGTGCAAATTCCGACCCCCCCATAACTCAAGAACTATTAAACCTACACTTCAATTTTTAATATAAAAGTAGGGGCAAAAGAGCATGCGGCTCACCTAATGGTGTCTTCCGCCGCCCATGAACAAGTGCAACACTTGGGCTCATTAGTAGATATCTACTCATGTGACTTGGGAAAGAGGAGGTCCATTGCCGGCCTTTTAAAAAAGAGTAGGCTCTTTCCTTGAAGTAAGTTCACTAAGTAGTATTGGTCGGGAAAAATCGCTGATGGTAGCCGATTCCACAAGGAAGTTGAGCGTGGAAGTAAATTGGTTAATCACACAGTGGTCCAGATGATATCGATGGTATCGCGAGTTTTGTTGCGATGTGATGTGGTGAACTACAAATTAACACACTTGCTATTTTGCATGTCTAACAAGGCCTCCTTGAATATCTAGAATCTCAAATTTCATAAATAAGCCTTTTATAGTTCTTGTGTTATTAAGGTCTGAAAAGTTCAATTTTATCACTTACTCATCAAAAATCTAAACCACTTTTAAGTGACTTAAGAACTTGAAATTTGACATCGAGGTAGAGTATTAACATCAAATTTTTTGTTATCTCGCCAAAAACATAATGTGAAAAATGAATACAAACGACAGTTGAGGATTGAGGTGTCGGCTTTGTCGATAAAGGTGCAATTCCTTAGCCGACTGCAGGCAGCAGCAGCAGGTGACATGTCGCCGCGATATTTCCCTGCTACAGGTCGTGGTGTCATGTCGCTGCAATCATTATTCCGAACCCGGCTGCAGATGGCAGCAGACCGTGTGTCCAGTTGGACTTGATGTCTGACGTGTTTGAAATTAGCGATCGCGATTTATTTTTGTATGTTTCATATTTTTGGAGGAAGAATATGATGATGGCTTGCTTTTAATGAAATGCAGAGGAAGTGAGGGAACGTACAGTGCAGGATATTGGGCCACCTGGTTTAACAGTTTCTCTTCCTCGGAATCGGTGAAACCAGGTGAAACTCATTTGATCTGCGGTCGGGCTACAGTATCGTCTGCCGCTAGGCAAACGACGTGTCGCTAGCTACGGAACGTATTTCATAGAACTACATAGAAACCAATTTTGTCGCGACGACACGTCATTTGCTGCTGCAGTCTGCAGTCGGCTACGGAATTGTACCTTAAATTAAATAAGATCAGAACAGGTGTTAATCTCCATAGCTGTTTCTTAAATCATAACTATAGGAATGTACAACGTTCTTGGGATTGCTGCTGTTTTTAGTTGGATATTTGTGGAGACTTAAACTAAGCGTAACAAACAAGCATACAGTCCACCTGATAGTAATCGGATGCGCAATTCACTTCGCCGGTAAGCATTGACTCCTGTAAGGCCGAGTTTTTGCATATCTATCCGGACATTTGTTATCCAGATAGTTTGCGGTCTACCTCTATCTCTCCTTTTTGTTGCCATGGAAAGGTATTTTTTTGCGATATGGTCATCGGGTCTACGCAAAACATGCACCTTAGCCTGGTCTCTGTAATCTTCTCAGTAATAGGCGTTACTTTCAAACTCCCCCTTACGTGTTCCAGTTAAC
The DNA here is from genome assembly GCA_907164705.1 of Parnassius apollo. Lineage (NCBI taxonomy): Eukaryota > Metazoa > Arthropoda > Insecta > Lepidoptera > Papilionidae > Parnassius > Parnassius apollo. Next base: position 7,329,999 of record CAJQZP010001196.1, read on the forward strand.
CCCGATTGCATTGCGTTGTAGCCCGTGAGAACTTAGATGGAATACCTTGTTTTCAGTAAAAAGGTTTTTCGGTTCCCTACGATCACTATATGAAGCATAGCGACATTAAGCTGCTATTTCATGCCGGTATACTGTGATAGCGTGGTCTTTTCCCGGTCGAATATTCATGCTATAGCGACCACAATATAGCTGCTGCACGGCTCTACCACGTGGAAAACGTTTTTACTGGTAATGAGGCATTCCGTCATAGTTCTTAAAACTGACAACATATCTACAAGGACCTACCTCACCTAATACCCCGGGGCTATCATCATCCATGAATTGCTTTTCCTTTTTAACAAAATATTTGTTTAATACAGTTTTTGCACTTGACGGTGGAGAAATTTTAAATATTTTCTGGAATTTGATTATAAAAGCTTATACATTGCCCCAAGAATGAATAACACTCCATGGAGTCGTGTAAATGATACTACTAGCTTATGCCTGTTCCTGGTATTTTAAGTGTTAATTTTTTTAGCAATTGTATATTTTTGTATACATACATTTCATTTTCGTAAATTTATTAAGAGGCCAACGTTAATATAGATACTTAATAATTTCCATAAATTTTTGTCTCAGAGCCTCTTAAGATTTTTAATCGTAGATTGTTCTTATGTAAACGAATATATAATTTCAGGATTAGTCGCGTTTGTTCATAGAAAAATATCATATGACATTATGCTATTAAAATAGCTAAAATAAACTAGTCTAGCTGTTTCAACGACGATAAGATTTTCTAATCTGTGGTATCCAGTCAGTAAGCGGCAAGTAATACCTAACCAGCATATTTAATCTAACGTGTCAAAATAACGGCAGGTATTCCGAGTCTCAACTAAATAGCCTAGAAGTTTAGAACCACACTCCGTTAGCCCTATAGTTACTAGTAGCTTGTCCCTTTTATTGCCAACTTTTTGTATATAATCTGCGCCTATTCTTCGGATACATTTTAATGTAAGCGCGGAAAAAAATTCCGTAATGTAGAAGTAAAGTTACAGCCAATATATACAGCAAACGTATGTAGTTAAAGCAGTAATTCAACTTCATACAAATTACAAACGTCCGAATCGACGAACACACGCATACCGTATGCATAGATAAATAAATATGTAGCAAGCTAACCGTATGCGACATAAGATAATACCTTTAGGGCGCCTTTAAATTAGAGGCGTGAATAAGCGCTGCAGTGGCGCCACTGTGGTGCGCTAGCCGCGCCACTACCAATTTTTATACAATTTCCACTTTCCACTACCGTGACATACGCACGTCATTTTGCGCAGGGAAGTGACACGTTTTTAATTATATTGAACCTCCATTATTATCAATCGATTCGCTATTTGGGATGTCAAGTCTTCTTCCCTGAAGTTCTCTATAGAAGTCACTATTTTTGAAAATTTGTAAATCCGCAGCTTTACCGTAAGACCCAACATCTATATAGGTGAGACAATAATTAGATTCACATACAGCTAAAAGAACAATTTCAATTTCAATTTCAAATCGTTTATTGCTTCTATAATGTACAGTATATTAGCAGTTACAGTGACCATTATAGACCCTGTCGGGTGTTGCAATATACAAGAAATATACAATAAAATAATTAAATGGACTTATAACTATGTAACATCATTATATTATATTTGGCTATTTTGAAAATAATTTTATTTAAAACTTAGTAATTAACTATCAAAAAATTCAGTGAGCGTGTAAAAGCATTTGGAAATAAGATAATCATGAAGTTTTTTATTGAATGAACTTAATTTAACTTCAGATTTTATATTTATGGGTAGTTTATTGAATATTTTAATTGCCATGTAATATGGACTAGAATTGAGCATTTTGGTTCTAGATGGGGGTAAATATAATCTATGTTTATGCCTAGTATTTACATTGTGTGTTTTTTTTATCTGGGTGAAGAAGTGTTTATTTTTAAATACGAAGTTACTTATATCTTTTATGTAAATAGAAACTAAGGTTGATTATTTAAATTTAATGAAGTAGGGTTGACAGCTATGTCTGTTATCAATTCTGGCAAGTATCCTAACACATTTTTTTTTGTAAATGAACAATTCATCTGCATTAACACTATTACCCCAAAGGATAATACCATATTTAAGCCATGAAAAGGCATACGTGTAATATGTGGAAAGTGCAGTTTCTAAATTTGTGCTATGATTAATTTGATAAAGCGCATATGTAAACTTAGAGAGCTTGCATTTAATTTTTTCAATATGCGACTTCCAGTTTAAATGTGTATCTACATTAAGTCCAAGCAAGTTATACGAGTCTATCTGTTCTATTAGGGTATTTTGTAATTGAAAATTAATTTTTAGGGGTTGTTTATTATATGAACGAAATTGTAAATTTTTTTTCTTTTTAAGGTTTATTTCTAGATTATGGTTATAAAGCCAATGAGTGACATTATGAAGTGTATCATAGATAAGGGCTTCAGAGCTAATGTTGTCGTTACTTTTTATAAGTATTGACAAGTCATCTGCAAATAATACTGGCAGTGTTGATTCTCTATATAAACATTTTGGCAGGTCATTTCCATAAATAAGAAACAACACACAGCCTAAAACGCTGCCCTGTGGGATTGACCTAGTTAGGTCTCTTCAGAACGAACTTTTATTACTTCATTTGTAATTTGGTTGTAGTGTTCAATTTCTACTATTTGCTTCCGATTATTTAAATATGGTTTAAACCAGTTATGTACTAGCCCACGGATACCCGAATTCATAACTTTTAAAAGTAGTTTATCATAGGGCACCCTGTCATATGCTTTCGTCATATCAAGTAAAATACCAAAAGTATGTTTTTTATCATTTAAATTTTGTAGGGCCATTTGTATGAACTTATATACAGCTAGGGTGGTTGATCTTGATTTTCTGAATCCATTTTGGCTATCATCTTGTATTTCATACTTTTCAAGGAATGAGTAGAGTCTATTACACATTGCTTTTTCGTATATCTTTGAAAAAGTGGGCAATAGGGCTATTGGTCGGTAGTTGTTAGGGTTTTTTTATCTTCTTTTTTGTGCAACTGTTTTATAGTGCTATTTTGAGAGGGTCTGGAAATATCCCATGTTGAAAACTTTGGTTTACTAAAAAAGTAAGGGGATAGACAAATTCTTCAGTGCATTGTTTTAAAAGCGCCGGTGGTATATCATCTGCACCACAGCTATATTTAGTTTTTAATTTTTTTATACTATTTTGGATTTCCCTTTCATCAACTGAGGTTATGTACATGGAGCATGTCGCTTTCAATTCGACAGAATTTTTATATTATAATATAATATAAAAATTAAATACAATATAAAAATAATGTATACTTAGGTTGGATGATTCGTATATGTTTACCATCTATGGCACCCAAATAATTAGGAAAGTTGGATTTATTGAAGAATCCATTTAAATTTTAAAACATCACTACAATTTACCGAAGCGTTACTGACGCGCGGCTACTGCGACACAGTCGCGCCACTGTAGCGCTTCTTTTTGGTAGCACCACCGCAGCGCTTCCTCACGCTTCTAATTTGAAGGCGCCCTTATACTAGAGAGTATGCGACGCTGCGAGACCTCTATGCGAGTTTTGCAGTGAAGTGAGTCGCGGGTGTCGCTTTTCAATTATTTATATTATGTGTATTAATTAAGGGTTGTCAATTGAGTCCCTCGTTTAGCTGTAGAATAGAATATAATCATATATATTTAATATAAATTACAAGAATACTTATTGAAAGTCACTGGTTCAGAAAAAACTCTGTCCTGGTAAGAACCAGCAAGAATTTTAGTCAAAAAAACAGTATAATATTTTTTATAAAATTAGAATTAAAACATTTAGAAACAGCATGTTACTCTTTAGTTTTTGCTTAGTAAAAATTGAAAACTTTACGATAGAACAACTTGTGGTTGTTCCTAGTATTGACAGAGTGTACATTACTATTAATTTAATGTGGTGGAACCCAGGCATCTTCTCAGTCGAAATTAGGATGTTTTTTTTTTAATTTCAACAGCCTCGCAAATCATCCAAGGTAGTAATTGGTGTTCTTTTGGGAAGATTTGTGTCTTAAATCTGATGCAATGTTTGGGACGATCCTAAACAAGTTGGCACATTGCAAACTTCCCGAAGAGTTGGTGTTTCATATCAGTGGTATGTTGTTTTATGTGGGTTTTTATGGATTTTTTTGTATGTCTTCCACTACACCACATTCTAAATTAATGAATCAATCAATCAATCCAAAACATTTATTTCGGATTCTATATCAATAGGTGTTGTAACAATCAAAACTTATCTTAGAGTTGGTATTATTAATGACATATGTTTTCGAAATTTTTGAAAACTGCTTATATTTAAAGATTCGGACAAACGATTTAACAAAAAAGAAAACAAAAATAAATTAATTAATGTCTTTTTTTCTCCATTAAACCAATTAACGTTGAATTTATTTTTAATGGTTTTGAATTTACCGCTAAAACGCTCGGTTCGATGATGTCTACTGTGTGACGTCAACTTTGTGTAAACAACATTTTTTTATTTAACTGGCTTTACGGCTCTGGGTTCTAGCCCTTCTGAGCTTATCATTTCTTTCGGAATCTTCATTTTTATATATTTTTTTCTTCACAATATGCTGACATAAAAAACTTCCGTAGCAATAAAATCAAAATAATGCTCTACAACAATTTAGTACGAAGTATTTTAGAATACTGTTCTGTAGTTGAATTTTAATCGAATATCAAAGAAGAAACTTTCTTCGTATAGGACACAGATTTCTTCTACATCCGCTCGTATACATCCGAATACGCGCCCACCTACTCCACACTGTTATTTCGGTTGCTTTACCAATACCTAAAGACCGATATGATCTTCGGTGGCAAATCAATTTTTATTTTTTCCATATTATATTAGAAGGAACTAGATCATAAGCCCTCGAATCCAAGTAACTGACGTAAATTGGTGTCTTCCAAGTGTAGTACTGCACGGTTTGATTGAAGCATAGGATTTCAGTTTCCGTTGTTAGTTCGAACTTAAGCTAAACTGAGCATCATGTAAATAGAGATGTTTACTTAAATATTTATCAAGCAAACCATCCAGCACTTTAGCAATAACTGACACAACTTTTTTTACTGAAAATGTAACTTTAATGTCTCCATGAAGGTGCCCGGCTTCGAATACCTGCACTGTTTGTGTTGGTAAGGGTAGTTAGTACTCGTACTTTTAAATGCTTTTGAAAAGCATAAGCAATGTGGACAGAGTGTACGACCTGCAACACTCACAGGGAGACTCGGCCTTCTGACAGTATTTTAACCTCGACTTAAAATATTTTCGAGATTCACAGATTTGATTATACACCCTGAATTGGGTTTTCCATACCATAACCATTGCTGAAACCAAAATCGAGCCGCCTTTGAGTAATACTAATATATTTATTACAACCCGTTATATATTTGTATTTTTACGAACTTTCTCAACAACAGTTAGCATAGAAGCTTCATTGGGTTTGATACAAAGATTTAAATAGTTAGATGCGCCTTCACCTTGAAAACTGTGGCTTTATTTTTGGATGTGTTCGTTTGCAAGACGCTGACGTGCGTACGCTAATGCAGTAGTGTCATCTCTTATTATCTTACAGATATTGTGTATACTACTTTCTCTGTCGCACAAATGAGCACTGATTGCGAATGAGTGAGCTCACTCATTTGAGAATGGACACATTTCGGAGTGGTCATACTATGGTAAGGGCGCATCTAACTATTTAAATCTTTGGTTTGATATAATTTGTCTATACAGTTTATCAATGATTATTACCTTATAAAATTATCACAATATTTATCCGCACAGTTACATAACTCTGAAAGTAAATCTATACATACATCTCAACTTTGAGTTCACTTTCACCCCATACAATTTTATTAAAATGAAAAATATCAATTTTGGCTTTGAATCTGTAAATTAAATTCTAAAAAGTAAATAAATTTTCCCAGAAATTAACTTGATATTTTGTAGCTAACTGTAAAGGTTTAAAGATTAGTGAGGGTTTTTTTTTTATACAGTTGACTGATAGAAACAACACTGAACTATTTAATTAAATGAACCCTGCTCAGTAAAGACCGTACGTTATAAAACATATATCACCTAAATAAATGAAGTATGCAAACCCACAGCGACACCGGCCCATCACATTGCGGCATAGGGCAGCCTCTCTGAAACATCACCTTCTTTGCTCGTACTAAAAGAGTTACCACAACAAACAGAATAACGACAAAAATTAAGCCTCGTGTAATGGCCAAAGCTAACTAGTCTGCAGAGTATTTTATATTGCTTGAACGTGTGGAGGAGTTTTGACGCTTACTAGTTTTCTACCCTCACTCGTAACGAGTTCTTCATCCGTACGTGTTACACAAATTTTTAACCTTATCGAGTTCGTCATGTCATGTTAGCATTTACGTTAACCGAAGACACTGTCTTACCAAGCGCAAACACCATCGATCAGTTCTTTATTAGTGATCGATGGCAAGCACTGATTTATTTTTTCATTTCCCGACACCCGTGGTTTACAAATATGAATTCGTCGGCAAAACTGAAAAAAGTGGCCGCCATTTTAAAATTTTGTAATAGACAAATAATACTTACTAATAATTTGTAGTCAGAATTATAACATGGTTGTTGTGTTTAAATTTCTAAATCTTTAACTTTTAAAGCTTATATTTCTAAGAGTCAGTGTGGTGTAAGAATCGACTTTAAAAACAATTGATCCATTAATAAAGAATTCCATGAAATGATCAGTAGGTCTTATAGGTATGAGTTTTGGAAGAAATCGGTTCATTAGCGAAGAATTTCAATACAGCTTCGATAACTAGTTCTTTTGTTGTGTGTTTGTTTAGTTAATTTTAACAATAAATTAACTAAATCACATCAAGACGTTGCAATGGTTTTTTAAGAAATATTTGACTGATATTCCGATCTTAACCACTAAGTCACTGAATTCTTCTCCTGCCGTCGCCGAATCATTACTTAAACGAAATGTAAATGTGCGTACAAAGAATTTTACATTTCATAAAGTGTCATCAAAAGATATTGTAAAATATTTTAAGACTATTGATATTAAGAGAACCACCGATCTGTGGGGGATTTCTGTCAAAGTTATTGCGTCTAGAATAGAATCGCACCTCAATTATCTATTATTTTTAATACTAGTATCGAATCTGGTGTGTTTCCTGATTTAATGAAGCATAGTAAAGTAATACCTTTATTTAAATCTGGTAGTACATCGGACCCCGCTAATTTTAGACCTATTTCTGTACTGCCAATACTTAGTAAAATTTTTGAAAAAATTATTCTTGATTTGAATGTTATCTTTTTAATGTTAATTATTTACTTCATAAAAATCAATTCGGTTTCACAAGGAGTCGCTTGACAACTGTTGCTGGTGTAGAGCTGATTAAATATATATTTAATGCATAGGAGAATTCACAGGATGCTTTGGGTGTGTTCTGTGACCTATCCAAAGCCTTCGATTGTGTTCACCATGGAACATTAATCAGGAAACTTCAACACTATGGTGTAAGAAGCGATGCTCTTAAATTAATTATTTCATATGTAAGTGACAGAACGCAAAAAGTTGTCATTAATAGTATGAGTTCTTCCGGGTCGATTGTACAAATGGGCGTGCCTCAGGGCTCAATTTTCGGCCTCTTTCTGTTTAAAAAAACATAAACATAAACACTCACGCCTGTCACCCATAGAGGTAGGCAGAGACTACAGACTTCCATTTGGCACGATCCTGACACACCTCTCTCGCCTCCTTCACATCCATATACCTACGCATACATGCTCGTCGGTTAAGCGTACTCCTAATTTGGCCCGTTTTCAATAAATCGGCAATTTGGTAGATAAATTTTCGCCTAGGACGTCCCTTTCCGACTCTGCCATTCACTTCTGCAACCTAAATTTTCCTTGTCACTCTTTCCTCATTCATTCTTTCCACATGACCAAACTACCGAAGCATTCCTTTCTTAATCCTGGTCACAACATCAACTTGCAAACTACACTCTTCTCTTATCACACAATTTCTTACCCTGTCATTCAGATTCAGCCCTAACATATGGTTATACATGCCAAATGGCCCTTTCTGTTTCTTGTATATATTAATGACTTACCTTATATAGTAGGAAATAACCATGATATAGTATTATTTGCTGATGATACTTCATTAATTTTCAAATTAAAACGACAGTTATTAAATTACGACGAAGTAAATAATGCTATAGCTAAGTTAGTTAATTGGTTTAATGTTAATAATTTGCATTTGAATGGAACTAAAACTAAATGTATGAAATTCGTAACTTCTAATGTTAAACATGTCAATACTAATGTAATTTTAAATGGAAAGGAACTGAGTCTTGATACCACCATTTTTCTTGGAATCACACTGGACGTAAAGCTTCAATGGCTCCCCCATATATCAAAACCAGGTAGCAGACTTAGTTCTGCAGCATATGCTGTAAAAAGATATAATAGTTTACTTTAGTTATTTCCATAGCATTATGTCGTATGGTATTTTGCTATGGGGACACGCGACTGACACTGAAATTGTATTTATTTTACAGAAGAGGGCCATTAGAGCAATATATAATTTAAAACCAAAAGAGTCACTGAGACAAAAATTTAAGGAAATTAATATATTAACTCTGGCCTCTCAATACATTAATGAAAATGTAATGTACGTACACAAAAATAAAAGTAGTTTTGCGTTTTAAATAAGTGATATTCATTCTGTAAATACTAGGAACAGACACAAGCTAGTAGTACCAGTTACTCGACTCCACCGAGTCAGTAATTCATTCTTGGGGCGATGTATACGCTTTTATAACAAAATCCCAGAAAATATACAAAATTTGTCATACACAAAGTTTAAAAATGTTATTAAACGAAGTTTGTATGAAAAGGGTTATTATAATATTAAGGAATTTATGGATGATAATAACCCCTGGGAAGGATGATCGCTACCAAGCTATTTCTAATTTGTCTTGTGTTGCTAATTGTAAACATGATTGTAAGCTATTATTGGAAAAAAAATAGTCCCGCTGGGTTTATTGCTGGTTCTTCCCAGGACAGAGGTTTTTTTTTGCGACCTGTAAATGAAAAAAGTAACTTTCAATAAGTATTGTTTATAATCTACATTGAATAAAAAAGTTTCTGTTTGGGAGCGTAGGTAAATATCACGATAAAGAGAGTACAAGTAACAACTTAGTAACTAGGTAGTTGAAGTACTGTTCTAACTGCGTTTTACTGCTGAACACAGCCCTCTGTTCAGAGATAAGGTCACTGGGTTACTAAGCAAATACTGTGCTGTTCAAGTGAGTGTTGACGGATTACACATATTCTCAAAAACAAAAATTTTCCTAACACATATGCAGATTTCCTTGCGATAGCTTCCTTTACCGCTAAGCACATAGCAAATGAACACTTAAAATTAAGTGCCGACTAGGATTGAACCCTAGTTACTCGTTTGCTGTGACGTTATTTGCCTTGTTTATGATTAGAGCATGTTTGAATAGCCAATTTATCTGTCCTTACATACATATTTTATGTGGTAGAGCCACGCTACAACTATATTATAATTGTAGTACGAATGGATTGGTTCGACCATGCTCTCACAGTATACCAACGTAAAAGTGGCAGCACAAAGCTGCTGTGTTTTGTATTATTAGTATAGAAAAATGAAAACCCTTTTTACTGGAAACAAGGTATTTCATCTCAGTCACATCTTTATCATTTGATCCTTTATCGAAGGTAGATGTAGATGTCTATGGGCCACAGCATCCACTTACCATTACGTGGACTATGTGCTCGTTTGTCATCCTATTCTATAAAAACATACATAGGCCAGACTACGGACTCCATATTGTTACAATTTTACAACTTTAATTTATTTTTATTATCCCGACGTTTCGTTTCGGGTGCTATATAAATGTGTATAATAAAAATAAATTAAAGTTGTAATTAAACGCGATAAAATCCGTAAATAATAGTTTTATTCAATGTGTAGTGTTCGCGTAAATTTAAGAAACTATTTTTGAAAACGAAATAAAGTTAATGAGGAAAAAATTATTAACGAGTCGGGTAAAATAGACTATTTTTACGATAATGCCGATAATGAGAAAAATTAAAGTAATATTAAAGTTGATTTCTTATCGTTTTAAGATAATTCTGTTAATTTTTTTTTTCAATTAAAAATAATAAAAAAATCTTGAATCTCAATATTAATAACAGCAATATTAAAAAAATCTGTTGTTGATTGAGAATTTATTTCTAAATTTTTTATGAGTATTATGAGTAGTGCACTTTTGAATTTTCCAAACATTTTTAATAAGGTTATTTGTGAAAACTTGTGTGTATTTAAAATTGGTTAAGGGTACTCTTAATTTAGTTAATTTTCATTATACCGCTAATTTGGTCGAGAAACGTTCTTCTATGGCGCCCTTTGCTGACTCTGTCTTCTGTATCATTTATGATTTTTGCTTTAGTCTATATGATTAAACCACCAAAATATTACTTTCTTTGTGTTTGCTTTGTGTATTTACACAAACCCATCCGCTTGTCCAACCAACTCCCCTTATATGCTTAATTTACATACCGTTTTACTTTGTTCTCTTTTAAAAACCATCACTTACTTCTTACTTGCGTTCGTTTTCAGTCCCCTTTCTTTTAATGCTATTTCATAATTGCAACTGGCCCACCAACAGATTAAATATGACAGGATCGTCGACGTACGAGAGGCAATTGACGGCTAAATCCAGATGATTTTGCCGTCATTTCTTAACCCACATTGTTCGACTTTCAAGGTTTCCTAGCAATTGTCCTCAACAGTTTGAACAGCCACGTAAAATCAGTATGTCTTGATCCCGACACAAGTACCGAAGTCCTTATAAAAAGATATTAGTGTCTGTATCAGCCCAGCTAGTGAGTAACTCAAACTTGATTATCGTTTGGCATAAAGCATTTATCACTTTGCATTAATCTGTCACATAGGCATTTTCCAAGTTTGAAAAAATGAATTAGTGTTTAAAGGTAACCGTCTAGAGTCTGGTATGCAGTAACAGCGTGGGAAGTTTAACTGTGTAGATAGTTAAATTAATTGAACTCTCAGTGCTACATACTTGAAACGTTGCGGTCGTTCCACGGCCTTGTTGCTTCTTATGATATACGGCACAATAAAAACTAGAATCAGGATTAACAAGGTTCAATGACAGACAAAAATCAATTGAAGTTTTGATAATGTTAAAATAATTTACACTTATTTGTAAATGGCCATATTTTTTATATAATAGATATTATTAAATATCTTAATTAACTACTTTTCCTATTTTTATTCTAAATTTAATCTACTGCAAATTAGATAGATTGTGGTTGACATTTCCAATATTTTATACCATTTATGCGACTAAATTGTAGAAATGTCTTATTTCCTAAACACAATCTGTACAATCAAGTCTGTAAAATTTACACAATGTGCACATTCTGTTCGATGATCTTTCTCCATCTCATCAATATCTCTATACATATTAATGATGAATATTTGAAATGATCAAAATTTAATATCAAATATCAAGTTATTAAATATCTGGCCATAATGCCAAATTTTTCTTCTCTTCTTCTATGAAATACCCTATCTCTGTCAGCGAGGCGCGCTTCTTTATAAATATGTTTTTGCTGCACCAAACCTCATTTCTACTTATTGCGATCCTGTCCATCCAAAGGTTGTCTGGAAAAAATCACTTTTAGCTGTAAGACCGCCCAGTGTCATGCACCGCATTAAACGCGTGTAATTGTACACGTGTGTATTGCGGAAAAAAAGATTCCTTAAAAACTACAATAAAGGTTATCTTCATACATGCATTTATCTATTATAGAAAATGTAAGATTTCTCTCTAAAGAACTGATTTGAAAGTAAAGTTTTAAACTTATAAACTACTTGAACCTATCCGAATTTACCTATCATAACATAAAAAAATTATCCGAAAACAATTTATTTTCAATTGTAACGTGATTTTTTACTCACACTGTCATAAATAAAATGTGATCAATTCTTTGAAGTGATTACCTCTATATACAAGTGTCCTGCGACACTAAACAGGTAGAGCATAATAAGCGTAGCGCCCAACCGTAGCGGCCCCGTATACGCGACGGCGGGCGGAGCGATCACTCATGCTCAGTCCGCGGCCAGCTTTCGATGCGTCCGCGCAGCGAAACAAACAATCCGTACGTTGCTGCGAACGTTATGTTGATTAGCGCGCGCATTACTTACGTATTATTTTTTGGCGTTTGTAAATAATTTAATAAACTGTGTTTTTGCAAACTTTTAGAAAAAGTCATTGGCAGTTATAGTTAAACGACCATTTTTATTGTGTTTTTATATAACAATGGTCGTGTTATCGTGACGGTGCGCAAGAGTGGGCTCGACGGCAAAGGCCGGTGGGCACAATGATACCGCCGCTGAATTGGCACAAATGGCTAGTGTTGTCGCTGCTCGGATTGGCTTTGTCCGCTTGGCCAATTGGCTGCGATTATAGTTCCATCACCGAGAAATTTGGAGCGGAAGCCGTTGCTCGATGCAATGAAAAATGCCCATTCCAGGTTCGCATTTTGTATTCAATACTACTAACTTCAATACTGCTAACAGTTAATTTATCTCATCATTGTTCAATGAAATAAAAGTTCACTAGCTGTTATAGTATAAGGTTGGGAATTATAAATTTGCTTCAAAGACAATTCGGTAGCGCATTAAATATGCGTTCAGCTGAGCCCTTCGTGTTACGGATTTAATTTCTGCATGAGATAAGCAAGTGTAAGAGGCTTTCTTTATACAGCAGAAATGTATAGTATAGGGGTCAGTAGCCCAGCTTTAGCTGACGACCCTAGTATCAATATATCTTAACCCTTTTATGAAAAATATTTTACCTAGATTTGCATGTACTTGTGTATCATATATATACATAATTACATGTATACTAATAATTTGACGGCTCCGTATCTTAGCATAGTTGAGACGCTGGGGGCTGCTTATTCGAGTCCCGCACGAAACAATGTAAGGCCTACATGTAATTGCTCCGGGTTTGGTCCTTGTACAATTTATGAATGTAACCTACATCCACAACGCAGGAGAAAATCCGAGTGTTTTAAAAGCCTTTTTGGACATTTAGTCGGTAGAACTTGTATCATTGAATTGATACATCGGCATATATTCTTCTGGTGAGCGTAGTCTTTTATTTATAAATAAATATGTTAAAATATAACTGCGATGAAATTGAGGTAATTGTTATAGTAGGTAGTCGAATGCGGTAGGATTACAAATGAGCACACTAGCCACCTGATGTTGAGTGGATGCTGTGGCCTATAGACATCTACATTCAACTAAGAATTAATAATTTGTTACCAGTAAAATCGGTCTACCGTTCTCGCCACAGCAGTTAAATAATGCTTTTTAGTGCCAGTAGTTCTGGAGAGCTCGATCCTTTCCCTGTCAAGCTTAGCTATTCTAACTTAACAAAAAAGTAAAGAGGTAGAAAGCAGAACAATTCTTTTTAAAAATTCTTACAATGATTATCTAACCAAGGTTCAGATTAGGAATGTTAGTTTGAGTAGCGATAAACCAACAAAACGGATGAATTAGCATTAATTTACTGCTTTAAGTAGGAAGTGAGCACATGCAGCTAGAGCAAAGGCCCACAGATACTTCGAGGAGCAGAGACGGAAGCGCCTTTGAGGATGTTAACTATTTATATTACAAATACATTTTAAATTAAATAGCCGAGTCTAGCTTAAGTTTAAGATATTTTTCGAAATAAAACCAACAGGTCTGTGCGGCTTAAATCAAACAAGATCCTAGCCTGTTAAAATTTGAGTTTTTAAATAAATTTTGTAAATAAATATTTTTTCTGCCAAACAAAATCCTAATGTTTTATGTTGACTTCCATTTCAATAAAAAAAAAATCAAACCGCAATTGTGTTATAGTTGTACTAAGATAATTAATACATTATATTTAATTCTATTAGTTATATTGAAATAAAAAAACTTCGTTTTTGTACTGTCATAATGATTTAATTAAAGTATAAACAAAAAAAATATGAATGACTTTCCTAAAATAAGAAAGAAAACGCATTACTTAATAATTTTTTGGTACCTAAACACAAGATCTTTTGTCGTGTATTGGCCAGTTACAAGAATTGCCTAATGTACCCCATGGGAGTCGTACGAGTCACAATGAGAAAGGCCAGAAAGACCTGACGGTATCAGGCAAATAAGGATATACCAAGTCATTTATACCAGATCTCGTATATATCATGGTCACAAAATGATGGTGGCATGATCAGCTCATTAGTACAAGATATAAAATTCATAGACCGGTGACGAGGAGCAGTCGTAAACGTGCAAAACGACATATCCTCGCAGCAACGGAAGAGGGCCATGTTCGGTGGTGGCTTTATCCGTACAGAAGATTATGAGGATGAGTAATTATTAAATAATTTATTTAATATTAGGGATAATAATAGCATAACAAAATAAATAATGTGTACAAACTATATGAGGAAGTTAATAACAAGTTATATGAGGAAATTAATATAGACAATTACAGATATTCACAACTTACCTTAGTACATGTGAGCAGATAAGATGAGAGTGATACATTTTAACAATAACAATTATTTTTTATAGGATAGGGTGACAAACGAGCACACAGTCCACCTGATGGTAAGTGGTTGCTGTGGCCCATAGACATCTACATCTATCCTCGATTATGAATCAAAATGCAGATGCGTTGTCACCCGTGAGGACTAAGATGGAATGCCTCGTTTCCAGTAAAAAATCAATTGTGAAAAATGTAAAATGAAATGAACAATAAAAGTAAAAAAAGGGCTATGATATCTTGTTGTCGATATTATTTAATTAATAAGAAAAGATGTAACATGGTAGAATATGTAATGTAATGGTTTATTGGCAACTTCGGGTCCTTCGCTCGAATTCCAGCCAAAAATAACATTTGTACATAACGTATTGCTGCTTTTCAGGTAGAGTTGTGATCCCGTTACTTTGTGAATTGCCTTCTCGATTGTAGCCTTTGTCGCTTCATCTAATTTCATCGCATATGAGTTTCATTAGGCACTGGTAGTGTTAGGTGCCTCTACGTAAACGCGTATACTTGTGGCAACTATGACATTACCTATCTCTTGAGTACTTGATAAATCCAACGTTATTCAAAAATTAAATAATATAAAAATATTATATTCAACTCCGCATCATCTTATTTGATTTGAGCGTCACATTTTGATGCACGCAGAAAATAATAAGGTAAAGGAAAGAAATATAAGTAGTTTGCTGTGCCAATGTGTCATTTACATTATTTGGTATCTGAATACGGGATGCAGTCTTCATGCACCTAGAATTATAATGACAATGATTTAAGAGGATTTTTTAATAATCAAATACATTTTTGCTAGGGTTTCTGACAGCTTCGTTAGTTCTGTGGTCGTAAACGTGATTGCTGATAATAAGTACTCGAGTATCGAATTTCAGGTTCGGGCCAAAGTCAGTTAATGGGTTTTTGTGTCAGGAAATTCTCAGTAGCACACAGCGGCACAGGAAGGCACCTTCATCTATCCTTGATTTAGAATTAAAATGTAGAATGTGTTGTTGTTACCCCTGAGATCTATAAATATGGAGTGCTCCGTTACTAGTAAAGTATCTGGTTCAACACTACACTCACCGTACGGAAACTAGCGGCTATTCTTTTTTTTCGCTAGTATTCTGTAGAGCGTGATCCTTTCCCGGTCAAGCCGACCTATTCGTGTTGCAACCATTATATAGGTTCAGCGTGGCTCTACCACATTCTAAACATTTTGTTTATGTAAAAAGTATAACGAGTTATGTAAAAACAGTAATAAATTTAAACAATTGTGGAAACAATTGTTTTACGTGGTAGAGCCGTGCTGCAGTTATATTAGTAGTATAGTTGTAGCACGAATGGGTCGGCTCGACCGGGGAAGGACCACGCTCTCACAGAATACCAGCGTCAAATAGTAGCTTAATGCTGCTGTGTTTCGTATGGTGAGTGTAGAGAACCGGTGACCCTTTTTACTGGAAACGTGGCATGCCACCTAAGTCTTCACGGGTGACAACGCATCTGCATTTTGATTCGTAATTGAGGATAGATGTATATGTCTATGGGCCACAGCAACCACTTACCATCAGGTGGACTGTGTGCTCGTTTGTCACCCTATCATATATAACAAACAAACAAAACAACAAAAGCGTAGTTAAGTGTTGAGTAAATAAACTTTATTATAGTATAGAACTAATGAATAATAATGAAACTCAGTAAATACAATAAAAGAAATTAATATCACCAAATAAATAATAAAAATCGTAAAGATTTTTTTTATGGTTTAGGGGACAAACGAGCGTGCGGCTCACCTGGTGCTGAGTGACTACCGCCGCCCATGATCAACCGCAACACCAGGGGAATTGCAGGTGCGTTGCCGGCCCTTTAGAAAGGAGTAAGCTCTTTTCTTGAAGGTTCCTAATTCGTATCGGTCCGGAAAAACGCCGGTGGTAAACGATTTTACAATGTGCGAGGAAGAAAACTTCTAGTAGAACGCACAGTTGTGGACCGACAAGCATCCATCCAGGGTGTGGATGGAATCGTAAGTTTTGTCGCGATGAACGTTCGTAAAACTTAGTGGTTGGAATTAATCCGAACAATTCTTCAGAACACTCCACGTGGTGATGCGACAGAAAATGCAAAGAGATGCAACATTCCTTCACATCGCCAGTGAATCGAGCCGATCGGAAAGAACTCGGTCGTCGACGATTCGAGCCGCTCTACGCTGGATGCCGGTCAAGTGGAAGGAGCTGGCATGGAGGTACTCCGGCCCAGAGATGAGAACAGTATACCATGTGAGACCGATCATGGCCTTGTAAAAGTTACAAGCGATGTGCTAGCATAATAACTGCTCCGCTTCGCTGAGCATGCCAAGCTTTTAGAGGCCAATTTAGCCTTCCCATTCAAGCCATGAAATTGCACATATTTCTTTATGTCAACGCCGAGGATTCCGATGCTAGCTATGGAAACAAATGGGAGTGCTCTGAAATTGAAGAGTCACGACAAAGGGGTTCTTTTTAGCGGTAAACGCGCAAACCTGTGACTTCTGAGGGTTAAATTGGCGGAGATTTAGTAGTCCCCCATCTGATACTTTGTTTAACAATGGCTCAACTTCAGACACTAGTTTGTTCCGGTACTCGATGACATGATCCTGCGAAATATTTGCACGGCCGGTGTAAAAAGCATCACCTGCGCTGTTGTCACCAGTGTGAAATTGTGACGGGGATATATTAGGGTATGGTCGAAGTGTAATTGCTTTATCCTGAATATATAGTACAGAACGCTGTCTTTACTAATAATGATTAATTGCGTGAGTAAGAGAACAAATATTTGCGAAATCAGAAGTGGGATCTTCAGTTGTATTTCCTATATTAAATTTTAAAAGTAAAATAATATCATCAGCGTCTAATATATGAGCTAAAATAAAATAAAATAGCTTGTTTTTTGGGTTTATTAAAACTTTTTAATATTGAGCATGTAGAAAACTAAAGTTAATCTGGAATTCGCCAAGCTCAGTCAAGGTAAAAAAACATTATGTCTCTCAGACCAATAAAGAAGTATTATATAATAATAATAATAATTTATTTCGGACCATGATACGATAGTAAGTAGTAAGTAATTTGTAAACTGTCATTTATAAACTAAAATATGTTGGTAACAACATTAACTAAGTATAACTAAATTAATTCAAATAATTCTGCCCACTTCCCATTGCACCGGAACTGCAGCAGTGTATATATATGTCCAGTGCTGCAGGGACGGACAGTCTGGTTTCTCCACAATAACTGTTAGGATGTTGTTGGTGCTGCCCCGGTTATTTCAAATCCTCGATTATGTCGTAGAGATGATTAATTTAAACATAGTACATACATAAATTACCACATAAAAATGTTGTATAATAATTAATAACGTTTTTGAACATGTGTATATAACGATTATTGAAAATTATAGTGTAATGTATACTATTTTTTTATATTGTTTATACAACAAATGGAATTTAATGATATTAAAAATAATTTTATAATCGTATCATATTCATACTATGCACTGTAAATAATAGTTTAGTTTTTACTTTGTAACAGATTGACACTTTTATACAAGTAATTAATATCTCATAATATCAAATATCATAAATCAGCGTATTCATAATAACGTAAATCAGAAATTGTTCCATTGATAGGCGAGCGATTAACTGGCCTTTGGCGAGAACGCGTTGCGATGATCTCCAGTCAGTTTGTTTGCTAGTGAAGGTTCAACGCACATCTAATTGTTGTCAATTAGCGAGCCACTGTAATGAACGCAACTGTGCTAAATATAGAGCGATATTTCTACGTAAGTTGCATCGCCCCACTGGACACTTAAACAGTCCTTGATCCTTGTCGTCAGATAGCTTAATAAAAAAATCGCGATAAAAGAAACGAACAAAAACTTTTTTAAACCTCAATTTCTTTATATTTTCATTTTAAATTTTATTTCAATTACGTGGAATATTTTACGATAAATTATTATTAAATTCTGTTATAATGAATATTTTAGAAAAAAGTTCGTTGCATTTTTCTGTAGAATAAAGTAATAATCGTTGATCTTTACTTTATAACTGCCCATTTTTTGAGATATTTGACAGGAATTAAAATAAAATAACATAATGAAAGTAAATAATGAAGGCCAATAAAAAAGTTAACTGTGAAAAGGCTTTGTGTATAACTTGTCATCGTAATATTATGTTAAAAAAACCCAAATATAACATAAAACTAAAAAAAAAACCACTGAAATTTTTAAAAAATATAAAAATAAATGCGTCAAATGTAGTAGAGGAAGGGGGAGTGGAGTTTATGTAAATTAAACTTCTTAATAAATTAAAAAGTGTTATTAAAGATGTCCCAATTATTTTTAGATTATATATTACAAGAAAGGTAACCAAGAAAATATAATAATTTCTATTAATTATATAAAAATATTTACGTTAGAAACCATACCAACAATATTGCAAATAATTTCTTTACTTAGAACTAGTTAATTCGGGTTTAGAACGGGTCTGCAAAGAGAGAAAGAGTTTTACAATTATCATTAGTTCATATTTGGTTTAATATTGGTACAAAAACCGCTTTCTATTTTTAATACATTTGTGATCGGAAAATCTCGAGGCTTAATAATATATTATTTTTCTGTGAAAAAACCCCCAAAACCTAACCACAGGTATCACGTTTCGACGCTGAAGCCGTAAAGGAGTAACCGGGTTCCGGTCACACGCTCGCAAAAAATCTAACGAGATACTTTTATGATGGTATTATATACCACACCAGTCTGCATATAATAGTGATGCCTTTATTTATCCTTAGTAACGCAGCGTGGTGGATTGATCTTGAGTGCGAAGGAGAAGAGAGTTAAATATTATACACGTCAATTAAATTAGATGTCCGTTTGTGCTGTTATTTTAATTTTAAATAATTTCATGATGACTCAGTTATGAGATATAATATTGTAAAGAATAATATTTTAAGATCTGTTTTCATTAACGTATAATTAAATTATCTAAAATGTACAGTTTTTACATACAAAAATGAGTCTGCATAGTCTACTCCAAGAGGGAAGCTCAATATAGTTAACACTATTGAATATCACACTTAAAGTAATTATATAACATACATAATATGTTCACTAATCATTTAAGAGAACCATCACTTGCCAAATAGTTATAAATAGTGAAAATAGTAGGTCTATTTTCCTTATTTCATATAAAATAAAATTTCTAAAACTTCTATTAAACGTGTGTTAAGCTGTTAAGAAACTTAAAAAAAGAAAAAAATACAGATTTCTTAATTAGTGTTAAATCAGGAGACATGATAAGATAATCGTCAATAAACTAATAATTGCGCGTAATGTACGTGTCTATCTTACTTATAACCATAAAATTGAGAAAAACCATTTGAACTCAATAACACCGCAGTTTCTTATCATGAGAAATATAAATGCGAAATCACAGTAACCAAAGTCTAAAGTTCCGAGAGTAAAAAATCTAATAACAGTTTTTTCACTTAAATGTATTATAGGTTTTGGTCAGGTAAATCTTAAACGCGGCACATCAAGGGCACGCTTCAATGCGCGCGCGCTGTCACGCCGGAAGCTATGGGGACGGTGCTCCACTGAGCATGCCATAATATCCTCTCCTGTTGTAGACTGATACTTGTGCCGCTTATTCGGAACATAAAAAAGTGCCCTGTGTTGAGATTGATTACTTTATTTTTCAGAATCGAACAACAGATGGCCATTTCGACGTGAATTGTGGATTGGACTGCAGCGTACAACAAGTGAGTGCATATTTTTCTATTTTGTATATAAATACAATATTATGAATACAATGTCTGTATCACGACAAATACACGTACGGCTCCATAGCACAGTGACTTAGCATTGAGTTGCAGCCTTGCAGCCATAAGGACCGCGGATACGACGGAATCTCGTAACAAGTATATAAATAATTGTTCCAGGTCTGGATGTTAGTCGTAGCGTGCAATCTATGTAATACATTAGGTATAAATCCGAATTTTTAAGGCAGTTACAAGCCTATCAAAAATAATGCATGTTTATATTTTAAACATTATCGCATACGTCAAAATTTTACGCTAGAACGATAGCTACAATCGTAAAATCCACTGAAGCGATAAGCTGTTTACTATTATTACATTTATTTTTATTGACATTTGCCTAACAATATTTTACGGTTTCCCAACGGAAATCGATACATTATCCTGTGTCTTTAAAGGAATTAATCGGATGAAAAGTTAAAGGGTTGAAAGTAAGAATATAACCAGAATACAAACAGGATTGATTTTTTCCTTTGTTGGAAATGTTAAACTAAAATTAGATTATTTTTAAATTAAACTTTATTTTAAAACTTTACATTATTTCCCGTTTCTTAAAAGTTTATGTTAAAATTAAGAGAGATGGCGATCACTTTGCTCTATCTTCCATTTTCCAGTAACGGCTAATATGTACAACGCTTAACAGCTATGGAGGCTGTTAAGTATGTAACTATGAAACACAGTTTGCTGTATTGGTAATTAATTTAAAGTAATTGACATTAAAATAATGTTATATAAAATTAAAATATATTCTATTGCTCTAACATAACCAGATCAATATCATTTATCTGATGTCTTTTATTATGTCTACCTTCATAAAGTTTCTTTGTCTAATAATTCGGCTAGTCCCCGATGAAACTGGCAGCCCTGACCGAGATTCGGTCTGGAGCGTAGTATTCAAATTCAGTCAATTCAAGTCATTACTATTTTAATTAATTATATAAAAAAAATGAGCTTAACAGTAAACACCTATTTCAGGATAGAGGACAGAGGTACTGGAGGGTGGCCAACTGAGTTACTATCGAAAATAATTATCAAAGTTTATAATTACTCCATGATAACTTAACCTCATCATTCAACCTATGACCTAGTTTACGCGATATAGAGTATTTAATGAATACTATATTAAAACATTCGATAATATGCACTAAGGTACAGATTAGTTTGGAGACAAACACATGTACACTATAAGTTGTATTTTTTTGTTTTCAGAAGTAATGGGCATGTAATAAAATAAAATTGGTCCCTTTATCTTTAAATAAAACTTGTTTAACACTGGTAACTTATTTTGAACGCGTTTTGAATTTATTGTTGCAAGTTATAGTTACATTTGTCTTATTTTAAACAATTAAAATATTGTTTTCTAGTCTTTGAATATATTGAAAGTGACTAGTCATGTTCTTAAGGCTTTAATTACGAGGACTTAGTTGTAGGCAATATTAACATCACCGTGATTAGTATCAAACAGTAAATACAATTTAATCATAGTCATTCCATTTATATTCCACTACAGAACATTGTCTTTTCCAAGAAAAAGTCAGTTGGTGTGCCATTTCTCCGGCATATTGAAAGCGAAATAGAGAATGTTGGACTCATTTAGCTACA
Organism: Parnassius apollo; assembly: GCA_907164705.1. Lineage (NCBI taxonomy): Eukaryota > Metazoa > Arthropoda > Insecta > Lepidoptera > Papilionidae > Parnassius > Parnassius apollo. The sequence goes on from CAJQZP010001196.1 coordinate 7,352,158, forward strand.
ACAAAGTACTTTAGATTATGTGAGTAACATCACACTCAAAGTCGACTAATCAATGATGTTATTAAGAGCAAAATAAGTTATTGCTTGAAGTGTATAATTATTTAACGGTAAGTTAACCCCATATTTAACTGTGGTAAGAAATGGACTAAAAGTCCAGCTATTATTACAATACACTCGTATAAATAAAAATATAAATTCTCAAAGGGGCAATATTTTACAGTTTCCATCTAATCAGTTTGTTATCCATCATTCGAAAACAAAAACTGACATAAAACGGGCTCTTCCCGCCAAACTCAGACAGTTACTACTGGTTAATGTCAAAATTATCAGTTACGTTCAATTTACGCCCCTGCGTTCTGAAGACGGCCGCAAAAACACGTAAGTGGAGAAACAGGGCGCGCACCCACAACGCAAAGCTGTTTTATGACTATCAATTGTTTTAAAAATTGCGGACAGTTTTTCAAACATATTGTACCTAAGAGGCAACGTTAGCGTTAAAAGTTTAATTCTGAAAGTATTTAAACCAGGGAAGAGTATGTTGCGCTGCATGAATTCGATAGACTTATAAAAAAATCATGATTCACTCAAATCAAATTACATCCATCAGTTTATATGAAATTTACATAACAAAAAAGTACACCAATAGCAAAAGGAAATTTCAATTATTACTTCTGGCGTAGTTATAAAATTATTTATTTCGATTATTTAAAAAAAAAGTTAGTTGAAAATAATGTCACTTGGACGTCAGTTGATATGGATACGAAAAAGATATCTTTTGAAAAACTAAACTTCATCACGTTGATTTTTTCTTTCATTGGCTTTAGATTTTAATCCTTAGGAAGCCTTTTAGATTTCACTATTGTAAATTGCCAATTTTTTTCGATTACAAAATGCGAATCACCGCTACCAAGCAGTCAAAAAAAATATTCGTGTTAATCTAAGAGAAACAATTTTTTGTAGGGTTAAACGAAATACGTGTTTCGGTAATTAATAAAAGTAAATCGATTATTAAAAACATTACGTAAGCGTTCGAGGTGTGGCGCTTTTGGATTTTCAAATATTATTTGAAATGCTAATGATTTATAGAATTAAGGTTTTTTTTTTATATATATGTAATAATCAATGAATTTTAATATTATCTGTTCTAAATTTTGACATTAATTTCTAAAATTTATTTCATTGTATTTAATTTTGAAACATAATATAGCTAAGACCGGTACATAAAAAATAGAACGACAAATTATCGCATTGATTCAAAAAAATGGAAATGCGTATTATTATAGCTCTATGTAATTTTATATATTTTTATAAATATCTTTACATACTATTATGTATAAGTATTTGTAATCAATGTATGACAAATAACATCCGTAGTCTCTGTTAACCCCTCTGAGTTACAGGCGTGAAAGTTTATATTGTATTATTATTAAAGAAATAATTATAATTAAATCGTAATTTCATATCGTAACAGAATTTTCAATAAAAATTCATAGTATTAATTGTAAAATGACTTTGGGACTTTCCGAGAAGAGTATAAAGGATGGTTACTTTACGAAGAGGGGTGTGTGCACACTCAATTGACATGTTTCTCATAACTTTTGGACAGACAATTTGTGTACTATTGTAAATCATTCAGATTGTTAGTTTTATTTATTTCGTATTATGTTCACATTTATTATATCAAGTATTTACTAACAGAGTTATTTATTGTTAAATTATGGAAATTTTAAGTTTTTATTTCGTTCGAGTTTATAACATATTAATCAGTGAAAGCAAAACATTAAGATTATCCAAGCACTTATTTAGTTCAAAAGATAAAAAATTGAAAACGAAAAACGGCAAGGGACGCCCTAGTCGGTAGTTTATTGAACAAATTGGCTACATACTAAAAACGGGCAAAATTAAGAGTAGATACCATTATATAGATACCATATACATATATATTGTATGGATGTGAAAGAAGCGCGAGACATGTCAGGATCGTGTCAAATGGAAGTCCATAGTTTCTGCCTACCCCTCTGGGTGACGGGCATGAGAGTTTTTATTTAATGTATTTATTGAAAATGTTAGTGTTGCTTGCAATCGGATTTTAGGCCCGCCAAACTCTACGTACAGAAGTCCGTTTCGGAATTCTGAAAAGGACCGAACGGGTAGGCCACAAACATACGGAATCCCGTTTTGCCCGTAAACTTCGAACAGAAAACTACCGTAGGTGTGTGTGTGTGATGGGTCCTTGATTTTATATGGACTTGCTCCGTTCGGAATCCCAAATCGGAATTCCAAAACGGAATCCCGAAACGGTATGTGGCGGGCCTGGACGCGAACTGTGAAGTTTAAAGTAAGCGCCTTGCCACCGATCTAGCGTGGCTAACCTGTTTGTATTTGCCACTTTTTCAATGTTTCTAATTTATTTAACCAACAAATAAAAAATCTGTGTGTGGGTGAGAAATTGTGTGATACGAGAAGAGTGTGGTTTGTAAGATGATGTTGTGACCAGGATTAAGAAAGGAATGCTTCGGTGGTTTGGTCACGTGGAAAGAATGAATGAGGAAAGAGTGACAAAGAAAATTTATGTTGCGGAAGTGAATGGCAGAGTCGGAAAGGGACGTCCTAGGCCTTGGCAAAAATTTATCGACCAAATTAGCGATTTATTGAAAACGGGCCAAAGTAGAAGTACCCTTAACTAACGAGCATGTATGCGTAGGTATATGGATATGAAGGAGGCGAGAGAGGTCCGTCAGAATCGTGCCAATTGAATGTCTGTAGTATCTGCCTACCCCTCTGGGTGACAGGCGTGAGTGTTTATGTATGTATATTTACGTTATGTATGTAAAAAATCTAAAGTTGTTCCGCTGCGTTCTGTTATACACATTACACATGAACTTTTAAGAAACTCCTTGGCTATGTCCATCATCGCCGTAATCGAAGGTGCATCAAAGCGCGCCAGGTTGCAGCATTTGCTCTTTCAATACACTTACGACTTACACCGACATCGAATTGTTTATACACGCGCCGTTTCCGTTATATTCTTAACAGTCAATTTATTTAGCTGTTTACGTACAACTGCAGGTAACGATTTCACATTCCGGAACATCGTTTCGGTTTTGATTTCACTATTATCGACTTCCGTAGCTTAAAAGTGAATAAAATATTTTCTAAATGTAATTCATCTAAAGGTGGGTGAGTAGCCAAGCACTTATAATTTATAATAGTAAAAAATAGTAAAACTAATTATAGGAAATTAAAATTATATTTTTACAGGCTAGATATATATCAGTAGAACAAAGACTCTACCATATTCACTTAAGAGCTAAATTCTCTTTTAAATATTAAAATTAATATTTTTCAAATCTCAGAATTCGTATTAATTTCTTAGAAGATAATAATTTTCGCTATTGGCCTGTAATCCATTTCTCAAATAAATTTCAATTAAATATTAAATCTATTGTTTACTTTTCGGATAAAAACGTAAAGGTATAAATATAAATATATAAACTCAAATATATTATACGAAAAAACTAAAAAAATATATGTACAATTTGTTTCTGTTATTTTACATTGAGTTATGCTTAGAAGTATTTGGAATATAACTGGGAAGCCTAGGATGTCAGTTGGTCATCCACCATATAACAAGAGGTGCGACGTGGCAGCGTAGGGGTCGCGTGGGACTCGGTGCCGGATGCACGCAGGAAGGAAGCTGCTAGTTGCCAGCCTGCTCCCCTCTGTCTATTTTAGAGTTCACTCATTTTATTCCGACGTTTTATATATCATACACTAGGGTTAAAGTCGCCGTAACAAAGATATGTAGACCGAGAATTATGGGGCGCTACAATGTCATAAAGATAAATTTTACAAGTTCTAATTTACAAGAAAAATATCTTCTATTTCTCTTTAATGTTAAAAGAAGATCCTTCTGTTTTTTCGATACTTTACTATATTTATTTCACGATGATAGTCTTATTTCGACCACATTAACTGCGCTAAACAAATTATGTTCTTTCAAGTGAACGTGCACGTTGAGAGGCAAAGCTAACTCGTCCACAAAGCTTATGCGATGCAGTTTAAAAGTCAACATTACAAAATATTCAGAACCAAAAGCCAACATTTTGTGATTTTGCACTCAAATGTTGACTTCAAATGGGATTCGAGCCCAATATTCATTGCGTAGTAGCCAGGTACTCTGACCATGAGGCATCATCTTCATCATCAGCCCATAAAAGTACTAATTGCATGGCCTCTAACCTTGTAGGGACAATTTGCCTTAATCGTCGTTGACACGCAGGCGAATTGACGACTGCGGTACCAGACGACTCTTAAATTATTTTTAATTGTATATTAAAACTTAACTCATTATTATAATTTATAATACTTCGTAGAATTTATTTCATATGACTTTTATAAATGAGACTCCAACGCTGTTATTATAATTCTTTTACGTGGTAAAGCCACGCTGCAGCTATATTAGTTGTAACACGAATATGTCGGCTCGACCGCGGCAGGACCACGCTCTCACAGTAAACCAGCGTAAAATAGCAGCTTAATGCTGCTGTGTTTCGTATGGTGAGTGAAGAGAACCGGAGACCATTTTTACTGGAAACGAGGCATTCCATCTTAGCCAACAGGGCTGACAGCGCATCTGCATTTTGATTCTAAATGTAGAAGTAGATGTCTACGTGCAACAGCATCCACGAACGTACGTACGTACCTGATGGTAGACTGTGCGCTCGTTTGTCACCCTTATTCTATAAAGAAGTATGGTTATGGAAAAATTAACTCCCTTGGATCTGGTTGAAACTTTGTATGGAGGTGCTATAAGTTAAGTCGTTGTACTTGTATAGAAAATTACTACATATTATAATATTTTGAGCCAGTTTCTGTGATATTAACAAATTAATCATGAATTAAATGAACATGTTCATTAACTAAATAATTTTTCATTTACCAATAAATATATATTATGACTTATAAACGTCATTTATCTTCATTTTTGTAATTTAATTGTTTCGTATTTTTTTATTATTTACTATTTTTTAATATTTTAAGCATGTTTTTAGTATTTAACTGTACTATAATACTGGATGTATTTTAACTTTTTGCTAATCAATGCATGCAATTATTATTTCTTTGATATTTTTAATCACTTTGAAAAGAATTTAATTATTTCTCAAAATTGATAATGACGCGTTGTCACAACTGCCTTCGTCAGAATCTATTCGGAAGTTTCCGTCGTGTTAGAAATTGGGAACGTTATTGTGATGATTTTGGTGTCCAAAATTATCATCATCGTCATCGACTTCGCCATTACAAGCGGCGATATAATTTACAAGTCCACCGATGATTATAGGCGCCCCCCAAACAATGCCGCAAAACCGCCACCTTCATCCCTCGACTTCCTTGTACTTTTTATTGCATGTCTTACCACGACGTCACTTCGTATAGTTTTTTTTTATAGAATAGGGTGACAAACGAGCACACAGTCCACCTGATGGTAAGTGGTTGCTGCGGCCCATAGACATCTACATCTATCCTCCATTACAAATCAAAATGCAGATATGCGTTGTCACCCGTGAGGACTGAGATGGAATGCCTCGTTTCCAGTAAAAAGGGTCTCCGGTTCTCTACACAGCATTAAGCTACTATTTCACGCTGGTATTCTGTGAGAGCGTGGTCCTTCCCCGGTCGAGCCGACCCATTCGTGCTACAACTTTACTACTAATATAACTGCAGCATGGCTCTACCACGTAAAAAAGTCTGTTGTCAATTATATTTTTATATAGTGGGGAACCATCCTACATTTGACTAGGCTACTACTCAAAAACCTTTCTTCCCCAATGGTTATCGGTTCTTCGAGCTATATGGCTCGCTCATACCGCTTCAGCTTACTGATCCGTGGGCTTCATCGGTAAATTTGGTTCTACTACGAATATCCCCATTGCGAAGTTTATTACGCAGAAAAACTTCGAGCGTAATACTCTCCATAGTTCGCCGAGAGACCTTAAACTCCCTCATACGATCAACAATGAAGGACCTGTGTGTACCGTATTAGAGTATTGGAGATTACAATACGTTTATAATCACATATCTTTTAAAATCTCGTACACCTAGTGCGTGTTACCAGTCTGCATTGATGTCACATAGATCTGAGACGTGGTCCTTAAATCATCATCATCATCATTACAGCCCTTCACAAGTCCACTGCTGAACATAGGCCTCCCCCAAGTAATATCACAAAGCACGGTCCTGAGCCACCTGCATCCATCGACTTCCTGCAGTGGTCCTTAAAAATAATCTTAAAATACGTAAAACGTGAGTGTAGTAAGTAGTGGTGATTGGTTTTAGAATAATATCTAAAGCATGTGAAAAGCATATGAAGCTTCGTGCCACGCAGTAACAGTATAGTTTTTGGTGAGTGCACTTTGTCATGGCGTTTATGGTTCAACTACGCTCTCGTGTAGAGGAACTCAATTCGATTGTACGGTTCGCTGCTCGCGTTCGGAAATGAACAATCGTTTGTCGGAAGTAAACCACTAGACGATTTAAAATTTATGTGTGAAATAATGATTTCGTGCAGTCATAACAAAAATGAAATATGTATGTCATAATTATATTCATTGATTTAATGAATAAATTATACCTCAAAATTAACTCTTAATATAAATAAAAGTTGTCTTTAAAGAACTAAAAAGACATTCATCATTGTTATTTTATTCTTACTGATTTCAGTTGGTGCTAAGATAAAATAATGTATAATTATTTTATCCTCGTCGCCTTCACTTTATACATAATAAAATTTAATTGTTTTGAGCCCTCTTAAGTGAAGTAAGGAATATAACAATCTGTGACGTTTAAATAGTTATATTAAAAACCCTTCGTACCCTATTTTGCTTTCTTTAGGGGTAATTATCACCAAATTTTTGGGACTACCCTGAAGTTAGTATAGTATATAATAAAAAATGTTCATCAAAATCGGTTTGGAATTGAAGACGAAAAACGATTTTGTTAACCACTTTTAATAAGACGACTAAAAAGTCCAATATATAAAACAGTTTTGAAGTTAGAAAGTAAGTAAAAAGCGAACTGAAACCGTACACTATATATTAGTGCTGTTTTACGCATGGTGGATAAAGAGAACTGGAAACCCTTTTTACTGGTAACTAGGTGTATTTCCCATCATAGTCCTCAGACTTAGAATACTCCGGTATGATATCGCCTTTGGGTTAACGTATTAACTTATCATCGGGAGGACTGTGTGCACGTTTGTCAGCATCTGTAATACATCGTCAATGACAACAAACTTTTTGTACGTAGTACTAAGTAAATAGTACGAAGTACGTAGTAATAATGTATATTCTTTGCTTTTGGCGTATTCTCCAGCAGGTTTTTTTTGTACAAATTTATTTTTATGATATATTCTAACATCAATGATTTAAAAAATCTATCCAGAAAAGTTAAAAATCTTGTGATTAATTTCTTTAAGCGTGAGAATATTATGCAAAGCTTACTATTTTGTATCGATACTCGTATTAGTATAATTTATTCAAAAAGTCAGTAGAGCAAAACTACCAAAATAACAGCACGGGTAGCGGAACAATTGTGAGAATGGTCATCGGCACACTGCGTTCATGAATATTCAAAGCATTTGGCCTGTTTGACACAATATTATTAAAACTCAATATTGCAAATGGTGTCTCTGCGAAATGTAAAGACTTCGTCCCGCATAATTATAGAATTTAAAGTACGTTATGCTCGGCCTACTGTTTGTGTTTACGTACTTTGTTTTTAGAACAACATTTTTACTTGTTAAGTGATCATTATTACTGTCCTCCAGACCGAATTTCGGTCATGGCTGCCTATCTCAACGGAGACTAGCCTTGCGCGCAAAACAGTTACTCGTACTTCTTCAAAATAAATTACTTCTTCTTATATCTGTGAATAATCTCATCATGTAACACTACTGTTATAAATAATTAACTAAAATAATAATTAAACGATTTCAGTAGCAACACTCGTACTTCGTGTTAAATGTGTTTTTTTTGTTTAATATATATAATTCATAAAAATGGTAAGTCAAATAGCTCAGGGGCTAAGCTAAATTTACAGTACCTACACCGTACACCTGGAAAACTGATATTTCGTTGACATGTGAGGTCTAGTGGATCTCCTGAAACAGCATGACGGACTGATAGCATTATGATACTCTCTCCTATAAACTCCTCTCCAGTGAATGTGCAAATTTAAAATGCTATCAAGCTTATTAAAATGCACTTAAGTATCTGTTGTTAAAATATACTTTAGTGGCAGTAGAAAAAAACTTCATGCTAGTTTCACCAGTTCCTGACGCAAGTCAGCTCAGCGTTAGTTATGTCATTTATCCTTAGCAGGGCTCTATCTTTTGGTCTACTAATAAGTTTCATTGTCCAGGAGTTCAAGAGAGACAAAAACAAAAAAAAGCTACACCGGTAGCTCAGATAGAAAATGTACTAAAATATCGGCAAACAAATGAATACGAAACTATTAGCTGCCACCGTATATACTTACGTTGAAAAATAAAGCAGAACTTAACAAATTTTCAAAGCAATTCCATTTAGCGGACTGCTGATAAAAGTTAAAATATTAATAAAAAAGTAAAAATTTGCTCCAAAAACTTTTGCACAATAGCTTCTGAAGTCGCGGCTTTGATTATGTCATACACTCATGGCTTAACACTGCAAGAACTGTGTTTGAAAATAATTTTATTTTTTAAAGATTTCGAAATCGGTTTATTGTTTTTATTAAAAGCTATTATTTTTTTTACCCTTTTAAGTGGTTAATAGTCCTAGGTAACATTGACTAGAATGTCGTCTTATTTTTATTCTTTAATTTGGTGACCACTTTGGAGTATAACCTATCAATTAATAAAAAATAATCTTTGACATCACTGCGTAGTTTCCTACACATCGGCGAACATACGAAAAGGTATACGCCTCAAATATAAAATCCTTCTCGTTTTTAAACTAGATTAACAATCATTTTAAAATTTTTGTTGACTTGAAAAGCGACTTTAGAACGGAAGTCAGTGCAGCGTATAATCTCATCAACCTAAACAACGTCATTTCACCTGAAGATAGTAAAGGCATCACAGTTACCTTTGCACGTATCTGACTTATTATCATTGAAGTCAAGGACTGTTTGCCTCGGGCCCTTGACACGAGAACTTTCTCCTGCCGGCGAATAATGTATGACTTTATCGCAAACAAACAATTGGACAGCTAATTGAAATATGTGCGATGTAATAAACTTCCTGCTGCTCACAAACGCTTATTAGCCAATCAACGCTCATTTATAGGCATTTTGATGAAACATGTATGGATATGCTTAATGTTTTGTTCATATATCTAAAATATTTCGTGTGAATAATAAATATTATAGATTTATAAAATATCAAATAGTAATAACATAGAATACTATAATACATAATGATTTCTTATATTTACGCGAACACTACACATTGAAATAATACTAGTTTTTACGGAATTTATCGCGTATATTTAACTTTTTAAATACCCGACGTTTCGAACGCTTTACAGCACTCATGGTCACGGTCGGGACTGAGATGTTCAACGTCCAGATGTCATAGTTAACCGCGGTTACCATAGATTAAAATTTAACTTTTGTTCCGATCTACACAGTATGAACTTATGGTATCTTGAAGTCTTGCAGTTGTATGTTTGCGTTGGGATTTAATTTTATTTATTATAGGATCCCAAGCAGATGGTAGCACCCAGCCATCTTCTCTATTGAAATTAGGATGTTTTTTGATTTCAATAGCCTCGCGAATCGTCCTTGGAAGGAATCGGTGTTCTTTAGCGAGGATTTGTGGTCTATCAAATCTGATGTAGTGACGGGGGCGATCCTGTACGTGTTCACAGACTGCAGAATTCCAGACTTGCAGACTGCAAGACTTCAAGATACCATAAGTTCATTCTGTGTAGATCGGAACAAAAGTTAAATTTTAATCTATGGTAACTGCGGTTAACTATGATATCTGGACGTTGAAAATCTCAGTCCCGCCCGTAACTATGAGTGCTGTAAAGAGTTCGAAACGTCAGGTATTTAAAAAGTTAAATATACGCGATAAATTCCGTAAAAACTAGTATTATTTCAACTATAATACATACATAATAGAACGGGGGGAGTGGGCGGAGTCCATGTAGCCACTAAAATGAAACTAACACGTCAATTCACACGTATAAATGTCAACACGACATGTGTTTTGACGTTGCAATCGTTTCCAAATTTCCCATGCAAATTATTTAGAAAATGCCAAATTGCACGCTATTTACAAATAAATATGTAGTAAAATCTGTCTGTCAACACAGCGAATCAGGTTTGTAGTAGTTACAATACGACGTTATTGCTTGTATATGTGCTTTCGCCGACGCCTATCGTCGTACAAAATAAGGTTGGCAGCCATTCTATTGTGTATTATAGTATTCTATGAGTAATAATGAGTAAAATTGCCAACCTACGAAATCACGATAAGCGATTGAATCTACCTATTCAGAAATTTAGAGACAGTCACGAGAGATAATCTTCAGCCTTTTTTGATTTCAGACTTGCACCGAACTTGTATCTATTATACTCTATAGTGTGTAAAAAATATGAAAAATTCTTAATTTAGTTTATATATTATTATATAATATTATACGTGGTGGAGTCATGCTGCAATTATATTACCTATTGTCGTAGCACGAATCGGTGGTACGTCACAGAATAGCAGCTTAATGATGCAGTGTTTCGTATGGTGAGTGTAGAGAACGGGAGAACCTTTCATCTGAATAGAGTAGATGTAGAGGTCTATGGGATATAGCATCCACATCCATCAAGTGGACCGTGTGTCTTATATGGGTGATATAAAGCATCATTTACGTCGGGATTTAGCACTTTCGCTGTCCGGTTTTCAGACGCAATAGTAAGACCATAGCAATGACCTGTATGTAGTGAAGGGGACAGAGAAAATATTAAATAAAGAAACGGCGGAACCGATTTTAAAGGTTCTTCTTTTATTACATAGGTTATAATCCTTCAGACGTGATCTTGATCTCATATAAATTTAATGAAAAAAGTTCACACCTATAAGGTGGAAAATAGGGGTAATTTTTTTAATATTGCAGCTATTTTTTACCCTACCTATTAAAATAAAAAGTGAAAACTAATCAGAATAAAACAGTTTCCACATAATAGCTTCAGAAGTCGGAACTTTATTTGTTTCTATGTCTTTCACTATGACACATTAATCAGGAAGCTACAGTACTATGGTGTCAAGAACAGCAGCGCTCAAACTAGTTATTTCATATTTAAGTAATAGAGTGCAGAAAGTTATTATCAATGGTACAAGTTCTTCCGGATGGCCCGTACAGATGGCAGTCCATCAGGGCTCAATTCTTGTCCCATTCCTTTTTTAGTGTATATTAATGAGTTACCTTCGTTTGTAGGAGTTAATCATGATATAGTATTATTTGCTGATGATACTTCCTTGATCTATAAACTTAAACGTCAATCATTTAAAAGTGACGAAGTGAATAATGCTATGTCAAAATTAATTCATTGGTTTAACGTTAATAATCTACATTTAAACGGCAATAATACTAAATGTATTAAATTTACAACAACACATTTTAAAGATCCGAATACGTGTTTTAAAATGGGGAGGTGCTGAGTCCTGTTGAATCCTCTGTTTTTCTTAGCATCACTCTCGACGCTAAGCTTCAGTGAGGCCTTCATATATCTAAACTAGCAAGCAGACTAAGCTGTGCAGCTTATGCCTTAAAAAAGATTTGAGATCTCACCAGTGTCGAGACAGCTTGATTAATTTATTTAAGTTATTTTCATAGCATAATGTCATATGGGATTTTGCTATGGGGGAATACGGCTGATTTAGAAACTATTTTTGCTTTGCAGAAGAAGGATATAAGAGCTATTTACAACCTTAAACCGAGAGAGTCTCTTAGAGAAAAATTTAAGGAAATTAATATACTAACTTTCGCCTCTCAGTATATCTACGAAAATTTAATGTACTCGTATGTTCACAAAAACAAAGGTAGTTTTGGTAAAAAATATAATTTGGTGATATACACTGTGTAAACTGTGAAAGTGATATACACTAGTTATACCAGTTTCTAGACTCCATAGAGTCAGTAATTTATTCTTGGGGCAATGTACACGCTATTACAACAAAGTCCCGGAAAATATACAAGGTCTCTCTATTACGAAGTTTAAAATATTTCATTAAACAAAAACGATATAAAAAGGGTTATTGTGAGGTGATCGCTTCCAAGCTGTTTCTAAAATAAATTTTGTAAATATTTTGTGACCACTGACATTGTAAAATTATTTTTTTTTTGAAGTCCCGCTGGGTTTCTTACTAGTTCTTCCCAGTACAGAGGTTTTTTCGTACCAGTAGTAAAGTAAAAAATGACTTTTCAATGAGAATAACAACTTGTAATCTATATTGAATAAAAAGTTATTATATTCTTTTCTTTTCTTAGCACCGATTTCGGAAGCTTCCACTTTTTGTAGTATATTTTAAAGCTAACAAGCGGATAAATAAAAACGAGTGTGCTTATGACCACACGACTGAAGTACTCAACTTCCGTTCGCCTCGCCCAATCACATTTTTCGTAACGCTTTCGTCACGCGTTCGCCATCTTACTCCCCAAGTCAAGTGTGCGTAAAGAAGTTTTACTTCAAAAAAAATCTTCTTAGATCTTGCACAATGATTACAAACAGTATTAAACAAACTTGCTTATTAAATTGTCTACATAATTGTAAATAAAGAGACAACTTTTTAGGTCAGGATCTCATTAAATTCTTCTAAAAATTATTTTTTCTTTGCCGCAATTATACAGCTATCTCGCCATTTTTCATATTATGCCACAGTTTTCCTGTTATACAAGCAGTAAGTACGCGAAAGATAATTGACACTTTACAGTAAAAAGCTTTTTAAATTTAACTCTTAGAGCTAGACACTTGCATTAGTTCTAAAATTAGGCACATAACACATCTTACACTGAAATATGTAATGAACGTTGATTAAGTGGCAGACGGCTTAACAGCTTACGGCTTGCACCCAAACACCATTGTTACAATCACTAGCAATTATTGTTTCTGCCGACGCTAGGAATGCAATTGGCATTTCCCTTCTGTCTATTCCATCATGCTCGTATGTTTTTTTTATATGTAAGTTGGGTTAAGTGGTAATCCCATATAAATTTGAAATAAATCCCACACGATAAGCTTTTATTCCTCTTTCCCATTTTCTTATTGAGCAGCCCTTAAAGCCCCCTGATGGACAAGGGCTGTTTCCGCTATAGGTATGGCTGGCGGCGAATTGGCGATTCTCATACGCCGCTATCATCATACGTCAAGGAGTTAACAATAAATATTTAACCACTGCTAAGCATAAAATTTCTAATTAAAGGATTATATTACAACTCATACGTATACCTACTATTATATTATTATTATTATAATTATATTATTATTTTATACGTGGTAGAGCCATGCTGCAGTTATATTAGTAGTATAGTTGTAGCACGAATGGGTCGGCTCGACCGGGGAGGACCACGCTCTCACAGAATGCCAGCGTAAAATAATAGCTTAATGCTGCTGTGATTCATATGGTGAGTGTAGAGAACCGGAGACTCTTTTTACTAGAAACGAGGCATTCCATCTTAGTCCTCACGGGTGACAACGCATCTGTATTTTGATTTATAATCGAGGATAGGTGTCTATGGGCCGCAGCAACCACTTACCATCAGCTGAACTGTGTGCTCGTTTATCACCCTATCCTATAAAAAAAAGAAAATACTAAAACCCTAGACAGAGCTTTTTCTGTTTGTCTATGCGTTTGTGTACGCTAATCTCTATTATGGCTAAACTAAAGGATATGATTTTCAGTACTTAAGATAAACAAACAAGCATAACATTAAAAGCTTTCATTTAAATTGGTTGAAAAACAAAAAATAAATGTGTTGATTTATATTGCGACCTGCACAAGACAGAAGGTAATAGTATATTTTATTCATTGACGGAAGAGAAAGAGCTGTTCCAAATGATTGAATAAATAATGCATTTAGAGTTCTGTTGGAGCTGCCCCGCTACTGCAGAACTTCAGGCAAGTTCTGCAAGGCTCGCACCGACGGGTTTAACGCGATAATGCGCAAAAAGACGCGGCGCTACTGAGCGGAACAAGGAACAGCGCCACCAGTATTCTGGGGATATAGCTACGACTGTCCTACAATAAAGCGAATTGTTAAGGTCCTGTGTGGCTGACTTACCTGTGTGTATGTGTGTGTGTGACATTTTACCCCCATAGTTCACACAGCTGTACGTTTATTAATATTTTGTGATTTTTATAACTTCTTGTCTGATATGGACTTCATTTGTTGTCCGCAATAAAGATTAAATTAATATTATTATTCATGGGGTATCTCTATATTTTTGTCATCTGGTTGGGTTCTACAAATATATAATTGTTAGTAAAAATGATAAACATACATAAATATCATTAAAATAAAGTAATTACATAAAAAATACATAAATAAATAAAAAGTCAACCAGATGGAAGCCCTCGGCAGGGGAGACCAAACGGCCGAGGGTTAGGGGGAAAGGGAAAGAAACCGGCGGACGATGCGGGCGGTATCGAGGACCACTGCCTTCTGCATTTGAGCTCGGAGCGTTCCGTCACAGAGTCCCAGCCGCCTCAGATGACCCGAGAGGCTGACTGGGATTATTATTATTATAAAGCAACAGCAAAGTTACAGCCTGTATACGTACCGACTACTAGACACATAGTAAGTAAGTAATTACAGCCTGTATACGTACACTACTAGAACATAAGTAGTAAGTAAGTTACAGCCTGTATTCGTCTCATTACTGGGCACAGGCTTCCCCTCATATCTCAGAGGGTTTTACGGCAAGGAAGTGTCCGCCGCGCTGCCCCAATGCGTGTTAGCGAACTTCACATGTCTTCGAAATATCTTTTTTTCCTTATTACTCAGACATGCAGGTTTCCTCACGATGTTTTCCTTCACCGCTGAGCACGTAGTAAATCAACACTTAGAATTACAATTAACAATTTCATTGGCGCCGGCGGGGATCGAACCCGGGTTACTCGCGTTCTATTATATTTACAGCGAACGTTAACCACCTGAGCTGCCACGGCTGCTACTATACACAGGCATGTGTCTTCTTCTTCTTTCTCTTATATCTGAGAGGGTTATGGAGCATTTGGTCCGTCGCACCGAGCTGCTCCAGTTCGGACTTCACATACAGTCGAAATTTACTCTTCAGATATGCAGGCTCATTCTCCTCGATGTTTTTGTCCACCGGTGAGCACGTGATAAATCAGAACTTTTTTTATAGGATAAGGGTGACAATCTAGCACGCAGTCCACCTGATGGTAACTGGTTGATGCGGCCCATAGACATCTACGTCAATCATCAATCACGAATCAAAATGCAAATGCGTTGTCACCCGTGAGGACTAAGATGGAATGCCTCTTTTCCAGTGAAAAGGGTTTCCGGTTCTCTACACTCACCCTACGAAACACAACAGCGTTAAGTTGCTATTTCACGCTGGTATTCTATGAGAGCGTGGTCCTCCCCCGGTCGTGCCGCAACTATACTACTAATATAGCTGCAGCGTGGCTCTACCACGTAACAAAACTTAAATTGCAGTTAACATTTTCATTGGTGCCGAAAGGGATTGGACCTGGGTGGCACGCCTTTGTGAAGTTAACGGTGATCACATAGCCGCTGAGCTACTAAGGTTTCTTTACGAACAAAATGGATATTTTTCAGACGATTTTATATTATATATTTTATTTGTTATAATATAAATATATTTAAATATACTATCCCATACGAGAAATATTTATATTTTTATTTGCTCGAAAATAACTAACGATTTCGACTAAACAGTTAAACCCTATAAGTCTAGTATAGTGAAGAAACGATCTAAGTAGGTCTGTTTTCTGGGGAAATTAATTTGCCCACGCAGTATGGTTGGTAATTTCTTCATATGAATCATCCTCTACAACCCAATGGTTTAGTAGGTCTTCAATACCATAAATGTGCGAGTCCAAATCCCGCAATGTGCTCAGATTTGTTTTTATTTATTTTTATTTAGTATTGTACCCCACACAAACACGGCAAAAAGGAATTACTATAGAATAATAAAATGTTTTATTTGCAGCGTTACGTACATTTATATAGCGCCATGCTTACTTTTTACCAGAACTTACTTGCTTTCTATTTGCAGAAAATCTTTATTTTGTTGATATAAGTATTTACCTAGTTACACTAGGTAAATGTTTTTTGATATATTTTTTATATGCTACGACTAAAAGCATAAGCGTGGATACACCTAGGCTTAGAAAGCTAAAACTACGTGAAGCCAATTGCGCTTCGTTAAATTAGTTGTATCCTATAAATATATACATATATAAATTAGATAATTGTGTATTCGGCTTTGGTGTATTAATATATCCTAGGTGTATTTTTATTATAGGTGCGTAGGTGATACATGTATAATAAATGTAAAATATTATTTGATAATAATTCGATTTCGAAATTCGAAATTATTAAAATTTAATATTGTTTACTTTTTTAAATAATTATTACTATGTAGGCTTTAATAAATCCCTTAATTACAAATTTAATAACATTTAACTACTAATGATACATTTAACTAATTTTATTTACGCGTCCACTACACATTGAATGAAATTAGTTTTTACGCTAATTATATCGCGTTTCATTAAGCTGAAGATAACTGGGGCTACCCCGTGTCGACATTGGAACGTTGAACACCTCAGTAACTACGTGATCACAGATGCTGTAAAGTATTGGAAACGTAGGGAACAGAAAAATATGTTGATCAAACGCTATAAACTCTGAAAAAATAAATTCAATTAACATAATATGTACTCGTATATTGTAATATTGTACTAACTACTAGGTACTGACATTAACAATTATAAAAATTATACTTATTCTTTTTAGTTTTAACGAAATCGTATAAAAATTTCTAGACTGCTTCATACAGAGTAAAAGTAATGACAGAGAGATTGTACTCATAAAGAACTGCATTCGGTTTCGACGCCCGCTAATTCTCATTTCCTCATTACGCGACCGTTCCCCGCCTGCGCTTTGCCCATTCAGTCCCAAGCAAGCCCCCTCTCCCCTTGCCCCACTATCCCTGGAGTCTCAACACCTCCCCTTAAAACTCAACCCGTCCATCCGCTCGGCGAAATGATGATACTCGACCAAAGACTGTTTTGATTTATTGTTCATTTATTGGGCCATCAACAGAGACAGAGATGAGTTAAAATAGAATGATCCTCCACTTTATTGGGAATAAACGATGTCGTGATGTCAAGCCTCTTAACACTAACGAGATAATGTCTAACCAAGGACGGAATGACGGTACGTTTAAAAATATTACATACCTACATATAATAAAATGAAACGATGCTGTATCATAACGATATTAGGTTAGCTATTTCTGTTACAATTTTAGATATTCGTGATCCCCAAAAATTACTTTTCAAACTACCTACTTAGTTCTAAAAAGAAAAGCAAATCACATAGTTTTGTTTACTATTATTCCAAAAACGACGAAAGAGGCTGTCGGTGTATGTCATTTAGAACGCCTGATAGAGGCCAACGGAATGTTATTTGGAGAGCAAAAGACAGCTCTTGATCATCAAGGAGCCGAGTGGGAAACACGCCGGTGGGTCCCAATTTGCTCTACCATTATCCAATTGCCGGAGTCAAGCGGTTGGCGTGGGCCAGCGCGTGACCTGAACACGTATTTTGGATCCCTTTTGAATAGTGTCACAGTTGACGGTGCGCTTTAAAACTTTAGTGTGCATGTTAACCTGTTTTATACATTTAAGAGACGATATGTAACAATAGGATTCAGTAGCGTAACAATACAGGATAAAAGGAAACCTGTCTGATGTGTAGAAATATATATATTTGAACTTCAGAGTTACTAGTCTAAATTTGTAAGCATCGAGGAATATTTAATAAATACCAGTAGTGCTAATACCACTTATATTGTCGCTAATAGCTTTTTTTTTAAATAGACTGCCTTGTTGGTCTAGTAGAAGCGGTTGCTGATCCTGTGGTATTGAATTCGATTTCCGGGTCCGGCCAAAGTGAGGCCCATTTTACATTTTGAGAAGTGACAAGTGCGAGTAGCAAGTGAAAAGTGATAAGTGAAAAGTGACAAGTGCGTATTTTATTCCCACTTATCACTTGTCACTGCCTGTTCACATGCACTAAGCGCTTGTCATTTGTCAGTTACACTTGCCACTCGCACTTGTCACTCATCAAAATGTAAAGCGGGCCTTAGTTATTGGTGATTGATATTATCAGTCAACAAATTCACAGCTCGGGGTCAGGAAGTTGGCAGTGTTTCACCCCAGTGCTTCGGAAAACATATAAAGCCATTGATCCTGCGCCTGATGTCTCTCCGAGCGTGTTGGATTAACGTCCCATCGGGTCCCTCTATGAGAGTGATTATGATAATGATATTGAGTGCACCTGTGCTAGCGCACATTCTCGTGCACTATAACCCTGTTCTGCGCATATGGCTAGTCTAGTGGCCGCCGCGACCGAATCCACTATGAAGGACAATTATAAATAACTATAATTAAGCGTAAATGCTTAAGCGAATACAACATACTCAATAGTAGATTTAAACGTTTTAATTGCGCAGTTTATACTTATAATCATAAGGTACCTACCTACCTTAAAAAGTATGTTTGACAACATTTTATGGTATCTGGATCTTCAACAGTGTAATGGCGATGCAAGAATATCCATTACCCCATATCGTCCCGTGGGTATCGTAAGAGCCGTCGGAGGGAAAATATCAGATGGGCAGCAGTCTTTCTAAAGCCGGCTATACATGTTGACCGAACGAAGGCGAGTACCAATGTATAGACACCCCATTTGTCTAGCCTCGCTATTGCTCCACGTCGCTCGCCTAACTGATCAAGTCCACGCGAGCGCCAACGTGTATACGGTTCTTTTGGCGTGCCATGGCACTACTCGTGATCGCTCACTACGACTCGTTTCACTTTGGAACAGCGTCGGTTTTGCCTCACTCAATTTACCTCCGCTCGCGTTGGTTGAGGCTTGGCCATCTTGTTTGCCGGCTTCATAACCAGAACAAAAAAACTGCGGTTGCCAACCCGCTTGCCAAACGTGTTTACTGTTACAAATACCTTATGAGACATTCTACAGGAAAGCTTATGTTGACAGCAGAATTTCATAGTCTGCAGTGAATTAATGATGAATGAATTTATCTGGATCTTAGCAACTTAATTTATAATTCATATAGAATAAAGTAACAACTAAATTAATAAACTAAATAAATATCTAACTTGCCCTTTATTTCCAAAGTTTTAGAGGCCTGTGTATACACATAAGCAAATCACCAATTTTATATCCAAAAATAACCTACTAAGTTCTTATCAGTCTGGGTTTCGTTCCAATCACAGCACTTCCACTCCTTTGCTAAAAGTTGCTAAGGATATAAAACACGGAATTGTTACCAAAAAGTAACAGTGGTGATGTGTAAGAGCTTTTAACACAGTTGACCACGATATACTCCTTATATGTAGGATACATTTTAAATTCTCATTTTAAATTTCCTCCCTCGGTCTTGGAATGGTTTTCCTCTTATCTTCGTGACCGCCAGCAATCAGTCCATGTAAGGGAAGTGACTTCTAAGTTTTATCTCCCATATTATTACCAGTATTCATAAACTTCATATCCTCCGTAATTGATCGTTCGTACGATCTCCAAATATATCTGCATTCGGATGTCGATAACCTACATAATGCCATTGCTAAATAAATTTTTAATTTGAAAGCCATTTACGACCGTGAGCCGTTTTGGAATTTCTGTCAATCCATCTAAATTTCAAGCAATGCTTGTTGGCAGCTCAAGAATGCTGGTAAAATTTGACGTGAGTTCCCTGCCATTCGTATTTTCTAATGACAATTTGATCTCATTCTCTGACCAGGTAAAATATTTGGGGTCTATATTTGGATAAAACGTTGAACTGAGATAAACAAGTCTCCGAGGTCAGCCGCAAAGTCATTGCTACCTTAAGATCGCTCTATCGTGTGAAAAACTTTCTCCCATACAAAACTAAGCTTACGCGTGTTTAAACCGAGTGTTTGCCTATCATTGATTATGCAAATGTTTGTTAAATCCAGACTTGAACCAAAATCTTCTCAAGAAGCTTGAGCGCCTTCTTAAAATAACTGCATTAAGTTAATTTTCGACATTTTTAAAAATATGACCACATCTCTCAATTTCGTATTCGTCTTATATGGCTAACTAATTTAGAAAGGCGCACTTTTTGAATACTGTCTGTTCTCCACTCTATTTTAAATGATTTGTTCTTCCCCTCCTACCTTCAAGACAAATTTCAATACCTTTCCTCTAACCAAGATAGGGTACTTCGCTCTTTAACCAATCTGAATATTTCAGTTCAAGATATTTTACTGGTTTATCGGCAATTCTTTTACCGGTTAGGTTATTCTAGAACTCCTTACCTGAAGACATTAAGTAAACTCCAAATAAGGTAGCCTTCAAAAGATTGGTCCGGGAACAACGTCGTCTTTATAATGTCAATTAGTACTGCTTGCTAACTTTATTTAGATATACTATATGTTGTTGTTATGTATATATACATGTATATATGTATGTATGTATGTATGTATATGTATTAAAGATAATTGTTATGTATGGATTATTATGTATTTGTGTAATTTACAAGCCTTTTTTATGTCTTTTGTGTATTTGAATTTTATTTAAATTAAGAAAGAAATGCTTCGGTGGTTTGGTCATGTGGAAAGAATGAATGAAGAAAGAGTGAAAAAGAAAATTTATGTTGCAGAAGTGAATGGCAGAGTCGGAAAGGGACGTCCTAGGCGAAAATTTATCGACCAAATTGGCGATTTATTGAAAACGGGCCAAATTAGGAGTACCCTTAACCGACGAGCATGTATGCGTAGGTATATGGATGTGAAGGAGGCGAGAGAGGTGTGTCAGGATTGTGCCAAATGGAAGTCTGTAGTCTCTGCCTACCCCTCTGGGTGACAGGCGTGAGTGTTTATGTATGTACGTGTATGTAATGTTTTGTATATTTGATGTCTTATATCTATTTATATTTATTATACTAGTTATTTAAGTCACCTGCTACTAATTTTTCCCCACGCCATGGGTTTACTGGCAGATAATGGCATTAAATCCACCCTTTGTATCCATTATGGTTATTACAATAAAGTTTTAAATAAATAAATAAATTTTATGAAGAGAACCACCATCATTCGTTTACATTTTGCACTCTACACTTCTCTTCCTCTCACATTTCATGAGCTGATCACATCGCATTATAAGACATGGGCTACTTATAATTATCAAAGTTTATCACGGGTCACTAACGAATACTGTTATTATAAAAACAGCAACATACTCGTACATAATATTAAGTCGATACTCGATTTCTACTGGCGCCTGTTGACAAATCAGTTTTGATAGTGCTATCTTTAATTAATTTAAATAAAACTTGCAAAATTGTCGCACCGTTATCATTCGCCCGTGTTGAATTTGTTTTGATCTCACTAGAGGTTAATTGCCCTTGGAACACCTATGAAGTGCGATTCTTACTATGACAGAATAAAATAGAAAAGAATCATTTTTTAATCAATATAGATTTTAAATGTAATACTTATTGAGTCATTTTTACTTTTACTGCTGATTCCGAAAAAAAAACCTCTGTCCTGGGAAGAACCAGCAAGAAACCCAGCGAGACTTTTTGTTTTAAAAAGCACAATTTACAATACTTATAATATTTCATACAATTATTATGAAAATATTAAGAAACAGCATGGTAGCTACCACTTCATTCCCAGGGGTTATTATCAAAACTACTAAACTACTAAAGAGTACATGTTATTTAGTAGTATAATAACCCTTACTAAACAATTTTTGCTTAATAAATATTTTAAACCTTTTGATAGATAAGGTCTGCAAATTTTCTTGAACTTTGTTGTAAAAGCGTATGTATACATTACCCCATGAAGAAATTACTGACGCTTTGGAGTCGAGTAACTGGTATAACTAACTTGTGCTTGTTCCTAGTATTTACAAAATGTACATCACTATTTTTAATAAAACTATTTTTGTTTTTAAAACTACCCTCAGTACATAATGTTCGCTTTATCACATCATATTATAATAATAAATTACGTGTCACGATGTTTGTCCGCGATAGACTTCTAAACTACTTAAACGATTTTAATCAAATTTGCACACCGTGTTTAGTTTGATCCAACTTGAGAGATAAGGTGCCCATGAGTGACCCACAATTTTTTTGGATTTTTAATAGGACATGACAAAGGGTCATCGAAAAGGGCAGAACAATGTCTGCTTGGTAAGCTAGTCATATAATAATTAAAGAGTCCGCAATCCATCTATATATCTTGGAAATGTGTACTGCAATGATCCTATAATGGTTTCCTACATTTAGAATATTTTACTTGTACCCTTTTTAAATATTTATAAGTAAAAAGTAAAAATTTAATTGAGATTTCTCGCAGAAAGTCATAATTATTAATGCTAGACGTGAGTGGTTTCAGAACGCCCTCCATCCGGTCTATGCTTGCGCTCTCAATTGGACTTCCGAGCGCGTTTCCGAAATCGCTCCGACAATTAACTAAAACGACAATTTTAATGACTGTAAAGGGAGTTACTATTGTTTTGTTATTATTAGGGCACGAGACAGGATGCTGGTTAATTAGACTCTAATTTACTTAGTTGTTATAATAACCACAGCATATCTTTATAATTATTTCTAAATACCAGCACGTGGCAGCTCTCTTCACGGATGTAACAAATGCAATACTCTATTCCCTTTCAGCTAAGAAACGCATACTGGCTTCATCGAGTACAATGTATTTATTTTGTAAATTATTTTATAATAAGATCTTACCAATTTAGCAATATGGAAATTGATACTCCATCTTTAAGTACTTATATCAAAATATTCATTAAAATAGTAGCAACATAATTAACTAATTAAACAAACAATTATTTATTATAAACAAACCTATTAAGCTAATATATGTAATATTACGGCTAATACTTTCTCTATACCTGGGAACACTAAGTACACATTGTACGTAACACATGAAAAAAAATTTTACGTCAATTTTTATTTATTTAATAACTTTTTTAAGACTTTATCATAAACTACGATGTTACATCTATCTAATGAGCGTTAGTCTATACCGGTGTATACTGCGATTGTCGTGCACAATACTGTAACTTTAATAAGTTTGTGACATGCTTCAAATAAACAAATTAAAGGAAGTTCACATACATATCATGATTTTTGAACGGACTCATCCGCTTGCCACCAGTAAATTGGATTGGGGGGTGTTATTTAGGCGTGGCGTTGTGACATCTGATCATCACAGCGGAGGGAATTTGTTGAACATAAATACTTTATTATTATTCAAATAACCAATTTATTTACACATTAGATGATTGTAAAAGTTGTGTAACTTTTGTTCAGTAGTGCAATAATGTTTATTTGTATAACTTATTACGTAGTACCCGGGTTTAAATGTAACTTAAAAAAAACCGAGCTTTGCTCGGTTTTTTTTAAGTTACATTTAAATACAAATTACTTACATGAATAATAGTTTTTGATCTTATTGACATAATAGAAAAAACTGAACTGGTTATTTGAATAAAAAATCATGAGTGCAATTAGATTAATTAAAATTTTCTCATTTTTAAAAAATACAAAAAATAGGGCTCGATATAATAGATTTTCTCACAAAAGAAGGGAACTTGAAAAAAAAAGGAAAAAAGTCGGACCTGAGACGGGACGCGAACCACGGAACTCCGATATCACGCCCGAACAACATCCCATCTGAGCTGATCGTCGGTATTTCTTCAAAATTTACCTTCTTATATTATAGCAGTTTTTTATTGCCTGAAAACACGGACAAAAGGACATTTTCTAAAAATAAATCCTAGCTAGATCGATTTATTGCCCCCGAAACTCCCTGGACACTAAATTTTATGAAAATCGTTGGAGCCGTTTCCGAGATCCCGATTATATATATATATACATACATACATATATATATATATATATATATATATATATATATATATATATATATATATATATATATTTACAAGAATTGCTCGTTTAAAGGTATAGGATTAATTTATCAGTTAAATAACTGCCAACCCCAGCCAACCTTTTTACCATCATAAAAAGTGTTTTTGGGCACTTGATGTTGTATTAAAAAAATGTGTTTTGTGTCATATTGTATTTTTAAGGTGTATAGTTTCTAACCCGTTTTTGCAATATAAATAAAGTATACAAAAATATTTTATTTCATTTAGTGCAAAAAGAAAATGTGCTATAAATATTGTACAAAAGTCTCTATTCTTTGAATGATTAATTAGAAAATAGAGATATCGGTGGACACTTAACAATTTAAGATCTAATGTAAACATTGATATAGAAATATGGCAACATTGTTTATAAATACATACTACTACTCAGACTTAGGCTACTAGTTATATTAATATACTTACTTCTGCCCGAATACTCGATATTAAGACGCCACCGTTAAGTCTCGTACTGTCTCTATCACTTGAAGACAAAATGACTGTGACACAGCGAGACCTAACGCCGTCTTAAAATTGAGGAGCATTTTTTTTTAAAATAGGATATGGTGACAAACGAGCACACAGTCCACCTGATGGTAAGGGAATGAAGGTAAACCGTGGTACCGAGGGTCACCAGTGAGATTTAGCCCTGTCGACATTCTACACTTGTTAATAAAATATGCTAATTAAAAATTATATATACATAATGCTAATTAAAAATTATAAAAGTAAACGGCTCTGACATGACATAACTAGTTAAATCTGAACGGTAAGTATTTCATACAATTTTAGTTTTCCATTAGCATAGAACATCAACTTAACTAATCCCGCTGAAAGTAAGTGGGAGTAATAATTGTGACCACATATAATAACACACACATATATATGTACTACTACTAACGGCTATCCTAGAAGCAAGGTAATGTTTTCGATTGTATGCATATCTATTTCTTCCGCACACTTTACCACTTTTTATTTACCACTAGTTCTGAAAATACCTCAGTCCTTGAGAAGAACCAGAAAGTAACCCAGCGGGATTATTTTTAAACATATATCACTTCACAATAATTTAAAACTTATATACACTACATATAATTAAAACCTTGTCTGCATTTCTCTTTTTGCAATGAACCTTATTACGCAGTCGGATTTCTTAAATTACTATTTGAACCATGTGTGCTTGTTTTTCACTTTAAACTCAAATCATATATGAAATGCAATAAGGCATGTAAAGTATTTGCAGTCTATTGAAGAGGTTAAACAGAAACTTAACATTATACAAAAAGGACTGGACAAAGGAAATAAAGAGATATATAAAAAATTGTATTAGAAATTGAAATCTGTGTAAGATGTAAAATTAGTATAGTATTTATGCAATAATCACTACTACAGTGTTTGCTTCATAAGGTGGATTCCCTCCTAGTCGATGGCACTAACTAAGTTGTAAGCGGGGTTAAAATGCATGCTATCTCTGCTGACATCACGTGCGAAAGCGAAAGGCATGATGATTTAAAACAAAACGAGCGCGCGAAATTTTACAAACAGTCCTTTGGGAATCTGAATATCATGAAAAATCTATTTGCACTTTTGAACATCTAATCTATCCCTGTATGGTAAATGTTTTGCAATTTTCGTTCTTCTTATGGTATTTATTTCCGCCCAAAGATGTGTTAAAATTAGTACTTTTAAATATATTACTTTTTTACTTTTTTTGTTTCCATACAGAGCGGATAATAGTGAGACAAATTAAAATCATCTTTTATTTTTAACGTACACCATCAAACTGTGGAGTAATCGCTAGACTACGTTTGTATGGAAGAATGAGTGACTAGTGTACCCTTAACTATGGGGAAGGCCTTTGTTCAGCAGTGAACTTTGACTAGACTAGATTGTAATGATCATGAATAATGACAGCGTTAGCGCTTGAAGTATCAAAGTAAGCTGTATACCATATTAAATTGTTTGTGACGCGTGTTTGATCGCTACAGTAATAAGCCCGCTGATTCCTGTGCCCTAATTCTTATATGGAAGTGCGGGCGGACGCGGGCTCGCGCCAATTGTGCAGCCGAAACAAACAGCACAGATCATAACGCAGTCGTCGGCTGCCTTGTTTTAATTGTTCCGCGCCATGACTCAATGCTAGTTTGCGTGCCATTAACAGGATAGTAGTGGCACGAAAGGTAATTAAAACGATATCACGAAATAACTCCTTATGCAACGGATGATGCGAATATATGAACGATGATCCTCAGTACATTAATACAAGTTTATTGAAAATATATTTATTTGCCTAAAATGGTTCGATTCGACGTTCATTCTATTAAATTGTCAACATGCTCTCCAAGTTTTACTAGATGAACATAATATAGAGTATATTTTTGAGCTTGTGAAATTGAAAAAAGAAAACGCTAACAGTAAGTTGTAACATTATTCCCTTCTCCATATTCCACTTAAAAATGGAAGTCAGTCATCTGTAACGTTAAAAGTAATTTCTTCTTGTTCCTTAAACCTCGTAAGTTCATAATTGGACCAAAGTAAAGACTTCAAAGAAAGAAGAAAAGTTAAAAATCTTCAAACTAGCGTGCATATCTTGAAATGTTGCCCATACTCTACGTTCAGCAGGCAGGTTGATAAAGTAAAGTGGATCTGATCCTTGCACACTGGTAAATGTTAATACTACCTTCAATGTTATTCTACATAGTTACAGTATATTTGTTTCCTCGCTGAGTCAGTAAAAGTAGACAAAGTTAGTGCGGAATGATTCATGTGAAACGTTAAAAGGTATTTCTTAGATTTTTTTGACTAATAAAATTCAATCTTAACTAATAACATCGCCAGTAAAGTAAAAAATAAATAAATAACAAGCGAAACTTATTTATTTGCTGTCATAAGAGTATATAATATAGTGATTACTGACTGACATTTTGTTGATAACTTCATTATCCGAACACCGCACGCCCGCCTGGATTCTAATTTAATTTATGAGATCAATTTAAGAGCAGTATGATAATATCATGATTCTTATTTAGGGAAGTTTTTAACGGTTACAAGTGTGGGGAATTTTTATGTACTTGTAGATTTAGTTATAGGTGCTATTTAAGGAGTACTCACCTGTGTCTTCCGGTGAGTAAAAGTCACCATCCGTAAAGGCCGTCACTCGACCGTGAAAATCCGTTACAAAGAATGTTACTTAATATTCACTTTCTTTTTCAAATCTCATTACATCATTGTATTATAATACAATTGTTACATTTGAGGAATTCCATTATTACATTACGTATACATATTTTCAAAACCAAACTTTTTATTTTTTTTTTATAGAAGAGGGGTTAACGAGCATACGACTCACCTGATTGTAAGTGACTACCGCCGCCCATGAACAACCGCAACACCAGGGGAATTGCAGATGCGTTGCCGGCCTTTTAGAATGGAGTAAGCTCTTATCTTGAAGATCTCTAAGTCGTATCGGTCCGGAAAATTCGCCGGTAGTAAACAATTCCACAGAGAAGTTGTACGAGGAAGAAAACTCCTAGTAAAACGTACAGTAGTGGACCGCCAAGCATCCAGATGGGGAGGATGGTATCGGGAAATTTGACGCGATGTGCGTTTGTGAATTTTGGTGGCTGGAACTAATCCGAACAATTCCTCAGAACACTCCCCGTAGCAGATGCGATAGAAAACGGAAAGGGATGCAACATCACTGCGCAGCGCCAGTGAATCGACCCTATCAGAAAGAACTCGGTCGTCGACGATTCGAATAGCTTTGCGCTGGATGCGGTCAAATGGAAGGAGCTGGCACTGGGGTGCTCCGGCCCAGAAATGAGAACAGTATTCCATTCTTTTTAAAGTTGTAAGCTATGTGCCGGCATGAAATACTGTCTCGCCCTGCTGAGCACGCCAAGCTTTTTAGAGGCCAAATTGATTTTTTTGGCCTTCCCCTCCAAGTGACCACGAAACTGCACACTTTTGGATATGTCGACGCCGAGGATTCTGATGCCAACTGAGCAAGGGGAGTGCCTTCAAACTGAGGAGATACAACAAAGGGGTTCTTTTTTAGCGACGACGCAAACTTCTGTCTTCTGAGGATTGAACTGGACTAGATTTAGTCGCCCTCAGTCTGAGACAGTTAAGCAAAGACTCGACTTTAGACGTAAGTTTGTCCCGGTACTCGGAGACGTTTTCCCAAGAAATATTGGCACGGCCAGGGTGTAAGGCATCATCAGTGCTGTCGTCTGCATAGCAATGAATGTTATCAGTTTGCAACAAATCATTGATATGCAGAAGAAACAGCGATGGTTATAGCACGCAGCCTTGTTGAACACCAGCGTTAATTGGCTTGTAATCAGAGCATCCACCGTCTAATACGACCTTGATGCTCTGATTAGCCAGAAAACTAATGATCCAGTCGCACAATTTCACGGGAAATCTATACTCGTAGGAAGGGACTCTGGCACAAAGCGCTTCGAAAGAAGCGATGGCCTTCAATCAGGTCTGGCACAAAGCCCTTCGTGCCAGACCCGATTGAAGGCCATCGCTATGTCCAAACTAACGGCCAATGCCTCCCCCTTGGACTCTACTGCCTCCACCCATTTATGAGTAAGGTAGACCAGAAGATCACAAGCTGATCGACCACGACGGAAATCGTATTGGCGGTCACTGATCAGCTGATTATCCTCAAGGTACCTCATGAGCTGGCAGTTTACAATAGACTCCATTATTTTGGAGAACAAGGAGGTGATGGCGATGGGCCTATAGTTGGACGGGTCTGAGCGGTCTCCTTTTTTAGGGATCGGGTGGATGAAAGCTGTCTTCCAAGAATTCGGGACTACGCCTTGGGAGTAGGATTACCGGAAAAGACGCGTTAAAACCGGTGCCAACTCCGGAGCACACGTCTTCAGCACAATGGGAGGGACCCCATCAGGCCCACTCGACTTACTAACGTCCAGGGAGAAGAGTGCTTTGCGAACCGAGTACTGTGTAAACCGTACATCCGACATGGATCCCCCACACTCTGAGGTGGTCGGCAGTGTGTTCCCCTTGTCATTGAGAGTCGAGTTGGACGCAAAGAGAGAACCTAAGAGATCGGCTTTCTCCTTTGCGGCATGGGCCAGTGAGTCGTCCTCTCCGTGCAGAGACGGAAAAGACGACTGACAGAAGTTCCCTTGGACAGTCTTGGCGAGAGACCAAAATACACGGGTTCCAGAACGAAGGCGAACTAGCTTCTCGCCAATTCTGCCGATGTGCTCAGACCTTGCCTTGGCAACGACTCTTTTGAAGGACCTGGAGGCGGAATTATACTTCTTTTTAAGAACGCTGGTGTTTACATCCCAAGACGTTGATGCGTTAGCCCAGGCCCGGTAGCACTCTTGCTTATAGCGTGATGCTATTTTACAGGAGCGACCAAACCATGGCTGGGATCTGCCTCCGATGGGCACCACAGAGGACGGAATAAGAAGTTCCATACCCTGAAGTACCACATTAGCGACAGAATCAGCAATAATGCTAGGATCGTCCGGCGAAAAGCAAACACGCCCCCAAGGGTAGGATGCTAAAAAAGACCGTATACCATCCTAATCGGCCGACCTATATATTTATAAAATATATATGTCAGCCCTATATTTATATTATATATATTTACAAAACACAGTCTTGTACCCCTTGGATCTATCGACACATCGCCAAAGCAGAGCCAATTGGCAACTTTTCTTCTCCAACAATTTTCCGTTTTATGCACAAAACAAACAGAGCTTTACGATAATTGTATTTGTATTTACTTAGTAACTATGTTATGTTGAATATACCTTACAAATTATTTAAACTGCGGCTAAAAACTTAAAACATTCCAAAAAGTAAAGCAACTAAATCTTTTGTCGTTAACAGTATATTTCTTTCCTCGCTGAGTCGGTAAAAACTTGAGATAACGCGAGTTTTTAAAAATCTTGCACTCGAGTACCAACCCGAAGAATATGACGTGAATGTTTAGATGAAGTTACAACATGAACACGTGTGAGTCGTAAACACACACGCGAAATCAAGTCCTCGCGAACGTTTACAATACTACAAAAAACGAACGTAAATAACAACAAACAAAGTTCTGATACTTGGTATGGAAGGTGACTTTATGTTTTGGGATCTGAAAAAGCTTTGCAACCCTTATTAATATATGTAAATTTTAACACATAAAGATAAATTACGTTATTGTTTTTATTTTCAGGATATTGTGTTATCCTAATATTAGTCGAGTCAGTATTTAGTAAATCAAATGAACATAAATACGGGCTCTGCTGCATCCGCTTTAGGTAGATACTTAAAGTGATGCCGTTAAAGAAACAAGTTTGTCTTATTTTATAAAGTAAAATATATCTAAAGGTCCGGGTTAATTTTTTGTGTTTTGTGGTTGGTCTATATCCAAATTGTGGAAAGATTAACCAACAAACGTGGTACACCCACGCTGCACCTATATTGTGGTTGTAGCACGAATTTTGTCGGCTCGACCGGGGAAAGACCACGCCCTCACAGCATACCAGCGTAAAATAGCAGCTTAATACTGCTATGTTTCGTATGGTGAGTGTAGAGATCCGGAGACCCTTTTTTACTGGAAACGAGGCATTCCATCTTAGTCCTCAGGGGTGACAACGCATCTGCCACAGCATCCACTTACCATCAGGTGGACTGTGTGCTCGTTTGTCACCCTTATTCTATAAAAAAACATCAAAAAAGAAGAATGGTGAATTCTACTATACTTTTAAATGTGTATATAACACAATCAGAGTCTAGTTAACTGATTTTGCTATTATTTTAAATATTTATAAATAACACTAATCTTACTAACTCTAAATTTATATGGGGCCATCATATAAATTTCAATCACTTTCTCTTTTTTAATAATGTAATTAACTCGTTCAAAATTGTTAAGTCAACTCATTATTGAAAAAAAAACTGACTAATGTAAAATTGATTATT
Source organism: Parnassius apollo (assembly GCA_907164705.1). NCBI lineage: Eukaryota > Metazoa > Arthropoda > Insecta > Lepidoptera > Papilionidae > Parnassius > Parnassius apollo. The sequence continues at coordinate 7,383,384 of CAJQZP010001196.1, forward strand.
ATTGTTTCAAATAAATGATAAATGAATATTACCTATATCATTAAAGCTAAAATTAATATGTACGTTTTGTGATATCGAATATATGTTGAACATAAGTAATTGTAATGAGCCCAAATATTGAAGATATGTAGACGTTAAAAATTAATTTACTAACTAAAAGGGATAAGCAATATGCCAAGTGTAACTTTCCTTAGTTATTATCATTCAATATAGCAAGGTTAGACTCCTATTTTTTTTTATATAGGTAATGTAATTTATTTATTTTTGTGTACTATTTTCAGTGCACACTAGGTTGCAGCCTGTGGCAGCAGGGACTGAAAAACTCCTGTCAGATTGTTTGCGTAAGTTTACTAGCATTACCTTTGTTTACTAACTGGTTATATTGACGAATTACCCTTTGAAAAAAAATTATAACTTTTTACAGAATGTCACATCGGAAACTGTATTTTCGCGGGAGTTATACTGTGTGATGGGTTGCAACGAAGCTCTCAATACGTATTACCAAAAGATCAGAGGTATGTCCAAATATTACTAATTACAAAATTGTGTGGTGTGTCGATGACTCAATATGCACAGACTACATACAATACGTCATACAGGCTCATCAATATATGACGTGTGTATGTCAAACTGGTCTGTATACAGTAGTACAGTGAATCACAGAGTACTTTTTTATATAGGGAACAGTGAATATTTGTGGAATAAAACACTGTCATGTCATGACTGTTTGAACATCGAGAATTTTTTATAAGCAAATGTAATCTAGTTCAAGCCCAAATTTTAACCGTTACCTGACTTAAAGTACCAAAAAAGTTCTCAATTCTTTCTTAATGATCTCAATGAAGGAATAATTAAAGATTATGCAAATGTATTTAATTGTGTTAAATTTCTTCCCTTACAGAGTTGATCGGAACACCCACCGCCCCTGCACTAGTAGCAGACAGCCTAACAGCCACGTCGCTGTCACTCGTATGGGAAGCGCCTAATCTAGCAAACCTGAGCTACTTGGTGCAGTGGCGATACGAAGAGCTACCTGGTAGCTGGCAATACTATTCGAATACAAGTCACTCTGATCGCTCTATCATTCATGTAGACAATCTGCGGCCATACACTAAATACCGAGTACGTGGTTAAAAACCTATAAGTAATATTAAGTATAAACACCTTTCATAACGCTTCATTACATCATCATATCATCCCTATTTTAAGACGGTTGTCGGACATATTCAGAGCTAGCACACATTAAAGAACGAAGTAAAGTTATAGGTACGATCCCGCCGCGCTGATCCAGTTCGTGTAGATAGACTTTATGAGTCTTCGAAATATTTTTATTTCTCAGACATACAGGGTTCCTCACAATGTTTCCTTCACCGCCGAGCACGTGATAAATTAGCACTTTAAATTGCAATTTAAACCGCACTGCTGCAAAAGATTTGTCTATACATGTCACGCCGGGCAGACGACCTGCATCTTTTAGAATAGTATTTCTACTATTAGCTTTAGAAAACAAAGTAACTTGCTTATATATATTCTAAAGCACAAAATAAAAAATAAAAATTATAATTAAGTGATATCGCTTCAATATGAAAACTACATTTTATAAATTGATGCATAAATTTAAAATACGTACGTAATTTAAAAAAAAACGACGGGTTGCACTCCGGGAGTGCCGGCAGAAGTGAAAACTTGAATATTAACGTTGTGCATTTTTGATATTTTGGAATGGTTAGGGAACAATTTTGCACGAATTGCTTTGATTATCAGTATAAAAGTACTATCATTTATGTGGTAGAATACAATATTTATTTATTGCGCTATCGTACACAAACATGACAATTTATATTACATTCGCGCAAGCGCCCTGCGCCTAGGCATGTCGATCTAAAATCGATTAATCGAAAAATCGATTCTTTGGAGCAAAATAATCGCAAAATTTTTTAGATCGATTCGGTGCACCGCATCGATTCACTGAATCGATCCAAAAACCTCTCGAATCGGACCGATTCATCTGATTCTAGAACCAGCGATAAAATTCCCAAACTGGCTGGGTTAAGATACCGCAGTTTTTTAATTTTTTGCTGTTGGGGAACGCAAAAACAACCGATCTTACTTGGTTGATAATTTGAACGCAATATACAACACGTAACATAATTAACGCACTTTGAGAATGTAGTTTGTTCAGAATTGTTTACTCAATCGATTCCTATTATTTTTTATCCCAAAAATAATTAAAACTACGTAAACTACAGTCACACTAAATCTGTACAGTCAAAACAAACTGAAATGGACCGTAACTTAAGGCAATAAGACTTATAAGAGTGTAGTTTTATTTGTAGTATTACTAATTCTGTCATTCAATAACAGTAAAGAAAAATGAACTTGATTTCAAGCACGTTAAATTCTTTGCGTTCGTGGATTTGCACTGTGACCACAACATTCTTCCGGAATTAGTATAACTAATTTGATAAATAATCAGTGCATTAAAAATGTTTAACTAAAAATTCAGTGTATGTATTATGTTTATAACATAATAGACTAATTCGGGTGTCTAAGGGTTTCGTTAATTACGTTACATATTGTATATTTGAATAAAATAAATATTTATGAACGCATCCAACAATATCGAAAAGTTGTCATTTCATTTTCATTTCTAAATTTCTAATTCTATTCTTACCTGTGGAATGTTGGTCTAACTTAATCTGTGCTTTGAACAAAACTACATATACATACTACAATTTAATATTATAGCTGTGAACCTGTTTGAACTGTGAACTTGCGAATTTACTTTATTATCAAAAACATACATACTGTGAGCTGTAAGTACAGACGGAGTACTTTCTATATATCTAGACGCTGTAAATAAATATTATATGTTAAAGTTTATAGAGGTTTATAGTAAGGAAATAACCAGTATTGTGTTCGTGTAGCATTCATTTCAATTTGATAAATAGTGAGTTAATAGATTGAAACAGATTGATCGAGAAATGTACGTTGCAGTTTGCCCTTTTGTTGTTGAACACAAAAGTATTGTTGTTGTTTTTAGCCTAAAATGTCAAATTAAAGTGATACATGGAATCACTTTGTAAAAAAAGGGATCGAGTGGCGAACCACCCCTAAAACAAGCGTTTCAGGCTTACCAGGAGAGGTTAAAAGGAATATTAGTAATTTTAATTAATAAGATTACTAATATTTTAATTTCAAAAAATATTGTTTAAAGTTCAATTAAAGAAAAAATCGCAAATTCTTGAAATTTCATGTTTGAAAGTGTCGCGATTAATCGAAAATCGATCTTTTAATCCTCGATTTAATCGATTCTAGTATCTTCGATTCGAATCGATTCAGAGATCGATTTTTTTAAGAGTGAATCGACATGCCTACCTGCGCCGCCTAAACGAAACAGCAGGCCGCCGCGCGGTAGAAAGAGAGGGGGATACTTCCCCTCCTACGCCGTCCGTCTTCCATTTTCGATCAGAGTCACGTGTCCTGACGCGAGTTAAACCCTTTTTACCCATTGCAGAAAAAGTGTCCAACGCCGCTAAAGAAGTTTTCACTTCAAAAAATATCGTTATATTTATTTATTTTTTCAATTAACAAGAACTAAATTATTTTCAATCGTGCAGTTCCGAGTTGCAATCTTCTTATCCGGTCGTGTGGGAAGCGGTGAGCCAGTGTACTCGGCTGCCTCTGTGGTGATCTCGACGTTGGAGAGCGGCAAGCCCAGTTCCGCGCCCACAGCGCTGCGCGCGGCGGCGCCTGATCCCAGTAGAGTGGCCATTTCCTGGGAGCCGGGACCTTTCCCCAACGGACCTTTGATTTCTTACGTACTGAGGCTCGCCGATACCCAGCCAAACACTAACGACGCATTGGAGGCAAGTAATACAGTTTTTTTTATTTTATTTATTAGGAAATTCAACAGCATTTTTTTTACAAACATACTTAAAAATATAATACATAGTACACTTAGCCAATAACAGAATTTCACAACATGCTGAATAAGAATATTACATTTATATATTACATACATTTACGAAGCAGAGAGGTAAATTTGTAACATAGTATAATTTAAATAATATTTTATTGCATTGCAGTATAAGTTTTAAATTAGCAGCTTTTTTAAAATAAATTTGATATAATAATTAAATTAAAATAATACAGTTATATATATATATATAAGATGTAACATGTTATTTTATATATGTACCTGAAAATTTTATTATTACTATATTAACAACATGCTTTTCAGATTGCGTGATTATTTTATTTCTTTACATTCGCTCTTTATCGGTCTCCTCTACTACGAGTTTTTTTTTGCACTCAATGCTATTGTTTGTGCTTGTTATATGCATATTTGTATTTCATTTGTTATTGCAATTTGTTATACTTATATAGCCTACCTCATATCAACCGGTGGGTGTCGTAAGAAGCGACAGAGTGAAACTGAAACAGGGGCTAAGCACCTTCCATTTAATAGCTCAAATGATTTAAGAAAACTTCGATCCATTAATTTTTCTTTCTAATACATTTTACAGGACATGCCGGCATCGAACAACACTTTATTTTATATGTTTCAAAACCTGGCGCCAGCAAGAGAGTACGAGGTGTCGGTTGCAATGCGCAACGCTGTTGGTGAAGGTCCTAGAGCTTACGTTAGAATTTCAACACCACCCCTGCCTAAATGTAAGTTTTTATTGCAATACAATTTTTTTTAAAGTACCCTCTTGAATCTGACGAAAGTGCGATTAATCAAATATTTCATAACACTCATGTGTTACTCTGTTATTTTAGTTTTTGAATTATAAGTAAGCTTGAATGTAGAAATAATGATAGTTTACAAGTGAATAATAGTTAAAATCATATTGTGTTTATTTTACAGCGGTACCCAATCAACAGCCGATATTAATTTTGGGTGGAGAACACAATATTTTAGCAGCCCCTGCTAATGACATACTCTCTGATCCAATAGAGTTGTACAGTACAGAAAAAATTATAACAGGTATGTTGACTTAACGATGAAAAAAAATGAGCGGGGCTGTGTTAGGGGGTGTGCGGGGCACACGGTCCTTGGTTTAATGTGAAATGTCTATGTCATAGCGAGTCGCTTTTAGTGTTAGAAAGGAGAGACCCCTTTCCCGCCTACAGCAGCCTGCAGGCCTTATGCAAACTCAATTTTGTAACAGCAAGCTGATCATATAAGTTTATTAGTTATTGTACATGGTAGAGCCATTCTGCAGCTTTATTAGTATAGTAGTAGTATAGTTGCGGCACGAATGGGTCGGCTCGACCGGGGCAGGACCACGCTGTCACTGAACACCAGCGTGAAATAGTAGCATAACGCTGCTGTGTTTCATATGGTGAGTGTAAAGAACCGGAGACCCTTTTTACTGAAAATGAGGCATACCATCTTAATCCTCAGGGGTGACAACGCATCTGCATTTTGATTCGTAATCGAGAATAGATGTAGATGTCTATGGGTCACAGCAATCACTTACCATCAGGTTGACTGTGTGCTCGTTTGTCACCCTATCCTATATAATGACACTTCACTTTGGTCTCTAAGACTTACCGTTTTGTAATTATTAAGGCAAGACGATAATATAGACCTTTTCGTTACTGATCACTTAATAGAACTGGTGCCCGTATGTTTCGGTGTGATTTTAAAGACATTTCACGTCAAAAACCGTTAAATTTATGTCGATCTGTCCACTGGAATCACATATCATTAGTTTAGTCATGTTTGCCACATTTGGCAGACAATCGCACAATCACACACATCTCTTGGTCCTTACCGACGGGATCACGTCGCCGCTCTGGGTATTAAATCTGTTACATTATATGATAAGGTATTATTTGGTATACCGTCATCTAACAAAGGCACCCACGACACTTTTCTTTCTCTCTTTAGACACCTGCAGGAAGAACTGGTAATATGTATTCTCTTATTCCCATTATACGGAAAAAATATTTAATATAATATGCTCTTGCATGCCTCATAAGCGAAGCGTTGGTTGTGCTCTACTCTCACCTAATGGAAATCCAGTAATGTTCTGAGCTAAAAATGTCTTTATTTTTTTACTATTGCACTTTTAGATTACTAAAAATACACATAGTATATCGAGAAAAATCACTCGTTTTCATGTTTTATTGTTTTTAATAGTAATTTTCTCTATTTAGTGTAAAAACAAGCTGATTGGAAAAAAATCGGAGGGTGTCCGGATGTCTGTATGTGTGGATGGCGCACGATTACGATCGTTAAAATAAATGTATCAAAATAATTCTTTTTTAATTAGGTTTAGAATTTCAACGCACAGGTTCCTTTTAAAAATCACTGAGTAATTTGGTCTCGTTTAATTGTAATTAATAAAAATGTAAAAAAAAAACAACTGGTACTTATCTACAAAAAATATTCTCATGGATCTCTTCTTTCGTCTCAAATATGGAAAAAGAGATATTTTTAAGCTATTGCATAGCTTCTATCCGCGGGCCTTGAGCGCGGGGACCGAATCCAGAAATTCCGTAACGAAAAAAAACCTCACGCTCCCTACTCCGACGGGCACGGAGGTGTGGCGTTGAAAGCCGTGCATCGTCTAACGTCGTTTCAGTTCGGCAGACTTCGGCACTCGGCAGACTTCGGCACGGTGTTTGTGTGCGTGCGACTAGACGTATGCGTGGACACTAGCTGCTCACTCAATGATAAAAATTCTTGAATAACCTACATGTATTGTAAAATATTTAAAATATTTTAAACAATATTAACTTCTCATTTATTCAATAAGAGAAAAAAAATTGGTTTTCTTATCGGTCACCACGCTCAAAAAGTGTAACTTGATTTCATATCAAAGACTTAACTGCATAAATAAAATAAATAAATAATTATAATTGCATAAGTTGATAAAAAATGCTATGCAATAGCTTTACCGCGGCAGTCACCGAGTGCCACACGTATTTTATTTTTATATAATCAAATGAGATTATGAGGCGTGTACTTTTGGATTTTCCAAACTTTTATTTATTTATTTATTGCAGGAGTTGGATTGGACATGTCGAGTGATTCGTTATTCGTATCCATATCAAACGGCTACGTGTATCGAAGTTCATTATCAAAGAAAAGTTTTTCCGAAACAATTCTTACGCCTGAAAATATTTCATATAAACCTTTAGATTTATCAGTGGATTGGTTAAATCGGCATTTGTACGTACTAGGAGAAGTATATTATGCAAGAGAGGGCCCTAGTTGGTCAAATACTTCGTCGTTATACTCAAGTTGGGAAATAATTCGTTGCGATTTTGATGGAAAAAATCAGATTGTTGCATTGTCAGGATTTAATTCTCAACCTATACATTTCGAAGTGGATGCTTATAACGGGTAAGAAAAGTGTTGCTATTACGTAAATTATTTCTTATATTTATGCGAATCCTTTGTAACTATTTTGACGGTATTTTCTATTACCTATTAAATAAAATTGAATTTTCTGACTGTAATATCGAATATATGACGAAATAACTGCCCGTTATTAAGCTGAGGGTTATCTGTATGCCATTAAAACATGAATAGAAGAGCCGTGGGAGAGCGAACGCGAGTATCCCGGTTTCGATACCCGCCGACACAAATTAAGTTGTCAATTGCAATTTTAAGTGCTGATTTACCACGTGCTCGGTGGTAAAGGAAAACATCGTGAGGAAACCTGCATGTCTGAGTAATAAGAAAAAAAATATTTCGAAGGCATGTGAAGTTCGTCAACATGCATTGGGGCAGCGCGGCGGACACTTGCTTGCACTAAAACCCTCTCAGAAATGAGGGGAGGCCTGAGCCCAGCAGTGGGACGTATATAGGCTGTAACTTTACTTTACTTTTTTAAAACATGTATAACCAATTTTTTATATTTTTGTCCGTCTGTCTGTCTTTCCAAACTAATGTTCGGAATAGCAGAACGGATTGCGATAAAACTTCACCAACAGATAGAGAACAGTACCACACATTATAATTTTAATAGGTTCACCGATTTCTCGGAAACCGTTGAACGTATTATGATTCTTTTTCTATTAAATAAATTAAAAAAATTACATCCCTAAGGGTAACTAAATAAGGTGAAGATTTTAATAAACCTATTTCAACAACGTTCTAGTTTGTTACCTTGAATTTGTGATATTCCTTAGACCGCTTAAAAGAGTAAAATAATAACACTTAATTAATGTAAAACTGTACTTCAAAAAATTAAATGAAAACTATATATATAATAAATAATAAAATAGTTGTAACAGGTGAACGGAATATTTTATTTTCGATTGTTTTTAATTGATTTATTTTAATTTATTTATTTAGTCCAAAATTTTGTTATTTTTTTTAGTAGTACTGAAATTTTATTTTAAATTAGTAGTATTTATTGATAAATCAATTTCATAATATGTTATTATAAAATTTAAATAATTGTAAAATATAAGTGCCATAGGCTTCTATTCTGTTCACCTGTTCATCATCATCATTATCATCATTACAGCCCTCTACAAGTCCACTGCTGAACATAGGCCTCCTCCAAGGTATGCCAAAAAGCACGGTCCTGAGCCACCTGCATCCATCGACTTCCTGCATGTCTTACCAGGTCGTCACTCCATCTAGTGGGAGGTCGCCCTACACTTCTTCTACCGGTACGAGGCTGCTACTATATATTTCAGGTATACCTCAAAACCTGAAAACTAAGTTGTACAACCAGTGCGTGTTGCCAGTGATGACATATGGAACTGAGACGTGGTCCTTCACTGCTGGCCGTATCAGGACGCTCAAAGTCGCCCAGCGAGCTATGGAGAGGGCTATGCTCGGAGTTTCTCTGCGTGATAAACTTAGAAATGAGGATATCCGCAGTAGAACCAGAGTGACCGACATAGCCCAACGGATTAGTAAGCTGAAGTGGCAATGGGCCGGCCACATAGCTCGAAGAACCGACAACCGTTGGGGAAAAAAGGTTCTCGAGTGGCAGCCTCGTTCACCTGTTACAACCTATTTATTTCCAGACGGTAAAAAAACGACTCAGTGCGGGCTATACAATTTTGCAGCTAGAAACCGCTACATTATTAGCCCATTTACGAGCGCTTTAAATTATATCATTATTTAAAAAAAAATAACAATATTTTTATAACTTACAGATATTTATTCTGGGCGCTACGCGGTGTAGAGAGAGGTGGTTTATATAGGTTGGACTTAGCCAATATCTCAAACGGAGTCCGCCATGATGCACCACCAGAACTGATAGTGAGAGACGCACACCTGGGTGCATTTACTGTGGACCATGCTGACTTTAGACTTTTAGTCGCCCATTTGAAAAGAAATACTGTCTTGGCGGTATCTTTGGACGGGTTAGTATGTTGCTATTTTTTTAATTACGAAAGTGCAAATAACTAATTCTAAATCGTTTAAGTGGTACCTAATAGTTTTACGTAGTAGAGTCGCATCGGAGCTGTATTATGTGTGTACCACTAATTGGTTGGCTCAATCGGGGAAGGACCACTCTTTCACAAAATGCCAGCAAAAATAGCAGCATAATGCTGGTGTGTTTCCTGTGGTGAGTGTAGAAATCTCGAGATCTTTTTTACTGGTAATGTGGCATTCCATTTAAATTTTCAGGATTGTTGTCAGCATCTGTATTTAGACTTTTCATTGATGACACATGAATACCTATATCATTATGTTAACTATAAACTTGCGGTCATCCATAATACTTGTATAAAAAAAATCAGAATACCATGAAATACCAAATAAAGACAGCGCTTAAAATCACGAATGTATTAATTAAATGAAAATATACCATAGTATGCTAATTTTTTTTAAATTAAATTACACAAAATACATTCTCATAGCGGGAAGTATAATATGTTTTTTTTTTAAGATAAGACTGTACCAAAATGCGAAATTGGTTTAGTAAAAGGACAGATAATTAATGATATTTCCATATTTACAGACGAGAAGTATCAGACTTCAGAACAAACACCCAAACACCAATGTTTTCTTCCGTTCGATCGATAGCATATGCCAGCGGCCTTTTTTACTGGACTAACGGCAGAGAAATGTTGATTGAGGAATACCACGCCAAAAGCGATAGCTATTTCCACAACGAGTATCCTTTAGCTTATAATACCAAATTAATCGCGACCAGTCATGTTCTTGTGGCTTTGAGGAGTTGTCAGCCAATACCAGTGCCTGTAAATCCACCATTAGGCGTACAAAGTGTAATGGGTATTAATCGAGCGAAAGTATCATGGTCCCCACCGCATCTTTTGGGTCATCAGGGAAGCGGGGCTTGGCAACAATGGACATTTCATCTTCAGTTGACGCATATGGACAATGGCAATACTATTGATATGTAAGTAACGTTCTAAGTGTTGCGTGCACTAGTTCACATCTTTATACATGGTAGAGCCGAGCCGCAGCTATATTATGGTTGTAGCACGAATGGGTCGGCTCGACCGGTAAAGGACCACGCTCTCACAGAATACCAGAGTAATATATATATATTAAATAGCAGCTTAATACTACTGTGTTTTGTATGGTGAGTGTGAAGATCCGGAGACCCTTTTTTACTGGAAATGAGACATTCCATCTTAGTTCTTAGGGGTGACAACGCATCTATGTTTTGATTCTTAATCGAGGATAAATGTACATAGAAATATATAGATATCTCTATGGACCACGGCATCCACTTACCATCAGGTGGACTGTGTGCCCGTTTGTCACCCTTATTCTATAAAAAATATCTTATTTAATGTCCTGTATAATTGCTACAACATAATTTTACAGTTATTAACATTGTACTAGCTTATAGTTGAAAATATACCTCCCCAAAATGTAAAAGATTCCGAACCGAACAATCGCACTAAGCAATCTAATTTAATATAATATGTATTACTTGTGAGATACATTGTGTTTCATGCGATGGCCCAAGTCAATCTATATATTTAAAACATTAAAAGATTTTTAACATTGATATGGTCACTATAAGATGTTGTAAGGTCAGCTAATTACGTAATAACTTAAAACAGAAGGACCCTTAAGTAGACATGGATCTAACAACTTTTTACGGTAGAACTGAGTTGCGAGACTTTTTTTTTACAAGTTATGTTTTTGATGGCATAGGAATATCCACTACTCCGTATCTTCCCGTGGGTGTTACAAGTCCCAACTGAGGGATAGAATCCAGAAGGAGGGCAGCAGTGTCTTCGTAACTGCAATATACGGCAAATATATGTGTGAGGCCCGTGTTCAGCATTGGACTTGTGATAGGCCGTATCGGTAACTTTAAATGGAAAAGATTTACTCTGATCGTCACAATATTATTAAAATTTCTCATATTATTTACGAGTAAATCTGCACTCGTTTATCGGTCTGCATAAATTATAACTCGCATTTTTTTTTATATTTACTCTGCTATCAGTAGGTCATTTGATTTTCTTGCACTTTCGCTAGGTGATTGTAATACACCCATTCTATAACATATCTCGCTAAAAATTTTTATCCGAAAATCAATCACATTTTGATAGATTTTTGTTATTATGGTATGAGAGTTTGTCTACCCTACGTCTACGTTTACGTTTCTTTTCGAAAGTCTACGTTTTATTCTATACATTATTTCACAAAAGTTCTATGACTAATTTTCTATTTCATTTTTAATTACAAACTAATTAAAGATATATATTTTTTATAGAAAAAACATCAACGAATCCATGTACGTGGTTGAAAATTTAAAGCAAGATACGGAATATGTTATTAAAGTGGCAGCGGAAACTGAGTCTGGCTCAGGTAATTATACCAAGCTAGAGAAGAAGAGTCGTAATATAAAATTTAAAAATATAAAAAACAGTATTTCTAACATTTTATACTCACTTTACAAATTCACTACTACTTTAATACATGATATTTTACTTTTTAGGCCCTTGGTCTTCTGAATTCGTAGGAAAGACTTTTGCATCATCACCCACGACCCTACACAGTACTTTACTTTGGTCTGGACCTGATGGTCTCCTACAAACAGATTTAACTGGAGATAATTTGCAAACTTTGATTCACAGGTAAAGTAATTTTGACTTGAATAATATCAAGTATTTTCATGTGATATCAGGTTATCAAATATAAACGACATTTTTATTTTTGAAGGGCTCATATGAAAAACTTTTACATTACCGATATTTCGTGGTATCGTGACAAGCTGTACTTGGTAACAAATGCTTCAACCGTGATGTGGTACAATACAACGTCACATGAAAAAGGCTTGTTGCCTAATATGGACAACGTGGGCAGTCTGGCCGTTGATTGGGTTGGGAAGAAGATTTACTGGTCAAATCCTAAGCAACAATTGGTGCGTGTGAAATTATTTAAACTTAGTACTTTTTCTAATATATAGTAAGTGAGGGTAATGTGGTCATCCGTTTAATATGGTCACTTTCTTATAACTCAAAAACTACAGTCCTTTTTGCATAGATGGCTCCGCGGTACGATAGCTTTTCATTGGTCAATCAAATAATAAAAGGTCAAAAGGGCGCTGTTTTATCGACCATGTTTTATAGATCATTTTGACATTTTACGTTATAGTAAACATTTTAGTCGATTTTAGTATTGTGTAATGTAGTTAATTTTTTTTAAGTTGCTTTTTTGAGGAGTTCTTAATTATTTTCAAAGCTTGTTTGCTATTTTATTCTTAATATATTAGTTACAGTATGCGACTTTGTGTTTTTATCTCTATCCTCCTCCTAGTTTTGGTTTTATAGGGCGGCAAAGATTAAGGTTAACCATATTACGCTCACGTACCTTATTCAGTCTTGTAATCTATATATGCTATATATTTTCAATTTTGTTGAAATAACCTAGAGCTTAATTTGTTTATAACTTGTAAGTTTAAGGAGTATACAAAAAATAGAATTCCATCAAGCAATTAATGCTTGACATTTGTATTTGCTATTATATCTCTATTTCCTTTATCCTCCGCGGTTCACAGAGAACTGATATTTGTTATTTGGACTTAAGTTTTTTTTAACAGATATTTAAAGAAAATTAAAACCTTAACTTTCTAGATTACGCGTGGTAATTTTGAAGGTGGAAACCGCGAGCCCGTGCCAATAGTTACGGTAGCAAAAGAACTAACTATCGATTCATTGGGTGCATATATTTACTGGAACACAGGCCACGCTGTTGAAGCTGCAAGACTCAACGGCGAAAACAAAATTATTTACTACCCTGCCCAATTATTCAGTGGTAAACAAGGTACGTCCCTAAGAAGATTCTATTTTTCTTCTTCATTTTCATCAGTCCGTAAGAATCGAATTCTGGATATGAGGGTCACCCATTGTGGAAAGGATTTGCCTTTATCATCTCGCTTAGCAAGCGGATTGGCGATTGCAGGAATGTCTGGTACAATTCATGTCGTACCGCTGATCTTGTCTCCCGCCGCTAATCTTGGTATTTTACGCCTGGCATAATAGAGATGGTTGTACGGCCATCATTGGAAGCCATAAGAACTTTTTAGGTTTTTGGTCGGTTCTTACGGCACTCACGGAACGTCGTTAAAATTCTGCTTGTACGTGACTGGTATTAAAATATTTTCAAATTAGTTATAATATTTTACCCAATAACGATATGATTTCGTATTTTAAGATAGACAAATGTTTAAATATTAAGTAAAACATTTTTTCTATCTTTCTGCTTGCTTATATTTGGAGGTACTAAATTTATAATAATTCTAGTAATGGGCTTGACGGCGGATTTGGAAAAGAAATGGTTATACTGGTTGGTCAGAAGTTATGATGGTTCTGAATTACATCGAGCGCCAACGGCTGACAAAATATCAACTGGTATTAGCGAGGTGCGTATTGTTGTATATACAAAAAAGTAAATCATTAATAATGTTTTTTTTATTTTTTTTTTTCAATTTTAAAGTTTTACAAAATGTCTTAGTGTTTCTAATTACTATTTGTTAAACTTGGTACCAGGTATCCGGATCGCTTGTAACACGATTAGCTGGAACAGCAACGCTGGGTCCACTCTGCTACTTTAGCGGACGATTGGTTTGGGTTCAAGACGCATCCCGAGCGGTTGTTTCTGACTTAGCAGGCAAATATACAGCCGAATTGGTGCCAAGAGTACACGTTATTGCTGTAAGAGATCCTTCGCTACATGCTGATAGCGGTACGTAATTAATACATTTATTATTTTTTAATGTAATAAGTATACAAAAAATAGCCCGATAGTATAAAAGATTGAAGAATATGATCCAGGAATTTCATTCTTTTCTAAAAATTGAATAAGGTTGACAAACGAGCATACCTGACGGTAGGCCGCAGAGCCCATAGACATCTACATTTATTCTTAATTAACAATCAAAATGCAAATGCGTTGTCACCCCTGAGGACTATGATGGAATGCCTCGTTTCCAGTAAAAAGAGTCTCCGGTTCGCTACACTCACCATGCGAAACACATCCGCATTGTGCTGCTCTTTTACGCTGGTGTTCTGTAAGTCGAGCCGATCCATTCGTGCTACAACCATTATATAGCTGCAGCGTGGCTCTACCACGTATATTACACGTAGGTATATTATATATACATTCTGATCATTGTAGCTTAAAAAGATCTATAATTACATTACATTATACAATTGGAATGAAATTGCTGACAATTGTGTTTATAATTTTGTCGATAGAATCACTCATAGCAATCCCGGAGACTATCAACGCTTCGTCAATATCAGTGGTGGGTACCTGGGAACGGTTCAATGTAACCTGGGCGCCAGCACAGCGTGTTAATGTCAAGAATGGACGCGTCTTCTACGATGTCAGTCTTCAATTCGAAGGTCAATTCAAAATTGAGGTAAGTGTACCTGGCATCGGAATAATCCTGTTTGAGTGGAACCTAACAGTCTCAATCCGAGATTCGTCATTTTTCTAGTCCAAAATACAGACGCCACTGCCGATTGCGTATGTTTAATTAGCTAAACTTGGGAGAAGCTCATATCCAGTAATTAACGAAAAGGGAGTATAGCTATCTCTGTTATGTGTATACATTTCCGCAGTTCACACGCGGTAGAAGCGACACCTAAACATCGAGAGAATGAGACGAATGCAGTGTATGGGGGTAGGATAATTGTAGGGTTCATTTATTATAGTAAGTATTGAATATATATACATATATTACATTAACTATCATACAGATTCCAGTCCAACACTGTATAATGTATTCTATCTCATTTTCTCGCAAGCTAAATCCTATAGATGTTTTTGTTTGTCTCTTTTTAGTGTCGCTTATTCAATTCATCGATTTTCAAATCACAATGACTTTAAATGAGTTATCACTTCAAAAATCGATGAACTGTTTAATTTCGTAATGAAACAGTTGCGTTTGACTGACACACACAACAGAGGACAGTGGAGGTGCCGTGGGTGGAGGTGGGAGAGCGGTCGCCTGCGCCTGCGCCGTACAGCAGCATGGAGGTGACGGTGCGCGCGCACACGCACTGGGGCGGCGGCGCGGCGGCGCGCTCGCACACGCACTCGCCGCCCGCCGCGCCCGGCGCACCGCGTGCGCCCGCGCTCTACGTGCAGCCCGCACACAGGTAACACACCACCTCACTCCTACCTCCTCTTTAACATCCTTTTTTATATAGGATAGGATGACAAACGAGCACACAGTCCACCTGATGGTAAGTGGTTGCTGTGGCCCATAGATATCTACATCTGTCCTCGATTAAGAATCAAAATGCAGATGCGTTGTCATCCGTGAGGACTTAGGTGGAATGCATCGTTTCCAGTAAAAAGGGTCTCCGGTTCTCTACACTCACCATACGAAACACAGCAGCATTAAGCTACTATTTTACGCTGATATTCTGTGAGATCGTGGTCCTTCCCCGGTCGAGCCGACCCATTCGTTCTACAACTATACCACTAATATAACTGTGGCATGGCTCTACCACGTACAAAATCCTTTAAAAGATCCTTTAACATCCTTTGAAAGAATACGTTCTTATTCGTTTAGTCGCCACTCGCTAAAGCACTTTTTCTTGTGACTTTTAAATAGGTACCGTTTTAGTAAATGCTTTATTAAGTTTGTTAGAGACTGCACGAAATTGTCAGAATCTGATATATTACTTGCCTTTATTTATTACACATTCACGAATATATGAAAAATATTCTCTTAGAAATACAAACTATTTAATATCTTGTTTCATGTACCAAATCAATTAAAATCAATATACTGTATCCATTTCATATTAATTTCACCTTCGCATTTCTTCTTTTCGCCCTTAGCCAAAATGGCTTCCCATTTGTCAATGAAGACATGTCTGCATACTATCCACAGTTTCCTCCATTTTATTTGATAATAATCGATGATTGATGGATAATAATAAATATCACTATTCGGAGTACCTGTAAGGTAATTTTCAGTTTCTGCGTAATACCCATGACGCTTCGCTCATCGGTGACACTGATTCTTTTTATTCCACTTCACCGTTCTGGTTTCACTTCTTCTTTCGCTGTCCAAACTGCGCGCCTCTGAAATGAGGTGTTTAAAAAGTTAAGACAAATGACTATCAAATATGTATACTTTTAAGCCAAAAATTCGGACTCATTTCTTAGAATTAATTCAGAATCGCTGATTTGTCATCTTCATCACCATCATCAGTGTTGTCGTTTTTATTCTTGTTTTGTTGTAAAATTTATCATACTATATAATTTTTTCTGTAACCGCCTTTTAGCATCAAGTCCGTCTTTTGTTCCTATATGTTGAGTAAAGTTTAATAAAAAATAAATAAATTAATCAATAAAATCGTGTATGTTTTTACAACACAGTGGTGGTCCACTCACTGCAATATTCCGATGGAAACCGCCTTCTCGAGCCAATGGTATTATCCGCGGGTATGAAGCACAATGTTGGTCCCTGTCTATATCTTCTTTCACTACGGACTCGGCTGTCAAAACCTCGGCCTGTCCAGATGCGTTGTTGTCTCCATTACATACGCAACTTATGCTGAGGGACTTGATGCCTGACTCTACTTACTACTTTCGGGTAAGCTTTTAACCTAATTAAATTGTGTGATTGTTTAGCACTTTTACAAGTAAATGATTACTGTTACCGTTACATATATATATTAATACGTAAGTAATATTAATTACACTATTAAGTAATAAAACTAACGTTATGGATTTTATGGCGTTTACTTTTAAGGACTGATATCCAAAGTCCAAGTTGAGTTTTATTCGGATCAACGTAAACACAGCGGAAGTAAACCTAAATAAAAAGCTGAATATATGGAATAAGTAAATAAGATTAAATGTGGTTAAATCCGTAAAAATGTTTTATTAAAACAATTGTGACAGTGCCTCCTTTTGCACAATAAAAGAAATCAAATAACATTAATGAATGCATTTTCTCTTCCAAGGTCAGAGCTTATACGGATGCCGGGTTCGGACAATATTCAGAGGTAGTTTCATCACCATCCGATGAAATAAACCCGGTACCAAAAGTAATGCTATCTTCTCAAGAGTCAATAAGAATTTTCGATTTAGACTCCGGCGAAAGTGAAATTATACCAAAAAGCACTGGCAAGCCTGTGGATTTCGTGGTGTCCACAGAGGAAAATGTTGTGTACTGGGTGAATAATTTAGAGGAAATATTCTCATCTAGAATTAATGGCAGCGGTCACTACAAGGTAAAAATTATTTTTATAATAAATAGTCTTTTTGCTTTAAATATATAAGATAATATATAGACAGTGGCGGATTATCCCTAAGGCAAACAAGACTAGTTTATTTTCAAAATTAGTAGATATGAATTATAATACATATATAGCTGCTAGAGAAACGCCGATGAGGTGCTAGATTACCGACATATAATCCGCCTCTTTGTATAGGTATATTTTACATAAAGTGGATAGACTTAGCAAATTTTGTTATAACTATGTATTAAAAAAGCTTGTATTTTGGTACTTGTTATGTACTCTCACACACATACTCAACTTCTTCACGAAAGAAGCAACAATAATAACGTAAGAAATAGAACTATTTTTTAAATTAAACTTTATTTTACTTTTAATCAAACAGAGTCACATCCAAACTTATTTTTATACATATAAACACTCACGCCTGTCACCCAGAGGGGTAGGCAGAGATTACGGACTTCCATTTGGCACGATCCTGACATACCTCTTTCGCCTCCTTTACATCCATATATCTACGCATACATGCTCGTCGGTTAAGGGTACTTCTAACGTGGCCCATTTTCAAAATATCGCCAATTTGGTCGACAAACTTTTTTCTAGGGCGTCCCTTCCCGACTCGGCCGTTCACATCTGCCATATAAATTTGCTTTGTCACTCTTTCATCATTCATTCTTTCTACGTGACCAAACCACCGAAGCATTCCTTTCTTAATCCTGGTCACAACATCATCTTGCATACCACATTTATCTCTTATCACGCAATTTCTCACCCTGTTATTCAGATTAAACCCTAGCATATTTCTTAAAGAACGCATTTCTACAGCATTTATTCTACTTTCGTGCTTCTTCTGCCACACCCAGCTTTCACTACCATACATTAACGTAGGGACTAACACAGCATTATGAATTACCATACGTGCCTGTTTTGACACATTCTGGTTCTTCATAATAGAGTGTAGTGCCCCATTCACTCTATTCCCTGCATTTACTCGTCGTTCTATATCCCTATCATATCTACCATCCCTGCTAAATACACATCCCAAATACACAAACTCATCCACTTGCTCAATTAACTCTCCTTCTATTCTTATTTCACATACCGTTTTGCTTTCTTCTCTTTCAAAAACCATCACTTTCGTCTTACTTGCGTTCACTTTCATTCCCCTTTCTTTTAATTCCCAGTTCATTAATGTAACCATCATTTGCAACTCAGCCGCTGATGACGCAAATATGACTTGATCATCGGCATACAAAAGGCATTTGACGGTTAACTCGCCCATTCTTAATCCACATTCTTCATCTTTCAAAGTTTGCAAACACCGGTCCATAAATAGGTTGAACAGCCAAGGGGAAGCTACACAGCCCTGTCTGACACCTTTTTGGATGCCAAACCAGTCCGAGTAGACCCCATTGATCCTGACACAAGCACTAGAGTCCCTATAAAGAGACCCTAATGCCTGTATCAAACCAGCGCTCAACCCATATGAGTTCAGTGTTTGCCATAACACATTCCTGTCCACTCTGTCATAAGCCTTTTCCAAGTCCATGAACGCACAAAAAACTTTCTGGTTTTTGGCCAAAAACTTCTCCGCAATCATGCGCATGGAAAAGACTTGATCTGTGCACCCCATTCCCTTTCTAAAACCCGCTTGCACATCCCAAATTTTTCCATCAGTTTCTTTCATAACTCTTTCAATTAACACCTTAGCATACAGTTTACCCACAATACTAAGCAAGCTGATACCGCGGTAGTTTTTGCAGTCCTGCTGTGACCCTTTTCCTTTATATATTGGTACTATAACTGCTTTACACCAGTCACCCGGTACCCGTTTTAATTCCCAACATAAATTAAACAAGGTGTACAGCAGGCCTGCCACCACTCCCTCTCCAGCCCTTAGCATCTCGAGTGATACTCTATCATATCCAGCTGCCTTACCTGCTTTCATGCTTTTCATTGCTTTCATTATTTCATCTACACTTATCTCCATACCCCTTTCCACTTCTTTCGGAATTTCTAGTTCATTTAATTCATACGACTCTTCACTCATAAACACGCTTTCAAAGTATTCCTTCCATCTGTTTAAATTCGAAACTTCATCATTCAGAATACATCCATTCTCGTCTCTTATAGCATTTATTGTAGGCTGTTTTGTATTTCCCCTGGCAGTTCTTACGAGTTTCCAGAACATTTTTATGTTAACCTGGAAATTATCAGATATCCTTCTATCATTCTTATCGATTCTTTCTTTCTTTTTCCTTTCAACAACTTATTTTACTCTTTTATTTAGACGTCTAAATTCTGCCTTTTTTCTTTCGATCTCATCATTCATACCAGAAGAATTACCAGCTTTGGTTGCTAGTAAATCTAACCATGCTTTCTTCTTTGATTCAACTTCCACCCGTACCTCATCATCCTACCACAACGTATTACTTTTCCTTTCATTTGTTCTTTTACTTACACCACATACTTCGGTGGTGGTATCCACCAAACCTTTCTTAATATTATCCCACACAGTCTTCAAGTCTAAATCATTCATACACAACTCATTCAAACATCTAATATTTTCTCTTAGTCTACATTTATACTTCTCTTTCACATCTTCATCTTGTAACTTCTCTATTCTTATACGCTGTAACGCAGTGGTAGACACAGATGTCCGATGCCGCCAACGCTTGAAAAGACCATTAATTCGACATAAGACCAAGTAATGATCCGTCCCTACGTTGGACCCCCGGTAAACCCTTGTATCTACGACTGCGCTCCTCATTCTTTCATCCACAATTACGAAATCTATCATGCTTCTATCATCACCTCTTTCCCATGTATACATGTGAATCTTCTTATGACGAAAAAAAGTATTCGTCACAAAAAGATTCTTTTTCCGCACATACGGTGAGGAGGTCTTCACCATTCTCATTTATACTTTCATCACCAAACGTTCCCAATATCCTTTCATAACCAGACCTCTTCACCCCAACCCTTCCATTAAAGTCTCCTAACATAATAATATTTTCATTTTCCTTACATTTTGTCAACACCATCCTTACCATGTCCCAAAACTGCTCTCGAATGTAAGCGGGCTTAGACATGTCTGGGGCGTACACCCCTAGCAGGAACAGCTTCTTTAAGCCCACTTTCATTCGTATCCATAGCAGTCTCGGGCTTACACATTCATACTCTTTCACACATTGACCCATTCTTTCTGAAAGGATGAAACCGACTCCCTGGCACGCCCGTTCGGTCTCGTCTACACCAGACCAATACGCGGTATACGTGCCATGTGCAGTGGCATCCTTTCCCTTTCGTTTCGTCTCATTCACACATAACACATCTATTCCTCTGTCATTCATCATTTCGCATACTTCATCCATCTTATCATTCATTCCTCCACATACATTCAGCGTAGCCAGACGGGTTTCCGCAATCCACTTTTCGCCCCTCCGGGAGACAGAACGTGACGGGTGGCGAACCTCGTCGCCGGTTTTTCTCCCGGAGATTCTTCGCACCCCTGCCCCATTTAAGGGGCGCCGGGAACTCGGGGCCATTTCTTTTATTTCCTGAGTCATTCGAACAAGGGGTGGTGGTAGATTTTACGCCGCTACCATACGGCGAGGAGCCGAGTCTATTTTTTCGGCTTTGTCGCTCGTTTAGCACCACCCGGGGGGACACGTGTAGGGTGGGCCTAAGGTTAGGTGGTCGGAGCCTACGGACGCGAGCGACTCATCCCCCTATGCTATATGCCTGAATAATATAATATGCCTGAATGGATCAAAATATTTATTCGTTTCAGTTAACGTCTATAAATGGTTCAGCTACAAGCATATGTGTGGACTGGGTAGGTCGTTCAGTGTACTGGACCCAACATGATGTCACGGCTACCGAATCTTACGTAACTTATCGGGCAGATTTGGGAATACCTAACACAAGACCCAAAATCTCACGAGTCTTTTCAAGAAAACAACCCATTTATAGCCTACAAATTGCTCCTTTGCACGGGTAAGTGTGAATTCAACTAGATTTTGTTACATTAGTAGTATTTTTTTATAGGATAAGGGTGACAAACGAGCACACGGTCCACCTGATGGTAAGTGGATGCTGTGGCCCATAGACATCAACATTTAACCTCGATTAAGAATCAAAATGCAGATACGTTGTCACCCTCGAGATCCAAGATGGAATGCCTCGATTCCAGTAAAACGGGTCTCCGGTTCTCTACACTCATCATACGAAACACGTGGTCTTTCCCCGAGGCATTCCATCTTTGTCCTCACAGTTGACAACGCATCTACATTTGGATTCGTAATCGACGATAGGTGTAGATGTCTATGGGCCACAGCAACAACTTACCATCGGGTGGACTCTGTGCTCGATTTTCACCGTTATAAAATAAAATTTACAAGTCTACATTTGAATTTTTTTAAAGACTTATATTTATGATCATACTATTGCAGTGTTTTATAAACAATCAAAAACCAATTAAATTATATTTAAAGCGAAGCCCCCCCACCCAAAAACAATTTTGGGGAGAAACCAAAGAAAAAAACAAAAACAATGTATGAATTAATTAAATGTGTGGTATTCTGATTTTTTTATATTTTAAGCAAATTTTAAGATCTCGCGCTCTCTTAGCCGGTAATGCTAGCACTAATGCTACAAGAATACTTTCTTTTAAATCGTATCTAAGCTGTTGGTTGAGCATAGATCTTGACACAATGCAGTGTGTCAGCCAAGTTTGGAAAAGAAAAAGGTGACCCACCCGCAGTGTATATATCTGCACGAATCATTTTAAGCTACGTTTGACCCCACCCCTTAAACAAACAAAAACATTAGACCTACACACATAACCTGACCTTTAAGTCAAATAAAGCCTATTTGATATCTGTAATTCCAAAGATAAATAAACCGATTGTGTGAATGTCTAACGCCACATATGAATCGGCCATCGACATATTGAATCGATAATCCGAAATTTTTGTATGAAAAGTTTTGGTACTGATCCAAACATTTGGGCTGAGATCCAAATAATTTACATGACAATCGAGATACATTTATCATTAAATTACAAGTGCACAGTTGGATATGACTTTAAAATTTGTTAATTAAAAGTAAAATTACAGCTTATAAACATTGAACTGTACGCAAACAGTACGAATTGTAACTTTAAAATTTTCTTTTACTAGGTATATCATGTTAAAGAAATTGTAACATTACTTTTACAATGTTATTTTCTGGTTTATCTGTATTGAAAGGCACTATCGGGCGGGTCTCTTTTTATTTTTATAAGCTTATTAACACGGATTAAAATTAATTTTTGTACATGCAAGTTTCCGTATATGGTTTTTATGCCAGATATAAATTTTCATACTTAATATCAAAACAACAATCATATTGCACTATGTATCGTACCTTTGACGCTGTGATAATTATGGAAGTACCATATTTAGAATAATTGAACGTTTACTAAACTATAATTTAAAATTTATCTTTATTAGGTCACTATTTTGGTATGAAGAAAGTAACCATCCAGGCTTAGGCACACTAATGACGTCAAAGGTGAATGGCTCGAACGTACGTTCCTTTTTTTCTAACCACGAAGAAGATCCCGACTTACGCAACAATTGCAATTGCCCTGAAAATCCTCAAGTCGCCAGAACATTCGCTCTAGATATGACAAAAGATGATATCGAATTTTATTGGGTCGATCCTTGGGTGCACCAAATCGTAGCGACAGATATAAGAGCATGCAAATGTAGGATAGTAGTGGATGCAGGAAAGAAAAAATATGGCTTTACTCCCATGGCTATCACTATAGACAGTAAATACGTTTATTGGTTTAATTCTACAGAAAAATCAATTTATTATACAAACAAACGTAGAAAAAGAGATATTGAACATGTGAAGGCTTCGTATGGCTATAAAATAATGACTTTAGATCCGGCAAATCAACCATATCCGCCAAGGCAATGCTTATTTCTGAAAGCGGAGAACCTGCTTCCAAAAGTTCTTTCAAACTCTGCGAATAGTATAACTCTACAGATGCCCAAAGTTGGTAAACCTACCTATTGCAATGATATCGAATATGAAATGTCGGCAACTGAGTACACGGTGTACTATCGTTTGCAAACATCAAATGATTCGACGGCCTGTGACAAGGACACTTGTCCGTATATAACAACCACGAATACTGAGTTAGTGCTCAATGAATTAAGCCCATTTACAAATTACACTGTGATGTTGGAAGCGACCAATTACTATGCAAAACTACATGAGGTTAAACCTATTACTGGTACCTCCTTAATCCTTCAAACGGCCGCTGAAGGTAGGTTTTCGTATAGAACTTAAATGCAGTTAATTATTTATCTTTATAAAAGTATTACAAGTACTTCCATTAATAAGTTTATCTTCATATTTCGTGAATTGTAATTTTAGCGTAGATTGAATTATTTTACAAAATTTAATCATACTATATAAACTTTAATAATTAAACTTCTTATTTATTTCATATAGCACCAACGGCACCTAGAGACGTCGTCGGCATAGTTCTAAGTCCAGTGCTAGCGCGTGTGGAATGGACTCCAGACCCTGGCTTGTGGTACGAACTTCACTGGCGAACGGATGATTCATCTTCATTACCGCATAAATTGAAAGGTAATATATATTATAAATTGAAATATAGAACCGAACCTTGTTGAGACACTTAACCTACCCGTTACCCTGATACACTCGGTAGGGGCCGTAAGAAGTGAATAAAGGTAGGTAATGCTCACAATATCGTGTGAAGTATTATAGACGGTAGTTACCTTTACCTATTCACACAAGGTGAAAAATATACAAATATATTACAAGCTGATGAAAAAAAAAGAACAAATAATATGTACGCCTAACATACGCCTATTTCTATAAATGTCTAAAGGTAACCATCAAGCTTATACAGCTTGGTTTTACTACACAATTTTCAAAAACCAGACTTTCCACTATCTTCGGAGATCATAAATTACTTTCCAACCCATTGAGTAATGTAGTTCGATGTTCCAACCTCATGTTTCAGGTTATAGGTTATAAAGAATAATTTCTCTATCTCCTCATCAGCTTGTGGACTGTTCACTATTGGATATCTGTCTCTCATATAGTAGGGAGGTTAACTCATAATCTCCGTCCTTCGCAAGCGGATTGGCATTTTTAGTTCCATAATTATCGAACTTTGGTACTGCTTCCTATCGCTAATATGTCTATTTACATCTGGCGTAGCACGTATATAGGATGGGTATACTACTTTTATGGTACGTTATTAATTAAATAAAATTAAAATTCTGATGGCCGTTTCTTACAATAGCAAATCAACGCGATTATATGGGTTTTTACAAATATTTTTATTCATTTATCATTTCTCTAAAATACTATAATTTCATCCTACGCAAAGACTAATATGAAAAATATTCGACCGGCAATTCAGAACAAAAAGAGTGTCCGCGTGTGACCGCGCCTATGCCTACTGTATATAGGCAACGCCACGAGTCATGGAAGTGCGCAGAAGCGAAAATTAGGTGTCAGCACGGTGAAGTGTGAGGTACGGGGAAGCGAAACCATAGCAACGGGCGACGCGCTACCTCCCAAGTAGTTTCTCCCTGCGTCCCGTCGCCCGCGCACCTTCTTGTGTCGTCTTGTGTGCTATCGATATCGAAAGTGTTAGCGACTACCTGTTATAAAATTTTAAATTTTTGCGATTATTTTTGTACTTTTAAAAATATTGTTCTATAATATTTTCAAATAGTGTGCAAATATTTATTACTTTATAAATAATTTTGGGACTATTTAAAAATGCGTAATTCTTAGTATATTGTATAAAGTTGTAAATATTTTGTTATTTTCTACGAGATGATTTTTTTTTTGCAAATTATTGCATGTAAAATATCTTTATAATCGAAGGCTATCGCATAGTTTAGTTTAAACAGCAATTACAAATACAAAAATACAAATACAAAATATTTTATTTCTTTAAGTGTACATAAAATGCAGAATATTATTTAGAAGCAGTTAAAACCTAACGATGATATATAAATGTATCGTTCAGTTTTCGTGGAGACTTTGATATATAGTTATAATGTTGACCTTTGACTTTTTACATATTAAAATGCCATAATAAAATTTTCATTTTTCTGCTTGATTGTACATACGCAGTGGACTCTATTTAATTTCTTCTTTTGTGGCGCGACCTATACCTGGCTGTAACGTGAGTCCAATATTGGCAGAGCACAACACGTTCGAGGTGTCGGAGGGGCGAAGCGCGAACATGAGCCGGCTGAACCCCGGCACCACGTACGTGGTGTGGGTGCGAGCGCGCTCGCCGCACAGCGCGGTGGCGGCCGACTCCACGCCGCTGCGCCTGCGCACGTTCCCGCCGCCCGCGCCGCTCGCGCTGCGCCACGCCGCCGCCTACCAGCTGCGCGTGCTCTGGCCGCCGCCCACCGCCTACCAGCTGCAGCAGTCAGTCTCCATTGTTCTTACTATAACCATGTGCCACGTTCCCGCCGCCCGCGCCGCTCGCGCTGCGCCGCGCCGCCGCCTACCAGCTGCGCGTGCTCTGGCCGCCGCCCACCGCCTACCAGCTGCAGCAGTCAGTCTCCATTGTTCTTACTATAACCATGTGCCACGTTCCCGCCGCCCGCGCCGCTCGCGCTGCGCCGCGCCGCCGCCTACCAGCTGCGCGTGCTCTGGCCGCCGCCCACCGCCTACCAGCTGCAGCAGTCAGTCTCCATTGTTCTTAACTATAACCATGTGCCACGTTTCCGCCGCCCGCGCCGCTCGCGCTGCGCCGCGCCGCCGCCTACCAGCTGCGCGTGCTCTGGCCACCGCCCACCGCTTACCAGCTGCAGCAGTCAGTCTCCATTGTTCTTAACTATAACATGTAGCCACCGTGCCCACAAACAATTTAGGTCGATCGACAAGTTCAACTTCAGCAGGAAGCTTTCGGAGATTACTACACATCTACAAGATACGATTACTACGATCTACTACGATTACTGGATTAAAAGTAAAGTAAAGTTACAGCCTATATACGTCTCACTGCTGGGCACAGGCCTCCCCCCATTTCTGAGAGGTTTTTAGGGCAAAGAAGTGTCCGCCGCGCTGCCCCAATGCGTGTTGGCGAACTTCACATGTCTTCGAAATATTTTTTTTTCTTATTCCTCAGATATGCAGGTTTCCTCACGATGTTTTCCTTCACCGCCGAGCACGTGGTAAATCAGCACTTAAAATTGCAATTAACAATTTCATTGGCGCCAGCGGGGTCGAACCCGGGTTACTCGCGTTCTGTTATATTTACAGCGAGCGTTAACCATCTGAGATACCACGGCTTTATTGCATTACATACATCAAAACTTGGAAACGAAATTGTGCAACCGGCAATAACATATATGGATCTTAGAGGTGGTTCTAGTATATATTCAGTAATCTATGACATGGTCCTTCAATGTTAGCCGTATGGGGAAATTCAACGTTGCTCGGCGTGCTATAGAGAGCTTTGAGAGTTTCTCTTCGTGATCGAATTCGAAATCAAAATACCATAGATAATATACTATATAAGGCAATACCAACAATAAAACTTCCATCCACAAAGAAAATTAAAAAATAAAATATAAACGAAAGGTCGTTTAGGTAGAGACCTAAGGTTGCTACCAATTCTTAACTGTAGAATGTACTTAGGTAAATCTCTAATTATTCGAATCTCTAATTATACGAACTCTCTCTAATTATTCGGTAATTTTTTGACCTTTATATGAACTTATATACTCAAATAATTGCTTAACAATCTTATATTTAACGCTGTGCGTTTCATAGCATTACTAGGATAAAAAATATGTGCTGAGCTAAAGTCTTTTTTAATAAATTCTATTTAATTTTTTTAACAAACTGCTTTGTCATTTGTCGAGTTTGAATCACGGAATCTCATTACAGATATAAAGTAGAATACGCGGAATCGTCGATGTCGAAAGATTTGTGGAAGATGTGTGTGCAGAGTGAGCGCGACGAGTGGACCGCAAGTGGTTTAAGACCGCGGACTCGCTATCGCTTCCGCCTGCGCCTGCAGTACGTCGCACACGCGCCTCCGTATCACTGGCCACATGATGACCGCTTTACTTTCGAAACTCTTGGTAAATATTATATTTTGATTTTCAATGTATTGAATACTAACGAACCGCTACCGCTTCGCACGAGTGATATCTGGATCTCGACAACAGCGCCACCTATCGGGTTTTAATGTGAACCATTAAAACCCGACATCAGACACACACAAAAAAATTCATCAAAATAGGTCGAGTTGTTTTTACGCCAGACACGCCAGACCTTATACAGTAGAACGTGGTAGAGCCACCTGTCAAGTATAGTGATTAGTTAAGACAAAGCATCTCGCCTTTGAATGACAGAGCCCATAGACAATGTTATTTTGTATGTACCGTTAAGATTTTTTATCATCCGAATGATGATATATTTATAAACTACACTATAGTACGTTTCTAGGGCAGGTGGAAAAAAGTACATTGACCTCAAGTATTATGTTAGCATCGAAACAAAACGACAGTTATTGCTTCCATACATTTCTTTATAGATTACTTATCGTTATGCGCTAAGCGTGTCTCATGGTACGAGGTAGGGTGAGGGAAGCGGTCATTCAATAAACCTGTTTCGACGCGATTTGCGATAGGACACTAGGTCTCACGCCGTGCGTATTTGAGAAAGCGAATGGAGCAGAACTAATTCTTCATTCTGCTTTGGGGTGCGCTTGCGTGTAGATAGTTTGAAATTTAAAATTTTCGGTTATAAGTAGTAGTTGTTTTAATTTTTATTAAATATGTTTTGTTAGTTGTATTTTTACGTTTTGTATTAAAGTCTTTGTTATTGTTTTGTTACGTTTTGCATATTATCACTAGTATGAAATCGGGTCCATCGACATGAAAATATCATAAAGACTTTAACGTCACCCCGAAAGAAGCGGAAAGTATCACATATTTTGTAAACCGAATAAATAATGATTGTAAACATCTATAAATATGTAAAAGAAACGTGGTCTAGTGACGTATATTCATCCAAAATGGATATGAAAAAGAAGACTGCCGATATTTTAGGCTATAGTCAATGTGACGGACTCTTCTACGTCTTCATCATCATAAAATGATACAGATGAATAGTCTGTCAAGTGCCTCTGACAATCTATTATGAGAAGTTTTATGCATGCTTCAAGGTTGGCTGCTTAAGAATGCTTAGCATTAAAAGTTCGTCTTTTTACCTGACTGCCAAGAAGTGGTTATGTTTTATACAACTACCTACCTACCTACTTATTAAAGTACTTACTCTATTACGATAACTGATGATTTATAAATAATAGACTTAAATTAATATTAATTTGCTTTTCAATTCATTTAGGTACAGGATAATCTTCTTTCTTTATTATATAATATTAGACATAGGACCTGTAAAGAACTTCGCGCTCGGCACCCTTATCTTTCACTCTGATGATGTATGTAATGATAAAAGGATAAAAAAGTGAACCTAAACAAAAAAGATTGCCTACCCCGACAAAAAACGTCAAAGGTCAATGATCAGGTCAATGTACTTTTTTCCGCCTGCCTTAGAATAGCACATGCAATTATTGTACTATTCTTTTTGTGACAATTATTGGTATACTAAAATTGCATAAAGCATAAATTTTGAAAATGACGTTTATTTGTGGTAATAATGTTCAATAGGAGACGTCCCAGGACCACCTGGTCCATTACGGATAGAAGCGGTCGGGGAGAAAGTACTTCGTGTCTGGTGGTCGGAACCTGACCCCAGAGGATCACCAGTTACTGCTTACCGCGTTTGGGGACGACCACAACATCGGTAAATAAAAATATCAGACGCCTCCATATTAAATTGATAAATCATTAAAGCCCCTTATTAGATTTAAACATATTCAGTTTTGAGGAACGTATTTTGTGGCCTAATATCTCTATAATAATTTATACTTACCTACAAATTTTTTGTCAAAGCTTCCGCAAAAATTATTTCCGTTGAAATAAACGTAATCCTAGAACACAACAACGTGATTAATAAATGTTTTTGTTCAGTGATACAAGCGCCGACGAAAGTAATGTGAAAAATCTCAGCGAATTACTGCCTGCTAATTTGCCGAGCGACATCGATGATGAAATGAAAATGCGCATTTTACGGGAAGGTCTGGAGTTGCTTCATAATGGAACTGGTGGGTTTTAATCATAACTTTTGCATAGTATATGACTCATTTTTACGTTAATTTTAAAAGATTCCGTTACGTTAAATTGTATAGAAAAAGTTATGTAAATTAAAGTCTGCACTAGATTAAAATTTTATTTAATCACTCACTACATCTAGCTAGCTGACGTCGTCGTTGTTTATACTAATTAAAACTTGATTTTCTGTAATGCATTCAAAATTAATAGTCGTACAAAACTATTTCCTTAGTTTTCTCCATCACTTTGGCCGAATCACCCCCTTGTGTAGTAGATGTATTTTCTACAAGTCCTCCTCTGGCGGACCCCACACGTCAAGTTATGAGGCGCCCACATTTTCCCACGGGCAGGGCCTGATTTACCCACAGGCAAACCAATCTGGAGCCGAGGGTGCCTGGTTCGAGTGAAGCTAAGATTGCATTTTGAAGGACCACTTATATACAGAATAAAATTTCGTATAATATTCTCAATAAATAATAGTAAGTGCTGCAAGTATATATAGCTTTTTCTTTATTTTTCTATCAAACATTGTAAAACAAAATTATTTGGTATCTTTCGTCTATCGTTGACTGACTGGACGTGATATAAAACTTTTACTGTTCAAACTCTCTTCTCTACCTCTTTTATTAAGGTATTTAACCAAAGTTGTGCAAGAGAACTTCTGTCAGCCATTTTTTTTTATATATATATAGAATAGGCTGATAAACGAGCACACAGTCCACCTGATGGTAAGTGGTTGCTGTGGCCCATAGACATCTACATCTATCTTCCGTTACAAATCAAAATGCAGATGCGTTGTCACCCGTGAGGACTGAGATGGAATGCCTCATTTCCAGTAAAAAGGGTCTCCGGTTCTCTACACTCACCATACGAAATACAGCAGCATTAAGCTACTACATATTTCACGCTGGTATTCTGTGAGAGCGTGGTCCTTCCCCGGTCGAGCCGACCCATTTGTGCTACAACTATACTACTAATATAACTGCAGCATGGCTCTACCACGTAGAAAATCCATCTGTTCCATCTTTGCACAGAGAGATCAACTTAATGGCCCATGCTGAAGAAAGTCTAGCTTTTAGGTTCTTTTTGAGTCTAACTCGACTATTTGACGCGGGGTACCTACATACCGCCGACTATCCCACGGAGTGATTGCTCTATGCTGGATTTACACAGCGTTCAGTACTCTCCCTAGACGTCAACAAATCGAGCGGGCATGACGGACACCCTCCTATTGTGCTGTAGACGGGTACTCTGGAGCGCGGTTTTTAACTCGTCTTTTTCGGTACTGCAACTCCCCAGGGGTAATTATTGACGACTCCGTGGCGCAGTGGCTTAGCAATGGGCGGCTGCGATGGGGGTCGCGGGTTCGAATCCCGCACGGAACAAGTATTTGTATGGCCTAGAAATAATTGTACCGGGTCTGGATGTTTGTCCTTGTGCAATTAATGTTTGTAAACTGCCCCCACGATACAGGAGAAAATCCTAGTGTGGGGGTAATGTTTAAAAAAAAAATAAAATACAAAAAAAAATTATTAACTTATAAAAAGACAGCTTTAATGAAAAAGGCGACCGCATAGACCCGCCCAACTACAGGTTTGTCACCGTCACCTCCTTGTTTTCCAAAATAGTGGAGCTGTCAGCTGATAAAATACCTTGAAAACCAGTAGCTGATTAGTGGCCGCTAGTACGGTAGTTTTGTGAAATTGCAGAGACGTACTGGCTGATTAGCGCGGGCGAGGTGTCGCAAGGGTACGTGGCGCGCGTGCAGGCGCGCAACGAGTACGGGTGGGGCGCGCTGTCGGCGGGCGCCACGCTGTCGGGCGCCGAGCTGGCGCGCGCGCACCCCGCCGCGCTGCTCGCCGCCGCACTCGCCGCACTCGCCGCGCTCGCCGCCCTCGCGCTCGCCGCACTCCTCTACAGTTAGTATCAACACGCACACTTTGAAACTCCACGCAACATGATCATGAGGTCCTGGGTTTGTATCCCGGGTCGGGCCAAAAAAATTAATTATTGAGTTTTTCCTTCAAGAAATTCTCAGTAGTTGCTCGGAGTCAGGAATTTGGCGGTGTCTCACCCCCATGCCTCGGAAAGCACGTAAAGCCGTTGGTCCTGCGCCTGATCTCTCTCTGGTCGTGTCGGTTTACGGTCCCATCGGATTATGAGAGTGCACCTGTGCTTGCGCATACACTTGGGCACTATAATCCTGTCCTGCGCCGATGGCTAGTCCGTTGAGGCAGGCCGCCGTGGCCGATATTCGGTCTGGAGGACATTATTATTTTTGGCGAGAACTTGACCACCAGTGAATTATTGCTTCTGTTCTATCGTTTGTCAATCTGATTTCAGATTAATTTCAGATAAGTATGTCGCACTTTGTCAACGTGATTTTATTTCTGCAATTCGTGCAACAAAATCCGTAAAAACTAGTTTCATTTAAAATACACGCAAGTTTAAAATCTCATAATAGAGTCTAGCAAGCTCGACAGTCCAACAGCCAACATCAGGGCTATTGGACTGTACCTGTTCGCTAGTATGATGCTTGTGGCAGCCACCAACCTCCTAGTTCATCACTGTATAAATATGAAAATATGTATGTACAATATGAACGATGTAGCTTAGTCTTACATTAAGTAAGAATTATTCGCAGAGTGTCTCGCTACTATTAAAGTAGCGAGACACTCTGCGAATAATTCTTGTTACTAAGGTATTTAAAACATTGCTACTACTTTTTACAGCATACAAAAATCGCAACAAGAAAAAAGCTGCTATCGAAAATCAAATAACAAGTGCCACGCCTAGAAGAGGTCCTGACGTTGAACTCGCTACGTTACGTCAACTGCCCATCAGACATTCCACAAACATACTGTATAACCAGGTAAAATCATTACAATATTTTGATTATCTTATATAAAAGGAAACTCCACATAAGGATTATTTCTGACTGGTCTCGCCTAATACTTGAAAATTATCTCCCTGACGTTATGCACGATAACCGATAGTGTGTCCCACTCCCACAGAACACAGAAGAGGTGCTTCTTTTAGTAATCGTGTAACTTCTGAACGACTGGACCGTTTGAGGTCATGTTAACAAAATATATTAGTTTCGTCGGTACAATGATTCATAACTATGCTAGAACGCGATAATCACCTATCGGATTCGTCATTAACAAATCTCTATCCCTTATAAACATTCTAATAATACCCACCTTTTTGTAGTATAAATATACCCGCTTTTTTAAGTCTACTTCATATATTATGCCTTTCTCGGAATACGTCTCCTAGCTTGTATAACTTAAAAGTTTTGACCATACACTCTGTAGGCATTTTCATTTGTTGAAATTCTATTTCTCGTACATACCAAACAATTTAAAATAAGTAGATAGTCCTTAACAAAAATATTATTCATGTATAGGGTGCGATAAGTCCTACGGAGGCGGAACTGTCAGCTTTGCCTCACGTACGTCGAGAACACATAACATTGAACAAGTTCCTCGGCTCGGGCGCTTTTGGGGAAGTTTTTGAGGGCGTCGCCAGGCAGCTCAATAACGGTGCCGCGGAAACCAAAGTTGCTGTTAAGGTGAGAAATATAAACTATACGTACTAGACATTTGCTACCAACACCAGTTAAATTATATTACCAAAACCATCACGAATTGACAAAATTAAAAGAAAAAGAGGCATGTACTTCAACTTAGAGAGCGCAGGGCAATTTTTTGTTAGAGCGAATATGATCGCTCGCAGGTTCGCTCGTTGTTCAGTTCCTGTTAAAGTAACGCTCTTTAGAGCTTACTGCACTTCCTTTTAAACGAGCAGTTTGTGGGTTGACTACACTCAGAAACACTATAATGCCCCGCGTGTTCAATACAATAATGTATTCAGGGTGCTGTTGGGTCTGCCTCGTTATTGTAGCGCGTCGGATATGTTCGCGGATGCGCGTGTGGATTTTTTCTACACCATCATGTGTAAACGATGCACATCCCCTGGTGCGAAGGATGCGGGCCAGTTCCAATGGTATCCTGAAGGCATTTTCTGGCAGGTTTGAGGCCAGTACCTGAACCATTGTCATATGGTGCACGTGCTGACTAATCGGGTCTGTCTTAGTTATAGTTTTAAAATTAGGTAAATAGTTTTAAGTTTTACTAACACTAGTGTTAAGATTTGTATTATTACTAACATCTATGATCCTTGTGGTCGAAATAAACGACCTTTTTTATTTATTTATTTAAACCAGTGAACTTGTTATAACTTGCAAACACATTGAACAGGATTAGTTTTTTTTGGAACCTAGGACCTGTGATTGTGAGTTTCTGGACCTAGAACATGGTAACCACATACTATTACACTAGACCACGCAGTCATCATACAGATAATAAAATTAAAATATTTACACAGACTCTCAGAAAAGGAGCGACGGAACAAGAAAAAAGTGAATTCCTAAAAGAAGCTGCCCTGATGTCAAATTTCAAACATGAACATATTTTACGCCTGTTGGGCGTATGCCTTGACAACGATCCTAACTACATCATCATGGAGCTCATGGAGGGAGGAGACTTGCTAAGCTACCTCAGAGCTAAACGAGCCTCGCTGGTTAGTACTTTGTAGATAATCTTCTTATAACGTTCATTTACGGTCATTTTTGTAAATTTAAATTTGATAAAATTCGACTTGAAAATTGCCGAAAAGTTGGGTAGTTTGCTCACTGTTCTGGTAGCAGCATCAGGTCAAGTGTTCCGTTTTCACCGTCATCGAATTTACATAGTGTACCAACTTAGAGAATGATGAGTGCGCATAAAACATTTTTATTTATTTATTTATATCTGGCAACACAAATACTCATATGTACGCATACACAGATTAAATTTTATCAAATATACAAATACAAACATAACTTATAATCTAATGGCAGAAACAGACTGGTCCCACGTACGAAACGTATGCAACGCATTATGACATCCTGGACTCTAGATTTTGTATGAAAAACTATGCATTAGAAACACAATAATTATCGTACGCAACGTAGTAACACGCTTCCGACGCAAGTTGCGTCGAAAGCGTGTTATTTTTGCGTCCCTCAACGTCGAACCTGCAATATCCAGATCGGCGTGGGAAGGGGAAGTGGAAGGGATGTTCGTATGCAATGCAAGTGCAATCCCACGCGTATAACTAGTATATTATATTCCTAGAGGAACTTACGCGTAGCACGTCATAAGCAAATAGACCTTTGCAATAGACAAAACGCGAGCACGGTGTGTTTTGTTGTCTAAATGGAAGATCAACAGCTCATCGATTTAAAAAGGCGATAATAATATTAAATGTGTTAAATATCGTTAAAAGTAAAAGTATTTTTGTACTTTAACCGGGTAAAAAAAACTACTTTTACCCAGTTACAATTAGATATGAGTGATGATTATATATATATATATATATATATATATATATATATATATATATATATATATATATATATATTACAGAAATAACAAATTGTATTCTACATATTCATGTAATTTCTTGCTATATAAATCACACATTTCAACAGAATTACTACTTACGTCCAAAACTTCTACTTAAGAAATTTTGGAAATGGCAGAACAAAGTCTACCTTGCCAGCTAGATTTTTATAAAAAGTATCCTATGACAAAAAATATATTTCATCTTCGAAAATAAGAAAATATTATTTTCATCTCATGAAACGCTTAATCACAGAGCAATGGATCGGAGGGGAGTAGCCGTAACGTTTTTTCTCTATACAGAACTGTCTGTTAGTTTTTGCAGGGGGAAATCCACGAACACAATAACGATCGTCTGTCACTCCTGAACGTAGTGATTATATAATTATATTCTCTTTGGAATACAGGGTCGGATCAGTTGCTCGAACGATCCGCATATTGTATGAGGGCGGGCGGCCTGTGTTGGTAAACAAATCCGAAACAACATGACCGTTATTGTTGTAATTTTAAACTTTAAAAAGAAATAAATAGCACTAATGTGATTAAAATTACTTATAAGTAAAAAGTAATGCCATCGTTTTATAAATATGACATGGCAGATGTCATATTTATAAAACGATGTTTGCAGCAATAAACTGAACATTTTATTGGAATGTGAATGAATGAAATTGGAATGTTCGGAATTTTTGTAGGATCTCAATTGAGTCGCGCAACTAGGTTTAGTCTAGTGCGCAATGCGGCGCAAATAGTTTTATTGTACGGCTGCGTATGGCTACTCCCTTCCGGTCCGCCACGCCGCGCCGGTGTCCCGTGTCGCTCTATTGGCCCGGCCACACTAAGGAGAAATGCCGTTAATTATCGCGTTGATGGACGTTGAATGTAGGTGTGGCCACGAATTAACGCCATAATTTAACAACGGCATTAACAATGCCATTTCCCGTTTGCCGATAACTCGAGTGGCGGTACGTCAAAGGATTAACGCGCGAATTATCGCGTTGAAGCGGCCACACTGCGTTTGTCTCATTGTGCACGGTGAGTGCCACGGGGTTGCACGTATGGCTGCGATGGAGTGGAGTAATGAAAAAGCTTTTCCAGATTGAACTAAAAAAATTACTTCAAAAGTACTTTAATATATGGTATGAAACTAATTAAAATAAGCAGGAGAAAAAAATAACAATTTTTGCAGGTCAAAATTCATAGTGTACAGTTGTACGAAACCCAGAAGTGTATCGAATTCGCACTTGACCAGTATTTATGATTGGCTTATTAGTTATTATTTCATTAAAATATATTTAAGTTTGTCTTATTATTTAGCTTAAACCATTGGACATCTTTCTAGTGCAATTTGGGTGCGGGAAAACAAAATAAAACATAAATAGATTTACAGTGTACGTTTCCTGTGCATTTGTAGCATCCACCGTCTTCTTTTTCTTTGTATTCTTTTTTTCTTTGTTTATTTTTTTTTATTTTATAGGATAGGGTGACAAACAAGCACACAGTCCACCTGATGGTATGTGGATGCTGTAGCCCATAGACATCTACATATATCCTCGATTACGAATCAAAATGCAGATGCGTTGTCATCCGTGAGGACTAGGATGAAATGGCTCGTTTCCAGTAAAAACATACTCACCATACGAAACACAGCAGCATTAAGCTACTATTTTACGATAGTATTCTGTGAGAGTGTGGTCCTTCCCCGGTCGAAACATTTAACGCCGTTCAACGGCGTTGAAATTGAAACTACGTTGACCGTTCAAGTGTAGCCACTCATTTTATCGCGTTAAATTTAAGGCAATAATTGTTGCTTTTATGGGCATTGACGTTGTTCGTTAGTACAAGTAGCCGCAGCATATGGGCTTAAGGTGACTCTAGTCGACATTATTTCCATAGAAATTTCGGAGGGGTTTTACTCCGCTGTTTGACAGTGTACATCCAAAGTTAAACATGATATCGTTTTGTCTCATTATTAATTTTGTCTGTACCGAAACAGAATAGTAAAATAAAAAGTCAGTAAAAAAGTTACGAGCTACCAAAGATTCGTTTTTATTGCCAATTTTAACACAACTTTGGGCGTAAATTAGTAATAAAAGCAGTGTAAAATTTCCAAAACAAAGTCGGTACCGACACAGCTCAATTATCGAAGAATTCAATAAATTTTATTGGTAATTGATTCATGCAGTGGTTTTTTCGTAAAACCCCTCCTTCCAAAGGCCTTTTCGTATTTTTTTTACGCGCGCGTGTTTATGTGAATTATCGTGCATCTCACTGAATAATGTTTCCCCCCCCGGTGCGGTGCGGGAGGACGACACTTACACACACATGCATGCGCGGTGACGCGCGCTTATTCTAGTTTTATTTTATTATAATATAGACTCAGTCAGCTGCGGCCTGTGACGTTCGTATGACTATAGCTATACCTGCGCTCTAAATTACTACGCTACATTGAACCCTGCTTGTACTTTGGATTAAATCAAATTGATATAAGCACAGACAAAAATAGAGGAATATATAAATAAAATTTTGAAAAAAAAAACGATCTCAAAATTTTATTAATGTTCCGCTAATTTTATCTGTACTTACCTATGTCAATTTGATTTACATTCGATTATAATTATATTCTCAGACGTGCAGGTTTCCTCAATATGTTTTCCTTCACCGCCGAGCACGTGGTAAATCAGCACAATTGCAATTAACAATTTCATTGGTACCGGCGGGGATCGAACTCGGGTCTGCATGTCTGAGAAATTAAAAAATATATATTTCGAAGAAATGTGAAGTTCGTCAACACGCATTGAGGCAGCGTGGCGGACATTTCCTTGCCTTAAAACCCTCTCAGAAATTAGAGGAGGCCTGTGCCCAGCAGTGGGACGTATATAGGCTGTAACTTTACTTTTTTTTACTTTTATAAATATGTTATTTTACCGACGAAAATTTTAAAGAAAAATAAAAAATAAGCAACCGACAACCTCCTAGGTCCCTAGGTGACTTGCGAGATGTCAGTGTAACAAAACAAAACGGCCCAGAAAAACAGACTTTCCAACTGATAGATAAATCAGCACGCAACAATTTCATTGGTGCCAGTGGGGCTCGAACCCGGGTTGCTCCCGTACTGTGATACCTATAACGAGCGCTAACCATGTGAGCTACCAGGGCTCTCAACGACATCGTTCCGTTCGTGTACAGCGCTGAAGATAGCAGAGTAAAAATGTGTTTTGTGTTTGAAATTTTACATATAATAATTTACCTCGAAATTCACTATACGCGATTATCGTTTATTGATTATATTATGTTGTTTAAAAAGTATTCCTATCAGCTTTGTGTTAAATGGATGCTAAATATAAAAGAATGCTTCAATATTGATAGCAATTTATAAACGAAATATCTGTTGAGATGTGTCTAGAAATTATTAATACTTATTTTTATTTATTTATTAAAATAATAAATAAATAAAAATAAGTATACATTCATCTATATTGAGTACTAGTTTTTCCCCGCGATCTCGCCCGCGTGGAATATGGATTTCATGGGTTTTAATTTTTTTGCGCGGAACCCTAATTCTTTTTCTAAAAGAAAAGTAGTTCAAGTTATTCCTTATATCATCAGCTATCTGCCAGTGAAAGTCCCGTCAAAATAGATCCAGCTGTTTCGGAGATTAGCTGGAACAAACAGACAGACAGACAGACCGACAGACAGACAAAAATAGTACTTTCATATGCATTTAATAAAAAGCTGTTATTTTAACATTGCAAACAGACACTTCAATTTTATTTATTTGTAGATATAGATATGATATTATTCATATTGGTGTCATTTTAAAGGGAATATCATGTACTATTATAATAATAAAATAATTGTCTCCAGTAAATATTATACTTTTCTTGTAAAACTCGAAATAAGTAACAAATAAATACGATTTATTTTTATATTCCCATATGCTTTATTTTCATCCTTTATTTTTTATTTGACCAATTTTCTTTTAACAAAATTAAATTCTGAATTCGTTGAGCTTTTTGAGAATATTTTTATTTGAATGTTAGGTAGGTACCTATTTAGTTTTACGGTAGTAATCGTTTTTGTTGCGACAGTCTCGCGCGGTCGTAAAAAAAGTTACTGCGCGGACAGGTGGGACGAGAATCACTTGCGCGGCGTGCACGGTGGATAGGTAGTCTACCTACTGTTATTACCTAGATAACCACAACCTATACAACAAAATTTGGTAAACTGTCGCTGCGTCGTGGAAACTAAAATCTAAACTGCCTACCTACCTGCCTAAGTACGTCGGTACTAAGGAAACAGTCTTGAACGGGTCACTTGTCTTGATAAAAACATGTGTTTACATCTAGTGATATTGTGTGTATATAAAACAAAGTAAGAAGACAGGTAAGTATTTTTGAAGACAATTTATAGGTAGGCAGAACTAATTACAATTATTATCTAAATATTATAAATGCGAAAGTTTGGATGGATAGATGTATGTTACTCAATCACAGCTGAAGGGATCTGGATGATATTTAGCTCAGAGATAGGTTATACCTGGTCTGGAATAACACATTTGATACCGTTTATTCAGGTATTTCGTTCCTGTGGGATAATTTTCGAGTTCACGCGTTTGAAGCCGCTGGCAACAGCTAGTACGGATATAAACTGCGATGACTGTTCCAGTTCATGCTTCGGCGTCGTGAACTCTTGAGTGATCGCTGCATGACCACCCGGGGAAAACGAAACATAATAAAATAAGCAATCTATATTAGGTATCTATAGTTTGTAGGTAGGTACTGCTGATTTCTTAGCAAGCGTCGAGCGGCACAGAATAGGGTGGTATGTATGTGTGCATCGTGTTCGTGTAACTTCGTTTTTGTTCTAACGGTTCGGAACGCCGTACGAACAAGACGTGCGTTCTAACTGCTCTTCACTGGTACTATCTCTGTCGGGCACGATGCCAGGTGAGACAACGTGCTTTTTGGCCGCGCCCACCAATGAGTTCGAGCCCTCGACTAGTGCCACCTTAATTAAAAAACTTGAATTATTAATACGGCCAACAAGCAGCGATACGAAAGGTCATTTACCTTAAAAACGATTGTGGCCTTGACAGTTTATTATCTATCTCTTTCCATCTTATGTATTCGTCGTAATGTCTCGTTTTCCCGGCAAAAACATGTCAAGGTCATAACGGGTTCGCCAACATTAGGGAGGCCAGTTCACTAATTGTTGTTTATTTAATTATTGTTATTATGTTTTAGTGATAGTTGTTTATTATTAAGAGTGGTTAATGATGGAACCACAACCCACAACCAAGTACGTCGAGAGATAAATCAACAGATTTTACTTCTCCGAAAAAGAAACGTCGTACGTATAGGAATAGGATATATATGAATGTTGTTTAGTAGTTTTAATTAAAACTTCTTGGTTCGGAGTGTACTTTTAAGTTATCTTAAATATATTTAAGATTCTTTAAGTTATTTAAAAAAACAGCAACTATTATAATAAAACTTTTCTTAATTTAATAAAGATGCATATAAGTAAAGTATGTATATCATTTTAATTTAATTTTTAATTTTAGGAGACTAGTTTTACTATAAATGATAAAATATGCTTAATAATACCTACAAATATGTTAAAGGAACTTGGCCTAATAATAAATACCCATACAGAAAAGAGATGGCTAACAAAGCATTTATTTAATTTAAATCTACATTATACAATAATTCAAACTATAACAAAATTTATAAAAAGTCTATTTAATTGGTTTGCTAGACATTTTTTAAAACTATTTTGTCTTTAAATATATAATCTATCAAATAGTTACGTACCCCTGCTATTCCTAATAACCTTGCATCGGTTTTATTTACATTAAAAGTATCGCTTCTCGTTGACCGTAGTTTAGTAGATTCTCTGGGTATGTTCCGAAATACAACACAGTACACTGTCGAATGCGAATGACGTCATCAATTGACACTATATTGTACTAGCGTGCCACCGCCATATTGCGTCGGATATCCGGCCACAATAAAACAATTTTTAATTGTGTGTGCGCTGAATGAAGATCCCTGAATTTGTTTTTATTTATTCAAATACAAAACATTATAGAATAATTGCTGGTATCTTCATTAAGAAGATATAATGATTTCGGAGCACAAAATGACAAAATAATCGCCAATACTTTTCCAATATGGCGTAAATGTATGACGTCATATACTGTCCTATGTTTTGGAACGAATCACCAGTATAGCGTCGATTCATGATGTCATTTGCATTGAACAGTACACTGGGTTGAATTTCGGAACATACCCTCTATTTCGCTTGGTACGCCAAGTATGAACTGTCATTACAATTAAGTCCCGGTGTTATGTTTAGTGAAAGCTATTTACACAGGTTTACTAGCTTTTAATTATACTATAATCACAACGGGAAACATAGTGAGGAATCCTGCCTATCTGAGAAATAAAAAAATTATTTCGAACACATGTGAAGTTCGCCAACACGCATTGGGGCACCGCGGCAGACACTTCCTTGCCCTAAAACCCTCTCAGAATTGAGATGACGCCTGTGCCCAGCAGTGGGACGTATATAGGCTATAACTTAACTTTAATTATAGAATAATGTATATGTAACAAGATGTATCTAGGACAGATGAAACAACAAGACTAACCGTAATAAAACTTTTCAGTATACTCCAGAATCACTAACTCTTCTGGACTTATTAAACATGTGCGTGGACGTGACAAAAGGCTGTCGTTATTTAGAAGAAATGCATTTCGTCCACCGGGATCTGGCCGCTAGAAACTGTTTGGTAGCTCATAGAGCTGGAGGAAGAGTCGTCAAGATCGGCGACTTTGGGCTTGCCAGAGATATTTACAAGAACGACTACTACAGAAAAGAAGGCGAAGGTAAGAAACCTATGATTTTTATAAATAAAACCTAAACTACAGTTTAAAGTAATTTAAACTGTGCCTAAATGTTGCTTCATCTCGTCGAATGGAGCCTTTAAGAGATTTGTGGATAGTGAGAGCTCTTGATTCAATTGTTTGAATTCCCTGATGTCATTGTTATTGATATCAATGAAAAAATTATAAACTGCTTACAAAATAAACTGTTTACGTATGTAAACAAGTAAATAAAAAATATTATTTTAATAAATTTTGTTTTTATTCATTGCATTGCTCTTTATCTTATCAAATTATTAAACATTTTTATCTTATTTTATTATTTCAGGTTTGTTGCCTGTACGATGGATGGCTGTGGAATGTTTAGTGGACGGCGTTTTCTCGTGTCAGTCAGACGTATGGGCTTGGGGTGTACTATGTTGGGAGGTAAGCAATACTCATACTCACACATTTACTATGGCATGTTTCATTTTGGCTTTAGAGCGGTATATTCCAGTAATAAATGCAGAACTTATCTTTTGCTATTTAACTTGATTATAGTTAATTTTTCAAATAGAGAGTAGGTATGAAGTATTGTTTTCTCTTTTTCTTCATTAAGTAAGACATAAACAGTAATATTATGTTTACTATTATAATAATAGCATTAGATTTTTGGATAAGGTTTGGTTGCCACTTAAAGTCGGCTACTCACTTGCCTGCCGCAGGGGCAATCTAGGGTGTAGGAGTGGAGATGACCCTTAATTGCCTCCCTAATTGTGATAATATGTGTATGCAAGCAGGGGCGCAAGAACTTATTTGCTCCCAAGATCATAGCTGCCACTGCCGTGTGTGTAGCGTAATGGGGGCAATTTTAATCAGCTCGTTGGCGACTTTCGCGCGGAGCACACGTGTGAGTTAAGTCACAATGGATACCAATAGTATGAAATTCAGACAGGGGTGATAGAAGTGTATAAAGAGCGGCTTCTTTACTCAGTATCTCCTTTTTTTTTTTTGGGGCGCAGAAGTTATTAGAACCTGGTAACGTTTTTTTAAACGTGTTAGAGACATGCTGCATCTTATAAGCATTATATTATATATGTAATTATTAATTAATTTGTTGTTTTATCGATACGTGTGGATGTCTATGGGCCACAGTATTCACTTACCATCAGGTGGTCTGTGTGCTCGTTTGTCACCTTTATTTAATACAAAAAAAAAACACGAATATATATTAATTTATATTTCGATAAAACTGGCGCCAATCTCACGTGTGTGTCCAGCGAGATGTACACTCTGATACTGAACAGCAGGCATGTATGTAGACACAGTTCTGATGATATTGCCCTGATCGCTGTACAACCTAGATTACCCCTCCCCTGCAGTAGGCAAGTGAGTAGCCGCTTTAACGACTCGACTCGATCTGGCAACATTTAACGCACGCACCCTGAGGAGATCCTGGGGCTGGAAGAAGAGAACGACAAGTAGCGCTGGAAATATTACAGGATTATTTGACGTCCGAAGAGAGTGGGGAGGACACGGTAATCCTCGAACTCGGCAACTTGGTTCTATCGCCGGGAGGGCGATCATCTGTCCTAAGGAGGTGTCGGATATATCGTCCACAAATCTCTCTCGTTAACAACGCTGTAAAGATTGTGAGGATGTCGACGAGGGTTGCGTACCTAATACTCAGAATCTCTAAGCGTTATTCGTTGAAGGTCACACAGGTTTACGCACCAACCTCGGCACAACCCGATGAGGAGGTGGAGGAAATGTATGAGGATATATATAAAACCATACATTCCTTCAAAATACACTACACGGTGTTAATATCGAACTTCAACGCAAAACTAGG
Organism: Parnassius apollo; assembly: GCA_907164705.1. Lineage (NCBI taxonomy): Eukaryota > Metazoa > Arthropoda > Insecta > Lepidoptera > Papilionidae > Parnassius > Parnassius apollo. The sequence continues at coordinate 7,427,485 of CAJQZP010001196.1, forward strand.
CACAATATAAAACGGTGAGCTGAAGGTAGGAAATTTCGCAATTAGGCAACGGAACCCAAAAGGCCAGCGGCTGGCTGACTTCATAGAGAAAGGACTCTTTATGATGAACTTTGTCTTCCAGAAGCGGCCACAGAAAGTGAACTTCGTCGAGTTCCGACGTGGCGACATAAAATAAGATTGACTTCATTATGACGACAAGCCGGCAAATGTTCAGTGATGTCTAAGTAATCAGGAGGGTGAAAACTAACAGCGATCACCGAATGGTTAGAGGCACACTGAACCTAAACGTTAAGTTCAAGGGGTCACATTTAACGAAGTCAAAGCTCCATCCCACTCGTGCTCTAATCCAATGTCCGAAAAACTTTCAGCTCGAGTTTCAAAACCATTTTCAGTGCCTAGAAGACTGCTATGCATTGGACAATATGAATGACAAGCTCGTGGAAACTGTCCAAGCGTTCGAAGATAAGTTCTGCAAGACCCGTCGCAGAATAACACAAAAATTCTCCGATCGCACTCTTAATCTCATGGCTGTTAGACGGGAAATGAAGCTGAAGTCTTGACAGCAGATTTGACAGCATACAGGCAACTGAACAGACACATCTTCAAATGCATGCGGCGGGAATTCACAACTTCAATACAGCTCGTATTGAAGAGGCGATCGAGCGGAACCAGAGTTTCAAAGTCTTTGCCAGAGATCTATCTGCCAGAAAAAGCCAACTGTCGAAGCTGAAGACCAAGTGTAACAGCATCGTTTCCGGGACACCTGAGATTATTAGTGTGATTGAGAGGTTCTATGGGTAGCTGTACACGTAATCGTTGTAGTCACACGCAAGTGTGAGTAACGATCCAAGAACAAGTCTTATCCGACACTGTTACGTTGATATCCCGGACATCAGTCTGAGCAAGATTAGAATGGTTCTCCAGCACCTTAAAACGGCAAGGCCCCAAGCGAAAATTGAATTACAGCGAAGCTTCTGAAAGCGGGTGGAAAATTGGTACTTGAAATCTTTCAGAAACTCTTTAATTCCGTCCTCCATAGTGCGACTACTCCGCAGGCGTGGAGCAAAAGTGGCGTATTTAAAGCGTCTACGTGCTGTTTTCGAGTCCTTACGAATCGTCTCGAAAGCAGACTCAACGACTTCCAGCCTCCCGAACAAGCCGGTTTCCGAAAATAATTTAGTACCAGAGAAGACATACCCTTCGGCAAATTGCACAGAAGACCGAAAAATATAATTTGCCATTTGTCTTACGTATGTAGAATATAAGAAAGCCTTTGATTCCGTCGAAATTTGGGCGGTGCTATAGTCCCTTCAGCGGTGCCAAGTTGACTGTCGGTATATCGAAGTGTTTGTACAGTAAGGCTACGATGGCTATGCGAGTACAGAACCAGAGGACGAAACCTATCCAACGGCGGAGAGGCGTAAGACAAGGTGACGTTATTTCCCCGAAACTCTTCACCCCTGCATTGGAGTTTTTAAGCTACTGGACGGGATTGACTGGAAAGGATACGGTATTAACATCAATGGCGAGTACGTCACTCAGCTTTGATTTACCGACGATATAGTCCTTAAGGCACAATCGCTGGAGGACGTAAGCACTATGCTCAATGACCTCAATAGTGCTTCCAAACAGATGAACATGGAAAAAACAAAGGTCGTGTGTAACGTCCATGTCACACCTATACCGGTATTCGTCGGGAGCACTAGGCTCGAAATTGTTGACGAGAATGTTTACCTGGGACAAATACTCCGACTAGGTAAGTCCAACTTCGACCGAGAGGTCAATCGTCTGATTCAACTCGGCTGGGCAGCGTTCAGGAAATTACGACACATCTCGTCAGGTAAATCTCAAAATTCGAAAATAAGTTTGTATAACCAGTGCGTGTTGCCAGTGATGACTTACGGATCTGAGACGTGGTCTTTCACAAATGGCCGTATGAGGAAGCTCAAGGTCGCTCAGCGAGCTATGGAAAGTGCTATGCTCGGTGGAAAAAAGGTTCTCGAGTGGTAGCCTCGAACCGATAGGCGAAGTGTAGCGCGACCTACATTTCGCCTATCGGTACGAGGCTAGATGGAGTGACAACCTGGTAAGGCATGCAAGAAGTCAATAGACGCAGGTGACTCAGGGCCGTGCTTTATGGCATCCCTGGGGGAGGCCTAGGTTCAGCAGTGGACTTGTGAAGGTCTGTAAATATGATTAGATTTTTATGAAACTCTTCTACTAAAGACGTTAGGTAAGTATTAATTTTTTTGTTAAAATTCGTGTTAAATTAAACAGATGAGAATAAATTTTCATATCTTACTTTATACTAAGGCAACACAGTATCTTTAAAAAAAAATTATAATTAGGTAAAACGTTGTCGTTTCCACGGTTATATCAGAATGACCAGCGCAGTAGGTTTGCCTTTACGCAAACGTTTTCACTGGTTCAATGCATACCCTGGTAATAGGTATAATGTGATATGGATGGTGCGAGTTATAATGTGTTTGTTTGATGGCAGGTGCTGTCGCTGGGCCAGCAGCCGTACCCGGCGCGCACCAACCGGCAGGTGCTGGGCTACGTGCGCGCCGGTGGTACGCCCGACCGCCCGCCCAACTGCCCACCGCAACTGTACGCACTGCCTACTCTTACTTATCGACCGCTTAGGCTGTTTTACATACAATCTAAGCTCGTCGTAATAAAAATTGTATGATTTATGATGGAATAATACCGCAATTACTCAAAGGCTACAGGCTTAATAGGCTCAATTTTAAGTTGCCGTGCTATCTCTATCACTTTAAGTCAAAGTGACTGACACCACGTGACTTAGCGACGTCTTAAAATTGAGTAATGTTCGAGTATTTGGCCATTATAATAACATAAAAGAATGTGCCGATTGTGATAGCATTATTTAAAAGGCGACTAATCAGATAGTGGGTTTGTTATTGTGTAAGCGATGGGTAAACTACTTTTCACTTCTTTATCAATTTTATGTCAATAGTCATATTTTTGGCGTGAATACGTCTTTTCATTTATTTCCATAGTGGGAGCAAATTCAGAAAACTGATAAAAACAAAATCAGAAAGCTACATATCTATTATCTACATCCAAAATTTGATTCATCACTCAATAGTTAAACGATAAATGAATTTATTGCGTTGAGTTTAAACTGTTACTCATTGTGCGCGATGGATGCCGCTACCATACTACACTATAGTTCGTGCCAAATCGATTGAGAAAAATGGACGATGAACTCAGATATGAGCCGAGTGTCAAAAGGTGTTACTTACAAAATCTCAATTTAGATGTGATAACAATATTAAAATATTGATATTATTCACACTTCTAGGTCAGCACATATGTTTTGTTTTTTGTTTCTTAAATAATATTGTCTGTGGTTCCTATAAACATCGTAAAACTTTACGGTACAACGCAAAAATTGTGCTATATTTTATATTTCAATTGATTGTAAGTAACGCAGCAATTCATTTAAAAACAGTTTCATATTTAAAAAAAAATATTTGAAACAATATAATCACCATATTGAGCTTTTGCAAATTCATCCCTTTAAAATAAACAAAACGCGCGTTACATCAATTCGTTCTAAAAGAAACGTTACAACGGCAGCCAGAGATGCGTCACTTTTTATGGGCCGGCCCGCATGCACCGAATAAAAATAAAGTTCTTATATAATATTGAAAATAAAGTTTTATCTTTTGAATAAGTACGTACTTATTCGGTATCACTCGAATCTTTATACGTGTTATAAATTAATGATTTTTGTTGTTAAATGAATAAAGTACTTTATAAAAATAGATGATTTTTCTTCTACAGTGATCTTTTACATAACTTTTTAATAATAGTTAATAAATATTTATTATATCAATAATTATAAAAAATAATAAAAAAATCATTATAAATAAAGAAAGTACTACATATAAAAAGTGCCTATATATTGAAGGTTTGTAGCCCCTGGTTAAACGACCGAAAGGTCAATGTCCGTTTTTCTCAATCGATTTGGCACGTACTATATATACCAGATAGTGTCCACTACACAGGTCCCACCCAGATTTGAAGACGTGTCCGAGTGGCTCGCTAATATTTGGACTGCCTACTCCGTCGGAAATAACGAACGTGACAGATATATACATATATGTTTATTAAAAAAAATTAAAACGTTAACAGGTACGAGTTGCTACAGAAGTGCTGGAGCTACAACGCAGACGCGCGGCCATCGTTCCGGCAGTGCCTGGACGTGGTGACGGCGCTGCGCGATGCCACGGCACCGCGCGCGCCGCTCGCCGCGCCGCCCGCTCCCCTCGCGCCCGCCCACTATCTCACGCTGCTGCCCGACGGTAAGCACTCACGGTGCCAATTTAAACATTATCCTACTTTAATAGTGCACCCTTTTGATCGCCTGTAAATATAACCTACACGAATGTAAAAACCAAATTACGATATATACCTACGTATGTATTTCACACAATTTAATATGACCCGCCCCGTGAACATTTTAATAGGATTTTAAACATTTGATTTATAATTCAAAATCATTTTCATCAATTATCTGCTATATTAAGCCGTAATTGCAATAAATCAATGTACTATTATAATTTGTACAAATTAAAAATAATGATATACTAGATTTTAGGACCTTTTCTGCCTAGAAACCTGTCTGAAAGTCACCCTCTTTAATAATACCTACCGTTCCCGTACCACCTTCTTTCCTATTCTGCCGTCAAAGAGCAGTGCTGGCACTGCTTTGTTTCAGTCTGACACTTGTAACAGGCCACTGAACTCAGAGGTGACAGCGGATCTGTAGCCTCTGTTTGAAGTTGGCTGCAAGTGTCCATAGACTACAGTGGCCATCAGGTTTACAGTAAATTAGTTTGTAACTTCAGTTTTATTTTTAAAAAAAACTTATATTGCATGAACAATAAACAGCATGAGAGCGCTAAAAAGACGCATTATGAATATTATTTTTTCAATATCAACATCTGTAAAATATAAGAGGTCCATCCATGAATACCGGAGTATTCGTAATTTCACTTAACATGAAATTCCATCCGTTTCACATTTTCAATAAACATGTCTAAATAATCGTCACTAAACCATAAAGCATGCCTTTTATTTTATTATATCATCGCTTTAGTTTCTAATTTTAAATCTTAATATAATGTTTTATTTGCTAACCTCTGTTACTATATAATAATTGCGCATGGCGGCATGTTTAGATGCAGTCGACAACCGCACCTACCTGCTGGACGAGAATGAAAACGCCTGCGTAGGTTCGTTATTTGCTTCTTCATATTTCAGTCATATTTATAAGTACTCTCATTCAAATTTTAACTTAATTTCGCGCAATTTACATTAAAGTTAGGTTAAGTTACTTAATAAATATTAGAAATGGGCCGAGTACTCGGTTAATACCCGGTACTCGATGTACTCGGCGGGTTTTTTAATACTTGTACTCGGGCCGAATAACTCTAATAACTCGGTTTTAATGCCGAGTATACTCGATTTAATTAAAGCAATATAGCTTGATAGATGATAGATATAATTAAAATAATAGCGTTAATCAAAAAGTATTTATTATTAATTTGGGAAATCTTTGACAATCTCAATTATAATAACGAATGAGTACTAATGAGACAAAATTAGGAAAAGGTTAATGAAAAAAAATCAATATTTAAAATTTAATAAAGGTAAATTATGATGCAGGAGCACAAGGCTCTCGGCACGTTCTGGTTAACAGCCTATTCCTTTTTCTTCGCAGACGTTACCAGCCTCCGAAAACAATCGCTCGCTATACACGGTGCTTGCTGGTGTACATAGAAACACTCGTGCTAAACGTGCCAACAAATTTTCTTTTAAATAGTGATCTAATTCTAAAGCAATGGGGCTTTTAGGATCATCGCGCTCTAGTGGTTGGGTGGAAGCTACTAATTCTTCGAAGCAATTCCAGTAAGATGCATGAGGATCTTATGACTGTCGTAATAGTTCAGATTCGTTTTCTTCACGGCTGCTAGTACTCTCTGAAATGTCACCTCTTTTTACTGATTCTAAAAATTGCATATTACTTATCGATTCATAGTTCTCTGGATGAAAAAATCGCATCCTGAATCTGGGGTCTAGCAAAGTTGAAAAAAAACTATAATATTTGTCATTTTATAATATGAGTAAAACTCGGTACTCGTTACTTGGCAAAAGTGCTACTCGGCGCTTCTCTAATTAATATTATTTTGTAAAGACAATAACCCTATGGCATTTCTAATAAAATGTAGAATATAACAAGTTCTCGTATTAAGTCTCAACATATTGCAATTCATATCATAGTGCTTAATTGGGTTAAAAATAACATTAATTATATACTGTCTGATAACATTATAAATAATCGTCAACGACGTATTCAGGAATGTCAATGTCAGCAACTCAGGAATTTGCATTTAGAAAAAGCCAAAATCAAGGACTCAAAATCAACTTTTATGTAACTGAAAAACACCTTACCGCCTACCATCAGAAGGACTGTGTGATAGTTTGTCATCCTTATCTTATTAGAATCCTTCTGTCACTTTCAGATGAAGATTTTCCCGAGCACCAGATGGAGCCTTCAAGTCTTTTACCGCAGCATCCTACAAAATATCTCGAACTGATGTACGACAGTGACTCGGGAGCCGACACGCTATGTGATGGCTATGAGATACCAAGAACTCCCATAACATACATGCCATTCTCGAGGCACAGTATAGTGGGAGTAGCACCAAACAGACTGATCAAGCCCCCCTTGTACAGAACGCACTCACTTCGAGCACCGCCTCTACGAACGCACTCGCTACGTACGCAATCGCTACGGGCGAACACGCGACCACCCAACGCCACCATAATACCATTACGGAACGGCATTCTCAAAAGATCTTCTCTATGTGATAGTACCTCAAGAGAACCTCGTCCGAGCTCTTCGCGCGATGTAGACTTCGACAAACATATTTTTAAGACTCCATTTTGAACTGTGATATTAGAAAATTTCCTTAAATATTCCACCGACGGTAAATTGTTATTAGACTTTTAATTATTTAAAATTATTATTTATTAAATGACTGTAAATAAATGGATTTGTTGTACATATAGGATAGTCTAAGTCAATTTGTATTGTGGGTTAGGTGAAGTAAAGATGCCGTTAGTACAACGTAAATAATGTTCATATATATATTGTAATGCATTTATTTCTAAGTTATTTCTAATTATTGTTACCTTATTCCACTATGATGTATATGCATTTTAAGGTCTATGTTGCAAAAGAAATAACATACATATCAGTAACATTGTGTTTCATTAATCTCTATATAGAGAATGCCGTTACACGAAGATACAAATATCTCATATCTGCACATACTAATTGCTCAAATACTAAATAATCAGTTACACCTTCATAGAATTAGCCAAGTAACAGTAGCTTATTTTTAATATCCTATTTTAAATTATTCTTTAGGTACATCGATGGAAAAATCTACAATGCAAGTGATAAGAACAATGTTATCTCTTTGTTTGGGATCGATAAAACTAAAAAACTTGGTTGGATTCAAAAAATTCAATGAATATATTAATTACTATAGACTTAAGGAGCTTTATTGTGACTTGTATATGATTTATGATAGACATTTAGGATTGACAGCAATTAAACCATGTATTTATAGTTGGTTGTTTTAAAATATATCGCAGGTCACAACAATTATTCAAATAAGCCTACTCTGTTAGTTTGTAAACCTTTTTGGCATATAGTAATGAAGTTAATAACGTTTCAAAATATATAAAAACTTAGTGATTTCTCAATTCGAACATTCTAACAAGGTTAAATCTCAGCCTTGCCATTAATTGGGTCAATTAAACATAATTCTAAATTTGACAAACTTTGAAATAATTACATTTAACACAAAAATAATTTCTAACACTGTTTATTCCTGAATATTTAAAAAAAACCTATAAAGCAAGCTATTTCATAAAAGATTAAATTTTGTAGATCTAAAATGTATGAGTATACTTTTACTCCTACAAAATGATGTATGACCCCGTAAATAAATATATAGATACGTAACAAAGAAGATTTATAGTTTTTTTCTCCACATTTTTATTAAAGGTATGTGTTCATTCACCATCTGCTACCATTTCCTCTTTAATGCGTTTCTCTTGTTTAATCTGATCAGCGGTGGTAACGGCAGCACCCAAAGCAGGCGGTTCCTGGTTATCGTCATCCTGTGCGTCATCTTTACTGTTCTCATGCAGAAGCACATACTCCCGCAGCGAGAAACCAAATTTAACGACATCACGTTCGAGTAATTCTACATAGCGGCGGGGCTCTATTTTCTTGTTATTCACGAAGGTTCCATTTGCAGAATCTGTGACAAAATTGAAATATTTTCTATAAAATATACTTCATATGTTCCGGGGTACAGTGCGGGTGAAACCGTATTTTAAGTTTTTAACGCAAGTAATGCATCTATGTAACCGATTTCAGCAAAGTAACTCTTAACTCTATTAACTAGTATGCAAAAGTGACAATCGAGGACACACCTAATTATAAGTGGATTTATGGCTTTATAGACCTCTGGCTACATTTATTGAAATTATAAACGCAATTTATGAAAATTATTGATGTTTTCAGTATATAATTGGTTGAGGTGTAAAGAGATAAACATACGAATTGAAGCGGGCACAAGTCGTAAGTGTTATTTCAAATATTAAATTGTTGTCTCGTCTCTTTTTACCACATTAAATAAAAAGGTTTAATAAGCTTGTATCCCCAGGTTTATTAGAAAAATATCATCGTAATTTATTAGAATTATAAACGACGTGAGTTACAATTTATAAACTCCTGAAGCTTTAGTGACGTCAATCGAGAATTTTGTGTCATCATTACAGCCCAACACAAGTCCAGTGCTAAATGTACACCTTCCCCTAGAAACGCCACAAAGCACGTTTCTTAGCCATCTGAATCCATCCACTTCCTGTATCACCAGGTCGTCACTGCATCCAGTGGGGGGGGGGGGCCTCAATACACACGGAATATTAATAACAAGGGGAAGCACACAGTAGGGCAGACACAGTAGGTACTACCACAGTTTGAAGAGCTAACAGTTGTGAAACGCCTTAGATAACAAACGATGCCGCCGCCCGCGTATGTACAACACGTAACATAATTAACGCGCTTTGAGAAAGTAGTTTGTTCAGAATCGTTTACTGAATCGATTCCTATCATTTTTAATATAGGTAATTTTTTATCCCAAAAATAATTTAAACTACGTAAATTACAGTCACACTAAATCTGTACAGTCAAAACAAACTGAAATGGACCATAACCACAGAAGAAATAATAGTACTACATACCGTAACTTAAGGCAATAAGACTTTTAAGAGTGCAGTTTTATTTGTATTATTACTAATTCTGTCATTCAATAAAAATAAAGAAAAATGATGAACTTTATTTTAAGCACGTTAAAGTCTTTGCATTCGTGGATTTGTACTGTGACCACAACATTCTTCCGGAATAAGTATGACTAATTTGATAAATAATCAGTGCATAGAAATGTTTAACTAAAAATTCAGTGTATGTATTATGATTATAACATACTATAGTAATTGGGGTGTCTGAGGGTGTGCGTTAATTACATTACATATTGTATATACACTATATATGACATCGCGTCGTCGCAAACATACTAGGCTGGGGGTTGTCACAAAATTGGGAATAAATTAATTTTGGATATTATAATACTTATTATAATTAATAACTTTATTAAAATAAGTTTGTATAAAAAGGTTAAGGATAGTATATTTGTATATAGTATTAAGGAATTTATGGATGATAATAACCCCTGGAAAGGATCGATACCAAGCTATTTCTAATTTGTTCTGTGTTGTTATTTGTAACATATATGATTGGTTTTTTTTTTCAAAGTCCCGCTGGGTTTCTGGCTGGTTCTGCCCAGGACAGAGGTTATTTTCTGAAGCAGTGGTAAATTAAAAAAGTGACTTTCCAGAAGTTTTATTTATAATGCATATTGAATAAAAAAAGTTTGTTTGTTTCTGTTAACATTATGCATTTACTTATAACTTAAAACATTTATTGAACAAGATCATTTATATTACTACAAAAAAAAATACATTTACAAGAGTTGCATTCCCAAATATTTTGTGACACTTTCTTTTTATAGATGTTTTCAGTTTTTGATTGTTAAATTTAATTATAAACACTAAACACTGTTGTCCAGACGTGTTTAGTAAAGTACATACTGCAAGTGAGGGGAAGGGAGGATGCACAGGACGTGGATACTCAGTCCACTCGCAAAAAAAGAATACGCTTCAATTTACTTTACTACGCAGATTACTAATCACTTGCACTAATCACTAATCAAAGTGAACACAGGCCTTGAGGTATCAAACAATAACTATCACCCACGATTTTTGGTATTATATGTGAATTGTTAGGCACTAATCACATATTTATAATATTATTATTTATGTATGGTGCCTCAGTATAAAACTGCATTAATAGCTTATTACTCCATGTTGGTCAATATTAAGGTATAGTGTAATATTTTGGGCTTTCGCCTTTCTTGAAGAACAGGGAAATCATACTTCTGCTGCACGCCTCGTGGAGTAGTGCAACCATTCAGAATGGAATTGAAGTGCTTCTCAAGTACTAAGTGCCAATTTTTCAGAAAGCCAAAACTAAGCGTCATATAATTTATATGTATGTACTTTACTTTTACTATTGTGGATCATGTTTTGTTTAATCATAAAGAAAGTCATACATGTTACTATTTTTTATTTATAAATTGTAATGTTACCTTTTAAAATAATTCCTTATAAAGTTTTAAATGTGAATGTTTGGACTTGTGTCATTCATTGTTACTCAACCGGAAGAAGGGATTTTGGTAAAAAAAAATTGGCAAAGAAGTTGATGTAATATTGTGAATATAGGAGGGTACTTTTTATGAATTAAAGTTTAACTTACGCCTAGCGAAGATTTAACGGTAATATTGGTTAACGGTATTATTATCTTCACATTGTTCATATTTCTGCACGCGACTATGGTGGAAATTACAAATGTAAAAAAAGAGTAACATAATCTTCTTATTTCAATGCTACTACCATATTCGAGAGGCTCATAGCTGGCAGTGTGTAGACTGTTACGAACTGCAGGTGGCTATTTTTACCGTTTTATTTTTCAACTCACCATTTATTTTATTTATTTATTTACATTTTATGCACCTTAATAAAAGGATTACAAAGGGCGGACTTAATCCCTCTTGGAATTCTCTCCCGGTCAACCCGGGTCATGTGGAAAATAATGTGATAGGTGCCAAAAAATAAAATGGCCAATAGAGTAAATCAGGAAAAAAACTGCCAAGAAACTTAAAAATAGACTAATATTATACATATTACCATAAACACAATAAACTTAAATACTATAAAATTTTATTCAGACACTCAATATATATTATTACATATACTTACATACATAAAAGATGAAAAAACCATCTCACGATAAAAAAATTACATAATAGTTTTCATGAACTACAAATAGTGAGACAAACTATATGGCTAATGAAATATAAGCATAACTTTGTCCTAATATATAAAACGAAATGTACCGATATAAACAATATATTATAGTGATTAACAAAAACAATAAGTCTTACCAAGATCGATAATATATGGTCTAACGCGTCTGCCCTGAGAACCGTCGGGCCTGGTGAACGGCGTGGCTCTGTACTGAAGTGCTGCATGTTGCTTGCTTATGGAAGGATGATCCAGCGGGATATCCACCACTTTCTTGTCTCGACCGATCAGGAAACAGGATTGTCGATGAATGTACAAAATGGGTAACGCTTTGTCGCCCTTAAACGGATAGAACCTAAAATAAAACAGTATTACAATCGATAAGTGTACGGTTTGGATGATCATGCTAGTTTAATTTGTTTCTGAAACATGCTTATGATAAATACAAAATTAAAGTACAATGAACCATATTATAAAGGCTATATGGAGTATTTCAACATCAGCTGATAGATGTCCACTATTAGATAAGCCTATTTGTATATTAAGATTGTACGAAGAATTTGCCTTAATTGTCATGTTTGGTGGACATATCGACATCTTCGACTTTTGACACCGCCTGTCGCCAGTCTGGATATTTTGCGTCTGACGCGACGTATATATACCCATTTATGAAGGCTATAAAGGTTTTTTGGCATTTCTCAGTCACCTATCGACAACCACGGCGCACAATGGACTGACAGATTTTCTTACACCACTATCACTTGGCAGTATTACTTTAAAATTTAAAAAAGTGTTACTACAACCACGTTATTTTATAAAACTTTTGGATTTGTAAATCGGTACTACCATTAATTATCTTAGTTTTATCATAGACATTATGACATACAGTGCACCATTTAAACATATTGTAACTCCTATTTTTGAAAAACTCATAATAAAAAAATACTATAGAAAACACATATCTAATAAAAATATAAAATTATTTGTTTAATGGTTGGAACTTAAAGAACTTACCTCCATCTTCGTTTTGGTTGTTTTGCATCATCCGGCTCAGAGTACTTAATAACTACACCGTTCACTGTATTAGTATCCGCAGTCAGCTTGCCAGAGAGCCCGAAATTTGGTTTTTCCTTCTCAACTTCAGTTTTGTTCCCTTCTTTCTTTACTTCCGCTTTTCCCCAATCATATTCCTTCTTGTCATCAATATCAGCAAACCTAAAATAATGCAATGATAAATGTAAAACATCTAAACCTAAAAAATAGCATAATTATTGGCTGCACTAAAATTGTTAATTCCAATTTTGTGTGCTCATTTATCATACCATTCCTAGAGACAAACATAAGCTTGTTATACCAGTTACTAGACTCCACAAAATTAATAATTCATTGATGGGGCAATGCATACGCTTTTACAACAAAATTCCAAAAAATGTTGTTTATCAATCAACAAGTATGAAAGATTTATTAAAGAAAAATTGTACTAAACGGGTTATTATAATATTAAAAAATATATGAACGAAAATAACCCCTGGGATGAAGTAATCGCTACCATTCTGGTTCTATTATAATTTATATAAAAATTTGTACAAAATTATGTAAAGTTAAATATGTTTAAAAAAATATAGTCCCGCTTAGCGTTGCCAGACGTCCGGATAAAATTAATTATCCGATAATTAACCGTGAAGGGACAAAAAAGTTGTTCGAAGTTCGGATTAACGAGGGTTCGTCTTAACCGAACATAATTACATTGAAGTTTATGGAACTATTGTCTAGAGCAAATTTTTGTTCGCCTTAAACCAAAATTCGTGTTAACCGTGTTCGCATTAACGAGGGTTTACTGTATATCAGAAACCTTTTGTTGGTCATTTAGCACCTATCCAGGCAACAGTTATAGTAGGAACGACTTTCTGCCATTATATTTTTATTATATATTTAACTATTTCAAAGTATTTACAAAAAACTATTTACGTAAGCGGTGTTAAAAAACTCGCATTTCAACTCACATCAACATTCAATCGCCTACAACGCGCTAGCCCCGACTGCGTGTACCCTGGGTGTCTCGCGATTGTAGGTTATTGTTTCACGCAGGTAGCAAGAACGACAGAGGGCTGCCGTAATGACAACACCAACAACTTCCATACCATACCAAAACATCATATGTATTTTTGAAACGCTCCCGAAAACGAAGACAGAGGATAATTCTAAGGATACCTTTGATGATGGTACGAAAATAAAATCGATCCCGGTGAAAAAAAACAACATTTTTTATAACGTTTAATTAGCTTTTTTCACGCTCCTTCATGTTAGTACAGCTAAATGAAACGATAATTTCATTAAAGAAATTTATGAAAATCCCCAAACATAAACCAGGAGTGAAAATTAAACCTGAAATCAGCTGGTTATGGGGTCAAAAACGCGCGGATGCTGAACTCTTTTTATCTAGCTCGATGCGAAACAATGCAATAGGTATTACTGTATTCACGCTCGCTGTACCCTTCCCTTTCACACACGCGCTCCCACCTCCCGGCTGGCACGTGTCGCTTCGCAATTTACACCTGTTCAGTGCTGCCAACACGTGAGGGATACCCCAAATTAAGGGGATTTTGGGGATTGTTATTATGCGGGGATTTTGAAAATCCATTGCCTGGGCCAAGACCAAAACCTTTTTTTAAGAAATCTGTATACTTATCTTAACATTTTTGTTACGAGGGTGGATTGAAAAGTACTCGGCCTAACCAAGAAAATAAACACATACTAAATCAGTTATATTTTTATTTTTCTACATAATCACCATCAAGTTCAATACACTTTTGCCACCTCCCCTTCCAAGCATTTAGACCGTTGAAAAAAACTGATTCTTCCTTAGAATCAAAATATGCGTCTACAGCTGCTTTGACCTCGTCGTTTGTCGAAAATCTTTGACCTCCCAAGTGCTTTTTTAGGTTAGGGAACAGAAAGAAGTCTGATGGTGCCAGATCAGGTGAATACGGTGGATGCGGTAACAGTTCAAAGCCACAGTTGTGAATTTCAGCCATTGACTGTACTGACGTGTGAACACGGGCGTTATCTTGATGAAACAGGACTTTTCTTCTGAGCATTCCTCGACGTTTTTCTTTTATTTCCTCTCGTAAACGACGTAGTAAGGTGCAGTAGTAATCAGAGTTTGTAGTCTGACCCCTTTCAAGATAATCAATCATAATCACACCTTTCGAGTCCCAGAATACTGAAGCCATCACCTTATTTGCCGACAAAATCGACTTAGCCTTTTTTAGGGGGTGGTGAACCAGGTCTTCTCCACTGTTTTGATTATTATTTTGTTTCCGGTGTACAGTAATGAACCCATGTTTCGTCCATAGTAACAAAACGATTCAAAAAATCATCTGCATCGGCTTCAAATAACTCCAAACAGTCGCGTGAAATAGTCAATCGCGTCCTTTTTTGTTCAACTGAAAGTAGTCGCGGAACCCACCTCGCAGACACCTTGTGGAAACCCAACTCGTTGACAATGACGTTTTGAGTTCGTTCATAAGAGATGCCTATAATCTCGGCTATCTCTCTAATTTTTAATCTGCGGTCTCCCATTATTAAATCAAGTACTTTTTTAATATTTTCGCCAGTAGTTGACGTCGAAGGCCTTCCAGAGCGGGGTTCATCTTTCACACTCTCTCTACCACGCTTAAATTCTGCTATCCATTTTTTGACGGATGAATATGACAGAGCACAATCGCCTAATGTACTGACCATGTCATCATGGATGGCTTTTGATGATAGCCTCTTCTTATGGAGGTACTTAATGACGGCACGCTGCTCGATTTGCTCCATTCGCGGAAATTATGTCCGATTACTTTGTTAATAAATTTATAAAATCACAACTAATTATCGCACACGTTTCGAACTTCACACAATGAACTAGTCTGAACTGAACTAAATAATGTGGGTAGATTTGATTTTTAGAATTGAATGGATCTGTGTTAGGCCGAGTACTTTTCAATCCACCCTCGTAGGTTACTTAGGCATATCGAATGACTCTCTTTTTTCATTATCATCTTGCACCACATTTAATTTTCGGATTTTTTGGCAACTTTTGTGTATCATTTAATGCTTTTCATTTCTTTATTTTTTTATTTAACAGCAGAGTAAATGCAGCTACTGTGTCCTTTTTTATGGCAACAAAAAACGAATTAAAAATACTCAATGGAGTAAAATGCTTGTTACAAAAATATGTAGTGTGAAAAAAAATCGGTAAAAAACAAAAAAATGTTAGTTAAAAAATAAATCTAATAAAATTAATTGAAAATTATTTCAATACTTAAAATAAAATTGAGGGGAATTTGACAAATAGGTCAAATTTTAGTAGGTTAATTTCTATTTGGTAACGCTGCAACATGTGCGTCGATGCCAAACCGAAATTAGCTTTTAAGACAGTTCCGCTTCCGTCCCACAGTAAGTGACGTGCGCGTCGAGAGATAGTTCAAACGTTTTTTTTAATTAAATTTTTGCTGTTATTACTTGTCATTACTTGTTGTTACGTTTTGTGTTTCTTGTTGTTTTTTTTTTTTAATAATGACTATGGCCGGTTTTAGAGCTCGACCAACCGTCGGTGCGTACCATCGGTCCTGACGTCATAACCGATCGTCAGTTTGTAGCGTTCAGAGCTCTCCTGAGCAACGAAACTGGCCGGACTGGTACAGTCACAAACACGTACACGAAATGGACGCGTTTACAAATTGTTTAATTGCTGCTTACTATGTTCGTAAACGTATAAGGAACAGAAGACGTAGATATCAGGTTCACCCAATCGTCGCCCAAAGAGCACTTCAACGGGAATTTACTACTTTATATTAATTATTGCGCGAATTATTAATTACTTTAAAATATCAATCAAAAGTTTTGATGAATTATCAGTGAAATTACAAGACATAAAACATCCGCGAGGCGTTCGGTGTCGACATATGTCATGTTTGATAAAAATTAGTTATTTTTTTTATAGGATAGGGTGACAAACGAGCACACAGTCCACCTGATGGTAAGTGGTTGCTGCGGCTCATAGACGTCTACATCTATCTTCGATTACAAATCAAAATGCAGATGCGTTGTCACCCTAGAGAACTAAGATGGAATGCCTCGTTTCCAGTAAAAAGGGTATCCAGTTCTGTACACTCATTACAGCATTAAGCTACTATTTTACGCTGGTATTCTGTGAGGGCGTGGTCCTTCCCCGGTCGAGCCGACCCATTCGTGCTACAACTATACTACTAATATAACTGCAGCATGGCTCTACCACGTAAAAAGTTATATCACTAACACTACGCAATACCTATAAAATCATACAATATTATTAAAGTTTAGGTTCGATTTTCTTGACGATGATACACGCATCCGTACGGTCGGTGTAGCACTTAACGCGTCAATATGTTTCCATAGCGCGTCGGTCGACCGACCGTACGCATGCGGACGCGCTCGACCGATGGTCCTCGTAGGCATTGCGTAGCAATATACGCGTGCTTACGGTCGGTCGAGCACTGTAACGACTTGTAAATTTTCATACAAAAGGCAAGCGCGACCAACGTACGCACCGACGGTCGGTCGAGCTCTAAAACCGGCCTTATGCATACGTTTATAATGCTCGTGACATGTTAATGTGGCTTGGAGAAGGTCGCGGGAATGCTTAGCGTGCTTTACGAGTTTACAATTAACAATTTTATAAAGTGTGTCATACTGGAGAGTTCATAAGGTGCAAAAGCGTAAGCCGAGAACCAAATCCGATGGTTGATTAACGTATGGGCAGGTTTATTTATGGATTTATATCGGTAAGCTGTTTCATACGTATTTTTTTTACTTAGTACTGAACTGATCTGAATAGGTACATACCTGAATACATCAGAATAAAAAACAAACCTACTAAATAATTTAATTACATTTTTCATAAGCGGGGAATCGAACCAGGTATTTGGTTTACTTAACCTGTGAATGGCTAGGTGGAGACTAGCACAGTGGCAAAATAGTATGTTAAGTAAATAAGTTAGTATTATAATTAAATGAATTAAATATTATAATAAGTTAGTATTTGGACAAATGTTGTAAATTATTAGGTATTAAATACGATCGCGGACTACGGGCCGCGCGCACTTGAGTAGATAAATTACTCATGAGCCACTAGATCTAGATCAGAGCACTATTTGGCGTCACGCGTACATTGACCCCTAAGCCAGCTGATGTTTTTTTATTTTATTATGGGCGAGCAGCTATGCAGGTCTAGGGAAAGAGACCAGTATCACTGCGACCTAGAAGATCTATTGTGATCGCTGCTATGGCTATAGTTCACGGCTAAGCCCTATGTCTTCAATCAATAGAAGGAGTTGCTTAGCCGTGAGCAATTTCACTTCTTCTGGGCGGAGTAGATAGTGTCCCAGATGAGTATTACGTTTGCGCATTAAGAGCCCGCAATAAGTTAGGATGTGTAGAGGCGTTTCTTCCGTTATGGAACAGAACCGACACATCCTTGAGTTGCTTAGTGTCCAGTTAGGGCTCTTGCCAGAATGCGCAATTTATTTTTACTTAATCCCAGGGCTTCTGAGACGAATTTACGATCAAAAGCCCGGATTAAGGTTTTAGAATGTTTTAAGCCTGGTGTGTCAGACCAGATCTTAAGTGATTTATTGTGATAAAGAGTTTCAAGGGTCAATCGGGCTAGGCTTCTTGAGATTCCACAAAATGGCTCAGGTCCAAATTGTGTGTACTTTGAGCCCTCCCGTGCAAGTTTGTCGGCAAATTCGTTGCCTACAATACCCTCGTGACCCGGAACCCACCTTAAAACGACCCTGTTGTTACATCCCAGGGCGTTTTAAACGGTTCACGCAGTCTCCAACTAGCTTCGAGTTCACTAAGTTTGACCTCAGCGCTAGCAGTGCTGCTTGACTATCAGAGTTTATGTAAATTATATGGTTGACGTAGTGTAGTAGCACACCGAAGTACGGCGAAAATTTCTGCCTGGAAGATAGAGGTGATCAGCTGATGTTAGGTATTTGATGTTCCCCACTGCTGGTTTTATGTTTAAGTATTTTCATGATTTTTCTTTTAAGAAATTATCGTTTCATTTATCTGTACTAACATGATAGAACGTGAATAAAGATAAATAAACGTTGTAAAAAAATGTTTTTTTCTTCATCGGGATCGAATTAATTTGCGTCCCATCATCAAAGGTATCCTTAGAATTATCGTCTGTCTTCATTTTCGGAAGCGATTCAAAAACACCCTGTAATTGATGAATATAAAATGTTATTTAATATACATGTTTATTATTAAAATTGGCTTAAAATTCAGATTTTTTTATCCGACAATGCTGTCATTGCTCAATGTGCTCAAAAACGGGTTTTTGAGCACACTGAGCTAAATTTTTTAAAAGGTGAGGGGAACAAATTTTTCGGACGAAAATTAAGCCAATAAGGCCATTTCGACCCATTTTGAAAGTAAAGATATGGCGGCTTAGAAAAGAATAGAAGATATAAGAAATTTTGAATGATAATTTCGTTGTTTTATCTTAAATAATGCAATAACGCCATTAACAATAATATATTGTACTGTTATATTATATACTTAGCTACGAAAAATATTAAAAATATCCAAAATTATTTATTAAGTATTTTTAATTCCGCGAACTTTTACAACTTCTTCCGTGTGTAAC
This sequence comes from Parnassius apollo, assembly GCA_907164705.1. Lineage (NCBI taxonomy): Eukaryota > Metazoa > Arthropoda > Insecta > Lepidoptera > Papilionidae > Parnassius > Parnassius apollo. The sequence goes on from CAJQZP010001196.1 coordinate 7,446,707, forward strand.
TTAATTTTTAAAGCTGTTTACTAATATAACAAAGATGCCGTGCCAAAATAATGTTTTAACTCAAGAAAATTTTTATACGGCACATACCTGCTCTTCCGCTCTCTAGGACGAGAATCGTTATTCGGCCCACGTGGACGCTCCTCACTTCTACGCACTCTCTCGCGCCTCTCCTCTCCACTCCGCTCTCTCCTTTCCACCCTGTCTTTTGTCTCCCTCGGTGGCCTTCCGCGATCATCACGCTCTTCTCTATTCTCCAATCTTCTACTCTTTTCCCTGTAGCGATCTACTGGACTCTTGGACTTGGAATAGTCTCTACAAAATACATTAAATGTGTTGTAATATTTCACTATTCATCATGCAAAGATATCAGGGAAAAAAAAGAAAAAAAACAAATCTCAGCCATGGTTTGGTCGCTCCTGTAAAATAGCATCATGCTATAAGCATGAGTGCTACCAAGCCTGGGCTGACGCATCAGCGTCCCGGGATGTAAACACCAGCGCTCTAAAAAAGAAGTATAATTCCGCCTCTAGGTCCTTCAAAAGAGTCATTGCCAACGCAAAGTCAGAGCACATAGGCAGAATTAGCGAGAAACTAGTTCGCCTTCCTTCTGGAACTCGTGCATTCTGGTCTCTCGTCAAGGAAAATGAAAAATGGTTTCAAAAAGGTGGGTAAATAATTATTGCAAAAACAGCCTAATTTCAAAACCAGTAATGAACCAGTAAGAGAAAAGCATCTTAGATGCAAGTGAGTTAAAGGAATATAGAACTGCTAGCATACATTTTCCTGGGTAGGCACTGCGACGAAGTCAGTGAACTATTTAAAGATTTTGAAAAATAAAACGTAGGCATTCAGAACAGACCAGAACTCACGATTCTCGGCGCGGATAAAGGAAATGCTACGGTAGTAATGGACACGTCGGAATATAATTTTAAAATACAACAACTTTTATCGGACGAAAGTACATATAAAAAGGTCAAAACAGACCCTACAACTAACACGCTTAAAACAACTAGCGATTTAATAAAGAAATACTCCGAAAAATTAAATCTCGACGTGAATTCGCTAATACCATCATGTGCCAAACCACCGAGGTTGTATGGGTTACCGAAGATACACAAACCAAACGCTCCACTACGTCCCATAGTGAGCCAGATCGATTCACCAACTTATAAGCTGGCACAATACTTAGCAAAAATACTATCACCACTGAGAGGACATACCAGAGCACACACAAAGGATTCATACCATTTTGTGAGTGAGATAAAAGACCTACATCTCGCTAACAATGAAACTATGGTCAGTTTTGATGTTCAGTCACTATTTACATGCCTACCTATTGTGGACTGCATCTCAATTGTAACTAGGAAGCTAGAAGAAAATAACATGCCTCAAGAATATGCAATACTACTTGAACATTGCCTCACATCTGGCTATCTATTGTGGAAGGAGGAGTTCTACAAGCAAGTAGATGGTGTGGCGATGGGCTCACCTGTGTCTCCCATAGTCGCCGACATATTCATGGAGGACTTTGAGGAGAAAGCCCTTCTTACTGCTCCTGTAAATCCAAGGTTCTACAAGCGGTACGTAGACGACACTTTCACAATTTTACCATCTGACAAAGTAACTGCATTTTTAGACCACCTTAACTCCATAAACTCTAAAATACAATTCACAATGGAGTTAGAGGCAAATAATTCTTTAGCTTTCCTAGATGTTTTAGTCATCCGAAATCCTGATAACACTATTGGTCACACTGTGTATAGGAAAAAGACCCATACCAACCGATATCTAAATGGTGAATCTCACCATCATCCTTCACAGTTAGCTACCGTGGGTAAATCTTTGTTTCAGAGAGCACGAGGGATCTGTGACAGAAAACATCTGGCCGCGGAGCTTCAGCACGTCAAGCAAGTATTGCAAGACAACAAGCTTCGGGTCCCGCGCCTACGTCACAGTGAACGAGTGAAGCCGGCAACAGTCGAGCGCGCACCTGCTCTACTACCATATGTTGGAGAAGTCACGGACAAGATTGGCTACATCTTGAAGCGAGCGTCCATTAAGACATACTACAAGCCGCTGAAGAAGATTAGTCAATTTTTACCATCCATCAAATGTAATATTCCTCTACAAGATGCAGGTGTGTACAAACTAGATTGTGAATGTGGTCTCTCTTACATAGGTCAAACAAAGAGATCTATAAAAACCCGCGTGAAGGAACATATAGCTGATGTGAAGCACCGACGCTCCGGGAAGTCTGCAGTCTGCGAACATGTTCAAGATCGTCCCCACCATTACATTAGATTTGATAAACCACAAATTCTCGCAAAAGAACACCGATTCCTACCAAGGATGATACGCGAGGCTATTGAAATTAAAAAACATCCAAATTTCAATAGAGAAGATGGTTGGGTGCTGCCATCTGCTTGGGATCCTATAATCAACAAAATTAAACCCAAACCCAAGCATACCACTGCAAGACTTCATGATACTATAAGCTCGTTTTGCGTAAATCGGACCAAAAATTTATATTAAAAAACTGAAGGTAGCCGGACTAACTATGACATTGGGACGTCAAACATCTCAGTCCCCCCCGTGACCATGGGCGCTGTAAAGCACCCGAAACGTCGGGATAATAATAAAAATAAATTAAAGTAATTAAACGCGATAAAATCCGTAAATAATAGTTTTATTCAATTCAGAACATAACTAAAAAATACCTGGGTGGTGGCAATGGTGGTTTCTCGATTCTGGCAGGATGTTCTCGTCGGAAGTCACGGTTCCTATAATCGACAACAAACAAGGTCACCATACAACAACAAAAAATCACTAACACAAAATAAAACGGAAGCACGTAAATAGCTTTCTCGTGAGATATTTATGGTGTTATGGAGCTTTTTATATCGGCATAATATCCAACAAGCATTTGATTTTTTGAAATTGTATTTTAAAGTCAAACAACTTTTTTATTATTTTGTAAAAGAAATAGACTATGTATTACTGGTCAAATTATTATGTTTAAATTGTAACAGAAAATCTTCCCCTTCACCGGAGGTGTGTTGCTCATGATAATCGCATCAAAATATGAGTTAAAATTATCGAATTATAATAACTGACATAATTAATACCTGATTTAATAATTTTAACTAAAACATGTAACAACTAATTCATCGAAATGATCTTCAACACGTAGCTTGTTACTTTGACACTCCTATATCATAGACTTACCATAGCTTTATACTTGGCAATAAGCGATGATGTCATGGTGTTACCTAATAAAACTCATCCGATCGTGGATTTTTCAGTTTTAGTCATTGTTTCTGTACTCCTTATTATTAATTTTTTCTTTATTAGGTAAATCTTCAATTACAGCAATGTTCTCAAAAATTTATTCATATTTATCATTTTTCATAGTATAAATAAAATATTTATTTTTTTGTGTTTTTATGTCAAAAGATTTTCTGATTTCTCAATCTTAACGTGACATACTCATATTATGTATTCTCTATATCTCTCTTTTCATTCCCTATCTCTGTGTAAGTACCAAAGATTCACAATGCCTTTTCTTCTGAATGATATCTCGAGTGTCTTTGAGGTGGATAGACACTATGGACAGCTTCAATTCTTCAATGTCTAAGTCAGACATTTTCGAAGTTTGGTCTATAACTATGCAGTTATAGTATCTAATCAGTCTGTTCAGAACTTAAGCAGTCAAGTGTTAAGAAGTTCAAAATGTATTTAAGGCAATTTGCAATGTGGTATGAACTTTTCTTTGAAATATTTTTTCTTCTCCATTATAACAGTACTTTAAAAACGAATCTTGAATTTAACAGTGAAATCTTCATAATAGTAATCTTCTGCATCTTTCCGCTAAAAGGATATGAAATATACTCTTGTATAGATCCTTTATCGATTAGGATTTAAACTTTTATAATTACTTTCTTCAAAAAAGGTAAATTTATGACATAAAATTTCCGACAAAGCAATTTCTTTCGTGAAATAAATTTCAATAATGTCCTATTTTCTTTTTCTAAGAAAGTCGACATAAATCCGTTCTAATAATCAATTGCAGTTGTATCACAACCGGAACTTGTTCAGTAATTGTTTTTTCCCATATAAATTAAATTCCTTGCTTTTCCCTTGATTAACTCAAACTTGTAAAATAACAGGGGCACTCTAACAAGTTGCTAAACCACATAATTTAATCAGTCATAAACCGCTAATAAATCATTGTTTCAAACTACATATTTTCAATTCTTTATTTATCTGGAGGAAATATAACAATTTACAATTTCACACATGCCTAGAGCAATTATCGTGCAATGTGAAAACATTTAGATATCTTTGCAACAGCAACATGTTCTGACCAAACTCATTATAATTTTCTGTAGAGACGTCACTGTAAAAACAAATACAGTCATTTAACGGCACGGTTAAAAACTGGCCAGCTCGATGTCAACACACATGCAGCAGTGTCAAATATATTACTATTACTATGGACGAATTAAATTAAATTTTGTTTTAAATAACTGATTAAAGAAGGAGTACTTAATAAAACTGTTAATATAGACTATTTCGAATGATTATGCATTTACCTTTCAACTGAATATCTGTCTTCACGATATCTCTCCTTTTTTTCTGTATATTCTCTGTCACGGTAACGCTCGACATCAGGGGGACCGCGTCTTAAAAAAAATTTTTAATAATTGTAATTAAAATAAATGATGACACGTGTATGGTGGCTCGACCAGGAAGGCTCTAGTAAGTTTATAGAACTAGAGACTCCTTTTTCTAGAAACGACGCATTCCATTGTAGTCCTCAGGGGGCCGCAGGCGCATTTGATCATTCTTAAGCAAGGATAGATATATAGATGTCTATGGGCCACAGCATCCACATACCATTAGGAGAACTGTATGTTTGTGACATATATATATATATATATATATATATATATATATATATATATAACAATATGTAACGTAATTAACGCACACCCTCAGACACCCCAAATAGTATATGTTATAATCATAATACATACACTGAATTTTTAGTTAAACATTTTATGCACTGATTATTTATCAAATTAGTCATACTAATTCCGGAAGAATGTTCTGATCACAGTCTTTAATGTGCACAGACACAAGACTTTAACATGCTTGAAATAAAGTTAATTTTCCTTTATTTTTATTAAATGACAGAATTAGTAATAATACAAATAAAACTGCACTCTGAAAAGTCTTATAGCCTTAAGTTACGATCCATTTCAGTTTGTTTTGGCTGTACAGATTTAGTGTGACTGTAATTTACGTAGTTTTAATTATTTTTGGGATAAAAAATTACCTATATTAAAAATGATAGGAATCGATTCAGTAAACGATTCTGAACAAACTACTTTCTCAAAGTGCGTTAATTATGTTACATGTTGTATATACACAGGTTGTTAGTGTAAACACCGTTGTCCTTGATGATGACAATGACCTCAGATATGAGCCGAGTGTCAAAAGGTGTAACTTACAAAATCTCAATTTAGATGTGATAACAATATTTAAATATTTATATTATTCACACTTCTAGGTCAGCACATATGTTTTGTTTTTTTTTGTTTCTTGAATAGTATTGTCTGTGGTTCCTATAAACATCGTAAAATCTTACGGTACATCGCGAAAAATGTGTTATATTTTATATTTCAATTTATGGCAAGTAACGCAGAAATTAATTTCGTAACAGTTTCATATTAAAAAAAAATAATTGAAACAATGTAATCACCATATTGAGCTTTTGCAAATTCATCTCTTTAAATTAAACAAAACGCGAGTTACGTCAGTTCGCTTCAAAAGGAACGTGACAATGGTAGCCAGAGATGCGTCACCTTTTTTGGGCCGGTCCGCGTGCACTGAATAAAAATAAAGTTCCTATATAATATTGAAAATAAAGTTTTATCCTTTGAATAAGTACGTACTTATTCGGTATCGTTATCACTTATCACTCGAATCTTTATATGTGTTATAAATTAATGCTTTTTGTTGTTAAATGAATAAAGTACTTTACAACAATACATGATTTTTCTTCTACAGCGACCTTTTTCATAACTTTTTAATAATAGTTAATAAATATATATTATATCAATCATTATAAAAAATTATAAAAAAAAATCATTACAAATAAAGAAAGTACTACATATAAAATGTGCCTATATATTGAAGCTTTGTAACCCCTGGTTAAACGACCGAAAGGTCATTGTCCGTTTTTCTCAATCGATTTGGCACATGCCATAGCTGTTTTCCGCAGCTTTTACATACATATATATATAAATATAAAGATATAAGTATGAGCAGCTGAAAATCAAATACATCTTGCTTCAATATTAAATAAATTACGGTCTAATTTACGACCACTAGGCGACCTCTACTAGTATGAACAAAAATTGTTCCATCACTTTTTTATTTATCTAACAATTGAAAAGTCAGTCCTTAATTAATAACAGTGATTAATTACCTTTCTCGATAATCTCTGCCGTCGGCCATTTCGCGTCGCTTAGGTGCCTTTTCATCGTATTGATTGTAACGGTTATAACCTAAAAATATTTGCGGTTATAATAAGGTACCCATTTTAAAATAACCTAAAAAGAAATTAATAAATTCAACAAATAATATCTTACTTCTTGGATCTTCTCTTGAATGATATGCATCTTCTCTTTGCCTTCTGTTGTAATTCTCTTCGAATCGACGTTCGTCGTATTTCGGATTCCTAATAAAAGAAAAACATATTTATAGGTTATCTATTTCTATGAAATTATTTAACACGAAAGCCATTGCAATCTACAACAAACTTCACACAAGTTACGGCTACCTCATAGACCGATTTAATCTATTAACAGTATAATATAATAAATTGGTACAAATGGTGAATACATCTAGTATATTAAATAAAATTATAATGCTCTCTATAATGCGTATAATAAAGCAAGCCAAGTTCAAATCGCAGTGCCAATGTCACCACAATAAAATAGAATGAGCTGTGTTCCAGTAAGAAAGATATAAAGGTATAAACATATATGCATCATTTGTGATTTAAAAAGTAGATTTTCATTTCAACTGTTTTTCCTTTTTTAATGAACTTCTGTAACATGTTAAACTTTCACCTTAAAGTATACATAAGCAAGCTATAGAGCGCGCGTATCACTCATTGCCCATTATGCCAAGCGTAAGTATAATTATGTAATAGTGATGCGTCGTGATAGACGACTATGAGTTATTGTACTTAGTTATTAGTTTAATTAGGTATTTAATAAATATTAGGTAGGTAGGTAATTAATAAAGTAGGTTTTAGCAGATCAATAAAACATAGGTATGAATTTATAAAACGATGTTTAATTAATCAAACACAAAAATGTAATTTAATTACTATTCCTAAATAACTTAAAACATTTATAAACCACCGCAACAAAAAGAGCTGATGATAATGATTTCTTAAATGCTGATCACCGTTCGTAACAATTTTTTACTTGCCTGATTTAAGATTTGTTACAGAGAGCACGAGGGATCTGTGACAAAAAACATCTGGCCGCCGAGCTTCAGCATGTCAAGCAAGTGTTGCAAGACAACAAGCTTCGGATCCCGCGCCTACGTCACAGTGACCGAGTGAAGCCGGCCACAGTCGAGCGTGTGCCTACTGTACTACCATACGTCAGAGGAGTCACAGACAAGGTTGGCTACATCTTGAAGCGAGCTTCCATTAAAACATACCACAAGCCGCCGAAGAAGATTAGTCAATTTTTACCATCCGTCAAGTGTAATATCCCTCTACAAGATGCAGGAGTGTACAAGTTAGATTGTGAATGTGGTCTCTCTTACGTAGGTCAAACAAAAAGATCCATAAAAAACCGCGTGAAAGAACATATAGCTGACGTGAAGCACCGACGCTCCGGGAAGTCTGCAGTCTGTGAGCATGTTCAAGATCGTCCCAACCAATACATCAGATTTGATAAACCACAAATCCTCGCAAAAGAACACCGATTCCTACCAAGGATGATACGTGAGGCTATTGAAATTAAAAAACATCCTAATTTCAATAGAGAAGATGGTTGGGTGCTGCCATCTGCTTGGGATCCTATAATTAACAAAATGAAACCCAAACCCAAGCATTCAAGATACTGTAAGTTCGTATTGCGTAAATCGGACCAAAAATTAATATTCAGAAACTGAAGGTAGCCGGGCTAACAATGACATTGGGACGTCAAACATCTCAGTTCCCCCGTGACCATGGGTGCTGTAAAGCCCCCGAAACGTAGGGGATTAAAAGTAAGTAAAATCAGTTAAATAAACGCGATAGAATTCGTAAATTTAGTTTTATTCAAAGCGCTGATGATCTTCAAATGGCTGAACAGATTTTCTTGAATCTAGTTAAGAACACTCTTGATCCAAACACCTTCTAACCAAAAACAACTAAATCACAATTGGTTTGTCTGTTTGCGCGTTACAATGCCACATACAGACACACGGACACACACTGAACTTATAATTCCACTCCGTTTTGTCAATGATTAAAAAAGTTACCTTATTATATAATTGTGTTTTCCAAACCAGTGGTAAATTAAACAAAAGCGTGACTTTCGATAAGTATTATTTTAAAGATATCAATATTTAATTTGCAACAATCCGCTTATTAAATACCTTGTGTGTGTCTTACCTAGATTGAAGAGCACCTCCCACCCTCCCTCAATTGCGTGCACTAATCCCGTCACCACTAATCCCAACACCACTACGGCGGCTAACCGCTAAGACTTAGCGGTTAGCCGCCGTAGAGTCTACATCACCTGAGGATGCCTCGTGTAGAGGCGAAACACGTGTCGTATTATCGTCGATGGTGTGTCTTTCCTGGAATAGTGGTATTGGGAGTAGTGGTGCCGGGAGTAATAATAATAATAATAATAAAGCCGATGCCACATCTTAAAACCCTAAAAGGAGCGTTAATGGATAACCCACAATAATAATAATAACGTAACGGCTGTGCTGACGTAACGGTTATGTGACAAAACCGCTACGTCAGCGCAGTCAGTCAGCACCTTGCCAAGAGGTGTTAGTGCCGTGCCTCGGCAAAAATTGAAGGTGCAAAGGCCCACTTGTGCACATGGCCTCACCATGAAACGGCGCCGGGTCTGGGCGTCTCCCGCTAAATGACGCCCTAAAAATAGATGATGGAATTAAATAGAACGCGCAAAGGACCGCTGCCTGGAGGTCGCCAGGGCGCGTCTGGAGCTGGCGCTGGACGCGACAGCATGCGAACCGCCAGCCGAGCGCGAGGTGATGCACGACCACTCAGCAGCCCCTCGCATCCATCATCCCCACCAGCTGGCTTGGTGTCGGCAGGGTCTTCGCGGGCCCAACAATCGGCACCCGCCACTGGTGGAGTACGCCGCATGCGTTGGACAACCCAGATGAACAGCAACGCATTGCGGGCGTATTTTAGGGCGAAAGGGGGAGAAACTGGAGGTTTTGCGTATCGGGCAAGGATGCATCGACTTTTTGCTGAGCTGGAGCCATCTGTAACCGTCACCGAGCAAAACCTGGCAGACCGAGTTCGGTACATCTTGCGCTCAAATACATTTGATGTTACCGAACTCGAACGGCTACGAAGTGAGGCTGTTCCTTCATCGGGTGAAAATGCTGCGGCTGAGGATGCGGCGCCACAACTTGCTGAGCAAACGGTAAATGTGGATGCCGCCGTGAACACGCCAGTTGTGGTTGATTCAGACGATGATGGAACAGTCGCCCAGGAACTGGAACTAGAGCAAATGAGGAGTACATTGGAAGAGGCGATTGTGGAAACGCGCAGTACGCCTCTCAAAAATCGACCGCGACTTCCCCGCTTAGCACTAAGCAAGCGGAATCGGACTGTCGTGAGGGCTATGAATCCAATGCTGGTTACCTATTTGGAAACCAGCCGGGACCTTTGCGAGACGGACTCAATTCTTTTTAGCGCCGCACTGGCAGTCTGCCGTATTATAGGCGCCAAACTTTCCACGGCTGGACGCGCTACTGGACAAAGTAGTGCTATCCCAGCCTGGAGAAGAAGAATTGAAGAACGTATCGCAAAGGCTAGGGCCCTCATCGGCAGACTGATATGCTTCAGGTCACGCAATACCAGGCCGAGGATTGTGCGCACCGTCAGCATGGCGTTTGCAGGGACAAATGTTAGTTTGTCCCAGCCGGATATAATGCAAAAATTGACGGAGCGCATAGACGACCTGAAGCAAAGAATCGCTGCTTGGGGAAAGCAGATTCGGCGATATACCGAGAGGTCGACACGGTTGAACCAGAATCGTCTCTTCCAGAGTGATATGAAGAGGCTCTATAAATCATTGGAGCGACCAATAGTAAGTGGAACGGGCCCAGCACCAAATCAGGCCGACACGGTTGCATTCTGGCGCAGCCTGTGGTCAGAGTCCGTAAACCACAACGAGGGCCCTTGGACGGAAGTTGTGGCGAGTCAGTGTGCGGGTATTACACCCATGGACCCCGTCATCATAACGCCGGATGACGTAGCTGAGGCGGTCCGTAGGGCCCCGAACTGGAAAAGTCCGGGGCTTGACGGGCTGCATCACTACTGGCTGAAGGGGTTCATGATGTGTTACGCTGCGCTCGCCCGACAATTTCAAGAGGCTCTCAACCAGAAGTCGCTCCCAAACCTCTTCACTACTGGGATCACTCATTTGGTTCCTAAAGATCAGGGTGCCACAGACCCGAGCAAATACCGCCCCATCACGTGTCTACCGACCATATACAAGACACTAACATCCATTTTGAGTGCGAGAATCGCTCGTCACCTGGACTCAAATCAGGTGATGTCGCGCGCTCAAAATGGATGTCGGGGCGGCGGTCGTGGAACCAAAGAACCACTTCTCATTGACGCGGTCATTGGCAAAGTGGTGAAACGCAACCGTCGGAACTTCTCCGCCGCCTGGATAGAAAAAAGCTTCCTCTCCCCATATGCTAAAGAGGGTCCTCGAGCTGTACAAGATTGACTGTACAGTTCGAGACTTCCTCGAGCAGTGTATGGGGCAGTGGAGTACGATCCTGTGTCATCTAGGCGAGCGGATGACGGCTGCGGAAAGCCGCATAAGGATAAGAAGGGGTATATTCCAGGGCGACTGTCTGAGTCCAATCTGGTTCTGCCTCTCTTTGAACCCTCTCAGTACTTTACTAGAGGGCTCCGGGAGGGGATTTCAGCTTCGGAAAGGAGGTACAAAAGTGACCTTTTCTATATGGGTCATCCATATAAAAAGGTCACTTTTCTATATGAATGACCCTCAAGTTATTCGCCTCCAGTCGCTCTAATCTTATGGAATTGCTAAACATCACTTGTGAATTTAGCAATTCTATTAGAATGGAGCTGGGGACGGATAAGTGTGCGATCCTCCATGTTGATAGAGGAAGGGTTGCTAACTCTGAGGGCATAGACTTATCTATGCCCGTCAACTTAAGGGCCCTTTCCAAGGCTGAAACATACCGATACCTGGGTATGTCACAGAACATCGGTATCGATGAGGCTGGTATGAAAGTCAGTTTGCGACGTGTTTTATGCACGCTTGACCAAAGTGCTTAATAGCCTTTTGTCCGGTGTGAATAAGACACACGCATATAACGGTTGGGTCATGCCTGTCCTTATGTATACCTTTGGCATACTCAGGTGGAGTCAGACTGAACTTAACGCCCTGGATAGAAAAGTCCGCACTACCATGACGTCCCATAGGATGCATCATCCGGGATCGTCGGTAATGAGGCTGTACTTGCCGCGAAAGCATGGTGGGCGTGGCTTCCTGAGCGCGCTCACCATGCATAATCGCGAAGTGTGCAGCCTCCGTCATTACTTCCTGGCGAGATCGGATGATCCATTTTATAATGACGTCATTTCTAGTGATAAAGGACTTACCCCTCTATCCTTAGCCAACGAGCAATGGCAAGACCCGGCAGTACAGAGCAGAAGGCGGTGCTCCTCGATATCGTCCGCCGGTTTCTTTCCATTTCCCCTTAACCCTCGGCCGTTTGGTCTCCCCTGCCGAGGGCTTCCATCTGATTGGGCTTTTATTTATTTATGTATTATTTATTTATTTATGTTAGTATATTAAATATATATTTAAGTATATTTATTTTCCCTTTATATATTTATCCAGCCCAACCAGATGTGATTACTCTATTAATAACCAAAAATAATAATAAGGCGTAGGGAATTGACGACCCCATCGCCCGCTGACGAAACAGTTAAGTGACAAAACTGCTACGTCGGTGCAGTGAGTCAGCGCCTTGCCAAGAGGTGTGAGCGCCGTGCTTCGGCAGTACTCAGGGTGCAAAGGCCCGTTTGAAACGGTGCCGGGCCTGGGCGTCTCCCGTTAATTGGCGCCCAAAAATGGATGATGGATATGATTAGAAAGCGTATAGGGCAGTTGCCTGGGGGTCGCCGGGGCGCGTCTGGAGCTGGCACTGGATGCGGCAGCATGCGGGCCGCCAGCCGAGCGCAAGGAGCTGCAAGATCACCTAGCAGCCCCCCGCATCCATCATCCCCACCAGACGGCTTGATGTCGGCAGGGTCCTCTCGGACTCGGCAAGCGGCATCCGCCGCTGGTGGAGTGCGCCGCATGCGTTGGACAAGGGATATGAACGCAAACGCATTGCGGGCGTACTATAGGGCGAAAGGGGAAGAAACTGCGGGGATAGCGTATCGGGCTCGGATGCATTGCTTTTTTGCTGAGCTGGAGCCATCTATTCCCGTCACGGAACAAAACCTGGCAGACCGAGTTCGGTACATCATGCGCTCGAAAATATTAGATGATGCCTAGCTCGAACGACTACGACGTGAGGCCATTCCCTCATCGAATGAATTGGCTTCTATTGGGGATGCGGCTCCTCAGGCGACAGACCAGCTGCCACGCGTAGTAGCCGCCGTGGATCTTCCATTTGTGGTTGATTCAGACGATGATGAAATGGTCTCCCACGAACTAGAGCAAATGAGGAGTATATTGGAAGAGGCGATTTTGGAAACGCGCAGCATGCCTCTCGAAAATCGACCGCGACTTCTCCGCATACCCCTAAGCAAGCGAAATCGGGCTGTCTTGAGCGCTCTTAACCCAATGCTGGTAACCTATTTGGAAGCCAGCCGGGACCATTGCGAGACAGACTCAGTTCTTTTTGGCGCCGCAGTGGCAGCTTGCCGTATTATTGGCGCCAAACTTCCCATGGCTGGACGCGCTACTAAACAAAGTAGCGCCATCCCAGCCTGGAGAAAAAGAATTGAGGACTGTATCGCAAAGGCAAGGGCCCTTATCGGCAGACTGATAAGCTTCAGGTCGGGTAATAATAGACCGAGGGTTGTGCGCACCGTTAGAATGGCGTTTGCTGGGACAAATATCAGTTTGTCCCAGCCGGATATCACGCAGAAACTAATGGAGCGCATAGACGACCTGAAGCAAAAGATTGCTGCTTGGGGGAAGCGGATTCGCCAATTTACTGAGAGGTCAAGGCGGTTCAACCAGAATCGTCTCTTCCAGAGTGATCAGAAGAGGCTCTACAAATCATTGGAGCAACCAGAGGTATGTGGAGCGGGCCCAGGACCGGATCAGGCTAACACTGTCGCATTTTGGCGTGGCCTGTGGTCAGAGCCCGTAAACCATAGCGAGGGCCCTTGGACGGAAGTTGTTGCGAGTCAGTGTGCGAGTATTACGCCCATGGACCCCGTCATCATAACGTCGGATGACGTAGCTGAGGCGGTCCGTAGAGCCCCGAACAGGAAAAGGCTGGAGGCTATTTGGAGGCTATGGTTTCCGTCAGTAGATTTTGAACTTTGTTATGTGCATTATCTAGCTGTGATCTCAACTCATTAATGGTATCCTTTAATTGAGCTACCTCGTTGTCATTTAATGTCGACAAGTCTGGCAGACACTTTATACAAGAGTTATTTGATGTCAACGGACTTTCATTCAGAAAGGGTAACGAGTTATAAGAATTATCATTTGTATCATACTTTCTTCGCAACGTTATATTACTGCTAGATTCCATGTTTATTTATGTGCTCTCTAACTCAGAATTTTTACTAGAATTATTACGAAATTATTTTTTACTTTACTGATTATCAATTACTTTATCTTATTATGAAGAGAAATCGATGGGTCTTCTAGGAAACTTCGTCATTAATAATCTTAATATTTAACTAAGCGAAATTATAATCGTCAATCTATTACTTTATATTTTCAAGACACACAATAAGTTCTCCTAATGCCGGGATTTCTTGTGCGGTACGAGCGTTTTTAGGCGTATACCGCCACGCCATGGTGACTTTTGAATGAATGGTTGAAATAGTCGACTACTTGCTGCTTACTGTTATTTAAAATGCACTGAGATCGTTATTATGATTCATCCTGCAAAAATTTATTGCACTGTCAATGTTAATCACTAATATTATATTGTGTGTATTCTAATGTTTTTGTCACTGTATATGGTCACTTTACACTATGTTCAGTGTTTTTTTTACACTTTTGTTTAGTTCTTATTATTTTCACTAAAAACTTACAGCAGAATAAAAACTATTTTTTAAATTGTTATTTTTATGTGCAAATTTGTCACATTTATATAGACAACACTGTCACTATAATTTTGGATGTTTATTTGCAGTTTTTGATAAAAGAAAGTAAGAATTACAACTGTTTTACAATTTTAAATTATTTTTTATAACGGACCCGACGTTAACATCTCACGCTCGCAACGCGTACTCTACGCGTACGCGTAGTGGTGCTGGGATTAGTGGTGCCGGGATTAGTGCACGCAATTGAGGGAGGGCGGGAGGTGCTCTTCAATCTAGGTAAGACACATCATTGTATTTAATAAGTGAATTGTTGCAAATTAAATATTGATATCTTTATTATAATGGATTTCCGCAAAGTAACACCTGATTCTATCAAGTATTATTTTATCCTATATTAAATAAAAAAGTTTCTGTTTCAAAGGATCTTCATTTGCAATGCTATGATTATAATATTATTATAAAAGAAATCATGTTATTTTAAAATATTTATGTACAACATGGTACAGAACTGGTTCTAATTAGAAAAAAGCATGGGGCACTTCAACCCAGTCGCGCGACTCCCGCAACGCCCTTTTACACTTTCAAGTAATTTTGTTAAAGTCAGTGTTTACTTATCAAAATGTTACTTACCATTACTGAAAATAAATATACTTCTAAATTTGCTTCCATGAATCATATTTACAGCTCCTTACTGCACATTTCTACAAGATAACTTTCTTTTTTCAGTCTTATCTTGACTAATAGTATTGCCCTTGCAATTTCGAGACTGTTCATACTTGCTAACATGCGCTCTATAGCTTACTTGTATTGTATAAAAAAAATATAAAAAAAAAAAAAAATATACTCTATACATTTTCACATTTCCAATAAAATGTTCAGCCTAATCTGATAGTATTTGAAGCTTTTTTTTTAATATTTTAATTACTATTTATCAACAGTTAAGATTATTTGACGTAATTGTTACCTCATGCCTAAAAAATACAATCACAAAGAGACAACTAATGACAACATAATTACTTTTAATTATCTTTTATATTTCATTGTTATTGGTTGAAAAGTGGCCACTTAAAGACAAAAGTGAAAAAAATGCAGAAAAATATAATGAAAATAAATATTGTGTTTATTGGTTACATGACTTAGGACAAAATTATATATTTTTTTAAATTATGGAAATTTTTATGAGATTGAATTATGGATTTTTGTGCATGACAAATGACAATAATACTGCAATATTTAAATACTACATACTTAGCAAAATAAAGTGGAAATATTTTTTGTAACATTGTACCTTTTGTATTCATCAAATTCCTTATATCTTCTGTTATATTCAGCATTAGGATTATAAGGCATGCTTTGAACATATCTTTCTCTGCTTTTATCATATTTATCTTGATATGGTACAAATCTGCAAAATGTATTTTGCATATATTTACACACCCATTTAAAACCATGGCATATTATTACATTCTATAAAAATGTTTGTTAACCTCTCATTACGTTCCCTTTCATATCCATATTGCTCTGGATAAGGATGCCGATGCTCTTTACTGGACCCTCGGTAAAAACGCTGAACTTCACGTTCTCTTTCATAATTTTCAACCGATGCTGAGCGTCTAAATTCTTTCCTATAGATAATAAGGAAAAATATTACGGTATACATACAGACATAACACAAATGTTAAAGATTAATACATAGTCAATATATACTAACTGGTAGTATGTCCGAGATGGTTGGCTTCCCTCTTCGGAGGAAACTCGACGCTCTTTCACAACACTATGCAAACGGGGTTCATGTTCTTCCACTGTAATAAATAATAAGTCCAGATAAAGCTAGACACAGTCAGGCTTTTTGATTGTCTGTCCGGCAAAATTAGACGGTGTCCGGACTTTGTAAGGCTTTTTAAATTTGCCCATTTCTTTACATTTTTCATGTACTTACATACATACTATTGCTATTGTTGAATGATTAATAATAAAGAAGACTGATTTATTCAATTGTTATTCCATTAAAACTTACGAAGATTTTATGGTAAATGATAAATAGCATTTATTTACTTTAAAAAAAGTCTTTTACTAACACAAAAAGTAAGGCCTCTGGCCTTTTTACAAAAATGTCTAACTAAGCTCGCTGGTCTATCCAGCTTTTCGGTTTTAAGACCTGGCAACCCTACATGTAACCCTGATTCTTATTCCTACCCAATGTATTTTTTTTAAAGATTTATCAAAGAAAATGAAAAAGTTATAATAAATAAAATAGAATAATGGTATATTTTTACTTAGTTACATATTCGTTATTCATATGAGACTAAGTGTAGAGTGTAAGTGTAAGTATCATAATTTGAAAATGAGAATGTCTCACAAAACTCAAGATTTTTAATAGTGAAATGATATTCAAATCTAGCAATGATGTTGTTTTTTTAAAATATTGAAAATTAGGTACAATAAATAATTTGCAACCACAATTATCCTATCATAAAGGACATAAATTCACCTACTTCATCGTAACATGTAAGGCCCATCGTCCACACACGCAAGGTGGGCAAGCCTATAATACAATATAACCTATTTCATTCACTGCTGTTTGAGACCACGACAGCAAAAACAAATCAACTGGAGGAATAGTTAGCCATCAAATTTCAAAATAGCTTAAAACCATAAAAAATATTAATATGTTTCATGGCATTACAGACTCCTTTTATTTTTTTGAGCGAAACCCTGACAATACAAAAACAAACGAGTAATATCATTTAACGTCAAATGTCATGTCAACAAATACCTCACCTTCACTTGCAGAAGAATCAGCAGCACGCTTTGAATGCTTATGCTTATGTTTTCTTTTCTTTTTTGAAGTAATTTCTCCCTCACTTAAAGACGAAATATTTTCGACAGAGCCACGTCCTACAGATTCCGAACGCCTTTTCTTTTTTCCATGTTTTTTCTTTTTCTTCTTATGCTTGCGTTTTTTAGAGCGTTTTTGATCATCGGATTGACTCACAGAATCAGAGGACACGACATGTTTTCTTTTCTTCTTATACCGGTGCTCCGACACAGAAGAGTCATCACTTTCGCTATCAGATGAACTGCTGGATTTTGCACTTTCATTTGATTCATCGGATTCCTCTGAAGAAGAATGATGGCGTTTTTTAGATTTCATTTCTTGTGAATTCTTTAGAAGTTAATATAAGAATATTCCCACAAAGCAATGGCAAATAGCGCAAGCCATAGATAAATAAACACATGTAGCATTAGCAACTAGCAAGCGCAAGTAGCAAACACCATAGAGCCATAGACCCCTACCCATAGACTAGTGGTTAATATAGCGCATAGCGCCATATTATAGCGCGCTATCTCCAGGGCGCTATCGCGCTATGGCGCTTTGGTGCTATTAATCTATACAGATAAGATTCTTAACGATATTAATTGATCCTAAAACGAAAACTGCTCTAGATAAAAATTATGAAATGTTATTTAAAATTTACATAGTTATTCCCATAGACATGAAAGTAAAATCCATCATCATATTAGAACACCATGTTATAGTAACATTTAAGAAACCTAGGACATATATAACACCGAAGCGCCAAATTACACAAAGAAGGAAATATCTCATACCTAGGGCTGAAAATTACTTTGGACGGCGTACAAGGCAATGGATAACTCGTACTTTGTGTAATGAGGTGGCGTATATATATGACGAAAGTATAACTAAGTCGCAATTCAAATGCATCTTGATGAAACATTATCTGTCGTTGTGTCCATAGCGGTGAATGTTTCTTTAATTATTTATGTGTTAATTTAAATATTTATAAGTACCAGATATTGTTACATAGGAGTTTCAAATGATAAACTGTTGCGTTGCCGACAAACTGGCTTACAGTTTGGCACAATTTAAAAAGTAAATAATGTACAATCTTTATAAAAATAAATTTTAAAAAATATATCTAGCGACAATTAGTTCAAGCAGCAGCGCTGTTACGAATGGACGTGTGACGCAAATTTGATCTAGTAGCACGCTTTCCATCGCACGCGACCTAATTTAATGTTAGGCGTTATTAAGTTAGTGTATATTCGTCCTCGTCTGCCGGCCGGCCATTTTGCAAATACGTCGCGTCTGCTAGGGCCTTAGCAGGTAATTTTGCGATATCGGCGCGTGGCGATTAAATTAGTAATTTCTCTAAAATATTGTATGGAAGCTATTTATAAAACTTATGTCATATGAATTGTTATATTATTTGCTATTACTCTGTAGATATCTTAGTTGAATACAACTTAATAGATTTTATTAAGCCAATTTCAAAGTTGGAAAACCAAATTTTTAATAGTATTTTGTGCATAATTTGTGAAAATTAAACATAAAAATCATTCTTTTATAAAATAAATGTAATTTATTTTCATCAATATACACTAATTTATAATAAAAAAAGCAAAAAAACCACACATTCCTATATATTTTTACCTCAAAAGTTTTTTACAATCTTAACACATGAACGGCAACCCAAGCGTCGCACAAAAAATAGCATATATTGTTAGTTTTATTTTGAGAAATGAGCAAGTCAAGTGGCGTACGATAATTTTAACATTAAGTATGGCTCAAGTCCTTAATTTAGACAAAGTTTCATTTCTAAAAAGAATGTAATGTATTTTTAATCAACAATAGAGATAAATGTAAGGTAAGTAAGTATAACGACCGTTTATGTTCGAATTTTTTTTATAAAAAGGATACATATCCCTAAATTATGAATTAAAAACTGTTGGTTATTAACCCTTCTATGTTTGAATAGCACTTAACTTCACTATTTGTTCGATTTAGGAATAAAAATAAGGACAAAAACCGGGACGGGTGACCACATGAAAGTGACGTTCGCATGCGACTGCTACATAGGCTGTTTATTCGAAATTTCTACACATTGTAGTACTTTAGTAGCTTTGTATCGCATCCTCTTTCTTTGGTTTATAATTTTCTATAAGTAAAA
Source organism: Parnassius apollo (assembly GCA_907164705.1). NCBI lineage: Eukaryota > Metazoa > Arthropoda > Insecta > Lepidoptera > Papilionidae > Parnassius > Parnassius apollo. Next base: position 7,466,252 of record CAJQZP010001196.1, read on the forward strand.
GTGTGATAAAAATCATTGTTGCTGGTTATTTTACCCGCCAAATACGCAGTCGCGGATCGGCCAGAATCTGGTCGCTTGCCAGACGCGCGTAATTAACCATCGGCCAGAATCTGGCCGGTCGCCACACAAGGGGTTAAGTGATCGAAGGATACGGTTGTCTGCTACAAAAGTAGCCTAACTAATGTTTTAAATGTAAATATATATTTTTTATAGGTCACAGTCAACCTGATGGTAAGTGGTTGCTGGGGCCCCTAGGGATTTCCAATTAAATAAATAAAAAAATACGCCTTTGATTTTAATTTACATTAACGTTTACGTCGATTATAGAAACACAAAATATCAACTCAGAAGTTTGAAAGAGTGTTCATTGGTTATCTTTACCGCTTTATTTTATTTTAATCTAAAATGTGACTAATTACGAAATAATGTTCTTATAATATAACACGCGGTCTATGAAACGAACAACGTGTAATGTAGCGTGCTGCAAGACTTAAGGCGCTTGCCGGCCTCCCACGTATTTAACAGTGCGCTAGAAATTTATAGCTTATAATCTGTAGAGTGGCATTGATTTATAGCCGTTTTGAACAACTTAACCACAGACCACTAAGAGGATAACTCTACTCAAAGAGCACAGATCACTATATATATATATATATATATACATATATATATATATATATCGTAGACAGAGAAACCTATAGACAAATTGACGCCTTCTTTCGCATTCGCACACGAAAAAGATAGATTTATGCATACGTCTTGTATAGAAATGAGGCAGAGCAGTGTGATGGTTTGTCCCTTTCTCCATGCCGGTTTTTTTTAGCAAACTGCACTTTGCTAAACAACTTTGACAGTTCGTAGCAATCTAAGGAGTTTACAAGTTCGTTTAAGTGAGAGTGAAAAGTGTTTTGTGAGCTTAAGATTGGTGAATCTTGTTCGGTTCAGTTCTTAGAACAATTAAAATTTTTATTTAAATGTGTTTAAAAGTCATAAAGATTATTGTATAACTCTGAAACCATAGGTGGTTGGCTATAATATAAAAATATTTATCCGATTTTTTTTTAAAAAAAAACGTTATTTTCTTTTACAAAATTAAAAAAGTTTCTGTCCGACACCGTCCGTAAATTCATGGATACCCTATGCGCTCGAGTGCCGTAATCACTGTAAAGATCACCGCCCTTGCTACCTACACAACATTTCAATATAAACACAATGGTACACATAACCTGTCATGAAACTTTTCGTTCATACTTTCACACTTGCTTAGGACAGATAAAAATTCCTACCCTTTGTGTTGCGTGACGAGTCCAAATTAACGTAAGTTAGATTTAACAACAAAGAAAATTAAACATTAATAATAGTAAATAGTAAATCATTAGGTAGGATTTTTGGCGTATTTACCGTATACCGTACCGCAGCCCTGGAACGCAAAGGGCATTTGAAGCATAAACTGACCGTTCATTGTACGGAAAGATCATACAAAGCGAGGCTAAGACAAAGGATTTGTACAGCTTGATGTGTAGCCTGATTGATTGGTTATTTACACTTACCTATTAAATAAAATCCTCGTAAATGAATTCCATTTTGATCAGCTTTTACATTAATCGTAAAAGCTAGAAGCACAACAGTGTCATTTCTCTAAATACACTAAAAATTCGCCTTTTGAGTTCGGACGTATTACGGAACTTAGTTGCATACACTCGGCGCTTCACTTCTCCCCAAAGATAAAAGTCCAGCGGGGTAAGGTCGGTTCATCGCCCAGGAAACTCCTCAACCAACATAGCCCTGATTTGCAGCTGAAAATGTGCAGGGGCAACGTCATGTTGGTAGTAGAGGTTTTTCAGTGAACGAAGAGGCACATTTCCACCGCACGTTTATATAGGACATAATTACAAGTTAAATACACTCGCACCAAAACTACAACCTAAAGCGACGTAGAATGTCGGCACTGCGCGGTGCGGTTTTAAATCAAATTAACACGTACATTCCGTACCGACGCAGCGAAGGACTGACACATTGACACAGTGACATTGGCCTTGACCGCGAATCGCTGCCGCTACCTACGATATATTGAGTTTTTTATTGTGAATTCTGTAGGTATATCCCCTACTTGCCTAGGGTGAAATAATTATAAGAAAAAATTGAGATTTGACTAAAAAAAAATGTTGTTATTTTTCATTGAAATTACTTTCTATAAGTGAAACCAAACCACTGGTTTCAAGGACAACGGTGTTTACACTAACACCCTGTATATATATATATGTTTGCTAGAAATACTAGATTCGCCGACAGAGTTATCTTTGATAGATAAAGAAAACAAACAGGTCCTAGAAAACATAGGAATTGAAGAAAGCGAACTTTTAAAGAGAAAATTAATAGTAACTTAAAAGCAACATTGAAAAACCGCCCAGAACCAAAAATTCCTCACAGTTAAGATGTTTCGCCCTAACACTTAATTAACACCCATCAAAAGCCTATCGCTATCTACGTAAAAGTTTTGGAACATGTTTGACTGTACTACGGTTATTGACTACATACATAAGTCATAAAGTACCATCGAAGGACGACCAGGGTAGCTGACAGCGTTAAAATTGAGAGGGGAGAGAAAGCCCGGTATTAAAATTTATTGTCCCTTCGTCATGGATGAACTGACTAATTACTGACGCTTTAGTGTTTTTATTGGTCGGTTTAAACACAACATGTAAAGTGCATATAGCCAACTATTTGACTAAGGGTTGGATCAACCTTTTGAGCGCCACGCCAAAAACTCACTACCGTGTCCTGTACGCCAAAGCGAAAAGTAAACAAAAATTCCTACGAAAAAGCAGTGCTGCCAAGAGTTGATATATCGATAACACAAAATAACTTGTTTGTAACATAACTGGTGTAACGTTATTAAAATCTTAAAAGAATTTGATATTGTGAGATTAAAAACCAATTGCCGCAAATGCTAGATAAAGTTTATAAATAATTTCAAAAGAAAAAAATAAAAACTTGAATAACTAATATATAAGTTGTTTTATTTTTGTATTATAAGTTCTAAAGATTTTAAAATTGTCAACTTTTAACCTTTTGAGCGCCACGACAAAAACTCACTACCGTGTCCTGTACGCCAAAGCGAAAAGTAAACAAAAATACCTACGAAAAAAACAGTGCTGCCAAGAGTTGATACATCGATAACACAAAATAACTTGTTTTTGTTGGTTTTTTATACAATAAATGACTCTTTATAATCGGGTATGTTTTATTTAATCTTGTGCTGTCTTCCACTCTTTTTATATATGTACTTTGTACATAAATAAAAAACAAATAATAACAATAAAATTGTAGTAAACCACAACACTACTCTCCATCGTGATGACGTCACTGTCACAACGAGACGACAACGGCGTAGCTGACCTTTCTTTTTGAAACTTTCTTAGAGATGTACCCGTGTTGCACGTTGTGTATCGATTTCAAAATCGATCTAACCAAAATATACAGACATCAATTCAAAATATTTTATGGCGAGGCGTAGGCCAAGTGAATCACAGAAGAAAAGTCTTACGCCCTTATGACAATAGGGGTTTCATATGATGCTAATGCTGCTAGATGATTTTGAGATTGAGAAAGAAAATCGCACAACACAAAATGAAAAATTGCTCTTCATACCTTAAGTTAAAAAACACATTTATTATTTGTCATTTTATATTATTAAAATAAAAAAGGTACATAATTATTCACTAATCAACAATTGTATATAATTATTCGCACTAGGAAAATCAGTGTTATAATATTAAAATCTTGGTCATGGAATAAAAAATCGGTACTTATTATAGAAATCAACAAATGGTACATAATTATCCACCAATCAACAATTGTATATAATTATTCGCATTAGGAAAATCAGTCTTATAATATTAAAATCTTGGTCATGGAATAAAAAATCAGTAATTATTATAAAAATCAACAAATGGTACATAATTATGCACCAATCAACAATTGTATACAATTATTCGTCTTATCCGACACTATTCCGATGATATCCCGGACGTCAGTCTAAGCGAGATTAGAATGGCTCTCCAGCACCTTAAAAACGGCAGGGCCCCAGGCGAGGATGGAATTACAGCGGAGCTTCTGAAAGCGGGTGGAACACCGGTACTTGAAGTCCTTCAGAAGCTCTTCAATTCCGTCCTCCATGGTGGCACTACTCCAGAGGCGTGGAGCAGAAGTGCGGTGGTCTTGTTCTTTAACCTTTTCGCTGCGCAATTCGTTTTGAGATTTTGTGCCTGCTGTGCGCATTTATTTTAGTAGTTTCATCTTTATTCGTGTTGAGCAGTTTGACCATTTAAACACTGCGAATTAATTCGTGTTGAGCTGTTTAAAGAAATTAAGTATTGCGAGTTTATTCGTGTAGAGCAGTTTATTTTTTTTAAAACATGAATAATACATAGTAAAAATAGTCGTATTGAGCAGCTAACTAATTTAAAACTAAGCGCGAAAATATTCGTCAGGAGCGTATGATACACAAGTTTTTTTTGCGAATATATACGTGTGGAGCAGCGAAAGGGTTAAGAAAGGCGACAACGCTCTCTTGAATAACTACAGACAGATTTCCCTTCTGAGCCGCGTCTACGTGCTGTTTTCGAGAGTCATTACGAATCGTCTCGCACGCAGACTCGACGACTTCCAGCCTCCCGAACAAGCCGGTTTCCGAAAAGGCTTCAGTACCATAGACCACATACATACCCTGCGGCAGATTGTACAGAAGACTGAAGAGTACAACTTGCCACTTTGCCTGGCGTATGTGGACTATGAGAAAGCCTTTGATTCCGTCGAAATTTGGGCGGTGCTGCAGTCCCTTCAGCGGTGCCAAGTTGACTGTCGGTATATCGAAGTGCTGAAGTGTTTGTACAGTAGGGCTACGATGGCTATCCGAGTACAGAACCAGAGCTCGAAACCTATCCAACTGCAGAGAGGTGTAAGACAGGGTGACGTTATATCCCCGAAACTCTTCACCGCTGCTTTGGAAGACGTTTTCAAGCTACTGGACTGGAAAGGATACGGTATTAACATCAATGGCGAGTACATCACTCACCTTCGATTTGCCGACGATATAGTCCTTATGGCAGAATCGCTAGAGGACTTAAGCACTATGCTCAATGACCTCAATAGTGCCTCCCAACGGATAGGTCTTAAGATGAACATGGACAAAACAAAGATCATGTTTAATGTCCATGTCACACCTATGCCGGTAGTTGTTGGGAGCACTATGCTCGAAGTTGTTGACGAGTACGTTTACCTGGGACAAATAGTCCGACTAGGTAAGTCCAACTTCGACCGAGAGGTCAATCGACGGATTCAACTCGGCTGGGCAGCGTTCGGGAAATTACGACACATCTTCTCGTCAGGTATACCTCAATCTCTGAAAACTAAAGTGTACATCCAGTGCGTGTTGCCAGTGATGACTTACGGATCAGAGACGTGGTCCTTCACTGCTGGCCGTATGAGGACGCTCAAGGTCGCTCAGCGAGCTATGGAGAGGGCTATGCTCGGAGTTTCTCTGCGTGATAGACTCAGAAATGAGGATATCCGCAGTAAAACCAGAGTGACCGACATAGCCCAACGGATTAGTAAGCTGAAGTGGCAATGGGCCGGCCATATAGCTCGAAGAACCGATAACCGATGGGGAAGAAAGGTTCTCGAGTGGCAGCCTCGTACCGGTAGGCGTAGTGTAGGGCGACCCCCCACTAGATGGAGTGAAGACCTGGTAAGATATGCAGGAAGTCGATGGATGCAGGTGGCTCAGGACCGTGCTTTGTGGCATTACTTGGGGGAGGCCAACGTTCAGCAGTGGACTTGTGAAGGGCTGTGATAATGATGATGATGATGATATAATTATTTGCAATAGGTCTAGTCTTAAAATATTAAAATCTTGGTCTTTAACTAAAAATCAGTAATTAATATAGAAAACAACAATTAAAATAATTAATAAATTATAGGTAATCTTAGTCTTAAAATAATAAAAATCCTATGGAATAATAAAACATAAATGTTTAGCTGTCCAAAACAAATTTTCTAACGTGGTAGAGCCATGCTACAGTTATATTACGAGAGAGTAGTTGTAGCACGAATGGGTCGGCTCAACCGAGGAAGAACCACGCCCTCACAGAATACCAGCGTCAAATAGTGGCTTAATTCTGCTGTGTTTCGTATGGTAAGTGTAGAGAACCGGAGACCCTAAGTCCTCAGTCCTCACGGGTGAGAGCGCATCTGCATTTATATATACTGTAAGACGCGAAAGTGCTAGTAACAAAAAAAGAACGTCGCCACCGAGAACAAAAGAGCAATTTAGTAAGAACACTAATTTAACGAACACGCTATTTTAGATCTTAATGTTTTACCATTAGATTGATTTTTAGTCTACTCACAATACTATTCGAAACGATTGTAATGCCGAAAGGTAGAAAGTCGATATACTATTTTGGACCTTAATACTTTTTCATTAGGTTGATTTATGATTTATGATCTACTCACGGTACCTACTTTTCGGAAGGATTATGGTGAAATATGGTTTAAGATATTTATTTCACTAAACAATATTACCATTCGCTTTTTTGACAGAAAAAAATCTACTAGTTGCAGTATAAAAGTAAACGAACATGATGAGTTATTCTAAACTCGAAAACTAAAACATAAAAAATGTGCTCACAAGAGTCGCCCGGGAAACAGTGTCATTTTGTATCGAACTTATTATATTTAAAATTAAACAAAATATTATAAAATAATAGTTACATAAAATAGGCAATATGCATGTTAGTAAAATAAGTTTAATTTATTAGGAACTTAAGACACTTACCTCACTTAAATCTTCAGGTAATGATTCAGATTCCGAAAATTCATCATCGTCGACGCTTTCCAAAATCCGAATGAGTTCTGAGGAATCGTTCATGTTGCACTGCACTAATTTTCCCGCTAATCGCTTATGACGTCATCAGCGTGTCGTCTATACTTGACCACGGCGCCCAGTGAACTGATTTTCGATGTCGCGCTAAGGATGCGCCAGAGTTGAGATATCAGATTTATTATGCGAAGATAATTTGATATTTTTTTTTATGCATGTAGCTAATTATAATTTTATATTTCTAACCTTTTTGTTTTATTTAAATATCAATAATAATAGAAAAAAAAAAACACGTTTGAGCTTAATTTTGAATAGTTTTCAATAAATTTATACCTAACGCATTACAACACTAGAGGTCAAACATAGACGACTTTGGGGTGATGGACATAGTATTTGCTTAGATAAAAATCCATTTTTTTTTAGTTTAATGTTTCTTAGTACTTGTGGCTCTAGGAGACTGGTTTTTTATACTCACATGTTGCTGGGTTATTCTTTTTTTGAGGGGTGTAGAATTAAAATACCAGTAATAATTTTCCAATGTCTATATTTCATATTTTTGTGGGCCGGGTTTTTTGTCAACTATAGACGTCGTTGGCGATCAGGGCCCGCAGGTGCTGGTCAAGTATAGACGACTTTGGCGCTCAAAAGGTTAAGAGCTGAATTAAACGCACGGCTTGTAACACAAGCTTCCTATCTTTGTACAAAGACCGACCTTGCTATGGTGAAAGAGTTGCACTCTACTCAGACTACAAACTACTACTATCTTAGATTCAGCTTCAGGACAGAAAATATATATTTTTTCTTGATTCTTACCACATGCCTAAATAAGTGGGTAGTTCTGTTCAATATTATGGAAACTTTTTTCAAAATAAAAATCGAATTCAATGGTCATACATCCAAAAATTCCAAAAATTACAGGAAGAAGTGTTATTTTATATAAGTATAGCTAATAAATTGAAAACAAATCATATATACTTTAAAATTAAAATGACGAATGACACCTTGTGGCCTAACATTACAGCAGAAGTGTAGCTGATGTATTGCTGTTTTGCGAAAATGTGATGAAATTACCTATCTTCGAAGGAGTTATAATTAATTAAATCACACGTTTATTATAATAATAGGTAATCTTCTTTAGTTGAGTGTTTGATGATAAATTTTAATGCTTCTTCAATGAATAATAATGAAAAGTTGTCGATATCGATCCGCACATCACAGTTACATCACACATCAGTAGGACGCCATTTTCAATATACACTTAAGTAGTGTGGTTACACTTTTATTGTTTATATGTTGCAAATATAAACTAGTCTTGTAAGGAGTGCGGTTGTGCATGCGTGTTCAATTTTAAACCTAATTTGTAACGTCTGAGGGTTGACTCTAAAATAAAATATATAACTAGTCTCGTGGGCAGTGTGCTTGTCACATTTAGATTATCACTACAACTTTTATGACATATTATGTACTCGATTATCTTATCGGTATAGTTCTCGATTATTATTTATGATATTATTAGATTTTTATTATATAAATAAAGCATAAATCACTATAAAAATACTTACATATGGAATTTAACTCCATCTATTTTGTAAGTTTGTAGTATTAGACTTCTTTTTGCACAAGTTAAGCGCACAGATTGGCATTTTTCAAAGAGCACTTACAACGACGGAAACGATTCTTGTAATGACGAAATCGATACCTTAAAATTTTTTATACTTTGCAGAGGGGAATGAATAATGCGAGGCGAGTCCATTGGGCTGAATTGTCTAAGAGATTTACCAGTTAGCATAGATAATATTTGCGCCAGCACTCTTTGTTATGGCCCTCACACACGGTCAGTTAAAATGATCAGTTGAACTGACGTACATACAAAAACTGACCGTAAGTGTGGAAGCTTAAATTGAAATTTTTAACTGATGGCACTCCACGGAGTTTTCCGGGTGCATCGTAATCCGCTGGCTTCAGTTCGTTTTAATCACTGGTAAGTATCTACTTTCTTAGTAGCTACTTACATTATTTCTATGCTATTCAAATTTTTTATTATTTTATATATCTATCGTTTTACGGAGGATGAAGGCTGAGATGAATGCGATGATGTCACCTACCTGATGATTGACTCAGAAGGTGGGTAAAGGATCTTGGTGATGCTACATAAAACCATCGTGTTTTTTTCAACTCATTTTCAAAAATGTTCATGCAGACCTAGATCAGGGCCCCCGCTACCATATGTGCAACGTGTGCAATGTACACGGGCGCCATCCTTTAGCCAAAATCCAGGGTCCAAAATTTCCAAAAAAAAATTTATTTTAAAATAAAAGTTGAGAAAATAAATAGGATTAGGTATAAATACACACGAAATTTTATTAGTATATCATCCAGTTACTGCCGATTCCTGTTGCGAGAACATGTCAAGCGGTAGTTTCTTGATTTTTCCTGTTCAGACATGGACAATGACCGGAGCGCTATAAAAGCGATGCATCGCCAGAGGCGTTTTTAAACTGGTTAGTTCATTTGACCGTGCAACAAGTGCATAAAAACAAGTAATGCTATTAATTTTTACATTTAAAGTTATTTTTATTTTGTCAAGTGTTGTGTTGTATAATATTTTGTGTACTACTTTTTTTTCTGAAAAATTAAGTGCCGAATACTTGCTGACTGCAATTTCAACGATTTGATTTTTTATAAAATGGTAAGTGTTCTCTACTTTACTTTATACTATCAACATTGACCCTTTATAGGAATCCTATCTGTTTCCTGTTCCTGTCTGTTTCCTGTTAACTTCAATAGATAATATAAGAAAAAATCTACAACTTACCTTAAAAAAAGTAATTGTTTTACCCAACAAACAATAAAAAATAAACGGGCTCGAACAAATTGCTTTTTACTTAAATATACAATATGCGAACTTGGTGCTTATTATTGTGATTACTTTAGAAGTTAATTTAATTGTTAGTTTTTTTCAGGATAAAAGAAAGAGACCTTCAAGTGCGAAGTTTCACGAGCAAAAGAAACTGAGACTACAAGAAAGGGAAAAAATGGCTGGATCATTAAAGCACTTCTTGCAAAACAATGAAGATTCCACGGAGACTATCGATGCGACCGAATCTCAAGATTCTAAATCCATAATATCAGTAACCGCGAGTGGACCATCTGAAATTTCAACAGAGGCGACTACGGTAACATCAGGCCCTGCAAAAAGTGGTGGCGGTTGTAGCAGAAAAATAGCTGCTACTGATGCAGAACCCGATGAAGCGATGACACCATCTTCGTCTACAGCAATTGAACAATCCACTTTAAGTAATTCAGCTTATGTAAGAAGTTCGGTAATGTCAGCTACCGAAATACCTGCTGCAAGTGACACTTTCGATGAAGCCTTTAATAAGGCTAGCGTTGATATAATTCCATTCGACCCCAGTTTGTGATAGCTAGAATATTGGTTAAACTCGGTCCGCCCTTGATATACATCAGTTTTAGCTTTCCTAGTAATAAAGATAAGAGAAAGTTTTCGTGCAAATACTTTGTAAGAAGTCTAGCAAATGGAGAAAAAGTCGAAAGGACTTGGCTTATTTACTCTATTTCTAAAGATACTGTATTTTGTTTTTGTTGTAAGTTATTTTGTAAAACTCCTAACACTTTTTGCGATACAAATGGAGTATCAGATTTGTAACACTTGTCTTTACTAATAAAGAGACACGAAATGTCAACTTTACACAATAGTTTTATGAACACTTGGGTAAATTTAAAAATCATTTTGGAGACATGTTACACGTAACACGACTAATGCTCATCAACTGCGAATTTTAGAAACGGAAAAAAAATTGGCGCGACGTGTTGGAAAGAATTATTGCGATTGTTAAGTATTTATCTACACAATGCTTGACATTTCAAGGTTCTTCGAAATTACTTTTCGAACATGATAATGGAAATTTTCTAAAAGCTGTTGAGATGATTGCCTCTTTTGATTCAGTGATGAGACAGCACGTTAGCCGAGTGTGTAACTCCCAAACAAAATGTGTTAAAATGACTCATTATTTAATTGAATTATTGTCGTCTAAAGTATGAAATAATATTTTAGAGATAGTTCGCAGTTCAAGATATTTTTCAATAATATTAGATTGTACACCAGACACTAGTCATACTGAGCAAATTAGTCTTGTTCTGAGGTATGTTGTCCTTAACACAACTTCAAAAAAGGTTGAAGTTAAGGAAAGTTTTATTGCGTTAAGTCCAATACTGGACTCTACAAAGAAAGGGATGTATACATTTGTGACAGAAATTTTGAAAAAATAAAATTTAGATATAAAAAATATTAGGCGACAAGGTTTTGATAATGGGGCAAACATGACGGGAGAGCATGTTGGGCTTGAAAAACGCATCCTTGACGCTAAACAGAGAGCCCTTTTTGTACCTTGTGTGGCTAATGCTTTCAACTCAACAGTAAATGACGCTTCTAAAATGTTAGATGCTACAATAAACTTTTTTAATCTTGTGCAAGAGTTATATAATTTTTTTTCGTTATCCACAAAAAAGGTGGGATATTCTGAGAAAAAATGTCCCTGTGTTAAGTTTAAAGCCTCTAAGTGTGACTAGATTGTCCAGAAGAATTTATTCAATAAAGCCCCTTAAACTTATATTTAATTAAGGTTTGCGAAAGTCCTCTAGAAGTAGCCGAAGATAATTCCTTTCACATTGATGCAAGACATAAAGCGAGTTCTCTCTTAAAGTCTGTACAAAAATTTCAATTTATTTGTGGAATTATTATTTGGCATCACGTTTTATTTCACACAATTATTGTCGGCAAACAAATGCAAAGTGTTACAATTAATATTAAAGTATGCCAAACCTACCTAAAAATTTAGTTGATCACTTCCAGCAATATAGATCCGACCAATCGTTTGAAGAAATTCTTGTACAAGCAAAAGAAGTAGCACTCTCTGTCTCTCGGAATTGAAGAAGACTTTCCACCGTTACCAACGGTCAGGAGGAAATTTAAACCAAAACTGTTTGACTATGAACATCGAGATGAGACCCCTCATAATCCAAAAACTGCCTTTAAATGTAGTTTTTTCTTAAAAATTATAGATCAAACATAAACTCTCTAAAAAACCGATTTGACTTATTAAATGAGTAAGATAATATTTTCGGATTTTTTAGCGACATGTTCAAATTAAGTGACAGCGATATTTTAAAACATTCAGACAGATCAGGATAATAAGGATATAGACTCCAATGATTTGTTTAATGAAATTAAAGCGTTAAAGTTGTTTTCATTACCTGATGATACTGAACCCTTAATTATTTTACAATATACAATGTGTTCGGTTTCCGATGTCCGATACTTTAAGGGGTTAAAATACAATCAATTTTATCGACAAATCAGGGATCAATGATTTTTTTTCGCCATCAATAAAAAAATGGCAGCACTTTAAAAAAATTGTTGGCGAAGCATAGATGCTTGTATTAATTTAACAATATCTACCCAAGTAGAAGACTTTCAAAAACAAAATTGGTCTCAAATGTTAGTTAACAGTGTAGACAATAAATCTAGATTCAAAATATTATTTTTTAATTTTTCAGTATTAGTAAAAAACATTATTGAAAAAATAAATTAGACAACAAATTGATGTTGTTTTTCAGATTCTTAGCTTTAAAAAAAACCATCGTGTTAACCAATTTTTTTACTTGTTTTTATTATAATACAGGATATTTGCTATAAATGCACATTTAAATCTTAACTCTGAGTTAGATAGTTTAGGAGCTATGATAATTTGAATGTAACTGTTCAAAGTGCCTCTACCCCGATATTAGATAACTAAACACCCATTCCAGTGAGTAAGATAAAATTCTTCAATAATTCAAGGAATCGTAAGCAATCACAATAGCATTCTTTGTGTGAGCAGGTAAAAAACGCTGTGCACAACAGTGCGAGCGAGACAGAATAACGGCTGTCTCCAGGTAAAAAATGTGCAGTGTGCGCTTGTGCCGTCGAGCAGTCGTCCCTCGCTCTGCGTTGTGATAACATTCCTGGTTTTAAGTAAATCTACTTACTGTACATAATTATTGTTTGTTGTTAGACTTTGTTACGTTTTTGTTTTGTTGTTGAACTGTTACTTTTTGTTTATTACAATGAACGAGTACTCAAGCCAGCATATCGCTGACATCCATTTCGTGTATGGATTGTGTAACGGGAGTGCAAATAGAGCTGTTGTAGAGTATGCACGCAGATTTCCTAACAGACATACAGACAGACAGACAACAGACAGACTTGCGGAAAATGGAATAAGAAGGCTCGGTAACGAACGTACTCGTGTTTTGTCGCTCCAAGATGAACATCAAATATTGCAAATGATTACTCAAGACCCTAGGCTGAGCAATAGATCGCATAGTTAATCGTCTCAGTCTATCAAAATGGTCGGTATGCAAAATTTTAAAAAGAGAAGGATTACATCCTTACCATTTTCGAAGGGTGCAAGAAATACTGGAACCGGATTATGTAAGAAGAGCAATATTTTGTTCGTGGATATTGAGAGAAACGCGATATGATCCAAACTTTTTAAAAAGAATTATGTGGACAGACGAAGCTACTTTCACGCGATCAGGGTATACGAACTACCGTAACGAACACCTGTGGCTTCAAGAAAATCCACATGCGATCCGCCCAAGTTCTTTTCAACATAAATTTTCTGTCAACGTTTGGGCCGGAATGATTGACGACATTCTAATTGGGCCAATCATTTTACCGGAGACAATGAATAGCCCAAGATTCCTAAATTTCCTGTAAACGAATTTTTTGGATGCTTTATTGGAGTTACTATTGACCTACAGGGCCAGAATGATTCTGCAATTGGATGGTGCTCCGGCACACTTCGCGCTTCTTGTGCGGAATCATTTAAATGCACACTATTCGTCGTGGATCGGACGCGGAGGAACAATTGCTTGGCCACCGCGGTCGCCGGATTTAACACCTCTCACCTCAAACGAAGAGTGTATGTAAATGTGCCAAATACACGAGAGGAGTTAGCAGAAAAAAGTAATTCAAGCAGCAAACGAATTGCGAGAAGACAAGGCAATGATCCAGCGCTCTACGCAACACGTTGCACTAAGAGCAACAGCATGTCTGCAGAGACAAGGAGGTCACTTTGAGCAGTTTTTGTAATTATTTTGCCAAATTAAAAGCAATTGATATAAATTATTTTGTTTTATTTCATTTGCTAGTGTATCCGCGCTTTTCAAGTAAGTATGTTTACACTGTCATAGCTCCTAAACTATCTAACTCAGAGTTAAGATTTAAATGTGCATTTATAGCAAATATCCTGTATTATAATAAAAACAAGTAAAAAAAATTGGTTAACACGATGGTTTTTTTTTAAAGCTAAGAATCTGAAAAACAACATCAATTTGTTGTCTAATTTATTTTTTCAAAAATGTTTTTTATTAATACTGAAAAATTAAAAAATAATATTTTGAATCTAGATTTATTGTCTACACTATTAACTAACATTTGAGACCAATTTTGTTTTTGAAAGTCTTCTACTTGGGTAGATATTGTTAAATTAATACAAGCATCTATGCTTCGCCAACAATTTTTTTAAAGTGCTGCCATTTTTTTATTGATGGCGAAAAAAAAATCATTGATCCCTGATTTGTCGATAAAATTAATTGTATTTTAACCCCTTAAAGTATCGGACATCGGAAACCGGACATCCTGTATATTTGAAAACAATTTAATCTCCACCTTTCCAAACGTAAGCATTTCACTGAGAATTCTTTTGACATTACCTGTATCTGTAGCTTCTGGCGAGCGATCTTTTTCAAAGTTTAAAATCATTAAAAATTATTTAAGATCGACAATGCTTCAAGAAAGATTGTCTGGACTAACGATATTAGCAGTTGAACAAGAAATTATTGATGGTATAAATTTTAGCGATGTAATTAACGAATTTGCAGTCTCGGAATTTGCATTCTCGGAAAATATGGCTGCTGCAACAGCTATTTTGTATTTTTCTATTGTACCTCGCTAGGTACCGTAGCTACCTACCGCTAGGTAACATTTTTGATTTTATAACGAAGTTACTAAGGTATTTTTATCAGAAGTATCTGCATAGCATATTGCATATGTTTTAAAATATCTAAGTATTAGTAGAAAGTAGTACTTGTATATATGTAGACATTAGGCAATATTTCTGTTATTTGTTCCTAAAATAGATGTGATTTTTAGTTTTGGGTAAGAAACCCTTACAAAGAAAAGAATTATTAACCATCATACAAATAAATATGACTTCTGTCAGCTCAACACCACCCCCACCTACAAAAAATAAATAAAAAAACATGATCCAAAATGCCTTAAGGAAATCGAGCTTCCGGCCTGCAGCACTGTGATGATATCACCTAGCTGATTGTGGACCCCGCAGGTGAGTTTAAAAGATCTCAGTGACTTCACTTTATAGAATCATTGTGTTTGGACTCATTTGAAAGGTACTTATAAGGACCTTGATGACTGTGATGATTTCACCTTCCTTATGGTGGAATCCGAAGTTAAGTTTTGGATCTCAGTGACGGCACTACATAGAACCACTGTGTTTGTACTCATTTGAAAGGTACTCATAAAGACCTAGATGAATTTGATGATTTCACCTTTCTTATGGTGGATTCCGAAGGTAAGTTTAGGATCTCAGTGAGGGCACTACATAGAACTACAGTGTTTGGACGGATTTGAAAGGGCTCATAATGGCCCAGGTAACTGTAATAATCTCACATTGCGATGGCGGACTCAATATCTGGGTAAAGGCTCTCAGTCATACCACTATGTAGAACCATCGTTTTTAAACTCATTTATATAAAAAGGTGCCTGTGATGATCTCACCTACCTGATGATGGTGGACTCCGAAGGTGAGTATAGAATCTCAGTGATGGCACTAAAGAGGACGATCATGTTTGACCTCATTTGAAAGGGCTCATAAAGAATTAGGTGGCAGTTATGATCTCACCTTTCTGATGGTGCAATTTGAAGGTGTGTATAGGATCTCAGTGACGGCACCAGATAGAACGATCGTGTTTGGCCTCATTTGAAAGGGCTTGTGGGTGCTGCTGACACAGCACACACGTACATCGCCCGTGTCAATATGTATGTAATTTGCATGAAATACGATAACGACCGCTGCCAGCGGTACGGCAGTCTGTAAGTCGGTTAGCTAGAGTGCAGTAGGCAGTTCCTTTCTAAGTTCTGTGAAAGCATGTAGAAAAAATAACTACAATGTATGTGAGCAATTACTTCATTTTCCTCCCTACACAAGCCCCTAATATACACTAGACACTAAAACATACACAACATTGGTGACCCCGTGTTAGGACTTGTGTAGGGGTAAGGTGTAAAATACCACGCTACGATGGCTCAACCAGCGCCAATTCCGCCGCCGCCCACATCATCATTTCCACCGGGCGAAATAGCCACCATCGGTCTGGCGTCGCGTATCCCACCATTTTGGACCGACATGCCTAAAATGTGGTTTCTACGCTTCGAGTCAGTAATGGGACCACAACACCAGGGGGAACAGGTCAAGTACGATATGGTGGTGAGGAAAGTGGGCAAGGAAGAGCTCAACCAAGTAAGTGATCTCATAAGCAATCTACCGGACCAAGGACGCTACACCGCACTGAAAACCAGGCTCCTCAGAGTTTTTCAAGCCAGCGCTGAGGCCCAGTTTAACAAACTTGTGTCGGGAATGGAATTAGGGCAGCAGCAACCATCTCAGCTGCTGGCCAAGATGAATGAGCTCGCGAAGAACTCCGGCGCCGAAGGCGATATGCTAAATAATTTGTGGCTAGCGCGACTGCCGGCGTGGGTTCACGCGATCTTGGCACCGACAGAGCAGACACGAAACTAGAGGATCTCGCCGAGATGGCCGACAACGTGATGGACAATCTACACAACGGGGAGCTGTTGGCCGTGGACGCCGGCTCTGCCCGCAGCTTGTCGTCGACCCCAACCGTAGCAGAGGTGAAAGTCGAGTGCTGACCCAAATTAAGACCATGGCACTGGAGCTCAAGACGCTGCGCAACAGCATAAATACATATGGTGTCGTAACGTTATAGCTAAATTAAGGGCTACGACGCAGTTTTAAATGGCCATTCATTATTTGTGACGTAAGTAAACCAATAATTTAAAAACGCACCCGATTATTGGTAGACTTACATAACAGGAAATCAGTAGATAATGTAAGTAATTTATGTAGTAATTTATATACTTTAACAGTGGTAGAGCCACGCGGCAGCATTGCTGTTGCACGTATGGGCCGGCTCAAACTTGGGTGGTACCACGACCTCACAGAATACCGGCTCAAGACTACAACTGCTCGGGGCAAACGGAGCAACAAGACCAAGGCGACCCCTGCCACGCTATCAGCGTGAATTTCTGCAATAATCAGGGTTTAGACTTCACTTTAACCTAAACGCCGTCCACTACCATCTCAAGACGGCGAAGCCGGCTCTGCTCTTTCTGACCGGGACGCAGGTGTCCTCTCCAGCTGATGTCTCGTATCTACATAAAGATACCTACTGGAACACTCCTTTGTGCCTCGGGCTGGAGTTTGCGTTTACGTCAGAGAGGACATCTGTTCTCGTCACCTCGGCAGTCTTGAAGGTTCGGACCTGTCTATCCTTTGGCTACGCGTAGACAGCGACGACCATCCGCGCGTCTACGGGTGCCTCTATAGGTCCCATAGCGGTAATGCCTAAACAGACCGACTCTTCGACCACGTCCAAATGGCTACAGATTCGTTGCTACAGCAGATCCTCGGCGACTTTAACGCCCACCACGCCGAATGGCTTGGTTCACGTTTAACCGATCATGCGGGGGAATCTGTTCATGATTTTGCCTTGGCATATGGTCTGACACAACTGGTTTCTTCGCCTACGCGGATTCCAGATCTGGAGGATCATGCACCTTCCCTGTTGGACCTTCTGCTGACCTCTCACCCGATATCAATTTCCGACGCCCTTTTAGGCTCCTCGGACTTGGCTTGTTCGGAGTGTGGTGCCACTCACGCTGAAATCGCAGTTGCATTCTGCAGTCTGCCGCCGTGTTTGGCACTATAGGTCAGCCGATTGGGATGGAATGCGGTCTTTCTTTGCATCCTATCCTTGGGGGCGTGTTTGCTTCTCGCCGGACGATTCCAACGTTGTTGCGGATTCTGTCGCTGATGTGGTACTTCAGGGTATGGAACTTTTTATTCCTTCCTCTGTGATGCCCATTGGTGGCAAATCTCAGCCATGGTTTGTTCGCTCCTGTAAAATAGCATCATGCTATAAGCAAGAGTGCTACCAAGCCTGGGCTGATGCATGAACGTCCCGTGATGTAAACACCAGCGCTCTAAAAAAGAAGTATAATTCCGCCTCTAGGTCATTCAAAAGAGTCATTGCCAAGGCAAAGTCAGAGCACATAGGCAGAATTGGCGAGAAACTAGTTCACCTTCCTTCTGGAACCCGAAACACCCCACCCCCCAAACAAAAAACCCCCCCCCCAAAAAAGTCCCCCCCCCAAACAAACGTGCATTCTGGTCTCTCGCCAAGGCTGTCCAGGGGAATTTCTGTCAGCCATCTCTTCCATCTCTGCACAGGGAGGACGGCTCACTGGCCCATACCGCAAAGGAGAAAGCCGATCTGCTAGGCTCTTTCTTTGCGTCCAACTCGACTCTCGATGACGGGGGGAGTACGCCGCCGACCATCCCGCGGTATGAGTGATTCATGCTGGAAGTGCAGTTCACACAGCGCGCGGTTCGCAAAGCACTCCTCTTCCTGGACATCCACAAGTCGAGTGGGGCTGACGGAATCCCCCCAATTGTGCTGAGGACGTGTGCTCCAGAGTTGGCACCGGTTTTAACGCGTCTTTTCCGGTACTCCTACTCCCTAGGCGTAGTTCGAAAATCATGGAAGACGGCTTTCGTCCACCCGATCTCTAAAAAAGGCGACCGCTTAGACCCGTCCAACTAACGTTCTATCGCCATCACCTCCTTGTTCTCCAAAACAATGGAGTCTATTGTTAACTGCCAGCTCATGAGGTACCTTGAGGATCACCAGCTGATTAGTGATCGCCAATACGGTTTTCGCCGTGGTCGGTCAGCTGGTGATCTTCTGGTCTACCTAACTCACAGATGAGCGGAGGCAGATCGGGTCTGGCACAAAGCGCTTCTTTCGAAGCTCTCTTCCTATCGGGTCTTCCCGAGAAATTGTGCGATTGGATCACCAGCTTTCTTGCAGATTGGAGCATCAAGGTCGTTGTAGATGGTGCAAGCTCCGATTACAAGCCTATTAATGCTGGTGTTCCACAAGGCTGTGTGCTATCGCCATCGCTGTTTCTTCTCCATATCAATGATATGTTGCAAACTCCTAACATTCATTGCTATGCAGATGACAGCACTGGTGATGCTCTTTACACCGGCCGTGCCAATATTTGTCGGGAAAACGTCTCCGAGTAGCGGGATAAACTTGTGTCTGAAGTCGAGTCTTTGATGAACAGAGTCTCGGATTGGGGGCGACTAAATATAGTCCAGTTTAACCCCCAGAAGACATAGGTTTGCGTGTTAACCGCTAAAAAGATCCCCTTTGTCGTATCTCCTCAGTTTCTAGGCACTCCCCTTGTTGCCTCAGCCAGTATCGGAATCCTTGTCGTCGACATATCGAGTGACGTGCAGTTTCGTGGTCACTTGGAAGAGAAGACCAAATTGGCCTCTAAAAAGCTTGGCGTGCTCAGCAGAGCGGGACAGTATTTCATGCCGGCACACCGCCTGCAACTTTATAAGGCGCAGGTTGGGCCGCACATGGAATACAGTTCCCATCTTTGGGCTGGGGCTCCCCAGTACCAGCTCCTTCCACTTGACCGCATCCAGCGCAGAGCGGCTCGAATCGTTGACGACCGAGTGCTTTCCGATCGGCTCGATTCACTGGCGCTTCGAAGAGATCTTGCATCTCTTCGCATTTTCTTTCGCATATACCATGGGGAGTGCTCTGAGGAATTGTTCGGATTAATCCCAGCCGCCAAATTTCGTGAACGCACTACGCGGCAAACGTCCCGATACCATCTTCACCATTTAGATGCTTGGCGGTCCACCAAGGTACGTTTCAAAAGGAGTTTTCTTCCGCGTACAACCTCTCTGTGGTTTAGTATAGTTTACTACCGGCGATTTTTCCGGACCGATACGACCTGGGGACACTCAAGAAAAGAGCTTACTCCTTTATAAAGGGCCGGCAACGCACCTGCAATTCCCCTGGTGTTGCGGTTGATCATGGGCGGCGGTAGTCACTTAACATCAGGTGAGCCGGATGCTCGTTTGCCCCCTCTTCTATAAAAAAATGTACGGTAGGAACCATGGTAAGCTATAGTGAGCCGACGATAAATAGCATTCAGGAATCGCATCCGTTTCGTGACTTATTGGAGGAATTTTCTGATATTATAAAGCCAGTCTCATATAAAAAAAGTCCGCCGAATCACCAAGTTAGGCATCACATAGATACCACAGGACCGCCGATCTATGCCAAGCCGCGACCTTTACCGCCATGAAAGTACCAAAAGGTTAGGGATGAATTTCGTCATATGCAGGAATTAGGTATTTGCAGACCATCCAGGAGCTAGTGGGCCAGCCCTCTACACGTCGTGCAAAAGAAAAACGGCCAGATAAGACCATGCGGAGATTATCGTAGACTTAATGCAGTGACGAAACCGGATCGGTACCCTGTACCGAGGCTCCAGGACTTTACTTTTGGGTTGACAGGTAAGACAATATTCACACGCCTTGATATTAATAGAGCTTATCATTTTATTGAAGTTGCAGTAGAGGACGTCGAGAAAACAGCCACCATTACCCCTTTTGGTTTGCATGAGTTCCCACGAATGGGCTTTGGTTTGAGAAACGCCTCCCAAACCTTCCAGAGGTTTATGGACAACACGGTTCTGCATGGAATTGAAAATATTGGTGAAATAGGTAATGAATACGAGTCATCACCCTTTTGTTACATTGATGACGTCATCATAGCGTCGCGAAATGAAGTCATCCACCGAGAACATGTCGGAAAAGTATTCGAGCGATTCCACAGTATCGGGTTGACCATAAATCTAAGTAAGAGTTTTTTTGGAGTGAGCGAAGTCGATTTTTAGGATACAGGGTTACTCAGTCATCAATAAGCCCTTTGCCCGACAAGGTCAAGGCTATTGTGGACTATCCAAAGCCACAGAGAGTCGACGAGCTACGTCTTTTAGGTATGGTAAATTTCTACAGGTTACATTTGCCCAAAGCAGCTGAATATCATATGAATTTAAACAAATTTTTACATAACTCAAAAAAGAAGGACAAGACGAAAATTGACTGGGACAGTGAAGCCGACCACGCATTCGAAAAATGTAAGCTATACCTGCAAAACGCCGTAACATTATCACACTCTGTACCGGACGCGCAATTATCATTAACGACCGATGCCTCGAACACCAGTGTAGGCGCAGTACTGCAGCAGAAGGTCAACGATATTTGGCAGCCGCTCGGGTATTTCTCAAAAAAAAAACTATCAGATGCTCAACAAAAATACAGTACGTATGACAGAGAACTGTTGGCTGTGTACATGTCCATCATGCATTTCAAAATATGGTAGAAGGACGGGAATTGACCATGTACACGGACCACAAACCTCTGACATACACACTCACAAAGGTAAATTCCAGTAAAGAGACTCCTCGACGAATTAGACAATTGTTGTATATTAGCGAGTACAAATACCAGCAGTATACAACATGTCAATGGTAACAATAATCCAGTCGCAGACGCGTTATCGCGTATTGAAACTATCGTTTGTCCAACGGTCATAGATCACGAGGAATTAGCGACAGCGGAGGAAGCCGACATTCAAATTTCACAAATGCTGCAAGACGCCGACGCGTCGAACAAGGTACAAAAGCGAGTTGTTATTCCCAACGTTAAAAAAAAGTATATACTGTGACTTTGCGGGCGATAATATCAGACCTTATGTACCACCATCATTTAGGAAAGCTGTTTTCGAATCTATACATAACATCAGCCACCCAGGTATTAGGACGACTCGATCAATGGTTGCCAAGAGGTTCTTTTATGTCCTAATATGAACAAGGAAATAGGATTATGGGTAAAAACATGCATACGATGCCAAAAAAGCAAAGTAATTCGTCATGTTGTTACAGGAATAGGCTCATTCGAACCCAGTGAACGTTTCGATCATATTCACGTGCACATTGTAGGCCCGTTGCCTACAACGTGCCATAATAATAAGTATTGTGTCACGATCATAGACCGTTGCACACACTGGTCGGAAGCAATACCTATTGAAAATATCGCCGCTGAAACCGTAGCTAAAGTTATATACGAGAACTGGGTATGTAGATTTGGATGCCCTAGTAGATTAACCAGCGATCAAGGTAGACAGTTCGAAAGCACTCTTTTTCAAACCTATTAAAATTACTAGGAGTTCGTAGGATTCGAACCACACCTTACCATCCTCGGAGTAATGGGATAATAGAGAGATGGCACCGTAGTTTGAAAGTCACTTTAACGAGTAGATTATCAGAAAATGAATCATGGGATGACGAATTATCCACAGTTTTATTCGGATTACGAGCCGCTAGGCGGTGTGACACAGGCTTTAGTGCAGCCGAGTTAGTCTACGGGCAATCATTACGCTTACCAGGCGATTTTTACTACGAGGCAAGTCCAAAGTACAATGGGGACGATTACACGTATGTTGAACGATTGCGAGAAGTTATAAGTAATCTCCGACCTAAGTCACGAAGCGCAAGCGATTTGCGGAAATTATTTGTCTATAAGGACTTGAATAATTATAGTCACGTTTTCATAAGAAATGATGCGATTAAAAAACCTTTAATACCTACTTACGATGGCCCCTACAGCGTTCTAAGTAGAAATAATAAGGTATTTAAGGTACAACTTCCTAATAGGCAGATCAATATTTCAATTGAAAGATTGAAGCCAGCATATATAGTCGAGTCAGAAACTAATAATTTAAGCACAAATAATAATGAAAGTCAGAACGCTAACACAAAAATAAAGTAGATAATAAGTTTATTCCTTGTACCACACGGAGTGGCCGAGAGTAAAGCCACCTGTGCGTATTTTGTAATCCAGGTCTTAAGCATATTTAAGTAAAAGTTAACTTAGAAAGTAGAATAATTAGCAATTATTATATGTACAATTCTAACCGATTAACACATCTTTTATGTAAAAAATAACGTTTTCAAAAAATTTTATGACATTTTTAAATAACATGGGCAAGCAACAGTCCAAGAACGCGGAAGTAATAATAGCTGAGAACGGAGCCGGTAGCCACGGTAATATTATATAGATAAAATTACCATGCGCTAACCAAGCACAAACTGAATTACAAAGAAAACTAGAATTCTACAGTGTTGCTACGATATTTGTGATAAGTGTGATAATTTTAACATGTTTTTACATTTTTTGCCGGAAAGCCGGAAAGAAAGTAAAGGGTAAAGTGATCGAACATGTTATTTCGAGTATCGAGCAAGTACGCGGGACGCCGCTAGCTCAAACAGCAGCTAGTCCAGCCACCCAATCGGCATCAGTGCATTATTAAAATACTAGTGTTAAAAGAAAATAAAACTATATCATATGTTTGCCATTCTTGAATAGTATATTTACAAATTGAACCATCTATTACATAATTATAGACCTAAATCTTTTGTAATCAATGAGTGTCACTTATTAATGTAAGAAATTAGAGATAAGTAAGTACTCAAATGTACCTATTGTTAAGAACATGAAGCATGTAATTTTACCTTTAAGGCTATATGTAACGTTCATGAAATTAATATTGACCCATAAGAGAGTCACTTTGTATTTAATAGTATAGTGTTAAACATTTCAATGTAATGTACCCGCGATTATTTTTAGACCAGTGTTTAGTTATAGTATTTTCGTAGAATAGCATGTAGGTCAAGCGAGCAAGTAGCAAGCAAGCCACGCGTTATCACATCTTTTGCTTGCAACTTTGTAAGGTCCACACACACTCTTTTTAGTTTTAGTTAAGAGCGATTTACACTTCGATAAGTACAGTAGCGAGTTAACTTGCGAACCTGGCGAGTTAAGTTTGAACCTCGTTTAAACGGCAATAAGCGAGTTAAGTAGCAAGTTAACGATTAAGTTGAACGGGATAGCCGGCCAAGCTATTTTTCGGCGAGTTAAGTGCGAAGTGCTGCCCTCCCGCGCGTCTGCCGCCACCCGCAACTATACTCGCCGTTCGTGTAAACGAGCGAGTTTCGTTCAGTGCATAAGTTGACAGGACGCAATGTTTGCGCGCCAAAACGTACAATTGTACTTTTATAATCAAACTCGCCACAAAGTTTGTTCGATACTGTTTATTGAATATTTATACGTTTTATATTGAGTTTTAATAATGAAATGGGCGGAAGATATCACGTATAAATTTGTACAGGAGTATTAATATAACAAATGTTTATGTAATAGTGGAAGTTCAAATTGTAAAATGAAATCTGCTCGAGATGCTGCACTCATGAAAATTCTTAAAAACTTCTTTAAAAACAACCATTAATGCTTCTCTGACTGGATCATTTAATTCTTGAACGAAAACCAGAAAAATTCTGTAGTCTTGAAACGTAATACTCCGACGAACTCTATGAACTAATGTCCCTAACTAAACTCGTCACGAAGACATTGTTTGAACGCTACTGCCCACTTAACCGTTTACTGTCAACTGCCCTGTAACTAAACTCGCTACTGTACTTGTCGAAGTGTAAATCGGTCTTTAGAAGCAAGGCTATATCGTTTTAGATCAAACCTTTTACTAATTTATGTATCAAATTATTTTTTTTAAAAGGGGTGGGGGAGTACTGTGGGTGCTGCTGACACAGCACACACGTACATCGCCCGTGTCAATGTATAAATAATTCGCACGAAATACGATAACGACTGCTGCCAGCGGGACGGCAGTCTGTAAGTCAGTTAGCTAGAGTACATTAGGAAGTTCCTTTATAAGTGTATCATGTGAACACGCATATCCGATGTAGAAAATAAATCAACTACAACGTATTTGAGCAATTACTTCATTTTCCTCTCCAGACAAGCCCCTAAGATACACTAGCCACTATTTTTTTTAATAAAACATACGCAACAGGCTCATAAAAACCTAGGTGACGTGTATGATCTTACCTTTCTGATGGTGCAATCTGAAGATGTGTATAGGATCTCAGTGACGGCACTAGATGGGTTGATCATTTTTGACCTAATTTAATAGGACTCATAAATATCTAGGTGACAATTATGATCTCAACTTTCTGAGGATGTAATCTGAAGGTGTGTATAGGATCTCAGTGACGGCACTAGATAGGATGATCGTGTTTGACTTCATTTGAAAGGGCTCATAAAGACCTAGGTTAGGATCTCACCTTTCTGAAGGTGTGTGTATAGGATCTCAGTGACGGCACTATTTTTATATTTTCATTATTTTTAATTTATAGGAGACACGCAATTTTATCTGTGACACTTCATTAAAATGTATGTCCTCCCCTCCCAAAGGAGGGAGAAAACAAGAAAAATAAACTAAATTGTATATGTACACTATACATATGTGTTATGTAACTTAATACAATACGAAAAAAATATTATTTTATAAAACTCAACATATTTGATTATCAAACAAATCGAATAATTATTTTATTAACTCTAGACTTGTTTATTTCATCATTTTTGTACAATCTTATGCTGGGGTCACACTAACGACAAATGTGGTCAATTATTGCGTTGATGGACGTTGAATGTAGGTGTGGCCACGACATAACGCGTTTATTTGACAATAGCGTTAACAATTCCATTTGCCGTTTCGCGGTAACTCGAGTGGCGGTACATCAAAGAAATTAACGCATGAAATAACACGTTGAAGCGGCCACACTACGTTTGTCTCATTTGTGCACGATGAGCGCAACGGGGTCGCACGTATATATACGTGCGATGGAACGGAGTAATAAAAAAGTTATTACGTTTCTTGAGGTTCTGCAAACAGAGCCATGTTTGTGGGATCCGAGACTCAAAAGTTTTAAGAATCGTACATCGCAAAATGATGATTTACGACGAATTATTATCTTTTAAAACCACTATCGAAGAATTAGAAAGAAGAAGGAAAGCCTATTATAGAAGAATTTTTAACAAGTATAAAAAGTCTTCAAGGAAAATTAACGCCAACTTTAACGCTGTTCAATGGCATTGAAATTTAATGACTTTAAGCGTTCAAGTGTAGCCACTCACTTTATCGCGTTAAATTTGAAGCAATAATTGCTGCGTTTATGGGCATTGACGTTTCAGGTTAGTGTAGCACCAGCTTAGCGCGTTCGCTTGATGACGCAGCCATACGATGGTCGCGCGGTGGGCTAAGCGTTGAAATATGAATATCGACCGTCGTATTTTTTTTTCAATAATTTTTTTTATTTTTTATTTTTTCTCGTAAATCACTTAATCTGCTACGAGTACTACCCAATCTAATGTACTTTATTTTATGCTTTTAATTTTTCCCCTGTTTATTTATTTGCTTATTATCTTAAAAAGAAATGTAATTTTGTATAGTATATCTCTTTGGTATTAAAACTACTAATAACTTACGAAATTTATAACTACTTTACTAACTGTGTGTTTTGGAAGGAACTTGACCGTCGACTGATTCTTTTGCTTCTGCTTTGTCGTTTAAATAATGATGTGAAGTGGATTTGGATACGCAAAAGTAATACGATTTTTGTATTAAGTGTCTGAGCATTTGAACTAATAGAGAAAATGACGAAACAAGTGCTTCGATGTTAATATAAACCTCTAGTTATTTTGATCGGTTAGGTGTCTTATGAACTTAAATTACTGTCGTTATCGACTGTCGGTTGGGTACACAGTTTACTCCCGTTATATCAGAAATAACTGTTAAATATTTGATTTCTACAGCTACATCTGAAGCACCTGTGCTTCTAAACATATTAAACAGCTGAACATATAAAACAATTAGGAATTTTTGAAAACTCTTACCGAAAAATGTTGGTACCTTAAATCGTCTTATTTAAATTAAACAAAAATAAATAGGAACTCTAATATAACATTTTAATACATTTGAAATTTTATTTGCTTAATAAATATAATAAAAAACATAAAAAGCATAAATACTCACGCGTGTCACCCAGTGGGGTAGGCAGATACTACAGACTTCCATTTAGCACGATTCTGACATACCTCTCTCGCCTGCTCCACATCCATATATCTACGCATACATGCTCGTCGGTTAAGGGTACACTTAATTTGGCCCATTTTTAATATATCGCCAATTTGGTTGACAAACTTTGGATTAGGACGTCCCTTCCGACTCTTCCATTCACTTCTGCAATATATATTTGCTTTGTCAATCTTTCCTTATTCACTCTTTTTACATGACCAAACCACCGAAGCATTCCTTTCTTAATCCTGGTCACCGCATTATCTTGCAAACCACACTCTTCTTTTATCACACAGTTTCTCATCCTGTCACCCAGATTCAGCCCTAAGATACTCTTTAACGACCGCATTTCTACTGCATTTATTCTACTCGTGCTTCCTCTGCCACACCCAACTTTCACTACCATATGTTTAAAGTAGGGACTAATACAGCAATGTGAATTGCCATACGTGATTTTATGACGTAATTTTTTGACACATTCTGACTTTTCACAAATAATGCATTCACTCGTCGTTCAATATCCTTGTCATGCTCCCATCCCGGCTGAATACACATCCCAAATATACAAATTCATCTACTTGATCGACCATCTCCCCTTCTATTCTTACTTCACATATTACATAACGAAAATCGGGGTCTCAGTTTTACTGCTCAACTTCAAAGTTATTTGCATTCGGTTAGCGAAGTTGTCATGAGTCACTCGGACGATAGCTTTTTATTAGTTGGCGACTTTAATCCTATACCTTTAAACGAGCAATTCTTGTGTATATATTTATATATAATCGGAATCTCGGAAACGGCTCCAACGATTTTCATAAAATTTAGTGTCCAGGGAGTTTCGGGGACAATAAATCGATCTAGCTAGGATTTATTTTTAGAAAATGTTTTTTTGTCCGTGTTTTCGGGCAATGAAAAACTGCTACAATATAAGAAGGTAAATTTTGACATTGTGTTAATGATCTTAATAACTCAAGTGGATGACGAGCGGTCGCGAAATCGTAATGCCTTGGTTCGCGTCCTGTCTCCGGTCCGATATTTTTTCCTTTTTAAGCTATTGCATAGCTTCTATCGCGGGCCTTGAGTGCGGGAAAATCCAGAAATTCCGTAACAAAAAAAACCTCACGCTCTCCGACGGGCACGGAGGTGTGGCTTGAAGGCCGTGCATTGTCTAACGATGGTCTGACGTCGTTTCTTTTCCTCAGTCTTCGACACGGTGTTTGTGTATAAAGTGTTTTGAAATTTTGAATATGAATGAACAAAGTGCATTTATTATTAATGAAGAAAGTCACGAAAAAATAGTGAAAGAAAATGAGTGAGTACTCTATATACATACCTACATTTTATTATTATCACAAATGCAGTACTAATTTTGAATTGAAAATATAATACTGCTATAAAGATAACCTAAATTTTTGATATTAAAATGAGCGATATTAAAAGTAGCCATCTTTATATACACACAAACACACACACGCGTATAGTTTAAATTCCCAATTTAGATTCTCAATATGTATATATATACTAGACTAACCGGACTAATTGTTGCCGTTAGGGATTCGGATAATCGAAAATCCGGATGATCGAATGTATGAAGAAAAGCAGGTTTTGTGCATTTGTAGTACATATGTACATACATAATGTTATGTGTTTATTAAAAACAACAATTTCAACGAAAATCAATGTTTAATAAGAAATTATTATTTTTTAATAAACATTTAGCCGGGTTGTTCATATATTGAAAGTCTCCTTATTTTGTCTTAGACTTATGTTAATAGAGCGTGCCATTTGAACTTAAAGACAATTAATTGGACAATAAATAATAAGTGACAAATCTTGCCGTGGAGCGTGGAACTGAGTAGTTGCGCGTCTTGTTAATATAATTGCCGTACGGCCGCCCTGACGTATGTACTGCGCGAACCTGAGTTTTTTGCGACGCGGTCCGGTGATACAGTATTTTTCACAAATAGTGAGTTCGTTATAACGCGGGTTCGGTTAAATCTGGTTGAATTTGATTGGATTAACCTAAGTAACTTGAATTAATATCAAAGAAAAAGAAATACTGCATAAATAAAATAAATAAATAATTATAATTGCATAAGTTGATACAAAATGCTATGCAATAGCTTTACCGCGGCAGTCCCCGAGTGCCACACGTCTTTTTTTTTCAAGTTCCCTTCTTTTGTGAGCCCTTTTTCTAGTATTTTTTAAAAATACGAAAATTTTAATTAAACTAGTTGCTTAAAATTTTTTAATTATAACCAAACAAAGCTCGGTTATCCAAGTACTATTAGTGTTATAATATGGGTGCCTGACATCGACGCCGCTGACGGTTCATTTTTAGGTACAAATATTCGTTCGGGAAATGAAATTTTATTAATAGATGAATTAACCTCGCTAACTTTGAAACAATTTAATGATATAAAAAATGCCCATGGCAGGATCCTTGACCCTGTTTTTTCTAGCGACGCTGTAACCGTTCGTGATTTAAGTGGAGATTCTCTTATTCCTGTTGATCCTTATCATGGCGCTCTTTTAATATCCTTTGATTACGTTGATTGTGATTCATTAAATAGCAATTCTTGCCTTAAGTTCTTATATCATAAAGGTGACTACTATTCATTAAATGGTGAGATTGCCAATATCCAATGGGGTGAAGTTATGTCTCCGTTATCCTTAGATAAATTTGTTCAATATTTTTATAGCACATTCACGTTACTTAGAGATCAATAAATCCCCTCAAAATTAATTGTTACCGACACTTATCCTAAATGGTATACGGCACCACTTAAAAAAGCTATTAAAGAAAAACATAATTTTACGTAGGTTAGGATCTATGTCTGTTGGCATGACGTTGAAACTTTTAAGCTGTTGCGTGAGCGTGTAAGGAAATTAGAAAAGTTAGCATACCAATCTTACATAACCCCTGTGGAAAATTCGATTAGTGCAAATCCGAAACACTTCTGGTCGTATATTAAACAAAAATCAAAATCACATTCAATACCTTGTTGTCTCAAATTTGAAGGTTCTGTAATGAACTCTGGTGAACTTATCTGTAATGCTTTTTCAAACTATTTTCGTTCAAATTTTTTGGTTTCGGGTGATAGTAATACTCAGCTGCCTAAAAATAATTATAATGATTCTCTAGTATTGCCTCAGTCGAGTGAAGATATCACCTCAATTGATACAAACGAAAATACGGTCAAAAACCTGCTTAAAACGTTGGATCCAACGAAATCTGCTGGTCCTGATAACATTCCAGCTCACTTTCTTATTAACTGTGCGTATACAATTTGTGTTCCTTTGACTATTTTGTTTAAAAAGTTTTTTAGTACAGGTATTGTTCCTACTATCTAGAAGCGTGCATTTATCACGCCTGTCCATAAAAAGGGTTCCAAGACCGAAGTTACTAATTATCGACCGATTTCCAAGTTATGTATTGAATCTAAAGTGTTTGAACGAATTATATATAATCAATTATACGCGGCCCTAAAGCATTCATTCAATCAGACTCAACATATTTTTTAAGAGGACGCTCTACTGTTTCAAATCTTGCGCTCTTTAATGCATTTTTGACTGAGACAATGTACAATCGCCACCAGGTAGATGTCGTTTATACCGATTATAGTAAAGCCTTTGACAGAATACATCATAATTTGCTATTGCTGAAACTGTCCAAGATCGGTATATACGGCGATCTGCTTAGGTGGCTTACGTCTTATATAAATAATCAATCACAAGATGTTGTCGTCAGCAACTACATATCAGGATGGGTAACTGTTCCAAGTGGGGTGCCACAGGGCTCACTGCTGGGTCCGCTATTATTTGTTATTTTTATTAATGACATTACCTATTACCTGGAGAAAACTCGCTTATTATGTTTTACCGATGATGTGAAGCTATTTCTGAAAATAACCTCAATCGAGGATGCTGAGGCTCTACAAGAAGATCTGTCAAATTTAGAGCGCTAATGCCACCTAAACTTCTTAGATTTGAACCCTTCTAAATGTAGCTTTATGTCCTATAGTCGCAAATACAAAACCGATTGTCTTTAACTATAAATTGAAAGGTGAAAATCTTAAAAGGGATCCCATTGTTAGAGATCTCGGTGTTCTTCATGATTCCAAATTGATATTTGACGTTCACTTATGAAGCATGGTTATAACGCTAAATCTACGAAAGCTCTTGGATTTTTGATTCGTAGCTCTAGGGACTTCACTAAAGCTAAAACTCTAAAGATCCTATATTGTTCTCTTGTAAGAAGTAATTTGGAGTACGCAACTCAAATCTGGAACCCCATTACCCGACTTGAAAATATCCAAAGTAAGTTTATGCGTTACCTCTGTTATAGAAATGACTATCGCTATACCCAATGATTTCAAAAGGAAGGATAGGCCCATCTAAACATTTTACTGATAACTTTTTCATACAAGAAAAAGTAGTGTATCTGTCATAATATAAACGTCATATCAAAACACAACGTAACCAGGGTCGGATTTCGTAGTATAATTATCCCAATTGTTCCATTATTTCATAGTTTGTAGTACATAGTATCGTAATAATACTAAGCGAAAATACCATTATTTTGCCTAAAGGTCGACTTGTATTATTCTTAAGTTTTATTTAATTTAAGAGTTTTTTTTATATTTTAATATTAACTCCACGAAATCGAGAATTTCTGTATTGTACATGAGTACGGCGTATTTTTAATAAAATTAGAATTAACTCCCTTTCTGGTCAATCGATGCTCGACCGATGCATTTATGTTGCATTTTTGTCACAATAAGCAGATTCTTTATTGTCAGAGGTTTCTTTTGTACTTTTTTCGTTTTACCCTTATTGAATATAAAATATCCAACTACCGGCCTATCGCCATCACCTCCTTGTTCTCCAAAACAATGGAGTCCATTGTAAACTGCCAGCTCATGAGGTACCTTGAGGATCACCAGCTGATTAGTGACCGTCAATACGGTTTTCGCCGTGGTAGGTCAGCTGGTGATCTTCTGGTCTACCTAACTCACAGATGGGCGGAGGCAGTAGAGTCCAAGGGGGAGGCATTGGCCGTTAGTTTGGACATTGCGAAGGCCTTCGATCGGGTTTGGCACAAAGCGCTTCTTTCGAAGCTCCCTTCCTATGGGCTTCCCGAGAAATTGTGCGATTGGATCACCAGTTTTCTTGCAGATCGGAGCATCAAGGTCGTTGTAGACGGTGCAAGCTCCGATTGCAAGCTTATTAATGCTGGTGTTCCACAGGGCTGCGTGCTATCGCCAACGCTGTTTCTTCTGCATATCAATGATATGTTGCAAACCCGTAGCATTCATTGCTATGCGGATGACAGCACTGGTGATGCTCTTTACACCGGCCGAGCCAATATTTCTCGGGAAAACGTCTCTGAGTGCCGGGACAAACTTGTGTCTGAAGTCGAGTCTCTGCTGGACAGAGTCTCGGATTGGGGGCGACTAAATCTAGTCCAGTTTAACCCCCAGAAGACACAAGTTTGCGCGTTAACCGTGTAAACCCCTTTGTCGTGTCTTCTCAGTTTCAAGGCACTCCCCTTGTTGCCTCAGCCAGTATCGGAATCCTCGGCGTCGACATATCGAGTGACGTGCAGTTTCGTGGTCACTTGGAAGGGAAGGCCAAATTGGCCTCTAAAAAGCTTGGCGTGCTCAGCAGAGCGGGACAGTATTTCATGCCGGCACACCGCCTGCAACTTTACAAGGCGCAGGTTCGGCTGCTCATGGAATACTGTTCCCATCTCTGGGCTGGGGCTCCCCAGTACCAGCTCCTTCCACTTGACCGCATCCAGCGCAGAGCGGCTCGAATCGTCGACGACCGAGTGCTTTCCGATCGGCTCGACTCACTGGCGCTGCGAAGAGATGTTGCATCTCTTTGCGTATTTTATCGCATCTATCACGGGGAGTGCTCTGAGGAATTGTTCGGATTAATCCCAGCCGCCAAATTTCGTGAACGCACTACACGGCAAACGTCCCGATACCATCCACACTATCTGGATGCTTGGCGGTCCACCACTGTACGTTTCAAAAGGAGTTTTCTTCTCTTCTCTCTGTGGAATAATTTACCACCGGTGATTTTTCCGGACCGATACGACCTGGAGACCTTCAAGAAAAGAGCTTACTCCTTTCTAAAGGGCCGGCAACGCACCTGCAATTCCCCTGGTGTTGCGGTTGATCATGGGCGGCGGTAGTCACTTAACATCAGGTGAGCCACATGCTCGTTTGCCCCCCTCTTCTATAAAAAAAAAAAAATATTATGTACCAATATTCAAAATTTAACTTACACTAAGTTCAACGGTAAAACCGTCAAAAAACGAAACGTATAGATAAACCAGACACGTGACGCCAAAATCTCGGCACATAGGAAAAAAGAAACATGAAACGTCAAACGTGTTATAATTTTTTTTAAAATAGTATATAGTATATAATATTATTTTATTTTTCATGTACAGTATTTTTGAGGGTCTGAATCTAACCCTGGCCTAATCTTGGTAACGTAACTAAACTAACTGTAAAATAAAACTTTAAAAATGCGTTTATATAATAATTTAATTTTAACAAAATTAATATAAGGTTATTTACCGATCATACGATATCCCATGTTTTTTTTTTAAATCTTTGTATAGTAATTTTTGCATTCTTTTACCATGCAACTAGACATATTTATGACAGGCAAATCTGTCCTACGCGCGCACCACTGTCGACCGATTCGCGTTGGTCCTAAACTGTAATTTTAGGGCCAGCGGACTGGTCCGTTTTAGTTGTTCGGTCGGCCCGGTCCTTACGCTAGTAATATATAAGTCAATGACTATACCTCTGATAATTATATTTGTTATCGTAAAAAAAATCACCTTCTTCCTCTTGCTATGCGTTGTGAAATTGTTGATCTCACTTTTCTGTTAAAAATAGCTTGTAATGATATTGACTGTCCTGAGCTTTTGTCTCAACTACATGTTAGCTGTCCTGCCAAACCTCTTAGACACAACAAAATTTTAAGTCTCCCGTTTTTCAATAAGCTAGCCAATGAGTTGGAATTCGATTTGTTTAACACTAGTGCTGCGTCAGCTAGGCGCATACTTAACAATGCATTTTTTGGTAGCTATAAATGAGATATTGATGCGTTGCTACACAACTATGATTTACTTTTGTATTTGTGTTTATTTTTCTGTTAAAAATAGCTTGTAGTGTTATTGACTGTCCTAAGTATGTGTTGATTGTCTTTTATATGTATAATACAAGTTTAGCCCTCATTTGGCATAAATATGTTGTATTGGATACTTTCGAGTGTTAAATCGTGTTTATCACTGTTTATCTATTAGTGAGGATCCTTAATTGGCTTACTGTTGTTATTAGTACCATCTATCCTAATTATGATAGCTGTTGGTCTTCCAAATAAAAAAAAATAAAATAAAAATAAAATTTTTACTTTCTCCTGTTTCAAAACGCATAACTTTCGTCTTACTTGCATTCACTTTAATTCCCCTTTATTTTAATGACTTGTTCATTAATGTAACCGTCATATGCAACTCGGCCCCCGACGATGCAAGTAAGACTTGATCATCGGCGTACAAAAGGCATTTCACGGTTAACTCACCTATTCTTAACTCACATTCTTCAACATTCAAGTTTTCCAAACAATTGTCCATAAATAGGTTGAACAGCCACGGGGAACTTTAACACCTTTAACACCACTTTAACTCTGACACCTTTATGGATGCCAAACCGGTCCGAGTAGGCCCCGTTGATCCTAACACAAGCACTCGAGTCCCTATACAGAGACTTTAATGCTTGTATCAACCCAGCACTCAACCTAAATGACTTCAGCGTTTGCCATAACACATCCCTGTCCACTCTGTCATACGCCTTTTTCAAGTCCATGAACGCACAAATAACTTTTTAATTCTTCGCGATCACGCGCATGGAAAAGATTTGATCTGTAAACCCCATTCCTTTTCTAAATTCTCAATTCCAAAATTTTCCATCACTTTCTTTCATAACTCTCTCAATCAGTAGCTTAGCCTACAGTTTTCCCCCAATGCTAAGAAGGCTGAAACCACGGTAGTCTTACAGTCCCACTGCGACCCTTTTTCCTTATATATTGGGACTATCACGGCTTTGCACCAGTCTCCCGGTATCCGCTTTAGTTCCCAACATAAATTAAACAAGGTGTACAGCAGGCCCGCCATCACTTCCTCCCCAGCTGTTAGCATTTCGAGTGAAATTCTATCATATCTGGCTGCTTTACCTACTGTCATGCTTTTTATTCCTATACTAATCTCCTTATCTCTTTCATCTTCTTTCGGAATTTCTATTTCATTAGTTCACACGTCTCCTCACCCGTAAATACGCTTTCAAAATATTCTTTTCATCTGTTTAGACTCAACACTTCGTCATTCAGATTACAGCCATTCTCGCCTTGTATCGCATTCAATCTAGACTGTTTTGAATGTCCCCTGGTAGTTCTTACGAGTTTCCAGAACATTTTAATATTTGCCTGGAATTTATACGATATTCTTCTATCATTCGTATCCGTTCTTTCTTGCTTTTTCCTTTCAAATAATTCTTTTACGCTCTTATTTAGACGTTTAAACTCTGCCTTTTTTCTTTCAATCTCATCATTCATACCGCCAGAATTACCTTTGGTTGCTAGTATATCTAGCCATGATCTCTTCTTTGCTTCAACTTCCATATGCACCTCATCATCTCACCATAACGTATTGTCTTTTCTTTCATTCGTTCTCTTACTAACACCAGATACTTCGGTAGCTGCATCCACGAAACCTTTCTTAACATTATGCTACACATTCTTCAAGTGTCACTCATTCACACACAATTCATCTAGATCACTTATATTTTCTCTCAGTCTACATTTATACTTGTCTTTCACATCTTCATCTTGTAACATCTCTATTCTTATACGCTGTAACGCAGTGGTAGACACAGATGTCCGATGCCGCCATGACGTCTGAATACTCGTAAACCCTTAATTCAGCATAAGACCAGGTAGTGGTCCGTCCCTACGTTGGACCACTGCACTCCTCATTCTTTCACCCACAGTAATGAAATCTATCATGCTTCGAATGATGAAAGCCTCCTCACCGTATGTGTGGAAAATAATCTTTTTGTGACGAACACTTTCTTTCGTCATAAGAAGATTCACATGTATACCTTTTCCACGTACGCACCATTCTCATTTGTACTTTCATCACCAAACGTTCCCAATATCCTTTCATAGCCAAGCCTCCCCACCCCAACCCTTCCATTAAAATCTCCTAACATAACAATATTTTCATTTCCCTTACATTTCATTAACACCATCCTTACCATCTCCCAAAACTGCTCTCGGATGTAAGTGGGCTTAAACATGTCTGGGGCGTAGACCCCTAGAACAAACAACTTCTTTAGGCCCACTTTCATTCCTATCCATAGCAGACTCGGGCTTACACACTCACACTCCTTCACACATTGACCCATTCTTTCTGAAAGGATGATACATTCACACTCCTTCACACATTGACCCATTCTTTCTGAAAGGATGATATATTTCTATAAGGATGATACTCCCTGGCATGCCCCCTCGGTCTCGTCTACACCGGACCAGTACGTGGTATATATGCCATGTGTAGTGACATCCTTTCTCTTCCGCTTCATCTCATTTACACATAACACATCTATTCCTCTCATACACCACATCGTATACTTCGTCCATCTTATCATTCATTGCTCCACATACATTCAGCGTAGCTAGACGGGCTTTCGCAATCCTCTTTTCGCCCCTCCGGGAGACAGAACGTGACGGGTGGCGAACCTCGTTACCGGTTTTCCTCCCGGAGATTCTTCGCACCCCTACCCCATTAAAGGGGCGCCAGGAACTCGGAGTCATTTCCTTTCTTTTTTGCCTCTAGGTGCGAAAACTAGGGAAATATACCACATATTTTACACCGCTACCACATGACGAGTCTGTTCTTTCAGCTTTGTAACAATATAATAAATGAACTAAACTAAATGACTTACAATTGTTTTTTTAAATAAAGCCGATATATAATTTTTTCGATATATAAAACTCCAATATTGACTTACTGTATATTAACTTACGAAACATAAAACTCCAATATTGACATATTTATAATTATCGATATGAAAAAAATACGATGTTTTATTAAATATCACAGTCCTAGTTTGAACTGATCAGTTGGAATGATCAGGTGAACTGACCGTGTGTGTGGAAATTTCTTCGGCTTAAATCCGTTCGAACTGATATCGGTTCAACTGATGACTTTAACTGACCGTGAGGTTTGTGATACTATACTCTGTCTAATTTAGCTTGATAATTTTGACAGCTCACGAACTCACGATTGTCCTTAGAGTAATTACATACATACCAGGTATATATATAATGTACTCTGTGATACTGAGCTGAGTATTACTG
Source organism: Parnassius apollo (assembly GCA_907164705.1). Classification (NCBI taxonomy): domain Eukaryota; kingdom Metazoa; phylum Arthropoda; class Insecta; order Lepidoptera; family Papilionidae; genus Parnassius; species Parnassius apollo. The sequence goes on from CAJQZP010001196.1 coordinate 7,503,825, forward strand.
GAGTTTTGGCGGAAACTTGTCTGTCGATGGATAGTCGCTCCTGTTTTGTCGCTTGAATAATGGTTTGAAGTGGATTTTGATTCGTAAAAGAGATGCGATTTTGTGAATTAAGTGTCTGCGCGTGTGAGCTATTAGAGAAAACGACGACACTAGTGCTTTGATGTTGATGTAAACCTCAAGTTATTTTGATCGCTTGAGCGCCTTTTGAACTTGAGTGGCTGTCGTCATCAACTGTCCCTTGGGTTAGGCTGTCGTCAAAATCTCCCAAAAACTTCGCAATGTGAGGCATCAGCATAATGTAAAGAAAAGAAATATAAAAACGAAGATTCCGAAACAAATGAAAGGCTCAGAAGGGCTAGATCCCAGAGCCGTAAAGCCAAAAAACTAGTAATTACTCGAAGCCGTAGACAGAGAAGAAGGATTCTCCACTCGGAGCGATCGTTGTCATAGATAAATAAATATGTAGCAAGATCGTTGTTCGCCACCTGTCAACTGTCAACTTCAATTTCGATCAAAAAAATCAAGTTCAAGAAAAAGTTGTTTTTAATCTTTTGGGGGATTTCTTCGATTGTAATGTCTTTTTTTCGGCCGGCGGCCGCTAAATTGTTTTTATAAACATTATATAAGTCTGTATAGAAAAAAGAGTTATATAAATGTAGTGGCAGTTTTGCTTTTATTTTCCAAATGCAGCACGGCTACACTGATTATCTTATCATATTAAAAACAGATTACCAATATTACCCGAGATTCCAAAGAAGTGTATATAGTGTATAATAGTTTCTTCTTCCGTTAAACCTTTAGTTGTTTTTATCTTATAAGCGATGGCTATGAGGAAGAGAAGCGGTTCAGGGTCTAAAAGACACCTAAAAGAAAAGGTTGTACAAATTTATGAATCATTCTTCAGAGGAGAAGACTTAACGAGCGATAACTCTACATTTTGGGATGAATTTTTTCTTCTTAAACCGAAAATTCCCCAATTAGAAGCTGAAATACATAAATTGTCAGTTGAACAACTTGATAATATGAAAGACAATATAAATATACTTGTAGCACAATGTATTGAAATGCTTGGACAAGAACATCACATTAGGTATTATTTCTGATTTTACGTCATAGTATTGTAGTGTTTTGATTTTGTCTTAATTATAGCGTTATCCTTTGGGATAGGTCACTTACAATTATGTGAACTGTATCCATTTGTCACTCTTACTTTTTCATTTCTATATGTATCAATGAACATTTCAAACTTGTAAATGTTCATTAAATACTTTTATTTGTCGTAACTGAAAAATGTCACTTTTTATAAAACTGATGACCAATGAGCAAACAGTTTAGTTAAGTGGCTACTGTAGTCCATAAAAACCTGAAACGAATGCCTCACAGATTGTAATTATACTAGCTGTCTATACCTTTTAGACTGGACAGTTCAATAACTACTATTAGTAGCAAAATTAAGTAAGAGAATGGTATCTATCCAGGCACACTACTAGCTGGAAAAGAAGCCCTGCCAAATAATAAAACTAGAAAAGAACTAAGAGCTGTGGTAGCTCAGATGGTTAGTGCTCGCTGTAAATTTCAAGAGCAAACCAGGTTCGATCCCCGCCGGCACCAATGAAATTGTTAATTGCAATTTTAAATGCTGATTTACCACATGCTCGGCGGCGATGGAAAACATCGTGAGGAAACCTGCATGTCTGAAAAATAAGAAAAAATATATAAAAATATTTCAAAAACATGTGAAGTTCGCCAACACGCACTGGGGCAGCGCGGCGGACATTTCCTTGCCCTAAAACCCTCTCAGAAATGAGAGGAGGCCTGTGCCCAGCAGTGGGTTGTATATAGGCTGTAACTTTACTTTAACTTTTTAATGTTTTGCAATTAATCATATGGTGTTTTTTATGAACTTTATCTTCGATAACTTGTAATAAATTTTTATAATATTATTAATTCACAACAAAGTTGAGGTATTTCTCCTTTCCTCATGTACATTAAGATGTCTTTAAGTGGCTTAAAAGTTTATAGCATTATACCTCAAAATTCAATATTTGTGGTTAAAATCTATGTCAAACTTTTTTGTGGTGTATATGTGAATATGATGTGTGAGTTTATCGAAAGCTTTGTATCTGTATCTGTATAATAATGTAAAACACAAATAGATTTTTGCCCAACACTGGGCTTGCAAGGATGTACCTGCTACTCTTGAACATTTTATCATATCAGTTATGGCTTTAGCAGCAGTTTATTGCTAATTTAGCAACTTTGTCAGGTTGTCATTCTATCTACTATTAAAGATGATGCCGGATGCTATTTAAGAATATTTTGTCCCCATTAGTTGATGGTTTTAATGGTTTATGTTTAACCATTAAAGCATATTAATCTTCTAGGTTGTTTTAATTATTCTTGTTCTATTGTAGATGATCTTATAGATGTAAGTAAATTATGACATTATGACACTTTCAGGCTTGTGTATGCTCTTCAAACATTCAGTGCACTTTTAACAACAATGTATCAAAGAGCCTCACAGGACTCAAATATAAATATTAAGATGATATTACTTGGCAATGATGATTTTAAGATGCAAAAGTTATTAGAGCATTGCAGTACAATCTTGTCAGGTAAGTTTTGGAACAAATTATCTAGGTATATATTACTATGCCGGGAGAAAACTTTGTACTCCTTTCCAGGAGAGAGAAAGAGAGAGGTTTGGCATAGAAAAAGATTAAATGGAACTAACAATTGTTACTAGAAGACAAAATATGTGTACATCTAATTTTTCATGACACATGGATCTGTAACTTAGCAGGCGTCTGAATGTCTACCCCTGTAGCTAAATAGTGTTAGAGCAACCTGAGTTTGATTTCCAATGCTGACTTACCATGGTTATTTGCATGGCTACTTCAAATTATGTTCTTGAAATAACACATTTCAAGAACATAATTTTAAGTAAGTGAATGTAATTCATACCTAAGTCTTTTTTTATCAATCAGCAGATCAAACCAAACCTAACATTTATAAAATTTGAATTGTATTATATTTATTGAGAATGATACAGGAGATATTAAGTAACACTAACTTCTTTCTTTATGTACCCATATGCAGAAATGACTACTAGAACAGCAAACAACAGCTTTTGTTGGTCACCTCACAAGCTATGTTCTCATTGTGCCAAGTGCATCAACAAAATCTTAATGGTATTTGCAAGGAGGATAGTGCTGTAGGTGACAATGGCTAGGTTGCATACAATGGTGCGGCCACAGAACATATCTCAACAAATACTACCAGCTAATATAGTCTACAAAATATATGTTTAGGCGCAACCACAAAATATGTAAAACATTTTATCCATTTCAAAGGGGCATATAGGAATTACAATTCATCATCATCATCATCATTACAGCCCTTCACAAGTCCACTGCTGAACATAGGCCTCCCCCAAGTAATGCCACAAAGCACAGTCCTGAGCCACCTGCATCCATCGACTTCCTGCATGTCTTACCAGGTCGTCACTCCATCTAGTGGGGGGTCGCCCTACACTACGCCTACCGGTACGAGGCTGCCACTCAAGAACGTTTCTTCCCCATCGGTTATCGGTTCTTCGAGCTATATGGCCGGCCCGTTGCCACTTTAGCAATTACAATTACCAATAAATATTAAACATTATAGTGATATTGAATATAAATGTTTTATGGTTATTCTCAACAATACTTCGCAGTTAGATAGGTTTATACTTTGGTTCTGCACTTGAATTGCCAATCTCACCATTATTAAAACATCTAGACTGCTTCTTATGAGTTACTTTCATAGCGTAAGGTCTTAGGCTTTTGGTATGGGATAACGCAAATGATGTTGAACATGCAGTTGTTTTGCAAAATTAAATTGGCCGTCCGGCCAATTTATAACTTAAATTGTAAAGAAGTTCCTTAGAGAAAAGATTAAAGAAATAAATATATTAAGTTTAGCATCACAATATACATAATGCAAATACAAAATAGTTTCTTACAGTAACTAAGCTTATAAATTTTTAAATAATTGTAGCTTGCTTTTAAGCAAGTAATCTTGCTAGTGCTAGGAAATATATTTATGAAAATGTAATTTAAGTACATAAAAACAAGAATAGCATTGAAAGAACAAAAAGAACAGAGCGTGTATAAGAGCTAATGCTAGCCATTTTGTGCACATGTAAGAAATTTCTATCCAATAAATGTAGGTACTTTAAATGTCTTCATTTGTTTCATTCTTTTGTTTTGGTAAATTTATTTGTAATAACATTAATTTTGTTTGCGGAATTCCAACTCCCCAAATGAATTTAATTTTACTTGTAATTTAAATGACCCTTGCCCACCTTAAAAGCAATATTCTTTGCATTGAAATCTGGAAATGTCAAGTGCTATACCATTTCTGAATCTCAATGAAGTAGGTAAGTTATTAATTAGTTGGTCACTCAGGTCACATTTTGTATTTGAAGAATGTTTAAAAAAAAAACGAGTAAAATTCCTTCATTTGTGATCTTGGCACAAAAAAGAATGAAAAAGGTTAAAAAATTTAGAAAATTTCGTAAATGTCCCGTAACTTGAAAACACTGAGTGACTGAGACACTGAAACTTTTACTGCATACATTTTTTAGATTTCTGAACAGTTATGATGTCCCCCACCCATAGGTATATCATACCTATAAAGGTATATCCACTCTTTACGCCACATTCTATATACGGTTTTTATCAACAAAATCGCAGACAATGTTTTGTTTAAAAATGTTATTAAACAAAAACTTTGTGAAAAGGGTTTATTATAATATTAAGGAATATATTGAATGACCCCTGGGAATGAGGTGATTGCTGCATGCTGATTCTATTCAAATGAATATAAATAATTGTGCAAAGTATATATGTCTTAAAAAAATAATCCCGCTTCGTTTTTATGCTGGTTTATCCCAGGATATAAGTATTTTCCGAACCAATGCTAAATAAAATATACTTATAATAAGTATAAGTACCCGGATGACCGAGCTTTGTTCGGTTTTTTTTTTTTGGAAATTACATTTAGATACAAATTACTGATAATATTTTTTAATCTTATTGACATAATAGAAAAAACTGAGCTGGTTATTTGAATAAAAAATCATGAGTGCAATTAGTTTAATTAAAATTATCATATTTTTAAAAAATACTAAAAAAAGGGCTCGAAATAATAGATTTTCTCACAAAAGAAGGGAACTTGAAAAAAAAAAGGAAAAAAAAATAGGACCAAAGACAGAACGCGAAAATTACGATTTCGCGACCGCTCGATATCCACTTGAGTTATTACGATCATTAGCACAGTGTCAAAATTTACCTTCTTATATTGTAGCAGTTTTTCATTGCCTGAAAACACAGACAAAAAGACATTTTCTAAAAATAAACCCTAGCTAGATCGACTTATTGCCCCCGAAACTCCCTGGACACTAAATTTTATGAAAATCGTTGGAGCCGTTTCCGAGATTCCGATTACATATATATAAGAATAGCTCGTTTAAAGGTATAGGATTATACATATAGGATATTACAAACTATATTAAAAATTATTCTGTTCTATTCTTCCCCAAGTAGTGCACATTCAGGCGTGAAAAGGTTATAATTGTTAGTTTTGGTATGGTTATTATTATTTTTAGGCATGTGCATATATCCAGAGCCAGTCTGTTATAAATTTGATTGATATAGCATAAGTTTTTTCTTTGAGCTTGTCATTAGTTCCATGCATCAACTACTATTTTTACTTTGAAGTGTTGGTATGGGTTAGTTTTAGCGATTCTGCCACAGTATAATAAAGACATACAGCAGGACGACGCCTTTGATCTCGTGGTAAATGCCGACAACGCATGGAGGCTTGGCATGTGAGGAGGGTTGTCACAAATCAATAACTTTTACTATTTCAATTATATATTTTAGATCTACATCATCATCAACAATCATTGGTTGGTAAAAGTAACGTTGGTATAGCTGTTTCCTTCAGTAATTTCTTCCCGTGCATACTCTTTTCGAAATGCAAACTGCAAATGTATGTATTCTTTAGACTTTCGAAAGTTCTTCCAACTAAATCACGTCTTCCAGTAACTTCCATCCATAATTTGCATCTGAAATTTTTAAATGCAACACCTATTAAAAATTTTCATAATTGTCACCCCGGGAAACCTCAAAATTGACATCAACCTCGAAATTGATCTTATTATTAAACAATGTCCGCCATCTTGAATATGAAAATGAATTGCGTTTTTTTAATCATCACCAAAGTTGACATCGATAACATTAAAAAAATTATGTCCACCATCTTGCATTAGAATATATATGTCATTTTCGTAATCAACACCCCCAAGAAACCTCGAAATTGACATCCATATCATACATGTATTAAAAAATGACCGCCATCTTGAATTTAAAAATAAATGCTATTTTCGTAATTAACAGCCCGACAAACCTAAAAATTGACCCCTAAACCTTAATATTTTATAAAAACTTCGGAAGACCGAAGACGAGGCACTATAGTATGGTCTAAGCCCTTGGTCTGTCCAACCACACGTTTTGGATTTGTTAAATATTTTTATGTCCGCCATTTTTTTACGTTTGCAATTTGGCATGACATTACAAAATATACACAATGTAAAATAATTATAACAATATTTACTTACCTTTCTTCCGTGTGCGGAATTTGGTAAAATCGCATATCCTTATTTATGCGAGATGATGACTTGCAATCTCTCACAGCACGTCACGTCTTATGCACCATTTTAATTATAACTACCTACACTAAATTTAACAATAATAAAACCAAACACGTGTTAACCCTGAAAGTCGTGTCCCCGAGCTACTAATAAGATTGGCATATGCAACTCGGGCTCGTCCGTCCCGCGTCTCGCCCCGCACGCCCCGTACGCCCCGCACCATTGCCCTGTCTAGACGTCCTCGTCAGACTACTGTATGGATTTATATACTGTGATTCTGCCTAATTTGTTTCAGGTGATGTTCCGGACAGTCTTAAATCTATGGTTTTAAAACTACTTTTGGTAATAGCAACTGGGGTAGATAACATTGATGATAACCCACTAGTGGAATATTTAATGTTGCATTCTTTGTTTGAACCACTTATTCAACTATTGTGTACTTCAACCGAGAGGCAGCAACATGGTAAGTTTTCACAAAAATTTAAAACTTGCTTATCAATTTATAAAATATTCCAGCAGCTGGACGTGAGGATTTAACAAAACCGCTAGGTTTGCGATATGGTGCTGTCATGCTGCTTGGTAGAGCAGCTCCCTAACACTGATCTGGGTATTTTACATATTATCTGTTATAGATAGTTATACTGCCATTTATTGATGACTATGAGGTCTTAGTGGCCTTTCCCATAGGCACCTTTTATGATTGCATAAACCTATTGTCATAACATCAGCTTTAATAGACTGCAAATTCTTACTTAAGAACCTCAACTACTGTCAAGGATGTTTGTAAGGCTGTTGAAATAAGAAAATTAAAAAAGACATTTTTTAAAAAGCTGGCAACCCTGCTACTGCACTTGTTTGACTTTTCTTCTATAAAAAATATCCTAATTTCAATGGGGAAGATGGTTGGGTGCTACCAATTGATGCGATCCTAAAATTAAAAAAAAATTGTAATCCAATTACCATACCATTCCAACACTTGAAGATGCTGTTAGAAAAAAAATAAAAATGATTCAAAAGTTGAAGGCTTAGTTTAACCAGGTTAATTCTTTCGTAATGATTGACACTTTTACATATTGATTGAGTTCAAATGTAAGAAACAAGTTGTTAAATGTCATTATATTTGTCGATCGGCTAAAAGTCTAGTCAAGTTACATACTAATTAGTTTAATCAAGTTTGATAGTCAAATGAATGCTTACAAATCATATAGTAAACTTTATGATGATAATTATCCAATTCATAATTATCCTTAATTTTTTTGTAACCTTATTGTTGCTATAATCTACGGGTTAAGCACTGTTGAGTGTTTGAAATGAGTGACTTCAATGTTTTTATTATACATATCTGGATTGTTTTTTATGCCCATTATTGGGCAAATGCTCTCTTATAATCACAACATCCTTTTCAAATCTGATGTGAAAGCTGGTAAGTTGATCACCACTTTGTGAAATTTAGGCTCAGCACTCAGCAGCTAATTTCACCTTTTAGTAAAACTACAACAATGAGATTTTATAGTATTTAATAGAGTATTTTCTATTATTTTACAGGTTATGATGTTGTGTTATTATTAATGTTTTTGGTTAATTACAAGAAACAAGAGTCAGCTAACCCATATGTAGTCAAGTTGTCTATTCTTGATGATGAATTGGCTTTAAATGGGTAAGCAAATTATTATAAATTATACTATGTAATGAATTCCTAATAAATATCTATTAGTACTGGCTATTTTAAATCAAAATATTTTTTGTTTGACTAAGAATTCTAATTTCAAATAAATTTTATTTTAATAATAACTTAAATTCATAGATAATTGATAGAATCAGGTGTTACTTTGTGGAAATCCATTATAATAAAAATACTAATTACTTCGCAACCTTCCGCTAACTAAATATGTAAAATGATGTATCTTACCTGGATTGAAGAGCCCTCCCTCAATTGCATGCACTAACTCCGTCACCACTAGGCCCAGCACCACTACTCCCGGCACCACTACTTCCAACACCACTATTCCAGGTAAGACACACCAGAGTACGAAACCTGGATCCAGGTTTCGTACTCTAATTCTGTATTCGGATGGCCATCGTAGCCCTACTGTACAAACACTTCAGCACTTCGATATACCGACAGTCAACTTGGCACCGCTGAAGGGACTGTAGCACCGCCCAAATTTCGACGGAATCAAAGTCTTTCTCATAGTCCACATACGCCAGGCAAAGTGGCAGATTGTACTCTTCGGTCTTCTGTACAATCTGCCGCAGGGTATGTATGTGGCCTATGGTACTGAAGCCTTTTCGGAAACCGGCTTGTTCGGGAGGCTGGAAGTCGTCGAGTCTGCGTGCAAGACGATTCGTAATGACTCTCGAAAACAGCACGTAGACGCGGCTCAGAAGGGAAATCGGTCTGTAGCTCTTCAAGAGAGCGTTGTCGCCTTTCTTAAAGAACAAGACCACCGCACTTCTGCTCCACGCCTCCGGAGTAGTGCCACCATGGAGGACGGAATTGAAGAGCTTCTGAAGGACTTCAAGTACCGGTGTTCCACCCGCTTTCAGAAGCTCCGCTGTAATTCCATCCTCGCATGGCGCCCTGCCATTTTTAAGGTGATGGAGAGCTATTCTAATCTCGCTCAGACTTACGTCCGGGATATCATCGGAATAGTGACGGATAAGACTTGCTCTTGGATCGTTACTCACACTTGCGTGTGGCTCCAACAATGATGTGTACAGCTACCCATAGAACCTCTCAATCTCACTTAAAATCTCAGGTGTCCCGGAAACGATGCTGCCACATTCAGTCTTCAGCTTTGACAGTTGGCTCTTTCTGGCAGACAGATCTCTGGCAAAGACTTTGGAGCCCTGGTCCCGCTCGATCGCTTCCTTAATACGAGCAGTATTAAAGTTGCGTAAGTCTCGCCGCATGCATTTGGAGATCTGTCTGTTCAGTTGTCTGTATGCTGTCAAGTCTGTTGACGATTTCAGACTCAACTCCCGTCTAACAGCCATGAGATTAAGAGTGTGATCGGAGAGTTTTTGTGTTCTTCTGCGGCGGGTCTTGCAGAACTTAGCTCCGACCGCATGGACAGTTTCCACGAGCTTGTCATTCATATCGTCCACTGCATTGCAATCTTCTAGGCACTGAAAGCGGTTACTTAACTCGAGCTAAAAAGCTTCGGGATTCTGGATTAGAGCACGAGGGGGGACGGAGCGTTGACTTCATTAGACGAGACCTCTCCAACTTAACGTTTAGGTTCAGTGTGCCTCTAACCATTCGGTGATCGTTGCCAGTTTTCACCCTTGCCATCACTGAGCCATCACTGAACAGTTGGCGTCTGGTCGTCATAATGAAGTCAATCTCATTTTTTGTCGAACCGTCGGGGCTCGACCAGGTCCACATCCTGTGGGGCCGCTTCTGGAAGAAAGAGTTCATCATAAAGAGTTCCTCTTTCTCCATAAAGTCGGCCAGCTGCTGGGCCCTTCGGTTCCGTTGCCCCACTCCAAATTTCCCTAACTTCAGCTCACCGTTTTTCTCTTGTGCCTAGTTTTGCGTTGAAGTCTCCCATCAACACCGTGTAGTGGGTTTTGGAGGAATGCATGGCTCTGTAAATATCCTCATAAATTTCCTCCACCTCCTCATCGCGATGTGCCGAGGTTGGTGCGTAAACCTGTATGACCTTCAGCGAATACCGTTTGGTGATTCTGAGTATCAGGTACGCGACCCTCGTCAACACACTTCCAATCTTTACAACGTTATTGACGAGAGACTTGTGGACGATAAATCCGACACCTCCTTGGGACAGATGGTCGCCCTCTCGGTTATAGAACAAGTTGCCGGACTCGAGGATTACCGTGTCCTCCACCTCTCTTCGGACGTCGGATAATGCAATAATATGCTAGCGCAACTTGTCTACCTCCTCTTCCAGCTCCAGTATCTTCTCGTCGGTCCTCAGGGTGCGTGCGTTGTATGTTGCCAGGTCGAGTGTTATTATTTAGTTACATATTCGTTATTCATATGAGACTAAGTGTTATTATAATTTGAAAATGAGAATGTCTTCTTCATCACAAAACTCAAGATTTTTAATCGTGAAATGATATTCAAATTTTGCAATGATGTTGTTCTTTAAAATATTGAAAATTAGGTGCAATAAATAAGGCTATTATGATTTTTTTGCGATAATTTAGGGAGTATTTCTTCAGGATCTAGGTTAAAACCAAAATGATAAGTGAAAACACTAGTTCCGTGGTAGTTCATGAGTATTAAGGAGATAGCGCTGATTTATTTTATGCTTAAACCGTGAACAATTTTTGTTCGCACGGCCATAACTTGTAATTTATATCAATGCTTAAATTGAAAAATTAAACAACCCCCGAAACAAAAAAGCTGATGGTCTTCAAACGGCTGACCCGATTTTGATAAAACATGTCTAAGAACCAGCGCTAGAAAACCTAATATTAAATTAAAAAAAAAAAACCGCGACCAAATCGGTTCACGAAAAATAGCGGTCAAACTTATAACACCCGAATTTAACCGTCGGGGGTTAAAAATTAGTCATTTGTTCATTGATAAGCGTTATGTTTTCATCGCATTTGAATCGTTTTTGTTTTTTAAAAAATTCGAGTAATTTTGGAATATGTGTACCATAGTGGCACAAGCGATACGAAACATTATAATAACGACGTTTACGGAGCGAATACTACAAACGAACGCATCACCTGTTATTGGTTTGCCTGCTTTCGTTCTGGAAGGTGGCTTTGGTTAATCGATTCTTCTGCATGACACTGGGCTACCTCATACTTCACAACAGACAGACACAATCGTCGACGACCGAGTGGTTTCCGATCGGCTCGATTCACTGGCACTGCGAAGAGATGTTGCATCTCTTTGCATTTTCTTTCGCATATACCATGGAGAGTGCTCTGAGGAATTGTTCGGATTAATCCCAGCCGCCAAATTTCGTGAACGCACTACGCGGCAAACGTCCCGATACCATCCACACCATCTGGATGCTTGGCGGTCCACCACTGTACGTTTCAAGAGGAGTTTTCTTCCGCGTACAACCTCTCTGTGGAATAGTTTACCACCGGCGATTTTTCCGGACCGATACGACCTGGGGACCTTCAAGAAAAGAGCTTACTCCTTTCTAAAGGGCTGGCAACGCACCTGCAATTCCCCTGGTGTTGCGGTTGATCATGGGCGGCGGTAGTCACTTAACATCAGGTGAGCCGCATGCTCGTTTGCCCCCTCTTCTATAAAAAAAAACAGTCTCCAACTTACAAGAGCTGGGGTTGGAAGCTCACCGTCATCCGCCATACTCTCCAGACCTTGCGCATAGACTCTATTTTTCAAGCATTTGGATAATTCTTTGGCAGGAAAAAATTAATACCCGAGAGACAGTACAAAATGGCTTTGAAGAATTTGTTGCGTCCCTACCTCCCTTTCAGCAGATTTAATCAAGAAAGGCATCAATAAACTGCCACTGCGTTGGCAAAGATGCATCGATTGCATCAGTGATTATTTTGAATAATAGAAATAAAAATATATAAAAAAATTACGTTAGGTAACATGATTCATAGAAAACTGCAAATTCATAGGTAATGAACCTAATAAAATTATGAAAGAAATAATATTTTCGTATTAAGTAAATAAATTTGGTATTAGAAAGTTTTAACAGTATGCAAACAGTCATCCGCTGTTTCACTGGTCCAGTTAATTTTACTATATAATGCAACATGAGATGTAAATTGTTATGGCTTTGTTATTGTGATATCAAATGTGAGAAACATTCTCGCGCGACTATGGCAATACGATCGTCAACCCATCTGCCAAGTGTCTCACAGAATACCAGCGTGAAATAGTAGCTTAATGCTGCTGTATTTCGTATGGTGAGTGTAGAGAACCAGAGACCCTTTTTAATGGAAACGAGGCATTCCATCTTAGTCCTCACGGGTGACAACGCATCTGCATTTTGATTCGTAATCGAGGATAGATGTAGATGTCTATGGGCCACAGCAACCACTTACCATCAGGTGGGCTGTGTGCTCGTTTGTCATCCTATCCTATAAAAAAAAGTGTGTTAAGGCAAATCCTTCCCTACAAAGGAAGATACAAATTTCTAGCTGTGAACTTTCACAGGCCCATATAAAGAAAAATCCAAATAAATATTCTGTAAAGAATACATTTCTTACTGTTGGCGACGCATCGTTTTTTATATAATATTTCATTATCATTTTTGTATCTTAGATTGTCTGTTTTTGTATAGTATGTTAACAGTTGTTTAATAAATTTTAAGTTTTCTCGTGCTTTTGAAAAATCTAAGGGTCATTTTGCACATGTCATAACGCGAAATGTTATTTAAGTAGTGCATTGCTCTCGAGCTCTCGACACGTCAAGGTCAAGCAATTTTGTGGTCTTATAATGCCTCTATCATAGCCATATTGCACTTATACGATAGTATGTGTAGCCGTATATCAAGAAAACACTCTAATTAATTCATTATATGTTTTCTAAAAAATCATTTTATTTTCCTACTTTAAAAAAAACTGTTAGAAAAAATTTTACGTGGACGTCCGGATGTTGATTATGTATGTGGTCACGATAACTCCCGAAAAATTGACGTATCGAGACCGGGTTGTTTTTATAAGGTTCAGAATGACATCAACTGGTTCCCTACTTCATATCAATAGTCAAGGACGCGTAGTTTGTTATTTGTTAATAAAATGATTTTTAAGTTTTATTACTAGGTTATTAAAAATTTGAAGGCGCTTTCATTATTTGTTTTACCTCTTGATAAACAAAGAATAAATTAATATACCATACAACTGTGCATACAACCTATATTTACTTTATACTTTGTATAATCGATTTATTTTGGTAAACATTATAATTTTTTCCCCTGTAGGTGACACTACCTGTTAAAATAATAGAGCGCTAAATTTAAAACACGTAAATAATATATTTTAAAAGTCGTGTTTACAATTAATTTTTTTCGAAACGGTCACAAGGTTTGCACTTTTGGATTTTCCAAACTGTTCTTTTATAATATAGAATGTAAGGAATGTATTAAATATTCCATATTAATGGAATATATACATTTTACGTCATTCCATTCACATTATACATTGAGGAACGTATATTTCTTATTTCATTTTCTTATTATATTTCTTAGTTCCTTAAGTAGGAATGTTGAGGCATTTCATTTTACTCCTCAGGGGTAACTTCGCATCTGTAAGTTTCTTTGTTTGCAGTTGGTTACAGTGGCCACTTACCATTGGGTGGTCTGTAAATTAAATTGATATTCACTATGACTATAATTTTAATAAACATAATTTTAAGTTTTAAATGTGTTTTATATTTGTTTGTGTTGTTTTTGTTACTTGTTATTTATCACTGTTTTGTGTGCCAGTAAGTTCTCTCACATTTACCGTAGCACTAGTTGTATAAGAATCCTGTATTGTAATGATGTGAACAAAAATTGGTCGACCTAAGTAAAAAAATAAAAAATAAAACACAATTTAGTCGCATAAAAAAATAACAGCCTACCCACGAAATAGTAATATCTTTTTCGAAGAATAAAGAGACTCATATGATGGTTTTATTTACTACACGAGTACTTGGTTATTACTATATACCAACAGTAAATGTGTAATATTTTAGGTATGGTCAAGTTATAACGGCCGCTTTAAATGATTACGTAATGTCGACGCAAGGTGAAGGAAGTGGAGGAGGGTGGCTGTCTTCTCTTACAAGTATTATGGGCGGAATATTTCTTACCAGCGAAGACACACAACCAATGGTTAAAGGTAACAGGAACAGGTTAGTTTATATTTCAGAAGAGCTTTGTACTATTTCGCTTCAAAATTCTATAGTACACGAGAAAAACATGTGCGTCAGCTAAAATTGTTAATTACAATTTTACGTACCAATTTACCACATTTTCGGCTTTGAGGGAAACCATCGTCAATCGTTTAAGAAATTTAAAAAAAATCTTTTAAAGGGTATTTGAAGTCTTTGAACACGCACTAGAGTGAAAATAAAAAATGATTTATGTATTTACAATGATACATTTTATATCAGTTTGAAGTTTGCCTCTAACCGCAGTTCTAGGTTAAAGACCTGATTACAGGATATACCGCTTTTTCACTAAAATAATACAATGTTAATCAATAAATAACAAAAGGTTAAGCTAAAGCTAGCGGTAGGTAATAAATGTAATTTAGAATGTAATGCTAGTACGTGTAAATGCGAGTGTGCGTAGGTGTGTGCGTTCGTGCCTGTGTGCGTGCGTTTATAATAGTTAAGTAATATTTGTTCAGTTTCGTCGTAGTTTAGTGTTAGTAAAACTGTTACTACACGTTTAAGTTTAGTTCATGTGAAAAGGTGAGTATTATACATAGCCCAACGGATTAGTAAGCTGAAGTGGCAATGGGCCGGCCATATAGCTCGAAGAACCGACAACCGTTGGGGAAAAAAGGTTCTCGAGTGGCAGCCTCGTACCGGTAGGCGAGGTGTAGGGCGACCCCCCACTAGATGGAGTGACGACCTGGTAAGACATGCAGGAAGTCGATGGATGCAGGTGGCTCAGGACCGTGCATTGTGGCATTCCTTGGGGGAGGCCTATGTTCAGCAGTGGACTTGTGAAGGGCTGTAATGATGATGATGATGAAAAGGTGAGTATTCAATCTGCACGGATAGCGCGCGTATTCTTCTTTGAACCTTTTAAGCTTTTGCAGAACTTGATACCTTTTCGACTGTTACTTTAACTTCTTTTATTTTTGCTTTTGAACAATTATAAAGTTGTTAATTGTGTGTGTAATTATCTTTTTACAGTGGCGGTGAAGAAGGCATGCTTCTAGCTCTGTATGAGGCCGCTCATCTAAATCGAAATTTCATGACGACATTAGCTCATTCGTCGTCAGCCGCAGCATCGTCTGCGCCGCCCTCCCCGCCCGCCACGTTACCTCCACATCAGGTATTATTTACAAATACATATACAAACTAAAAATTATCATATTTCAAATATACAATTTTACTGACATCACTAGCTATAGTATATCCTCAATTTGAGAAGGCATTGATCATAGCAGTAATGCCGCTGGATTATTGGGTTTAAGTAATGATGTCCTTTTTGCTGATTTCGACAAGACACCAACTTTTCACAATGGTAACTATGTAGAAGATGCTTGTATTATTATGCCATATCGTATATAATAACTATTGTATTCCCTTTTGAATCGTCTTTCATGCAACACTGCTTCCTAAACCAATTGGTTTTTAAAAGTTTAGAACCATGACTACAAAACTACCCTTAGCATATCGAAGATTTATTGAACTATTTAACTGTATATATATATACTATGACAAAGGCAGCCTTCTCTTCATAGTATGTGATTATTATATATATTTAGACTAGTGCATCAATGACTAGTATTATTTGTGGTACACTTTGTAATGGTTGCAGATCTGGCCAATATTCATGATTTTCTGTAAATAAATTCTCAGTTGCAACCCGGAGTCAAAAAGTTGGCTGTATTTCACCCTCGTGCTTTGGAAAACACGTAAACCACTTTAATTTTTCAGACAGAACATTTTGTGGCTCTTGCAAAAAAATCTCACATAAACATTTATGTGAGATTTATTTGTATGTAGTAACTCACTACACGACATACTTTACCGTGTAGTTGCGCAGTAAGAATATCTGTTAGTCCCGTAAGCGTCGTAAGAGGCGACGGAGAAAAACAATTCACTAAAAATAAAAAAATACGGTTGGCAACCCACCTGCCAAGCGTGCCAACGTAAATTAAAGTTACAGCCTATATACGTCCCACTGCTGGGCACAGGTCTCCCCTCATTTCTGAGAGAGTTTTAGGGCAAGGAAGTGTCCGCCGCGCTGCTCCAATGCGTGTTGGCGAACTTCACATGTCTTCGAAATATTATTTCTTTTTATGTCTCAGGCATGTAGGTTTCCTCACGATGTTTTCCTTCACCACCGAGCACGTGGTAAATCAGCACTTAAAATTGCAATTAACAATTTCATTGGTGCCGGCGGGAACGAAACCGGGTTACTCGCGTTCTGTTATAATAATATTTGTAATAATAATGACGCCTAAATCAAATTCAAATCGGTATTTCTAACATAGGTTGCTCTATTGTACATAACCTCTTTTTTATTTACTGCTGTTACAGAGCCCGCCGAACTTAGCGCAGATACAAGCACTTGATAACGACCAACCAACTAATTTATTGGTGACATTCTTTCAATATTGGTTAGTATTTGTTAATTATCGTTGTTCATTTATTCTACAATGATATTATCTATTTATTTTTATAATAACAAGTTATTTTAAAGTTTAATTTAAGATGGCAACATTCATCAAATGAGTAAAAACCTTTCATTTAGTTAAAACTTAAATTAGTTGTGTCTTAGAGCGATAAGTTTAGGGCGGCCCCCCACTTGATGGCGTGACGACCTGGTAAACATGCAGAAGTCCATGGATGCAAGTGGCCCAGGACATTGCTTTGGGGCATTCGTTTTGGGAGACTTATGTTCGGCAGTGGACTTGTAACGAGCTGTAATAATGATGATGATGGAGTGACGAACAAGTTCACATAAAATATTTTGTCCCTAAAAGTACATGTGATAAAAATTGTCGAAAAATATATATTATAAATAGTTCTATTGCATCGAGTATTGCTTAGTCGCAGGCTCATGAAATTATTATATTATTTTAAGTTACTTGAAGTTGACTTCTACTTTTTATTAAATTTAATTTTAGGCGTTTTTCTTGCGCAAACCTGTGTATGCCAAGACGATTATGCAGAATATTGAAATTGGTTCTATGGATACTCCGAATATTTCTGCAAGTTATTATTTTTAAACGGACATCTTGCAATAAAGTTTCTTCGACAGATCGTTCCGCAGGATTATTCCGTTTATTCATCCTAAAAAATCCACTCTAGGGTGGGATACTCGGAAACGCGTGTTCATCTATCCACCCCATCTGGGGTGGTCAGTTGGAATTCACTTTTATTTCTGCTTCCGACTTTTTACCCCAAGTACATTTGAACACATACACTTTAATTAATAATTAATTTTTAATAACTTAATAAAAACATATTGTGTATTACCGTTACCGATACCGTTACAGCTTATTAAAGGCCACGCATTACGTATTGCATTTAAATCAAATTAAACTTTTTCGGCACAACAGTCTCTTCAAGGCAAGAGTAAATAGGTTTTTGTTAAGTCAGTGCGCTTTACCATCTTAAGCTACATCACCACTTACCATCAGGTGGGATTGTAGCTAAGTGCTGGCTTAGAAAAGTTAAAAACAAAAAGCACAATCCTGAACTACCTGCATCCATCGACTTCTTACATGCCTTACGAGGTCGTCACTCCATCTAATGGGGGGATTCCCTACACTTGGCCTGCTGGTACGAGGCTGCCACTCGAGAACCTTTTTGCCCCATCGATTATCGGTTCTTCGAGCTATATGGCCGCGGCCCATTGCCACTTCAACTTACTAATCCGTTGGACTATCTCGGTCACTCTCCTTCTACTGCGGATATTCTCATACCTAAGTTTATCACGCAGAAAAACTCCGAGCATAGAACTCTCCATAGCTCGCTGAGCGACTTTGAACTTCCTCATACGGCCAGCAGTGAAGGACCACGTCTCAGATCCATAGGTCACCACTGGCAACACGCACTGGTTGTACAATCTAGTTTTGAGGTATGCCTGACGAAAAGATGTGTCGCAATCTCCCGAAGGCTGCCCAGCCGAGTTAAATCCGTCGATTGACCTCTCGGTCGAAGTTGGACTTGCCTAGTCGGACTACTTGTCCCAGGTATTGTCTGACTTTTGTTTTTTCCATGTTCATCTTATAACCTATCCGTTGGGAGACACTATTGAGGTCGTTGACCATAGTGCTTAGGTCCTCCAGCGATTCTACCATATGGACTATATCGTGGGCAAATCGAAGGTGAATGATTTACTCGCCATCGACGTTAATACCGTTACCTTTCCAGTCCAGTTGCTTGAAAACGTCTTCTAATGCAGTGATGAAGAGTTTTGGGGATATTTCGTCACCCTGTCTTACACTTACTTGAATAGGTAGGGATATGATACGAGGGTGGATTGAAAAGTACTCGGCCTAACACAGATCCATTCAATTCTAAAAATCAAATCTACCCACATTATTTAGTTCAGTTCAGACTAGTTCATTGTGTGAAGTTCGAAACGTGTGCGATAATTAGTTGTGATTTTATAAATTTATTAACAAAGTAATCGGACATAATTTCCGCGAATGGAGCAAATCGAGCAGCGTGCCGTCATTAAGTACCTCCATAAGAAGGGGCTATCATCAAAAGCCATCCATGATGACATGGTCAGTACATTAGGCGATTGTGCTCTGTCATATTCATCCGTCAAAAAATGGATAGCAGAATTTAAGCGTGGTAGAGAGAGTGTGAAAGATGAACCCCGCTCTGGAAGGCCTTCGACGTCAACTACTGACGAAAATATTAAAAAAGTACTTGATTTAATAATGGGAGACCGCAGATTAAAAATTAGAGAGATAGCCGAGATTATAGGCGTCTCTTATGAACGAACTCAAAACATCATTGTCAACGAGTTGGGTTTCCACAAGGTGTCTGCGAGGTGGGTTCCGCGACTGATTTCAGTTGAACAAAAAAGGACGCAATTGACTATTTCACGCGACTATTTGGAGTTATTTGAAGCCGATGCAGATGATTTTTTGAATCGTTTTGTTACTATGGACGAAACATGGGTTCATTACTGTACACCGGAAACAAAACAACAATCAAAACAGTGGAGAAGACCTGGTTCACCACCCCTAAAAAGGCTAAGTCGATTTTGTCGGCAAATAAGGTGATGGCTTCAGTATTCTGCGACTCGAAAGGTGTGATTATGATTGATTATCTTGAAAGGGGTCAGACTATAAACTCGTAATCAGAGTTTATAGTCTGACCCCTACTGACTGCACCTTACTACGTCGTTTACGAGAGGAAATAAAAGAAAAACGTCGAGGAACGCTCAGAAGAAAAGTCCTGTTTCATCAAGATAACGCCCGTATTCACACGTCAGTACAGTCAATGGCTGAAATTCACAACTGTGGCTTTGAACTGTTACCGCATCTGCTGTATTCACCTGATCTGGCACCATCAGACTTTTTTCTGTTCCCTAACCTAAAAAAGCACTTGGGAGGTCAAAGATTTTCGACAAACGACGAGGTCAAAGCAGCTGTAGACGCATATTTTGACTCTAAGGAAGAATCATTTTTTTTCAACGGTCTAAATGCTTGGAAGGAGAGGTGGCAAAAGTGTATTGAACTTGATGGTGATTATGTAGAAAAATAAAAATATAACTGATTTAGTATATGTTTATTTTCTTGGTTAGGCCGAGTACTTTTCAATCCACCCTCGTACCATACGAAGGGTATGTATGTGGTCTATGGTGCTAAAGCCTTTTCGGAAACCGGCTTGTTCGGAAGGTTGTAAGTCGTCGAGTTTGCGTGAGAGATGATTCATAATAACTCTCTAAAATTGTGCGTAGATGCGGTTTAAAAGGGAAATCGGTCTGTAGTTCTTCAAGAGAGCGTCTCCTTTATCGTTACTATGCACGCATTTGCATAATGTGCATAGCCCCTAAATTTGCATAAAAAATTAGGACGAGGCATAAATTCTTACAAAGAAAACGGATTAAATCATTCAGGAAGTAAAATATCGTGGATCCGCTAACGTTGCGACTTGGGAATTGAAGAATTATCGAGTTATTTTATAAAATTATACTGTATGCAGTAGCAATAAAAAATAGAATTGCGATACGAAAAAACGAATGTTAGGTCATGGATTGGGAATGTCAGGTGTTAGGAATGTCCATTTATCGAATCAACCCTCGACAACACAATGAACCAAAATGTACCTGACTATAATTTATGCGAGAATATTAAGAGAATGTACCTGCCCTTTTTGAATATTAAGTGCAACCTAACCCCTGACATTACTGAATGGGGTTAAGATACTATTTGAAAAGGAATAATACAAAAAAAATGCAAATAAACTGTCCCCACGTCTTTGTGAAGGGTACAGGTATAGAAAAAAAGTTGCAACCGTATTCAGTGCGCAGAAACTACAATGTTTATTTCTGCGCAGCGCATTGTAGAGGCATGCGATACTTATAGGAGCCCGGCACTTGTCGCATGGCGTATAATTTGGGTGTTTAGTTGCCCTATTCCGAATTCCTCTACTTTCAGCTTACCGTTCTCTCTTGTGCGTAGTTTTGCGTTGAAGTCTTCCATTAACACCGTATAGTAGGTTTTGAAGGAATGCATGATTCTAGAGATATCTTCATTCATTTCCTCCACATACTCATCGGGATGTGCCGAGGTTGGTGCGTAAACCTGTATGACCTTCAGCGAACACCGTTTGGTGATTCTGAGTATGAGGTACGCAACCCTCGCCGACACACTCCCAATCTTTACAACGTTGTTAACGAGAGACTTGTGGACGATAAATCCGACACCTTGGGACAGATGGTTGCCCACAGAAGAACTGGGCGTTTTTTGCAACCGTTCCAAAAACATTACTACTGTACGTTTGTCTTTAACTTTTCATTTTAAATTTTTTTATAGCATTATATCAATGAATCTGTAATATTGTGAGGTACTCCTTTTATATTGGTGTTGACCTTTTAAACGAGAAGCATGTATATATTTTTATCTTATTATGTATCTTGGGCCAGTTTCTATCATGTTTCTATAAATAACTGTACACAACCGAGGGAGAAAATCGGAAGAAAAATAATATTTAAGAATTCCGATTATCCATCGCATCGGAGCATAGAATACACGCGTTTCCGAGTTCATCCTGGGGTGGATAAACGGAATAACCCGTTACGCTCTATGACGGCTTCCAAGCGAGTCTCCGCGTTGCTAAATTAAGTTACACGACTTGTAATGAATATGGATATGATTGATTTGAAATTTGGTATTCACACTATGAATACTTTAAGTAATAAAAGTAGACGAAAATAATTGTTATTGAATGGATGCATGCGTTAAGGAAACATTCGTGCTCTCACATTCGAAAAGAAGTAATGACGGTATTTTTAAAAATGTATTGAAAAAGACATTTCTACCATCTCTTTCATATGTTTTTGATTTTATCGTTCTTTTCAGTTCCATAGTCATGGCAGATACGAAGAGCGAAGCAAGCATTAACAAATGTAGTTTGTGTTTCATCACTCTAACCTGTATAGTAGAAGAACAGTTCGCTAATTCGATAATGCATGACCAAAATCTTACATTTAAGGTAAATATTATGATTGAATTTTGTCTAATATAAATGGTTCTCGTATGCGTATACGAGAACATACCCAGATGCATACTAATAGATTATTTATAAGACAATTTATAAAGGCATTAAGTCCGCGCTTTGTATCTGTAAAGCTTAGGTATGACGACGAGCGAAATGAAGAAGACTAGTTACTAGTAATAACAACGCGCAAGCTTAGTGAATGTCTCCCTCCTATCCTTAAAACTGATTTTTAACATGAAATTGGAGGCCGCGAAGAAAAGTGCACCTTCCGCAAAGAATTTAAGTTTCAGAAATTGAGAAGGGAGGACGAATCCTCTTCCGAAAAGGGAAATTAAATTGTTTGTGTGAGTTTGACTGCGGATGTTCATGGACTGCAACAACCACTTGTGGTTTATAAAAAGATTTTTGAAAACTAGTTTCCAACAATAATGTAAAGGACATAGAAGACTTAAGATCGATAAAACTTAAGATTAATTTAATCTCAAAAACTAGTCGAGAACAAAATATGAATCGGGTGAAGTGGACTCGAAAGCTCGCGCTTATATGCATCGCACTTATAATACAAACAGATACTTCTATTTACGAGTAAATTTAAAAGAAATAATTTGAAGTGTTTTTTGTGTTTATTATACCATTAAAATACTTCATCTAATGTAGTCATTTTAAGCAAATATTTTACCCATATTTATAAATAAGGTTGGCATACAATGATAATATACACTTAATAATATGAACTTTCGTTATAACAGGTTCAGTTATACAGACTTCCAATGCGCCATAGAAAAATAGTTCCGGAAGAACCACCGTCTCAGCCGTTAGCTTCTACTTTAATAGGTATTATCAAAGTATTTTGCATTATATACATTACAAACATTCTACTTTATATTCTTTACTTATCTCTTTACCAATGTCATGTTAGTAAGGAAAATCAATCCCTATACTCCACCAAATCTAAGGAATACCTTTTGAGCTTTTGACGTTTCAAATTAATCATTATGCAATAACTTAATGTGACGTGCAATTTCTTAGTAACATGTAAGAAAATGCCAAATTGGCCTCTAAAAAGCTTGGCTTGCTCATTAGAGTGGTACAGTATTTCATGCCGGCAAGTCTGCAACTTTACAAGGCGTAGGATCGGCCGCACGGGGAATACTGTTCCCATCTTTGGGCTGGGGCTCCCCAGTGCCGGCTCCTTCCATTTGATCGTATCCAGCCACTCGAATCATCGGCGACCGAGCTCTTACCGACCGGCTTGACTCACTGGCACTGCGAAGAGTTGTTGCATCTTTTTGCGTATTTTATCGCATTTACCACGGGGAGTGCTCTGAGGAATTGTTCCGACTAATTCCAGCCGCACAATTTCATCATCTCATATCGCGACAAAACTCGCGATACCATCCATACCATCTGGATGACTGGCGGTCTACCACTTTGCGATTTAAAAGAAGTTTTCTTCTTCGTACAACTTTTCTCTGTATTGTTGATGTCTAAATATTTTCATATTTAGACATCAACAACATATTTAACTGTAATCGTTTTTATAATCAGCTTACAAAACTAATATTTTGAGGTGTCTTGAAATTTCTAAGAGACACCTGAGGTCATAAACAGCCGTCTCGCCTTTGTTATTGTTAATTGCCATAACACGTGTGCCATTATTCTTAGATTACATTCTCTGTAGGAAATTTTGGCATCAATTACTAAACGCACCATCGTCACCTATCGTGTATTATCAGTCGTAAACCAACTTTGAAACTGTCAAGATGGTCATTAAAAGTAAAGTGTTATGTGCTAACGACAAAGTTTGTTTGATACGTGCGATAGGGAAGGGAGAAAAGAAAAGTAATGTTGGAAGACGTTTAGGCCTCAGTCCATCTACTGTTGTTACCATTTGGAAAAACAAAGAAGCGATTTTACAAGCGGAACTGGAGGGAGTGTTCTCAAAAAATTGAGAAAGCCAAAATTCGACGACTTAGATCAAGCAATTTTGTCGTGATTTAACAATAAGCGCCAGAATAATGTACCCATCTCGGGTCCAATTGTTAAAGCCAAGGCTGAGAAGTTTGCCGAACAACTATTCATTACTGATTTTAAAGCGTCAAAAGGTTTGCTTTGAAAATTTAAGAACCGTCATAACTTTACCCATGGGAAAATTAACGGAGAGGTGCGAGACGTCGACATGAATGTGATTAACGACTAGATTAATAAAGTGTGGCCTAAATTAATGGAGAAGTATTCACCAAATGACATTTTCAATGCTGATGAAACGGAACTTTTTTTCAAGATGACGTCCGACAAAACTTTTAAATTAAAAGAAGAAAAATGTGTGGGAGGAAAACTCTCAAAAGAGCTTATTACCGTTCTAGTAGCTGCTAGTATGAGTGTGGCATAGAAAGGAGAAAGATCTTGGTTATAGGCAAATCAAAAAACCCTCGGTGTTTCATGAACGTAAAACAATTTGCAGTCACATAAAAAACAAACAAGTCAGCTTGGATGACATCGCAGTTCTTTGAAGAGGAAGTTAGAAAGTGGGATGCGGAATTAAAGAGACGGAAAGTTTTACTTCTAGTAGATAATTGTCCTGCTCACCTTCTTATAACAAATCTTCGAAACATAGTTAGCATTTTTCTCAGCTAATACAACCAGTATCTTGCAGCCGATGGATCAGAGTGTTATTAAAGGTCTAAAGGGCCCTTATATAAGGAAATTATTGATGGAATTGATTTAAACTGACGGCAAAGAGCTTACACTATATATATATATACAGGTGTTAGTGTAAACATCGTTGTCCTTGAAACCAGTGGTTTGGTTTCACTTATAGAAAGTAATTTCAATGAAAAATAACAACATTTTTTTAGTCAAATCTCAATTTATTCTTACAATTATTTCACCCTAGGCAAGTAGGGATATACCTACAGAATTCACAACAAAAAAGTCAACATATCGTAGGTAGCGGCAGCGATTCGCGGTCAAGGCCAATGTCACTGTGTCAGTGTGTCAGTCACCTTCGCTGCGTCGATACGGAATGTACGTGTTAATTTGATTTAAAATCGTGCCGCGCAGTGCCGACATTCTACGTCGCTTTATGTTATTATGTCCTACGTAAACGTGCAGTGGAAATGTGCCTCTTCGTTCACTGAGAAACCTCTACTACCAACATGACGGTGCCCCTGCACATTTTCAGCTGCAAATCAGGGCTATGCTGGTTGAGGAGTTTCCTGGGCGATGAACCGACCTTACCCCGCTGGACTTTTATCTTTGGGGAGAAGTGAAGCGCCGAGTGTATGCAACTAAGTTCCGTAATACGTCCGAACTCAAAAGGCGAATTCTTAGTGTATTTAGAGAAATGACACTGTTGTGCTTCTAGCTTTTACGATTAATGTAAAAGCTGATCAAAATGGAATTCATTTACGAGGATTTTATTTAATAGGTAAGTGTAAATAACCAATCAATCAGGCTACACATCAAGCTGTACAAATCCTTTGTCTTGGCCTCGCTTTGTATGATCTTTCCGTACAATGAACGGTCAGCTTATGCTTCAAATGCCCTTTGCGTTCCAGGGCCGCGGTACAGTATACGGTAAATACGCCAAAAATCCTACCTAATGATTTACTATTTACTACTATTAATGTTTAATTTTCTTTGTTGTTAAATCTAACTTACATTAATTTGGACTCGACACGCAACACAAAGGGTAGGAATTTTTATGTGTCCTAAGCAAGTGTGAAAGTATAAAGGAAAAGTTTCATGATAGGTTATGTGTACCATTGTGTTTATATTGAAATGTTGTGTAGGTAGCAAGGGCGGGCGGTGATCTTTACAGTGATTACGTCACTCGAGCGCATAGGGTATCCATGAATTTACGGACGGTGTCGGACAGAAACTTTTTTAATTTTATAAAAGAAAATAGCGTTTTTTTTAAATCGGATAAATATTTTTATATTAAAGCATAGGTGGTTGCTATGGTTTCATTGACAACGGTGTTTACACTTACACACTGTATATAAGAAAGGTCGCAGGGCGAACGGTTAACAAGCCAACATACACAACAACAGACAGCCGTTAGGCTTTCCAGAGAGAGGTCACGTCGCTCGGCGCTTTGCCTAACGTTTGGCATAGCAGTGGGCGATACAAACCGTATAAAGTTATTGAATCTATATATTGCTTCAATATTGTATATCCGATATCGGCCTAACCAAAAACTATTTATCGGACGAAACACTATATTGCTTCTGCCCGATAGCCGATCGCGATTTGCGACGATATTATATCGCAGTGGTATCGAAAAGTAAAACTGTATACAATGGCACTACAATGGTGACTTTAATTTAACACGGGTAGGGCTAGTGCCCATTAATCATATAAATTGTGATAGGTTAAAATTACTCGTAAATTGAAAAAAATTTCAAACAAACTAAATTTTAAAAAAGTAACTAAAATTAAGATCACCCTTGCGAAAGTTCATTCATGAAATTACTTACCTAGCTGGTTTACGTTAACTCGGAGCGGCAACGCGTCGTTTAGCACGCTGGTAACCGCGCAAAGCTTTTTTTTTTTCAAAGTAACTGAGCGACGCGCAGCGCAAGTGGTACCTACAGCGGAGGTGCTTAATTAAACACTTATCATATCACCTTCTCTTGTTACTATTTGTTAACTGTTAGTTATGACATTCATGATCACTGCTTTAATTTATTTATTTATTTAATATTCTTTATTGCACACCATATAAAAATTAATAATTATATATAAAAAAGAAGTATGAATTACACAAAGATGACAAGGGTAGGGCACATTGGTGTGATAAAAATGTATACACATTTACACACACATATATATAGTGGCGAAGCTTCTATACAAGCTCAAAAGCCCGGCTTGCCTCATTAAGATGAATCAATCAATTATATTAAGTAATAAAATAACTCGTAAACTGTTTCAAACTATTTCAAATTTCCCGCGCACTCTGTGCGACCTCGTAGCCTTACGAATACTGCTGTCATACATATAAGGAGAGTTGAATTGAGCGATTGGTTTTCTCCCTCGCCCGCGTGGGCTTTTTACCGGGCTTTTGAGAAGGCGATCGCACCCTTTCTAACCTGTGGCAAAATGTTCTATAATGAAATATAACTTCGATTGTATAAATAGCAATTAGTGTGGAGCTAAAAAGCCCGGCTTTTTAGTAACCATTAATTTTTTCCTCAGAGCGGGACGCCTTTAAAATTATTATAGTTCTAACACTTTTGACTGCCTTCTTGGTCTAATGGCAGTAAACGCAATTGCTGATCATGTGGTCCCAAGTTCGAAATCCGAGTCGGGTCAAGAATCATTTATTGGGTTTTTCCGTCACAAAATTCTCAGTAGCAGTAGTATTACACTTATTGTATGTGTTAGTATTATACTTACGCCATTATTAAAAATCAATCTGGAACCCTTTAATATAGTTTTATAAATAAAACACATAGTTGTTTGAGTCTTTTAATGATCAAAAGTGAATTCTAAACATCAAATAAATACTAATTGGAAATATCTTATGTTATTTGATAATTTATTGTAGATTAATTAAAAATTGTCACTTTGTAAATTTAAATTAAAAATTGTAGCTTTTCAGAATAATCACGTAACTAGACAAGCTATGCAAACCTGGTACGCGCGGTGTCATAATGATGGCACGGGTGAAAGTGTTTACGTGATTGTCACGCTTTTGTTTGTCAAAGCGGGACACTTTTACGTATTTTGGGGATAGCGCGACACAAACATTTAAATCGGGAACGTCCAGCCTAAAGTGGGACGTATGGTCACGTTAGGTATAAAGTTAGTCGAGAGGGGAGGCGCGCGGCCGACGCCGACGAGCCGACGATATGTTAGCAAGTTCGTGTCACATTTCAATGTTTAGTGTTTACATTGTCTCAAAAAGTACTTCTACTTAGTTCATTGTGTGTTGAGCTTGAGCGAATGTATTGCGAGTTTAAAATTTATGCTTTTTTAAAGATTTTTAGTGAAAATGGAGGGAAAGAGTGTTCCTTGTGATGAATTGAAGTGTGTTAAAGTGCTATCGACGAGGAAAAGGTAAAATTTTTAAACTTTGTTGAGAAAAAACAGCTCATTACCTCGCCGAAACCAACGCCTGAGCTGTGTATTTCACAGACGAGTAAAACCCATAAACGGCAATTTAATAGATCTGTTTACAAAACTCATTGGATTGTTGGCTGCTCACATACCAATAAATTGTACTGTTGGTGTTGTATATTCTTTTCCAACGACAAAACGGCTTGGAATACTACTGGATATGACGATTTAAATAAATTATCTGGAGCCATTAAAAGGCATATGAATTCTCAATAACACATGAATGCGGTAATTTCGTTTAGTAATTTTGAAAAAAATCGGATTGAAACATCTTTGTCGCCCCAGTTATCAGAGGAAATTATAAAACACAACATGCGTGTTGATCACAACCGTAGTGTTTTTCAAAGATTAGTCGATATTGTTTGCCATTTAGCGCAACAAGAACTTCCTTTCAGAGGTCACGATGAGTCGAAAACTTCATTAAATAGAGGCAATTTCTTAGAACTTGTATCGCTTCTTTCGAAGTACGATCTCGTGTTAGAAAAGCATATACAATATCAACAAAGCGACAAACGGCCGAGTTATTTATCTAGTACAATCCAAAATGACATTATTCATTCTGTCGCTGATGTAATGAAAACTCACATCGAGTGCGAAGTAAAATTGTCAAAATTCGTTTCAATTATTATTGACGAAACTCCCGATGTTAGTCACAGAGAGAAATTGTGTCTGATTCTCCGATATTATTATGGAAACGATATTCATGACCGTTTTTTGGGGTATGTAGATGTGTCTGAAAGTCGCACAGTAGACACACTTTGTAATATCATATTGGAATTATTAAACAAACATGACTGCACCACAAAACTAGTTGCGCAAAACTATGACGGCGCAAGTGTCATGTCCGGTGTCAGAAATGGAGTGCAACAGAAAGTTAAAGATATTTGTCCCCAAGCCATGTATATTTGGTGTAATGCACACATTTTGGCATTAATTTTATCTAAATCTTGTAACAGGATTGGACAGTTTGGAAGTCAGCACTTTTTTTTCAGCCCTTCAGGCTTTATTTTTTTTTTTAATAACAGCACAAAACGGTCGTCTTTTTATAATGCACGTATCGTCGTTGGACGTATACGTCACGAATTGTGAATACAGTATTCGAACAAAAAGATAATCTAATTAATTTGTTTTCGGATATGTGCGACAATCCGCAGAACTGGGACGGCGATACGATCTTGGCCGCCGAGAATTTTGAAAACACATTGTGTTCATTTAATTTCAATTTTTTTCTTTCAATTTTCCAACGGGTATTTGAAAAAACCGACTGCTTGTACAATATTCTACAAAAATCACAAGTTGATGTCGGTTATTGCAGTCATAAAATAAAGGAGTTTCAGACATGGTTACGTACTGAATTTCAGTCAGATTTTGATCACATTTATGAAAACACATTACAAAATACCTCTGCTCCTCGTTTGAGACGCATTGTGCGCTGTGCTCAGACAGAATATAAACGACTTTTTGTTGAAATAATTGATAACATATCTTCAGAAATTAATGGCCGATATTCTGAAATTTTCGAATTAAAATTTTTCCAATTGTTCAACAACAAACTATTCGAAAAATATCGTTCAGATTTTCCTTTAGAGGCATTAGATTCATTATTTGAAAATTAAATAAACCATTTTGATAAACAAACATTGAAAAACCAATTGATTTCATTGTATTCCTCCCCTAAATTAAAAGACCGCAATGTTTTCGAACTCATTGACTTTATAAACGAAAATAGTCTTGAAGAGGCCTTTCCCCAACTTTTAAAGTTAGCTTATCTTGTCGTAACTATTCCAGCCACAAGTTCCTCCGCGGAACGTGCTTTCTCATCTCTGAAGCGCATCCATACTTATTTGAGAAATACACAAGGTCAAGAGCGTCTTTCAGACTTATCAATTATCGCGATTGAAAAACAGTTATTGGTACAATTAAAACGATCACCAACATTTTACGCGGACGTAATTAAATCTTTCCTTAAGAAAGAGAGACGATTCGATTTAGAATATAAATAATTTTTTTTAATTTTTGTACATAGTTTGTTTGTACTTTGTTCATGCTTTTCTTTTGTTCATGTATTGTATTGTATGTAAACATCTTTTTTTTTTGGTCAAGCAAACTCAAACGGCTTTTTTCAAAGCCACCGAAGGTATGCAATTGCTGATATATCATACAATCTATCTAGCAGTAGTATGCCTTCGGTGTACTTTGTTAAACACGTCCTCGACAGAACTGATTATAAAACTGAAGAGTGGAGACAGATCAAGATAGATGTGTTTTTAAAACTGCTAAAAAAACAAAAGCATATCTTGGGCTTGCCCCAGTTTGGAGCCCTTCGCCACTGATATATATACACAAAACATACATATACTACAAACATATATAATATACCAAAAATGAATATATATTTAATTATTTAACTAAATGCAATCATTATACTACATATATATTATATTATATTAAATGGCTAGTGTGGGAGCGAAGTGCATGGTAATGGTTCTGCCAATGGGAGTTCATTCCATAAACGAACGGCCTGTACAGTAAAAGACTTGTTCATAATTTCACTAGTGTGTAGTGGCATATTCAATTTCAAGCTCTCTGCTGATCTCAGGTTACGCGAATGGGAATCATGAAGAAACACAAAACGATTCTTGAGGTAAGAAGGGTAAGAAGGATTAAAGAGAATACTATAGAGAAGATGAAGTATGTGAGCATTCCGATGAAGTCGTATCGACAACCACTTGAGCTTAGTACGAAAAAGAGAGACATGGTCATATTTGCGTAATCCAAATATAATCCTAATACGGAAATTCTGAATTCGCTCAAGTTTATCAAGCTGAGCTTCGGTGAGATCTAGATAGCTGACGTCCGCATAGTCGAAAATAGTGAAGAGTAGGGACTTGGCAAGCGCAGTTTTGGTGTATATTGGAAGAAAGTTACGTAATCTACGCAATAAGGCTGCAGAGGCATAAACTTTTACGGTGAATCTCTTGGATTTGATGGTCCCATGACAGATTTTTATTTATGTGAATCCCCAAGTTCTTTACTGAATCTCTGTATGGGATATTAGTTTTATCAAATACTATTTGGGGTAGGTGATTAACTGATAACTTATTCAGCATTTGCGCGCTACCGATGATAATGGTTTGTGATTTAGCTGGGTTAACGTGAAGGCCGTATGCTTTACTCCACTCGAGAATTCGTTCGAGATATGCATTAATGACATTGATAGCATTGGGGAGATCGTTGGGACAAGCTTTAGTATATATTTGCAGATCATCTGCATAAAGGTGGTAGGAAGAAGTTAAATTATTAGATATTGAGTTTATAAAAACTGCAAAAAGTAAAGGAGATAAAACGCCTCCCTGCGGCACATAAACACATATGTTACACCATGATGATAATTTATCAATGATGCGTATACGTTGCTGGCGCCCAGACAGGTAACTTCGAAACCAACCAATCGCTGTTGGAGATACGTTAAGAGAGCGCATTATACCAAGTAGGACATCATGGTCAACGGTATTAAAGGGATTACTGAAATCTAATAAACAAAGTACAGTTACTTCGCCGCGTTCCATTCCTAAGCGGATGTCATCGGTAATGTTCACAAATGCTGTGGTAGTACTGTGTCTAGGTCGAAATCCTGACTGTAAAGGATTAAGGAGAGAATTAGCACAAAGAAAACTGTTGAACTGGGTGTAAACAAGGCGTTCAAGGACTTTTTGACAAGAAAGGCAGTAAAGAGATAGGACGATATTCAGAAAAGGACGCAGGATTAATTTTTTTAGGATAGGAATAACTTCAGCATTTTTCCAAGATGATGGAAAACTATAGGTATTTGTAGAAATGGAGAAGTTAAGGATATGACAAATAAAAGGAAGAAGAAAAGATCTTGAAGTCTTGCAGTCTCAACCCAAGCATACAACTGCAAGACTTCAAGATACCATAAGTTCATACTGTCTAGATCGGAACAAAAGTTAAATTTTAATCTATGGTAACCGCGGTTAACTATGACATCTGGACGTTGAACATCTCAGTCCCGTCCGTGACCACGAGTGCTGTACAGGGTATTTAAAAAGTTAAATATACGCGATAAATTCCGTAAAAACTAGTATTATTTAAATTTTCTTATTTTCAATGAGATCACCGTGTTGGCGGATAAAAAGAGCTAAACGGCGTTTCGTGTTTTCTCGCACATTTGAAAATAAATTGTCACTTATAGCCATTTCCCTCAATTTTTCAAACGCATTTATTATTCGATGGCGTAATTGTTCCACCGAATCCATGTTCTCCGCGTACACATCGTCTTTGATGCACCCCCAGAAAAAAATCGAGTGGCATGAGCTCGACATCATCAGGCGACCTATCGACACCTGACTATGGCCCCTGAGTTTAGGGAAAAATGAGAAAAGAAGAAATAAAAAAACATTCGAAATAATAATCACTTTTATACTTAGTGGTACTGGTATTACCAGAAAATATTGTCTTTTTCAAAGTGGTGCAGTTCTCATGTCTAAAACAGTCGTCTGTGAAATGTTTACAATAATATAGGTATATAAATTGCAGCTTTATTGAAATGACGTAAATTATTAATAAAAATTTGTACTTTTCAAGGCTGTGTTATTTTGTTTAAATCTAATTTCTTCATATGTTATATGCATCTCCAAATAAGAATTCCATCCGTTATGTTGGATATCATTAGATAGAGAAACTTTGCCAAGGTCTTTAGTGGTAAGAGAGAGAATGTTTAATCATTATCTATTATCGAAAATTAAATTAATTTATAAAGATTTCTCACTTACACACGCACATACAATAGGTATATATACGGAAATACAGCCGCATGCCCACTAGTGCATTCACGGGTGCCGACGTCCTATACAAAATTAAGAGTGGGGTGACAGCTTTTAAAAGGTATTTCTTAGATTTGGTGGAGTAAGAGCTATTAGCAGTTTTTAATTTTATCTTTATAGTTTTTTTAATAATCTTATCAGTAGCAGCATCTCAGTTGTAACGTACATCTTAGTCCTTAGGGGTGACTACGCATCGGCCACAGCATCCACATGCCATCAGATGGACTGTGTCACCACATTTGTCACTATTATTTAAAAAAAAACCTTGCATATACACGTTAACAGCCAGTATAACGGTGTTAGGTGTGATCATTGCAATTTTCTTGGACTGCAGATCTTCTAGTGGAGTTCATGATGTGCCACCTTCTAAAGAAGTTCCCCGGAGAGTTGTACGAGCTATGCGTGGGCGTGGTGCTGCGGCTGCTGAGCTACCAGAAGCGGTGCCGCGTGCGGCTGGCGCGCGACTGGCGCCCGCTGTGGGCTGCGCTCATCGCGCTGCTCAAGTTCCTCGCCACCAACGAGAGCACACTACTCAAGAGACACAACATATTCGTCATGGCACAGCAGGTACTGTGTACAGCTAGCTGTGGGCTGCGCTCATCGCGCTCCTCAAGTTCCTCGCCACCAACGAGAGCACGTTGCTCAAGAGGCACAACATGTTCTTCATGGCACAGCAGGTACTGTGTACAGCTAGCTGTGGGCTGCGCTCATCGCGCTGCTCAAGTTACTCGCCACCAACGAGAGCACGTTGCTCAAGAGGCACAACATCTTCGTCATGGCACAGCAGGTACTGTATACAGCTAGCTGTGGGCTGCACTCATCGCGCTGCTCAAGTTCCTCGCCACCAACGATAGCACGTTGCTCAAGAGGCACAACATCTTCGTCGTGGCACAGCAGGTACTTTGTACAGCTAGCTGTGGACTGCATCCACCTTCTTACCCTCGCGCTCATCGCGCTGCTCAAGTTCCTCACCACCAACGAGAGCACGTTGCTCAAGAGGCACAACATCTTCGTCATGGCACAGCAGGTACTGTGTACAGCTAGCTGCGCCCGCTGCGGTACTGGATACCAATGCATAATATTATTAATTAGTAAAGAACAGGTGTACAGGTTGAAGAAAAGACGGTTCCTTGTAACTAACTATAATAATGTCCTTCAGACAGAATTTCTGTCACGGCGGTCAATCAACAGATACTAGCCATTTTTTTTTTGCGCCCGAAGCAATTAAAGGGCTACCCTATACGTAGGGAGGCGGAAAATGCATTACGCATACCACGATAGCCGGTCTATCGTGGTTATGAGGGGCTCACTGTATTACCGGAGACCCTAAGTGATACCCTCTAAAAACCGCCTTTGGGGACAGGCAACCGGCTGATTAAGCTCTATTGTGCCTTATCATGAGCGACCCTCTTTTGGGAAAAGAGGGCGCAGGCGGCTAAGTGCCGCTGAGGGAGTGCCTACGAAGGCAAATTAATGTTAGTTATTACAATAATTTTATTTAATTAGAGTTGGCCTGAGCCGCCAGGAGACAGTTCAGGTCGTTTGAAAGTTTATTAGGCGGGTCCGAGAGAGAGTTTCTCGGCCTGCGGACACGATAGCGAGAGGGGGGTGGGGCTGCATAAGAAGCTGCCTCACGAATTAAATGGTTTGGGTGCGACTCTGAGGCTTTGAAGAAGTTCTCAGAGAGTTTTTTAAAAAATTGTTGAATTGTTGGGAGCTCTAAGTCCCGATGAAGGTCGGCATTACGGACGTACCAAGGTGCGTTCGCAGCTCGACGACAGATGAGGTTCTGAACTATTTGGAGATCATTTAAAATATAAGGTTTGCGTGGGCAAAGACGGGGCCCGCGTAGGACATGACTGGTCGTATACAGACCTTGTAAAGGGTACGCTTGTTTCGAAGGGACATTTTACTGTGTCGGCCCAACATACTGTTGAGCCTACACAGATAAAAACGTGCGTGACGGGTTACTCTTTTGACGTGGGGCTTGAAAGTGAGCCCTGTGTCTAGAGTGACACCTAAATATTTGGCGGACGTATGCCAGGGGACAGGGGTCCCTAGCATACGTATTGGTGGAGTGTTTTTGGGACGGCGTCGTTTATAATCGAAGTGAACGGCGGAGCTCTTCTCCGGGTTCACATCGATGCGCCATTTTTTGAACCAAGCTCCTAGGTCATCAACTGACTTTTGGATCTTGTTCCGTATGAAGGGTAGTGAGACACCTTTGCAGTAGATGGCAGTGTCGTCTGCGAAGAGGGAGAGTTGAACACCTTTCGACGGGATGGGAATGTCGTTGGTGAACAGGATGTACAGCAGAGGAGCAAGTACTGAGCCCTGAGGGACACCAGCCTTGATAGTTCGCTGTGAAGAAAGCGTGCCGTCGTGTCTAAAACGAAAGGTACGATGTTTTAAATAGGAGGCCACGAGACGAACTAGACGATCGGGGAGACCTATTTTATAGAGCTTGTAGATGAGGCCTGTGTGCCAGACTCTATCGAAAGCTTTAGCTATATCGAAAAAGACCGCGATGGTCTTATGACGACGAGGATAGAAACCGCTGAGGATATATTCCACAATGCGGTGAACTTGTTGGGGACATGAGTGTTTGGCTCGGAAACCGAATTGATGGGGAATGATAAAAGGGTCGCCGTCTGTGGGAAACAGATAGCGCCTCATACGCGTTTGAATGACTCTTTCGAAGAGCTTGCCCATTGCCTTGAGGAGGCTAATGGGGCGATGGCTGGAGGGGGAGGTTGAAAGGCTTGCCTGGCTTGGGAATTCCAATCACAGTAGCCTCTTTCCACGTAGTGGGGAAATAACTGAGGTTGAAGCAGGCGTTGAAGATAATAGATAAAAAGGTTAACACCTGCTCAGGAAAGTGTTTTAGGGCTTGGTTGGAGATGCCATCCGCGCCCGGAGCCTTTTTGGGCTTAAGTCCTTTAATGAGGGATGAAATCTCATCATTGGACACAGAGATAGGTTCGGAGGCCGTAAGGTGTAAGTTCCGGCGGCGGACCTCATCCTCCACTGCCTGGACGTGAGAGGGGTCGACGGGTTGAGAACTAGGAGAGCATTGAGCGGCAATGCTATCTGCAAAGCACTCAGCCTTTTCCTCGTCCTCGAAGGCAACCGTGCCGTCGGGACGGGAGAGAGGGGGAGTGTGGGTGATAGCGTCTATGCGGAGGGCTCTAGCCATCTGATAGTACGCTGTGTAAGAAGGAGAGATATTCTCCATGAGCTTACTCTTTTCGAGGTCTCGAAATTCAGAGAGGCGGAAGCGGAGTTCTCGTTGAAGACGATTGGCCGCGCGCCTATATTCGGGGGTGGGATATTTTGCTGCTCTCCGGAAAGCAGCTTTTTTGGCTTTTAATAGGTTGCTAATATGTAGGGGAAGCCCACTATTGTTAGCAACCGGGACGACCCTTTCGTTCTCCTTAAGGGAGGATTTAATAAGGGTGGAGAGTGAATCGACCGCGGTGTCGATTTTTTCGGGACTATCTAAGTCCGACGGTAGGGAGATGGTAGAGTCCTGTGAGTCCAAAGCTTTAGCTAGGGACTCCTTGAATCCCTTCCAGTTAGTGAAGGTTTTCGTGTGTGTTGGGGGAGGTGGCTGATGGCCAAGAATGAGGGAGACCGGTCGGTGATCTGATCCTAGATCGTCTAGTGTCTCGATTGCTCTGAGGTTGAGAGAAACTCTTTGGAGTAACGCAAAATCTAACACATCGGGGGCGTGATCGGTGTTATCGGGAAAGTGAGTAACACCGAGAGGACTATGGACGGTAATATCAAGAGACTGCGTGATATCGAGCAGTATCTTGCCACTAGGGGACGTAGTGCGGCATGTCCATTCAGTATGCTTGGAGTTAAAATCTCCAAACATAATGACTGAATTGCCTAAAGATAAAATGGACTCAAAATCCTTTTTGAGGGGATAGGTTCCTGAAGGGATGTAACAGGAGGCTATGAGGATGGACTGATGTCCAGTCATAGCTAGCCTGCATACCGTGGCTTCCATGTTGGTAAGCTGCGGAGTAGAAATGGGCGAGCAATGAAGTGTCTTCTTGTAATAGATGGCCGTTCCGCCGCCTCGGCGGTCGGGTCTGTCGTTACGAAGAAGAGAGAATTTTTTAATAGAAAGGCCTCTAGTGTCCTTAGCTTTGAGATTAGTTTCCTGTAGGAGGAGGAAATCGACTTCACGATTCCGAAGAAAGAGCTTGAGCTCTGGGAGGTTATTTGGGGCTTCCAAAAGCTTAGTTCTTCAATTCGATACTAGATGGCGCTGTCGGTTGAAAGATTAGTGATGTCAAGCTCTCTCTTCGCTCTGTTATCCGACACTAGATGGCGCTATTGCCAGATGTCAACTTAGCCAGCCGCGCAACACTGCCCCCTCCTAAGACATGCTCGTCCCTAGCATGGACGATCTTAGGAGTCCCTCTTGCACCTTTCTGTATCCGGTAGGTTACATCGTTGATCCCGGTTACAATCCGGTACGGGCCATCCCATTTAGCTTGAAGCTTAGGAGATTTCCCTTTGCTGCGGACTGGATTGTGCAACCACACTAGTGAACCTTTGAAAAGCTGAAAGCTGGCCCGATTGTCTGACGTGCTCATAAATGTCATTCATTTTGTTCCGCAAGTCATTTGCATAATCGGTTATACTGCGTGGGGCATCAGGTGGTATCCCGGTGATCAGGTCTGCAGGCAGCCGTAATTCTCTTCCAAAGTTTGCGAAAGCTGGTGTCACTGCTGTACTTTCGTGAACAGAACTTCGATATGACAACAAAAACGGTTGTATGTGCTTGTCCCAATCTCGTTGCCGATTGTCTACAACTTTTGCTAGGTACCTTTCCAATGTCTGATTAAATCGTTCTACCATTCCATCAGATTGCGGGTGATAAGAAGTCGTTCGTGTTTTATGAGTACCCATAACTCGGCAAGTTTCCTGGAATATTTGAGACTCGAAATTCCTTCCTTGATCGCTGTGAATCTCTAAAGGTACTCCAAAACGACAGAAGACTTCATGAACTAGCTTATCAGCAACTGTTGAAGCTTCTTGATTTGGAATGGCAAAGACTTCCGGCCACTTAGTGAAGTAATCCATCACAACCATGAAATACTTGTTACCGCTTTCACTCTCCGGAAACGGTCCCGCCACGTCAATGGCTATTCTCTCCCATGGTGCACCAACATTGTACAACTTCAATGCACCTCTACTACGAGTCTGAGGTCCCTTTACAGCCGCACAACTTGTACATTTGCGACACCAGTCCTCGACATCGTTTCGACAGTGGACCCAGTAAAACCGTTCTCGGATCTTCAGTAGAGTTCGTTTAACTCCCAGATGGCCTCCTGAACAATCATTATGGTACAGCTGTAGAACATCCGGTACTTTAGCTTTAGGGACAACCATTTGCAAATGACAGCTGTCTCCCCGAACGTTTTCCCATTTACGACACAGAACTCCATCCTGAAGCAGCAAGCTGTCCCACTGGGCCCAATAGCTTTTAGTGGTCGAATTCATCGCTGAGACGTCACTCCACTTGGGCTTGGGAGCACTGGCCTTTATCCATTCCAGAATCGGCTTGATGTCCGGATCTTCCTGCTGTGCATGTAGTAGGCTGTCCTTCCACTCGTTGCTGAGGTGGTCTGTCCTGAGCATCCTCACGGATACCACTTCCTTACTCTCTTGCCTAGTACAATGCTTGCAATCTTTAGGACAAGGTCTTCTTGACAATGCATCTGCGTTGCCATGAGATTTCCCGCTGCGATGTTCGATCTCAAAGTCGTATTCCTGCAGTAGTTCAATCCACCTCGCAACTTGTCCTTCTGAGTTTTTAAACTGCAATAGCCATTTTAGTGCAGCATGGTCAGTTCGTAAGTGAAATTTTCTTCCGAGAAGATATTTGCTAAAATGTTGCAACGACTTTACCGCAGCTAGCAATTCGCGACTTGTGACACAGTAGTTCCTTTCCGGTTTTGACAACGACTTGCTGAAGTACGCTATCACGACCTCTTGGTCACCATTACGTTGAGACAACACACCGCCAAGTCCTATATCACTTGCGTCTGTGTCAACTATAAATTCTTTGCTTGCATCAGGGTATCCCAAAATAGGTGTTTTGCACAGACGGTCCTTGAGCTCCTGGAATGCGATGTTACAACTTTCATCCCAGCAGAAATGTCGCTTCTCCTCGGTTAGCTTATGCAGAGGTTTGGCTATATCTGCAAAGTTCTTCACAAAACGTCGGTAATAGGAGCACAAACCCAAAAATGCTCTAACCTGCGTCTTGTCTTTTGGAACCGGCCAATCCTTTACAGCTACGATTTTCTCTGGATCCGTGCGGATACCTTCTTCCGACACTACATACCCCAAAAAGTTGACTTGCCGTTTGAATAGTGAACATTTCTTCGGACTCAACTTGAGGTTGGCACTCTTAATCTTCATGAGCACGCGTTCCAGGTTTTGAAGGTGTTCCTCAAACGTACGGCCCACGATGATGATGTCATCCAAGTAGACCAGACAGGCATCGCCAATTAGCCCGGTAAGTACAAGTTCCATCAGCCTTTCAAACGTTGCTGGAGCATTGCACAACCCAAACGGCATTACTTTAAATTGCCACAGACCCCGAGAGTTCCAGTCGAGAACGCAGTTTTCTCCTTGTCCTTAGGGTCAATTTCAACTTGCCAGTAGCCACTTTTTAGGTCCAGCGTGCTAAACCACTTTACTCCTGTAAGCATGTCCAGCGTGTCGTCAATTCTCGGCAAGGGATAGCTATCCTTCTTAGTAACGTCGTTCAGACGGCGGTAGTCAACACAAAACCGCAAGCTGCCATCCTTCCTCTTTACCAGTACCACGGGTGAACACCATGGACTAGATGAAGGTTCAATAACACCATCCCTCACCATTCCCTCAATCATGGTTTCCACTTCCTTTTCACGTACTACCGGCAATCGTCTTGGCCGCTGACGGATAGGCAACTCTTCACCTATGTTTATTTTGTGTTGAACCAAACCAGTCTTTCCTATGTCAGCATCGTAGAGAATACATCGCGTACTCGAGTAACAACTTCTTCGCCTTGACCAATTCGTTCGGGGACAGAACACTGCGACAGTCTTCCAAAAGTGTGGTCACTCTCGTTTCTGAATCCTTGCTGGAGGTCCCACTCGATATATATTGGCACTGACGTAACCAATCCACTTCCTCACAAGTACCAACCAGTGTGCCTTTTTCTATAATCTGTTCCCGGTCGCAAAGGTTCAGCACACGTACTCCTGAGATGTCAGTGGTCCTGACCAAGGTTCGAGCTACTTTCCATGGAAGGTCATTGTTTACCCTTTCCACAAGTACACAACGGTGAGCTTGCCCAGCGTTTCGAGGAAGACTAACCGGAACAATCGTTTCCGATCTCGGCGGAGGAACAATCTTCTTGATGCTGTACACGTTCCCTGGTAACGCACCTTCCATAAAAAGTTCCTCCTGTCCACATTTCAAAACACCTTGCTTAACGTCGATCTCGCAACAATTATTCCTCATAAAGTCTAAGCCTAGGATGCAGTCGTCCATTATATCAGCCACGATGACATTATGCAGGTAGATCACGTTGCCTAGCTTCAACTCCATCTCCTTCTCTCCACGGACGGGTATACGCTGACCGGTGGCTGTTACCAAATTAATGCGTTCTCGGTTGTATGCGGAGTTCCCAAGGAACTGACTTATAAATTGGGAACTAACAACCGTACGAGAGGTTCCAGTGTCTATGGTCAGCTTACACGGCATTCCGTTGATCTCGCCCTTTATGATTAGGCTGTTCCTATCATGGGTTTGTGAGATCGAGATCCTTGGGGCTCTTTTAACATCAGCCAGCACCCGCCCCGCAGTTCTGGCTTTTACTCGTTTCCCTGCTGCTGCTGGGCGGTGCTGTTGGCCGCACTACCCTCCTGAGATCGTTCAATTTCCCTTTCTAGGGTTCTCTTAGGGCAGCTGGATCGAAGACGGCCCTTTTCCCCCACAGCCATAGCACCTTGGGCTGTATCCTTTGTTGCGGTCGCGAACTGAAGCTGCTGCAACCTCCCTGACGCGATGGGAACGATGATCCTGCCGCACGGCTTCCACTTCCAGTGCATGGGCCAAGGCGTCCTTAAGCGTCTCGTGGTGCCCGAGCCTCACAGCAGCTCTGACTTCCAGGTCGCGAATGCCGTCGATGAATGTCTGCACCAGGTTCCCTTCAATGAGCGCAGGTACAGACCGGTATGCTTTTCGCACCAGCTTCTCCACTTCTAGAGCCCACTGCTGCAGGTTTTCGTTGATGCGCTGCACACGATCTTTAAGCTGCGCACGAAAGACGTGTTCCAGGTGAGCGTCACCATATCTCGCCTCCAATGCCTCAAGGAGTTGCTCATAAGTCACTTCCTCACCGAGAGCTTCCAGAACTGTTAAGGCCTGGTCGCGCAGGCCTAGTGTGAGAGCAGTCATGGCCTGACTTTTATTCCAGCTGTTCGCCTTCATAACAGCCTCGAACTGGATTTTGTAGGCTGACCAGGAAGAAGTCCCATCAAACGGTGGCACCTTGAACCCACGTAGCGAAGGTGCTGAAGCTACTACGGGAGCTGTGGTTACATCCCCAAGTTTGAGTTCATCCAGCGTTTTCTTAACTTGGTTGATTTGGGTCTCAACTTCCGACAGGCGGTTATCATGTTGAGCAACCTTATCCTTCACCTCCCTTATCTCTTTCCCGAAGGTAGCGTGAAGGTCCTTCATGAGAAGCATCTGTTCTTCCTGGCCGCCCCGCAGCTGCTCTTCCAACCGACGGACCTGTTCCTCCTGTCGGCGAGCCTGTTCCTCCTGTCGGCGAGCCTGTTCCTCCTGCTGCTCTTTCAACAGACGGGCCTGTTCCTCTCGCACTCCTCCTCTGCAGCTGCTCCTGTAGCATCGCCATCAGAGCACCTAAGTCAGGTGCTGCAGGTGTAGGAGCTACTGACGGGCCCGCAGCCTCCGTGGCTGGCAGTTGGTCCTCCGACGTCTGCGGCGTTGCACCACCAAATCTCCTCTGGTCCGTCTCATGCTGGCGTTGACTGCGGGCACGGACACCCTCCGTTTCCTCCTTAGGTAAAATCGGCTTAATTTTATCCCACTTCTGACACCAATTGTTACGAGCTTGAGGTTCGTGACAATAAAAATTGCCGATAAAATTACCTAAATTAACGCTTTAATTTACTTTACACAAATTAAAACTTAAAACACTAATAATTAAACACACTAATTCACTTTATTCCGCTCCGGAGCTTCGCTTGTCTCGCCAAATACAATACTGCCCCGATCGCATCTTGCAGCACCTATTTATATAAATTAGCAAAGAAGCATCCGGAATATTCAAGTAAATGCGCGCAAAGGGACGAGTGTGCGAGTGTAGATTTTCTAGAAACTTAGTTCTTCGGATGGCGCTGTCAGTTGAGAAATTTGTGATGTCATTTTCTGCAAAGCTCCCCTCGATCTCGTTCCTGACACTAGATGGCGCTAGTTGACTTATTCACGCAACAATATCTATCCCATTGGGAGTCTATTAAGGTCATTGAACATAGAGCTGAGGTCCTCCAGCGATACTGCCATAATAGCTACTTAAATAATGTACTTGCCGGTCACCATTTATCTTAATATCGTATCCCTTCATCCTAAAAACGTCTTCCAATACAGCAAAAAAGACTTGGAGATATAACGGTGCCCTGTCTTAGACCAGTTGGATAGGTTTCATAATCTGATTCTGTACTTGGAAAACCATCATAACCCTACCTTTACACAGCAAGGTTATATAAAAACTTCTATATACCAAGTACCAACAGTCAACTTGGCACTGCTGAAAGTTCTTCGAGCCACAGTAACAACGGACCATCTTATGATCTTTTGTTGTTTTTTGTAAAATGTAAATTATACTGTTGTCATTTCATGTGTCCTTATATCGTCTTCCAGGTTGTAAATATCTTTAACCTGTTCATAACGTTCGGCGACACATTTCTTCCGACGCCCGCCTCCTACGACCAGCTGTATTACGAGTTGATACGAATGCATCAGGTGTTCAACGATCTTTTCTTTATAGGTAAGTCCATTTATACGTTATCTTTACAATTTTCTAATCAGTATGTCTTATAATAATAAAAATATCTCATTTAGAATATCATAAAATGTTCAATAACATATTTTTAGATTTATATTCAACCGTGTTGAATCAATTTGGTTTAATCCAATAAAGTCAGCAGTTTTTATATAGGTAAGGTGACAAAAGAGCACACTGTCCACTCGATCGTAAGTGGATACTGTGATCCCTAAAACATCTTTATCTATCCTCGATAAAGAATCATGATGTGTCACTTTGCGCTTTCTGGAAGATTTTGGAAGGTGATAGTTTAGCATAGTAGAGGCGGTGACGATGACATACTGAGCCGGCAAAACGAACAAAATATTTTTAAGGCGGCGCCACTTAGGAATAAAATAAAATATTTGACAAATTTCATAAACAAAGCCACAGTTGAGAGTACGCAGTCAATACGAATACTGAAAGATGCGCAGTAAACAAAAGAGCGTAACGTACTGCAGTATTGCACAATATGCCTACGCACCCCTGTTTCGCCAGAGTAGTGTCTCTGTTTCATTCAGACAGACGAAATTATGTGTCAATCCGTCTCGCTCTTAGATAAAAGTAGCGTGATGAACATTGGGTGCGTTCGGCAGAAAAAAGCGCTAGCAAGCGCTTGTAAGCAAAATGGCGAAACTAAACAGTTTTCGGTCAGGACACGTTTGCGAACTGCAGTAACGCTGACACAATCCGCCATTTTGCTTATTTATTTTGTTTGTTTTGAAGTAGAGTTTATAAGTTGTTTTGTGCAATATTAGTTTTAAGTAATATATTGACATGAATAAACATATAAATGTTACCAATTATGGACATGGGTGCGTATCATTAAATTAAGCAACCATTCCTTTAATTCAGTTTTATGATGTGTACACCCCAACCAATTTACATCCAATTTCTTTATTATTTCAATTTTTAAAAGTTTTTTATACATTTTTGTAAGCATACTTATTTAGGTAATCATGTATAAGGCCCGAGATATACCTATATAACATTAAAAACTTCTTTGATGGATAAGTTAAATTGCTATATTTTAAAAGGTTGTATTCCCGTTGCTTAATCCATTTATGAAATACATCTCTATTTGTTTGGGTATAAGTCTCAGAGCATTTCCTACAATTAAATTTTTTTGTCACTCTTCTGCACATATACCCTGCTGTATAGGCAGAAGAGTGCACGCGCAATCTTTCATTCACTGGATTTAGTGACCGATCGCAACCGCTAATGTTTTTGGTCTTTGTTATGGGTCCACTACATATAGCATTTTCTTTATCTTCATCAAATATTGATGAGGAACTCTCATCAACATTGGATGAGGATATGAGTTGCAATAAATCTATTATTGTATCTCCTTTATCTTCTTCACAGTTTGCATATATTGAATGTGGACCACCTACATAACATTTGACATTAGCAGTGATTTAAATGCATTCATAAAAGTATTTGCATCAGGATTGACGTTCCTGTAGTTGATGGCTCTGATCCTACCAAAAAAAATTCTCGAGAGGATCCTGATTTACATTTCTAGGATAAAAATATTGTATCTCATATTTTTGGAACAACAGTTTAGACAACCTTTCGAAACTTTCTATAGTTGTAACCCATCCATTAAGAGAAGGAACTCGAACTTTATAGGTT
The DNA here is from genome assembly GCA_907164705.1 of Parnassius apollo. NCBI lineage: Eukaryota > Metazoa > Arthropoda > Insecta > Lepidoptera > Papilionidae > Parnassius > Parnassius apollo. Next base: position 7,548,572 of record CAJQZP010001196.1, read on the forward strand.
TTGTTATTTTTACGGGCTTTCTTGCTACTTTTATCAATGAAATGAATATTTTTTAATATCTGTTTTGCTTCAGTCCAAAAATTGTAGGGTTGATGGGCGTTCGGCTTTATTGGTCCACACAGTTTTCCCCGGATACTGCTCCCTCGAGAACCATTCACACTATCAAAGAGCTTATCAATGAATTCTACAGCTTCACCTGTTGTGGCCATTGTCTCACTGACATTTTCACCCGAGGTTGTAGTTTCTGAAATATAACATAATTATATAAGTTTTACAGATAAAAGTATACTAAGTAAATAAATAAAGTATATAATTATTACACATAAACAAACAAACAAAAACAACAACAGAGTGTCTCTATCCTATCATTCTCGGTACATTACTTTGAACTTCTAGATTGAAACTTAATTAGTAAGAATCAAATTCTTTTTAAACAAAGATTAAATATATATTATAGTGTGAATTAATTCAAATATTACATCAGCATCAACTATCTGCCAGTGAGTCCTGTCAAAGTCGGTCCAGCTGTTTCAGAGATTAGCCCGAACAAACAGAATAATAGACATGTGAATTAGATTTATTTATATAGTTTATTATATAATAGTTATTTATTCAATTCCATTTATTTGTGTAGATTATTTGATAAGGCATATTGATAACAAAGTAAAAACTTACTGAACAATGCAGTGTATTTAAGCATTCCACTGGTTGTTGCACTCAGAGTTTGGGCAGCTACACTAACTTTCATCTTCTTCATTTTTGCTGCGTAAACATGGTGCTCTGTTAACTTTTTATGCATTCTAGTATGACCTAGTTGGCAATCAGAGTCAAATACAGTGTCTATATCCTTCCATGTGGCAACTTTGCCCTTGAAAACCATGTCTTTTGTAAGAAGGTTGTTTCTAAGCCCTTTAAGTAAGTGCGGCAGATCATATACCACACTTAACTGTTGTCCTGATATCTCAATAGTTCCATCTGCAAACAAACAAATATTATGTTCAACAAGTTAATTTCATGGATTACAGACCCAATCTTACTAATTTATAAATGTCAAAGTTTAGATGTTTGTTATGCAATTGCAGTTTAACAGCTGAACACATTTAGATGAAATTTGGTACACAGATAGACCACAACCTCGACTGACATACAGGCGGATATTTTGATATTATAATGATGATGGATACTTTTAATTCCAGATCATTTCCAATGGCTATGCGGACAATGTACATGTTAAGGCTATTTATGATTTTATTTGTAAAGTGAGGTTATCTACTGACCGTTATATTCCTCATTTAAAATCCTCTTGCGTTCAGTCTCCATTTTTATTATATTTATGTCTGTTCATGGTCACACACAATAGCTAAAGGTATGAAATCAGACGCTGACACTTTAGTGACCTCTTCCTTTAAAATCCTTGCTACTGTAGCAGCTGCAGTTGTTCCCTCACAAAAAAAGTAGCACCGTGGCTGTCTCCAGTTTGAGCACACTCCTTTTAGCATGAATACTAAAGCATGGTCGCAAAACCTCAATTCTTTTCCATACCCAAAGTCTTTAAAACCTCTTATCTCATCTTGGGACTCAACATAAGTGAGATGGGATGTAAGACTAACTTCATCAAACAAAATAGAGCACAGTTTTTTTTTGTGTCCCAATTTTTTGTTTTGTGCTTTAGTACTCTAAAAATATTATCATTTAGCCCTACATTGAATATTATATTTTCAGCAAGACGGTTTAGTGTTCTTTTAATGGGCAAATTAAATATTTTTTGTAACAACATATAACCTTTTGGGCTCTCCTTCATTAGGGTCAATGCTAAATGCTTTTCGTTGGTAGTGTATCTCATTGCCTTCTTCTTTCTGTTTGCCATTTTTAATTGCATGAGTAGAAAATCTTGTGCTTGTTGTGACATTTTATTAAAATTTTTATTAAACAATTGGCTGCAGCTCAGAGTCTTAGCAGCATCCAATCTTTGCAAAAATGATTTCTGTGACTTATTTTCCTTAATGGCCATTTTTCTCATTTTTTTTATAAAGCACCTACAATTTGTGGTCAATTTATTAGCTGTAAAAGAATAATTACATCATTTAGTTCATAAACTGTTATAATATGCATTGACAAAGTACTTTTTTTAGATTTTATTCATGAAGCATAACAAGTGTAAAGAATTTTATCATATGTATGCTGTACATGACTTATTGTGTTTCTACACAATAAGGCATGATAAATTTCTTTTCTGAAAGAGTTTTGAGTACCATATGTTTCTGCAACTAATATTACTGTGAGATTTGTAAAAAGCTCTTTAAAGTTTTTGTTAAAAAAATGTTAGTGTTAAAAAGATTTACCTCCTCCCCCAATAACAATTTTTATTGGTGCTTTATTTTTTAAATGAGTTCGCTTCACACTGCAAATTAAATCTGTAAATAGAAGAAACATTCATTTATAAGTAAGGGTGATTCAAGAATATAAGGCACCTATTTAGGAAACTCAGCAATGTTTTAATTTTTGCCATCAGACTATTTCTTACTACAATATTTTTTTCAATATTGCTTATTAAGTTTTGTTTTTGACATCTCTAAAATAAAATCAATCATAACAACACACATAATAATCGTAGTGAGATAAAAATAAAACTGCTTTAAGATTTTGTGGTAGCAGATAAGTTGTATCATACATTGATTTTATGTATAATTTTAAAATTACTGTCCAAGATTTTACTAACAATAAAGAAATATACATACCTGTCGATTCTGTTTTTAATATTGATATGGAGGGATCTTGGTCAATTTCCATGCCTTCTGTCATTTGTGAGCCAGATGAACTAGCACATGTGTGTCCTAAAACATAGAATTACTTTTTCACAATCAGTAATCAAAACAGATTAGGTAAACTATTAAGAAACTTACTAAAATGTTATTAATTTATTGATCATATGTCAATGCTTAAATATTTAAAAATTAGGTGGCTCTGATCAGAATAAATTCCTACATAGAAAAATAATATAGCATTGACAATAACTGATCCACTGATGAGAAAAAAATGTACTTAAGTAAAATTACATTTCTTTGAAAGAGTTTTCGTCAATTTTTTATTGTATTGTGTACACAAAGATCCCACATGGGCTAAGAAATATAAAATTAAAAACCTTAATAAAAACATTCAAAGTTGTTAAAAATTATTACCAGTATTGAGAAAAGAAGATTCAGGAGGATTTGTAGCTAATCTTGAATATATATGATCAACTGGATGTTCTGAAACGAGAAAAGGCTATATTAGAAAATAGTACTAAATTATACCAAAGTATAAGTAAGATTGAAAAATGAGTATTTATACCTTGGGCAACCACTGGATTTTCCACTATTTCCGCAATGTCTTCCTTTTTACAGTAGTTATGGTCATATAAATGATCACCTGAAAATAACCAAGTTATAACGTTCACTGGTCACGCATGATAAATGAAACGTTACAAATAATCCGAATGCACAGTTTATTCACTTAAATAGTAACAGTATAGGCAATATTTGACACGTAAGTACATAAACGGCGTCTCGCGAACGCAGCGCGGGCGCGGGATCAAACAATAATACACATATGTATAGCTCAGAGCTAGTCGGCTAGCATACTGCTTGTATCGGCAGTCAAAGGTTCGGACGAGTGGCGCGATCCCGTGGCGCAGGTGGGGCACCGTACGAGAGGGGATAGAGAGACATCGGGTGACATAGGTAAGTATCGGCGCGCTACATACTCCCCCCTTTTGACCAAGAGGGAACATCACGAATGGTCAAACTATTAGTTAGCGCCTAGCTGCGATCCTTACGCGGACGACCCCTACGACGCTTAGGAGCAACCGGCTCCGGACATTCTTCACCACCCCTGTCATGGTATTTACGCAGATCCGACACATGATACTTACCAACGCCTTCACCAGTCTTCTGCGAAGTTAGAAGGTAGGTAGTTGGACTGACCTGTTTGGAGATCACATACGGACCATCCTGCTTCGGGATGAATTTAGAAGTAACACCCTTAGCAGCATTACTCAGGACATGTGTCTTCATGAGTACGAGATCACCTTCTTGTAACGGATCCGAACCACGGCGATCGGAATCGGCTTGGAGCTTACGAAGATCCTGTTGATGTTCAATGTTCTCCTTAGCTTCCGAGAGAGAGTCAGCAAGCTTCAAGAGGTAAGGCGTAATCTGAGGGACAAAGTTTTCAGACTCGGTGACCGCTCGTAGATCAGCCTGAACCGACAAAGGAGACCGGAGCTCACGTCCAAATGTCAAGAAAGCCGGAGTGGTACCCGTAGAAACGGTGACTGAGCTATTAAGGGCAAATCGGACGAAAGGCAATATCTCAGACCATTGCTTATGGTTACCCTCCACGAGAATGGCGAGGTGAGATTTGAGGTCCCGATTCTTCCGTTCCACAGGATTCGCTTCTGGGTGATACAAAGGCACCAGGTTCTGTTTTACGCCTAGGACAAACAGAGCCTTCTGCATAACATCAGCCACAAACTGGACACCGTTATCGGAGATCATCCGCCTAGGAAGTCCATACCTCATAAAGATTTCACCAACAAGAGTTTTCGCACAGTTTTCGGCTGTGGCCTCGGTTAGAGCAAACAGTTCGACCCACTTACTAGCAGTGTCCTCCACTATCAAAATCCACCTTTCACCCTGAGGTCCTTTGGGTAACGGTCCAAAGAGATCGACGGCGATGACCTCGAATCGTTGAGCCGGTACCGGAGTCTGGAGTAAGCCGGGCGGTTTCAAGTTGGAAGACTTATACCGCTGACACTCAGTGCAGGTCTTCAGGTAATCGGTGATATAGCGTCTCATACCAGGGAAATAGAACTGCTGGGATATACGATGCAAAGTCCGTTGAATACCTCCATGAGCGGCGGTTGGCGAGTCATGACACTCAAACATAACTTTGCCCCGCAAACTCTCAGGTACTACCAGCTGAGGCTCCTCAGTATCGGTGTTGTCCACGTACCGGTACAATACACCTTGGTTTATCAGGTACCCCCTCTCCGACCACCGATGAACTGACAGCTCATCAGAACTTTCCAAGTCCTTAAGGATTTTGGCTACTTCTGGATCAGCCAGCTGGGCTTCACGGGTTGATGTAGCATCCCAACGTGGAACATCCACAGACACGGGGCAGACACCACATTCCGTCAAAGTGCTATCGATGACTGGACGGCTGAGTGCGTCAGCTAGCACGTTAACCTTCCCAGGGGTGTATTCCATTTGGAGACCAAATGATTGTAGCTTTAAAGCCCAACGAACAAGCCTACCACCAGGCGATTTGACAGAAAAAAGCCACTTCAGGGGTTGATGATCACTTCTGACCACTACCTGGTGACCATCAATATAGCCACGGAATCTTTCCACGGCCCACACAACTGCTAGCGCCTCCCGCTCCGTAGTGGTATAATTTTTCTCGGCTGATGTGAGGAGACGGCTCGCGTACTCGATTGGGTGTTCATCCTGTGGAGACTCCCCCTGGAGTAAAGCTGCTCCTAGGGCAAAATCGCTGGCATCCGTCCTAAGGATAAATGGCTTCGAGTAGTCTGGCTGAACAAGAATGGGTGGTGAAGCCAGAAGGGACTTAAGATGTACGAAGGCTTTGGCCTGATCATCTCCCCCATTGCCAGATCTGTGACTTTTTGGTAAGGCGCGTAAGCGGTTCAGCTACCTTCGCAAACTCTGGTATGAACTTCCTAAACCAAGAGCAAGTTTGCAGGAAGGTACGAAGTTGCTGGAGATTAGTCGGTTCTCTCATCTCTAGGACAGCACGCACCTTATCTTCGTCTGGAGATATACCGTCGTTGGATATTACGTGACCTAGGTATTTGAGCCGGTCCCTAGCGAACACGCATTTTTCACGGTTGGCTCTTAACTTGAACATCCGAAGACGCTCAAATACCGCACGTAAATCAGACAAATGGGACTCAAAGTCCTCTGAAATTACTAATAGGTCATCAAGATAACCTAGAATATGCCTACCACCAAGTGAAGGTCCTGACCGGAAGCGATCTATGAGACGCTGGAACGTTGCCGGAGACCCCTTCAGGCCGAACGGCATACGCGTGAAGCGGTAGGTCCCAAAAGGTGTAACGAAGGCCGTTTTATCCCTATCCGCCGTACTGACCTGCCAGTACCCACTACGGAGGTCTAGCGAGCTCATCACACAGCCCTTCTTGGTCGACTGTAACAGCTCGTCGATACGCGGCATGGGGTATGCATCTGTCTTGGTAACCGCATTTAGCTTGCGATAGTCTACACAAAACCTATAGGTACCATTAGACTTCGGTACCAGGACGCATGGTGCGGCCCAGGCGGATTCGCACTCCTCAATCACACCATCAGCCAGCATCTTGTCTAACTCGGCGCGCATGATTTCCTTCTTCGCAGGCGTGACCCGATACGGGGGCACAGCAATCGGCGGGTGGTCACCGGTATCTATATGGTGTTCGGCGAATGGTGTCGGTTCTCCGACAACATCAAAAACGTCAGAATACTCACCTAATAGATTCGCCAGTCTAGACCTCTCCGACTCCGATAGCACGGTGGCCTCGTCCTCTCGCAACACGTTCAATGCGGCGGCGCACTCAACAGGTTCGCGACGAGTCTCCCATGACAAGGCGTGAAATGTCCGGGGCTGATCAACTGTACGCCAATTCCATTTATCAAAATCAATAATCATTCTAGCCTTTGTTATAAAGTCAATACCTAACAAAGTATCGTTATTGACGGCATTCGGTAAAATAATGAACTCGATAGGTATACTTAAGGAAGCAAGTTGAACATTGACCTCCGTGAGTAGCACCTCCCTATTCCTAATAGTACCGTCCGCAAGCTTTACCGACATCATTTCGGTACGAAAATTTAAACCGATACGTTTCATTAACGCATAAAGTGAACAACTCGCAACACTACGACGCGCGGCGGTATCTAACAACGCGGTACCCGAGTATCCCCCTATACTCACTCGTACGATAGGCCGACCTTGCTCCTTACAATCGGATTTCGAATTCGAGATGCAATTATTAACAAAGATGGACGAAAATACATTTTCAACTTTAATGTCATCATTAGAAGGTATACTTTGTAAACATTTAGGGCAATTTACTCTAATATGACCTTTCTCGCCACAATTATAACAAACAATACCTGAGTTAGAAGAATGAGATCTTTTACTTAACTTATCACAGGAGTCACGGACGTGTCCTCGCGTTTTGCAGTAAACACAGAATAGCTTTCTCTCACCATCACTATTTTTGCTCACACAATGATCACTACGCGGCACAGGCACACGGTCGCGTGATGACTGCGAAGCGGAGTCGGGGGGCGCGCAGTTGCGGCGCCGTCGAACTCGAACCCGAAGTACTATGTTGAAGTCCCTCGCCATGCCTGCGGCTAGGTCTCGCGGGCCCACTCAGCGGCGACGCCAGCGGTTGTGGCGGCGCGAGCGGTGGCAGCGCAGCGTTCTCCGTCAGCGACTCTTCTATAGCTCGAGATCTTTCAATGAGAGATTCGATGTCATTCACCGTATCTCTCGACAATCGTTTTCTGATTCTCTTATGTAGAAGCCCATAAATCATATCTAATCTCGCTTCCTCTGGTAATTCATAGGGTAGTTTCGCTAACAAAGCCCTTATCCTTACGACGAATATATCGGCACGCTCCGATCCTTGTTCGGCGGCAAAAACGTCTCGGTACAACTTATATGCAGGCCGTGGAACTCCGTACATCGAGCGCAAGCGTTTCACAGCATCCGACCACGAGTGTATTTCGTTTCGGATTCCACGCCACCACACTGCAGCATCTCCTTGAAGTAACATAGGGATACCGCGAAGTGCCATCTCATCACTAACTGATGCACAATCCTTATACATTTCCACCGCGTCAATGAATGCTTCCACTGCTTCCGGGTGTTGAGATGAACCGTCGAACCGTGTAGTGCATTTTACGAATGTTCCTGGGATAGATGACGACCGCGGTGACGTGACAGTGGCCGCGCCGGCAGCGCTTGAATCGACATTCGGCGGCGCCCCTAAGTGCGATGTCAGAAGAGACTGGACGAGCTTCTGGTTTGCCTCGGCTTGTGCCGCAGAGAAGGCGGCCAGAAGCGACGAAAGCTGGTTCTCGGACATAAGCACAGGTGCCGCAGGTGTCGGGTTTACAGGTGTCGGCTTCACCGGTTCCTCATCCGAACTGGAGTCATTATTACGCGGTTTTCGCGGTGGCATTATGACTGTGTCCTTGTAGTTCACGTCTCAATATCAAGGAAAAACGCGTGGGTACACTAGGCATACACTCGCGTACGTACTTGTGCACTAGAAACTTCGAGAGCCACGGTAGGTTCGTTCGTGGCCCACCGTTGGGAGCCAATATAACGTTCACTGGTCACGCATGATAAATGAAACGTTACAAATAATCCGAATGCACAGTTTATTCACTTAAATAGTAACAGTATAGGCAATATTTGACACGTAAGTACATAAACGGCGTCTCGCGAACGCAGCGCGGGCGCGGGATCAAACAATAATACACATATGTATAGCTCAGAGCTAGTCGGCTAGCATACTGCTTGTATCGGCAGTCAAAGGTTCGGACGAGTGGCGCGATCCCGTGGCGCAGGTGGGGCACCGTACGAGAGGGGATAGAGAGACATCGGGTGACATAGGTAAGTATCGGCGCGCTACAAAGTGAAATAATTTGAATAAAGAAGAATAGCTATCCGAGCATATTACAGACAATGTTGTTTATGAATTCATTTAGTCTAGTACTTAGTAAAATTCAGGATTTTTATTAATCTGGTTAGTGATACTTATTTATATCAATGAAAGTTTATGAAAGCTTCATCTGACATCTTACAAGAAATATGTAGTCAAATAATGCTGCTGTACTATTGTTGTATAATTTAAAATATATCATGAAAGCAAGAAAAATACATTGACAAAAATACAGCCAGTATTAAATAATTTTTATAAAGAAGAAATTCTTCATCATACTTATACATATATTATGTATGCCCCATTCTATGTTCATTGAAAACTAAAACATGTAATTTTGAGTACATTAGTTGAGTAATGCTGGCAATATATATAGCAGCCAAATGACAAATCGCCGCATAAGTTTAAACACCACGTTACTCAAAACGGTTAACTTTTTAAAAAGAGCAAAAATAACATTTTGAATGAAAAAGTGAACCAGCACATCTATAATTTACAAGTGTACCTATTAATATGCAGAGCTAATGCACTTACCAGTTAAAGGAACCCCGTGCTCGACTTCTTCAGTAGAAAACAGGCATGGATAACCATCTTTGAGACTATTACCCTTATCATATAGTTGGTATTTGTCGAAGTGTTTTTGGCACACACGTTTATTCACTAACTGATCTTTTGAAACATTGATTTATATAACACTAGATCAGTAATAACCGCGCCAAAGCGTTGCCACTGCACATATGGCCACAGCCATATGCCTAGCTAACGTGAGTTCATTGTTCAATGTGACGCCGACAGAATTGAGCCGCGACAAAAATGGGTAAATGCGTAGTGAAAGAATGCTATTCAAGGTCACAAAAACGTAATAAATCAAGCGGCATCACTATCAACACATAATTTTTAGTTCTTGTTTACATATAAACGTAAAAAAACCTCAAATAATTAAATAAAATTATCGAACATTGCCATTTAGATTCAATGTTGCCAATTTTCTATATTTGTGATTATCCTATATTAATGGGAGACTATATAATTAATGGAGTAAGTTAATTTGTTACCTCTGATTTTAAATATTTTGGAAATTATAATAAAAACTACGTTTTAACTTTCATACAAAATAATTAATTATTCTTATTTTAGTTTATTCATGAATTATCTATTAAATATGTTTTATTGCCTATTTTATATTAATAATTTTATATTATTTATAATTTCGTATAAATTTTATATTAATTATATTTTATTAGATACCTATTTTATATTGTTTGATTTATTAGAACCATAAAAATACGTTTTATTTCATCATTATGTTTACTTCTATTCATCTGATAAGCTTTATATCCCTTTTTTTTCTAAGGAGATGTAATAAAGATTTTAAAATAAAATATACTTTTTTTAATATAAAAACAATTAACTGCAGCTTAAAAAACTCATTTTTATTGCGTATTTTAGGTAAAATTTCATATAGTAAGCCACACCAACCCGCCATTGCATGTTTGTGTGTCTATCTTTATCTAATTTTACGACTAGATAAAGATAGACACGACGACGATATTGTTTTCGCAACTTGTGTAAGTGAGATAGATATATGTTTACTTAAAATTGTTATTAGTTTCAAATCTACGACGTCGCGTTTGGATAGTGGTTACACTTTTTTCGACGCGCGGTAATGTGGTTTGCTCCTCTAGTGTTGTATAACTCAATGTTTTGAAAGACCAAGAAGTTCGGAATTCACTGGCACCAAAAACGACAGCCACAAAGCCCTTAGTTTATCGTCCTTTGGTAAATTGTAAAGACGATGAGTTTTGTTGGTTGAAGTAGAACCGACAACACAGCACTTGATAGGAGCCATGGCTGCGGACCAAAGCACCAGAGCACTGCAATATAATTCGTATCGAGCAATGAACTTGGAATTATATCTCAACTCAAGCAATAAAGCGAGGAGAACATAAACCGGCAGAACACGAGGCTACGACACGAATGATAGAAATTAGAACCTGCTGTCAGTTTGACAGGTATACACATCGGCCAAAATGGCTGCCAGCAACATGGCTACCGACAGTAGCGCCATAACGCATTTTTTGGAACTAAAGCTGTCGCAGGCCTGGTCACGGTCAACACTGTTGGCTGTCGGTCGGTCGAGCGGACCTAGGTACTTAGTGGTGAACCGTTAAGTAGAAGGGGAGCGCGGGGGAGATGCGCCACAAGGGTCTGAGCGACCTTTACGAACGTGTCCGTGCGTAAAATAGTAAGCTTTGGATATTTATGAATGAAAATCAGTTAAAATAACGCATCACCACGCATTTTTAATTTAAACGATAAAAATAATGGAATGATTGAGATTTTTTTTAATTAATTTTTTTACAAACAACATTTTGGAACAAAAGTTAAATTTCAATCTATGGTAACCGCTGTTAACTATGACATCTGGACGTTGAACATCTCAGTCCCCCCCGTGACCAAGGGTGCTGTAAAGCACTCGAAACGTCGGGTATTTATAGTTAAATATACGCGATAAAATCCGTAAAAACTAGTATTATTGAAATAAACTAATGTTTGTATAACGATTTGTGAAAACGATTTGTGAAATAAGAATAGAAGGGGAGTTGATCGAGCAAGTAGACGAGTTTGTATATTTGGGCTGCGTATTTAGCAGGGATGGGAGATATGATAAGGATATAGAACGACGAGTGAATGCGGGAAATAGAGTAAATGGGGCCCTGCACTCTATTGTGAAGAGTCAAAATGTGTCGAAAAAGGCACGTATGGCAATTCACAATGCTGTGTTGGTCCCTACTTTAACATATGGTAGTGAAAGTTGGGTGTGGCAGAAGAAGCACGAGAGTAGAATGAACGCAGTAGAAATGCGGTCGTTAAGGAGTATGTTAGGGCTGAATCTTAATGACAGGGTAAGAAATTGTGTAATAAGAGAAGAGTGTGGTTTGCAAGATGATGTTGTGACCAGGATTAAGAAAGGAATGCTTCGGTGGTTTGGTCATGTGGAAAGAATGAATGAGGAAAGAGTGACAAAGAAAATTTATGTTGCAGAAGTGAATGGCAGAGTTGGAAAGGGACGTCCTAGGCGAAAATTTATCGACCAAATTGGCGATTTATTGAAAACGGGCCAAATTAGGAGTACCCTTAACCGACGAGCATGTATGCGGAGGTGTATGGATGTGAAGGAGGCGAGAGAGGTGTGTCAGGATCGTGCCAAATGGAAGTCTGTAGTCTCTGCCTACCCCTCTGGGTGACAGGCGTGAGTGTTTATATATATATATATATATATATATATTATATATATAATATATAACTAATTTTTCTTCACCATTTGCCTATATTTACTTATTCTGAACCTTTTCTGCAAACTTGGCCGGTTATGGTTAAAGATATTTTATTCTCAAAAGAAGTATACATTTCACTTAATGAGAAGTTACAATATTCAAGTTATAAATGGGTTATGAGCATACAGATTGCAATATATATATATATATATATATATATATATATATATATATATATATATATATATATATATATATATATATATATAGAATAACATTAAAAGGAAGGAAAGAGTTTCGTGACATACAACTTCTTACTAGTTTAGGCATACAACTTAATACTTCCTATATTATCTTTTTTGTATTGATGTACAAGTTACCAATCTTTTAGAATACAAGTTAATAAAGTGGGTAGTAAGTAAGGTATTTCTTATCGTTACCGATTAACGCTGATTAGCGGTCGGCATATGGACAGGGTCGGATTTAGAATTTATTCATTATATGTTGTTTTAGTTTGCTTTTAAAGACGTTAAAACTATTTAATATTTTTATTTCTTGTGGTAGTTTATTATATATTTTAACTCCATCAAAAATTATACTCCGTTTACCATAGTTTGTTCGTACCATAGGTATGTAAATATTATTGGTGTTGCGAAGTACTTTCTTTCCTTTGCCTTTATTTGTTACAAATTTTAATTGTGTGTGTATTTTATTATCTAAAATTTTCTTTATTAGAATACAGGTATTATAGCAATATATTTGATAAATATTCATAATTTTAGTTTCACTGTACAGTTTGTCTGTAGGTGTAAAGAAGTTATAATTAAATGATAGTTTTAATATTTTATTTTGGCTTATTTGTAGGTCCTTTAATGTTGTTTTGTAGGTACATCCCCAAATTTCAACTAGATAATCCAGATGTGGTTTGACTAAAGTATTATAAATTGTACGGCGAACACGGTAAGGAAGGCATCGAATACAACCGTAAAGTGAACCCAGTAGAGAAGATAGTTTCGATCTTATTTTGCCTATATAACCTTTCCATGATAAGGTTTTATCTAGCACTAAGCCCAAATATGCCCAAAAATTAATTTATTTATTACTGGGGTCACTCTTCGTACCTGATTTGTATATAGGTGTGACTTTAGCTGTTTTAAGTTTATCTGGAAATATTCCGCTTTCAAGACAATTATTTATACAAGAAGTAAGCCTTGTAAGAATTAAGTCCTTAGTACACTTGACTATCTTTGTTGTGATGCCATCTGTTCCCGATCTCGTATTAGGGTCTAGTTAGTTAGCTATTCACATTTTTAAAAATGTGATAGTTTATTAATTGTATTTTTATGTTTGTTACTAAAAATGTATAAATTATTAACCTCCGGAAAAGTCTGTGGTATCTCTTTAGCTAAGACCGATCCCATTTTTGCGAACAATAAAATAAATTCTTCACAAATACGATTTCCGTCTGTTATTTCTCCTAAACAAGTTTTTAGTTTTGGGGGAATATTATCTTCTCAGCATATCTAAGATAGTATTTGCGGTTGCTGTTGTACAAGTAGCGTATTCTTTTTCCACTTTGTTTAAAATAGTATAGCCAGATTCGCATATTACATTCATAAATGTCTTCGTGTTTTCGTCAACCGTTAGTAAATCTAGGTTGAAGACACCGAACACAACAACTCTCTTTCTTTGTAGTAATTGTGATTCAAAATCTTGAAGAAAATCATTAATATTAGAGTCCCCAGGTTTATATACAAGTCCGACATCTATTTTAAGTTTGTTGAGTGTAATCCATAGGTAATTGTTATTGTGAGCATATTAATCTCACTAGGCTATGCTTTATATGTTGTACGAAAAGAAACCACCTCTGGAGTTTTAAAATGTCTTCTTGTTCTGTTTTTATCCATGTTTCAGTTGGTAATATTAAGTGTATTGGCGTAGCAATAGATTTAATAATGCATTCTAGTTCGTCAAGCTTACCAGGTCGAATAATGCTTCTAATGTATGAGTAGAAAAAGCTCAGAGAAGTACGTAGTGTTTTGATATTATCATATGTGTCTATTATTTCGTATGTGTTATCTTGTTCATGTTTTTTTTATTAAGTAGGGTAGGTTGTAGACATTGTAGTGGGACTTTTAGTTTTTTGAAGATGAAACAATTTTTGGATATCCGTTGATGTATTTTATTATTAGGTTAGATTCACCATTCTGTTGTCGTTTAAGTAGATTATTTTTAAGCTCATTCATGTACAATTGTTGCAAAGGGGGTCTGGTCTGAAAATATTTTTATATTTTTGTTTGTTATTTTATTTTTATTTCTCAGTATTAATTTTGCGGTAGCTGATGAATCCAGATAGACTTTCATCGAACGGTTATTATTTGTTTTGTATTTTCCGATCCGTGATGTTTTATTGGAGCGTGAATAGTTTTCGTGATTTCGCTAATAATATTGAATGCTTCCTTTTCAACGTGTAAACGCCTTTCTTCCCTAACCGATCCATGCAATTCGGGATCACCGACAATTATAATATTTTTCTCTCTGTTAGATCTCTAATTAGCTTCACATATAAGGTTTTCACGTAGGTTTATCGGTAGTGAATTGATAGGTTCCGTACATGCTTCTCTTTTCAAAGTATCTATTTCATTTTCAAGGGTTTTAATTTTTTTGCTCAGTTAGGGTTTTTTCATTTTTTAAATCGTTTATCTCATCTAATATTTTACTGTGTTCTTTTACTAGGTATTCCGTAGTGATTCGTATGTTTTCCACTTGGGTTTTAATCTGAGCAACATCCTCGCGGAATTAAATCATATGTGCATTTTGAGATTGGGTAAATTCATTCAATAAGTTTGTAATGTCACCCACCTGAAAACGCAACAGTCCTGCTTACTAAAGTCTCTACATTAATCCCGCGTACCAAAAAAACTTCAACTGTCATAAGATGTGGGAGTGTTTATACACGCAATTTCTTTAAAGATGAAAAATGCAACTGTGCTGCTTACCGGGTGTGAGGAAGGGAGCTGCTGCCCGCTGCGCACGTTTTCGGTATAATTAATAATTCAGTTCTAGCTTAAGTGATGCCAAAGTAGTTTTTAATGTTTAAGCGCGATGATTGGATTTTGCTTCACTAAAATTAATGATTTATTAAATTGCTTTGCGACACTTCTGGTCTGTATGCTCACTGGAAAGGAATATATTGTTACGAGCTTAGAGTTCTTGACAATAAAAACTGCCGATTATTTATCACACTGATTCACTTTATTTCGCTCCGAAGCCTTCGCTTGTGTCGCCAATTCAATACTGCGCAGTTCGCAGCTTGCAGCGGCTTTAAATACACCTTTTACACCGAAACATCCAGAATATTCCAGTAAATACGGGCGCCGACCGACCAGGCGCAGAAAGTTCGAGTGTAGGGCTTCTAGAAAGCTTAATTCTTCTGTTCGATACTAGATGGCGCTGTTGGTGGAAAGTTCAAGATTGACATTTTCTAAGAAGCCCTTCTCGCTCTGGTCCCCGACACTAGATGGCACTAGCCAGGTACCAGACGTTACCTTACGCGCCTAACAATACTAAGGTTATTGCAAAATAATCATGTATACTTTTCAATTTATTATATGCATTGATATTGCTAATCATAATTGTTTTGTTCTAAGCTTTGCGTTATTCTACTGGCGACGGGGAGTATAAAGCAGATGCTTTGCGATTAGCCAATTGCCTGGTCAATGTCCGTGCGATCATACAGCACTTCTCAGCTAAGATCGATTCCTGGCTAAATTCTGAAAATCTTTCAACACCCACCGAAGAACAGGTAATATATTAAAAATATTCCTAGTCTTTCATTTACAAAAACATATGTTGTTGACGTACCTGCGTGCACTACCTCTATTTTGACAGTTCTTCTTTCTCCAATATAGGTGAAAAATCTTTACCGATTAATCACTAATATTGATGACATTTTACTAACATTATAAAAATTAAGAAACTAAGAACGAAGACTGTAATTTGTATTTACAAATTACAATATTTATTTATATTAATTAGATTTAATATGTAATTGTTATAAATCTACTAAAAATTTAGACATATTTTAATATTTAATTTTACACGTCATTACGAATTTCCTATGCATCTGCTACTTATAAAGGGCTATATACCGCTATAATAGGGCCGATAAAAAGTATCTCATATTCTTCTTTATGACATACGTAGTGACAGCATTTTACTGCTATTTTATATTACTATTCTTTAAGAACTTAGCCCTTTCCTGTTCAAGCAAATTTATTCGTGCAGCCATAATACAGCTTCAGTGTGGCTCTATCACATGGAGACGTCCATCGTCCTGTTCCGTTATTTCCATTCAAAGGAGTAGTGCGAGCAGTGGACGATATTAAGCAATAAACTTAATATCTCTTAACTCCTATTCGAGAATATTTTTCTCGAATAGGAGTTAGAGATATTAGTTTATTAATTAGACGAGATATAGACTCTTGCTTGGGCCAGTGTATAATATAACAACGCCATAATAACATTTCGCTCGCTCTAAAACTAGTGTCAAGCCGGTCCTGATAAAGGTTGATGAATATTCCTTCCTTTGCAGATTTTAGAAGTGGTGCGCAATAGCTACGACAGTCTCATACTGAAGTTACAGGAAGGGTTAGAGGCATATGAGAGGTATTCAGAACGACATTACCGGGTCCTTTTAGTGAAATTAGTCCGTTCGGCGGCAGCGCGCGCGCGGGCCTCCAGCGACGCGGCAGCGCTGCACCGGCACTCCGCCGCCCTGCTCTCACACTACACCACGCTCACGTGAACACACACACGAGCCTGCAGCGCTGCACCGGCACTCCGCCGCCCTGCTCTCACACTACACCACGCTCACGTGAACATACACGCGAGCCTGCAGCGCTGCACCGGCACTCCGCCGCCCTGCTCTCACACTACACCACGCTCACGTGAACATACACGCGAGCCTGCAGCGCTGCACCGGCACTCCGCCGCCCTGCTCTCACACTACACCACGCTCACGTACACATGCGCATTCACACACATACTCGCGTAAACATACATTCATCAATAAACATTCTTGCTTAAACATACCTCCCATAAAAAACACTCTCGCGAACACACCTCCCGCGATAAACACTAACGTAAACACACCTCCCTTATTAAACACTAGTTAAAACGCAACTCCCAAAATAAATAGTGGCGTTTACACACCTCCTTCAATAAACACTCGCGTAAGCACACCTCCCTTTATAAACTCCCGTGTAAACACTCTCACGTAAAAACTTCTCTCTAAATAAACAAACTCAAATAAACCTTTAAGTTAATAAATATACCTTCCTCAATAAATACTCGCGTAAACACACCTCTTTAAAAACATTAGCAAAGTCACATCTCCTTAAATGAACATAAACATTTGTAAACACTTTCGCTTCAAACACCCTCTGTAAATGTCCCCGCGTAAACTCCCTCTTAAACACTAACGTAAAATTATTAATCTCATTTTATACATTCAAATATACGCATCTTTATTTAATAACCTCGTTAAATGCATGTCAATATGCAGCATTTTTTAATTGTTTTTTTTTTTATAGAAAGCGTAGGTACACAGAACTCTAGTTTAATTAAGTAAATATGTAAACTAGAACTCAAAATTTTTATAAACCTGATAAATCTTTGTGATCGAATATGCTTGAATTTTCCATTTTGCACGCCTCACAACGTGAGTGAGTTTTCAGTTACAGCTAGAAAATGAATTGATACCTGTATATATAGTATCAAATAATATTTCATATATGGTTGGATACCTGTTACATAGTATGAAATAAGATTCCATACAGTCTAAGTAGGATCCCTATTGATTTTTGTTATTGAACTGAACATCGTTTAAAACTTATTAATAAAAGTCGATCAGATTCTCTGTTTTTTTTTTTTTTTTTAGAAGTTATCGTCACTTTTTTCATGTTTTAATTTTTAACATAAGCGTGTGAGGCGTACACTTTTGGATTTTCCAAATATTCTTATTTATACCATAGCCGTTTAGTTTTAATGTAAAATACTAAAGAGCATTCTATACAAATAACTTATGTTTATGAATGATATATGTGTCTATATATATAAGCTTGTGTAACGTTAGAATGGTTACCAATGATAATTGAAATAATACACGTTTACATTTTAGAATATATGTAGGTGATGTTGCGTTAACAATAAATTTAATATAAGTATTTACCAAATCCTAAAAAATGATCTAGACAAGCTGATAAAATAAAAAGAGAATGTCTCTTTTAACGCATATGGAAGTTGTTTAAAAATGCAAATATCAAGTAACAGAGAATATGTTTTTTAGCTTGTGTAACTACTTACCTTTGTAGATTATATGAAACACAAAACTGATTTATTAGTTTTAATCGTTATTGTATTTATCTTCGAAGAGAATTGTTTCTTAAGACAATTTAAAAATAGGTAAAGATAGTTAGATACTATCAGTGTAATATTTGTTTACGAATGCATGGGCTAATGACTTCACTTTTTAGCATAATTACTTTTAAAATGTCAAAATGTAAAATAGCACGAAGGATTAAACTAAAAATTGTTCACAAAATGCTATATGAACATTTCATTTCACCTTTGTGTGTAGAAAGAATTGAAAGCGTGAGATAATTCATCATGTATGTTTTATTTAGTTAATAAAAATGCAAATAATATAATATACCTACACATGTATAACGTAAATTAGCCAAACAATAAATTTACTAAGTCAGTATAACAACATAAGACGAATACTTTCGATATTTATTTGAAAGAAAAATTGTATTTTTTTATTATAATAAAAGACTGAATATATATGTTTGTTTTAGTGCAATTATAACATTAATATGCTTTTTCTTTTCTGACGCTAAAGTAAACTATAGATGCAGACGTTGGAGAACACCTGTGTTTATGAATTATTATGACATTGTGGTATGGATGTGTTGCTTACAGTACGTTATCGTGGATGTAATGTCACTATCACTAGCACAAATTATTCAAAGTATTGTTGGGATACAGAGTAGAATATCTCCAGAGATATCAAAAATCATTTTGGTAAATTACAACTTCAAATACAAAGAAAATGATTTTTAAATTTAGCTCTTTAAAGAAATAAGTCACATCTATAATTTTATTATCTAAGAACTGTCAAAACATCCCTCACCGAGAACCCTCAACATAACGTGATAGACCGAAGACCAAATCATCTCACTAATCTCCATGCAGCCCCTCTCAACACGGCGCTGACCGAGAAACTCTCTCGGACCCCCCCCCCAACAAGCTTTCGGCTGACCTGAACAGCCTCCTGGCGGCTCAGGATGAGCCTACATAACACATAACCTTAATCTGCCTTAGTTAGGCACACTTCCAAGCGGCTTTTCGCCGCTTGCGCCCTCCTTTCTGCCAAGGAGGGTCGCGTCCGTATACGGCTTAGAGATCTCTCGTCAGATCGGTAAGCCAATCCGTAAAGGTGGGGTTTAGTGGGTAAAAGTCTCCAGGTATGCTATGAGCATTCCCCACCTCCCTCCCCCGCTTTCCGGAGGGTTGCCCATATTTGCTTCGGGCGCAAAAAAAAACAATTTTCAATAATTGACATAATTATCGTGTTACCGTTACAGCCTATTAATATCGCCCGTGCAGCGGCGACCGACGATGTAAGAATATGCATTAACCCATATCCTCCCGTGCATGTCGCAAGAGGCGACAGATGTAAACAAACCAGGAGATGGGCAGAAGCGTATTCCTTTAATAAAAATTTATATAAACTGCGGTTGGTGATCCGCCTACCAAACTAGAGATTGTGGCAAATATCCCCCTATAAGGCAGTTGATGAAGCCTATGATCAGCAGTGTAATTATTATGACAATCACAGTTTCAAAGGCTATAATATAAAATAAAATAAAAATTTATTGTGAAATAATTTATTACTATCGGTAAAGTTAATAAATATTGTTAACTAAGCGAATCAATCGGTAGCGTTATAACGTTTTACTTTTACTTGGGTTTTTGCTAACTAGAAAATAATCTTTTTAACGATGAATACTTTTAATTTTCAACGTGCAAATACGTTTTTCTAAAGCAGAAGCTCGCTTATTAAATATTGGGTCCTTACGGATGAAATTAGCGTTTTGTCGTACTAACCACTTTGATCTGAAATATCTCCTCATTCATTTGTTTTTTTCTCATTAATTTTTTCCTTGGCGTCGCTTATTACCGCACAATGGAAAACATGAAATATCGGTATATTTACGAGTACGAGTTCTACCGTGGCACCAGTGCTGCAGAAACAGCTCGAAGGATTAATGATGTGTACGGCCCTAGTGTCGCAAAAGAAAGCACGGTACGTTTTTGGTTCCAACGTTTTCGTTCTGGAAATTTCGACCTTCACAACCAACCCCGTAGACGGCCGGAGACCAAAGTGGAAAATTAAAAATTAAAGGGTACTGTGGAAGCGGATCCATCACAAAGCACTTCAGAGATAGCTGAAGGCTTCGGGGTAAGTGATAAAACTGTATTAATGCATCTGAAGTAAATCGGCAAAGTAAAAAAACTTGAACGATGGGTACCTCATGAATTGAATGAATCGAACTTGCAAACAGCGTGGACTGATGTGTTACTTTACTCAACTGACACAAAAATAAAGGGATTTAAAATCGAATCACTACTTGTGATGAAAAGTGGATACTTTACGATAATTGGAAGCGCTCTTCGCAATGGCTGAACCATGGAGACCCTGCCAAATCTTGCCTCAAACGAAAATTAACTCAGAAAAAGTTACTTGTGAGCGTTTGGTGGATAGCGCCGGTGTCGTTCACTACAGCTTTCTAAAATCTGGCCAAAGGGTTACGGCAGGTATCTATTGTCAGCAACTGCAAACCATGAAGGAAGAAATAGCTGCTAAACAACCGAGATTGGTCAATCGCTCTAGGCCACTGCTGCTTCACGACAACGCAAGAGCACACACTGCACAACAAACAACCACTAAGTTAGATGAGCTACAATTGGAATGTCTGCGTCATCCACCGTACTCCCCGGACCTTGCTCCAACAGATTACCATTTTTTTTCGGAATTTGGACAACTTCATACAAGGAAAAAAATTCAACTCCGATGCGGCAATCCAAGCCGCCTTCAAAGAGATTATTGATTCTCGCACCCATGGTTTTTTTTTTAGTAAAGGGATCAATGAACTACCTATGAGATGGCAAAAGTGCATAGATAACAACGGTACATACTTTGATTAATTAATTATATTTTACAAAAAAAATTGACTTTATATTCCTCCCGTACAAAACGCCAATTTCATATGTATGGACCTGTTACATATCGTTTGAACGGAAACCCCTACGTTTAAAAAAATGGACGTCCCGCGAAAAATCCCCCGATAACGTTGAGTGCATTTATTAAATTATTATTTAAAAAAATGATTAGCTGTATTAGCTTGCTGCGTTTTACATTCGTAAGCATAGTATCACACCTATTTCGGTCTGTATTATGAATTATGATAGCAGGCACTTGTTTATACTATGTGGGTTTACATAGTATATAAAATTATTTTAACCACGTGATGTCCCCGAGAGATTGGCTGTAGCACAAGTACATAAAACATCGAAATTTCAATATAAACTAAAATTTAACACTACTAAATTCCGTAAAAATAGTTTCATTAACACAGTAAGATATAACGATGTAGTAGATATAGATCTTGATTTCGAATTGGTTACTTGACCCCACCATAAGTAAATTACTAAACCAGAATATGCCGATTTCAGTAGTGTAACTTGACCGATTTTACATTTCAAGTTAAATTAGTCATTTAAACAGTGAAAACTATAACAACCATACACTATTATACTCTACTACTTGACTGCCTCGTTGGTCTAGTGGTTGTAGTAGTGCGAATGCTGATCATGAGGTCCTGGGTTCTGTTATGAACCGATGTACAAGGTAGTAATTGTTGTTGTAAGCATTATGTAAAGTATATAGAAGTGATTTTTCATATAATTTAAGCAGTCAAACTCTAACCTCTGTTCGGTACACAACTTTGTTATAGTTTATAATATTCCAAAGTGTAAATTAAATTAAATTAGTTTTGCAGCAGTAAAGGTGTCTTTTTTTTAAAAAGGACCCCAGGCGAGCCATCCTAACAATTTTGGTGTCAGAAGTGGGATATCCTGGGAAAGCAATTAAAGTACTGGGATTCCTAGGTGTTAGGCGCGTCGCGACAGAGAATTCCCGCCTAATACTTATTTGGCTCCGTGAACCTTAGCGTTCATCACCACGGTCCTTGTGTAAGGTGCCAGCTGTCGACGGTAAGTCTTGGGTACATGTGCCTAAGCCCGCACAGTTGCACTTGTGGTCGACGATAAGACTCTGCTACTAAGCGCGAGCCCGCACCGCATCATTCAGAAACTCCTGCTGCTCTATCGTGGTCGACGATAAGTCTCCACTTTCGAGTGTGAGCCCGCATCACAACCCCTTGCACTATCGGATCTTCGGACAGTTTGACTCGCCACCAACATCAGACCTTGCATCATCATCATCATCACCACGTATAAGGTCTCTTCACGGACAACGCAACGTGACTTCGAGGTAGCGTCGTAATTTAAGACTTCCTGAGTCGTCGAATAGGTACTCAAGCCACCGATGCAATTGACGTCATCGCTGCAGTGTCGAATTAACTGACACGTTTTGGAAAACCAAGATGTTCGTGAGAATCTACATTTTATTTCTCCTCCGATCGAGTTATTCAGAACCGATTGAACAAATTGTACATAGTCCAGGGTTATACTTCGATCCGACTTCTATGGCATACTTCTATAACGATTATTGGAATGTAGTAACATATGTACAAATAATACCTATAAAGCCTTATTTAAAGAAAATTGATCAATCTATTTCAAGCAGTTTCAGGTCAGTTTTTGTGAGAAGGCTCAAAATACCGCGATTATTACTATAGATTGCAAAGATATTATAAACCCGTTAGAAATTTTAATTAACGCTAATTATCTTAAATATGACTCGTTATCACATATTATTTCCGAAAACCCTATTAATCGTTTTAAAAGATCTCTTGAATTTGGCGGTCAAATTCTTAAGTTTTTCTTCGGTACATCAGATGCCGATGACGCCAGAAAATACGATGAAGCTATTTCTACTTGTCAGCATAATGAAAACGAGATATATTCGCTAATGAAAGACAACATACACATTGTTCAATCAACCATCAATAATTTTAATGTTTCTATTCGTCAATTAAATAATAACGAAATCAGATTAAATAAACAAATAGAAAAATTAAATTACATATTTTCTGAAAATTCTAAAATTACTACAGACTTAATTAGTTCAGCAAAAATAAATTCTATTTTTAATGTGATTGAAGGTTCACTGCTATCGGTTTCAAACCTACTAGATACAATTTTAAACTCTATTTTATTTGCAAAATCAAACATCCTCCATATCTTAACTCCCACTAAGTTATTTAAAGAGCTCTCTAATAGCAAAATGAGCAAAATTAATGTGGAATTTCCCATTTCCTTATCATTAGAGAACATACATACAATTATTGATTTAGCCGAATTAACTTCGTATTACTATAATAATAAGATAGTATTTGTTATAATAATTCCTTTAATTAACCCTATTAAGTTTAGAGTTTATAAGATTTTACCATTACCTACACAGCATGATAAGTATAATTTACAAACTTATATTCTCATTCATCCTGAACTATATGTAGCCCTTACGGATGATAAATTAAATTACGCGTTGTTTGATAGCTTAAATAAGTGTAAAAACGTTAACAATAAGTTTATTATATGTTTGTCACCTTCTGTTTTGTCCACAATTAATAATCCAACCAGTGAAACTCAACTCTTGACTGAAGTAATTATGTCACTTCCAGAAACATGCGATTCGAAAATAATATATGGTAATATTAATTTATGGCAAAAACTTAGTGATGGACGATTTAATAATGTTCAGTCTAAACCAAATAAATTGACTGTTAAATGTACAAATGATAATAAGATTTCGGATTATACCGTACAAGGCACTGGAATATTATCTTTAAAAAATGATTGCGTTGCATATTACCAAACATTGCAATTTCACCCATCGCATAATTGTAAGGCTGTGTTGCCTAGCCAAATATCAATCGATTTTAACATAGTTGAAGATAATTGTTGCAAATACAATTTATTAAACCACAGTTCTAATGTCCTAAACCCAATTACGCTACCAGATATTGATTTGGAATCGTTAAAATTAGCGTCATATAAATTAGATAGTTTAAAGAATCAAATTCATCAAGCCGAGAATCAGCCTCATATTGTTAAATACGGGCATTATTATTCAACGCTTACTTATATTGTAATTGCCAGTATTTTTAGTTATATACTGTATAAGATATATAATAAATGCTCTTCAAATTGTTGTAAAAATGCATCTTGTTGCATCCAAATATATAATCAGTGTTATAATAAAAATGTAATAAAAAACGATACTAATGTTAACACTTCTATTGAACAAACGGATATTTCAGATGAATCAATTGAATGCGACAAGAAATCGATTAGCAGTCTCCCAGAAATAGAAATAAGTAAAAACAAGGACAAGGTTCAATTTAGGAAATTTAACAGAGTTTCTTATAACCGAAATTTAAGCAATTATTAAAAATTAAAATTTATTAATTACTTTTCTTTACATGTTTCTTGTTATAAATTAAATAATATTGCTAATATACTTAAAAAGAATAAAATGTATAAATTTCTTCTTAGTCATTTTAATATTTCTAATCATGTTTTAAGTTTCAATTGATAATTATTATTAATACAGTCAAATAACAATTAAAATTGTAAAATTCTTTCCAAAACTATTTTTTTAATTTTTAAACAAGTTTTTTAGTTATTAATAGATTAATATTTATATTACTTTGCTTTATAATGTAGCGATTAAAATTCACTCATTTCTTTTTCAAGTTTTATATTCCTTATTATTATGGTTCTTAGTTGTTAATTGAATAAGATTGTCAATTAAAATAAAGTATTAACTATTGCAATTGTATCAGTTAAAAGTTTTATAATTGTTGAATGATTTTACTATATTTCAATATTTTATTGTATTAACTTAGGATCTTGACTTTATTGTATCCTACGTTTATCTTAAAGGATAAGCCTCCGTCTTAAGGGGGGAGATGTTATGAACCGATGTACAAGGTAGTAATTGTTGTTGTAAGCATTATGTAAAGTATATAAAAGTGATTTTTCATATAATTTAAGCAGTCAAACTCTTAACCTCTGTTCGGTACACAACTTTGTAATAGTTTATAATATTCCGAAGTGTAAATTAAATTAAATTAGTTTTGCAGCAGTAAAGGTGTCTTTTTTTTAAAAGGACCCCAGGCGAGCCATCCTAACAATCCCGGGCCGGGCCAAAAAATCAAATATTGAGTTTTTTGTCAAGAAGTTATCAGTAGCTGCCCGGAGTCAGGAAGTTGGCGGTGTCTCATCCCCGCGCCTCGGAAAGCACGTAAAGCCTGCGCCTGATCTCTCTCCGGTCGTGTCGGTTTACCGTCCCATCGGATTATGAAAGTGAGGGAATAGAAAGTGGACCTGTGATTGCGCATACACACTGCTGTCCTGCCCCGATGGCTAGCCTCCGTTGAGGCAGGCCGCCGTGGCCGAAATTCGGTCTGGAGGACATTATTATTATTATACTCCTACATAAAATTGCATGACATAAGTAGAATTAAGTATTTGCATTTGCAGATAAACTTTGTGTCACAATTACATCCTGCGCAGTGCGTAGACATCTTATCCAGAATAATAGCTATTCAAAGTCTGAATTAAATTATATCTGTTATACCTCTTCTGGCTTCCGTTTAATATCCGAACGGAAATACGATATGCTTATCCATTTCGAGCTTCCGCTACAAAAACTGAACCAATAGATAAAATAAATTAGTTGTGACATACTTACTTGTAAAGTACTAAAACGCAATTAAGGATGTGTGTTCTTGGTTCCCACTTACGAAGGCGACACTGAAAGTTTTTAGAACTGGTCACTTGTAAACGATATAAAAAAAATAACTTCAAATTTTGAAAATGGAACTATGCCAATATAATTACGGTTTACGATTTGGCGGCAAATTGAAAATTATCTGTTACGGCAGCATGAACTTAACGCGAAAAAATTTTCGAACGATGATTTTTTATCTCTCGATGTCAATAAATCAAAAAGAAAGTTATGATAGACTTCGTTTGGGCTTTCATGATGAAGCCCCATCTCGTGCCACTGTTTATAAATAAATAAATAAATAAAATAGCCTTTATTACTACTACAATACAAACTTGACTCATAATTAATCTAGGTAATAATAGTATAGAATAGTTAATATGTATTTTTACGTATAATTATGTATGTATTTATATATGACTTAGTTAATATTAGTAGTAGTCGCCTCTGCGGCCTCTCATAAACCTTTCCACATATCTCTTTCCCGAGCCACTCGCATCCATAGGGGTCCACATCTTTGATTAAAAATATCTCTCCACCTTCTACTTGGTCTCCCTTTTTTTTCTTTTTCTGTCTCTTCGTATCCATTCTGTTAAACGTTTGGTCCATCTGTTATCATTCATCCTACAGATGTGTCCTGCCCAGTGCCATTTCAGCAGTCTTGTTCTTTTTCTTACATCTATTAATTTTGTTTTTTTCCTGATGTGAACGTTGTTAACCTTATCTGATATTTTTAGACCAAACATGCTTCTTTCCATTTTACGTTGACATATAGCAATATTTTCTTCATCTTCTTTTTCTCAGTGACTACGTCTGGCAGCCATATGTCAGGCATGGGAATATCGCTACTTCGTAAAGTTTTTTCTTTATATTTATACTAATATCGCTATTTTTCATTATTTCTCTCAATCCCCAATGTTTCTTCCAGGCTAGAGTTATCCTTCTTTCTATTTCTTTTTCTGTATTGTTTGAGGGCGGGAGGTGCTCTTCAATCCAGGTAAGACACATCATTGTATTTAGTTAGCGGAAGGTTGCGAAGTAATTATTTTTTATTATAATGGATTTCCGCAAAGTAACGCCTGATTCTATCAACTATTTTATTGTTATGATCCTGAAACTAACCGGATAACCTCTTATTTTCCGTAGTAAATGACTATGGAAAAATACTATCCACTTACGGATACTCCGGTTAGGAAAAAAACCACCTACAACATAGTGGGTGAAGAAAATGACTGCCCCATAGTAATGGGGCATGAGGAAACCCGGGCAATGGGGTACACCCCGAGGCCCGATACCTGTATTGCATCTCGGTGCAATCAGACGACAAACTGGCTCCTGAAACTAAGAGATAGTCTGCTGTCTGGGTGTTTCCTTCCGAAGAGTTGCCAACAAAGTGAAGAGGCCGAAGCGTTTTAAAAAAGATGGTGGCCTCGTTCTTCGGAAGGACTGGTCATTACGCAACAATTGTTTTCGAGGATCTAAAAACAGTCACTGCAGATTGGTCCACTAACAATTGTTTGCCACTTGTCTTCGAAAAAGTTCGGGAGAAACGACCTCGCAGTAGGATCCTCCTTCACCACGACCTCGCCTCGTCGTAAACCGCCAAGCAAACAATCGACTAGGTACTTGGCGACGTCCGACGTGGAATTACTGGGTCATCCGCCTTACAGCTCCGACCTCACACCTTGCGATTTTTATTAATTTCCGAAAATAAAAGAAAAACTTCGAGGAAAACGTGTTATGGACGCCGAGGAAGCAGTGGCTGTGTTTTAAAATGCCGTCGAAGAGACCCCTAAGGACGACTGGGCAAAGTGCTTTTCTCATTGGTTCCATCGGATGCAGCGATGTATGATGTAAATGGACCCTTTTTTTAAAAGATATAATAAAACTAATAACTTGCTAGTTCGTTCAGTTTTTGATTTTCTAAGAACTTTCAGTGTCACCCTCGTAAACATAAAATAGCACAAATACTTTAAATTAAACTTAATTTAAAGTATTTATTACACATGTCCTATGAAATTGCCATTTTGTATGAAATAAGTTAACGTATTTTTTTCTATTAATCAAAGTAATCACCCATTCAATCGATACATATTTGCCATAGTTTATTGATGACCTTCTTAAAGAAATCAGCTGGAAGAGAGGCAACAAATTCTTCAAAGACAGTTTGTACTGCCTCTCGGGTATAGATTTTTTTTCTGCCAAAAAGCTATCCAAATTCTGGAATAATTTGAAGTCTGTAGGCGCGCAAGTTCTGGTGGGTACGGCAGATGACGGTGAGCTGCCAACCCCGTGTGCGCACTTTGTCAACGTGATTTGAAGTTTATTTCAGATAAGTATTTAACTTTGGATGTGTTTCGATATACACCGTGACCACTGTAAGGTGTGATGTCAATTCAGTATACTGTGCAGTAGTTCCTTTTTAGCTTGCTATACTGGTTACGAGGGCGGCACTGAAAATTTCGGGAATCAAGGAAGTGACACAAAATTACTATTTAAAAATGTATTTATTGCTTTTCGAAGTATTCTCCGCGAAATTTGACATATTTTTCCATACGATGGAACCAATCATTGAAGCAAACATTCTATTCGGAAGTTGGGGTCTCCAAAATGGCCGTTTTGTAGGCGTCCACAGCTTCTTCAGGTGATGAAAATCTTTGTCCACGCAATTTATTCTTTATTTTAGGGAAAGTATAGAAATCATTAGGGCTTAGGTCGGGGCTGTACGGCGGATGGTCTAATAATTCTATGTTTTCTTGCTCTAAAAACTCTTTTGTTCTGTGTGCGGTGTGAGAACTCGCATTGTCGTGATGGAGGATGATGCGGCGGTTGCAGTTCTCTTTACGGAGTTCAGAAACTACCTGTGGCAAACAAATGCTAGCGTACCATTCTGCATTAACCGTTCTTTGTCCCTCAAGAGGAATAGTCGTAACATGGCCGGTTTTGGAGACAAACGTGGCCACCATTTTTTTTTTTGCAACACTCCGTGAACGAACAATTTTTGTTGGCTTTAACTCATTTTCGATCACCCAAACTCGTGACTGATTTTTTGTTTCGGGTTCGTACGCGTATATCCAGGATTCGTCACCTGTACGACGATGATGCTGTATCATTTGAGGACCCTGCGTGGAAT
Organism: Parnassius apollo; assembly: GCA_907164705.1. NCBI lineage: Eukaryota > Metazoa > Arthropoda > Insecta > Lepidoptera > Papilionidae > Parnassius > Parnassius apollo. The sequence continues at coordinate 7,577,770 of CAJQZP010001196.1, forward strand.
CTTTCGAGAGTTCTGACGCACCAAGTAACGCGAGCCGCTTTTTGCTCTTCACAGAACGAATGCGGATCCATCGGGAAAACAACTTTTTTACACCTAATTGTTCATGCAAGTATATTTGTATTTGACTCATGCCAATGTATAAAGTTGCCTGAATTTCGCGGTATGTCACATGTCGATCTTCCTCAATCAGTTTACGCACAGCATCAACGTTTTCTTGGGTGACTGCAGTTTTTGGACGACCTTGACGGGGATCATCACTGAGCTTGACACGTCCACGTTGAAATTCAGCAAACCAGCGATAAATTATGGTTTTGGATGGGGCTTCATCACCAAATGCAGAAATCATCCGGTCAACACACTGTTTTTGTGTTAAACCACTTCGAAAGTCATAATAAATCATCGCTCTTTAATTTTCTCGAGTTAATTCCATTTTCTCAATGACTAAACAAGTTTGACAAAACCTTGTGACAAGACCGAGAATCTTTTTTTTAAATAAATAAATGGTATTTGATTTTTAAAACCAAGGAGTTTTCAATTAAAAAGATTTTAATATGACATGAACAGTGGAAATATTCCATTCTCGATACTTTTAGTGCAGCCTAGTATTGTTTAAAACGGAACGCTGTCCAGTACACTGTCATCCTCCTTTTTCGACACTGTTTACAAATGAAAATATTTATCATATAGGTACACGATTTCTGTTCAATAAGAAAAATTATTATTTGAATGTTATTTTGAAAACTTTGTCAGTTTATTCGAATAACAATAATAATTAATAATAACAACAGTTGTTCATCGGGGGTATACACAACAATACACAATAACAATGTGCGTGTTGCCGGTGATTACTTACGGATCTGAGATGTGGTCCTTCACTGCTGGCCGTATGAGGACGCTCAAGGTCGCTCGAGGTCACACAGCGAGCTATGGAGAGGGCTATGCTCGGGGTTTCTCTGCGTGATAAACTCAGAAATGTGGATATCCACAGTAGAACCAGAGTAACCGACATAGCCGAACGGATTAGTAAGCTGAAGTGGCACTGGGCCGGCCATTAGCTCGAAGAACCGATAACCGATGGGGGAAAAGGGTACTCGAGTGGCAGCCTCGTACCGGTAGGCGTCGTGTAGGGCGACCCCACACTAGATGGAGTGACGAACTGGTAAGACATGCAGGAAGTCGATGGTTGCAGGTGGCTCAGGACCGTGCTTTGTGGCATTACTTGGGGGAGGCCTATGTTCAGCAGTGGACCTGTGAAAGGCTGTAATGATGATAATGCTGATGAATAACAACAATCAAAAGTGAAAGCTGTAAATCTCTAGGCGCTGTTGTTTTTGATCTCGTGATCAAAGTACTGAGAGCACCTTACCTCGCAAGCGCCAATGCTTACAGTAAAAAATGGCGGCAATTTATGACGTCCTATTACCTAAGGGTACTGCGACAGTATACAGGCAGTCCATAACGGAACGAATTTTTCACCAGTGAGAACACTGAGCAGTGCTCGCAGTGTATATCCGAACACGGCCTTTACGTCGTATTTGCCTTAAAACAGTAATTGTCGCAAATGAAAATACAACTGCATTGCATATTTACCGTGGCAGCTACCCGCCTGCGCCCGCGCCCGCGCGATCCTTAGTTGTGATCAAATTTTTGTTCTGAATTGCCGGTCAGTAGTACACATACACATAGAAGTATTTTATTGCAGTTTTGTTTCTGAATCGTGTTGATAAATCCAACTTTCATCACTTTTAATGATTTTGTAAACACGCAGAGACGAGCCTGCTTTAAGTTTAGTAATCACGTCATGTCACCATTCCGCGCGGGATACTTCTCGATATTCTTATAAAATTTCGTGAACACTTCCCGATTGAATCTTCAATAGGTAATTATGTGCTGAATCTCTTCATACGTAATTCGCATATTCACTTTAATTACTTTTTCACTGCTAGCACGGTTCTTTCCGTAACAACCGCCACAGAGCTAAAAGAAGTGTCTTTTTTATCTCTCAAAGTTAGTCGACCGTGCTGAAATTTGTTATATCAGCGGTACACGGTTGCCTCAGAAGAGTCTTGTAAATGCCATTTGAAATCTATCAATCAATTCTTCGGGTTTTAGGCAATTTGTTTCGTAATTTATTTTTATTATTTTCCAATTTATTTCTTAAAAATGTGTAGCAATTTGAAATTTTACATTCGTATTTTTACTTACAAAAAATCTTATAATTTTCAAACAAATTATAACCGGCCGATGTCACATAAAAAAAATTTGTTGCCTGTTACAATAAATAACTTTCTTTAAAATAAATAACGCTTTGTAATGGCGGCGTAGGGGACTGTACTACTCTATATCATCATATATCTGCAATATGAGGCGACAAAGCAAAACCTGAAGCAGGAGTTGGGCAGCAGCATCGTCGTAATAACAACTCAAAATAATAATAAACTGCGGTTGTGATTCCGCAAGTCAAGCGTGACAGCTATGATAAATATTGAGGTTTTATGTTCCTATCTATACAATGAATAGAACCAAAGGCTTAATTTCTATAATAATATGTACCTACTTGAACTAGGAAAAACCTGTATTTTCAGAGGAGAGTAAAGTAAAAAAATAATTTGTTAAAAACATTTATTTTTATATAGATAGTATAAACAGAGCTATCGCAATAACATCATAAAGCAATGTAATTGATTGACTAGAAAAAGAACATGTATCTTTGGAATGAACTATCACAAAATTTTAAATACCTATAAGTACATGATATTTTATCTATATGTGTCAAATCGGTTGAGAAAAACGACAATGACCGCTACATACACATATAAGCCGAGTGTCAAAAGGCGTAACTTACAAAATCTCAATTTAGATGTGATAACAATATTGAAATATTCATATCATTCACACTTCTAGGTCAGCACATATTTTTTTTTGTTCCTTAAATAATATTGTCCGTGGTTCCTATAAACATCGTAAAATCTTACGGTACATAGCGAAAAATATGTTATATTTTATATTTCAATTTATGTTAAGTAACGCAGCAATTCATTTAATAACAGTTTCATATTAAAAAAAAGGTTGAAGTACTATAATAACCATATTGAGCTTTTGCAAATTCATCCCTTTAAAATGAACAAAACGCGCGTTACGTCCGTTCTAAAAGAAACGTGACAATGACAGCCAGAGATGCGTTACCTTTTTTGGGCCGGTCCGCATGCACCGAATAAAAATAAAGTTCTTATATAATATTGAAAATAAAGTTTTATCTTTTGAATAAGTACGTACTTATTCGGTGTCGTTATCAGTCGAATATTTATATTATGTGTTATAAGTTAATGCTTTTTGTTTAAATTAATAAAGTACTTTATAACAATAGATGATTTTTCTAATAGTTAATAAATATATATTATATCAATCATTATAAAAAAAACATTATAAATAAAGAAAGTACTACATATAAAATGTGCCTATATATTGAAGGTTTGTAACCCATGGTTAAACGACCGAAAGGTCATTGTCCGTTTTCCTCAATCGATTCGAAACATACTTTAATTTTATTTATTTTATATTTTTCTTTAATTTAAATTATAAATGTTTTACTGTATGGGTTTTAATTCAGCTAGGGCTTCTTTCACTAACTGTTCCAATTCAAAAGGTAAAACAGTTTTAGTGATAATTCTGTTATCTCCACTACCATTTTCGTAATTATCTCCGTAATCAATTGTTTGCCTATCAATATTAGATTTTAAGTCCTCATCACTGTCAGAATATCTTATCTTTAAATCAGTATCCTGCGCAGGCTCATACGAATTTTTTTCTTTTGTTTCATCCGATTTTACGGATGCGGAGTCAGGAAGTAAATCCTCTAGGAGCATTTGGGATGGGAAAATAGGAATACATTTTTGACCATTACACCAGCTTTCTAAAGTTTTTTCTAATTCATTTATTCTGTTCGCTAAAATCCTGGAAAAATACGAAGTTAATCAAGATGTAAAAAACAAAAGTGAAAATGTTATAGTATACAAAGTAAATGTTAGTACGGTAGCCAAGACAAAATAAAAGTCTATTAGAGTTTGAGCATTTAATTAATTCAGAAGCACTTAATCTCATCAATGAGAGCACTTATTAAAGAATCCTATTTAATTTAAACTAGCGGAAAAGATCCGGAGCAATTAATGAAGCAAAATGACAATAGGTAAAAAGTAACGAAAGTAAGTTGACATATTGTTACATTTTATAATATGCGAATATCACGTAATTTTTTACGTGGTAGGGCTACGCTGCAGCTATATTAGTTGTAGGACAAATGGATCGGCTCGACTGAGGTAGGACCACGCTCTCACAGAATACCAGCGTAAAATAGCTGCTAAAGGCGGTAGTAATTCGTATGCTAAGTGTAGAGTACCGGAGATCCTTTTTTACAGGAAACGAGGCATTCCATCTTAGTCCTGGGTGACGACGCATCTGAATTTCGATTCTTAATCGAGGATAAATGTAGATGTCTATGGGTCACAGCCACATGCCACTTACCATCAAGTGGACTACGTGCTCATTTGTCACCCTTATTCTATAAAAAAAATAAGAATCAGTAAAACCTCAATCCATATCTCCAAATAAAAAGTAGAATAAGACTTCGTTTTAATCGAGACCATCAATAAACCACGTTTTGAAATAAGACTGATAATGTTCTATGGAAACATAAAAAATATATTTATTAAATTGCAGAACTAACTCCAGACCCGATTTCCGATTGCTTAATCACACCAAGCATCTACGCATTTATAGCTAGAGTTTATATGAAGTATTTGACTGCAACGGATAATTCAAAGAATTCCAATGGTTTTTAAAATAAATATTATTAATAGTTTTATTATCCCATCCATTTGTATTTAATATCAAATAGTGAAAATTGGGGGAAACCGATGGGGAAGAAAGGTTGTCGAGTGGCAGCCTCGTACCGGTAGGCGTAGTGTAGGGCGACCTGGTAAGATATGCAGGAAGTCGATGGATGCAGGTGGCTCAGGACCGTGCTTTGTGGCATTACTTGGGGGAGGCCTATGTTCAGCAGTGGACTTGTGAAGGGCTGTAATGATGATGAATGATGAGTGAAAATTGATCCAAGTTTAAAATAATCAATTTAACGGATAAAAATACATACTGATTTGTTTTCCTTTGATGTTGTAATGCAATGGATTTATCGTTCAATGCCTCAAACAATCCCAAACATAATGATTTAAATTCCACAGCCGAGCTTCTTTTGAGACCTGTTTTTGAATTGATATTCAAATATTCTCTTACTAAAATAAACGAAAAAATATTAAATCGACTTGAAAGAAGCCTATTTCATAATTAAATAATAATAGAACGTACCTTGCTTTTGTGTCATGACATCTACAAAGCCTTTTTTGAAATTTACAGATTCACCTTTACTTCTGTTATCAAGCAATGCCTACAACAATAAAATTTAATATTAAAACATAATAAGTTAATATTATTGATTATCATTTAATAAAAAGTAGCACTGTGGTACTCACTTTATATTTAGTGAGGGTCCTTTTAACAATTTCTTTTTCTACTTGCAATTGTGTTATCCTTTCATGGAGATATTTGTTTTCAGTGACTAATGCATCAATATCAATAATAGGCTTTGGTGGATCCTCAGAATCTTGTTGAGTTTTTAGTTTATTTGATAGAATGTAGCTGATTTGATGATTTAGACGACTGACTTTACTCTTATAGTAGTCACGGTCGGCAACAAGCTCCTCTTTTTCATCTAGTGTTGTCCGATAATCTAACTTTAGTTGTTGGTACTACAAGGTCAAATTAGAATATGTATATTTATTAGTCTCTTTTATTAATTTTACTCATTAAGTAATAAAATTAAAGTGCAATTATACAGCGTACAAACATCTAAAACCTGGGCATAGGCATAATATGTGTAATAAATACTAACAGTGAGTCAGCTCTGCTGCTTAATAGCAACAAATGGGTGCGCTATGAAAGAGAGCCGAGTCCCGTTACATCCCGTTAGCGGTAGTACAAGTTTGTATGTCGCATGCGAAATTGCTTGCAGGTGTTGGATGTTCACGCAATAATGTAATTATTTTTTTTGAATATGGTTACCACCTGTGTGGTAATTATGGTCGAGCATCTAAGTCAAACCATAATACTGGAGAATAGCGATTTCATTCATTATTAAATTAAAAATAAACATGTGAACTGCTCACATGCGGTAGTGCAACCTCTAGAAAAGTAGACAAGAGTGGGGAGGCTACGAAGCACCGCCCAAAAAGAGACAAAGATAATTGGAGTCACTGTATACTGTATTTTATCTCATTCTCTCGCAGGCTAAATCCTTTATAGCTCCTCTACACGATGGGCCAGCGTTGGCCCAGCGCGATTGCCATGCGATGGCTGCAACGCAACTACACGTTGGCGACATTCAGTTGTGATCGAAACGTTTATCGAGATGGACGTGGAAGCATTATTCGCTGCGGCAATTTATCTATACAACACGTACTGTTATTTTCTAAATGTGCACAAGAATAGAGTTATTAAAAAGAAATGGTGTAGAAGAAGACCTAAAATAGTACCTAAAATAACTATTTTTTAAAGAATAAGAGTGACAAACGAGCACACAGTCCACCTGATGGTAAGTGGATGCTGTGACCCATAGATATCTACATTTATCCTCAATTAAGTTGTCACTCTTGAGGACTAAGATGGAATGCCTTGTTTCCAGTAAAAAAGGGTCTCCAGATCTCTACACTTGCCATACGAAACACAGCAGTATTAAGCTGCTATTCGCTGGTATTCTGTGAGAGCGTGGTACTTCCCCGGTCGAGCCGATCCATTCGTGGTACAACCGTAATATAGCTGCAGCGTGGCGTTACCAAGTATAAATAGTCTTTAAAATTGTACTTGTCATCTGTGTTGGGTTTATAATTACTTAAAAATGGTGATTTTATTCATAACCGTATTAAATATATATAAACCCTAAATTTAAACCCTAATTATAAACCCTATTATATATATGTAGGTATATAAAACTACATCTTCCTTATTTTATCTTTGTGTTTTTTATGTGTTGGATTCCATATCCCGCTTTCTCCCCGATATAATTCTAAAAGTTTTATAACTTCGTTATGAGGCCACGTATTCGTCATTTTAATTATTTTTCGTTAATTTATAAACAAAGCGCGAACGACCACACTCAACAGTCAAGCACGCACAACTGTGGAATGGGCCACGTGTAGATGCGTACCGCCATCGTTGGCCCACTACCCTTTGATGTGCGGTGGAAAAACCGACACCGTCGCCAATCCCGAGACCATCGCATGCGCCATAAGCCATCCGACACAACTACGCCCTCCACACGTTGGCCCATCATAGTGGGCCATCGCGTTGGCCCAACGTGTAGAGGGGTTGGCCCAACCTGTATATTGTCTGTCTCTTTTTGTTTCATCAGGCCTCTCACTCCGCGCTGAGGCATGAAAATATACTTACCATTTTCTGTTTCCCATTTTTATTCACAAACATGCGATACACGACGGCATTATTAATTAAATAGTCATATCTTAATTTTCGGTATCCTTAGGTATAGTAACAGTGGCGTAGCGTGCCTTAGATGGACCCTGTATTAAAATTTGTTGGGGGGCCCAAATGAAAGGCCCAAAACCGCTCGCATTGAATTAAAATAATTATGTATTGATTATAAGTTAATAATAACTATTAACACTCCTAGAAACTAAGCTAGTCAAACAATTCAAATGAAATATAGACTTTTATTGTCTTGTTCGGCGAACTTAATAGGTCGGGGAAAAAGTTTAGTTGTATTTTATATACACATTTTATTTACAAAGTTTTCTTACATTTAATTATAATATATATATATATATATATATATATATATATATATATATATATACATATACAACACGTAACACAATTAACGCACTTTGAGAAAGTAGTTTGTTCAGAATCGTTTACTGAATCGATTCCTATCATTTTTAATATAGGTAATTTTTTATCCCAAAAATTATTAAAACTACGTAAATTACAGTCACAGTAAATGTGTACAGCCAAAACAAACTGAAATGGACCGTAACTTAAGGCAATAAGACTTAATAAGAGTGCAGTTTTATTTGTAATATTACTAATACTGTCATTCAATAAAAATAAAGAAAAATTAACTTTATTTCAAGCACGTTAAAGTCTTTGCGTTCGTGGATTTGTACTGTAACCACAAAATTCTTCCGGAATTAGTATAACTAATTTGATAAATAATCAGTGCATGTATTATGATTATAACATAATATACTAATTGGGGTGTCTGAGGGTGTGCGTTAATTATGTTACATATTATATATATATATATATATATATATATATATATATATATATATATGTGCCATTTTGTTCGATAACTTTTTGCCATCTTGGAGGTAGATGACATAATCCCGTTGCTATAGAAATTTTCAAATTTTTGATAAAAATCCCAAAATTTCTCCTCCTCTCTTGATGTTAACCTAACACTACCCAAATAATTCTGAAGAGACCGAAACATGTGAAAATCTGAGAGTGCAAAGTCAGGACTATATGGTGGATGCATTAACACTTCCCAATCAAGCTCTCTCAATTTATGTTGAGTGGCTTCTGTCTTCTTCTGTCTGGCGTTATCATGATGAAAGACCACTCCTTTTCTGTTGATCAATTCCTATCGTTTTTTCTCAATTTCTTGCTTGAGTTTTACTTATTACGTATGTACTTGAGTTTTATTTTTACTATTGGCAGTAGAGATCCGAATCGATGTTTTTGCCCAACTGTAAAAACTCATAGTGAATGATGTCCTTCTAATCTCACCATACACACAGCAACACCTTATTGCGTGTTAATCCGGGTTTCTCTACGGTCTGTGGACTTGACTATCCTTTGACCGTGATCTTTTTCGCACGTTCTTGTCGTAGTCGCACTCTCATCACCGGTGATGAATCCTTGAAAAAATAGTTCAGTTTTATTACGTTTCAGTAGAGAATCGCAAATGAGTACATGATACCTTAGGCTTCTCTCAGTGAGCTCGTACCTGAATATCGAGCGTTTTTGTATGTAGCCAGACTTTTTCAAATGGCTCAAAACTGTTTTGTGGTCAATCTTCAATTCTTCTGCTATGTCGTAACTACTAATATGTCGATCTTGCTCCACTTTCAAAAATGGCATCGACTAATTCGTATGAAGGCGCCCAGAGCGGTCTGCATCTTTGACATCGAGTTCCCGGACTGAAAACGCTTGAATCAACCTTGTGCTACTCTTACTGAGAGTGCATTAGGTCCATAAACGTCACAAGTTTTTTCGCGGCTTGCGTAGCATTTTTCGAATCGAATCAAGGTATCGAATTTCTTCGTTAGATTCACTCATTTTGGCAGTTAGAAAAACAATTGAAAATGGCGGGAAAGTGTTGTTTACTCCTTCTTTTTCTTATATGTATTTATAATAAAAGCATCCAGATACAAACTGTACAACTCCAGAGATTTTTCTCTAATTTTATACAAACAAAATACGAAGAAACTTTTTCCCCGACCTTTATGAAAACATTCATAGCTGAAGACGAATTCAGTGTTTTCTAAACTATCTGCCTCTATAGGCAATAATGACAAGTCTGATAGCCTTTCCTGTCTCATAGAGGTACTTAGATAATTTTTATCAGTTTTTATTTCAAAAAACTTCTTTCAGCTGTTGTAGTTGTAACCGGAAGGATATAGAATATGCTATTATTACCTCGGGAAAATTGGTGGCTAGGCTATTGAGTTTTATCAGCAATAATGTTATGAATTCCTTAATGGAATAAATTTTCTGAATTTCAGATTTTAAGCATGTTTTTAAAGTAATTATTTGTTGAGAAAATCGGAAGAAAAGTAATATTGAATTCCGATTATCCACCCCGTCTAGGGTACTATTATTTCTAGGCAACTATTTATAAACCCCTGAAATACAGGCATAATATCCTAATATGTTTATCAATAAAGATAATTATTTCTTTAAATTATCATAATTTTCTGTTATCGAGATGTATCGAAAACAACGGAAAATTGGTCAATTTTGACAGGTCTTCTTTAGGCATGTTGGGCACTATTTGGTGATATGATTTTTTCTCGGGAAGTACAGACTAAGAGTTTAAGATTGTGGATAACATGTTAGGAATTTTTGCTTCGGGGCCCCTGGAAGCCGGGGGCCCCGTATCATTGATACGGCTGATACGGCGGTAGCTACGCCCCTGTATAGTAAAGAATGAAAACTCGACATTCCTATTGTTATTTAAGGACCCATATGCTATGCAGTACCTTCGGGCTTTTGAGAGGCCATACTTGAATAAAAACTCAAAAATAAATATCGAAAGTACCTAAATACTTATAAGAGAAAAGTACTTTTTTGTTAACGTAAGGCGCGCGTCAGCTCGAGCGCGCGAGTGACAACCTCACCGAATTAGCCTCTTGTAGGGGGCCGCACAGCGTAGGTATATTTTCATATCTATAGCGCGTAGTGAGACAGGCCTGCCATGAAAAAGCAGTTACTATTAGTATTAACTACAGATATGGCATAAGCAAGAAAGTATATAATGCAGTAACTTGAATTTGAAAAGAGGGCTCAGAATTTTAAAAAGATACAGATTTCCATCAGCAAGTGATATTTATAAAACTTTGTATTTAGATAGAAGAAAAACTCATTTATTTTTTATTTTTAGTGTTCTGGAAAAGTGGACTTTTTTGTATCCACATAATTTATTCATCATCTTATAGGCCTTTGACTGAATAGATAATTTATTTTACAAATTTTTTTTTTTTTTTTGATGAACTACATTTATAGCCACATTGTACATATATACATTTGTGTGCGAATGTAAAATTTCTGACAACAGAATTCTAATATAATGTAGAAACATACATCTAAAAGCCGTACAAAATATTTTACTTTAAGAAACACGAAGATAAATTTAATTAAAAAAAATAGTAATTTACTTTTTTCTGAATTCTTTCTAAATTCTGTACTAGCTGTTCAAATTCCTTTTGTTGAAAAATAGATGAATTTTTTTTAATTCCATTATTTTCATCAAGTAAGGTGCCCTCCTTTTGTATTTGTCTCCTTAAAACCAAAATGTCACCATTTGCTTCTTCTAATTTGCTACGTAAAGTCTCAACCTGAAATAAAATTAACTGTTTAAATGGTTAAGAATATTTTTATTTTTTTAACCTTATTAATTAATGTCTTCCATTAATGATATAATAATAATAATAATAGCCTTTATTTCAGAATTTCATTTACAGTATCTATCTGGATTAATCTATAGTACCTGGTTGACCGAGCTTTGCTCGGTATTTTTCGCTCGGTTTTTTTGAATTCGTGTGTTTTGGAAATGATATTTAGATACAAATTACATACTGATGAAATACGAATAATATTTTTTGATCTTAGCGACATAATAGAAAAAACTGAACTGGTTAATTGAATAAAAAATCATGAGTGCAATTAGTTTAATTTAAATTTTCGTGTTTTTAAAAAATACTAAAAAAAAGGGCTCGAAAAAATAGATTTTCTCAAAAAAAGAAAGGAACTTGAAAAAAAATTAAAAAAGGCAGTCGGTCAGTCTGGGCTCGAACCATGGTATTACGATTTTGTGACCGCCCAATATACCAATTAAGCTATTTGTAATCATTAACAAACTGTCAAAATTTACTTTCTTATTCTAACAATATTGTAGCAGTTTTTCATTGCCTAAAAACACGGACAAAAAGACATTTTCTAAAAATAAATCCTAGCTAGATCGATTTATTGCCCCCGAAACTCCCTGCACACAAAGTTTTATGAAAATCATTGGAGCCGTTTCCGAAATTCCGATTATATATATACAAAAATTTCTCGTTTAAACGTATAGGATCTATATCTAACACTGGATTATATATTATATATATTTACACTCTCAACGCTTAACTTTGTACATCCACAACCCTGTCTGTATGCCACTTATTGGCAAAGGCCTCCTCCAACCTTTCCCATTCTTCTCTAATCTTAGCAGTTCTCGGCATTTCCAATGCGTCTGTCAATTTCTTTTGAGGTTAGATTTATAGGAGAGATTATCTGGCCCAAATAGATGTATTCATTAACATATTCAATCAGGTGATTATTGATCAGAATAGGTTCTTCCTTGCCATTGGTCATAGCTTTGGTCTTTAATGTGTTCATGACCAATCCCACATTGTCACTTTCTCTAACCAGGTCATTCAGCATCGCCTGCAGTCCGTCACTCAAATGTGACAGGTTTTCGCCGTTAATGAACAATCCACATTTTTCCCAGTCTAATTGACGAAAGACTTCTTCCAAAACGGCTGTGAAGTTTCGGCGATAGCGGATCGCCTTGATGTACGCCTCTTCCTATTATAATATCTTTACCTTCCTTCTCTAGTTTTATCTTAGCCTTGCTGTTATCATAGATATTTTTTAGTATTCTGATGTATTTATTTTCGATACCTTGGTTTTTGAGTGCCTGCCAAATTTTTTCATGCTCTATTGTATCGAAAGCTTTACTGTAATCCACAAAGCAGCAGTAAAAGGTTATGTTGTATTCATTGGCTTTTTCGAATAGTTGCTTGATGACATGAATGTGGTCTAAAGTTGAGTATCCGCTCCTGAAACCCGCCTGCTCTCTTGGTTGATTTTCATCAACGTGCTAGTTATTCTATAGAGTATAACTTTTGCGAAGATTTTATATATATTCGACAATAGACTTATAGGTCTATAATTATTAATGTTATTTTTATCTCCTTTTTGTGTAGAAGTACTATTGTTGATGTTGTCCATTGGTAAGGTATTATCTCGCTTTGTAAGACTTCATTGAAAAGATGTTTGAGAATTGGTATCAAGTGGTTTCTATTTAGAATGAGGAACTCGTTACTTATGCCATCTAATCCTGGGGCTTTATCTGCTTTTTGAGTTCTCACAGCTTTTTCTATTTCTTTGTGTATTATATCCGGTACTTCACTTCCTCCTGTTAGGATTGTTGTCTGTGCAGTGTTTTTCCTTGAATACAATTCTTCAAAAAATTGAGTGGCTATTGATATGATTTCAGGGCGTCGTTTCTCGCATTTATGATTTTTATTTATTAAATTTGGTATCCAATCTCGTTTTTCCAATAGTAGTTTAGCTGTTTTTTTGGTACCTCTGGTTCTTTGTATGCATTTTTCCAGTTGTTCTAATCTATATCTCCGACGGTCTTTTCTCATATGTGTTTTTATTTTATTACTTAAATTAGCTATGTCTTTTCTTATAGTTTTTGTCTTTTCAGGGTTAGATATAAGGTCTGCTCTACTTCTTATCAGTTCTTTAGTTTTGTTTGTTACCCATTTTGTCCTGTTGTTTCTACTTTCCATTTTGCCCTTTTTAGTAGTATAGAGGAGTTCTTCGAATTTATTGCATTACTCTGTATGTCTAAGTCTGTTTTTTCTATGAATTGTTCTAGCTTTCCTTTTAGTGAACCGGTACTTTCTAGTGTTAAGCTGTTGGTTTATTTTACTTTAAAGGGTCTATCTTTATTGAGTGTGGTTGCTGTTGAAATTAATATTGTTTAAAACTCTACAGTCCCGAAAGTTCCAAGTAGCGACGCTCACCTGGAACACGTCTTTCGTGCGCAGCTTAAAGATCGCGTGCAGCGCATCAACGAAAATCTGCAGCGGTGGGCTCTAGAGGTGGAGAAGCTGGTGCGAAAAGCATACTGTCTGCATGAATATAAACTTAAACAGCTACATTTGTTTACTAGAGAAATGAGACAAAAAATTTAAAATAGTTTTAAGTTCAACCTAATTACAACCATCGCATCTAGTAATAAAATCACAAATCTTATGACCATTAGTCACAAAATGTCTAGAACAGGTAAATGAAATTGTATACTTGGGGTGTGCTTTCAGCCGGGATGGAAGATGTGATTTAGATGTGGATAGGCGTGTCGCTGCCGGAAACAAAGTCAATGGTGCCCTGAATGCATTAGTAAAAAGGCAAGGCGTGGTGAAGAGTGCACGCCTTGCAATACATAATGCAGTGTTGGTACCGACTTTTATGGCAGCGAAACCTGGGTATGCCAGAAGAAGCATAAAAGCAAGTTGAATGCAGTGGAGATGCAATCTCTTCGTAAAATGTGTGGCGTTACCTTAGCCGACCGAAAGCGAAACGAAGAGATTCGCAATATGGCAGGATTGAAAGATGACCTTATCACAAAAATTGATAGGGGCGTACTCCAATGGTTTGGGCACGTTGAACCAATGAGTGAAGACCGAATGGTGAAGAAAATATATAGAGCGAAAGTAAATATTAAAAGGTGTCGAGGTAGACCGAGACTAACTTTCGAAGACCATGTGAGCAAATTGCTCGAAGAGGGGAGAGTCAAGAGTACTCGGATACCTAGACGTGCATGTATGAAGAAGTTAATGAACCTGAAAGAAGCGAAAGAGGTATGTAAGGATTGGGACACTTGGCGATCTGTTCTCTCTCCCTACCCCGTTAGGGATTGTGCGTGAAGATAAGTAAGTAAGTAAGTAATTAGTCACAAAAGAAGAACAAAGCTATATTATTACTCCTATCACATGGAAATGACAAGACATAAATTAAATAACATTTAGTGTGAAATCAACCTTAAGGTATAACAAATAAAGTTCTTTTTCCCGTTATTGCCTTGCGAGCTACACTCTCACATGCAAGAGCTCACGTCTCATGTGCGCTCTTATTTACTGAGATGGATTTCTTGCGCCAACCCGACATCTAGTTGGTATTGTTGATCGAAGGTAAAAAGTAACTTTGGCTATTAGACAGGATATTTTAAGCAGCATCATGCTACTTATAAAATAATTGGAAACACATCTGTAATATTTTTTGTTCTGAATAGATTGCAGATGTCTTTGTACAGACACAACTATCAGGTGGACTGTTTGAAGTTATGTAGTTTATTTGTCACCAAAATCATTTATTAATGAGTTCTTTTTCTTTTTTTTTTTCAATATATTATGCCACTTTTTTAAAATAATAATAATCAGACTAAGCATTTTATTGCTTTATTTGATTGAACTTTACAACTCAGTGTTTAAGAATGTTTCCCTGGATCGTCATGGAAGATCATTTATAACCTTTAGACAGAAAAGTATACTCTGCCACTTTGTGTTGCATATGTGGACTACAATATAATACCTTCCATTCTGTCGAATTTTGGGTGGTGCAACAGACCATTCACGGGTACCAAGTCAACTATCGGTATATTAAAGTACTGAAATTGGCAAATCAGGAATGTGATGACTTGCTGAGTACATACCCGAAGTACAAAACTTATCCAGTTGCAGTGAAGTGTAAGACAGGTTGAAAATATATCTCCAAAACACTTCACCGCTGCATTGGATGACATTTTCCATCTACAGGGCTGGAAGGAATACTGTATCAACATCAACAGTGAGTACATCATTCACTTTTAATTTATCAATTGCTGGAGGACCTCAAAACTATACTCAACAACCTCAATAATGTCTTCTTAAAAATGAACATAGACACAACCAAGGTTATATAATGTAACAACCATATCACACCTATGCAGGTAGTTGTTAGAGGCATTTAGATTGACATATATGTTTACCTGGGACAAATTGTCCAACTTCGATCAAGAAGTTAATCAAGGAATCCAACTCAGCTGGGCAGCTTTCGGGAGATGACAACACATCTTCTCATCATAAAAACCTCAAAACTTGAAAACAAGGATATACAATCAGCGCAACAGATCAATAAGCTGAATATAGCTTAACAACCAATGGGAAAAAGAGGTTCTGAGTGGCAGCCTTGTTCCTGTAAGCGGAGGGTAGGGCAGCCCCTCACTAGATGGATTGATGACCTGGTAAGAGATGCAGGATGATGATAGATACTGGTGTCTCAGTACCGCTCTTTGTGCTATTCCTTATGTTAGGCATATGTACAAGAGTGGACTTGCAAAGAGCTGTAATGATGAAGAATAATAATGGCATATTGTGTTCCACTATAAACACTATAAAATTTCATCTGTCTTTCCCACTTCATCTGTATGAAGTTTTCATTTAGAGCATACCATCATTACTTATAAGATTTATTTTGAATGGTTTATTTTTAGCAGTTGACAGCATTTAAATAAAAGTCATCTAGTTATGTCTTCTTGATGCAAGTTATCTTAATACTAAATTTTATCAAGATCGGTTCAGTGCCTTACTCATGGTAAGATCACAACACTAGCGTTTATGTACAGTAAGGATTAATCAGGAGTAAGAAAGGATATACTTGTACATACCTCTAAATTTAACATAATATTATTGTCTCTGGTTTTAGCAAGTATTTCCCCACCAGTTATAGTATTTATTGGTGTAAACCTGAAGTTATTATTATCTTGAAGGCATATTGACATAGTTTTCTTACATTGTAATTGTTCTACTAATGTTTTATATCTATCACGTTCCATACTGCACTTGTCCAATTCCTTGTTCATAATAGCTAAGGCTTCAACTTTGCTTTGTAATTTACTCTTTAGTACTGAATTCTGAAAAATATCCAAACTAATATGACATTGTGTCTTTATAGTATGGCAATTCATCAATATCCATTAGAGTTCTTGCTTTACCTCAAGTACATAATCATCAAGTTGTTGATCTTGAAATTGCACCTTAGATTTAGTAAACATTTTAATATATGTGATTATACAACGATAAGTAAATATAAGAAGTTATCTAATTAGAGACATGTAATGATTTCAAAAACATAAAATTCATAAAATAAAAAAATAAAAAACGGCACTAGATAGTAGTTTTTAAACAGCTGTTTTGCTTAATTTGCTACAATAAGCTATGGAAAAAACGGATTTAGAGATATTTTTCTATAAAACTAATTTTGATTTTCATTTTATATCACGGACGTTTTATAATTAATAAAATAATAAAGCGTATTTCGTATTATAGCGCTTGCGCCTGCCATGTTTACGTGTGATTGTGTTTTTCAGTAAGAAAGTATCTGCAAAGAAATAATCAAATAGAATCTATATGCAGAAAAAGCGCTACAAGCAACTCTCGAAGAAAGTAATATTCATATATGAATTTTTAATAACATGATTATGTCTATTCATTCATTTATTATTAAACTATATGACAAAACAACTTATAACTCTACTTCAAAAAAAAAAGAAAAGGGATGTAGTAAAAATAGCGCTTGTGCGCCTGCTACTGCGTTTTTCTGCCAAACGCACTCTGTGTCTGTGAATGTGTTGGTTTGTGTAATAGTGTTGCCACATTGAATTACCGTAGGCGTAGACAGAGAAACCTATAGACTAATGATCGGCGTGGCCTCGAGTGAGAAAGGACGATAACGAATTTTTAGGTTATACAATAATCTTTATGACTTTTAAACACATTTAGATAAAAAATTTAATTGTTCTAAGAACTGAACTGAACAAGATTCACCAATCTTAGGCTCACAAAACACTTTTTTCTCACTTAAACCAACTTGTAAACTCCTTAAATCGCTACGCTTTCAAAGTTGTTTAGCAAACTCTACAGTTTCAAAAAACCGGCACGGTGAAAGGGACGAACAATCACACCGCTCTATCTCATTTCTATGCAAGACGTATGCATAAATCTATCTTTTTCGTGTGCGAATGCGAAAGAAGGCGTCAATTTGTCTATAGGTTTCTCTGTCTACGACCGTAGGTCTCTAGACTGCCGTAAAAATTCCCTAGTTATACATGAATTTAGTAACAAAAAAAGTCCCCAAATGTCGCTAAATTTAATTTTATTAAAAAAAACGCGAAATAAAGATAAAATCGAACAATATATATATCGAAAATTAATATCCATATATATAACATAATTAACGCAATTTAAGAAAGTAGTTTGTTCAGAATCGTTTACTGAATCGATTCCTATCATTTTTAATATAGGTAATTTTTTTTTCCCAAAAATAATTAAAACTACCTAAATTATAGTCACAGTAAATGTGTACAGCCAAAACAAACTGAAATGGACCGTAACTTAAGGCAATAAGACTTAATAAGAGTGCAGTTTTATTTGTATTATTACTAATTCTGTCATTCAATAAAAATAAAGAAAAATGAACTTTATTTCAAGCACGTTAAAGTCTTTGCGTTCGTGGATTTGTACCGTGACCACAACATTCTTCCGGAATTAGTATAACTAATTTGATAAATAATCAGTGCATAAAAATGTTTAACTAAAAATTCAGTTTATGTGTTATGATTAAAACATAATATACTAATTGGGGTGTCTGAGGGTGTGCGTTAATTAAGTTACATATTGTATATATATATACAGGATTACTGGTAACTCGACGTATTCCTGCCAAGGCGTGATAGTTGGGGTCATAACCTATCAAATGAACCCTAAAATGCATTATGCAAATGTGGACCAATTTCGAGATATTTAGGTTTAATTATTTTTTTCAAAAAACCCAAAAGTCTGGTGTCAAAAATTTCTAAAAAAAACTTACAGCTGTATTATTTTCATTTTATTATTTTTACTTAATGAAAACCTGGATACTTATTTATCAAAAGGTCTCATAATTTTCGAAGTAACGCTACTAAAAGTACAACTTTTTCCAAACAGAAGATAAGTAATTAAAAATAAAAATGATTTTGTGAAAAATAATTGTATGTGACCAATTGTGCAAATCATGTTAAAAACATCCCTACTTATCTAGCTACCCAACGAAGTATCAATTTAGCTTGTAACTTAAATAGTACAGAAAAAACTTGAAAAAAAAAAGGGGCCAGGTAGACAAGTTCCGAGTAGCTATGTTTTGGGTAATCCCAAACAATCGCTTCTCGAAACCTTAACAGCTGCGGGAATGCTCGTAAAAGATTGTGCGTTTGAACTTACGCTATTGTTTACATTTAGTGTGAAATTAGAAACAAGTAGTATAGTATAGTAGTAAACAGGAAGAAACTGTTCAATCAGTCATCAGTATTACAGGCATCGTACACACGCGCGCATATCCCTCCCTGTTACACTTAAAGAAGTTGAGTTTCAAAGTTTTATGGTGGCGGAACCACCAAGACGCGGAGATTATGCAAGTCAATCATTTTCCAACGAGGAATACGCGAATATCTTTTATCTCTATGGATATTGTGACGGTGACGCTGTAGCTGCTCGCCGTGAATACTACAGCGCTACCCTAATCGCCGACCACCAATTTATTTTTATTGGTGATGGAATGTAGTTGTGCTTTTTTTAATGAGTTTATTATTGTATAAGCGATATCCAGAGAACCTTTGTTTCGGTTCTTTTACATTTTATTATTTCTTTAACCGATAGAGTATAAGTATTCCTTACGCCTAAGTAGTCAGATGGTAACAAAAATTGAAGTAAGTGCAAATATCGCTAAAAGTCGCCAGAATATTTTTTGTCTCTAAACATTGAATTAAACTCCCCAACTTAACAAAAAACTCGTTAGATTTAGCGACAAAGTCGCTAAAGTGGCAACACTGTTGTGTAAAATTAAATGTCAAATGCAGAGACTAGAGATGAGCGTATATACTAGAACAGATCCAGGGACTAAGTATTTAACGAGACTAGGTTGCACCTATTCCAACTTTTAAAATACTCGATCTATCTAGTCTCACTGTGTCTACGCGTCGTACTCGTATTTTGTTGCCGTAGACTGTAGTTACTAGGCGCTCAACTTGGGTCGTCTTTGCCTAAATCATTAGTTTGTCAGTCATTTGAATTTGAACTAAATTTCAATGAATTAAGCTTTCTGGAAGCCCCACACTCGAACTTTCTGCGCCTGGTCGGTTGGCGCGCGTATCTACTTGAATATTCTGGACGTTTTCGGTGAAAAATGTGTATTTAAAGGTGCTGCAAGATGCGGTCGGGGCAGTATTGAAAAGTGGAGAGAAAAGCGAAGCATCGGAGCGAAATAAAGTGAATCAGTGTGATTATTAGTGTTTTAAGTTTTAATTGGTGTAAAGAAAATAAAAGTGTAAATTTTGGTAATTCAATCGGTAGTTTTTATTGTCAGGAACCTCAAGCTCGTAACAATTGGTGTCAAAAGTGGGATAAAATTATGTCGATTTTACCTAAAGACGAAATGGAGGGTGTCCGGATGACCGGGTGATGGACCAGAGACGATTTGGTGGTGTAACGCCGCAGATGTCTGAGGGCCAGCCGCCGGCCACGGAAACCGGCCCGTCAGCAGCTCCTACGTCTGTGGCACCCGCCTTAGGTGCTCTGATGGTGATGCTGCAGCAGCTGCAGCGCGGACAGGAGGAACAGGCCCGCCGATTAGAAGAGCAGCTGCGGGGTGTACAGGAGGAACAGGCCCGCCGATTGGAAGAGCAGTTGCGGGGCGGACAGGAGGAACAGGCCCGCCGGCAGGAGGAACAGACCCGTCGTTTAGAAGAGCAACTCCAACGCGATAAGGAAGAGCAGATGCTCCAAATGAAAGACCTTCACGCTACCTTCGGAAAAGAAATAAGGGAGGTGAAAGATAAGGTTGCTCAACATGACAACCGCCTGTCGGAAGCTGAAACCCAAATCAACCAAGTGAAGAAAGCGCTGGACGAACTCAAACTTGGGGGATGTAAATACAGCTCCCGTAGTAGCTATTACACCTTCGATACGTGGGTTCAAAGTGCCGCCCTTCGACGGGACTTCTTCCTGGTTAGCCTACAAAATCCAGTTCGAGGCTGTTATGAAGGCGAACGGCTGGAATAAAAGTCAGGCCATGACTGGTCTCACACTAGGCGTGCGCGACCAGGCCTTAACAGTTCTGGAAGCTCTTGGTGAGGAAGTGACTTATGAGCAACTCCTTGAGGCATTGGAGGCGAGATATGGCGACGCTCACCTGGAATACGTCTTTCGTGCGCAGCTTAAAGATCGCGTGCAGCGCATCAATGAAAACCTGCAGCAGTGGGCTCTAGAGGTGGAGAAGCTGGTGCGAAAAGCATACCGGTCTGTACCTGCGCTCATTGAAGGGAACCTGGTGCAGACATTCATCGACGGCATCCGCGACCTGGAAGTCAGAGCTGCTGTGAGGCTCGGGCACCACGAGACGCTTAAGGACGCCTTGGCCCATGCACTGGAGGTGGAAGCCGTGCGGCAGGATCATCGTTCCCATCGCGTCAGGGAGGTTGCTGCAGCTACAGTTCGCGACCGCTAAAAGGATACAGCCCTAGGTGCTATGGCTGTGTGGAAAGGGGCCATCTTCGATCCAGCTGATCTAAGCGAACCCTAGAAAGGGAAGGTGAACGATCTCAGGAGGGTAGTGCGGCCAACAGCACCGCCCAGCAGCAGCAGGGAAACGAGTAAAGCCAGAACTGCGGGGCGGGTGCTGGCTGATGTTAAAAGAGCCCCAAGGATCTCGATCTCACAAACCCATGATGGGAACAGTCTAATCATCAAGGGCGAGGTCAACGGAATGCCGTGTAAACCGACCATAGACACTGGAGCCTCTCGTACGGTTGTTAGTTCCCAACTTATAAGTCAGTTCCTTGGGGACTCCGCATACAACCGAGAACGCATTAATTTGGTAACAGCCACTGGTCAGTGTATCCCCGTCCGTGGAGAGAAGGAGATGGAGTTGAAGCTAGGCAACGTGATTTACCTGCATAATGTCATCGTCGCTGATATAATGGAGGACTGCATCCTGGGCCTAGACTTTATGAGGAGTAACTGTTGTGAGATAGACGTTAAGCAAGGTGTTTTGAAATGTGGACAGGAGGAACTTTTTATGGAAGGTGCGTTACCAGGGAACGTGTACAGCATTAAGAAGATTGTTCTTCCGCCGAGATCGGAAACGATTGTTCCGGTTAGTCTTCCACGAAACGCTGGGCAAGCTCACCGTTGTGTACTTGTGGAAAGGGCAAACAATGACCTTCCATAGAAAGTAGCTCGAACCTTGGTCAGGACCACTGACATCTCAGGAGTACGTGTACTGAACCTTTGTGACCGGGAACAGATTTTAGAAAAAGGCACGCTGGTTGGTACTTGTGAGGAAGTGGATTGGTTACGTCGGTGCCAATATCTATCGAGTGAGACCCCCAGCAAGGATGCACAAACGAGAGTGACCACACTTTTGTAAGATTGTCGCAGCGTTCTCTCCCCGAACGAAATGGTCAAGGCGAAGAAGTTGTTACTCAAGTATGCCGATGTATTCTCATCAAACGATTCTGACATAGGAAAGACTGGCTTAGTTCAACACAAAATAAACACAAGAGAAGAATTTCCTATCCGTCAGTGGCCAAGAAGATTGCCGGTAGCACGTGAAAAGGAAGTAGAAACCATGATTGAAGGAATGGTGAAGGATGGTGTTATTGAACCTTCCTCTAGTCCATGGTGTTCACCCGTGGTGCTGGTAAAGAAGAAGGGTGGCAGCATGCGGTTTTGTGTTGACTACCGCCGTCTGAACGACGTTAAGAAGAAGGACAGCTATCCCTTGCCAAGAATTGATGACACGCTGGACATGCTTACAGGAGTAAAGTGATTTAGCACGCTGGATCTAAAAAGTGGCTACTGTCAAGTTGAAATTGATCTTAAGTACAATGAGAAAACTGCGTTCTCGACGGGAAAGGGTCTGTGGCAATTCAAAGTAATGCCGTTTGGGTTGTGCAATGCTCCAGCAACGTTTGAAAGGCTGATGGAACTTGTACTTACCGGGCTCATTGGCGATGCCTGTCTGGTCTACTTGGATGACATCATCAACGTAGGCCTTACGTTAGAGGAACACCTTCAAAACCTAGAACGCGTGCTCATGAAGATTCAGAGTGCCAACCTCAAGTTGAGTCCGAAGAAATACTCACTATTCAAACGGCAAGTTAACTTTTTGGGGTATGTAGTATCGGAAGAAGGTATCCGCACGGATCCAGAGAAAATCGTCGCTGTCAAGGATTGACCGGTTCCAAAAGACAAGACGCAGGTTAGAGCATTTTTGGGTTTGTGCTCCTATTACCGGCGATTTTTGAAGAACTTTGCAGATATAGCCAAACCTCTGCATAAGCGAACCGAGGAGAAGCGACATTTCTGCTGGGATGAAAGTTGCAATATCGCATTCCAGGAGCTCAAGGACCGTCTGTGCAAAACACCTATTTTGGGATACCCTGATGCAAGCAAAGATAGTTGACACAGACGCAAGTGATATAGGACATGGCGGTGTGTTGTCTAAACGGAATAGTGACAAAGAGGTCGTTATAGCGTACTTCAGCAAGTCGTTGTCAAAACCGGAAAGGAACTATTGTGTCACAAGACGTGAATTGCTAGCTGTAGTAAAGTCGTTGCAGCATTTTAGCAAATATCTTCTGGGGCGCAAATTTCACTTACAAACTGACCATGCTGCACTAAAATGGCTATTGCAGTTTAAAAATAAAGAAGGACAAGTTGCGAGGTGGATTGAACTACTGCAGTAATACGACTTTGAGATCGAACATCGCAGCGGGAAATCTCATGGCAACGCAGATGCATTGTCAAGAATACCTTGTCCTGAAGATTGCAAACATTTTACTAGGCAAGAGAGTAAGGAAGTGGTATCCGTGAGGATGCTCAGGACAGATAACCTCAGCAACGAGTGGAAGTACAACTTACAACATGCACAGCAGGAAGATCCGGACATCAAGCCGATTCTGGAATGGGTGAAGGCCAGTGCTCCCAAGCCCAAGTGGAGCGTCGTCTCAGCGATGAGTTCGACCACTAAAAGCTATTGGGCCCAATGGGACAGCTTGCTGCCTCAGGATGGAGTTCTGTGCTGTAAGTGGGAAAATGTTCGGGGATACAGCTGTCATTTGCAAATGGTTGTTCCTAAAGCTAAAGTACCGGATGTTCTACAGCTGTACCATAATGATTGTTCAGTAGGCCATCTGGGAGTTAAACGAACTCTACTGAAGATCCGAGAACGGTTTTACTGGGTCCACTGTCGAAACGATGTCGAGGACTGGTGTCGCAAATGTACAAGTTGTGCGGCTGTAAAGGGACCTCAGACTCGTAGTAGAGGGGCATTGAAGTTGTACAATGTTGGTGCACCATGGGAGAGAATAGCTATTGACATAGCGGGGCCGTTTCCAGAAAGTGAAAGTGGTAACAAGTATTTCATGGTTGTGATGGATTACTTCACTAAGTGGCCAGAAGACTTCGCCATTCCAAATCAAGAAGCTTCAACAGTTGCAGATAAACTAGTTCATGAAGTCTTCTGTCGTTTTGGAGTACCTTTAGAGATTCACAGCGATCAAGGAAGGAATTTTAAGTCTCAAATATTCCAGGAAACTTGCCGAGTTATGGGTACTCATATAACAGGAACGACTTCTTATCACTGACATTGGAGAGATATCTAGCAAAAGTTGTAGACAATCGTCAACGAGATTGGGACAAGCACATACAACCGTTTTTGTTGTCATATCGAAGCGCTGTTCACGAAAGTACAGCAGTGACACCAGCTTTCGCAAACTTTGGAAGAGAATTACGGCTGCCTGCAGACCTGATCATCGGGATACCACCGGATGCCCCACGCAGTATATCCGATTATGCAAATGACTTGCGGAATAAAATGAATGACATTTATGAGCACGTCAGACAATCGGGCCAGCAAATATCCGAAAAGATAAAAACCCGGTATGACCGCAAAATGAACAACAAAGGGTTCGATGAAGGTTCACTAGTGTGGTTGCACAATCCAGTCCGTAGCAAAGGGAAATCTCCTAACCTTCAAGCTAAATGGGACGGCCCGTACCGGATTGTGACCAGGATCAACGATGTAACCTACCGGATACAGAAAGGCGCAAGAGGGACACCTAAGATCGTCTATGTGGATCGCCTGGCGCGTAATTATGGGGCCGATAATGCTCGGGACGAGCATGTCTTAGGAGGGGGCAGTGTTGCACGCCTAAGTTGACGACTGGCACTAGCGCCATCTAGTGTCGGGTAACAAAACGAGGAGAGCTTTCCAGAAAATGCCATGACTAGTCTTTCGACCAACAGCGCCATCTAGTATCAAACAGAAGAATTAAGCTTTCTGGAAGCCCCACACTCAAACTTTCTGCGCCTGGTCGGTTGGCGCGCGTATTTACTTGAATATTCTGGTCGTTTTCGGTGAAAAATGTGTATTTAAAGGCGCTGCAAGACGCGGCCGGTGCAGTATTTAATTTGGCGAGAAAAGCGAAGCTTCGGAGCGAAATAAAGTGAATCAGAGTGATTAATTATTAGTGTTTTAAGTTTTAATTGGTGTAAAGAAAATTAAAGTGTAAATTTTGGTAATTCAATCGGCAGTTTTTATTGTCACGAACCTCAAGCTCGTAACAGTAGTATTGGAAACGTTAACTGTTTACGTTTTCATGCCTATGTAATATATTTTGATGAATATAAATTATATAATTAATATAAGTAAATGTATCATGCATGCTTTCAGTAGTACAAAAATGCGTTCATTTACCCACATTTACTAATCTATATATTTTATAATCGTTTGTAAGGAGTAAACATCAGTCGTGCGCTGGAGCTGACAAACTCACTTTTTATTTTTTGTTTTTCAGAAAAATTCTTTTATAAATGTTATTTATAAGAATTATGCAAACAATATTCTAAAAGCATATTATAATTAGTCTCGTTACTATTAAGATTATATGAGAGATAAATGAAAATATTCTACTTTAAATTCTCCCTTCCGTCATTATGTGCATCAACCTATTATAGAATTATAGCAATAGTAAAAAAAACATAGCAGCTTAAAATCAAGACATACAAAATCAAAAGGGTGAGTACTCCCATTCTAGTGTTTTCAAATAAATCAAAGATAAAAAAAATTAAAACACAACATTTTACAAAATACGAAATAATTCTGTAAACGCGCCATCTACACGTACTTTGAAATACTACATCGACTAAAGAATGTAGTAGGTATGGCGGAATGGAGCATTTGAAGTAAATTATCTTAATTTATTTCTTGTATAATCTTAATTCTCGTAATTTAGTTACGAGAATATTTATAATGATTTTGTAAAGTATGAAGAGAAGATTACAATTAATTATTGCACATGTTTCAGCAGTACACACATAAAATATGGTACTTGAAACAATAGCGTATACTATTGCAACAATACTAAACTTTATGCGTACTTGATACTTTAGGGACTAGGTAGAACAGGTATTTGGATCGAGTATTTATACGGAATTGAACTAGGTGCACCTAGTACGAAATTTACCTAGTACGACTCATCTCAGTCAAATGTCAATTACAGAACACTTATGCCCCTATTACACTACCCTGATTTTACGTCTTTACTCCAGTGTTGCCGTATGAAGAAAAAAAGATGCACTAAACCCTTATCAAAATTGCGCTATATTTTACAAAAATTTGGTATCCAAGTTGTGTTTGGTGTCCGCTAAGTTGTATTCTGTAAATGTAATAGGATGTAAGAAAAAAATGCGATTATTTCAAGACATTTTCATTTATTTAAGTGACATTAGGTACTAAAATCAACTAAATTAGACAATTCCGCTGCATCTTTATGGTCATCATCACCTCCAGATAGCTCCAGCCGACACCTGCTTCTGTTCTTTTTTCACAGTTTTAATAATTTATCGATGATATTTTTAGGTAGGTAAGTCTTTATGTGTGACAGATTTGTATAGTTTATTTATTAGTAGTTTGTATATATTATGTAGTTAATTATCATTTGTATATTGTTCTCTTATTGCCAGACCTACATCAAATTCTCACCACTCCATGGGTTGACTGGTAGAGAATGCCTCAAGGCATTAAGTCCGCCCTTTGTATTCTTTTGTTTAAGGATGCAATAAAGAATAAATAAATAAATAAAAATAAAAAAAAATTGCTTAAGATTTTTTTATTGATGACATATCATTATATTTAAGTTCACTGTTTCAGCTGACATACGATTATGTAGCTTGCTTTTGACAATGTTCATAACGTTGAAAGTCCGCTATACTTCGGTGTTTAAATGTTGAAACACGCTGATGGCTAAGTCCACTAACTCTCGAAAGGCATTTATCCTAGCCGCATTTTTGTATCGGGAGACTTGAGCCCAAAATTTCACTATATCATCACCATCACCTTCTTATTTGACCTATAGAATTCCATTTGCATTTGCGTGACCATTTGCTCCCACTCAGATCTATATTTCTGGCTATAAGCCTACTTCCTCGATGGCACTTCCGTTTAAAATTTTCACGAAACAATTAAAACTGCACTAAAAGACAAACACGAAATTCGAAAGTGGAAAAACCAGTTCTTCCCAGATATTAAAGTTTAGACGATTAATATAATGAAAAGCAATACAGCTACATGATAGCGTAATGCAAAAGGGAGATAAAAAAATTAACGCATCAGCAACATTTTGGTCGGAGAATACCCAAACGATAGACTAGATAAGCCAGGTTTTTATTAGACTGTGCTGCCAACTAATATAAAAAATTTCACCAGATTCCTTAGATATTTTTTAGCGTTTAGATATCTATAAAAAGCGCTATAGACTCAAAAATTGCACTAGATCTAGTGCCAAATGCGCTAAAACGGCAACACTGCCTCACTCAGTCATAGGGATGTACAAGTGAAAAAAGTATATATATTTATTGAATCGATATTTTTAAAGTAATTCTAACAAATCATTTACTGTGTTTCATCCTGCTGACTCTGGTTGCGTAACTCGAGTTTTGATCGAGTTGTGTGAATTTCAACTCGAGTTAACTCGAGTCGTAATTTTTCCGAGTAAGCAAATCTATAGGGTGCAACATCGCTCATTAAAATCATCGAAGCTTATGTACGATATATCGATTTTTTTCGATGGTTTTTTATCACCATTTAAATATATACATATAAATATATGGAATTAATAATCATTTTGAACAGAAATTCATCAAAGAATTATAATAATCAAACATTATGTTTATGTTATTTTAGGAAGTTTTACATTATTTATTTTTACACGTTTAATTTTATCGAGTAATTATCAGAAAACAAGAATTAATTAAATATTTTTTACTTTTTCGTTTATTTATTTTGAATTGAATTTTTAAATAAGTAAGATGTTTCTCTCCTGGATGATTGTAGATCCAGCCTCTGAAAATAACCGCTGACGGGATACTGAAGTTGCCAGGATAGGAAAAGAAATCTTATCTGGGCTATGAAGTCCGGAAAATAACCCATTCATGCCATCCCACATGTTGTATATGAAATTTATCTTCTGCTTTAGTTTTATTTCTTATGTTGTGGTGCGTTAATTTTTTATGGTAGCTTCATATTATGTCACCTTCAGTATAATCGCATTTTCTGAATACATCTACGAAACTATAACGAAACACAAACAGGTGGATAACCGTTCATCCATAAAAATCAATATTTCAGAAAAATGATTGTAACTAAATATGAAGTACCGTAAACCGATAAAATAATTTCCATTACAAAATAACTATCACCTTATAAGACTGTACTTAAGCTATTCATTAAGTTAAAGCTCAAAAAATATAATTATTAACAAGAAAATGCATCAATTTCCATCCATTTTCAATATTTGTAAACGTATCTTAATTAATTATCACAGTAAAAATAACTACAATTTCACATCGAAAATGGAATTACCGATTGTGGACAATTGCACTTACGAAGTTCAAGTATATTAATTATTTTTTTTATAGGATAGGGTGACAAACGAGCACACAGTCCACCTGATGGTAAGTGGTTGCTGCGGCCCATAGACATCTACATCTATCTTCCATTACAAATCAAAATGCAGATGCGTTGTCACCCGTGAGGACTGAGATGGAATGCCTCATTTCCAGTAAAAAGGGTCTCCGGTTCTCTACACTCACCATACGAAATACAGCAGCATTAAGCTACTATTTCACGCTGGTATTCTGTGAGAGCGTGGTCCTTCCCCGGTCGAGCCGACCCATTCGTGCTACAACTATACTACTAATA
Source organism: Parnassius apollo (assembly GCA_907164705.1). Lineage (NCBI taxonomy): Eukaryota > Metazoa > Arthropoda > Insecta > Lepidoptera > Papilionidae > Parnassius > Parnassius apollo. The sequence continues at coordinate 7,606,726 of CAJQZP010001196.1, forward strand.
TAATTGCAGCATGGCTCTACCACGTTAATTATTTTCGGCTGAAAGACCATTCGCCTCTTTTTTGATTCGTAAGTAAAATTTTCGGGATTGAGTTATTTCTGCTAAATACTCGTAAACCTTCTAACTTTAAAAATTTTGATGTTATCTAACTTTGACATATTTTGTTTTGATTATTTATTTTTCGGCAACATAAAATTTATGCTAATCATCATTCGCAACTTCTAACATACGGAATTTTATACCTTCGAATAGTTGGTTATTAAGTAACCTTTGACGTCAAGCCAAAACATTTTTCATAAAACATCGCTCATGAATAACCATCTATATGAACGATATATTGATGTTTGAAAGAATTGATGTATCGTTTTCATCCCTAGTCGCACGTCGAATAAGTGCCCTAACTCCCTTAGTGTTATTACACTGCACGGTGGTAAGGGCACTGCAGACCGGGTCCACTTTGACGCCCTATTTAGGGACCCTTACTCACTTTCTTTTATTACACTACCCTGAATCAGGGCGTAGAGACCCTGATCAGGTAGTTATAAACTTATCTGGCTGTAAACTTTTGAAAATATTTTAAAATTTGGGTTGTACGTTTTACATGAAATAGCAATGTTGCAATTTCTTGTGATTTCATTACAATGAGATATTTCATTATTTATAACATTTAAATTTACCTCATTAGCTAGAAATATATGTTTATTTAATATTCAAGTGTATGATTTTAAAATGTCGAGACCATCAAAAGAAAACAAAATAAAATTTGAAATAATAAGTACTTTATATTAAAAAAAAAAACATTACAAAGCATTGTACTTATTTTTAAAGAATTTCCAAGCAAATAAGGTGATAAGAGAAGAGTGTGGTTTGCAAGATGATGTGACCAGGATTGAGGAAGTAATGCTTCGGTGGTTTCGTCATGTGGAAAGAATGAATGAGGAAAGAGTAACAAAGAAAATTTATGTTGCAGAAGTGAATGGCAGAGTCGGAAAGGGACGCCCTAGGGGAAAATTTATCGACCAAATTGGCGATTTATTGAAAACGGGCCAAATTAGGAGTACCCTTAACCGACGAGCATGTGTGCGTAGGTATATGGATGTGAAGGAAGCGAGAGAGGTGTGTTAGGATCGTGCCAAATGGAAGTCTGTAGTCTCTGCCTACCCCTATATATGGGTGACAGGCGTGATAGTTTTATGTATGTACGTATGTAAGGTAACTTTCGGGGTTTTTGATTTTGGAGTTGGTAGCACTGCTCTTATTTTTTGGTCATTGGATCGTAACAAGCGTGTATCTATGTGTTAAATCGATTGAGAAAAGGGGACATGCGGTGCGGTTATTCGGTGCATGCGGACCGGCCCAAAAAAGGTGACGTATATCTGGCTGTCATTGTCACGTTTCTTTTAGAACGAACTGACCTAACGCGCGTTTTATTTATTTTAAAGTGATGAATTTGCAAAAGCTCAATATGGTGATTATATTGCTTCAAATATTTTTTAAATATGAAACTGTTATTAAATGAATTGCTGCGTTACTTACCATAAATTGAAATATAAAATATAACACATTATTCGCGACGTAACGTAAGATTTTACGATGTTTATAGGAACCACAGATAATATTATTTAAGAAACAAAAAACAAAACATATGTGCTGACCTAGAAGTGTGAATAATATCAATATTTAAATATTGTTATCACATCTAAATTGAGATTTTGTAAGTTACGCCTTTCGACACTCTGCTCATATCTGAGGTCATTGTCCGTTTTTCTCAATCGATTTGGCAAATACTATAGTTGGTTTGTGATGGTAACCATAGACTTAGACTGGATGGCAACAACAACAATTTGTGCTTGTATTAAAGTTTTTCAAAACGACTATAAATCAATAGCACGCTAAAGACTATAAACTAGAAATTTCTAGCGCGCTATTAAATACGCTATGTTATAGCGCGCTATTTATAAAAAGTCTGTAGGAGGCCGGCAAGCGCATTAAGTTTAGCAGCACGCTATATCTCGGAGCACGCTACATTACATATCGTTCATTGGATAGAGCGCGTGTTATATTTATTTTGTCCGAGGTGCTATATAAGAACATTGTTTCGTAATAAGCCGCATTTTAGATTAAAATAAAATAAAGTGGTAAAAAAAAATTTAAGAACGCTTTCATACTTTTCAGACTTTTTATAATCCTAAAAATATTTTTAAGGCGTGTACTTTTTAAAACAAAATAAAATTAATCATTTTTTATTAAAATTGATGTAAACGTTATTTTAACCTTATTATAAATTATAAATCAAACGTGTATTTAAAAGTTTATTACTTGTGTATACAAAAATCAACTATTTACAAACACTATTATATAAACTTTTGTATCTATATTTTATTTACATTTAAACACATTAGTTAGGCTTCTTGTAGCAGACAACTGTGTCCTTCGATCACTTATAAATATACAGTATACACTAAATAAATAACGTCTAACACTAAATTAGTTCGCGTGCGATGAATAGCGTGCTGCTAGATTAAATTTGCGTCACACGTCTACTCCCAACAGTGCTGCTGCTAGAACTAATTGCCACTTGATATGAATAGCGCCAAAGCGTCATAGCGTCATAGCGCCATGGCGACTACTTACATAGCACGCGCTATGCGTTATGAAGAGATAGTGCGCTATAATATGGCGCTATGCGCTATATTAACCACCATTAGCTAAAGTTGGGCGTTATAACATACAACAGATAATGTATTTCATTATATATTTGTAATCTTACATCACATTAGAATAATGAACCATTGACTGTTATAATATATTCATTATCGTTAGAAAACGTCATCTGTTTACGTTTACGGTGCAGCCGTCGGCCGGGATGCGGCACCACAATGGGAGTCAATAAAATACTACATTTATTATGCCACAAGGATTGCGTATATAGGATAGCTTACACTAATTTAAACTCTAAGCTAACTTAATAAGAGCTTATTTTACTAACACTAAATTATAACGGTAAACAAAAATATATTATTTCTTTCATTGCTAGCTGTTGCCTGTTGTGCCTGTTATTTAATTTTTTGGCTGTTGTAATATATTAGTGTTCAGTTAGCTGTCTAGCTGAGATGACAATGACACTGTTATCTGTTAAATTATATACGTAATGTTTTGATAGCAGGTCCCCATATTACGTGAAAAAGCTATTGTTGTTTTTGTTTATTTTTCGTTAAGTTTTATTCCTAAAGTAGTTTCCTATAGTAGATTTAGCGTGTTGTATGTAAAAGTGAATAATAATGTCGCGTCAGCATAGCGCAGCCATTTGGAACTATTTTAAGTCTAAGTCCAAAGTGTGGACGAAAAAAAAGCAGTGTGCAATTAAAAAAACTTTATCTTTCAAAAGTACAATTACAAATTTAAAACTTCACCTTAAGCAAAGACACGTAGGAGTGTATGAAGAGTTTTGCCGTTCGGATTTAATATCGGATAGACTCACAAGGCTTACGTCGTCAAAAGTAAACCAAATAATGTTTTTGAATAATAATAATAATAATAATATAATAATAATAAAAATAATGTAACTGAAAAAATGTAAATAATTGTAGATAACTAAAACTTTGACCACAGTTTAAATAATGTAAAAATTCAATCAAAATATACATAACATCCATAAACTTCTAACCACGCCTGAATGAGTTATATTTATTAAAATGTTTGAAAATATGAGTAAATAACAGATACAATAATTACACAGCTTAACATACATTCAGACAGTCCTAAGCCTGTAAAAAGTAGGAAGGGAAGTTCATTAAACTTAACATACATATTTTAAATGATTCTCTTTTAAAACATGAAACACTCAAATGATGCTAATACAACTTAAAAATATTTTTTTTTGTCTTCATATAATACAGTTATAATCGTTATAACAACATACAAAAAAATCCTAACACAGCCAACAACTGAACTGAACTAACCGCGTGTACAATGTAATATTTGAAACTGTTATAATATATTATAGTAGTATACAGTTTAAAATAACAGTTAGAAAAATATATTACAACAACATAACGAATTAGAAAAATATAACAGTTTCGCCCACCTTTACCATTAGCTTGTATGCACAGAGCTTGGTATGCTTGTCATCTTGTCAACTACAAGACGACTACAAAACTAAAACTTCACAAATCGAATCATCGAGTCGCTAAGTGTTACGGTGTTTGCGCTCCATTTATATTGATAACTTCTTAAAATTTTGTCGCAGATGTTCAATAAATTTTCATCTCGTTTTGATTTTTGGGGTTGTTTCAATGCCATGTTCTACGGGCAAGATCGTAGGGGTAGGTTTTGTTCATCATAACGCTTGGGGAGAATGGCTGCGTCGGGTGCCGAAATTGAAGATTTCTTTACCGGACCTTTGGTTTCATGGGTAAGTGCACATCGCAGTCAGTGCCTATAAACTAGAATGAACCGTGAGATAATCTAACTCGGACGTTCCAAGTGATTGAACGTGTGATTGGTTAGAAAGGACCATTTTTATTGTAGTGATTGGTTTGTGTATATTTGCTAAAACAAATTAAATATTTCATAATTTTACTTTAAAGTAGTTTTATTTATATGCAAATGTGATTTTGTCGCGAATATTAAGAAATTCTTCTAAATAATCCATACTTAACATAATCAAGATTTTTTTGTAACTACATTTACTAAAATTACTGCTTTATAATTATTATTTTTATATTCATTAGTAGGTATAGCATATTAACAAACACCAACAACTATTTTCATCCCGATTCCCAGACTTGAGATTTTCTAAAACTAGAACTATTCTTTTAAAATGGCTATGATATAAAATGTAAAAGTTCAGAAGTGAAACTTTCACTATTTGGATTTGTAATGGAAATGTTATTAATATTTATCTATGAAAATGTATTTAATAGGTCCTTATTTGGTAAATTATTTTTAGTTTGATTCCTCTTTTTTACTAATTGTTAACTATAAAGCATAGAGATGTCTCTTAAAGAATATTATAATTAAATATAATTATAGCTTAGCTTTTGTGAAAATCTATACATAAATATTTGCAGTTGAAGTCATGTCTCACAAATCCAGAAAGTCTCAAAGACTATACAGCACTTTTCAATGGAGATATTCTACATCAAGTATATTTACAAATAGACCCAGAACCATCTTACCATATTACAAAACTGACAGGCTTGGAGGACCAAGCATTGATATTAGGTAGAGTGAAGAATTTTGATGCTATAGTCAAAAATGTTAAAAGTCTGTATGATGAAGAATTGGGTATGACTTTATTGGTAGTGCCAGAATGCATATGTTTAGGAAAATCACCTGAATCACGAGATGGTCTGGAAAACATGAAGCTACTAATATTATTACTACTTGGTGCTGCTGTTCAGTGTCCTAATAAGGAGATATTTATTACAAGGATCAAGGAACTTGATGTAGACTTACAGCACAACATTGTGGAATGTATTAAACAGGCAAGTTAAATATTTTTTTTATCTATAATAATTAAGACAGTTAACCTGTAAGCTCTGACAGCGCGCGACATGTTATAATCCCGTTCGCTCGGGACCGTAATGGCGGCAAAATTTGAAAATTAGCAAATTTTTTGCTATATTGCAAATTTTGCTATATTTTCACTTTGAGACAATATTTATGGATAAAACTTACAGGAATTCTTGTTGAATGTATAAACTATCGAATAAAATTATTTTTGGTTGCTAGAAATTGTAATAAAATACGTAAATTACCCTGTATAACTGTATAGTGGTATATACTTCAATTTTAGTGACAAAATTACTACTAATTTGAATTCTACACTTTTGTTTTTAGAGAAATTTATATGAAAATGTTTGGAAATATGTATATTTTTATGTTTTATGTGTTTCCATTCGTTACTCATACCAAAATATTAAAATATAAAGAAATTAAATAATAATATTTTATCTGTGTGACATTTAGTACAATATTTCTAAAATAGTTTTGTGTGAATTTGAAATAAATACAACGTCAAGTTATTTGAAATATGTAAGAAAACTATTTTTACTTACATTTTACACTAAAAATAAATGAGAATGTGAAAAATACCACATTTATGACCCAGCCGCCATAATGGGCCTTCCAGATTTTGAAGCACTTTTGGCAATTTACTTTTCACTTTTTATACCACAAATTATATATATATGTGTTCACTATATTACAAGGAATATAAAAAAGTATAATACTTTCGTTTTTAGTCCAGACACAAATATAAAATTCTATAAAAAAGACGGAGCACCTTCATCAAAACGGCACGTGGAACGCCGAAAGTTCAGAGTGATTTCTTTTTTTTTTCTAAGAAACATTGCCAGGTTATGGTTTAAAATAAAAGAGCATATCTTTGTCTTTGATACTATTATCTATTGCATAGTGTCTTTGGTTTTGTTTAAAACGAAAAAATAGTTTTTTCATAGGTACACATGTTTACATAATTCTGATCAAATTAGATCACTGCTTGGCGGACGTACGGTAGGTATTGTACGATCGAAAGTGCGCATGGCTTGGCTTACAGGTTAAAAAGGATCCAACTTTGTTGTAATTTAGCTTTTCATTCAATGAGGCTCATTGTAACAGTCGCTTTGGAATGTTTTGACATAATACACTGACCTATTTTTGACCTGAATTTAGATTGGAGGCTTCTTTTATTACTATGTCCGTATCTTATCTGCTTTTATACTACACTGCTGGTATCTAAACACATGCCAGTGTATCAGCCAAGTTGGGAAAAGTTAATGCACAGGCAGTGTGTATATTAACACTCTATTTTGATTTGCATTCTACCTATCTCCCTCCCTATAACTCAAAAACTTACTGAAGTAATATTAACCCACTTAGTATTAATACACACTAGTAATTTTGCAAGTCTAAGAAGCTTATCTAGAATTCTAAATTTCAAAAACTCTTTTTTTTATAGAATTAGGTGACAAACAAGCACACAGACCACCTGATGGTGAATGGACACTGTGGCCCGTAGATATCTTCATTAATCCTCGGGTAAGAATCAAAATGCAAATGCATTGTCATCCCTGAGGACTAAGATTGAATGCATCGTTTCCAGTAAAAAGGGTCTCTGGTTTTCTAAACTCACCATACTAAACACAGCAGCATTAAGCTGCTATTTTATGCTAGTATTCTGTGAGAGTTGTACAACCCCGATCGAGCTATCCAATTCATGCTACAACTATAATATAGCTGCAGTGTGGCTCTACCATTGCAATTATTAAACCTATTACAGTTTTTGAGTTATAAAGGTCCAAAAATTTGAAGTGTCAATCTACCACATTCTTGGCGGTGAAGGAAAATATCACAAAGGAATCTGTATGTCTGAGAAGTTAAAAAATATTTTTATATGTGAAGGTGGTCAATCAGAGTTGGGTTAGACAGGCGTAGTAATGGCTTGAATGATGGCTACTTTTTACTTTCATAGGGCTATTATGCAGTTATTATGTTATTCATGCTTTCAGAGATATTACATTTTTTCGTTTTATTTCTACTGCAAATATTATGCGTAGTGAAGATGAGTAAAACTCATCATTGTTATCATTACAGCCTATCATAAGTTAATTGCTGAATATAAACTTCTTTAATAGTTTGTCCCATAGGCTGGATATTTGGCACAGTCGCCACACTTGGCAGGTAACCAAAGCTGCCCATCATCTGTTCCTCTGTTTCCCTCTGTTGCCTCTTCTGTCAAAACACCCACTGGACGAAAGTAGATTTTGTTTACTACACAGCAAATGTATTTCTACTCACATTCATCACTATAGTTTTTCTCACATTTACTGTAAATGGAACTATATTTATAAAATTTTGAAAGCCTATATAAATAAACTTTAAACAATATCATCATCTATGGTGCCACCAAACATTGAATATGGGTATTGATATGAATAAAAAATATTGCCAATAAGCATTATGCCATACATTTAAAGACCATGAAATACATCTTTTTGTCAAATTTAAATTACCTTTACCCTTCATAAGTACACATTGGTATATATAACTGATATTAATAGTGATAGGTGAAGCATTATATCATAATTAAAAGACCATGAAATACATTGTTTTGTCAAATTTAAATTAACTTTTATTTAGTATAAAGTAAATAACACTATTCTCATTCCATGACAATTTACCCTGCATAAGTATACATCGGAATATATAACCGATATTAATAGTGATAAGTCAAGCATTATGCCATAAATTAAAAGACCATGAAATACATTGTTCTGTCAAATTTAAATTAACTTTTATTTAGTATAAAGTAAATAACACTATTCTCATTCCATGACAATTTACCCTGCATAAGTATACATCGGATTTTATAACCGATATTAATAGTAATAAGTGAAGCATCATGTCATAAATTAAAAGACTATGAAATACATTGTTTTGTCAAATTTAAATTAACTTTTATTTAGTATAAAGTAAATAACACTATTCTCATTCCATGACAATTTACCCTGCATAAGTATACATCGGAATATATAACCGATATTAATAGTGATAAGTGAAGCATCATGTCATAAATTAAAAGACCATGAAATACATTGTTTTGTCAAATTTTAATTAACTTTTATTTAGTATAAAGTAAATAACACTATTCTCATTCCATGATAATTTACCCTGCATAAGAATATATCGGAATATATAACCGATATTAATAGTGATAAGTGAAAAGCTTTATGCCATAAATTAAAAGACCATGAAATATTTTGTTTTGCATATTTAAATTAACTTTTGTTTAGTACAAAGTAAATAACACTATTCGGATTTCATGACAATTTATCCTTTATAAGTATACATCGGAATATATAACTATTAATAGTGATAGATGTTGCTAGACATATAATTTGCACTTGAAAGATAGCTTCTTACTTACTCTTAATCCAATTTTGTATATTAATATAATTCAAAAAAAAAAAAAACTAATTTCGGTGGCATACTTTTGGTGTAAAAAATATATAGGAATGTGTGGTTTTTTTGCTTTTTTATTATAAATTGGGGTATATTGATGAAAACAAATTACATTTATTTTATAAATGAATGATTTTTCTGTTTAATTTTTACAAATTATGTACAAAATACTAAAAAAAAATCGGTTTTCTAACTTTGAAATCGGCTTAATAAAATCTGTTAGGTTGTATTCAACTAAGATAAGTACAGAGTGATAGCAAATAATATAACAATTCAAATGACATAAGTTTTATATATAGCTCCCATACAATATTTTGGAGAAATTACTAATTTAATCGCAACGCGCCGATATCGCGGAAATTATCTGCTAATGCCTTAGCAGATGCGCATTATTTGCAAATGGCCGGCCGGCCAATGAGGGGTTAAAATGTTTCGGACTACCTAAGAACTTGAAAATGAGATTGTACATCCAGTGCATGCTGAGATGTGGTCCCTCACTGCTGGCCATATGAGGAAGCTCAAGGTCGCTTAGTGAGCTATGAGAAGGGCTATGCTTGGGGTTTTTCTATGATAAATTTTGAAGGGAGATTATCCACAGTAGAACCAGAGTAACCGATATAGGCCAACAGATTAGTAAGCTGAAGTGGCAGTGGGCCGGCTATATAACTTGAAGAACTGACAACCGATGGGGAAGCAAGATTCTTGGGTGGCAATTCGTTAGGGCTTGGGGCCTATGTTCAGCAGTGGACTTGTAAAGGGCTATAATGATGATGATGATGAATAATTATATCAATGTGGTCTATGAAATCTAATGCAAGACGGAGGCCATTTTGGATAAGATCACAAACTGTAGACTTCCCGGAGTGATGTTTCACATCAGCTGTATGTTTTTATATGGGTATAATAAGCTTGTTTTGTTTGTCCTATATAAAAGAGTCCACATTCACAATTAGGGATGGGCCGAATATGGATTTCACCGAATACGAATATTCGGCCGAACGTTCGGTAAAATTTTTACCGAACCGAATATTCGGCCGAACATTATTCGGCAGGATAACCTCGGGACCCAACCAATTTATGTCGAAACTTGTTACCGAACAGCGCGCGGGATTAGCGCCAGACCCTGCCCCTCGCTCCCCCGCCACACCTGACATGTTATTGCGTTATCTATTACTGAGCAAATTGCCGGCACATGCTTATGTTTTGACTATTCTTGTGATAAAAAAAGTATTTCGTTGTTTTATTGAAAATTGATAATTATATGATAAAAATGAGCGGCAGGAGATTTAATATTTGGACTTATTTTAGAGAAACTGACGACCAAAGTAAAGTGAAATGTACTAATGTAATGTAATGTTTTTTTTTGTTAGATTCCAAAAACATTTTATCAAGTTTCCATTTGCCATAATTGGAATTAAATCTACAGTTCCTCTAAAAACATAAATGTATAGATTTATGCATTTAAGGCACTCTAGGGTAAGTAGATTTAACCCATAAATGATATACGATTTCAACAGTAAAAGACATCGCATTACTCAATTCGTACATTTTAATTGTACACTATGAAAACGAATATTCGGTGATTTAGCCGAATATTCGGCCGAATACGAATATTCGGTAAAGCTGCCGAATATGCCGAATACCGAATATAAAACGAATATTCGGCCCATCTCTATTCACAATCAAGTTTGCACACTTCTGCCTCTTGTAAAAAACTTTCTTCACGCATGGAAAAGAATTGTTCAAATAAAAGTTTGCTTCATGGTGTAGCCAATCTTGCTTGTGACACTTTCGACATATGATATTTCCACAAGCACACACTCGACTGGGCCAGTTTTACTCGGTCACTATGACGTAGTCGCGGGAGCCAAACATTTTTTCCGTGCACAAATAAATCCACAATATTTTTTCTACAAAAATATTATCGTTGTTTACTGAGTTCAGGTAATTTTTGATAATTTGCGCAACCACTGAGTCGCTTAGTAGTCGAAAGAGATAAACGTCTTCAAACCCACATAGCTATGGTTATGTCTGTGACACATACATAATTTGTACCCGCATAGTGAACTTGACAACCATAACGGAGTGACGATACCATAAGTACGACGTGTACATCCACCTTATTTGAATATGCTAGCGCGTTAAGACTGCCGTCTACGCGGTATGACTATCGCGTTCGACTACAGTTTATTATAATAACTATGTATTTTAAAAGTCATGGACGATCCTTGACAGAACAGTATTGGATCATTAATTGAGCGTCATATCTGATTATCAAAAATATTTGGCATGAGAAACTTGATTTGAAAAAATATTTTATAACTTTTATTTTTCGAAAGTCTGTGTGGCTTTCAAAGAGGTTTTAAGATTTTATTCATAAAGATTAACGCTTTTTAATGATAGTACCTATATAAAAATAATTGTTAATCTGATAACCACAAGCTAGTTATACCAGTTACTCGACTCGAAAAAGTCCGTAATTCCCTCATTAATCTCATCACTCATAACCTCAATCTACACTCATAACCTCATCAATCATACACGCTTTTACAACAAAGTCCTAGAAAATATGCAGGACCTATCTATCAAAAAGTTTAAAATTTTTATTAAGCAAATTTTATTTAATAAGGGTTATACTACTAAATTCATACTAACCTAATTGTATAAAATAATATGTTGTAAATTTATGATAATATATAAAAAAGTCCCGCTGCGTTTCTTGCTGGTTCTTACCAGGACAGAGGTTTTATCGAACCAGTGGTATAGCATAAATGACTTTCAATAAATATTTTCGTAATCTATATTGAATAGAAATACTCCATTTCTATTCAATTCTATTATATTCTATTGTAATTATTTTAGTAAAGCATCAATATTTATAAAAAGTTACTATATTATGAGTAGCTTTTTATATGTTGGTTTTTGTACTGAAAGTAATTTTTAAAATAAAATTAGGTTATTTTGTTTTACAACAAGCAGTGCAACACAATTATGAGCGGCCTGGAGCACAAAGCTTACAGTGTGCGCTATGAAATGGTAATCTTAACTTGGCTCATCTTCATCTCACTTACGTCACTTGTCAACTCTGCCAGACTAATTTGCTCTGACATTCTTTTCTTATTTCACTCACGTCACTTGTCAACTCTGCCACACTAATTTGCTCTGACATTCTTTTCTTATTTCACTCACGTCACTTGTCAACTCTGCCACACTAATTTGCTCTGACATTCTTTTCTTATTTCACTCACGTCACTTGTCAACTCTGCCACACTAATTTGCTCTGACATTCTTTTCTTATTTCACTCACGTCACTTGTCAACTCTGCCATACTAATTTGCTCTGACATTCTTTTCTTATTTCACTCACGTCACTTGTCAAGTCTGCCACACTAATTTGCTCTAACATTCTTTTCTCATTCTGTCTTTCTATGTGTCCAAACCAGCAAAGCATTCCGTCCTTATTTCTGGTCACAATATCTTTTTGCATACCACACATTTTTACACTTTTCATGTCTATCCTTAAATCACACAACATAGTAATTACACAAACTTATCCAAATCCTTGACCAACTTCCCTAAAACACATTAGTTGTTCCCCGCGACTTCGCCCGCATGTAACTTGGGTTTTTTTTGCGTGGAATCCTAATTATTTTTCTAAACTAAAAGTAACATAAAACAAAATTTGTCTAGTCGTGTTTTTGTTATAGGTACCGTATTTACTTTCATAGGAATTTAGTAAGGCTGTATTTTTGACATAACAAACAGACACTTAAATTTTTTTTATTTGTATAGATAACGTTTTACTTTCCTCCCTTTCAAAAATCATCGCTATTGTCTTACCAGCTTTCAATTTAATTCCCCTTATCCTTCATTAATCGTTCCCATACATTTAAACAAGCTTTTAAAGTACATCTTCCATCTCTTTAAACTCGAATCTTCGCCATTTAAAATACAGCCTCGTTTCCCACTGCACTCATTCTAGGCTGTTCTGACTTTCCCCTGTGTAGGTTTGACGAGTTTCCAGAACAATTTTGTTTGTCTGGAAATTATAAACGAGCATGCATGCGGCTCAACTGATGGTAAGTGACTACCGTCGCCCATGAACAACTGCACCACCAGGGGAATTGGAGATAAAAAATGCTTAACTTTTAAACTTTTACCTTTTTACTTCGGACTCACTGAGATTTGTTTGAAAATATTCTACGTGGTAGAGCCATGCTGCAGTTATATTAGTAGTATAGTTGTAGCACGAATGGGTCGGCTCGACCGGGGAAGGACCACGCTCTCACAGAATACCAGCGTGAAATAGTAGCTTAATGCTGCTGTATTTCGTATGGTGAGTGTAGAGAACCGGAGACCCTTTTTACTGAAAATGAGGCATTCCATCTCAGTCGTCACGGGTGACAACGCATCTGCATTTTGATTTGTAATGGAAGATAGATGTAGATGTCTATGGGCCGCAGCAACCACTTACCATCAGGTGGACTGTGTGCTCGTTTGTCAGCCTATTCTATAAAAAAAAAATATATATTGTAAATAAGGTGTACCTACTAGCTGTAAATTATAGAAAAAAATCAAATTAAAATCACTCAAATGCGCAAGCTGCTCCCTTTTTAGCTTGGACATTTATTTCTTTGTATGCTATTTGTTTGTTAACTTTTGCGCAGGATTGTCTTTATGTTAATTATTAATATTAATATTAGTTTAATTATTATTAGTATGGTATGGTCGTGCTTTTTCAATAAATTCCTATATTTCCGTATAAAAAGTCCGTAATCATGATCGGATACTATATAACATGAACGTTTGAGTTTCCGATTTTATACTCCTGAAAACTTTTTAGTAAATGAAATAAAAAAAATCGTTGAGGATGTTCGTATTATGTTAATATTGCAAGTTTAGGTATTTGCAACAAATATTTCAGTCATTAGTTATGTGTAGTAGTGTTGTGTCAATGTCATTAGACTACATTAGTGGCAATTATTTTTTAGGTAACCGATATGCAGACTGTAGTTTTGACGCCAGATGCAATCGATCTCTTCCAATCGCCAACAATGTTCAATCACATGAGACGTCTGGCAAAAGAAAGGGACCATTATCTTCAGAACTGGGCGACATTGGTTCTCAATGAGGGGTTGTGTGATAGTGAAAATGAAAACAAAAGTAGCAAGAATCCCCCGACCCAGAACGTCAATCAGAATAACAGTGAGAGTCAACATTTGGCCGTTGAGCTTGCAGACTGGAAGGCACGTCTGCGAAAACAGAGACAGGAATTGTATGTATATTATACTTTTTGTATGAAATTAATCCTTATTTACTTATCCACTTTACCTGACTTATCCATGACGCCAAGAGCCAAGTTAAATGTAAGGCCTGTATTGCCCTGGTCATAATCTCAAGTTTAATAATATCATTCAATCAAAATTTTTGAGTTAATATAAAAATTATATATCCATATTTTAGGGAGGAAAAGTCGGAACAGCTGGCTGAATGTCGCGAGGAATTAGAACATACGAAGTTAGTATTAGCAAAACTGCGCTCAGACAGTCAAGAATGGTTTAATGAGGCAAGGAAAGCGGCAGGGTATAGAGATGAGGTTGACGCGCTTAGAGAAAAGGCGGAACGCTGCGAGAGGTATGTAAACTTTATTGGTTCCGGTTCTTCCAAATCACATAAACTGATTTAAAAATTATCGTCCCCTATGTTTCGCTTCGCATTGCACACTAATTACAAGTGCGTTGCGTAATCTGATCAAAAAATTCAACTGAAATTTAAAAGGATTGCGAATCTATAAATTTTCATTAAAAAAAAGCGTTAAATAAACATACTCTAATTTTCATAATTTTTGTAGTGATGTAGATATAATGAAAATCTAGTTCCGTAAGTTTTTATTTTAAAGAAATATTGCGTACAATATAAGTTAGCATCTAAATATCTATATTTTTGACTTAAAAACTTCCTCGAGCATTTTTATTACTTTTTAATCAAACTAAACTGAATTACTAAAAAAGAAAAACATACAGACCTTTATTAAGGTGCACTGAATCTAATGAGCACTAGTCTCATTTCATAAAGGTTGTAGACAATTGCTTCCAAGACTCAACTCGCTCTATCGTACGATACGAGGAGCGAGCGATATCGGCACTTTACAATCCTCTTAATGATTTTTAATAAAATATATTTTAAATTTTAATAATTTTATTTTACATTTTCTTTAAAATAATCCGAAAATTGTAGCGTGTCACGACAATGTAATCGAAAACTGTCAGAGAGAAGTAGTTAATTAATCTTGTTATGCTAGGAATAACCTAGTATTATTCTGCGCGCATAAGTAACATATAAAAAAGAGATAGCAACCTAATGATATTTGTACAATTCAAACGATTACCTAATGTAATTTTCAAAGTATAGTGTAAGTTGCCAGTCAATATATGGAGGTTCTGAAATGCTTATATAATAACACTATGATTTCTATCCAATTAGAGAGGTAAGTCGGTGACGTTATATCCTCGAAACTTCACTGCTGCATTGGAAGATTGGAAAGGATACAGTATCAACATCAATAAAGAATATATCATTTACCTTCGATTTGCCATCGATATAGTCACTACAGCAGAACCGCTGGAAGGCTTAGCACAATTATGCTCTATGACCATAATTATTTTTCCCAACGGATAGGCCTTAATATGAACACGGACAAGACAAAAATATTTCTAACGTCCATGTTTCACCTGTACAAAAAGTTGCTGGGAAGTCTGCTTGAAATTGTTGACAAATATATATTATGTACCCAGGAAGTAATGTCCGATTAGGTAAGTCCAGCTTCGACGAAGAGGTCACCTTGTGAAACCACGACGACAAGTCTTCATGTCTGGTATTCCTCCAAATCTAAAGACGAAAGTGTACTAGCTCGTGTTGATAAAGCTCAATCATTAATGTAATGCTCACGATGGAGAGCCTATGCTCGGAATTTCTCTGCGGGATAAAATCTGTAACAGGATTATCTGCAGAAGAAATTGACATCTCTTGTCTATTGCAACATAGCACCAGTGCATCCGCTATTGTTTTCTGATGAGTATAGAAAGGTAGTGTGAATATAGACTGTCTTCCGTCTTGGTCCTTAAAATGAGAATGCACGTATAGTCTTATTTGTTTGATCTACAACATGTATGGGCTTCAGGGATCATCATATATCATTTGGTGGACTGAAAGTATATCGAGTGTTTTAGACCAAAATGATCCAACAAACTGCTGAGCAGTTTAACTGTTGAGCACTTTGGCAGATTGTAAAACTGTAAGAGTGTAAATTTTATTGTGTTAAATAAATAATAAAATTACTTCAGTGCCTCTATGGCTGTCACAGTAGTTTATTTCACACCTAAAAAGGAAATTATTAAAATTGCATTATTTTTTATGCATATTATTTAATATTTTACGTAAAAAGACGCTTTATACGAGGGTTGCACTAAAAGTATCGGGAATGGAATATTTCCACTGTTCCTGTCATATTAAAATCTTTTTAATTGAAAACTCCTTGGTTTTAAAAATCGAATGCCATTTATTTATTTAAAAAAAGATTCTCGTTCTCGTCACAAGGTTTTGTCAAACTTGTCCAGTTGTTGAGAATGAATTATTATGACTTTTGAAGTGGTTTAACAC
Organism: Parnassius apollo; assembly: GCA_907164705.1. Taxonomy (NCBI): domain Eukaryota; kingdom Metazoa; phylum Arthropoda; class Insecta; order Lepidoptera; family Papilionidae; genus Parnassius; species Parnassius apollo. The sequence continues at coordinate 7,623,351 of CAJQZP010001196.1, forward strand.
AAAAACAGTATGTTGACCGGATGATTTCTGCATTTGGTGATGAAGCCCCATCCAAAACCACAATTTATCGCTGGTTTGCTGAATTTCAACGTGGACGTGTCAAGCTTAGTGATGATACCCGTCAAGGTCGTCCAAAAACTGCAGTCACCCAAGAAAACGTTGATGCTGTGCGTAAGCTGATTGAGGAAGATCGACATGTGACATACCGCGAAATTCAGGCAACTTTAGACATTGGCATGAGTCAAATACAAATAATCTTGCATGAACAATTAGGTGTAAAAAAGTTGTTTTCCCGATGGATACCGCATTCGCTCTGTGAAGAGTAAAAAGCGGCTCGCGTTACTTGGTGCGAACTCGAAAGATTTCAAGCTGAACTCTCGAAAGATTTCACGCAGGATCCTCAAATGCTGTATACAACATCGTATCAGGTGACGAATCCTGGATATACGCGTACGAATTCGAAACAAAAAACCAGTCACGAGTTTGGGTGTTCGAAAATGAGTTAAAGCCAACAAAAATTGTTCGTTCACGTAGTGTTGCAAAAAAAATGGTGGCCACGTTTGTCTCCAAAACCGACCATGTTACGACTATTCCTCTTGAGGGACAAAGAACGGTTAATGCAGAATGGTGGTTAGCATTTGTTTGCCACAGCTCGTTTCTGAACTCCGTAAAGAGAACTGCAACCGCCGCATCATCCTCCATCACGACGATGCGAGTTCTCACACCGCACACAGAACAAAAGAGTTTTTAGAGAGCAAGAAAACATAGAATTATTTGACCATCCGCCGTACAGCCCCGACCTAAGCCCTAATGATTTCTAACTTTCCCTAAAATAAAGAATAAATTGCGTGGACAAAGATTTTCATCACCTGAAGGAGCTGTGGACGCCTACAAAACGGCCATTTTGGAGACCCCAACTTCCGAATGGAATGGTTGCTTCAATGATTGGTTCCATCGTATGGAAAAATGTGTCAAATTTCGCGGAGAATACTTCGAAAAGCAATAAATACATTTTTAAATAGTAATGTTGTGTCACTTCCTTGATTCCCGAAATTTTCAGTGTCGCCCTCGTAATTGGATGTAGTTACGCAACAACGTTCCAACCCACACGATTTCTAAAAATGAGATAATTACACTAGTCTGCCCTATTTAACATGTACTATCTTGTGGTAGAAACATTTCAAGCGGTGTATTGCATTTAATACGACATTTCATTCTTGCCCCTATGATGCAATCCTCATTTTGGCATGACATGGCTCATTTAGTAAATTTAAAATGTGTCAAAACTGCTGAAACGTTTCAAATGAATGCAAATTGGTAAAAGCTGTTTTCACACATAAAATTACAATTAACAATTTCACTGGCGTTGGTGCACAAGATACTAATTGTGTGACTATAACTTGCGCTTGACTTTTTATTAATTTATATTATATGAATACTTAACTATAATCCCACTTGATTCTAGACTGGAGCAAGAAATACAAAGGTACCGTGATCGTCTCGCTGATGCAGAGTATTACAAAACCCGGGTAGCGGAATTACGTGAAGATAATAAGGCGCTCATGGACTCTCGGGACGTGTTGGAGGAGCAATTGCAACGTGCGCGGAAAAGGGCTGAACAGTGTCTATCATTGGAAGCGGCGATGATCAAGCTCAAAAGGGAAGCCAACGATATTGCTTTGGTAATTGTTAAATGTTATTAGGATGTGTCAGAAACACGGGGGTCAATCGCATCATGACTAGACTTGCGTAAATTTTTGTTTTTTTTTTTTGCTTTTGGAAATTCTGGATACATCACTTTTTTATGTATTGTGTGGGTAATTGGATATAAAAATTACTGCCCAAAACGTGGTAGACGCGTTTATCAAAGAATACACATTAACGACTAAATGGAAGAGAATATGACGCTGCTTTCTGTTTCCACTGGGTATTTGTCATTTGGCATATGTCGACTCTTACGACATCTACAGGGCATAGTGAGGTAAAGATTTTTTTTAAACTAGTTTCCTAGAAAAGCGCTGCAGTTAAATAGCGGTAGTAATATACCGGTCAAAAGAAATTTAAATAGAAGAAAATAAGTATCACACTTATGTAGAATACACATATACAGCTTAAAATGAAAACTTGATGTATGTGAACAGTAAATACTTGATGTATGTGTAAAGTAAATACTTGACTTGTGATATCATTAATTTAAAATTGTAATTGTTTAAGGAAAGAGATGCAGAACAACAGAGAATTCAAGAGTTAATAGAAGAAAATAACCATTTGCAATACATAGCTAGATCCATGCTGAGCGAAAGTAATAATAGTAATCTAGATACAGACAATGAATGCGAAAGCACGATTGAGTCTGGAGAAAATAGCCTATCTGAACAACTGACAAGTAATGCGCAAGCTAGAGCTTTAAAACTCGAGTTAGAAAATAAGCGCCTTCTTTCAACTATCGACAACTTGAGAGAACAATCTTTACTTGAAAGCAGTGACAAAGTTTTAGAATTAGAAAAAGAGAAAAAAAGGTTATCGTTAAAATGCGAGCAGCTACAAGAAAATTGTAACAGGCTTATGCAACAAAATTCAGAATTGGAAGAAGTGTTTAAAAATGCTTTAGAGGAAAATAGAAAATTGCAAGATTCACTAGACAGTAAAAAAGCATTTATAGATAGGCAATCAATAGATAGAGAATCCGAAAAAAATAAACTACAGGACTTTGAGAAACATTTAGAATCACTTACAAAAGATAAACAGAGAATTCAAATGCTATGCGATTCTATACAAAGAAGGGCTGATGATTTAGAAAAATCTTTAGACGCTAGAACGAAGGAACTGAGCGTCGTTAAACCTGAAGCTGATAAAGCAATGCGGCTTATTATCGAAACAGAAGAACTTAAGACAAAATTGACATACAGTGAGAAGGAAGCCCACAACCTTCAAAGAGAGGTAAACAAGTTAAGAGAATCTGTAGAGGAAAAAGATGTTACAATTGATAAAATAACTACTGATATAGAATTAAAAAACAAAGAAATTGAAAGAATAAAAAAAGAGTTAGATATAAGTCAGTCTTTGGTGACCAGACTACAAGACTTGGAGCAAAAAACACAAGAGTTAAAATCACATAAGAAAATTGATTCAGAAACTATTCAAACCCTTCAAAAAGATTTAATATTGGAAAAAGTAAATTGTGACAAACTCAGAAATTGCTTTGAAAAACTAGGTATCAATGCTTCTGAAGTGATAAGTAAAGAGTTTAACGTAGACGAATTACTAGAGAAAATAATTACCAACACAGATCATGAAAGTTTAATATCTGATATCGCTGCTAAAGCTAATTTGACTAAATTAGTACCTTGTGACTGTAATCATGGAAATAATCAAAATATAGAAGATAGCATTATTAATCCGCAAATAGAACAATTAACTTCCGACTTAGCAGCCTTACAAGTGACTCTAGAACATTGTCAAGCTGAGAATGCGAAATTACAAGTTAATGTTGCCACATTGAATTCACAAAATGGATCATTAATTTCGCAGCAAATGACTCTACAACTTGCAAACAGTCAGCTAGCAGCAGAAAAAGAGGAAATCCTTAAACAGCTTGAAGTGTTAAAAGATAAACAAGATAATCTCTTAAGAGACCAAGTTGCATTGCAGACTCTTCATGAACAATTGAATACAGAATATGAAACATTACTCAGTGAAAAAGAGCCAGTAAAAATAGCTGTGAGAGATTTGAAGATAGAAAATCGGGAATTACGAGAGAAACTAAGTAGTTACGAAAAGAAAATATGCGATTTTGAAGCCGAGAAGGAAAACATAAAAATCGAATCACGTAATTTAGCCAACTTAAGAGCAGAACATTCAAAATTAAAAGACGACTTCAGAAATCTTTTTACGGCCAGTGACAGATTGAAAAATGAATATAGGAATATGCAAGAAGAATATCGAAACTTGCGAAGTGAGGTAACGCAATTAAAATTAAAAAATACTGAAATGTCAGGTGAAATTAATACGAAAACTGAAATAATTACCAGTATGGAATTAGAAATAAGTAAAACCAATCAGCATTGTGAAATGCTAATTCAAATGAATAAAAGCTTAGATGCTGACAGAAGATCATTGATGGATCATGTTTCACAACTTCTAACCCAGTATCACGAATTGTTAGCTCATTCATTAAAAGACAAACAGCACTATCATGAAGAAGAGAAAATGTTTGCAGATAAAGTGAATGCTTTATGCCGTCAAAAAGAAAAATTAGAGGAAAAAATTATGGAACATTATAAAAAGCTTGATAATTGTACACCAAAGAGGCGTGGTTTCGGTGCATCATTCGTCAAAAGAGTAAGAAAAGCTGGTACTGATTTAATTAATAAAGTGCCTTCCCGCAACAATAAAAGAATAGAAGATAGCAATCGATCAAAATCGCAATTAACTCTAGCTGGTTCCGAATCTGGAGAATCTGATCCTGGTAGCCAGGATTACGACAAAACTTCTAAGAATGACCAAGAACAAGCATCATCTAATCAAAGTGTAGATTCACCAAGGCGTAGTTCAGACTCCAGCTACAACAGAAGATATGATGATATAATGAAAAAATCGGAAAATATGGAAAGTTCTTTTTCCAGTCTTGACCCAAGCAGATTGGCTGGAGGCGAAGGAAATTTTGCAAGACGGCTTTCTACTGCATCAACGCACAGCGGAGGTGGTGATGATGCTCTTATAAGAGCTTCCCTACGTAGAAGGCCACATAAGGCGGTACCTATTGCACATAGAAATAGCTATCATGGATTGGATGGAGATACTGGCTTACCAGCAGGTTTGTATATTTCGTATAAATTAGCAGTTAACAAATAAACAAAGCAATTGAAAAATACTGCAGATTTTGTGTTAGTAACAGTTACTTTAGTAAAAGTAATAGAAAGAAATAATAAAAGTTAAAAGTAAAGTTAGAGCCTATAATATGTCCCACTGCTGGGCACAGGCCTACCCTCATTTCTGAGATGGTCTTAGGGCAAGTAAGTGTCCGCTGCGCTGTCCCAATGCGTGTAGGCGAACTTCACATGTCTTCTAATATTTTTTTTTCTTATTCCTCAGACATGCAGGTTTCCTCACGATATTTTCCTTCACCGCCGAGGCGTGGTAAATCATATATCATTATACTGATATTAAACTGCTATTTAATTTTAGCTTCTACACCGTCACCGGTATTCGGGACGGCTGGTTCGCGTCGCACCGTTTACTTGACAGACGACAACCCAGATGTGACTCTTAATACAAAACCTCAGAGCACTCCCATTAAAGAGAATCCTACATATTTAATCTATAATAGAATATCAACTGTGATTGGGGACAATGCATGTAAAACCAACAATGATAGATCAACTAACGAACACACTCAACCTGATGTAACGCGTTCGACCGTTGAAGAAAATTCACAAGAGCAGGAAGAACGACAAGACAGAAGGGGAATAAATCGGAATGAAAAACCCGAAAACTCTAAGGAATCTGCCATTTGGTATGAATATGGTTGCGTATGATAATAAACCATAAGAGACTGACGACGCCTTTTAAATATTAAAACTGGGTAAATGTGATTTTCTTGTCAATATTTAACAATATTGACTGTAATGATATTTTAATATACCGTAATGATAATAATGACAGTATTAGTTAGGCATTTATCGTAAATTTCAACTTTATTTTGATCCATTATTTGTCTATAGAGATTATATTGAAGATAAAATTTTGAGGCTCACTATTTAAATTATTTTATCTTAGTAAATATCACGGAATATAAAAAACAAGAGGAAGTAGCAGAACGCATAATTTTTACCAGGACTTCTGCCGGCAAAGTCATCCATTCGCGAGAAAGAAATGTGTACCGAAAAATATTGTGCACCATTTCGGTAATTTCCGCAGCGATTGGCTATTAAAATAAAAGAGAAAGGCTTTATGTTACTCACCATTCGCTTGAGTATGAACTATAAGTTCTTAAAAATAGAGATCATATTTTTTTCATCAAGGAAGTTTCTAGAATCAATGAGCAAATTTAGCTTCTCATTGTTGATGTCGCAGTTATACCGCAATTATTTCAAAACGCACAATAAATTGTTACTAATACTCATTATGTCTTAATCCAAAAAGCTTTTAAGATGGACAAAAAAATTGATACGATGCTAGATGTCACAGTAAAGCCAGAAACAAATTATCGGACGCGGCTGACAGCCGCGATTGATAATTGTGCACAGACTTTAAGAGATGTTGCTTGCAGACGCATTCCAACGTTTATTTCACAAAGAACTGTATACAAAGAAACATGTCTAGTAGTTAAAGTGAGGACAATTTTCTTGAATTAGCAGCGGCTGCTTTATGTTGTCCACCCAGAAAGAAAACAAAAAGAAGCATTTGGGTACGAGACATAAATAAAGAAAGAACAAAGTCTGGTGAATTCCATACATTGTATTCACATTTAATTTATGGTTATACAATAATTCGCTGTTGCGAACGTAGACTAATAATTAAAACATAATTGATTGCGAACACACTCGATGATTCGTTCATCTATTTTTACGTTCATATATTTTTTGGCGCACATGCAAGCTCTCCCGTAGTCCGCGTCCCGCACCTCGTGCATACCGTCCGCGGACGTTTTCGGCTGACAAAAACATCCAGCGTGCTAGATTTCTGTTGGACGTCCGAATGCTCAAGATCAGTTCAAGGTTAGGTCCACGGACTTACCTCCGATAGTTTGCACAGCTCAGTGTACATTAATTATCTAGATACGTATAAGCCGCGGCTGGCAGCCGCGTCCGATAATTTATTTCCGGCTTAAAAGTACAATGCCAAAACAGACATAACGTTGACTGTGCATTACCTAACCCGCTACTGCTACGTGAATGATGTTTGTGATGTAGTTACTCTGCCTGAACGTGATCTGACTTTTCGATATTCAGTCGATATTAAAGTTTGAATAAACTTAAGATAAAATGAGTAAAATAACAAAACTTTGAAAATTGCCTTGATTTACTACGCCAATCACCGTAATTCATATAGTCGGCATATAGTTGTCATTGATGAAAATTTATTAACAGTTAGATTATCATTTTTAAAATGGAAACAAGGAGAATAATAAAAACAGTTATTTAAACAATTGTTTATTGTCCTTGAGACGTGCGTGTCGTGTGAAAAATTGTCGTTTTGACGCTTGATTATTTAATTTTAGATAACAGTGAATTCGGATACTAATGTAGATTATGATATTTGGATTACTTATATTTTTGGTTCTTCTCTGGCTTAGCAACCCTAACAAAAATGTTCATTCATAGAGTATCACCCTATAATTTCGTGTATTTTCGTAGACATCCAGTATTTGTACATTTTCATTAATATGTTAGTGAATAACAGGACTGAGATAAAATTTTAGCGATAACTCGGCGTAGTCAAAATGTATTAACAGATGAACTTTAGAATAACGAATTAAGGTTGTATATTACTTGTAATAAAGGCACTTTGATATTTTGTCCACGTTTCTATTTAAAAAGGATATAGGTGACTTTGGTACGAAACACCTCCATTCGTAATATTTTTCTGTTTGCTTTAGTTTTTACACTCTAATATCGCATAAAACTATTTCGCATCTATCACTTAAGTAGAGACACGTTAGCTCGCGAGCTCGCGATTTCAGCCTGTGACTGACAAAACAATATAGGCTCTAGAGTCCCTAATTGTGACACGCCTGCCCCGCTCACTTTGTGCTTCCTCTTGTTCTTTATATTCCGTAGTATGTATATATAATTTGAATAATTGACAAAAATTAAACATTACTTACTTGACTTGAAAACTACCTGTGGTACTTAACGTAGATTATATTTTAGCGTTTATTTTTAAGGATTTGCTATTCTATACGTACATAAGTTTTTATCGTTATATGTATATAAATATATTATATTAAAAAAAAAGAAAAATATGTTATTTAGTAAGTGTCTTGGTTAACTAAGTATGCGCATAATTATTATGATGATGATATTATGATTTAGATTTTTTAATTTCCTTTTAGTTTCAAATTTTTTACAAAATATATTAAGTAGAGCATTCGTAACCAACGTTCTCTAACCAAAATTCGCGTATTATTTCGATCCGTTGCAATAATTATAAGTGTTAAGCTTGGTAATGAAGAGAAGTAAAACGTTGTAAAAAAACCAGCATTTCCGGAAAATTAAAATATTAAACACACGGACTTCTATGTACCAAAATTCCTCTTAGAAGTAAAAAGTCTAGGAGCTGGGCTATTATTTCCTTTTTATTTAAAAAGAACCAGTCACAAATTTTTATTAAGTTGATAAATAGTATAATTCCTAAGTTTTAAGACATATCTTGTAAGCATTTGAAAACATATTATACTAGTGATTGCCACTAAAAAAATGTGACAAAAGAGAAATTTATTATTTTAAACTTTCCAGGTACTATGAAAACTTACGCTTTACAGTCTGTTGACATCTCTATTTATTTCTAAGTTAGATATGTACATTAGTAAGCATAATTTTGCTTTATCGAGCATTTTATTTAGCACAGTACAAATATCTATTTTAAATAATGTGTAAAATAAGGACAACATAGATATATCTTAATGTAATATGTAAACATATATGGGTTTAATATGCCACCCGCATATCTGTAACTTATAATCATGACCATTGTAAAAATACTATTAATAATTCCCTTTATATAAGACTGGATAATGCGATTGAAATAGTTCATTTCGTTTTTACTTTCCGTTTTTTTTTTAACCTGGACGAGATAAATGTAATTTATCGTCATTCATTTAAAAAATTAGAAGTTACAGTTTGTGATTTCTTAAATTGTGATATTGGTCTTGTCGAATGAATTAAATGATATTAACTTGTATGACATTTAGGAACTCTATTTAAATCACCGATCATTTTTATTTGAAATATGTAGGTTATAAATAACACTACTCTTTGATAGAAAGAAGTTCTGCTTTTCACATTTTAGTGCCTTATTTATTACATCAGTTTGTTCGTACTAATTTTTGGTGCTTTACAAATGAAGGTTTTCTCATTGAATATATGTTTCTTATGTTTAATGATTAAAACGTACTTAATAGGCAGCCTCACCGAATTGAATATTGAAAATAAATAAAAGTTTTACACTTTTTCAATTTTCATTTAATTTATGATATAAATTTCTTGACTTCCCAAAAACTGCAGCACGTCCATACGTACATACGTACAAACCTGACACACACCATGGTCCGAAATTACGTTAGAAATGTAAAAGTAAAGTTAAAGTTACAACCTATATACGTCCCACTACTGGGCTCAGGCCTCCCCTCATTTCTGAGAGGGTTTAGGGCAAGGAAGTGTCCGCCGCGCTGCCCAAATGCGTGTTGACGAACTTCACATGTCTTCGAAATATTTTTTTTTCTTATTCCTCAGACATGCAGGTTTCCTCACGATGTTTTCCTTCACCGCCGAGCACGTGGTAGCTCAGTGGTTAACGCTCGCTGTAAATATAACAGAACGCGAGTAACCCGGGTTCGATCTCCGCCGGCACCAATGAAATTGTTAATTGCAATTTTAAGTGCTGATTTACCACGTTAGAAATGTAAAAAGTAAAAATTAAAAAAATAAATAAGTAATAATCACAGTGTTCGAGCCACGCGGCAGCTTTTGCTGTTGCACGTATGGGCCGGCTTGAACCACGACCTCACAGGATACCACCGTAATAGCGTACTACGACGTAATAGCGTGAACCTCTGCGTTTCGCTTGGTAAGTGCAGGTGGCCGGAGGCCCATCCCCCCCCCCCCCCTTAACATGGTAGCGGATTCAATTAAAAACTACCCATGAGGGTACCAGCACATCCACGAATAAGCTACCCTACTCTTACTGAGCGTGGGTACTGAGGCACTTATGAATGGAGGAATTTATGAAGCATCAGGGGACTTCGTTCCAACTTTAACGCTGTTTATTACCATCTGGAGATGGCGAAGTCGGCCTTGCTCTTTTAAACCAAAACTCAAGTGCTCTCCAGCTGTGCTCCGGACTGGAGTTTGCGAATACGTTAGAGAGGACATCTGTTTTCAGTGCCACGGCAGTCTTGAAGATACGGACTTGTCACCCTATGGCTGCGCGTAGACAGCGACGACCATCCTCGCGTCTACGGGTGCCTCTATAGGTCCCATTGCGGTAATGCAGGAATAAACCGACTCATCGACTACGTCCAAATGGCTACAGATTCCGTGCTACAACTGATCCTAACCGCAGGGATCGCTATCCTTGGCGAACTTGACGCCCACCACGGCAAATAGCTCGGTTCACGCTAAATCGATCATGCGGGGAGATCTCTTCATGATTGCTTTGGCATATGGTCTGACGCAACTGGTTACTTCGCCTACGCGGATTTCAGATGTAGAAGATCATAAACCTTCCCTGTTGGACCTTCCGCTGACTTCTCATCCTGACGGATATCAGGTTTCCGTCGACGCCCCTCTAGGCTCGTCGGACCATTGTCTTGTCCGGAGTGGTACCAGTCACATTATCGTCGCAGTTGCATTCTACAGGCTTCCGCCGTGTTTTGGCACAATAGGTCGGCCGATTGGGATAGGATGCGGTCTTTTTTGCACCCTACCGGGACGATCCCAGCGTTGTTGCAGATTCTATCGTTGATGTGGTAGTACTTCAGGGTGTAATTTTATACTATCGTGGTCCCCTCGTTTTTTGGCTCTAGAAAATGGAAAATACATCCGATTTCGATGATTTTTTAGAAATCTTCGTTTTTACGGCGGATTTACGTAAAAAATACAGGAATCAAAAAACTTATAAGTAATGGTAATGGTCAGGGCTTTAAATTTTCATGAAAATGCACTCATTCACGTATAATTGTTGATAACTTTTTTACAAATAATCGAATGAAGTTGTAATATTTTTTTCATAATCTACACCAAAAAAACGAACATTTAAAAAAAACATTGAAGTGTTTGTTTATAATTTTTTTATTTTGGTGTCTTATTGAGTGTAAGATCGAGCGAAGCGAGCTCGGGACTTAGGTCTATTCGCTCGCTCACTCGACCCCGCCATCTCCTAACCTAACCTGTCCGATTCTGGACGCCTTGTCCCGAGCTCGCTTCGCTCGATCTTATACTCAATAAAATACCAAAATATGTATTAACTTTTATAATTATTTTATATTAGATTTTCTAGCTAATTAAAAGCTATTATAACATTTAAAGTCAGAAAACCATATAAAAACTATAAGTCTTATAAAAAATTAATAAACAAACATTTTTCAATGTTTTTATTTAATTTTCGTTTTTTTTGTGTAGATTAACAAAAAAATATAAACTTAGTTTAATGCTTTGCAAAAAAGTTTTAAACGATTATATTCGAAGAAGTGCAATTATTTATGATCACATTTGAAGTCATAAAACTATATGAAATCTTCAGGTGAGAGATATATTCCATTATTTTTCCTAAATCTGACATAAAAACGAAGAATTTAAAAACAAATTCATCGAAATCGGATGATTTTTCGATTTTCTAGAGCCAAAGAACGAGGGGGGACCCCGAAGTATAAAATTACCGGGTATGGAACTTTTTATTCCATTCTCTGTGGTGCCCATCGAAGGCAGATCCCAGCCATGGTTTGGTCGCTCCTGTAAAATAGCATCACATATAAGCAGGAGTGCTACCGTGCCTGGATTGTCGCATCAACGTCTCGGGATATAAACACCAACGCTCTCAAAAAGAAGTATAAATCCGCCTCCAGGTCCTACAAAAAAATCATTACCAAGGCAAGGTTTGAGCACATCGGAAGAATTGGCGAGAAGCTAGTTCGCCTTTCTTCGGGAGCCCGTCCATTCTGGTCTCTCGCTAAGGCTGTTCAAGGGAATTTCTGTTAGCCATCTCTGCACAGGGAGGACGACTAACTGGCCCATGCAGCAAAGGAGAAAGCCGGTCTGCTAGGTTCTTTCTTTGCGTCCAACTCGACTCTCGATGACGGGGGAGCACGCCGCCGACCATACCGCGGTGTGAGTGCTCCATACCGGATGTGCGGCTTACACAGCGTTTGGTTCGCAAAGCACTACTCTGGACGTCAGAAAGTCGAGTGGGCCTGATGGAGTCCCTCCCATTGTACTGAGACATGTGTACCGGAGTTGATACCGGTTTTAACGAGTCTTTTCCGGTATTCTTACTCCCAGGGCGTAGTCCCGAATTCATGGAAGACAGCTTTGGTCCACCCGATCCCTAAAAACGGCGACCGTTCAGACCCGTCCAACTACAGGCATATCGCCATCACCTCGTTGTACTCCAAAATAATGGAGGAGATTAGTGACTAAATACAGTGTACGTCGTGGTCGATCAGATCAGATCTTCTGGTCTACCTGACTGGGTGGAGGAAGTAGAGTCCGAGGAGGCATTGGCCGTTAGTTTGGACATACCGAATGCTTCGATCGAGCCTGGCACAAAGCGTTATACGTGGTAGAGCCATGCTGCAGTTATATAAGAAGTATAGTTGTAGCACGAATGGGCCGGCTCGACCGGGGAAGGACCACGCTCTCACAGAATACCAGCGTCAAATAGTAGCTTAATGCTGGTGTATTTCGCATGGTGAGTGTAGAGAACCGTAGACCCTTTTTACTGGAAACGAGGCATTCCATCTTAATACTCACGGGTGACAACGCATCTGCATATTGATTCGTAATCGAGGATAGATGTAGATGTCTATGGGCCACAGCAACCACTTACCATCAGGTGGACTGTGTGCTAGTTTGTCACCCAATCCTATAAAAAAGCGCTTCTTTGGAAGCTTCCTTCCTATGGGCTTTCCTAGAAATTTTTCTATTGGATCACCAGTTTCCTTGCTAATCGGAGCATCAAGGTTGTAGAAGACGGTGCATGCTCTGATTGCAAGCCTATTAACGCTGGTGTTCCACAAGACTGCGTATTATTACCTACGCTGTTTCTTCTCCATATCAATGATATGTTGCAAACTGATAACATTCATTGTTATGGAGACGACGGCACTGGTGATACCTTGTACACCGGCCGTGCCAATATTTCTCAGGAAAACTTAGCTGAGTACCGTAAACAAACTTGTGTCTGAAGTCGAGTATTTGCTGAAGTCTCGAATTGGGGAGGAAGAAGGAGGAAAACACAAGTTTTTTTATATAGAAGAGGGGGCAAACGAGCATGCGGCTCACCTGATGTTAAGTGACTACCGCCGCTCATGATCAACCGCAACACCAGGGGAATTGCAGGTGCGTTGCCGGCCCTTTAGAAAGGAGTAAGCTCTTTTCTTGAAGGTCCCCAGTTCGTATCGGTCCGGAAAAATCGCCTGTGGTAAACTATTCCACAGAGAGGTCATACGCGGAAGAAAACTTGAAAAAGCAAGTTTGCGCGTTTACCGCTGAAAAGAACCCCTTTATCGTATCTCTTCAGTTAAAAGTTTCAGTTAAAATCCTTGCTGCATCAGCTAGCATTGGAATCCTCGGCGTCGACATATCGAATAGTGTGCAGTTTCATGGTCACTTGGAGGGGAAGGCCTAATTGGCCTCTAAAAAGCTTGTGGTGTTCAGCAGAGCGAGACAGTAATTCATGCCGGCACATCGCTTGCAACTTTACAAAGTGCAAGTTCGGCCTCACATGGAATACTGTTCTCATCTCTGGGCCCCGGCCCACACGGGTGGGCCTGGCACCCCAGTGCCAGCTCCTTCTACTTGACCGCATCCAGCGCAGAGCGGTTCGAATCGTCGACGACGGAATTCTTTCTGATCGTTCTATTCACTGGCGCTGCGCAGTGATGTTGCATCCCTTTCCGTTTTCTATCGCATCTGCTACGGGGAGTGTTCTGAGGAATTGTTCGGATTAGTTCCAGTCGCCAAATTTCACGAACGCACATCGCGTCAAAATTTACCATCTGGATGCTTGGCGGTCCATTACTGTGTGTTTTACTAGGGGAGTTTTCCTCCTCGCACAACTTCTCTGTGGAATTGTTTACCACTGGCGATTTTTCAGAACCGATACGACTTAGGGACCTTCAAGAAAACAGTTTACTTCTTCGGATACCACAGATGTGTACTGTAAAATTAAAGTAAGTTTAAATTTAAAGTATTGTTCTATTTTATGTTTACGTTCATAGTGTGTCTCAGAATAAGTACAAGCATAATACTTATGTATCTTAATAGGTACTCAAAGGACAGTAAACAGTAATGGATTTGAAATGTTCGTTTTTCGTAAAGTGATTATTTCTTATTTTGTATATTAGTTGTCTAAATAACTGATACCTGTGTTTTATATGTTAATGTTGTAAGTTGAAAGTGAAGATAATACAACTTTATTAAAAGAATTATGGTCTAATCTCTAATACTAGTATTTATTGTTTTATGTGAATGCGCTGGCTTGATACAGGCATTGGAGTCTCTTTCTAGGGACTCTAGTGCTTGTGTTAGGATCAACGGGGTCTACTCGGACTGGTTTGACATCCATAAAGGTGTCAGACAGGGCTGTGTGGCTTCCCCGTGGCTGTTCAACCTATTTATGGACAGTTGTTTGCAAAATTTGAAAGTTGAAGAATGCGGATTAAGAATGGGTGAGTTAACCGTCAAATGCCTTTTGTACGCCGATGATCAAGTCATTCTTGCGTCGTCGGCGGCCGAGTTGCAAATGATGGTTACATTAATGAACGGATCATTAAAAGAAAGGGGTATGAAAGTGAACGCAAGTAAGACGAAGGTTATGGTTTTTGAAAGAGAAGAAAGTAAAACGATTTGTGAAATAAGAATAGAAGGGGAGTTGATCGAGCAAGTAGATGAGTTTGTATATTTGGGCTGCGTATTTAGCAGGGATGGGAGATATGATAAGGATATAGAACGACGAGTGAATGCGGGAAATAGAGTAAATGGGGCCTTGCACTCTATTGTGAAGAGTCAAAATGTGTCGAAAAAGGCACGTATGGCAATTCACAATGCTGTGTTGGTCCCTACTTTAATGTATGGTAGTGAAAGTTGGGTGTGGCAGAAGAAGCACGAGAGTAGAATAAACGCAGTAGAAATGCGGTCGTTAAGGAGTATGTTAGGGCTGAATCTGAATGACAGGGTAAGAAATTGTGTAATAAGAGAAGAGTGTGGTTTGCAAGATGATGTTGTGACCAGGATTAAGAAAGGAATGCTTCAGTGGTTTGGTCATGTGGAAAGAATGAATGAGGAAAGAGTGACAAAGAAAATTTATGTTGCAGAAGTGAATGGCAGAGTCGGAAAGGGACGTCCTAGGCGAAAATTTATCGACCAAATTGGCGATTTATTGGAAACGGGCTAAATTAGGAGTACCCTTAACCGACGAGCATGTATGCGTAGGTGTATGGATGTGAAGGAGGCGAGAGAGGTGTGTCAGGATCGTGCCAAATGGAAATCTGTAGTCTCTGCCTACCCCTCTGGGTGACAGGCGTGAGTGTTTATGGATTATGTGAATGCAACGTGGAGCCTAATTTAATGACATAATCGTGAAAAAAGCAGTGCGATGGAAAATTAATTTCTTCTTATAACCGTTAGGACGAAAAGTAAGCGTCCATATCACATCTATGCCGGTAGTTGTTGGGGACACTGCTGGAAATTGTTTAGAAGTATGTTTACCTAGGACAGATTGTCGGACTTCAACAGAGGGGTCAATCGAAGAATATAACACAGATGGGCAGCGTTCTAGAATACCGACATCCCGTCACGTATGCTATAAAACTTGAGAACAAGTGAAGTCGTAAGTTTTGAGACATGGTATTTCACTGTTAGTAGTAGGAGTTATGGAGAGGGTACTCAGAAGCGAGACAAGTATATTCACTTAATTTATATTGAATTGTAGTTTTTCTCTATGCATACATATGTATGTAATTAAGACATAAACATGTTTCATCGTTTTATCATGCGGTGGAATTAGCGTTATTAAAGCGATTAATGACGTCAATGGCAATTGAATTTACATTTTAGAAAAACTATTTTTAATTGTAAAATTACATGAAAATCAATTGTTATTTTTTTTTCGTAATAATTTTTACTAAACTTTCAAAAAATTTAAAACGCTCGTGTGTGCGAAGCGTTCTCGTAGGCCCAGAAATGGGCGAAGAGATGTAACACCGTGAGGCTTTAGCTGGATTTTCTGTTTACCTCATTTACATTATCATTAAATTATTTTTTGCACGGTAATTATTTCTATTTATTCTCTGAAAAGTGTTCATATCACGATACCTAAAAGCATTCTCACAGATTGGTCAACGTTTTTTAGAGATTGTATTTTTATTATTAGCCAGATTTTCTCAGTTTTATTAATCTGTCAATAGGGTGCATCATGTTTGTCACTTGCATATGTTGTCCCTAAAAGAAAAGTTGGCATAATACTATGTATACTGCAAGAGAAAATCGTCATAATTTTGTAAAAAAATAAATACTGACTTATCTATACATAATTATCCTTTTATTAGATGCGTTTATTACCAAATTTACATTATACTCCACTCTCAACATTTTTAACAAATACATATTTGAGATCTGTTTCTATACATTTCATGCACTGGATGTTGTAAAAAAAGAAAATTATAAAATACAGTTCAAACAATTAATGAGATCCATTTATATTGGTTTCGGTCTTGACCTCCCATTGCAGAACAGGGTAAGGATGCAAAGATACTCTAAAAGGAATTCCTGAAACCACCGCCTTGCGTCCTGTCTCCACTTTTGGGGGTAGATAGGAAATAACACACTGAAAAGTAAAATGTTTTGTTGTTATAAAAAAAAACTTTTAATAAAAATTTGTATCCAAAATATGGTCATTTTCTCGACTAGCTCAGAAGCAAGTATAGAAAAAAACATTTAGTTTTTCCGGCACTGAGACACTTTTCTGTAAAGTAAAGGGTATGATAATATTACTTTTTATTGTGTAGGTATATAATATATTAAGCAAAAAAAGCCATTTAAAAGGTTACAAAATTTAATTTGACTATACCTTTGGTTTAGTGGTATCAGTAGACATATATCCTATGCACATAGTTTTTGTAGTATGACCCCATAAGAGTTCACCTTCTCCTACTTGTGGATTAAATATTAATGCTAATGATCCTCCTAATCTTTCAGGTATATCCCACAAAAATGGCGATTCCAGAAACTTTTCTTTTAAACACTTGTCAAGACCCACAGCTGGGGATGATTCTAAAAGACTTTCTGCTGTATTTTTTGCCAATTGCGTCCGTATTAAATGTTCTCCACATCCAGAAGTACAAGCTGCCACGGAAGGTTGTACACCATCCCTGCTCATCATAGCCCATACACCACTACCGAATGAAGCAGCTTGACCAACTCGTCCTTCGTGCTTTAAGGACACACCACCCGAGCTTGCTCCAGAAGCAACCACACCATTTGAATCCACACAGATAGCACCAACTGTATCTAATGGACTGAACTTAATGTCGTTTTGAAGAGAATACTTTTTTAATTTCCGTTTGCAGTGTTTATAGTTACGAAAAGCTCGAGCTGAGATCATTTTTCTGTTGTCTACTATATTTAATCCCATTCTTTCTGCCCAAGTCTTAGCTCCCTGGCCTGTGAGGATACATGGTGGTATACGTCCTAATGACAAACTTTCACATTGTCGAATGCATAAATGTTTTGCCAAGGTAATCGGATTCCAAACATTTGATACGGCACCACAAGCCCCAAAATGTAAAGTCTGCCCATTCATTATAGAAGCATCACATTCTACTGATCCCTCCCAACTTAAGTTTGACCCATAGCCGGCATTAGTAAGTGAACTGTTCTCTAATTCTGAAATAATATACATTTTATATTAATATTAATGATTATACATTATTCATTTAATAAAATCTACCAAAAATCCACTGCCAACTTTTTCTGTGGTGAAGGAGGGAGACCGCTATTAACCACAATTTTTGAAAAAGCTGCTGCCATTTTCTTGTTATATTGTCCTCATTTGACTCTTTTCGATTAGACTTTTGGTAGCCTTGGTAGGTTAAGCACAAAAAAAGCATCTCACATCAATCACCATACAGTATTTTTGACAGATTTTACGGAAGATTAGTCATTTCAATTATTTAGTCTTTAAAATAGATATTAGTAAGCATAATATAACATAATATATTAAGTATGATTATTTGTAATTATACACTGTGCATACCAATTATTGCTTTTTCAACAGCATCTACAGCATTACCACCCCCTCGGAGTGCTTCTACAGCCTTCCTACAGGCTACATAGCAAGTTTTTTGATATTCTTTCTTTAATGAATCACTATGATAACCTGCTCCTAAAAATATAGAACTAACATTTAATTGTGTTTTTGCAAATAAATTATGATAATGGGTATGTTCCAAAATAGAACCCAGTGTACTGTCCAATGCAAATGACGTCATGAATCGACGCTATACTGGTGATTCGTTCCAAAACATAGGACAGTACATGACGTTATACATTTGCGCCTGATTGGAAAAGTGTTGGCGATTATTTTGTCATTTTGTGCTCCAAAAATGATTAAATCCTCCTAATGGAGATACCAACAATTATTCTATAATGTTTTGTATTTTAATAAATAAAAACAAATTCTGGCATGCTTCATTCAGTTCACACACAATTAAAAATTGTTTTATTGTAGCCGGATATCTGACACAATATAGCGGCGGCACGCCAGTACAATATAGTGTCAATTGATGACGTCATTTGTATTCGACAGTATACTGAAAACTTTTTGGAACATACCCAATATAATACAGATGAGATATATTCCAACATGATTGTGAAGACTGATTAGAATGAGGGTGTCTTCCAGGCAAGAGTGAATATGCTTTTGTTACATAACCACTTACCATCAGGTGGCGTAGTCAAAAACAGGCTTATAATAGTATAGAAAAGGTTAAATATAACCTAGGAATGCAATCAGAGACAAAGCATTAGTATGGAGACTGTTTTGTGAGAGGCATCAGGTTTTTGTTACAGAAATTAAAACCGTCAAATGCTCTAATTTTAGCCCTATTCTTACTTTGCCTAAACCGAATGATTGGAATTCATTAGTAGGTTATTCTAGCTAGAGAATTTAATCTATGGTACGATTTTTAAAGCATGGCAATACTCACTTTTGGTTCTGGCTAAAAAGTTGTGAAATATCAGAAAACCTCAGAATTGTGCAAACGGTGGTCGTTGCTATTTTGCATGCACTTCAAAATTTCATTGTGTGAGTATTTTAAGCTATTCTTACAGATCTTATGAACCATATTAAATAAAAAATAATTTCCTATCCTTGTCTATATATTTTAGGTTAGGTTTAAAGATTTTATTATCTCAATAAAGAACAAAAATTTACTGATATGAGATTTAAAAATAACACAATTGGTAAAAATAATACATTTACATACAGTGACTTATATGAATAAAGTTACATAAATATATCCAAATTAAAAACACTTTCTTTAAATTAATGTTTGACAGTGCTTTTTTAGTAGAGATATAGAATAAGATAAATTTTCTTTAAATTTTGAAAAAGATTTTTCATGAAATACCTCGTTGGGTAGGCTATTATACAGTAGGGCTCCCTCAAACTGAATAGTTTTGAAACCATAGGCACAGCTTTTGATAGTTGCAGTTTATGTTTGTTTCGTGTACCGTGTTTATTTGATTTAGTTTTAAAATTAATTTGTTTGTGTATGGAATCTGGGAGATTTTTTCTGATTAGTAGTATGCACATTTTATATCTGTATAATAGACTTACTTATATAGAGAATTCTTTAGTCAGAAAACAGTACTCAAGTTCGAATAAAACTTTTAACAATTTGTTCTGGGACATTTGAAGATCCTTTATATTAGTTTTAGATGCATTTCCCCATACCTCTATTAAACATTCTAGTAACAAGTGAATTATAAATAATAGTTCGGACTTTATAAGGTATACAACGTGAAAATCTGCGTAAATCAAGCAGAGATGTTATTTTTAACTGCAGACGATCAAAATGAGCTCGCCATGTTAATTTAGAATCCAAAACTAGACCAAGATATTTTCATGCCGACTGTTTAAGTTCTTGGTTATTTACAGTTAGGGATTGGATTAGGAACAAATTTGTTTTTTTGCAGTAAAACCATGTAAGAAGTTTTACTAACGTTTATAATGAGAAAATTGTATTGAAATTTCAAAATTCATTCTAATCTAGATCAGCGTGTGCATCTGATATATTCTCTTGGATTGAATCTGCAAAATAAAATAAACATTTATCAACAGCGTATAAAGATACTACTCCCGTCAATCCATGGTTGCCGATGTCATTTATGTGGAGTAAAAATAACAGAGGGCCAAGGATGAATCCCTACGGAATACCGCAAGTGATGTCACACATACATTATGTTTAAAATTTTCGATTTTTACTATTTTTTGTCTACATTTTAGGTAAGATTCAAGAACCTTTAAAGCTGATCCAGATACACCAATGTTTTGTAATTTATTGAGCAAGATAGGGTGTGAGACGGTGTCGAATGTCTTTTTCAAATCAATGAATATATCTACAACTACCTTGTTTTGGTCAATATTAGTTTTTATTTTGGTAACTAGATCGATTATAGCCGAAAGAGTATTTGATCCGGCGTGAAAGGCGTTAAATAATTATAAAGCGTTAGATAATTATTTCAAACAAAGTACATCCGCTCAAATACTGTTGACAATACGGGCTGGTTTTGCCCGGGCGATATGGGGCGTTAGTTCCCAGGGTCAGATTTAGAGCCAGATTTTTTAATAGGGTTAACTTTAGCTAACTTCAGGCTATCCGCAAATAGACCATCTTTCATACAGTTATTGATGCATAAACATAAATTATCACTTATTAAGGAATTAACACACTTTATTGCTTTGGGCAATATATCATTGGTTGTATTACATCTTTTGTACATATTTTAAATTCTGAGAGGTATGTGTGCATGTGCGAGTTTGTATAGTTAATTAATGTATGCTATATTATAATATTTCTACGGTATATCGTTTGTTAAAATTGTACCTATTGAAGAAAATATTTATTTTGTTCTTATAAAACGAGTTTAAGTTGGTAAAATCCAGATGTTGCATGGGGTAAGGTTGCCAATTTTTACTTTTTTTTAATATGTTCAAGCCAAACACAGTAAGAACCTAGTATACCTACCCTTTATTTTACATAAGTACCCTGTAAAAACTTATTTTTTTAATAGGTAGGTTACCTACTATAAAACATAATAAGTTTAATTCATTTTATGTTTATTTGAGATTAGACTTGCGGAATAACTACCATGTTTATTGTTGAGATATTCTAGAGTCAACATACTAAATAGTCCTAACGTACCTATAATTGTTACAGAGGTAAGAGATGTCTAGAAACAAGGAAAACACCAGTTCCCAGAATAAAAATAAGTGTACAAGTCGTCGTCAGTGCGTGAATTATTGTACCAAAATGTTAAACTTAGCGGTTTATCTCGTAAAATCTAAGAAATAATCGTAGTATTAAGCACAAAAACAATTCGGGATTCTCCCGTGTGTTGCTTCAGCCAGTATCGGAATCATCGGCGTCAACATTTCGAGCGACGTGCAGTTTCGTGGTTACTTGGAAGAGGAGGCCAAATTAGCCTCTAAAAAGCTTGGCGTGCTCAACACAGCGGGACAGTATTTTATTCCGGCAGATCGCCTGCAACTTCACAAGGCGGCGTGGGTTCGGCTTCACATATCACTATTTATGGGCCGGGGCTCCCCAGTACCAGCTTAATCTACTTGACTGCACCCAGCGCAGAGCGTCTCGAATTGTCGACGACCGAGTCCTCTCCGTTTAGGTCGATACACTGGCGCTGTTAAGAGATGTTGCATCCCTTTGCATCTTCTAATAGAAGATATTCTACCACGTGGAGTGCTCTGAGGTATTGTTCGGATTAATTCCAGCCGCCAAATTTCACGAACGCACGTCGCGTCAAAACGTAATCGTCAAGACTCACGATACGACACGTAAAACGGTATCGTCAAAACTCACGATAGCATCCACACTGTCTGGATGCTTTGTGGTCCACCACTGTTCGTTTTACTACCAGTTTTCCTCTGCAGCCCTTCACAAGTCCACCGCTGAACATAGGCCTCCCCCAAGTAATGCCACAAAGTACGGTCCTGAGCCACCTGCATCCATCGACTTTATTTATTTATTTATTTGGTCTATCAACGACTGTTACATTACAGAAACTTAAAGTAGTTACATTGTAATAAATTATGATGATATTATGAGCTAAATGCACAATCAGTTACAGGTAAATACAACGTGCTATTTTAACATGTCACATAAGTACCTTTTACATTGATATAAGGTTAATTTTAAACTAGTTATAACAGGTAAAAATAGGTGTAATTAATCTGGGATTTTTTTTTAACAAATGTGCACGAAACTGGTCAAGTTTAAGAGAGAAAACATCCTTGGGATCATTAATAAACTACGTATTTAATGCGTTACACAGACGAGGAACTGGTGAATGTTTTCCTAAAACAGTCCTGCGGAATGGCGGATAAAATAGAGAAACGGGTTTCCTTGGAACCCTGAAGGGGATCCTGAAATTAAAAAGGTTTAGAAGCTGAGGGCAGTCAATTTGATTATTAATTTTTTTATAAATGAATATTAGGTCCAAAAGGGTCCTTCTTTTATTCAACGAGGACATTTTAAAGTGTTTGAGGTTTTCATGATAGGATAACTTTTTCTTTGAAACTTTGGAGATGTGCGATAAATGCCATAAAAAGCGTTTTTAGACCCGTTCTATTCTTAATATGTGCGTGGCATATTGTGGCCTCCATACAACAGGGCAGTATTCAGAAGACTACGTACTAGTGCTTTGTACAAAGTGATACGTGTCTGTAAGTTTTTAAACACTTTACTGTTTCTAATAATAAAGCCCAGCATATTAGATGAGCGCCCTTCAATATGTGGTACGGAAGTTAATTTGTTATCTAAAATTATTCCCAGGTCCTTAATTCTATCAACTTCTTTTAATAGTTTGCCATCAATATAATATTTGGATTTAGTTTTACTATGTTTGCGTGTAAATTTAATAAAAAAGCATTTATCTATGTTTAATTCCATTCCATTTGTGCAGCACGAATTGTATAACCTATTTAAATCATGTTGTAACATAAGAACATCAGCTTGGGACTTAATAGTTCTGGCAATTTTCAAATCATCTGCGAATAGATAGGGCGTTGATGAAAGGAAACTATTGGGCATATCGTTGATATATACGTTAAAAAGAATTGGCCCCAAATGGGATCCTTGAGGAATTCCTGAAGTTATCTTGTGAGCTTCAGACTTATAGCCTTTAACAACAACGAAGAAACGTCTATTCGTTAGATATGAATTAATCCAGTTGGCAAAATTTCCTGTAAAGCCATAGGCAGCAAGTTTGTCTATAAGAGGTAAGTGTGGTATTTTGTCGAAGGCCTTGCTGAAGTCTGTGTACACAATGTCTACTTCCTCCTGTTTATCTAGAGCTTTAGCAATTTTAAAAAACCATGCTGATGTACGCTGACGTATTGCTGAAAATGGCTTTGTATTGAGGGGCAAACAACAGATTCAAAAACTTTTGCCATTGTCGACAAAATTGAGATTGGTCGATAATTCGATACTAAGTTCTTGTCGCCAGATTTATGTATTGGAACTACTTTGGATATCTTCCAGACGTTTGGAAAGGCACCTGCCAATAAGGAGTAATTAAAAATGTATTCTAAAGGTACAGCCATTGTTATAGCACAGTTTTTGATAAAAATAGGTGGGATTTCATCTGGGCCTGCGCCTTTATTTGTATCAAGTGATTGTAGTTTTTTTAGTATTAACTCCCGAGATATCGAAAGAGTCCCAAGGCTGAAGCTATTTTGTGCTATATAGTTGAGATAGATAGAAGTTGGACTGGCTACATTCTGAGTTCTTGAGTCTGTTATAGCGAATGATTTCGAAAATGATTTTTGAAATAAGTTACATATAGCTGTTCCGTCGGATTCATAAATAAGCCCATCTGTCATAATATTCGGATAAGAATTACTTCCTTCTTTTCGCGATTTTATAAACGACCAAAAGTGTTTCAGATTTTTGTTGAGCGTCTTTTCAGTCATTTCAATATAATTATTATATAGGTTTTGTTCCAGTTTTTCGCATCGTTTGCTAAGTAACTTAAATTCTACCTCATCTAAAGGATTGTTATATATTTTATACCTACGATGTGAAGCAGTCGTAAGAGTGACTTATTAACCCACGGAGGATATTTGCTCTGCTTAAACTCAGTACACGGCACATGAGTCTTAATAATATTATTTAGTACAGTGTAGAACTTATCCATAATTTCATCTATAGTGAGGCATTTGGAAAACAATTCCTCCCAGTTTATTTCCAATTAAGACAGTTTTATAGCATCATAATTAGCTTTATAGTAATAATTTTTCTTATTATTAATATTGTTACTAAGTATGCGGTTCGTATTAAGTACAATTTCAATTTCTATTTGAGGATGTTGTGGATCAACAACGGAGAGATTACTTAAAGCTAATGTGACATTACATACTGGTAAATCAGTTAATACAAGATCGAGAATTCTTTGGTTACTGTTACGTATTAAGTTATATTGATTAAAATTTTAAGTATAACAAAAGTCTACTAAAGTTGTATTTATTTTTGAAGTTTGATTATGTACTGTACCCGTGTTTATTGCATTCCAATCAATAGTACCTAAATTAAAATCACCAATCAAACAAAATTTACCTTCAAATTTATCAATAATAGAGTTACAGTTTTCTATGTACTGTTCTAGCATAAATTGTTGTACTGGAGGAGGGAGATAAACATCACAAATTGCTATTTGTTTTGAAGAATCTAAGTATGGTACCTTTACCAAAACCCAAAGATCTTCACATTGACTTTCCCAATCAATCATTCGAGTTGAAAATTTCTTAGAAACAGCAATGAGCAATCCCCCTCCGTCCTTTTGAAGATGGAACCCAGATGATTGCCCATCCCTTCTAAAGACTTCATAGCGGTTATCACATATCTCGGAGCTTAATACACTTTCATTTAGCCATGTTTCGCTTAAGACAATTATATCATAATTTGTTAATAATAATTTACTATAAAACATATGAGTTTTGGTCCTTAGACCTCTGGTATTTTGATAATAGACAGATAAACTATCTATTAAGTGTGCTAAGTCCACTGAAACATGCTTATGAAGCTTTATTTTAAGTTAGAAAGAACACTATCATCTTTAATGTATATGTACCTTGAAACGTCACTTACGCATGAATATACGTCCGTCTCGCACCCACACGTATTTATAATCCTTTTTTTTAGCAATCTGCCTGGCTGCAGCATGTAGTGATTTGTTAGCAGGGGATAAGTGTTCCATGACGAAAATTGCTGAAGTGGGGCCCGAATAGCCAAGGTGAGTACTATTCAGTTTGTCCCTGTTGTTACTCTTCAGTCTGTTGAATTTTATGACCGCAGCCAGAAAAGAGTCCCGGACCCTTGTATTGAATAGTTCTACTATTACGGAACGTGGCCGTTTACTCTCAGGATTGACTTTGGCTGTCCTTGTAACATGGATAATGTTTTCGTCTTGAAGGTCAAGCCCCACAACTTGCTCAGTTGCTTTACGATGCCTATTAAAGTTCTCTGATTTTTTCTCCGGAACGCATTGTATTTCGATATTCTGGCTACGAGTATTTTGTTCTAGTTGGTTTATGCGAGCAGTGAGATTATTAATACTCGATTGCATTTCACCTTTGCGTTTTTGCAGCGTTTTAATCAGACCATTACTCTCATTATATTTTAACAAAATATCCTCTACTTGGTCGCTCATGTAATTCATAGCTTTACTTATGCTAGATACTTCTTCTTTCACTCTAGATAATTCAGAACAAAAATGCATCTTAAAATCCTCCATGTGCTTTAATAGAACTTCTTCCATAATTTCGCGGATTCCTTCACGCGTTACAAGGGAGTCTTGTTTACACGGTGGAGACGACATAGCTGGCCTTTTCGAAGTGACATTCTGCAGCTGACGAATTGGTGTATTGTCATTTTTGGACCCCTTGGGTGTTGATTCTCTGCATTTAGGGCACAACCAATCCTTAGGGACGTTAGTGGGCGTAAGCTTTTTCTGTCCCGCAGAGAGACATAGATAGTGATAAGCTGCTTTGCATTTTGAGCATTTTATATAATTGTCATCTTCATTGCCTGTAGTACAACAGCCCCATTCCAGATTTAACAAAGTAATTTTATTTTATTTTAATGCTCAAAAATATAACTTGAAAAGTGCACGGCAACAAATGACCCGTAATCGCCACAAGGAATGAGTTATAGTTAATATTCACAATTTAATTCGCACAGCAATAAAATCCCCGAACGCTGCTTTGTTTTGCGCGTTTAGTTGAGTTCGTGAGAAGACGGTCTTAAGTGATGCGTGTTTAGAACACGCTTACGCGTTCGGATTGGATGATTTCACTTTGTAAAAATTTACGTAATGTGGGTAAATTCATATAACGCTGCACTCTATAACTTGATTTTTGGGCCATAATTAATGTTTACAGATTAGTATATTGCAAATTTAGTTCACTCGATGTTTATTTTACACATTGATAACTGATCAAAATATTAAAGTCCACTTTTTACACCAAAACATTGATTTTAACTTTGCGAATTCACAACATAGATGTTATTCGTAGGACGGTACCTGACAATCTTCCTGCATGTCTTACTAGGTCGTCACTCCATCTAGTGGGAGGTCGCCCTACACTACGAGGCTGCCACTCGGGAACCTTTCTTCCATATCGGTTATTGGTTCTTCGAGCTATAACAGGATGGCATGTGTCGAAAGAGGCCTCATGCTCATACCACAGATGGATCTGCTGCGTACTACAGGTCGATATCCCCGCTATACCACCATGGAGAAATCCCCGCAAGACGGATAAAACAAAATATCTCAATAGGCTGACGTCTTCGCTCGCGGGTGTTGGGGGAACTAATACCATAGCAAATCAATCGCTCCTGGAAGTACAGGTAGCAGCTGTCACTAAAGCCATGATTGATAGCTACCATGAATCATGTCCAGTAATCACTCCACCAAAACATGCTGAGCAAAAGCAACAGTGGTGGGGTAAAGAACTAGACAGAAAACGTAAGAAGGTAAGAAACGCCCTAAATAGGGCAATGAATACCTCAAAGGATGAAGACTGGGTTCTATATAAGAAAGCTAAGTCTGAATACAAAAAATGTATCAGGTATCGACGCTCAACAGGGTGGCACCAATTCTGTGGTAGCATAGAAACCTGTGAACAGGTAAATCGGATAAGGAAAATCCTAGCTAAACAGAACACGCCGGGATCTATCTCTTTAAAGAAACCCGACGGAAGCTACTCAACATCGCCGGATGAAACCCAACGCATCCTAATTGATACTCACTTCCCAGGTTGCTGTGTAGTTGAAAGGGTGAACCGGCATGAAGATGCACTGACACCAACAAAAGAAGACTGGGAATTAGCACAAAGAGTGGTGACGATGGACAAAATCCATTGGGCCATTCATAGTTTCCTTTGTATATGTAACTACCACCTCTGCTCAGTGGTTTAACGCTGATCCCAAGACCTTTTATGTCGTAGGGCTGTGCATAGGGGTAACGTATGTAAACTTTCACACAACACATTACACTCACATACACTACACACATACTACACACACAATACACTTTCACTACATACACACACACTACATATATATTATTTTTACTTTCTTTAATTTGTACAAGCGGTTCTTGCTTTAGTAAATTTTATGATATGGAAGAGGGGCTTACTTCTGATACGGGCGCATTATGCGCTCAATAGAAGAAGTCTACCATGATATATGTATTTGTCAGACCGTGGTTATGAATAAAACTTTTTATTATTTTTATTATTATTATTATAGTTTCCAACCCTATAAGGCAGCAGGACCTGACGGCTTATTCCCGGCAGTTCTACAGTGGGGGGGGGGGGGGTAAAGTCCTTATAGTCAGACTTGTTGCTATAATGAGAGCATGTCTGGCTCTTAAATATGTTCCTAGGGGATGGAGGGAAGTGAAAGTCACGTTCATACCCAAACCAGGTAAGAACGACTATACAGACCCTAAATCCTACAGACCCATTAGCCTCACATCCTTTCTCCTAAAGACGATCGAGAGGATGTGTGAACGGGAGTTGAGAGGGTCGCCGCTAATTAACTTACCGCTACACGAAAAACAACACGCCTATAGCTTAGGTAAATCAACAGAATCGCCACTTCACAAGGTAATAACAAAGATTGAAGAGGCCATCCAAAACAAAGCAATCTGTCTAGGTTCCTTCATAGACATAGAAGGTGCTTTTGACAGAACAAATTTCTCCAGCATAAAAGGTGCCCTTAATAGACATAATGTTGAACTGGCACTGATTGACTGGATAGTTAACATGCTCAGTACACGAACAATAAAGATTGCTGGTGAATCTCAGACAATTCAGATCATGAAAGGATGCCCGCAGGGTGGGTTCTTTCACCTCTCCTGTGGAATATGGTCATTAATGAAATCATCAGCAAATTAAACGCTAACTATTTCTACACAGTCGGTTATGCAGACGATCTGACAATACTGGTCTCTGGTAAGACAGCAAGCATTGTGTGCGACCTGACCCAAGCGGCTCTCCGTATTGTGGAGAGATGGTGCAGGGAATATGACCTAACTGTTAATCCAAATAAAACGGTTATAGTAATGTTCACACAAAAACGAATGCTGAATAACTATCATCTTCCAAATCTTTTCAGCACAAAACTCCAGCTTTCCTCCGAGGTAAAATACCTAGGTCTTACCTTGGACAGTAAACTTAACTGGAACAAACACAAAGAAAACAAAATCAGCAAAGCTAGTTTAACTTTCTGGCAATGCAGAAACATGATTGGCAAACAATGGGGTTTAACCCCAAAAGTTATACCATGGCTGTACAAAACTGTAATTCGGCCCATGATCACATACGGCTCTCTGGTATGGTGGACCAAAAACAATGAAGCCACCACTATACAAAAGCTTTAGCGTTACCAGAGATTAGCTTGTATGGCTGCCACGGGCTGCCTGAGGACTACACCAACAGCAGCTTTGGAGGCTATGCTGGAGCTAACACCGCTTCATCTACATATACAACAAGAAGCAACTTTAGCTGCCATTACACTCAAGACCCTAAATCTTTTAAGTAAGAGTAGAGTCCCCCATACAGATATAATCGATAGAATTTACTCAAAAATTCCTATCTTACAAGCCAAGTACGATAGGATCCCAAAACAATTTGTATTACAGGTAAGTACAGGATACAATTGAAGGAAACTGACCGTCTGGAAGGATTGGGTCTCTGAAGACCTTAATATCCACACATACATAGCGCTGGATACCCACAACACAGTCTTCCAGGCTGAATGCATGGGTATCATCCAAGCGGCCATAGCAATAGATGCTAGGAAGGTGAAAGACTTCTCCATCAGAATACTGACCGACAGTATGGCGGTACTACAAGCTCTGAGATGCAATGTGACGAACTCGGGACTGATATACGAGTGCCATGAACGATTGAATGAGGTATGTAAGCACAACAATGTGACTGCAATTGATCAAGGGACACAGTGGATCTAGAGGCAACAATGCAGGAGATGAACTGGCCAGAAGGGGATTGGCCCTGGCAACTATAGGGCCGGAATCAATAATATCAATCCCCTTTGGCTACGTTCGTTCACTGGTACGTAGATACTTCAATAATTTACACACGCAGCTTTGGAAAAATTTTGTAGACTGTAGACAAGCTAGGGAGGCCCTACCTGAAATAAACAGTCGTCTAACCAAGGTTCTAATGAGACTGAACAAGCCACAGATCAGGATAGTAACAAGTGCTATCACAGGACATGGCTCTTTTAACAAACATTTGTTCACCATAGGTGTTACTGACAGCCCCCTGTGCAGGGCATGCATGGGAGAGGAAGAAACGGCGGCTCACGTGTTGCTGACATGTCCAGAAGTCGCTTCATACAGGGCTAAACATCTCGGTACGCCGGGATTGCTCCCCGAAGCTGCTTGCAACATCAAGGAAGTGCTGAGCTTCTTCGGGGAGATATCATGGCTCGAGTAATCACATTATTCCTGCCCACACGCAAAATACGCGCTTAGACGTGGAGTTGCGGAAAACAGCCCTTCGTCAACTAACTAGCTAACTAAGTTGTGGTAACTTTCGCAAATAAATGAAAATCCTCAGGAATATGTCTTAATGCAGGAAGAAGATATATTTATTTTTCTTAATTACCAATTTTAGCTTGTAAGTATGATTATTAATTGTTTTAAGCATAATTTGTTAATTAAGGTATTTATGCACCTACCCTTTCATGTTGATTTATATATAAGTTACAACTTAATAACAACATAGCTGTTTGAAATAGAAGATTACCTTCTTTATTTATTTATTTTTTATTTTGTAATCATAATTATATTAAAGCTTAAGTACAAATTGTTAATAGGTAATAAAATCAAGAAACATTAATGATTTTTGAAGTGACATGGATAAGTATGAATTCTAAAACAATACTGTTGCGTGAATAAGACGATGGCACTAGCGCCATCTGGTATCGGGCAACAGAGCGAGGAGAGCATTCCAGAAAATACATGACTAGTCTTTCAACCAACAGCGCCATCTAGTATCGAACAGAAGAATTAAGCTTTCTGGAAGCCGCACACTCGAACTTTCTGCGCTTGGTCGGTTGGCGCGCGTATTTACTTGAATATTCTGGATGTATTCGTGGAAGAGCCCTATATAAAGGCGCTGCAATACGCGATCGGGGAAGTATTGAAGTTGGTGAGACAAGCGAAGCTTCGGAGCGGAATAAAGTGAATCAGTGTGATTAATTATTAGTGTTTTAAGTTTTAATTTGTGTAAAGAAAATTAAAGTGTTAATTTAGGTAATTCTATCGGCAATTTTTATTGTCACGAACCTCAAGCTCGTAACAATACTATAAGGCAGCAGAATTTAAAGTTCAATATTCTAGCTTAAGCAAAGTAAAGAAAATTCCATTAACTTTGCCTGGCCATTTCGAAGCTTATTTCTCAGAAAATATGAGGTGTAGGCTGTAATCAGTTGTTTGGATAGGCCCATAGTTCTGATTTGTATTTTTTCTTTACACATCATATATCATTTTTTCTATGAGTGGCAAATAATATTACAAAAACCTATAAATCAGGGCAAAGTTAGGGCATTTTACAGAACCTTAAATAGTACACTATAATAGTGCAGTTTGCCATCTTCATCATCACTTACTATCAGGTGAGATTATAGTTAAGCACTGGCTAATAAATAAAAAAAACATTTAACCCTTCAATCCTAATAAAAATCCCATGCAGTTGCATGCAACCGCTCGGGATATGCCGGACGCATGCACCACAGCCGCATCCACAGTACTTTAAACCATTAAAACTTATATTTAGAGACTACTTTTCTATGCAGAAGTTTGGCATTATAAAATCTATACAAAATTCTCTATCCTGTGGTCTAAACAAAAGTCAGGTTTTACTTCATTACAAAAAGATTTTATTGTATTTTGATAACAAAAAAACACATATCAAGCGGATGTCGGCAGCGTGAAAATTACAATTATTTCTATATATATATATATATATATATATATATATATATATATATTACTTGAATTTATTTACGTAATAAGATAAGTTATATTCAAACAAAAACTTTCATTACAATTTTATAATAAAACACTAGAAAAATCCAAAAATCAACACAATAACATTCACATGAAAATAGCGTATGAAATGAATGTAGATTATAAATAAATATTCATAAACTAACTAACTTTTTATTCCACTAGAGGATAGAAAATTTCATATTGATTCTATAATGCCAAACTTCTTCATAGAAAAGTAGTTTCTAAACATGAGTTTAGATGGGTTAAAGTGCTGTGGGTGGGTGCGGTCACATTTGACCTCTTGAATTTTGACGAAATATCGAAGCGGTCAAATTTTGACGCTTGCCGCTTGAGAGGTTAATATTATATCATGATCATTTTATCAGCCCTTCACAAGTCCAGAGCTGTACATAAGTCTTCCCAAAAGGAACAACTCAAAGTACAGATTTGAGTCACCTGCATCCAGACTTCCTGCACGTTAAAAGTTATTAGCTGATTAAGGCCCGACAAAGAAGATGATAAAACAAAAATATTACTTACCACAATGTACTGCTATAAAACCATTCATTGTTTAGGTAGAAAAACCTATCAATTATTAATAATGAAATTATCTTCGCATAATCATTGTATTATGCTTAATTAAAACAGAAACAGTAATCTACTTCACAAATTATTTTAAATTGAACCTTAGAATAACGTATTGATTTAAAAATACAATCCAAAAAATAAATATTTTGAGAGGTGTTTGCCATAGATAAATAAATTAGGGATGTTCGATGATCATCATAGATTACTGAATAATGATCATCCATGTTAAAAATTAAACCATCGATGTTTTAACATCGATGCTGCCACCTGTCAAACATCGAAACATCGATGTCAATGAATCCACAATCGATTATTAAAAGGTTATTTTCAAAAGCTGGCTCAACTCTTTATCAACAGAGAAACATTGATTGAGATTGAAAGGTACTTCTTTGTCAAAATTACTATCTCTTCAATCAGCAAAAAATATTGGACTCTATAACAAATGAACTAGATATTTGTAAACTTCTTCCAATTTTTTTAAATTACTGATTTAAACTAAGTTCATGGTTTCTTAATTTATTTTATTTTATTAATAATAAAATATAAATAACACGTCTATTTTTTATTCATGTAATTCTATCATATTAAATACGTTTTAGACAAAAATTGCTTGTTTGAATTAAAATCATGTGAGAGAAAGGGTTTGTGAAAAGCTTGAAAAAAGTTGATGGGGACAATGTCTTAACGGACACATCCGTTCGGTCCAAGCTCATGAATGTTTGATGTTGAGGGTTGGATTTGTGTGAAGCTGGTCAAAATTACGATGTCGTACCGGGCCATGCTCAGTGGCGTAGGCAGCTCGGAGCTAGGTGGGGCAGTGCCCCGGGACCCATCAGCCTTCCTGAACGACGTTCGAAAAAGTTATAAGTACGTATTGTTAGAGAATTAGAATGTAGAGCTACTAGAAAACGTTTTAATCCCACTTCTGATGTAATAAATTATTCCACTTCTGATGTTAAAAATTATTTAAATAAAAGAACACTACTCGGTAACAAGTCCTTCTTACTATCAGAAACCATTGTGAAGAACAGCGGATTGCACCAAAAATTCAGTATAGAGTGAAATACAGTTCGACTAACTGTATATTACTCTATGTTCTCGTCACAAAAGTCAAAAGGAAGCAATGTTGTTATAATTTCATGCTTCTAAATTCTACAGCTTGAGTTGTCTGTCTTATCAATATTTTTCATATAGAACTTGCATTTTCGTTTTAAAGCTGGTTAGATTTTGAAATAGTAAAAAAATGCTTATTTTACTATTTTAATTCAAATTTTACTATTTCAATTCATATGTACCATAGAGGGGAGCGGTTTTTTTTCTCCTTATCATAGTCTAATAGTGCGCAAAAGGTTCCTTTAAGAATCAAGTTAACTCATGCAAAATATTATTTGGATTGATTCAAAGTAACTGCCTCAGCAAGGTCATTGATACTTTATAAAAAGATGATTTTCGACCCAAGATTGACGCTATGTAAATATGCTATTATTTAATAAATTGTAACATTTAGTTTTATTTTTTAGTTTAAAGTATAAATCAACAAAAAAAAAACAAGTTTTTACGTAAACTTACTTCAAATCAAGGTCATGATGGCGCGCTGGAAGTAATATTGGCGCAGGTGCGGGAGGTAATTTGTCGCGCATTCGATGTGAAAGTTTTTATCCATTTCACAATATTTATTGGTTGCTTGAAGCATGGAAAGAACCTTTAGTGCATTCAATTGTTCCTTTTTTGGCGATATCCAAGATATTAAAGAGATCACTTGACCTACGTGTGAAGATGTGATGAAGTACTACGGGTGGACCAGATATGATCAAAAATTGCAACTGGAAACTGTGAAAGAGCCAATATTTTCACAAATAGGAGATATTGTGGCACCTAGAGTCGAAAATATATGGCAAACTGTGTATTCCGACCGTAACTAGAACTCGAGTTGTACAAATTTTAAAAGCCTACCACTTAAAATGTAAAAATTTACACAAGTCTATTAAGCTCACTTCATAAAATTTGGATAATTCTCGAGAAAAGGTAATAAATATTACAGAAGAATGACTGGTAAAGAGCACATTTCCCTATATAATTCAGAAGCCGGGTTCTATCTACATGGGTTATGTAGTACCTAGCATTGGTTCTGCGAAAGCAGTAGAATTAACAATCACAGGGTTCTTAGCAAAGGAAAGTATTTCCTAAAAACATATTGTAGCAATAGGTTGTTATGGGACTAATGTAAATTCTGAAAAGTTCGGTGGCATTATACGACTCCTTGAAAAAGGGCTATAAAGGCCCCTCCAACCGATTATTTGTTTACTGCATATGAACGAGCTGCCATTAAGACATTTGCTTTTACATAACGGAAGTACTTCGGGACCCCAGTCTTACACTGGTCCGTTGAGAAAGACATTGGAAACTTGTAAACAAATGCCGATTAAGAAATTCTAACCAATTAAAGCAGAATCACTCCGTGCCAATTGAATCCTACGTTTGTAATTAGCAACAGAGAATTTGATTGCTCTGGCTACATTTGTCGTAAAAGTTAACGCCCCAGCTTGGTTCTCGTTTAAAATTAAACCATCATGTAAAGATGGAGCTTGAAATCTATTTAAAATTATATTAGCGTCCAGGTATCTGCCAGAATCCTTGAAAGAAGTAATCGACCTAGTCATTCAACGCAATAGCTACTTCGCACATTCTGAGAATTTTGCAACTTGCAATGATTACAGATGATAAAAAGCACATTCGTGAATTGGCGTCCCGGCGTATATTAAAAGCACAGAGCAATCCCCCGCACCAAGGGCTATTCGTGATGCATGATATTAATTTCAGCGCAACAACCTACATTGATATGATAAATTGGCAACATACCATTATTGAATCGCCGATCTTGAAATACTTAAGTGAATAAGTCTGATGATGAGGGTGAACTTTTGTTTTTACGTCTCCCATTTCATACCCAGACTGTTGAGCGAGCTGTGAAGTTGACGACAGAAGCGGCCATTTCTCAATGTAAGGATTCATCACGATTGGGGGCCATAATAGCCAAATTGGAATCCCGTAAGAAAATGCCAAAATTCGAGACGAAGAGAGATTTTATGGCAAATTGACGATTTGTTATTAAAACATATGTTTCAATTTTGTTTCACTTTTTTATTGAATTACAATATAAGTATTCTAATTATATTATTGAGTTTAATTTATAATCTCTAGTTAACTCTTATTTAATATTTATCTTAGCCCAAACATATTTAACATTTTCGATAAAATATTACATTTTAAGGTCGCTGTGGAGGCAGAAGATGTTATTCAATTGAGCTGAAAAAAAGGTGAACAGACTTTAAACATAAGACACTAATCCCGCGCTATAAGAACATAAAATAAGAAAAAAAAATTATCATCGCTCCACCCTAATGCACCTATCGTCTAATATAAAAAAGGAATTATTTTTCTCCGTACAAACTTAGAACCTTATGACCCTCCTCTGTAAGAGGTTGTTTTGAAACATCTAAGAAGAGTAAGTTCTTTCAGTATGTCTCAAGCCAATCGCCTCGTAAAATATAAAGTTTAATAAGGCTGGAACATGCTATTTCCCTCTCTTATCGTTACCGTTACAGGCTAAAGTCCGCTATTGAACATAAACCTCCCTCATAGTCGCCACGCTTGGCAAACGGGTTGACAACCGCAGTTTTTTTATTTTTAGTCGTTATTAGGAAGACATGGGCAGTAGCCCATTTCCTGATATTTGTTCACCTCTATCGCCTCTTACGATACCCATGGGATGACGCGTTGAAGTCGATATTTTTACACCGCCACTAGATATACGTTAACGCTCCTGTTACTAATGGTTGATTTTTTCAAAATTATATCTTAGTGGATGCTTACGTCATAAAAGGCAGATTTCTATATCTAGTTTTTTGGAAGGATGTTTTTCATAAACAATTTACATCCCCTATTTAAGACCATAAGGGTAGATCTTAAATAAAAATAAAAATGTAAAATTTATTATTTTTATTTCAGGGTGTATTCTACTGACTTTTAAATGAAAAAAACGACAATGAATTTTTCTGTGGTGTCCCCGTAATAAGTTATTTTCAAAAATTACTAAATCTGAATTCATTTATTTCATATTATTTTTATAGAAAAAGGGCGACAACAAGAGGGGTGAAACGACCACACAGTCCACCTGATGGTCAGTGGATGATGTGGCCCATAGACATCTACGTTTATCCTCAATTAAGAGTCAGAATAAAATGATTCTTAATAGAGGATAAAAGAAAAATTTATGCGTTGTCATCCTTAGGGACTAAGATGGAATATTCGGTTTTCAGTAAAAATATTCTCCAATTCTCTACACTCAACATACGAAACACAGCAACATTAAGCTGCTATTTTACGCTGGTATTCTATGAGAGCCCGGTCGAGCCGACCCATTCGCGCTACAACCATACTATAGCTGCAGCGTGGTTCTATCACGTAATGTACGCGGGGCGATTGACTTGAAAATTAATAAAGGTACGGTACCTTTACTCAATCAAAATCAATCGTTAAATTTCAAAACATAAGTTTCATACAAAATGTAATACCCGATTTCATCCCCTTAGAGGCTGAATTTTCTTAAATCCTTACTTAGTGAATGCCCATGTTATAAAACTTTTTTTACATTATAAGCCAAACCATATGTGAGGGCGTAAGCTTCACAAATCTTCACCAGTCATCGTAGGCCGCATACAGATGCACTCAACAACACCATATCATCTGCGTAACTGACGTTGTTGACGCAGACATCGTCTATGTGACAGCCGACTCTAATGCTGTTGAGTTTACCTATCAGCTCATTCACATACTGGTTGAAGAGCGTGGGCGAACTCAAACCCCCCTGTCTCACACTCCAAACCGTATGATCTAGATAGGACGCCTTCCCATCTCACATTATTGACCTGGTTCCCGTACCAATACTTGAAAATATTTATGAGTTCCAGAGGTAGTTGGATCTTCTCCAGTTTATCCCACAGTAAGTCGTAGGACACAAGGTCAAAAGCCTTTGAGAGATCTAAGAAACAAGCGAAGACTGGCGTTTTGCGTGCCGTGTAGTAAATGACAGTGTGCTTAAGACACAACACCGCGCTTTCTGTAGACAATTTCGGTCTGAACCCAAATTGACTGTCGTATGGTTTTACGTATTTATTTATTTTGCGAATTAAGCACACTATCAAATACTTTTGAAATGACAGTTGCTAACGATATAGGTCTATAGTTGTTTTTATTCGTGAGATCGCCTGTTTTATTCTTCACTATAGGCACTATAACCGTACGTATTATGTCAGATTAAACAATAAATAGATTAAATAATAAATATATAGATAGATTAAACAATAAATATAGCACCCTAGGTACGTACGGGCCAGCAAACTTGAGATGTTCGATACCGAGCCCATCATGGCCAGGGGATTTACCTCTAGACATAGATTTAACTACCTGATCTATTTCTTTAATTGTAAAAGTTATTTTCTTTTCTTTGTTATGCACCATATTTAGCACCGAACATGAAGCCCCAATAGGAGACGTAACTGCAAAATGATCAACGAATAAGTTGGCAATTTTTTCAGACTCACTTACACCACTAACGCTCACAGGCAGGCCCGGTTTACATTGTAACCTATTAGTACGTTTCCAAAAGGAGCGAAAATAATTTTTCGAATGATGTGAAGCTAGAATATCCATCTTAACTTGATTTTCATGATCTTGACACCACTTCAAGCGAGATTTAAATATTTTTCCAGCTTCACACATTTCCTCAAATATGGTACCGGAAGTAGGTTTACAATGCCACTCCCACACGTGGAACTTTAAACTGGCCCTTCGATATGCTTTCGCAACATGCCTGTTCCAGCCCACAACTATCTTTTTTTCTTCGATTTTTTACAGTTACGTCCTACTATGGAGGACGCCTTTAGAGCCATTACAGTATTTTTATACAAATTATCTATAACAATTCTATGACTAATATCAGAACACATGCTATCACTACATTTATGCAATTCATTTGGGTGGTCAATGAGCCGTAACTTTTTGTGACATTCACTCTGATAGATTTTTATTTGTTCAGACGTCCTCTCCCCTAAAATACTAGATTTTGACTAATACAATTAGGTATAATTATAATTTTACAGGCGAAACGATATTTAATTTACATTCTATTACAAGCGGGTTATGGTCTGACCAAAACACATCATAGATAACATAAACATTTTGTATGGAATTTATCGCCACTTTAGTCACCATACAGTGATCGCTCTTCGACCCATGGACATCACTAACAAATGTATACGTATTAGATGATATACCTAACATATTGTTGCGCGGCTAAGTTGATATCTGGCACTAGCACCATCTGGTGTCGGCAATTTTTATTGTCACGAACCCTAAGCTCGTAACAATATCAATATCAATGCAGGACCACTCTTGATCAATACAAAAGCTCGATAATTCATTATAAAATCAGTCATAGGGATGAGCATTAAAGTCCCCCAGTACATGTACACAGTGTATGCTACAGCTGTCTACAATAGCACTCACCGAACTAAGTAAATCCGTAAACTCCACTATTTTGGCTGTCTCGTCTCTTTGCATGTACGTGACATCACTAAAAATGACCTTTCTCTTGAAATTATTTTAATAGCACATTTTTTTATAGGATAGGGTGACAAACGAGCACACAGTCCACTTTAAGGTAAGTGGTTGCTGTGGCCCATAGACATCTAAATCTATTCTCGATTACGAACCAAAATGCAGATGCGTGGTCACCCGTGAGGACTAAGATGGAATGCCTCGTTTCCAGTAAAAAGGGTATCCGGTTCTCTACACTCACCATACGAAACACAGCAGCATTAAGCTACTGTTTCACACTGGTAGTCTGTGAGAGCGTGGTCCTTCCTCGGACGAGCCGTCCCATTCGTGCTACAACTATACTTCTAATATAATTGCAGTATGGCTCTACCACGTGTAAATACGCTGGTAACGGTAACTTCGTTAAAAATGCTACGCCTCCAAAGCAGAACTGCACCTCCGTATGGTCGCCCTCTTATCAGGCCCTCCTTTGTGTCCATCGCCGACACCCCCGTATAGCTGAAATCCTTACTTATGGTGTTCAGAAAATCAATTTCCTCCGTCAATAACCATGTCTCTTGTAACGCTATAATGTCATAATTCTTACAAAGATCGCGTATGTTATCTATGGACCGTTTCACGTTTTTACAATTAAAAGTAACAAATCTATATGTTCATTATTTATTTAAATTTGTGGCGCCGTCTTCTTTACCAGAAGTTTCAGTTTTACGCTTTAGTTTAAAATTAATAAAGCGACGGAAAATTATCCCCTGTGGCCATATTTTCTCATCCAAAAACAATGATGGTTTATTTTGTGCCACGAGGAATTTAT
Source organism: Parnassius apollo (assembly GCA_907164705.1). Taxonomy (NCBI): domain Eukaryota; kingdom Metazoa; phylum Arthropoda; class Insecta; order Lepidoptera; family Papilionidae; genus Parnassius; species Parnassius apollo. The sequence goes on from CAJQZP010001196.1 coordinate 7,663,131, forward strand.
ATGCGTTGTAGTCACATTGACGCCTGATGGATATTTTTTCTAATTTAACTGTGTCATGTGTCATCTTGTTGATATATCGAACAATATCTGTTTCGGAAGTATTTTTATGCACATTGGTATAGTGTTTTTCTTTCCGCTGCTCTAAACATCTCATCCGCTTCTACCACAGCGATCACTGATTTTCCTTCAGCGCGATTTTTGGATTTCTTTCCCTTCCTCTGAACAACTGTCCACTCATTATTTGACGTAAAGTCGTTCCAATGCTAGCTAGCTGACTGATGGTCTGGCGACAGTCAATTACGGACACTTATGATACGCTGTGACTCATCGCGGTTCGCATCGTCCCTGCGACGACCCGTCACTGAGCCAGGCGTTTGTTGAAATATTGCATCAGGTAATGTTTCACTACAGCACTCAAACTGCTTTTCGTTAATTTTTATATTTTTTAAACTATACTCCTTAGCTGTTGAAAGTTCACAGCTAGGTTTGCCTTCACTACTATTAACAGTCGACTCATCGAAATGCGATAACCCTATAGGGCCGCTGTCACGGTACGTGCCTCTCTTGATGTTGATCCTAGCCGCTGAGAAAGGTGGCGAGTTATTTTTGAAATTACATAACTCTTTCTTTATATCCTCTAGCTGCTCAACCGTTACATACGTCGATTTAATCTCCTTAATTTCAAACTATATCCGTACAAGATATTTTAAAAACTAGGAGACATCCAAATGGTCGAAAGTTATAGGTGGTAGCTTCTCAAGGTCCCGAGCTACAAAAATAGGCAGCTTATCAGGATCCGTAACTTAAAAAAAGTTTAGTATGTCGTACAGCACTTGAATTTTCTTTCCTTTTCCTTTACGCACACTTTTTCGTAACTCGGACCGTACCGATTCAAATAATAACGTATGGGACTTTTGAATTTGTTCACTCGTAAAAGATGATGCACAAATTTTAACCAAGCTTTCTTCGTCAGCTATCGGTATTTTATTCTGTACAAAAGACAGAAACTCATCAATTATGGTATTACAGCCAACACACTTCACTGTACTCGACATTTTTACTCGTAACACAATTTCGCAATCGATCACACGTGCGTCACGGATGTGCGCGCGTAACTGGCTACGGGTCGACTACGGGTTTGATATTATATCCCATAATTACGATGAAGCTACACATATTACGATGACGTATTAGTGTTTTTATTGGTCGGTAGAAGCACAACGTGGAAAGTACCCACAGGCAAATATTTTTTTTTAATTTAATTAAAATTTGATTTTTGATCAGTATTTCAAAACCTATCCATAATTCTTTTAACTAATAAAATCAAAATTTTATATTACACTAAAATACCCTTCATTTTTGTCCGTATGAGGAAGTTTAGCGAGCTACGGAGACAGCTGTTCTCAGAGTTTTCTGCATGATAAACTTAGAAATAAGGATATCCACAGTAGAACCAGAGTGACTGACATAGCCCAACGGATTTGTTAGCTGAAGTGGCGATGCGTCAACCATATAGCGCGAAGAACCGACATCCGATGGGAAAAAAAGGTTCCCGAGTAGCAGCCTCAGACTGGTGGGCGAAGTGTAGTCTGAAAACAGGATCAATATACTCGCCAGTACAGTACATTTTAGCTATAAATAGAGTAAGGAAATTTGGCATCCCATTTAAAGTTCATAGTTTAACACATAATTTTTTTTATGATCTTCAGCAACTGCAAGAAAAATGGGGCTATAATTTTAATACTGACGAACAGAAAAATAATGTAGTGTGGAATAGTATCAAAGTATTGCAATTTACCAAAGACGACCCCTTTTCTTTTTATTACAAAAGTTCATACAAGGATGATTTCAAAAAAGTAAATGTTCGTAACTAGAGATTGCAAAATCCGGATTTTTTTGAAATCCAAATTTCTGAATTATCCTATTATTAAAATCCGGATAATCCGGATTTTTCGAAGTTTTAAGGTTATTTAATAAAACTGAAACAAAACATCACAAATCATTTAAAATCTGAATTTATTCAGACACGACGGAATAAAATAAACTAAAATAAACAACAGTCATAAACTGAACATAACATAAAATCAAAGCAAAAAAACTAATGTTTCAGGTGTCTAAGTTACAAATAAGGGAAGAAATAATTAATAAATTCTATTTTTATGACAATAATTTAGTACACTTATATTAATCAGTCTTTTTTAGAAAACGAGATCTTTAAAACGTGAAAGCGTCAAGTGTCTCATCGTTTAGACGTGATCTTATTTTACTATAGAACATGCTAGTTGTAGAAAAAGCTCTTTCAGACTCAACACTGATCTGCGGTATGGAAAACAACCGTTCAAAATTTTTTTAGGTTTTCTCCACGACCTCCACCGTTTTCAAATAAAGCCATTTCAACGTGAATCAATTGTGCTGATTACACTCGTTGACTGCTGTTGATGATTACTACCCACACTTGCAAGAGAAAGTTGACGATTGAGCTTTTCTTTGATCTTTGACTGAGCGGCGATGGATCAGAACTTATCGCACAGAGTTTCTGAAATAGAGTGATAAATGCGATAAAATATGCAAAGAGATGCAACATCTCTTCACAGCGCCTGTGAATAGAGCCGATCGGAAAGCACTCGGTCGTCGACGATTCGAGCCGCTCTGCGCTGGATGCGGTCAAGTGGAAGGAGCTAGTACTGGGGAGCCCCAGCCCAGAGATGGGAACAGTATTCCATGTGCGGCGGAACCTGCGCCTTCTAAAGTTGTAGGCGGTGTGCCGGCATGAAATACTGTTCCGTTCTGCTGAGCACGCCAAGCTTTTTAGAGGCCAATTTGGCCTTCTCTTCCAAGTGACCACGACAATGCACGTCACTCGATATGTCGACGCCGAGGATTCCTTGACCGCCGTGCCTTGAAACTGAGGAGACACGACAAAGGGGTTCTTTTTAGCGGTTAACGCGCAAACTTTTATCCTCTGAGGGTTAAACTGGACTAGATTTAGTCGCCCCCAATCCGAGACTTTGTTCAGCAAAGACTCGACTTCAGACACAAGTTTGTCCCGGTACTCGGAGACATTTTCCCGGGAAATTTTGGCACGGCTGGTGTACAGAGCATCACCAGTGCTGTCATCTGCATAGTAATGAATGTTACAGGTTTGCAACAAATCATTGATATGCAGAAGAAACAACGTTGGTGATAGCACGCAGACTTGTGGAACACCAGCATTAATAGGCTTGTAATCGGAGCTTGCACTGTCTACAACGACCTTGATGCTCCGATCTGCAAGAAAGCTGGTGATCCAATTACACAATTTCTCGGGAAACCCATAGGAAGGGAGCTTCGAAAGAAGCGCTTTGAGCCAAACCCGATCGGAGGTCTTCACAATGTCCAAACTAACGGCGAATACTTTCCCCTTGGACTTTACTGCCGCCGCCCATCTATGGGTCAGGTAGACCAGAAGATCACCAGCTGATCGACCACGACGGAAACCGTATTGGCGATCACTAATCAGCTGGTGATTCTCAAGGTACCTCATGAAAAGGATTCCATTGTTTTGGAGGACATGGAGGTGATGGCGATGGGCGATGGGTCTTCCATGATTTTAGGACTACGCCTAGAGAGTAGGAGTACCGGAAAAGACGCGTTAGAACCGGTGCTAACTCTGGAGCACACGTCCTCAGCCCAATTGGGGGGATACCTTCAAGCCTACTCGACTTGTGGATGTCCAGGGAGAGGAGTGCTTTACAAACCGAGCGCTGTGTAAACCACACCTCCAGCATGGAGCACTCACACCGCGAGTTGGTCAGCGGCGTACTAAAGTTCCATACCCTGAAGTACCATATCAGCGACAAAATCAGCAACAACGTTGGGATCGTCCGGCGAGAAGCAAACCCGCCCCCAAGGGTAGGATGCAAAGAAAGACCGCATCCTATCCCAATCGGCCGACCTATAGTGCCAAACACGACGGCAGCCTGCAGAATGCAACGGCGATTTCAGCGTGAGTGGCCCCAAACTCCGGACAAGACAATTGGCCAAGGAACCTAAAGGGGCGTCGACGGAAATCTGGTATCTGTCCGGATGAGAAGTCATCAGAAGGTCCAACAGGGAAGGTGTATGGTCCTCCACATCTGGAATCCGCGTCGGCAAAGTAACCAGTCGTGTCAGACCATATGCCAAGGTAAAATCACGAACAGATCTCCCCGCATGATCGGTTAAACGTGAACCAAGCCACTCGGCGTGGTGGGCGTTAAAATCGCCGAGGATCACGATCTCTGCGGAGGGGATCTGCTGTAGCAAAGAATCTGTAGCCATTTGGACATGGTCAAAGAGTCGGTCTGTTTCGGCATTACCGCTATGGGACCTATAGAGGTACTCGTAGACGCGCGGATGGTCATCGCTGTCTACTCGTAGCCAAAGGATGGACGGGTCCGAACCTTCAAGACTGCCGAGGCGTCGATAACAGATGTCCTCTCTGACGTATACGCAAACTTCAGCCCGAGACACAAAGGAGTGTTTTAATTTGTATCCCTGGTAGGAGAGATACGAAGCATCAACCGGAGAGGACACCTGCGTCTCGGTCAGAAAGAGCAGAGCCGGCCTCGCCATCTGGAGATGGTAGTGGACAGCGTTTAGGTTAGGAAAAAGTCCCTTGATATTAGAAATTCACGGATAGCGTGGAGCGTGGCAGGGGTCGCCTTGGTCTTGTTGCTCAGTTTGCCCCGAGCAGTTGTTGTCTTGAGTGGAAAATTTGTGAATAAATGTAAAATATTATCCATTGAACATAATTTTGACTAAAATCCGAAAAAACCGGATTTGGGTCCTAAAAACCGGATTTATAAAACCTAGAAAATCCGGATTTTTCAGTTATTTTCGAATTTCGAAGAATCCGGATTGCAATCCCTATTCGTAACAAGGGGAAAAGAATGCCAGATATTGAAGAAATAACTATGCAAAAGGCATACTTAGAGCCACTTCAACTTAGTTCTGCTAAAAAGAATGATCACCCGTTCACTCGGCTACGGGTCTGATCAGATCATACAATACCTACCTTACGTCGGCTCTAGTACGGGTCGGATTAGATCAGAAGTACTGCCCTATGAACTATTTTTTCATTTTAAACAAAACCAAAGACAATATGCAATAGATAATAGTATCAAAGACAAAGATATGCTCTTTTATTTTAAATCATAACCTGGCAATGTTTCTTAGGAAAAAAAAAATCAAAAATCACTCTGACAGGAATCTTAGAACAACCAATACGGAACCAGTAGTTTAGAGTTTGACTTTTGTTTACTTCTAATTTTGAGGTATCAGGCAAAAGTACATCATTGATAAAGCCTACTTACGTTACTTTTAAATTCTGTAGTTATAAGGCAAAAGTACATCATTGATAAAGCCTAATTTCATTCCCATACCTACAGCTATTCACCATTAAAAGTTGACAATTTTAAAATCTTTAGAACTTATAATAAAAAAAATAAAACAACTTATATATTAGTTATTCAAGTTTTTACTTTTTTTCTTTTTTAAATTATTTATAAACTTTATCTAGCATTTGCGGCAATTGGTTTTTAATCTCACAATATCAAATTCTTTTAAGATTTTAATAACGTTACACCAGTTCCATTTCCGTTCCAATATTTGTATTTAATTTCCATATGCTTTTTTTTTAAATTTCATAAGAATTTGGTTTCACTTCCAAATATTAGTTTGTTTCTTTTACAAAGGTTGAAATATACCTCACTGCATATTCTGAGGAATAGGTTGATTTTTGTTTTTATTTTAAGTATCTATACTCTCTGTGAGAAATCCAATGGTGGACTGACGACTGACTTTTTTAGAGGACACAATACACTCCTTGTCCTCTTTATTAACAAATCTCGTTACCTCTAATTTTTTTATGGAATTAGTCAAAAGGGTTTCGTGCTCTGACGAATTCGTTACAGCTTGCTTTAAGGGCTTCACTTTGTTTCTCCGTCTAAGAGCTATTTCCTTACATGAATCAAATAAATCCTCGAAAGATGACAAAGCTTCTGAAGTATTTTTTGACGTCGAGTTTACAGGTTTTCTATCAGCTTAGCGAGCTGTAACATAAAAATAAATATAATGTTAGCCATAGAAACCCTAAATTAATGTTATTTGTTTCTCTTTTATTCTTATATAATTTTTCACTTTTTATAAGCCAGTGCTTGACCACAATCCCACCTGGTGTTAAGTGGTGATGCAGCCTTAGATAGTAAATCGCACTGTCTTAGTGTAACAAAACCCTATTCACTCTTGCCTTAAAGACGCCCAGATTGTATTCGGACGGAAAGATAGACGCTGGCAAATTATTCCACTCCTTTGCTGTACGCATTAAAAAATTCGAAGTAAACCGTTTGGTTCTAATGCGTGGAATATCAACAACTAAGGGGTAAAGACCCGCCGACCGCCTGGTCGTCCGATGGTGAAAAGGAGAAGGAGGAATTAAAGCGTGCAATTCCTACGCACACTCTGCGAAATGCATCCTATAGAATACTGAGAGACTGACTACTCTGCGCCTGTGCTTGAGGCTAACAAAGTTGGTTAATTCATGAAATGTTATATTCTTTGTAATATATCTTAATATATATAAATTACGTGTCACATTGTTCGTCCGCGATAGACTCCTAAACTACTTAACCGATTTTAATCAAATTTGCACATCGTGTGCAGTTTGGCCCAACTTGAGAGATAGGATAGTTTTTTTTCTCATGAGTGCCCCACAATTTTTTTTGCGAATTTAAGAATTTTTAATAGGCCATGACATAGGGTCGTCGAAAAGGGCAGAACAAGGTTTGCCTGGCAAGCTAGTTCTTTATAATAATGTCCTCCAGATCAAATTTCGGTCATGGTGGCCTGCCTCAACTAACCATCGGCGCAGGACAGGATTATATTGCCTAAATCTATGCGCAAGTACAGGTGCACTCTCTATTTCCTCACTCTCAATCCGATGGAACAGTAAACTGACACGACCGGAGAGACACCAGGCGCAGGATCAACGCCTTTACGAGTTTTCCGAGGCATGGTGGTAAGACACCGCCAACTTCTTGACTCCAGGCAGCTTACTGAAGATTTCTTGACAGAAAACTCAATAATTGATTTTTGGCCCGACCTGAGATCAATCCCAGGACCTCACGATCAGCAGTCGCACTACTACAACCACTAGACCAACAAAGCAGTCAATCCTACATAATACAGCTAAAAGTATCCATGCACCCTTATATAAAAATAATCTCCTTCTCTATAGTTTTTCCTGGAACAGATCTCTGTTTAGTATTAAGGCCCGCTAATTGTACATTTAGTATATAGTTTGTTGTCAGTGTTTATGTAATATAATATTGTATGCAATAAAAAGTATAAAAAAGTAAAATAAATATCAGCTTTCTACATTTACATCCTCTGCTGGATTTAGGACTTTATAAATCAGTGAATATTTTTCCATTGGTAGGCGCACATCTGTAAGCAAATCGTAAGACGGCCCCCCCACTAAGGTGATGACCTGATAAGACAGGCAGGAATATGATGTGTGCACATGCGTGAGTTCTGTGTATAACGACATTTCAGGTGAGGCCTATGTTCAGCAGTGGACTTTTTAAGAGGCTATAATAATGATGATGCTACAATATTTCAATGTGCCTGTAGCCACAATACACTCTCCATCATCTAGTTGTGAGATTTTTGATTCTGCAAATGTAAATGGATTACCTATAGAAGTAGATTGCACTATTTATTAGTAAGCAGGGCTCACTTCATGCAGGTGATGTTGGAATTTGGTAAAGTTTGATAGATTTCCCCATATTGTAAATTAAAATAAAATAATATTTAGATCAACAGACTTTCAAAATTGTGATGTGTATGCCAAGGCTCCTGCAACAGTTTTGCTTAACACACAACTGAAGTTTCTCACCTGAAAAACCAAATGTTAATATTAATTAATTTGGCTTTATTCCAAAGATGTATTCTATTGTATGTATATATTTATTTTCTTACATTGGTAAGCTTACCTTCATTTTTTTATTTTCTGAGGAATGACATGTTCATCATTTAACTTATGCGGCAAATATATTTCTGCATGTTTGCAGTCTGTTAAATAAACATCTACAATATCATCCCATTTTGATGTTTTCCCATTCAATACTATATTTTTGTCAAGAAAATTATTTCTTAGACCATTAATGAGGTGAGGAAGATCAAATATGATATTAATCTTTTGACTTCTTGTGATTGTGTCATCTGAAATGAAAACAAAAATTTGGTTAATAGGCAATCAAAAGTATAAAAATACATTACTAATAATTTTAGCACTTTATTAAAAACTTTAATTTGTGGTTTTAAACCTTTCATTTAATTATCTTACCAGTATTTTCATTTGCCAATATTTGTGTTTTTTCTTGTCTTTTTTTCAACTTATTACCAGAGCCACAGGAATTAATCCAGTTATTATTCTCTTCTATATTTTTTAATATAAGTGCAGGTCTAGTTCCTGACAAAAATAAAAGGCAATGGGCTGTTGCCATTTGTGTAGAGTACCTCAAATGAGGAACATTAAGGCATGGTCGGCATTGTCACAGTAACTATGACTCTGAGTAGACAGTAACTCTACAAGTCCACAGATATTGTCATTGTATTTGTCATATGTAAGACCTGGGCTCTATCGAAACTTCACCAAATATTAGCGAGCAATATTTTTTAGATTCTTGCCGATTTGCAACCTAGGAATAAAAACATAAGGTAATTAACTGAACATAATAATATACTATTTGTGAAGAATTTATGAAGATTTTTACAATTATTATATTTACCAGTTTTGTCATGATGTAGACACTGCTGTTTGTCCTATCATTTTAAAATGTTTATGGATGGATGGTGGTTCATTGATATCTGGAAACAAATATGTATACTTTTTATAGTTAACAGTGAACAGCAGGCCCATTCCCTAAATTTTATGCCATCAAAATGATAGTCACTTGGTAGCACATTGTGTGGTATACTATATAGCTTTTTTAAGAGCATGAAAACACAACAATCTAGCAAATAATACAAATGATATTAAATTAGATCGTTTAGTGTGATTGCCAAGTCAATCTATTTATTTAAAACATAAAAGGTTTTTAATATTGATATGGTCAACATAGGATGTTAGGTTGGCTAATTAAGCAATAACTTAAGACAAAAGGACCCTAAGTAATTAAGGACTGAATTTGTTTCTTTTACATGTTATGTTTTTGATGGCATCTCATTTCTTTTTGTATATAACCCTACTTTTTTCCTTTCCGGTACCATCTACTTCTTGAATACCAACAAAGTACCTATCTACACCTATTATTCCATTATATTATACATATACAGGTACACTGATTGTTTTACTGCAAATGTTATTTTGTAATCCTTTATTTATATGGGATTACAAAGTTATTTATGCAGTTAATGTATCTAGAAAACTGGACCAAAATTGCAAAAAATTTAAATTTTTATAAAAAAATAAGTTATATAAGATACTTTCTTATTCAGAGAAACAATCTTGATCTAAAGATGTTACTGACATAAGACTAACAAATATTAGTTGATAATGTCTTAAAATTGTTTACTTAAATATCTGAAAATTACAAAGCTGCTTTACTTTCTATAATACAAAGACTTAGGTGACACTTATAGTGGTTGTTGCTAAATAAATAATTTGACTATACTTAAAAACATTTTAGAACACTGACTATTCATTTCAAACAGTTATTATTTTATCTTTTTTGTAGACTTTTTTGTTAATTTATTGTTCAAGTCTGCTAGCTTGACCAGCATTTTAGCCTCCTTTGACATTGGATAAGCCAAAATACTGTTCAAGGTGCCAAAGTGAAAATTCCTATCACTACCAAAACATTCTCACTGCTTCATTCAAGACACATTCCACAAAATATTGTTACGAGCTTGAGGTTCGTGACAATAAAAATTGCCGATAAAATTACCTAAATTAACACTTTAATTTACTTTACACAAATTAAAGTTAAAACACTAATAATTAAACACACTAATTCACTTAATTCCGCCCGAAACTTCGCTTGTTTCGCCCAAATCAACACTGCCTCGATCGCACCTTGCAGCGCCTACTTATTTAAATTAGCAAATATCCAGAATGTTCAAGCAAACACGCGTAAGGTACCGAGAGTCCGAGTATAGATTTTCTAGAAACTTAGTTTCTTCGGATGGCGCTGTCGGTTGTGATGTCATTCACTGCAAAGCTCCCCTCGCTCTCGTTCCTGACACTAGATGGCGCTAGTGTATCGTCGACTTTAGCGCGTAACACTGCCCCCTCCTAAGACATGCTCGTCCCGAGCATTATCGGCCCCATAATAACGCGCCAGGCGATTCACATGGACGATCTTAGGAGTCCCTCTTGCGCCTTTCTGTAACGGCTCCGCAATGTCAAGGGCTGTCCTATCCCGTGGTGCACCAACATTGTACAATTTCGGTGCTCCTCTACTACGTGTCCGAGGTCCCCGCACGGCCGCACAACTTGTACATGTACGACACCAATCCTCGACATCGTCACGATAATGGACCCAGTAAAACTGTTCTCGGACCTTCAGTAGAGTTCGTTTAACTCCCAGATGGACTCTTGAACGACCATTATGGCACAACTGTAGAACATTCGGCACTTTAGCTTTAGGGACAACCATTTGCAAACGACAGCTGTCTCTTCGACCATTGTCCCATTTACGGCACAGGACTCCATCCTGAATCAGCAAGCTGTCCCATTGGGCCCAATAGCTTTTCGTGGTTGAACTCATCGCTGAGACGTCCCTCCACTTAGGCTTGGTAGCACGGGCCTTCATCCATCCCAGAATCGGCTTGATGTCCGGATCTTCCTGCTGTGCATGTCGTAGGTTGTCCTTCCATTCGTTGCTGAGGTGGTCCGTCCTGAGCATCCTCACGGATACCACCTCCTTACTCTCTTGCCTACTACAATGGTTGCAATCTTCAGGACAAGGTCTTCTTGACAATGCATCTGCGTTGCCGTGAGATTTCCCGCTGCAGTGTCTGATAGTAAAGTCGTATTCCTGCTGCTGCTGGGCGGTGCTGTTAGCCGCACTTCCTTTCTGAGACCGTTCACCTTCCCTTCCTAGGGTGTGCTTAGGGTAGCTGGACCGAAGATGGCCCCTTTCCCCACAGCCATAGCACCTAGGGCTGTATCTTTTATTGTGGTCGCGAACCGTAACTGCTGTAACCTCCCTAGCGTGAGGTGAACGATGATCCTGTCGCCGCCAGGCAGTGCCGTTAGCTGCACTACCCTCTCGAGATTGATCAACTCTCCTTTCCACGGTTCGTTTAGGGCAGCTGGATCGAAAATGGCCCTTTTCCCCACAGCCATAGCACCTAGGGCTGTATCCTCTGTTGCGGTCGCGAACTGTAGCTGCTGCAACCTCCCTGATGCGATGGGAACGATGATCCTGCCGCACGGCTTCCATCTCCAGTGCATGGGCCAAGGCGTTCTTAAGCGTGTCGTGGTGCCCGAGTCTCACAGCAGCTCTGACTTCAAGGTCGCGGATGCCGTCGATGAATGTCTGAACCAGGTTCCCTTCAATGAGCGCAGGTACAGACTGGTATGCTTTTCGAACCATCTTCTCCACCTCAAGGGCCCACTGCTGCAGGTTCTCGTTGCTGCGCTGCACGCGATCTTTAAGCTGTGCGCGAAAGACGTGTTCCAGATGAGCGTCACCATATCTCGCTTCCAAGGCCTCAAGAAGCTGCTCATAGGTCACTTTCTTACCGAGAGCTTCCAACACAGTTAAGGCTTGGTCACGCAGGCCTAGGGTGAGTGCAGTCATGGCTTGGCTTTTATTCCAGCCGTTCGCCTCCATGACGGCCTCGAACTGGATTTTGTAGGCCGACCAGGAAGAGGTCCCGTCGAACGGCGGCACTTTGAATCCACGTAGCGAAGGTGCTGCAGCTACTACGGGAGCTGTAGTTCCATCCCCAAGTTTGAGGTCGTTTAGTGATTTCTTCATGTCAGCCACTACGTTGTCAACCCGATTGTTTACTTGGTCGATTCGGGTTTCAGCTTTCTCGATTCGGTTTTCCGCTTTCGCGATTTGGGTTTCGGCTTCCGACAGGCGGTTGTCATGCTGAGCAACCCTATCCTTCACCTCCTTTATCTCTTTCCCGAAGGTAGCGTGAAGGTCCTTCATGAGGAGCATCTACTCTTCCAACCGACGGGCCTGTTCTTCCTGTCCGCCCCGCAGCTGCTCTTCCAATCGGCGTGCCTGTTCCGCCTGCTGGCGAGCCTGTTCCTCCTGTCGGCGAGCCTGTTCCTCCTGCCGGCGAGCCTGCTCCTCCTGTCGGCGAGCCTGCTCCTCCTGTCGGCGAGCCTGCTCCTGCAGCATCACTATCAGAGCACCTAAGTCAGGTGCTGCAGATGTAGGAGCTACCGACGGGCCTGCAGCCGGTGGCTGGTCCTCCGACGTCTGCGGCGTTGCACCACCAAATCTTCGTTGGTCCGTCTCCTGCTGGCGTTGACTTCGGGTACGGACACCCTCCGTTTCCTCCTTAGGTAAAATCGGCATGATTTTATCCCACTTCTGACACCAATTGTTACGAGCTTGAGGTTCGTGACAATAAAAATTGCCGATAAAATTACCTAAATTAACACTTTAATTTACTTTACACAAATTAAAGTTAAAACACTAATAATTAAACACACTAATTCACTTAATTCCGCCCCGAAGCTTCGCTTGTTTCGCCCAAATCAACACTGCCTCGATCGCACCCTGCAGCGCCTACTTATTTAAATTAGCAAATATCCAGAATGTTCAAGCAAACACGCGTAAGGTACCGAGAGTCCGAGTATAGATTTTCTAGAAACTTAGTTTCTTCGGATGGCGCTGTCGGTTGTGATGTCATTCACTGCAAAGCTCCCCTCGCTCTCGTTCCTGACACTAGATGGCGCTAGTGTATCGTCGACTTTAGCGCGTAACAATATGTTGGAAATTTTCAACTATTCCGCATATGTCACGATTTAGTGTTGGCATATTTTTCATTAAAAAAGCAAACTTGTTCGATTGAATATGTAATCCAAGAATAGGTCTTATGTAGTTTCTTTTTAGTGGACAATTATCTATTCGCAAATTACAGGTCATTTGTGGCTGAATTGTTCAATACCAGATACTCTTCAACAGACTGACAGTTACATGTAATAACTTGGCAGATGGCAACCTTTGAATAATAATTTTGATATTGCAATTTTAAGATTGATTTTATTATATCATAGGCAATCTGTTCACCTCTCACTTGAGAGGCACAGCCACATCCTATAAAAACATCAATACATAATGGAATTTAGTTAGATAACAAAAATTAGGAAAGAATTATTTCAGTGATATTGACAGATTATTCTGCAAGAGCCTTTCAATTGTGATGGAGAGTTATGCAGAATTACACTAAAAATACAAGATCAAGCAAATGTCCCTAATAGAAAAATAAGTAGATTACCATAGTTGTCCATTTCTAGAGCAGGTATTCCAGTATTTATTTTGTCAGCCGTGGATAAGGTGGTAAGGCAAAATGGTGAAGAAACAAACTACCGGTAACAAATCTCGACCCGAAGTGCTTATGACACACAAAAAATTATGTAGCTCTTCTGCATTGAGCTGCTTTTTTCACAATTTATTTTTTCCACGCACTTGAGTCTTAGCTCAGTCTTTGGAAAACAATGTAATTTACATTATGATGCTTGCTTTTGCAATGCGAAACACAACAAGCATTCTTCATGATGAGTACACAATTTTTAACGTGAGAGGATAAGCATGGAGTTTTAACACTTCAAAGTAATTTCATTCGATCAAATCCAAATTTCCAAAACTCCAACAAACTGTAATGAAATTGAAAATTTGAAATAATGAATACAGAGTATCTTTGTATAAACCACAGAGTACTTTTTTATAAATAAGAAGTATAAACTGAAAATAATGAAAGGAGTATCCTGTTCCTATACTATATCCTCTTAATGGTCTCTGTTCTCTGTGAATAAAAGTTATGGAAGTTTGGAACTCAATCTGTGGTAATAAGAAATGTCATTTTCTAAACTACCGGTAAGAATCTATGGTTGAAAATAAGGGCTAATTTTTTTTGTTCTAAGATTCTATGCCGTTTCGGCGTTCCACGTGTCGCTTTGATGAAGGTGCTCCGTCTTTTTTTATAGAATTTTGTATTTGTGTCTGGACTAAAAACGAAATTATTATACTTTTTTATATTCCTTGTAATATAGTAAACGCGTAGATATATAATTTGTGGTATAAAAAGTGAAAAGTAAATTGCCAAAAGTACTTCAAAATCTGGAAGACCCATTTTGGCGGTTGGGTCATAAATGTGTTATTTTTCAAATTCCCATTTATTTTTAGTGTAAAATGTAAGTAAAAATAGTTTTCTTACATATTTCAAATAACTTGACGTTGTATTTATTTCAAATTCACACAAAACTATTTTTGAAATATTGTTCGAAATGTCATACAGATAAAATATTATTATTTTTTTTATATTTTAATATTTTGGTATGAGTAACGAATAGAAACACATAAAACATAAAAATATACATATTTCCAAACATTTTCATATAAATTTCTCCAAAAACAAAAGTGTAGAATTCAAATTAGTAGTAATTTTGTAACTAAAATTGAAGTATATACTACTGCTATGCTATACAGGGTAATTTATGTATTTTATTACAATTTCTAGCAACCAAAAATAATTTTATTCGATAGTTTATATATTCAACAAGAATTCCTGTAAGTTTTATCCATAAATATTGTCTCAAAGTGAAAATATAGCAAAATTTGCAATATAGCAAAAAATTTTGTAACTTACAAATTTTCCCGCCATTAAGGTCCCGAGCGAACGGGAGTATAATGTCGCGCGCTGTCAGAGCTTATAGGATCTCATGGAACAATTGATAGATCCATACTATGCTTCTTATTACAATACCATGTTGTCTTAAGATATTGTTAAACATATTAGAGATATTTTTGTTTAGACAAGACTGATTACTATGTAAAAGTACTACTTATTACGTTTTTGTTTATTTTTCAGACTATACATTTTGTTACGAATAATTATTTGAGAAAAAAATGGAGTAAGTGGAGAGGTTAATATAAAAACTGTAACGCTGAAACTTATAAAGGTTTTTATCCTTAAAATAAGGTTTTCATACTTATCATGTTGACTTAAAGAAAAATATCTTAAATATTTTATAGTTTTGTTATGTAAAGTTTTTGAGGCTTTTGTTTACTTTGCTAAGTAAGTATGGATAGTTTTTTTAAGTCTGAAGTGAAAAATATTGTAATGTAGAATAAATAGTCATGTGGAAGTTATGTAGCTTTATAGTCGGAAAGTAACTACTTGTAAGAGTTTATAGTTGTAATGTTATTAATAATATTATGTTGACTTAATTGTAATATTACAATAGCTCATACGTTTAATTGTTGATAAAAATAACTTGGAGATTGTTTGTTATTTTGGGCTGACTATTAAAGTATTATTTTTATTCATATTATCTGATGTTTTATTTATAAAATGGAAACAAGAAGTTCAGACCTGTGGTTTTATTTTGTTATATAGAGTACCAACTACGATTGTAAACTAAACAGTGACATGGATGTCAATCAAAAAAATATACTGGATCAAACATAAATAGGTCCACATTACTACTATATTTTTTTGTGATATATGGGCCTAACTTGAAAGTGATTTTTCAAATGCTTATAATTTATGGAATTTCATAATATTTTTCTTTTTTTTATTGGCTACTTATAGTATATCTCTTAAAGAATAAGTCCTCAAAATTTTATATATATATATAACTTAAGTAATAAGAATTTCATTCACAAAATAAACCGGAACGTAAGAATCCAGAATCTTTAAACACGTACCATACCCAAACAATTACTTTTTAGTTTTAGGCCCATATATTACTGGGGGTGCGATATATTCGTTATCATTTTCTTCAGTAAGTAAACAAAACCAACAAGAATATATACAAGAAACTTCCTTTCTAAAAAAAGCACAGCGGTAAACTTGCACAGCGGTATTTATTTAACGCTCCGTCGATCAAAATTAAGATAATGTAGTGATCGATCGGCAACACGTTTTTTAGCGTCATCACTCTTTGAAAAAGTACTACATACAGTGGACTTTTTGATG
The DNA here is from genome assembly GCA_907164705.1 of Parnassius apollo. Lineage (NCBI taxonomy): Eukaryota > Metazoa > Arthropoda > Insecta > Lepidoptera > Papilionidae > Parnassius > Parnassius apollo. The sequence goes on from CAJQZP010001196.1 coordinate 7,679,322, forward strand.
TCATGAAAAAAAACTGAATTTATTTTCCATAAATTTATCTAGATATAAGGTTTAAATAGTAATAGTTTTTACGGATTTTATCGCGTATATTAACTTTTTTATATTCCCGACGTTTCGAGCACTTTACAGCACCTATGTTCAGGGGGAGGACTGAGATGGTCAACGTCCAGATGTCAAGTAAACCTTTCACAAGTCCAAGCAACTAATTCGCAAGGCTCATCATCAGCAGAGAAAACAATAGCTGTGTCATCCACATATGAGAGGATGTCACCACCCTCTATTCTGCATATTACACAAGCTATTGATGTAGGCCAAGAACAACGTGGACCCAACACACTGCCCTGCGGGACGCCGTAAATGCCAGTAGACTCAGAGCTAGTGATTGAGCAGATTTTGGTACGTGTTTCATGATTGCTGAGATAGTCACCAAGGAGTTTTAGCGGTATACCTCTTAACACATATATCGTGAAGTTTTTGTACTAGAATAGGCATGGAAACAAGTCACACAGGTTTAGCTGAAAGTCAGTTAAATTAGCGTAGATGCTCCGGATGTTCTGCGACACTATAACAAAGTCCGACACGTGAACTGGCATCAGTGCAGATAGTAAATCAGTCCGACATGCGAAGGCAGGGGCTATAACTGTGATATCTATTTTTCATATTTGTTAGAACTAAGAACTTTATTAATTTATCGCGATAAGAAGGAAGCTGTGTAACTTCAACTGTCGCTTTTGAATGTGATGTTGGTGTTATACGTTTAAGTTTTTCTGTAAACAGCAAATAATTGCAGGTTTTAATATTTACAAGTCGATTAATGTTATATAAACAGGAATAGAATTTCGCTTAAGAATTTGACCTTCAAGTAAATAATTATGATTTTTTTTACGTTTGTTGGTAAAAGAAATTAGGAAACATATATTTATATGCAAGTACATACAGTTTTGCTTGCACCAGTCAGCAATTGTGTTAGCATAATTTTGCAATTGTGGTCGTGGAAGGAAAAGGGGAGATCTCCCGCCAGGCAAGGTGTTCTGCCCGGGGAGCAGCTAACACTCCGTGTGATATTTCGGAGATGTTCTATATATACTGTTTATGATTCGGAATTTTGATAGCGTGATTTAGGTTTTGGTGTGTTTCGCTTGCGGCGCGACGACAGCGCCACAACAATCACTAGGGTCATTAATTTATTTAAACACTTTAAATTCATCTGCGTACAATAGACAAGGACAAGTTAGCTTTGGGATTAGGTCGTTTATAAAAATAAGAAATATAAAAAATAGAAATAAAAAATAGAAGAAAATAGAGGGCCGCGATGAGATCCTTGTTGGACATCTGATTTAATAGTGACGGCAGTCATTTATACCCCTTTACAGTAACTAATTGGCTATGGTTTTCTAAGTAAGACTGTATCCATCGAAATAAATTACCATGAATGTCGTACCATTCCAGTTTCTGAGAAAGCAATGAATGATTCACTTTGTCCAAAGCCTTACGAAAATCGGTATATATTGTTTCAACTTGACCACTTACTGCGAAGGCTGAACAAAGATATGCCTTATATTCCAACAGATTTGATATTGTGCACTTTCCCTTGACAAAACCATGCTGTTGCTCGAAGAGAGCTGGTTGTACATGATAATAAATTCCATCATAATGTTTATATGCGGGGCAAGCACAGTTGTGTCTATCGCTCTTGACATAGTAGTTGTTCCGCTTATTCGCGTTAACACATTCATTACCCCTACGATTTTCATGATGTCTTCTCGGATTCCGCCTACATTTTACGGTTGACTCGCCAGGCGAGTCGCCGGCACTGCAATATAAATTGATCGACTCGCCACGCGAGTTCGCTGGCACTACGTAAGGGTAAATTCTATGTTTTGTAATTTTTGTGGCCGTCACAGTGTACTTAACGTGTTTACGCAATTAAAAAGTGTTTCCGGACTATTCGGCTTGTAAAAATGGCAAAAAACTCTGGATAAAATAAAAGGTAAGTTTGTTTCGTAATTTGAACAGTGGTTGTCAACCTTTTAAATTGTGGTTATTGTTAAGGTTATATTTTGAATTTCTAATACTTGTGAATAGACAATTTTACCCTGAAATAATTTAATACGGGCTTTTAGTTTTAAGAATACGGTATCAGATTAAAATGTATTATTTTGGGTCTATGTATGTATATGTTTATTATTAATGGACTATTTTATTATATATTATGTATGTATATTAATGGACTATTTTAGCTTTAGTTGACAGGCAATGATGCTATTGATTACCATTTAGCTGCTTTTTATGCCGGAAATCTTTATTTTTCGAGATATCGATAGTTAAAGTTTTGAGGTTATATCGAGTTGGCTAGACATCCGGTACTTGATTTTGATTAATTAAATTACATATAACGAAACGCAAATATTATGTCAGTTTGTTTTTTTAACACAGATACACTCATAAAAAAGTTAATCACTCAGACCCAAACAATCCATTTGTGGCTGGAGATGGGACTTATATACAACAAATTGAGTTGCAGTGGAGAGCAGTCAAGAGGTTTATCAGAAAACAAAATTATAACAATTCACATTACATTATTTCATTCACCACTAGTAGCAGAGCTAGTAGAGAGAGCAACTAGACTTTATAGATAAAATAGGTCCGGTAATCGTAAGTAAAGGTATAGTCGAAACAGCACTCAAACAAGTCCAGTAATCGCAAGCCAAGGTAATCAAAACACGGGAGTTCAGTAAACGTAAGCCAGGTCACAAAGGTAGAGAACAGATAAACGCATGCGATGACGAAAGGGTCGTACAAAGCACTGATATTGAAAACAAAGTTTACTAGAGTAGGCAACGACGTCACAAATAGGAATACAATGGACGAAATATTTAGTTGGGAGTGCATTTTTGGAGTGCGATTTAACATTAGCCAATGAGAGCTTTGTAAAACACAATGTTATCAGTGCTTTTGTTCTTCAAATACAACGGCGCGCCGGTGTTTTTTGTCGGCTGTTTTATCAATGCCGACCCCTTTTTTTATTTATTTTCAACCCTATTACAAAGATACAAGATTTATAATATGGCTGCTAGATATGTTATCTAAAATATTACGATAACTGTATTTCTAAAGCTTGTTTTAAAAAAATGTTTTGATAGTTCTTCCTAGGACAGAGGCTTTATTCCAAACTGGTGTTATATCAATAAGTAATCAAACAAGAGTGACTTTCGATAAGTAACACATAAACACTCACGCCTGTCACCCAGAGAGGTAGGCAGAGACTACGGACTTCCATTTGGTACGATCCTAATTATTCTAATGAAACTAGGTAGTTTGTTGTATATTAGTTCCATATCACAAGTATGTAGGTAGTCCATGCTACTATGTTCACGTCGTTGTCTAACATGTCAAAGGTTGAGGATCTATGTCAGGGAACTCGCCTAGCGAGTTCAAGGCATTGCAGAATAGTTTGTTTCCTTTCAAATTTAAACGGGGTCTCCACACCCGGCCCACCACGTAAATCTTTAGTTTAGCATATATTTAGTCTAAACTATAATTTTAAGCAGAAAATACTAATGCATTTTGGAAATATTAGTGAAAAACACTGAACTCGCCAGACGAGTCGTCGGCACTGGAATAAGATTTACGTGAACTCTCCGGGCGAGTCGGTGGTCGGTCGTTACGTCATTTTCAAGAAACGTAACGAAACCAGTGACTTGGTCGGCGTCACCTGTTTCAAAACTAGTGATTTTTTTAACTGGCTATTTTTATTCGGCTACTGTGATTGTTTGGATAAATATCACCAGCAACTATAAAATTACACACGAAACGAAAATAAATTTAATCACTATCTAAGTGTTTGTAGCTATACAGTTAAATCAATAAATTAACTTTTCTTCATACTCTATTCAGGTTTAGGACTGACTGCATTACATGTATTTGTGATTGATTTGCGTTTACTATGACACTAAGATTTTCATAAAATTATTAATGCAGGCAAGTCAATTTCATTGTTTATACAATGATTATTGATATTTACAGTTTATTTACACTTTTTCAACGTTTTTGCACTTTTATTTACACTGTACAATTAATTTGTTTGTTTTTTTGGCTATTTACACACAGTTTTTAAGTTTTATAATATTATACACATTTAAATTTTTAAATCTTTTATATACATTTTTTAGTTTTATTTTGATTTTATGAATAAACGAGTTCATGACTCCGTCAAAAATGTTTTAAAAATTATTTTACGTTCGTTAAATTTTTTTAAGTTCAATGTGACTCTCGCTTTCCGGAATCGACCGTTGAAATGATTTACAAACAGAGATTACTCTATTTTATTGTCTGTCTATAGTCTTACAAATGAAAATTAAAAGTACAATAATACTGTTACATACGCTGTTTTGTTTATTGTCGTATGCCACATGTGCGCTTTGCGTTCGACCGACCGACAGTCGACCACAGAGTACCTTTGTATAAACTGAAACAGTCGATTCTCGCAATAATCACGGTTAACAGTAATAAGTAACGCATTTACAAAAATCACTAGTTGTAATATGACTCGAAACTAGTGATTCGGTTACATGCCGCGTAGCCAGTTACTATATCTAGTGAGTAGTGACGTGAAATAACGCCCACGTCTACGTTAAAAAAATGTTGTTCATTCTGCTCGCACTACTCTTGGGCTCGACAACGCCACTATGCGCAGCATAAATGCTTGCCTTGCTGCGGTGACTATACTGACTAGTTGTACAGATTATATCTCTTAATAGGAGGTAATAATCTTGTTTGATAACTTTCATTGAAACTGTTGATCTACAGTCAGTGTTAAAAAATAAAAAGAGCTACCAACAACAAACTTAATGAAAAGTCTAGATGGCCACCTTTCTGGCTTATGTGCTTACTTATTTTCGGAATAATTTAACTTCTGGGCATAGAATTTTCTATGGAAAAGATTCCAAGATATAACAGTCTTTTCTGATTCATAGTAGAAACGTAGGTAAATTTTTAAATGTTTTAATGTAATAAAACTTCTTTTCCGTTTAGCGACAGTTATAGTAGAGGTACAGTCAGCAAGATACAAAGGGCTGTCTACACATTCGGTAAAAATATCCTGTCAATCATTATTCTTAATAATTCTGAGAACTTTATGTGGCTCTGCTGATTGAAGATCTTTAAATAATGGGTTTCAGCTCATAAATTCCTGAACTAATTTACAACTAGACAAATCACTTTATGCCCATCTGTTCAATAGATTTGCAACTCAACACAAGCGTTTTGACCATTCACGAATTATTTTCATATTTAAGTAGAGTAACCAATACACTTTTATATATCAATCATAGGGTAAAAATGTACATTTTAAACAATTCTCTAGGATCAGTTAGTGTCTCACCTATAGCTTCGTACACAAATAATATTTTCTTTCTTCGGACCGGGCTGGCCTTAAAGTTGGATCTATCTGTGACAAATCTAATGATTCAAAATTCTGACAAAATTTTAAAGAAATACGACATCTTAGGTAAATTCATAGATTCAGACTGTATAGCATTTTTTTGTTTAAGCAGCTATGCAGTCTACAAAGGCCAGTATCACTGCGACCAACTGTGACCCACAGACCAGACAGAGAAACTAACGTTTGCTGCGACCTAAAAGATCTTAATTTCTTCTTCTGTGGTGCCCATTGGAGGCAAATCTCAGCCATGGTTTGGTCGCTCCTGTAAAATAGCATCATGCTATAAGCAGGAGTGCTACCAAGCCTGGGCTGACGCATCAGCGTCCCGGGATGTAAATACCAGCGCTCTAAAAAAGAAGTATAATTCTGCCTCCAGGTCCTTCAAAAGAGTCATTGCCAAGGCAAAGTCAGAGCACATAGGCAGAATTGGCGAGAAACTAGTTCGTCTTCCTTCTGGAACCCGTGCATTCTGGTCTCTCGCCAAGGCTGTCCAGGGGAATTTCTGTCAGCCATCTCTGCACAGGGAGGACGACTCACTGGCCCATACCGCAAAGGAGAAAGCCGATCTGCTAGGCTCTTTCTTTGCGTCCAACTCGACTCTCGATGACGGGGGGAGTACGCCGCCGACCATCCCGCGGTGTGAGTGCTCCCCCGCACTCCTCTCCCTGGACATCCACAAGTCGAATGGGCCTGACGGAATCCCCCCAATTATGCTGAGGACGTGTGCTCCAGAGTTGGCACCGGTTTTAACGCATCTTTTACGGTACTCCTACTCCCTAGACGTAGTCTCAAAATCATGGAAGACGGCTATCGTCCACCCGATCCCTAAAAAAGGCGACCGCTCGGATCCGTCCAACTACCGGCCTATCGCCATCACCTCCTTGTTCTCCAAAACAATGGAGTCTATTGTTAACTGCCAGCTCATGAGGTACCTTGAAGATCACCAGCTGATTAGTGACCGCCAATACGGTTTTCACCGTGGTCGATCAGCTGGTGATCTTCTGATCTAACTAACTCATAGATGGGCGGAGGCAGTAGAGTCCAAGGGGGAGGCATTGCGAAGGCCTTCGATCGGGTTTGGCACAAAGCGCTTCTTTCGAAGCTCCTTTCCTATGGGCTTCCCGAGAAATTGTGCGATTGGATCACCAGCTTTCTTGCAGATCGGAGCAACAAGGTCGTTGTAGACGGTGCAAGTTCCGATTACAAGCCTATTAATGCTGGTGTTCCACAAGGCTGCGCGCTATCGCTAACGCTGTTTCTTCTGCATATCAATGATATGTTGCATACCCGTAACATTCATTGCTATGCAGCACTGGTGATGCTGTGTACCCCGGCCGTGCCAATATTTCTCGGGAAAACGTCTCCGAGTACCGGGGCAAACTTGTGTCTGAAGTCGAGTCTTTGCTGAACAGAGCCTCGGATTGGGGGCGACTAAATCTAGTCCAGTTTAACCCCCAGAAGACACAAGTTTGCGTGTTAACCGCTAAAAAGAACCCCTTTGTCGTATCTCCCCAGTTTCAAGGCACTCCCCTTGTTGCCTCAGCCAGTATCGGTATCCTCGTTGTCGACATATCGAGTGACGTGCAGTTTCGTGGTCACTTGGAAGAGAAGGCCAAATTGGCCTCTAAAAAGCTTGGCGTGCTCAGCAGAGCTGGACAGTATTTCATGCCGGCACACCGCCTGCAACTTTACAAGGCGCAGGTTCGGCCGCACATGTAATACTGTTCCCATCTCTGGGCTGGGGCTCCCCAGTACCAGCTCTTTCCACTTGACCGCATCCAGCGCAGAGCGGCTTGAATCGTCGACGACCGAGTTCTTTCCGATCGGCTCAATTCACTGGCGCTGGGAAGAGATGTTGCATCTCTTTGCGTTTTCTATCGCATATACCATGGGGAGTGCTCTGAGGAATTGTTCGGATTAATCCCAGCCGCCAAATTTCGTGAACGCACTACGCGGCAAACGACCCGATACCATCCACACCATCTGGATGCTTGGCGGTCCACCACTGTAGTTTTCTTCCGCGTACGACCTCTCTGTGGACTAGTTTACCATTTTTCCGGACCGATACGACCTGGGGACCTTCAAGAAAAGAGCTTACTCCTTTATAAAGGGTCGGCAACGCACCTGCAGTTCCCCTGGTGTTGCGGTTGATCATGAGCGGCGGTAGTCACTTAACATCAGGAGAGCCGCATGCTCATTTGCCCCCTCTTCTATAAAAAAAATCTATTATGATCGCTGCTATGGCTATAGTTTACTGCTAAGCCCTATGCCTTCAATGAATAGAAAGATTAGCTTAGCTGTGAGCAATTTCACTTCTTCTGGGCGAAGTACAGTTTCCCAGATGAGTGTTACGTTTACGCATTAAGGTTCCACAATCAGGATGAAGCGTTTCTTCCGCTGAGAAACAAAACCGACACATCCAGTCAGGACTCTCGCCAGAATGCGCAGTTTATTTTTACCTAATCCCAGGGCTTCTGAAGCGAATTTACAATCAAAACCCCGATTTTAGATTTTAAAATGTTTAAGCCTGGCGTATCAGACCAAATCTTAAGTGATTTATTGTGATAAAGAGTTTCAAGGTTTAATCAGGGTAGGCTTTTTGAGATTCCACAAAATGGCACGGGTCCATATTGTGTGCTCTTTGAGCCCTCCCGTGCGAACTCGTCGGCGAATTCATTGCCTACAATACCCACGTGGCCCGGAAACAAACCTGCTGTTACATCCCAAGGCGTATAGACGGTTCAAGCAGTCTCCAACTAGCTCCGTGTTCACTAAGTTTGATCTCAGCGCTAGTAGTGCTGCTTGACTATCAGAGTTTATATAGATTATATCGTTGACATAGTGTTTTGGCAGAGTGGTTTTTGCACACTGAAGTACGGCGAAAACTTCTGCCAGGAAGATAGAGGTGAGTCTACCCTAATTCATGCTAAGTTTGAATTTAGGGTGTTCCCTATAAATTTCAATGCCTACATCGAGGCCCATTTTCGAGATATCGGTATACCAAATAAGTCTACAGACCTCACAGATGACCTGGCCATTCAGCCAGTCTTCTCTGGAGAGTAGTTCCACTATACACTATTTATTAAAAGTGTATAGTGGAGGTATGAATTCTGGGATCATGCATAAGACCCATGTTTCTTTAATTGAGTCGAGCATGGATCTTTAGGAAAGCAAGCACAGAATGCCCTGGGCATTAATTCTATACAAACTAGCCCTCGCCTCCTTGTCTAAATAAAGATTAAGGGGTGTTAGGCATAGAAGTGCACTAAGAGCCGTTCCAGGCGAAGATTGCAACACTCCAGTTGCCATTAAGCAGGCAGCCCCTTGTAGTCTACAGTTTTTAGTCTGTTCACAATCATCTTTTGGTTGGCCTAATTAGACCAGACATAGGGGGCAGCGTTCGGGAAATTACGACACATCTTCTCGTCAGGTATACCTCAATCTCTGAAAACTAAAGTGTACAACCAGTGCGTGTTGCCAGTGATGACTTACGGATCAGAGACGTGGTCCTTCACTGCTGGCCGTATTAGGATGCTCAAGGTTGCTCAGCGAGCTATGGAGAGGGCTATGCTCGGAGTTTCTCTGCGTGATAGACTCAGAAATGAGGATATCCGCAGTAAAACCAGAGTGACCGACATAGCCCAACGGATTAGTAAGCTGAAGTGGCAATGGGCTGGCCATATAGCTCGAAGAACCGATAACCGATGGGGAAGAAAGGTTCTCGAGTGGCAGCCTCGTACCGGTAGGCGTAGTGTAGGGCGACCCCCCACTAGATGGAGTGACGACCTGGTAAGATATGCAGGAAGTCGATGGATGCAGGTGGCTCAGGACCGTGCTTTGTGGCATTACTTGGGGGAGGCCTATGTTCAGCAGTGGACTTGTGAAGGGCTGATGATGATGATAGGGGGCGTAGGTGAAAGTTGGCCTCACTATACTGCTGTACAGCCATAGGATCATACAATACATTTAGAAGATGAAGGCATGTTAAATAAAGGCAATGTTGGAGAAATCTATATATTATACATTTATAGACTTTTGCAGAACTTACTTTTTATAACTACATACTTACCACAAAAAAAAAATAAACATCAAAGCCACAAGAAATTTTGTCCGTCATTATGCATTTACACTACAGTTTTCTTTGAAAATCAATTTTTAATAATTTTTTGTATAAGAGAAAGGTGACAAACAACCACACAGTCCACCTGATGGGAAATGGTTGCTGTGACCCATAGACATCTACATCTATCCTCAATTACAAATCAAAATGTAGATGCCTTGTTAGCCGTGAGGACTAAGATGGAATGCCTCGTTTAAAGTGATGAGTATTTGGTTCCCCACACTCACTATATGAAAAACAACAGTGTTAAGCTGCTATTTTACGCAGATATTCTGTGAGAGTGTGGTCCTTCCCAGTCAAGCAGACCCATTTGTATTAAAACTATAATATAGCCGCAGCTTAGCTATGTATATAGTTAATTATGAATCCAACTAATATAAATGGTGAAAAAATTCACTAATATTTAATATGATTTATCCCCTCACACTTAGTGTATCAAATCATCCAAACATTTTAAGAACATTCGACACTGTAGAAAATGAACAAACTAATTACCATTATTGGTCATATTGAAAACCAACAACCATGCCAGAATTAAGTATGTTATGCAAAAGCAGCTAATTAGCCTATTTGCATGCATTTTTCCTTAATTTGAATTCTCAAGATAATTTGTAAACATTTGAAGGTTCATTGGAGGTATTCATGTATTTTATTTAAAGTTACACTTCCATAAATTTTAGTTTGTCGTTTTAGTCATGCAGAATACAGTTAAAGATGCTTTAATGTGGTATTGATTTTACTTTTGCCATCACATTTCTAGAATACAACTCCAATTAAGCATTATTAAGTCTACAATAGCAACTCAAAATAAAAAAATATGTTACAACAAAAACTATAAATTCACATTATGAAAAGTATTAAAAATATAGTTTATGCATGTAATACAAACTAACATATTATAGTGGCATTAAAAATATCTTTATGTGTTTATACAAATCTATATTGTTTTGCTTTAGTGCTATTGATGACATTATAGATCATTGCATCGTTAATTTTATTATTTTATCTAATTAAGAGATTTTCCTGCTGTCATCATAACTCCAACTACAAGAGCTGTAATAGTTAAACCTTGTGCAACAATTCTCACACGCATCATCCGTTGTGATAATTTGGTTCTTCCAGTTCTAAAACACCACAGGCCGTAGGATAATGCTCCTGCTGTAGCGAAACAGCCTGCAAATTTTTACAGAATATTCGTATCATCATTTCATCGTCGAATTTATGAAACATATTACAATAATTAAGCAACAAAATATGAATTTCAATGGTATTACGCTCTTTTATTTATTATGTATTACGTTTATTTATTTAATATTTTTGGAAGTAATTAGCTATACCTATTGGAACAAATGGATTTTCTTTAAACTTTCGAATAAATTTTTCCTTTGTTGTTTCGGTATGATGCGATGTTCCCATATCGCGTCGTAATTGAATCCAATCAAGATCTGTAGGCTCATTATTTTCATTAGACATTTTTATTATATAGTTATATACCAGAAATAAAAATGTACGTTTATTCCTTGACGTTCCTTGTCCTTGACTTTATCTTTTAGTACCTACTTTATGATATTTTTATATTTCTATTTTGGTTTTGGTAATCATAATATCATAATCATCTGTCAAGTCCACAGTAGCCTGATTTTTTTTATTAACTGGCTTTACAGCTCTGGGTTCTAGCCCTTCTGAGCCTACCATTTCTTTCGGAATCTTCATTTTTATATATATTTTTCTTCACAATATGCTGATGCGTCACGTTGCGAAGCCATGGGAAGATTTTAATGACAGCTCAACCCAGCGGACAGTTGATGACGACAGCCACTCAAGTTCATGAGGTGCCCAAGCGATCAAAATAACTTGAGGTTTATATCGACATCAAAGCATTTGTTTCTTCGTCGTTTTTCTCTAATAGTTCACACGCGCGGACACTTAACTCACAAAATCGCATCACTTTTACGAATCAAAATCCACTTCAAACCATTATTTAAGCGAAAAACAGGAGCGACAATACATCTATGGTCAAGTTCCCGCCAAAACTCGCTACGTATCAATTTATCAGTAGCCCACAAAGTACTTTTTTAGGCCCGCCAAACTCTATCTACAGGATTCCGTTTCGGAACTCCGAAACGGAACGAACGGCTCGGCATACGACCAGACCACGACTTACGTAATCCCGTTTTGCCCGCAAAAGGTAATTTTATACTGTCGCGCTCACCTCGTTTTTTGGCTCTAGAAAATCGAAAAAACACCCTACTTCGATGATTTTTTTAGATCTTCATTATTACGGTGGATTTGCTTCATTATTACGGTGGATTTACAAAAAAATTATATGAATAAAAAAATGAAAACTGATATTCGTTTCAAGGCTTTAAATGTTCATGAAAATGTACTCATTGTAAAATTGTTGCGAACAGATCTCGCCATCTCCTTCGTGGTTATTTTGTTTATAAACCACTCAGAAGTAGGAGCCCTGCAAAGCGGGGCTCATACTTCTGATTGGTTTATTATTATTATACTCTAGAAAACCATGACTTTGCTTTGGCCTCGACTGCGACAGACAGGTAAAAATATCTACATTAGGTAAAATTAACTTAATATAAAAATGTAACGAAAATTACCTTTATTTTTTAATAATTAATTAGGGTTTGTAAAATTGTAATTTCGATTTCAAATTATAATTACAAATAGATTCATACACAAATATAATGGAATATCTGTGCGTCTACACAAAAAATAATAACACAATAAATAGTCGATAAATTTGCATCGATACTTTTTTGGCATCTCTACTTACACGTGCCGCCTGCAGCCCCTTTGATTGATAGACAGAGACGCTACTATAATACTGTGTTTGACAAGGACAGCCTCAGAACTACGACCAGAACAAGTTGAATCCAGACGTTTTTAGTATTCTAAGATTATTAAATGTTGCACTTAACGGTTAAACGTGATTTTATCCTTCTTGAAATTATGTTTCCTGGTATCATTACTACCACTTAAAATATGCCACTTTACTGCGCAAAGAGGCATATTTTATTGTTTTTTTTTTTATTATAGAAAATTATAGCGCTAAGAAAGCAGTGCCCAGGTCTGTTTTCTGGTCACTACTAAACAGGGTAGCGTTCGTGTTCAACTATATAGGCTCTGGTTGAGCAAATGAAGTACAGAAAGTCACATTTCGTTACATGTCTCTTAGGGTTGGACTCTTAGGTAGGGGCTTGGTGGTCTGTGGTTGTTTCGATCTAAGGATTGTTTTGTTGCTCACGTAGTATCCTCTTATGGCCGGGCCACACTAACGAGAAGTGCCGGTAATAATCGCGTTGATGGACGTTGAATATAGGTGTGACCACGAATTACCGCTATAATTTTACAACGACATTAATAATGCCATTTGCCCTTTGGCGGTAACTCGAGTGGCGGTACATCAAAGGATTAACGCAAGAATATCGCGTCGAAGCAGCCACACTACATTTGTCTCATTGTGCACGATGAATGCAACCGGGTTGCACATATGGCTGCGATGGAGTGGGGTAATGATAAAGTTACGACAACGTTTCGCGAGATTCTGCAAACAGAGCCATGTTTGTGGGATCCGAGACTTAAAAGTTTTAAAAATCATACATCGCAAAATGATGCTTGGCAACGAATTATGCAATTGTTACCTTTTCAAAAATCTATTGAAGAAATAATAAAAGAAGAAGGAAAGCCTAATAGGTTATTATAGAACCCATTTGAACAAGTATAAAAGTCTTTGAAGTCCTGTGCTGGCACAAAGGACGTGTATACAATTAAATGACTAAATGAAAACTTCTTATTACACCTATCTCTTTTATCTCTGCACTACTCTAAGGTAGACTGATAGATAATGTCTCAGGCATTAAGTCCGCCTATATACATCTAATGTGTATATGAAGTTAAATAAATAAATAAATGGTTCGCATTCGAAACGATGGATAGTTTCCTACGAGGGGTATATGAAACTAATCACACATTAAATGCAGTGATAAGTATATAAGATGGTTCAAAGTGATTGTGGAACAAAAACCTCTATTTTGTCATTGACTTCCGGGTTCGAATATTATTAAACAGCATTGATGTTTGGCGCGTTGCTGCTTTTATTGAATTTATTTGCAATTTTTATAAGATTGCATCAATGATAAAATATATTCATATAGTAAAAATTTACACTCATCAGATAAAAATGATTTTGATTAAAGATTTTGACTTTGACTTTGACTTTGACTTTGAGAGTAGCTGCGTCAACGTCGATCTTGCATGAAATTCAAGGAATATTTAACGCCGTTCAACGGCATTGAAATTGAAACGACATTGACCGTTCAAGTGTAGCTACTCACTTTATCGCGTTAAATTTAAGGCAATAGTTGTTGCATTTATGGGCATTGACGTTTCTCGTTAGTGTAGCCACAGCGTTAGTAAAGTTACGAGCTTTGAGTTCGTGACAATAAGGACTGCCGATTGAGTTACAAAAATTGGCACTTTAATTACTGAACATCAATTAAAACTTAAATCACACTAATAATTAATCACACTTAACACTTTTTACTTAACTTTATTTCGCTCCGAAAGCTTCGCATGTATCGCCAATTCAATACTGCTCCTGTCACGGCCATTAACGGCTTTATACAGCCTTTTCCACCGAAACATCTAGAATGTTCCAATAAATACCGGTCCCGACCAACTTGGTGTAGAATGTTCAAGTGTGTAGTTTTCTAGTTAGCTTAGTTCTTCTATTCGTTACTAGATGGCGCTAGTGAGAGAGATCTGGAAAGATCTTGATGCTCTTATTTCTGCTCCTTGATACCAGATGGCGCTAATAATCAACCGCTATATACCGCGCATATATTATAGCGCGCAACACTGTCCCCTCCTAAGCCATGCTCGTCCTGAGCATTATCGATCCCATAGTAACGCGCCAGTCGATCCACATGGACGATCTTAGGAGTACTTTCTGTATCCGGTAGGTTACGTCGTTGATCCTGGTCACAATCCGGTACGGGCCGTCCCATTTAGCTTGAAGCTTAGGAGATTTCCCTTTACTGCGGACTGGATTGTGCAATGCAACCACACTAGTGAACCTTCGTCGAACCCTTTGTTGTTCATTTTGCGGTCATACCGGGTTTACACTTTTTCAGACATTTGCTCCCCCGTTTGTCCGACGTGCTCATAAATGTCATTCATTTTATTCCGCAAGTCATTTACATAAATAGTTATACTGCGTGGGGCATCAGGTGGTATCCCGGTGATCAAGTCTGCAGGCAGCCGCAATTCTCTTCCAAAGTTTACGAAAGCTGGTGTTCCTGATGTACCTTCGAGAACAGCGCGATTATTTTTCGATAGGAAAACAAAAACGGTTGTATGTGCTTGTCCCAATCTCGTTGCCGATTGTCTACAACTTTTTCTAGGTACCTCTCCAATGTCTGATTAAATCGTTCTACCATTCTATCAGATTGAGTGTGGTAAGAAGTCGTTCTTTTTTAATGAGTATCCATAACTCGGCAAGTTTCCTGGAATATTTGAAACTCAAAATTCCTTCCTTGATCGCTGTGAATCTCTAAAGGTACTCCAAAACGACAGAAGACTTCATGAACTAGTTTATCTGCAACTGTTGAAGCTTCTTGATTTAGAATGGCGAAGACTTCTGGCCAACTAGTGAAGTAATCCATCACAACCATGAAATACTTGTTACCACTTTCACTTTCCGGAAACGGCCCCGCTACGTCAACGGCTATTCTCTCCCATGGTGCACCAACATTGTACAACTTTAATACACCTCTACTACGAGTCTGAGGTCCCTTTACAGCCGCACAACTTGTACATTTGCGACACCAGTCCTCGATATCGTTTCGCCAGTGGACCCAGTAAAACCGTTCTCGGATCGTCAGTAGAGTTCGTTTAACTCTCAGATGGCCTCCTGAACAATCATTATGGTACAGTTGTATAATATCCGGTACCTTAGCTTTAGGGACAACCATTTGCAAATGACAGCTGTTCTCCGAATATTTTCCCATTTACGGCACAGAATTCCATTCTGAAGCAGCAAGCTGTCCCATTGGGCCCAATAGCTTTTCGTAGTCAAACTCATCGCTGAGACGTCGCTCCACTTGGGCTTGGGAGCACTGGCCTTCATCCATTCCAGAATCGGCTTGAAGTCCAGATCTTCCTGTTGTGCATGTTGTAATCTGTCCTTCCACTCGTTGCTGAGGTGGTCTGTCCTGAGCATCCTCACGATAACACTGCCTTACCCTGTTGCCTAGTACAATGCTTGCAATCTTCAGGACAAGGTGTTCTTGACAATGCATCCGCGTTGCCATGAGATTTCCCGCGGCGATGTTCTTTTGATGATTTAGTTCAATCCACTTCGCAACTTGTCCTTCTGGATTTTTGAACTGCAGTAGCCATTTTGGTGCAGCATGGTCAGTTCGTAAGTGAAATTACCGCCACAGAAGATATTTGCTAAAATGCTACAATGAATTTACAACAGCTAGCAATTCGCGTCTAGTGACACAATAGTTCCTTTCCGGTTTTGACAACGACTTGCTGAAGTACGCTATCACAAAGTCTCGATCACCATTCCGTTGAGATAACACGCCTCCAAGTCCTGTATCACTTGCGTCTGTGTTAATTATAAATTCCTTGCCTGCATCAGGGTACCCCAAAATAGGTATTTTGCGAAGACGGTCCTTGAGCTCCTGGAATGCGATATCGCAACTTGCATCCCAGCAGAAATGTCGCTACTCATCGGTTAGTTTATGCAAAGGTTTGGCTATATCTGCAAATTTCTTCACAGATCGCCGATAATAGGAGCACAAACCCAAAAATGCTCTAACCTGCTTCTTATCTTTTGGAACCGGCCAATCCTTGACATCGGCGATTTTCTCCGGATCCGTGCGGATACCTTATTCCGATACTATATACCCCAAAAAGTTAACTTGCCGTTTGAATAGTGAACATTTCTTCGGACTCAACTTGAGGTTAGCACTCTGAATCGTCATGAGAACGCGTTCCAGATTTTGAAGATGTTCCTCAAACATACGGCCTACGATGATGATGTCATCCAAGTAGATCCAGGCATCACCAATTAGCCCGGTAAGTACTAGTTCCATCAGCCTTTCAAACGTTGCTGGAGCATTGCAAAATCCAAACGGCAACTTGCAGTAGCCACCTTTTAGATCCAGCGTGCTAAACCACTTTACTCCTGTAAGCATGTCCAGCGTGTCATCAATTCTTGGCAAGGGATAGCTGTCCTTCTTTGTAACGTCGTTCAGACGGCGGTAGTTAACAAAAAACCGCATGCTGTCGTCCTTGTTCATTACCAGCACCACGGGTGAACACCATGGGCTAGATGAAGTTTCAATAACACCATCTTTCACCATTCCCTCAATCATGGATTCCACTTCCTTTTCACGTGCTACCGGCAATCTTCTTGGCCGTTGACAGATTGGCAATTTTTCTCCTGTGTTTATTTTGTGTTGAACTAAGCCAGTCTTCCTTATGTCAGCATCGATTGATGAGAATACATCGGCATACTTGAGTAACAAATTCTTCGTCTTGACCATTTCATTTGGGGAGAGAGCGCTGCGACAATCTTCTTAAAGTGTGGTCACTCTCGTTTGTGTACCCACTATATATATATATATATATATATATATATATATATATATATATATATATATATATATATATATATATATATATATATATATATATATATATATATATATATATATATATATTATATATATATGTAGTCGGTGCCAATATCTATCGATCGACAGAAAATCGCATGACGAAGTAATCTGAAAATTTGGCAGTAGCTGCTTTTATATCGTAGGCATCCACTAAGAAATGGTTTAGGAAAATTTAAACTCTATGGGAATGAAATAAAGTTTTATAGTTTGTATGAACCTTCTAAATTTGAGAGGCGATTAACTTGAAACTTATATACATCGTGGCTCTACTATGTAATATATAGATACTCTGTATATTACATGGTAGAGCTACGCTGAAGCTGTATTATGGTTGTAGCACGAATGGGTTGGCTCGACCGGGGTAAGACTACGCTTTCACATAATACCAGCGTAAAGCTCAAACCGCAGAATGTAGAAGTATGAAAATATTACAACATAGTTTCATTTTATTACGTAGGGAATTAACTAAGATAAGATTTTGAAAAATTTAAACCCTCAGAGGAAGAATAAGGTGTTGAAGTTTGTACGACACTTTTTATTTTACGGGGCGATTGACTGTTGAGTAGTTGTATTTTTATTATTATGCTTTTACTTTTATTATTAGAGTATTAAATTAAATTAATACGTAGTTTTACATTTTTCAAAATAAGGCCTTACCAACATACTTCTTTTAAACTAAACAACCAAAAACGGATTTTAATACATTTTTCACTGTCATTTAGAGACGTGTTATGGAAGGTAAGTATGTACAATACATTCTAATTAAGTTTGAATAGTAGAAAAAGTTCAATATTTTGTAATTAAGTCGTCAAAAAATCGATATTAGGGCGCTTACTTCTCTGGCTAAACTTTATTAGATACCTCAAAACAATGTACTAAGCGCTAGCCTAATATTATGTCTACTTCCTAAGATTGACTCACAGCAACAATTTTTATCTTTGAAATATTAAAAATATTTATTTATTTCCAAAGACGTTTTCTCTAATTCAGTATTAATATTCATCTTAATAAATATGTGTGTTAACTTGGGAATTTGATCTTAATTAAAATTATCACTTGAATTATATCATTTAAATGAACACTTTAGAAAATATCACAGTTTCAAAATTACGTGCAACCAAAAAAAAATCACGGCCTTCTTTGTTTCACCACATGGAACATTTCATGATCAGCTATGTGTAGCCCTTTCGGGCAGTAGCGTAGCTAAGTAACCAAGGGCCCTGGGGCAAATAAAAAAAATGGGGCCCTACTGCTATCTAAACTGGGTAGGTTATATCAAGTAAAAATATTAAATATACAAATACTTCAAAAAATGGTGAGCTATTTTATCATCTGCTCTTTTTCGTGCACTGCAGGGCAGGTAGTAAAAATGTTGAACAGCAACAACATAAATTATAATTAATACTTGGTGAGGTATTGGGCAATAAAACGAAATAGTAAGGATTCAAGAGTTTATTATATAAAAGTTGGACCTACCAACTGACTAAATAACAATTATATTTACAATCTTTTCCTAGCTTTAGTTTTCGCAAAAGTATCAATGACTTCGGTTAAATCCAGGCTTGATGCGGCTTTGTTTTTAATTTCTATTAGCGATAAATGTCGGAGTCGCGTTTGGTCCATACTATTTCTTAAATAATTTTTTATTATTTTTAATTTGCTAAATGACCTTTCAGCTGCTGCAGAAGTAACAGGAACTGTAAAGAATAATAACATTGCTGTAAATACTTCCGTTATGAAGTTCTTCTAGCATTCCATATTTGCTCATTATTTACTTACATGGTGAACATTGGTTTGAGTTAATTGAGGTAAAACTAGGCGGTAAATATTAATAAATTGAAATGAAAAACTAGGGCCTATTATATCTGAATACTTTCTTTGGAATTAGTCACACTTTTCTAATAAAGTTGCTTCACCAAAATGTTATAAAATTGTTAGTGTTATAAAATCGAATATTTGACAGACTGCACTCATACCAGGAAAACGTGTATTTAATTGAGCTATTAATGTGTCTAGTACAATATTGAAAATCTAAATTTTCTGTTTCTGTTTTCTCTGTTTGCAAATCGGTGATCAGCAGCTAATTCATCAAAATGTTTTTTTAACTTTCCTTTTTTTCTTAAAAATGGTTACCTATACCATATTTTCTTGTTTCACCGGATTTGCACTTGAATAATTCTAAATAATTTTTATAAATTTGCAACTTTGCTTTGGTCTCCGCTAAAGTTTTACTTGCCTCGCTCAAATTGATTTTATACATATTTACTTACTTTTACATATATTTAGTATTCAGATATAATTTAATATGATTTCTTCAGATGATAGTGTTCGGAGTTCCAAATCCTTCGCCTTTGATTCTGCCTCTGATGGATTAAGCGGTATTGACAGCTTTGAAAGCATTGCACCCTTAAATATTATGTTAGATTCAACTTTTTGTGAATTTAGCAAAAACTTTAACGCTATTCACTGAAATGCTCAAAGTATTCCTGCTCATTACCCCGCAATGTTGTCAAGTTTTAATAGCAAAAATATACACGCTATCCTTGTTTCGGAGTCGTGGTTAAAACAATGTCTTCCATCAACATCCTACTCGCTTCCAGGTTTTCATTTGATTCGTAACAATCGTACTGATCGGGGCGGTGGTGGTGTAGCTATTTATCTGCGCTCTCATATACCTTTTTCAGTAATTCAAGTTTCAAATGGCTCGCAGACTGGAAGCGAAGCTGAATTTCTCTTCATCGAAGTTCTTCTTGGTCATACAAAATTACTTCTCGGAGTTTTTTATAGTCCCTCTCTCACTGTGGACTACTTCACCACGTTATAAAATATTCTTGACAATCTTACACCTATCTATTGTCACAGTATTATTATGGGTGATTTTAATACTTGTCTTTTAAAAAACAACGCTAGATCAATAAACTTAAATCTATTAATGAAGCAGCAAATTTAAAACTTCTTCCTGCTTCTGCCACACACTTTTTCCCGAACTGTGCCCCTTCTCTTCTCGACATAATGTTTGTGTCTTCACCTGACCATGTTCCTAAATTTGGGCAACATGCTGCTTATTCTTTTTCCTATCATGACCTTTTATACTTGTCTTACAAAATCCGTCCTCCTAAAGCTAAGTCAAGAATACTACTTCAGCGTAACTTTAGTGACTTCGATTTGGAGCAGCTTTTAAATGACGCTGAAAAGATTGATTGGAGTGTAGTCGTCAATGCGTCTACTGTTGATGAACAGGTTGCCTTGTTCAACTCTCTGTTTATTCAGCTTTACGACGTTCATACTCTTGTTCGTCCAGTGCGTGTAAAGCATCCTCCCTCTCCTTGGCCGACCGATGATATAAAAAAAATCATGCACATTAAAAATTGTGCCAAAGCTAAATTCAAGTCAGTTCCTAGCGATTTGAATAGAGAAAAGTATAGATTAGTACGGAATCGTTGCTACAATCTGTGTAGAAAAGCACAACGATGCCATATCCATGAATCAGTACAAGATCCTGACCCTGCTAGGGTCTGGAAATTTCTTAAGTCTTTAGGAGTTGGGAAATTAGGAGAAAATCTCACATAATATAACTTTGATCTCAATCAACTTAATTTGCATTTCTCATCTTCGTCTTGCATTAACGATGCAAAGCAAAACATAATACTTTGGATTCTCTTTCAAAAACTCCCACTCCGGACACCTCTGCATTTAATTTTAGCCAATTTAACAGTTGTGATGTTAAGAGAGCCATAATGTCCATCCATTCAAATTCGATTGGTAGTGACTGCATTAGTCGAAAAATGGTCATCCCTCTCATTGATCTCCTTTTACCTATAATCACTTCTATCCTGAATAATTCACTGAATTCTGCTTTTTTCCCTTCAGCTTGGAAAGACGCATTTGTAGTACACCTTCGCAGGAATACTCACATTCTCTTCGCGTTGTATAGCGTGCTGTTTAATTCTTCCACTTCTCTTTATTTAAAGAGCCGTTTCCAGTATCCTTCTCTAAGCCATAATCGCTTCCTTCGATCCTCCGTCAATCTTTCTCTCTCTACACCTTTGCACTCTTCTTCCTTTTTCAAGAAATCCTTCACCGTAACTGCTGTGCGATTGTGGAACTCTCCTCTCCATATTCGTCGTACTAAATCTCTTCACTCTTTCAAAAGTCTTGTTAAATCGTATTATTTAGAACGCTATTAGATAAATTACTTTACCTTTCTCGTACTCTTTTTAATCTATTATATGATATTTTATATATAATTTTCACTTCTTTACTTGTATGTATTATTATATTTTTATTATTATTTTGTATGCCCTCTATTCTAACTTTTGTTTGAATCATTCCTCTACGCAAAGGTTGTCTGGAAGAAATCACTTTCAGAGTGATAAGACCGCCTATTGTACATACTTTAATTTAGTTATAACTGTATTTTATAACTTGATGTTTCTGTATTGTGGTGTACAAAAAAGAATAAATAAATAAATAAATAAATTGATGTTGCATTTTTGTAAAGTTTTGGATGCATAACTCATGTCATTCAGTACCCTGTGCATGAATTCGCAAAGCAATACAAACTCCAAAGTTAATATTTTTTTTAATACTCTCTGCTTCACTACTCTCATCCTTATTAGGACTCTTTAGAATTATTTCTGATAATGCTTTGATAATATCAGAAAAACCAAATATTATTGCAGATATCGATTAACCTACTGGATCAGTCGGATTTAGTTTTTTTTTAGAGTGATGTCCGATTCGCCAATGAATTATGATAGTAGATCCTACCATAGACCTTTGATGCTGTTTCCGAAAAAGTTATACAAATATTGCAACGTTGCGAAAAAATCTGTATTTCCACACAACTGCTAACGCCATCATTTATCACCAAATTTAAATGATGAGTGGCATAATGTACGTACTCCGCGTTAGGCTGGCTCCATCATAACCTTGCCCCATACATTTTTTAATAATGTAGTAACTTGGTTGACTAAATTCTGCGCCAAATCTGAATATCTGCATAAAAGACTAGAAACATTTTTTTTACTTCTATATTAATTGGTTTCCATTTTCCGATTTGGTTATTACTGCATACCTCACAACAATGCTTAGCTGATCTACCTTCGATATGTTTTATGTCGTATCCATTATGATGGCGTAAAACGGTGACGCCATAATTTGTTCTAGTAGATGGGTATCGAGTTTGGTCCCCAAGCTCTCAATCATTTTATTCTGAATTGTAGAACTTTCAAAAAAAGTCCTGATATTAAAGTTAATAATTATAAACAAAATAAAATGATTAAAAACCTAAAAATAATAATTAATACCTTTGGGCATATCAAAAACTTGCCACAAAATGTGATCATTTCGGGCGACATGCTCTACAAAGAACAGAAAATTTCCATGTTACCCTTCTTGACTTAAGTCTTCTCGATGTCCTCTCAAAGCCAAAGAACTTTTTGCTAGGGTGTTTTGAATTTCCAAAAACCACAATCATCAAACTATTTACCAAAATGGTTTGATGATGGTGGTTTTTGCGGATTTCATTTTTAAGTTTCTTGTCGATAGTATTAGTATTGTTGCGCGTCTAAGTTGACGTCATGTAGTGTCAGGGACGGGAGCTTTCCAGAAAATGACATCACTAATCTTTCAACTGACAGCTTCATCTGGTGTCGAAACGAAGAACTAAGCTTCTAGAAGCCGACACTCGAACTTTCGGCGTCCTGTAGATTGGTGCGCGTATTTACTCGAATGTTCTGGATGTTTCGGTGATAATGTGTATTTATAGGCGCTGCAAGGTGCGATCGGAGAAGTATTGAATTTGGCGAGACAAGCGAAGCTTCGGAGCGGAATAAAGTGAATCAGTGTGATTAATTATTAGTGTTTTAAGTTTAGTTAGTGTAAAGTGAATTAAAGAGTTAATTTTGGTAACACTTTTTAACAATTTTTAATTGTCACGAACCTCAGCTCGTCACAATGTCAGAAGTGGGATAAAATCATGCCGATTTTACCTAAGGAGGAAACGGAGGGTGTCCGTACCCGAAGTCAACGCCAGCAGGAGACGGACCAAAGAAGATTTGGTGGTGCAACGCCGCAGACGTCGGAGGGCCAGCCGCCGGCTGCAGGCCCGTCAGTAGCTCCTAAATCTGGAGCACCTGACTTAGGTGCTCTGATGGTGATGCTGCAGGAGAAGGCTCGCCGACAAGAGGAACAGGCCCGTTAGTTGAAGGAGCAGCTGCGGGGCGGACAGGAGTAACAGGTCCGTCGTTTAGAAGAGCAGCTGCGGAGCGGACAAGAGGAACAGGTCCGTCGTTTAGAAGAGCAGCTGCGGGACGGACAGGAAGAACAGGCCCGTCGGTTGGAAGAGCATATGCTCCTCATGAAGGATCTTTACGCTAACTTCGGGAAGGAGATCAAGGAGGTGAAAGGATCAAAAAGTGAAAGGTTAAAAAGTGTTACCAAAATTAACTCTTTAATTCACTTTACACTAACTAAACTTAAAACACTAATAATTAATCACACTGATTCACTTTATTCCGCTCCGAAGCTTCGCTTGTCTCGCCAAATTCAATACTTCTCCGATCGCACCTTGCAGCGCCTATAAATACACATTATCACCGAAACATCCAGAACATTCGAGTAAATACGCGCACCAATCGACAAGACGCCGAAAGTTCGAGTATCGGCTTCTAGAAGCTTAGTTCTTCGTTTCGACACCAGATGAAGCTGTCAGTTGAAAGATTAGTGATGTCATTTTCTGGAAAGCTCCCGTCCCTGACACTACATGACGTCAACTTAGACGCGCAACAATACTAATACTATCGACAAGAAACTTAAAAATGAAATCCGCAAAAACCACCATCATCAAACCATTTTGGTAAATAGTTTGATGATGGTGGTTTTTGGAAATTGAAAACACCCTAGCAAAAAGTTCTTTGGCTTTGAGAGGACATCGAGAAGACTTAAGTCAAGAAGGGTAACATGGAAATTTTCTGTTCTTTGTAGAGCATGTCGCCCGAAATGATCATATTTTGTGGCAAGTTTTTGATATGCCCAAAGGTATTAATTATTATTTTTAGGTTTTTAATCATTTTATTTTGTTTATAATTATTAACTTTAATATCAGGACTTTTTTTGAAAGTTCTACAATTCAGAATAAAATGATGAGGAAAGGATAGGGTTGCTCAGCATGACAACCGCCTGTCAGAAGCTGAAACCCAAATTGCGAAAGCTGAAACCCGAATCGAGAAAGCTGAAACCCGAATCAACCAAGTGAAACAACGCTGACGTGAAGAAAACGTTGGACGAACTCAAACTTGGTGATGGAACTACAGCTTCCATAGTAGCTACTACACCTTCGCTACGTGGGTTCAAGGTGCTACCGTTCGATGGGACTTTTTCCTGGTCAGTCTACAAAATCCAGTTCGAGGCTGTTATGAAGGCGAACGGCTGGAATAAAAGTCAGGCCATGACTGCTCTCACACTAGGCCTGCGCGACCAGGCCTTAACTGTTCTGGAAGCTCTCGGTGAGGAAGTGACTTATGAGCAACTCCTTGAGGCATTGGAGGCGAGATATGGCGACGCTCACCTGGAACACGTCTTTCGTGCGCAGCTTAAAGATCGCGTGCAGCGCATCAACGAAAACCTGCAGCAGTAGGCTCTAGAGGTGGAGAAACTGGTGCGAAAAGCATACCGGTCTGTACCTGCGCTCATTGAAGGGAACCTGGTGCAGACATTCATCGACGGCATCCGCGAACTGAAAGTCAGAGCTGCTGTGAGGCTCGGAAACCACGAGACGCTTAAGGACGCCTTGACCCATGCACTGGAGGTGGAAGCCGTGCGGCAGGATCATCGTTCCCATCGCGTCAGGGAGGTTGCAGCAACTACAGTTCGCGACCGCAACAAAGGATTCAGCCCCAGGTGCTATGGCTGTGGGGAAATGGGCCATCTTCGATCCAGCTGCCCTAAGCGAACCCTAAAAAGGGAAGGTGAACGATCTCAGGAGGGTAGTGCGGCCATCAGCACCGCCCAGCAGCAGCAGGGAAACGAGTAAAACCAGAACTGTGGGGCGGGTGCCGTAAAAGAGCCCCAAGGATCTCGATCTCACAAACCCATGATGGGAACAGTCTAATCATCAAGGGCAAGGTCAACGGAACGCCGTGTAAACTGACCATAGACACTGGAGCCTCTCGTACGGTTGTTAGTTCCCAACTTATAAGTCAGTTCCTTGGGGACTCCGCATACAACCGAGAACGCATTAATTTGGTAACAGCCACTGGTCAGCGTATACCCGTCCGTTGATAGAAGGAGATGGAGTTGAAGCTAGGCAACGTGATCTACCTGAATAATGTCATCGTGTCTGATATAATGGACGACTGCATCCTGGGCCTAGACTTTATGAGGAATAACAGTTGTAAGATCGACGTTAAGCAAGGTGTTTTGAAATGTGGACAGGAGGAACTTTTTATGGAAGGTGCGTTACCAGGGAACGTGTACAGCATTAAGAAGATTGTTCTTCTGCCGAGATCGGAATCGATTGTGCCGGTTAGTCTTCCTCGAAACGCTGGGCAAGCTCACCGTTGTGTACTTGTGGAAAGGGTAAACAATGACCTTCCATGGAAAGTAGCTCGAACCTTGGTCACAACCACTGACATCTCAGGAGTACGTGTGCTGAACCTTTGTGACCGGGAACAGATTATCGGAAAAGACACGCTGGTTGGTACTTGTGAGGAAGTGGATTGGTTACGTCGGTGCCAATATCTATCGAGTGAGACCCCTAGCAAGGATGCACAAACGAGAGTGACCCCACTTTTGGAAGACTGTCGCAGCGTTCTCTCCCCGAACGAAATGGTCAAGGCAAAGAAGTTGTTACTCAAGTACGCCAATGTATTCTCATCAAACGATGCTGACATAGGAAAGACTGGCTTATTTCAACACAAAATAAACACGGGAGAAGAATTGCCTATCCGTCAGCGGCCAAGAAGATTGCCGGTAGCACGTGAAAAAGAAGTAGAAACCATGATTGAAGGAATGGTGAAGGATGGTGTTATTGAACCTTCCTCTAGTCTATGGTGTTCACCCGTGGTGCTGGTAAAGAAGAAGGATGGCAGCATACGGTTTTGTGTTGACTACCGCCGTCTGAACGACGTTACGAAGAAGGACAGCTATCCCTTGCCAAGAATTGATGACACGCTGGACATGCTTACAGGAGTAAAGTGATTTAGCACGCTGGATCTAAAAAGTGGCTACTGGCAAGTTGAAATTGACCCCAATTACAAGGAGAAAACTGCATTCTCGACGGGAAAGGGTCTGCGTCAATTTAAAGTAATGCCATTTGGGTTGTGCAATGCTCCAGCAACGTTTGAAAGGCTGATGGAACTTGTACTTACCGGGCTATTTCCCCCCAAAAAAAACACCTCCCCCCCCCGCCCCTTAAATTACCTTTTTTTAATTACATAAAAAAAAAAAAAAAACCAAAAAAAAAAAAATTTAATTAATTATTTATAAATTTTTTAAAAAAAAAAAAAAAAATTAATAAGGCGATGCCTGTCTGGTCTACTTGGATGACATCATCATCGTGGGCCGTACGTTTGAGGAACACCTTCAAAACATGGAACGCGTGCTCAAGAAGATTCAGAGTGCCAACCTCAAGTTGAGTCCGAAGAAATGTTCACTATTTAAACGGAAGTCAACTTTTTGGGGTATGTAGTGTCGGAAGAAGGTATCCGCACGGATCCGGAGAAAATCGCAGCTGTCAAGGATTGGCCGGTTCCAAAAGACAAGAAGCAGGTTAGAGCATTTTTGGGTTTATGCTCCTATTACCGGCTTTTTGTGAAGAACTTTGCAGATATAGCCAAACCTTTGCATAAGCTCACCGATGAGAAGCGACATTTCTGCTGGGATGAAAGTTGCAATATCGCATTCCAGGAGCTCAAGGACCGTCTGTGCAAAACACCTATTTTGGGATACCCTGATGCAAGCAAAGAATTTATAGTTGACACAGACGCAAGTGATATAGGACTTGGACACGACCAAGAGGTCGTGATAGCGTACTTCAGCAAGTCGTTGTCAAAACCGGAAAGGAACTATTGTGTCACAAGACGCGAATTGCTAGCTGTGGTAAAGTCGTTGCAGCATCTAAGCAAATATCTTCAGGGGCGAAAATTCAACTTACGAACTGACGATGCTGCACTAAAATGGCTATTGCAGTTTAAAAATCCAGAAGGACAAGTTGCGAGGTGGATTGAACTACTGCAGGAATACGACTTTGAGATCGAATATCGCAGCGGGAAATCTCATGGCAACGCAGATGCATTGTCAAGAAGACCTTGTCCTGAAGATTGCAGACATTGTACTAGGCAAGAGAGTAAGGAAGTGGTATCCGTGAGGATGCTCACGGCAGACCACCTCAGCAACGAGTGGAAGGACAGCTTACAACGTGCACAGCAGGAAGATCCGGACATCAAGCCGATTCTGGAATGGATGAAGGTCAGTGCTCCCAAGCCCAAGTGGAGCGACGTCTCAGCGATGCTGCTGCTTCAGGATAGAGTTCTGTGCCGTAAATGGGAAAATGTTCGGGGAGACAGCTGTCATTTGCAAATGGTTGTCCCTAAAGATAAAGAACCGGATGTTCTACAGCTGTACATTAATGATTGTCCATGAGGCCATCTGGGAGTTAAACGAACTCTACTGAAGATCCGAGAACGATTTTACTGGGTCCAATGTCGAAACGACGTCGAGGACTGGTGTCGCAAATGTACAAGTTGTGCGGCTGTAAAGGGACCTCAGACTCGTAGTAGAGGTGTGTTGAAGTTGTACAATGTTGGTGCACCATGGGAGAGAATAGCCATTGACGTAGCGGGGCCATTTCCGGAGAGTGAAAGCGGTAACAAATATTTCATGGTTGTGATGGATTACTTCACTAAGTGGCCAGAAGTCTTCACCATTCCAAATCAAGAAGCTTCAACAGTTGCGGATAAACTAGTTCATGAAGTCTTCTGTCGTTTTGGAGTACCTCTAGAGATTCACAGCGATCAAGGAAGGAATTTTGAGTCTCAGATATTCCAGGAAACTTGCCGAGTTATGGGTATTCATAAAACAAGAACGACTTCTTATCACCCGCAATCTGATGGAATGGTAGAACGCTGCGCTGTTCACGAAAGTACAGCAGTGACACCAGCTTTCGCAAACTTTGGAAGAGAATTACGGCTGCCTGCAGACCTGATCACCGGGATACCACCTGATGCGCCACGCAGTATAACCGATTATGCAAATGACTTGCGGAACAAAATGAATGACATTTATGAGCACGTCAGACAATCGGGCCAGCAAATGTCTGAAAAGATGAAAACCCGGTATGACCGCAAAATGAACAACAAAGGGTTCGACGAAGGTATTCACTAGTGTGGTTGCACAATCCAGTCCGCAGCAAAGGGAAATCTCCTAAGCTTCAAGCTAAATGGGACGGTCCGTACCGGATTGTAACCAGGATCAACGATGTAACCTCCCGGATACAGAAAGGCGCAAGAGGGACTCCTAAGATCGTCCATGTGGATCGCCTGGCGCGTTATTATGGGGCCGATAATGCTCGGGACGAGCATGTCTTAGGACGGGGCAGTGTTGCGCGCCTAATTGACGTCATGTAGTGTCAGGGACGAGAGCGGGGGGAGCTTTCCAGAAAATGACATCACTAATCTTTCAACCGACAGAGCCATCTGGTGTCGAAACGAAGAACTAAGCTTCTAGAAGCCGACACTCGAACTTTCGGCGCCTTGTCGATTGGTGCGCGTATTTACTTGAATGTTCAGGATGTTTCGGTGCTAATGTGTATTTATAGGCGCTGCAAGGTGCGATCGGAGAAGTATTGAATTTGGCGAGACAAGCGAAGCTTCGGAGCGGAACAAAGTGAATCAGTGTGATTAATTATTAGTGTTTTAAGTTTAATTAGTATAAAGTGAATTAAAGAGTTAATTTTGGTAATTCTATCGGCAGTTTTTAATTGTCACTGTTACCTCAGCTAGTAACAGTATATTTTTTCCAAAATTCATACACAGCACATGCTTCCGTATGGCCACCAAACAACTGTGTTTTTCTAATAAATGCTTACAATCCCGAATTCCCGTACACCAAACATTATTCCTATGTGAAGCAAATAACCAGCAAGGTTGACAATAGGCAGCATCCAGTATTTTGGAATAACACAACCAAAAACGATTAACTAGTCCATATTTAGAACTTGAAACGTAGTACGATTACGAAAAACACCTATTATTCTGGTTGATGTCTGTTGGAAAAAGTATTGATATATATATGATTGGCTGTAAGGGCCCCATATCAAGAATTTGACGTCATCAATTTGAGCCAAGTCATAAGAAGATTTATCGAAAAATGTATCCTCCGCTCTTATGTGTGCCATGCAAACATCAACCACGTTCACATGATCGGCGGCGGAATCATCACCAACTGCAATAATTGTCGAATCTTCTTCAGTAGGCTTCTTAACCAACACTGCAGTACCACATTATTTAAGTCATTATTAATAGAAATATGTTGTCCAGAAGTACTTGTAGAAGGCTGACTAAAAACTTGTCAATTTTGGATATTTTTGTTTACTATCTTCTCTTTCTTGGCGTTTTTGACTGTTTATAAGCGCCACTGGGTTTCTTCTTTATGTTCATAATTTTAGTTTTCTAATTTATTTATGCAATATTTATATTAGATTTTCCTTGAGTAGGTACTCACTGTTTACTGACGACGTTAAAAGTAAAAGGAAGGGGAACCGTAATGACACGTTACAAGACGTCGTTTCGGGGAATCCCCGGTGAACATTTTATGGCCGCTAGTGAATGATGAGTAATAAAACACACATATCGCTATCCGTCAAATTGACAACAATGCTAACTCACAGAAAGAAATTGGGAGAATTCCTGAGGTATAACTTTCGAATTTTTCTCAACTGAGTTGCCATGTTTAAAGTCGGGTTGCAATCTGTCATATTTATTTTGAAAATTTCAAATGTTCAGTTCGATCGAGATTTTCTTGCAAGGATTCAAGGGCCCCTGAGCTTGAGGGCCCCGGGGCTTTGCCCCGCGTAGCTCCGCCACTGCTTTCGGGTGTCAATTTCTGACAAAATCTGTTCGTATTGTATAATGAAAAGTCGGCTGTAAATATTGTATATGGTGTATGCTGGCAGTAATGATAAAACTTTGACATTAACAGCCAAATTATCCAAAGTTGTTAAATCTGTAGGCCGTGGACAAATTTGGTTCTATGTTTCACGATAATACATGGTAAGATATTTTATTACTAGCGCATTTTCGTAATAATAATCAAGCAGCAAACTAAATGGATAGAACAGTATTTTTTTAAACATAAATGACACCACATGTAAATTAAACGCGTGTGCAGCCGGGGTGGTGGCTAGTAATATTATAAATGTGAAAGTTTATTTGTTTGTTACGCTTTCAAGTAAAAGCTACTGTGTGGATTTGGATGAAATTGTGTGATTCGGTTTCATCCCGATAAAAGGATCCCGTGGTATAATTTTCAATGTTGGTCTATACCAGACGAATGAAGTCGCGGGCGGGAGCTGGTAAACAATGACAAAGTAGATTATAGTTAATATCAAATTTTATTTTAATCATGTTTATGTTCTGGAGGTGGGAGAAATTCTCGTGACTTCAGTTCGAGTCATTCGAGGTTTGTTGGTCAAGGGCCAACAAGTTAAAAGTCGAATTCTTTTTATTCAATTAGGATAATATATGTATAATTTTTTCGAACGTCGTCGTCATGGAGGCTGAGGGGCCCTTTGAGCTCGAGGGTACCCGGGGCACTGCACCGCCGAGTCCCAAGGTAGCTACGCCACTGAGCACATGTTTTTCTTGAGATGTTAGTGGTTCTGACCAAGTTTCGAGCCACTTTTCATGGAAGGTCATTGTCTAACCTTTCCACGAGTACACAACGATGAGCTTGCCCAGGATTCCGAGGAAGACTACTGGCACAATCGTTTCCGATCTCGGCGGAAGAACAATTTTTTAAGGTTGTACACGTTCCCTGGTAACGCCCCTTCCACGAAAAGTTCCTCTTATCCACATTTCAAAACACCTTGACTGACATTAATCAATCTCACAACAATTCTTCCTCATGAAGTCTAGGCCCAGGATGCGGTCGTCCATTATATCAGCCACGATGAAATTATGCAGGTAGATTATTTTGCTTTGCTTCAACTCCATTTCTTTCTCTCCACGGACGGGTACACGATGACTGGTGGCTGTTACCAAATTAATGCGTTCTCGGTTGTATGCTGAGTCCCCAAGGAACTGACTTATAAGTTGAGAACTGACAACTGTGCGAGAGGCTCCAGTGTCTATGGTCAGTTTACACGACATTCCGTTGACTTCGCAGTTGATGATTAGGCTGTTCCCATCATTGGTTTGTGAGATCGAAATCCTTAGGGCTCTTTTAACATCAGCCAGCACCCGCCCAGCAGTTCCAGTGCATGGGCCAATGCGTCCTTAAGCATCTCGTGGCCGAGCCTCACAGCAGCTCTGACTTCAAGGTCGCGGATGCCGTCGATGAATGTTTGCACCAGGTTCCCTTCAATGAGCGCAGGTACAGACCGGTATGCGATTCGTACCAGCTTCTCCACCTCATAAGCCCACTGCTGCAGTTTTTCGTTTATGCGTTGCACGCGATCTTTAAGCTGCGCTCGAAAGACGTGTTCCAGGTGAGCGTCGCCATATCTCGTCTCCAATGCCTCAGGCTGCTCATAAGTCACTTCCTCACCGATAGCTTCCAGAACAGTTAAGGCCTGGTCCGGCGGGCTTAGTTTGAGAGCAGTCATGGCCTGACTTTTATTCCAGCCGTTCGCCTTCAAGACAGCTTCGAACTGGATTTTGTAGGCCGACCAGGAGGAAGTCCCGTCGAACGGTGGCACTTTGAACCCACGTAGCGAAGGTGTAGTAGCTACTACGGGAACTGTAGTTCCATCCCCAAGTAGATCGTCCAGTGATTTCTTTATGCCAGCCATTACGTTGTCAACCCGATTGTTCACTTGGTCGATTCGGGTTTCAGCTTCCTCAATTCGGGTTTCAGCTTCCGACAGGTGGTTGTCATGTTGAGCAACTCCATCCTTCACCCACTTATCTCTTTCCCGAAGTTAGCGTGAATGTCCTTTATGAGAATTATCTGCTCTTCCTGTCGGCGGGCCTGTTCCTCCTGTCAGCGAGCCTGCTCCTGCAGTATCACCATCAGAGCACCTAAGTCAGGTGCTGCAGATGTAGGAGCTACTGACGGGCTGGCCTCGTGGCCGGCGGCTGGCTCTCCGACGTCTGCGGCGTTACACCACCAAATCATCTCTGGTTCGTCTCCTGATGGCGTTGACTTCGGGTACGGACGCCCTCCGTTTTCTCCTTAGGTAAAATAGGCATGCCCACTTCTGACATCAATTGTTACGAGCTTAGGGTTCGTGACAGTAAAAACTGGCGATTGAATTACTAAAATTGACACTTTAATTACTGAACACCAATTAAAACTTAAATCACACTAATAATTAATCACACTTAACACTTTAGTTCACCTTATTTCGCTCCGAAAGCTTCGCTTGCATCGCCAATTTAATATTGCTCCGGTCGCGGATATAACGGCTTTATATAGGCCTTATCCACCGAAACATCTAGAATGTTCCACCAAATTCCGGTCTCGACCGACTAGATCTTTAGTATAAATACAGTATATGGCATATGGTCACGTGACCTGAAGTCAAGTGTTTCTCAAATATGGCGGCGACTCCGCCCACAACAAATAGTGCTGTGCTAAAATTGTCGATGTTTTCAGCATCGATGTTATAGAAATTTTGATGTATTGTCCATCTTGTAATTATCCTATCCCTTTAAACGAGCAATTCTTGTATATATATCCATACTAATATTATAAATGCGAAAGTGCGTTTGTGTGTTTGTCCTTCTTTCACGTCAAAACGTCGGCATGGCATGATTTTTTGTATGGGGATAGTTCGGTGGCTGTAGAGTGACATAGGTTACTCTTTTCCGCGGAAAAACATCTCATTCCCGTGGGAAAATCGAATATGTTGCAAAATTAAATTCAGCTAGGTGGCGCCACCGTGATTCTACAAGACGGACGACGATACGATGGACGAACACAGAAGGTCAGAATATCTGGATTATTATGGCTTTTTACCAAAATTAAGATAAAAAATGTATGGATCTGTATTTTTACATGCAGGACCGGGAAGAGAGCGATAAAGTAAAAAGAAACATAAAATTCACCAGCTGATTTTCTTCAAACGTTTTGGTGCATTGTAATTCACAGAATAGGCGATAACCTCGCAGACGATATTAAGTAATCCGTTGATGCTCTGCCTACCCCGCAAGGGTTACAGGCGTGATTATAAGTATGGATCAGAAATACTATCACCACCTGTCACGTTTTCACCCTTAACTATTACTTAACTATGGTAGAAACAGTTCTTAGTAAGCCGTAATATTTATTGAATGGAAATGAATACAGTTCTTATATGTAGTTGTGAATGAATCGGTATTGCAATAAGAAAAATTGTGCAAAATTATAAGAAAAATATTTTTTGAGAGTTCTTATTAACTAACGTATACATAGTTTAAATTGATTCCGCTAGATGTCGTTACTAGGTTTTTAAAACGCGGTAACGAAATCTTTCCTGACATGTACTTAACTCCCGCCGTTGAGCCGCGCATCAACTTATAGTGCATACGGTACCTATACGCTTAAATTGTTTCTATTTCGTAACTTATTCGACTACCTGCTTTCGATTTCGGTTGTTTGTGGACAAATATAAAGAGTACATGGCGGAAGATATTTTGCGAAGGTTACAGCAGATACACGCGACCATGACATACAATGAACAAATTTATAATGAAGCACTTGGAAAAATTGAAGGACAAAATAATGGCAATGGTAGGCAAAAAATTAAGTGGACTTTGGACTTGATAAGCCCTCAGCGAACAACCGAAAATGAACTACGTGATGAAATTATACGTGAAACAAACTACGATATACGAGCTTTGCAGCAGCAAGTAACCGAATTTGTACCCCGCTTGCTTCCCGAACAAAAACGAGTTTTTGACTAAGTATTAGGACAAATTGAATCTGGAAATGGTGCACTATTCTTTTTAGATGCCCTTGGAGGAACTGGGAAGACATTTTTGTTAAATTTATTATTAGCGCAAGTACGGAAAGATAAAAACATTGTTGTGGCCATAGCTTCCTCTGGTATAGCCGCCACGTTGCTAAGCGGGGGCCGCACTGCTCATTCTGGTTTAAAACTCCCTCTAAATCTAGCCCAGGAAGAATCGCTGATCTGCAACTTTAGCAAAAATAGTGCACATGGTATAATGCTACGACAATGCAAACTTTTAGTGTGGTACGAAAGTACAATGTCGCATAAAAAGCTGTAAAAGCACTAAATCGAACGCTCCAGGATTTGCGCAGCAAGAGGAATGGTGGTTTTACTGGCTGGTGACTTTCGCCAAACTTTTATAAAAACACAAAGGGGGTGGAAACAAAAAAAAACAACACCACAAGAGCCCTTCCCCTCAAGAAAAAGCCCCCCCCCCCCCCCCCCCAAAAAAACAAACACCTGGCATTCAAAAGGGCACACCTGCAGATGAAATTACAGCATGCCTCAAGTCGTCTATTTTATGGAACAAGGTGACAAAATTCAGTTTAACTACGAATATGAGAGTGCATTTGTATAATGATATCAATGCTGGAAACTATGCTGATACACTATTAAAATGGCGATGGGCGGTTTAGAACGGACGCTGAGGGCTGCGTTAAATTGACGAGAGATTTTTGTAATTTAGTACAGAGTCATTCCGAATTAATTGCGAGCGTTTATTCAGATTTAACAAACAACATGCATGAAGACAAATGGTTATGTGAAAGGGCGATTCTTGCACCAAAAAATGAGAGCGTTAACAAAATAAATTCAGATATATTAAGCGAAGTAGCAGGAGAAATACCAGAGTATTTGTCAGTAGACACAGTTATGGACACAGAACAGAGCACTTCATATCCCGTAGAGTTTCTAAATTCTCTAGAGTTGTCAGGTGTGCCCTCACATAAGCTTCAATTAAAATTAGGCGTCCCAGTCATGCTAATGCGAAATTTAGATGCTCCTCGATTATGTAACGTGACAAGGCTGCGTGACACAGGAAAGATGACAGGCGTAGGAAAAGGTGAAAATGTTATTATATCACGGATCCCTATAATTCCCACAGATCTTCCTTTTCAATTCAAAAGGTTGCAGTTCCCTATTAAGCTCAGTTTTGCAATGACAATTAATAAAGCGCAAGGGCAAACGTTACAGGTAGCGGGGGTCAACTTAGAAAAACCGTGCTTCTCTCATGGTCAGCGGTATGTAGCATGATCGCGTGTATCAAATGACCAGAAACTCCACATTCTTTCCCCGAATGGAAAAACATATAACATTGCGTCTTAAAATAGTGTTCAGTTAGTTTTTTTCCCAAAATTCCCTCAATCAATTAATCAGAATTCCCACAGATCTTCCCTTTCAATTCAAAAAGCAATGGATAGTTCAAAAAGCAATATATTTATATATATATATATATATAAAATTTAGTGACCAGGGATTTTCGAGGGCAATAAATCGATCTAGCTAGGATTCATTTTTAGAAAATGTCGTTTTATCCGTGTTTTCAGGCAATAAAAAATTGCTACAATATCGTTAGAGTAAGAAGGTAAATTTTGACAGCTTATTAATGATTATAAATAGCTATAAATAGCTTAATTGGTATATTGGGCGGTCACAAAATCGTAATACCATGGTTCGAGTCCTATCTTCATAATGAGTTTTTTTCATTTTTTTTCAAGTTCCCTTCTTTTTTGAGAAAATCTATTGTAGCAGCCAGATTAATCAAACCGAAACGGGAATAAATAATATATACTCCGCTGCTACCATAACGCGGAAGGCGATAATAAATAAAAAAAACATTTTATTTCCTAATTATTCTTGGCTACTGAGATACTGCGGACTGTATATAGATAATTTGACGTTCTTATAAAGAAACAAGAAGCAGCCGCAAAGATCATTCAGCGCCACACCGACTTCACACGCCGCTATCGTCACGTATCCGTCGACCAATGGTGAGCCGTTTCTTCAACGCCGCAGTTCGTTTCCTCTTGCTGTTCCGGAGCTGTATTCCACACCGCCGCCGCCCGCCGACTACGCGTGCGCACCGATCTGCATGTCTTATATAGCCCGGTCCAGCGACGTAGCTTCGTGAACAACAAACAAGTCTCACGCCGGGAAACGAAACGTAGATAATTGTATATTTTAAATAGTTTTCATTGGTCATAAAATAAGCAATATAATTGGCTAGGCAAAATATTAATTGTTACCATAGGCAAATCAATAGTGAGCCAGCCATATAAATATAGGCAAGGTTGATGCAAAAGATATTCCATTCCGAATCCCATTCGACAGTACATTCATAAACATAAATAGTAGTTTCATTTCTCCACCTTAAAGAAAACCACTCGGAGTCTGTTAATAGTGGACAGTTCGACTCCACTATTACAGTGGTGACCCCGTACGAACACCGAGGGGGGAAGATCCGGTACGAACACCAAGAAGGAACACCCTGCGACGTACCACTACTATTGCACGAACACCGCGAAGGAAACCCGTACGAACACCGAGAAGGAAGACTTCAGTTTATATAAAATCAGTGTAATCAAGCCGTCATTATGGAGCAGGAGGCAAACACATATACATCAAACCCGGTAAAGGAACCAGAAATCGCCGGTATATCTCTATCGTTAAGAATACCACCGTTTTGGAGAGACAAACCACGACTTTGGTTCGTCAGTTTTGAAGCCGCAACGAATGGTTTAAAGAAGAGCCAAGCGCAATTAGCACAGATGGTGATAGCCCAACTTGAGAAACAAGACATCGAACAAATTGCGGACCTGTTGTACAACCCACCAGCAGTCGACCAGTATAATTCACTGAAGGATCGGCTGATCTCCGCATACGAAGAATCCGACAGTCGACAGCTACAAAAACTTCTATCAGAAATAGAACTTGGAGACCAGAAACCCACACAACTCCTACGCAAAATGCGTACTTTGGCGCGAGATAAAGTTCCGGATTCAACACTACGGCTAATGTGGGTAAACCACCTACCACCACATATTCGATCGGTAATAGCAGTCAGCGAAATATTCAGCACGCAGACGAAGCTCGACGAACTGGCACTCCTGGCGGACAAGATGATCGAAAACAGCAGTAGCTCACACATATCGATCATCGAAGGCACTTCAACAAAGGCCAATGATACCCAGTTTCTTCTCGAAGAAATTCGGAAGCTATCATTCGAAGTCGCCGCGCTCAAAGCTTCCCAGCATCATACCTTTTACCAGCAACAGTACAACCAGCGCAATCAGCAACACCGAAGATCACCTTTTTCGTCGCAACCGCTCTGCAAGTAGAAGTCGAATAAGCTCAACATCAAGATCCCCTTACTGCTACTATCATCGACGTTTCGGGGTCGAGGCAAGAAAATGCACAGCACCGTGTACATTCAAAAATGAAAATACGAATACGGAAAACTAACTAGTACGCTCGATGCGACGGGATCCAGCGTAACAGCAAAGTCCTACCGTCTTTTCGTCACCGATAAAAAAAGCAAGCTCACTTTCCTTATCGACACCGGAGCAAATATCTCAGTGTTACCGCCGAAGCAAGGACAGAAGTTGAAGCCACTAGATTTTCAACTCTATGCAGCAAACAATACGGTTATTCCTACATATGGAGAAAAAACAATGGAACTTGATTTTAATCTACGCCGACCATTCAAATGGAGATTTATCGTCGCTAAAGTCAGCAAACCAATCATCGGTGCTGATTTTCTTCAACATCACCAGTTGGTCGTCGACATCAAAAATAGAAGAATCATCGACGGGAAAACCAATCTTGCATCTCAGTCTTTTGTACAAGCAACCAATCTGCCCACAATAAGAAGCATAGATGTGCAACAACCGTATCACAAGATCCTCGAAGAATACCCTGGTATCACAAGAATAACTTCAATGAAATTAACACCGAAGAACGACGTTGAGCATTTCATCGACACCAATGGACCACCACTTCATTGTCGTGCACGTCCAATCGCACCACACCTATACGAGCAAGTTCGAAAGGAATTCGAAAACATGATTGAGCAAGGAATATGCCATCCAAGCAAAAGCCCTTGGTCATCACCACTTCACATTGTACCGAAGAAGAACGGAGAATTACGAGTTTGTGGAGATTATAGAAGACTGAATTCTATTACCACTCCTGACCGCTACCCAATACCGCGAGTCAGGGATTTCACTCATCAACTATCAGACAAGACTATATTCTCCACCATCGATCTCAACCGAGCTTACCAACAAATAAGAGTCCGCGATGAAGACATAGAGAAGACAGCAATAATTACCCCAATGGGATTATTCGAATTCCCAAGAATGATCCCAGGATTAAAGAACGGAGGTCAAACTTTCCAAAGATTTATACACGAAGTACTTCATGGACTGGATTTCGTTTTCGCATTTATTGATGATCTCCTTGTTGCAAGCCCTGATAAAGAAACGCACGAAACCCATCTACGCACCGTGCTACAGCGATTAGAAGACAACGGAATCACAATCAACCCTTCGAAATGCATATTTGGACAGCAAGAAGTTCAATTTCTTGGTTTCACCGTCAGCAAGGAAGGAATAAAACCGCCTGCCGAAAAAGTCAGAGCAATCATCGATTATGCAAAACCTAAAACTATCGAAGAGCTAAGGCGTTTTCTTGGGATGATAAATTTTTACAGAGAACACATACCTAAAGCCGCTGAAATCCAAGCACCACTTCACGCCTACCTTCACAACACGAAGAAAAAAGATAAAACGTCAATCGAATGGAACGATGAAGCCACGAAGGCATTTGAAGCTTGTAAAATTGCGATCCAAAATGCAGCTTTACTCGCTCACCCATCACACGAAGCAACCCTTGCTATCTTCAGCGACGCATCCGATCTCTCAGCAGGAGCAGTTCTCCAACAATACAGCAATGGGAAATGGCAACCACTTGGATATTTTTCGAAGAAGTTCTCCGATACTCAACGTAACTACAGTACATTCGACCGAGAGCTACTCGCTATTTACATGGCTATCAAGCACTTCAGAAAAACGTTCGAGGGTCGAAACCTGATCGTTTTTACCGACCACAAACCATTAACATATGTACTTCCAAAGAAACCATCACTATCGGAAACACCACGAAGAGCAAGACAACTTATTTTCATAAGTGAATTCACGACCGACATACGTCACATCAGTGGAAAGGACAACATAGTTGCCGACGCACTCAGTCGCGTACCGATCGACAGTGTAACGTGCCCTACATCAATCGACTATCATAAGATCGCCGCAGCACAAGACAGAGATAGTGACAACATAAAACATCTATCGAAGCAAGGTAACTTGTCCATCAAGCAAGTTACAATGCCAATGACGCATCTACCAATATACTGTGAAGCCTCAACGACAACCATGCGACCATACATACCAGAAGAATGTCGTCGCGAAGTCTTCAATGCACTGCACAACATTAGTCATCCAGGTGTTAGAACAACAAGAAAACTCATCACTGAAAAATTCTTTTGGCCTGCAATGCAAGCGGATGTTGGCAACTGGGCGAAGCAATGCATTCAATGCCAAAAATGCAAAGTACAAAGGCATACATCAAGTAGTCTAGCTACATTTCCACCCACGGAGAGATTCGAACACTTGCACGTTGACATCGTTGGACCATTACCTACTTCACCGCAAGGACATCGTTATCTCGTAACAATGATCGACAGAACAACAAGATGGCCAGAAGCAATACCTACCGATGATACTTCAGCCGAATCCGTCGCGAAGATAATTTATGAAAATTGGATTACTCGTTTCGGATCACCTAAAACCATCACAACGGATCAAGGAAGGAATTTCGAAAGCAACCTATTCCTCAAACTTCTTCAAACTATGGGAATACAGAAGACGCGTACAACAGCATACCATCCTCAGTCAAACGGAATAATCGAACGATGGCATCGTACATTAAAGACTGCACTCAAAACTCGTTTATCTCAACATACAAAGTGGATTGATGAGCTACCTACAGTGCTACTCGGACTACGAGCAACACCGCGTGCAGACACTAGTCTTAGCGCCGCTCAGCTAACCTACGGCTGCAGCATAAGGCTGCCGTGTGACTTCTTCAGTTCAGCAGCGTCAAACAAACAAGAAATGGATTACGATTTCGTAACTAAACTTCGAGAATCAATTAACAAAGCCTTATCGTTGAAATGCACCGAAATGCAATCACACAGAAATAATAAATCAGTATTCATTCACCAAGATTTGAAAACATGCAAACAAGTTTTTGTAAGAAACGACGCAATGAAAAAACAATTTCAACCTACCTACGATGGACCGTATAAAGTATTAGAGAGAAATAGCAAGACTTTTAAACTACAAATACCCGGAAGGAAATCT
This sequence comes from Parnassius apollo, assembly GCA_907164705.1. Lineage (NCBI taxonomy): Eukaryota > Metazoa > Arthropoda > Insecta > Lepidoptera > Papilionidae > Parnassius > Parnassius apollo. Next base: position 7,720,165 of record CAJQZP010001196.1, read on the forward strand.
ACGATTATATCGATCGACCGACTAAAGCCTGCCTATATTATTAACGAGGATACTGCAGAGGATTCATCATCATCATCAAAACCACCAGCGAGGAAGCTTGAAACTTCATCATCTACATCAACCCAGTTGAAACCTATTTTAAAAACTACGAAATACGGGCGAGTCGTCAAGCCTCCGGTACGCTTTCGCTGGGGGGAGAGTGATGTAGCAGCCAGATTAATCAAACCGAAACGGGAATAAATAATATATACTCCGCTGCTACCATAACGCGGAAGGCGAGAATAAATAAAAAAAACATTTTATTTCCTAATTATTCTTGGCTACTGAGATACTGCGGACTGTATATAGATAATTTGACGTTCTTATAAAGAAACAAGAAGCAGCCGCAAAGATCATTCAGCGCCACACCGACTTCACACGCCGCTATCGTCACGTATCCGTCGACCAATGGTGAGCCGTTTCTTCAACGCCGCAGTTCGTTTCCTCTTGCTGTTCCGGAGCTGTATTCCACACCGCCGCCGCCCGCCGACTACGCGTGCGCACCGATCTGCATGTCTTATATAGCCCGGTCCAGCGACGTAGCTTCGTGAACAACAAACAAGTCTCACGCCGGGAAACGAAACGTAGATAATTGTATATTTTAAATAGTTTTCATTGGTCATAAAATAAGTAATATAATTGGCTAGGCAAAATATTAATTGTTACCATAGGCAAATCAATAGTGAGCCAGCCATATAAATATAGGCAAGGTTGATGCAAAAGATATTCCATTCCGAATCCCATTCGACAGTACATTCATAAACATAAACAGTAGTTTCATTTCTCCACCTTAAAGAAAACCACTCGGAGTCTGTTAATAGTGGACAGTTCGTCTCCACTATTACACTATTATTTCGAGCCCTTTTTTTACTATTTAAAAAAAAACACGAAAATTTAAATTAAACTAATTGCACTCATGATTTTTTTATTCAAATAACCAATTCAGTTTTTTCTATTATAGCACTAAGATCAAAAAATATTATTCGTATTTCATCAGTATGTAATTTGTATCTAAATATAATTTACAAAACACACGAATTAAAAAAAACCAAGCGAAAAATACCAAGCAATGCTCGGTTAACCAGGTACTAAGTATATATTAAATAAACAAATATTAGATCACTACACTATTGCATTAGATTAATCCTGTAATGACAGTTGTATTGAGTTGATTATAAATATATAAATCTTACGCTCAACTCAGAACCAGAATAGGAAAATGTTAAAAACGTAATTGCTTTAAGATATGGTGAAGCAACAATCACAACTGAGCAAAGAGATCAAGGAAAGAGCACCATGTATTGAAATTTTAACTCCCTTCGTTTCGTATTATAGAACACGTATTGTGTTTTTATTTGTGTTACGATATTGAGTTCGAGCTACAAGCTAACCTTTTTCCGTACCAACACTGAACATAAGCTTATATCGCCGCGCTAGAGACAGAAAAAAGAGTGACAACGCAAAGTTAAACTCCATCTGTGCGTCCCTGGGTCAATTCAAGCATTTTTTCTCCTCTTGAGAGATTAATGAAACCACCACTATAGGCCTTCGAATGATTTTTTGTCTAGCTCTTGCTGTACCACTACTGGGCAAAGGACTCCCCCAAGGTTTTCCAAGTGGTTCTGTGCCACCTCGAACCAGCACTCACGGTATGCATTCAGGTCGCGTGATTATAAAAATAAATTACTGTTGTTGATTATCGCTCAGAGCAGACCTGTGTCACATTAGATAAGAAAATATAATCGTCGCTTCAATCGATTAACGCACGTAGTGTATTGTAACCTAAGGTTCCCTTTGCCGCCAATAGCATCGTTTGTTAAAATTAGTTATATCTGTGTTGAAAGTGCAGTACCTTACTCGTCGCATCCGAACACGTCACACCGCGTCGAAGTAAACAAAGGTAACAATTAACACCTACCTGCGTTAATGCTTGTTGTACTTACCATTCTATAAACGATCTACACTACACAGCCAGCCAATAATAAATTGAACGTAATGTCTAGCTGTACTGGTTGTAAGAAATCGGTGCGGCAATCTGAGAAAATAATTTGCACCCGCAGTAACTGCGCTAAGACATACCACTATTTATGTGTAGGTTTGACATCAGAAAGTGCCAAGAAAATATCGTCTTGGACATGTCCGTATTGCATTAGCAAGCAATCAAAAGCAGGTGACAACACCAACACTCCGCTTAAACATACATCAGAAGAAAATTCTCCAGTAAGCTCTTGTCTACAGGAATCATCTGAGTTTCGAACAGGCATCCTAAACTCTCTTAAAGATGAACTCCAAGTTCTTATGAGAAAGGCAGTTAAAAGCGAGTTAAGCTCCTTGAAAGCTCAAATATCGACTATGGACTCTACTCTTAATTATATAAGTACCCAGTACGATGAGCTCATGAAAAATCTTGCATCCACCACAGCTGAACTTAAATGCCTAAAGGAAGAAAATGCGCGTCTCCGAAGTGACGCGGATGCTAATACAAGACGTATTAAACAATTGGAAGAGGAGTTTGCAAGGCAACAGCAGTGGAGTCGTCTTCAGAATATCGAAATTACAGGTGTCCCCGAGGACAAGGATGAAAACACTGTTGAAATTGTTGTTAAGCTGGCCGAGAAATTGGGTGTCACCATGGACAGCAGTGAGGTGGAGTTTGCACATCGTGTGCAGCCGCGTAAGCCGAACAGTTCCATCATTCACCGTTCCATCATTGCCCGGTTTCGTCACCGCAGCACAAAAGACTCGATCGTAATCGCATCGCGTAAACATCGCGGCATCAAACTAACCGACATTGGTATGGTGCACAAGACAAGCAACGATAATGCCAGAAACAATATTTATATTAATGAACATCTTACACCATACAACCGGGATTTATTTAAACAGTGTAAAATCAAGACTAAGGAATTTAATTTCAAATTTATCTGGACAAAAAACTGCCGTATTTATGTGCGTCGCAACGAAACTTCTCCCCCCATACCCATTATAACGACAGCCGATTTGATAAAAATAGTTTAAATTGTACTGATTGTATAGCGATGTTACTCTTAGTTATGTTACGCATACTTACACAATACACATTTCTCACTTATATTCATCATATTATACTTCTTTACATTTTAACACCAAACAACTTGCAAAGTTATCATACAACATATTATTCATTGTTTCTATTTATCATTACTCAAACTACAAAACACTATGAAAAAATTCTACATCATATAAAACACTATGATAATATATCAATAGGCATTACAAACTGCCTTCCTGTTTTGTTTCTTTTTAAAACGTTATGTTATGTCTTATTGTCGTGGAAAAAGATACTTAGCAGTCACTTCTTTTTTTATTATTACGTTTTCTCTGTAGTGCAAATGAAAGCAGTTATTACAATCCTTTATGTGTATCATTCTATAACTAATGGTGTACTTAATATTTAAAATGGCAAAGTGCAATAGTGGATTAAGACTTTTCTATCAGAATGTACGAGGCTTACGGACTAAGACAGACCAGTTTTATAATAATTTATTTCTATCTAATATTGACATCGCTTTAATTACAGAGACATGGTTATGCGACAGTATTCTGGATACGGAGTTGTGCAGTTCTGACCAATACGAACTATTCCGTCGCGATCGCGGCGCGCTCGGAGGTGGTGTGATGATTGCGTGCGCTTCCCGGCTCAGGGCGCGCAGGCGCTCTGACCTTGATCGCGACGATCTTGAGTGCATATGCATAACAGTTCCGGCGCGTGCGCTTGGCTCACAACATGATTTAAATATTTTATGTGCTTATATACCGCCAAACCGCGCGCTTTCATTTTGTATGCAAAACTTTATACAAATGCTTACTGTTGCGATTAGTTCAAAACCAGATGACCATTTTATAGTAATTGGTGATGATGGCAAATAATGCAATACAATAATAATCAATTTTCAAATCAAAATGATATTTGCAATGCTTTCAATGAATTTTTTAGTCGTAATTTTAGTCTACCGGCATTACATTATCAAAATTTTACACATAAAAATTTCCTAAGCAATGATGTTATTAGTGATATACATCTTTCTGTAACAGACATAAAAAAGGCTCTTGATAATCTCGATTGTTCTAAAGGCGCTGGATGTGATGAGATTCCTCCATATTTCTTTGTAAAGTGCGCAGAATCGCTAGTGGCTCCTATAACATTAATTTTTAATCGATGTTTTGCAGAAGGTTATTTTCCTAAAATTTGGAAAACCGCTAACGTCGTTCCAATCCATAAAAAAAGGAACCAAAACAGACATCGAAAATTACAGACCTATTTCTATTCTTAATGTACTGAGCAAGTTGATGGAGAGGGCTGCACATAAGCATTTATATCCTCTGATTGTTCGTCACATTCCTTCACAACAGCATGGATTCGTTCGTGGTCGCTCAACCAGGACTAATTTATCAATTTTTTCTAATGATGTTCTTCGAGGTATGGATGATGGTTTTCAGATTGATGCCATATATACAGACTTCGAGAAGGCATTTGATCGCGTGGATCACATTATTCTATTGCGTAAACTCCAAGAGCTAGGAATTCATGGAAATCTTCTTAGGTGGATAGAGTCCTATCTACGTAACCGATCTCAAGCTGTTGTAATAGCTGGACATCGCTCTGATTTCGTGGATGTCCCATCTGGAGTCCCTCAAGGGTCCATATTGGGTCCATTGCTGTATGCATCATACTTGTATGATATTGTAGACTGTTTTAAATTTTCCAAATTTCTCATGTATGCGGACGACACTAAAATTTACGCATATATTAAGTCTGAGGAAGATGCACACCAACTTCAGAAAGACTTGAACCAGCTTTGTTTCTTCTATCATGATAACCGTATTAGTGTTAATATAACAAAATGTTATCAAATAAGCTTCACTCGTAAAAGACACCAAATTGAATATCGATATAAATTAGATAACATACCTTTGGAACGCATCTACCAAACCAAAGATCTTGGTGTTATTTTTGATTCCAAGATGCTTATGTCTAATCATGTCACGACAATGGTTGCAAAAGCGTATAAAAATTTGGGATTTGTTATAAGAGTGTCCCGTCCTTTCTCAGATTCTGAATGCATTAAAAATTTGTATTATTCTTATGTAAGAAGTGTTTTGGAGTATTGTTGTAATGTCTGGAATCCGCATTATTTGTCTTATATAGAGAATATAGAGCAAATACAATGTAAATTTATTAAGACGTTAAATTATCGTACTCAACATAAAAAAAACAGTTATAAGGAATCTTGCTATCACCATAACTTATTGCAGTTAAAGGACCGACGTACACTTCTACAAATTTTGTTTCTACACGACATCTGTATTAATAAAATTGATAGTCCCGAATTGACAGTTCAATTCCTACAATTCAATGCTCCTTCGAAGCGTACCAGACATACATCCCTATTTCATGTCCCTTTAAGTCGCTCTAAATATGCTCAAAATTCTGTCATTAGTCGTACACTTAACTGCTACAACAAAAACTTTTCAACTATTGATATTTTCCACGACAGTAAAGCTTCCATAAAAAAAGAAATAATTTCAATTTTAAGAAATAGCAAGTAGTATAAATCTAAAAAATAACACGTACAAACATGCCACACCTCTTTCATACACACACTCTCACACTCACTCAGAACACACACACACACACACACACACATACAAATAAATATTTACAAAACAAAACACTAGTAGATGTACATATATGCACTGTATTTTGTAAAATGCGTAATGGCGTAATGACTACTCTTTAAAAATAATCCTGTATAATATTATTTCCACACAGTTGTAGCGATACGTTAGAAGATTTTTTTTTATAAAGTAAGAACCTGTAATTGGCAGTAGAAAATGTAAATACTTACTAATTTTATAATGTTACAAAATGCTGTTGGTTCTGTTACAATAAATTAAAAAAAAAATAAATATTTAAAAACTGTAAAAGTGAGAGTCGAGATAGTGTATATTTGGAGGAAAAAAATGTGTTGTCAATGTCAAATCTTCATAGTGGCTCGGAAGTTAGTTGCAAGAGCTAATCCTGTACCTCCGCAGCCCGTTTTACGGACAATGATCTGAATCACCATCAAGTTTTCTTAAACAATATGAGCACGGACTGGCGGTCGCACCTAACTTCCAAGCCGCCATAAAGATTTGACATAGACAACAACTTTCTTTCGTCGTAATGGTGGATTACCAGTTCAAGTTATCATGAACGTGAGGTAAAACTGACGTTTTATTGTTGGTTTAAACATAGAGAACCTCATTATACTTACATAATTAGGGTTTGCGGAGCATGTGTTCTTTCATACATACAAAAATTATAATTTTTGTATATAATTATAGTTACTAGTCATCATTTCTCTTTTTTGATAATAAAGACTATTTATTTATTTATCTCCGTAAACTAATCGAGTTGAACTGCTCCTTTCTAACCAAATCCTTCCACACAATCCATGAATAATTTAATTGGCTATCGTCTTCTGTTTTAACTATCCTAACGTATTTCTCAATCTTCCTTATCACATGTTCACACCATATGAGAACCAATTTCCATGTAACTTCTCGGTCAATCGCGGTGGCAGCGCCACTTTCAGACTACCTTTTATATACTCATTTCTAATTATATACTATTTGTGTAATACCATAAAAAGGTCAATTTTATAAACAGTATTTACAACCTGCAAGTTGTAAAGACTCCCACCAGTAGAGTAGTTGGTGGTGGATACTGGAGGTAAACGAGAAAGTAAGGAATAAAAAATAAATAAAATAACAACAATGTATATTAATCAAAATTATTTATTTGTGAAAAAATAATATTAATTTAGTCACAAAATTTATTTTAAACATGTTCATCAACATGCTCGTTTTTTTGTTATAATAATTATATCTTTTATATAAATAAGGAGTAATTAATAATTTTATTAGTAGTAATTTATGGGAACGCTCATGTTCCCTATTAGTGCTACTTAAAATTTTGTCATTTAAAATTAAAATTAATTAAATTAAAAATTTATGTATATAAATATAATATTTTCAGGATTTCATTTATAAATTAAATTTTGTTTTACAATCTTCTCAGTATTCTTCACAATTTTCTTTCTTAAGCCGAATTACATCCATCGTTCTGTTTATACATTATTTTTCAAAATGAAAGGAGCGTATTCTTCTTAATGCTGTAGGTTTTACGTTTTCTTGGCCTATATTATAAATTCGCATTTTGTAGGTCTTCATTCTTTGGGAACCTAAAATAAATATTATGCATCCTTAAGTACTAATGAAATAATCTTAACTTCATAAAATTTTTTGATGAAAAAAACTATTATAGAAAATTCTTAATTTACGCTATTTTCAAGTTCTTTTCTTAAATGAAAGGCTCCTAATCGATAGTTTGATTAAATATATAAATTACGTATATAAAACGTTATTTGATCATAGGACTATACATAGAGGAAAGTAATATATCGTACAGGACTATATCAATATACTATTGTTAAACTTTATATCGATAATTTGAAAACACGGTCGCAAGTAAAGGCAACACTATTTATAAATCATACATATAATAGTAATACTATTTTTCTTATATCTATGGTATACATATTAACAATCAAAATATTTACTTGCATGATATTAATAGTCATTGGAAATTCTAGATAATAGCGGAAAACACGACCTAAAACCCATAATATGAACATGAAACGCAATTCACATGAAAATAGAAAAAAAACAAAAGTAACCTGAAAAATAATAATCCTTCTTCATTTTTACAAGAATTTCTTATAGATGGGCGGAGGCAGTAGAGTCCAAGGGGGAGGCATTGGCCGTTAGTTTGGATATTACGAAGGCCTTCGATCGGGTTTGGCACAAAGCGTTTCTTTCGAAGGCACAAAGCGATTTTTCTACGGGTTTCCCGAGAAATTGTGAAATTAGATCACCAGCTTTCTTGCAGATCGGAGCATCAAGGTCGTTGTAGACGGTGCAAGCTCCGATTACAAGCCTATTAATGCTGGTGTTCCACAAGGATGCGTGCTATCGCCAACGCTTCTGCATATCAAAGATATGTTGCAAAACCGTAACATTCATTGACAACAGATGACATCACTGGCGATGCTCTGTACACCAGCCGTGCCAATATTTCTCGGGAAAACATCTCCGAGTACCGGGACAAACTTGTGTCTGAAGTCGAGTCTTTCCTGAACAGAGTCTCGGATTGGGGGCGACTAAATCTAGTCCATTTTAACCCTCAGAAGACACAAGTTTGCGCGTTAACTACTAAAAATAACCCCTTTGTCGTATCTCCTTAGTTTCAAGGCACTCCCTTGTTGCCTCAGCCAATATCGGAATCAGCGGCACGGCAATTGCCGTGTTACTCGGCAATTTGGGTCTATTCAGCAATAAAACACGGTACACAGCAGCATATTAATTGCCGTGTTCTAAAACACGGCAATCCAATTTCTACTAATTTTTTCTGAAAAATTTATCGGTAGTCGATAAGTCATTACAACGCACATCGCTAGACTTCACTAGACGTAGTCATGACTCGATGAGCGGGGGATTCCCGATGCGAATTCGGCATACATTCGCGTACACTTCATTGTTTATGGTAATTGTTTCATTCGTTTTTTGATAAGTACATTAAGAAGATATACTGCTGTTTATTTACTTTATTTAACTTTACTAGCTAAACACTTTATTCGATCCTAAGGAAATTGTGTAAATTTCAAACCGATAAAACAAATAATAGACAATATGAAGGAAAATAATAAATATAAATTGAACAAAGATGAAGAAGAAGGTTTGGATACGATAAGAAATTTATATGATGACTATGAAGAGTAATATTTTTGATGTGCAGTTTCGTGGTCACTTGGAAGAGAAGGCCAAATTGGCCTCTAAAAAGCTTGGCGTGCTCAGCAGAGTGGGATAGTATTTCATGCCGGTACACCGCCTGCAACTTTACAGGGCGCAGGTTCGGCTGCACATGAAACACTGTTCCCATCTCTGGGCTGGAGCTCCCCAGTACCAGCTCCTTCCACTTGACCGCATCCAGCGCAGAGCAGCTCGAATCGTCGACGACCGAGTGTTTTCCGATCGACTCGATTCACTGGCGCTGCGAAAAAATGTTGCATCTCTTTGCATTTTCTTTCGCATATACCATGAGGAGTGCTCTGAGGAATTGTTCGGATTAATCCCAGCCGTCAAATTTCGTGAACGCACTACGCAGTAAACGTCCTGATACCATCCACACCATCTGGATACTTGGCGATCCACCACTGTACGTTTCACAAGGAGTTTTCTACCGCGTACGACTTCTCCGTGGAATAGTTTACCACCGGTTTACCACCGGCGATTTTTCCGGACCGATACGACCTGGGGACCTTCAAGAAAAGAGCTTACTCCTTTTTAAGGGCCGGCAACGCACCTGCAATTCCCCTGGTGTTGCAGTTGATTATGGGCGGCGATAGTCACTTAACATCAGGTGAGCCGCAAGCTCGTTAGCTCCCTCTTCTATAAAAAAATTGAATTATATCCATTGATGCAACACTTTATCATGTTGTATTTGCTCAATTACCCTTTACAAATCAACAAAAAAGCACCAAAATAGTCAATATTCACTGAAACCTTAGAGCATACATTACATGGAGGGAGCACTGTGTGAGCAGAAAGCGTGATCGGCGTAAGAGAGAGAGACTGAGTTTAGGTAGAGTCTGTCTCTCTCGCACAGTCACTGTCATTGGCTGTTTCATTGGGCATGCGCTAAGCAAGGTGACGAGATTTTTTGTTTTCTCAACTAAAAATAATATGAAAGTTATGCATTATCCTTTAGAATTTATAAACACAATACATTTAATTCATAGTTATTAACTCAAAAAGTTAAAAAAATAAGCCTCGACTAACCAAAACATACTCAAACTCGCCCAAGGGAGCACAACTTAAATACATTTAAGTATAATTGTGATATAATACATGCTCTGTAGCTAAGTGGTACAAGGTTTTGTTTTCCATGCTTGGGATCTGAGATCGCGGCATGCTAAGTACATTTTTTTTTCATTAAGAGCATTAATAAAATCACAATTAAGAATTAACTTTATAACATTTAATTACAAAATCGAAACTTAAATATCATTTTTGTAAAAAAATTAGTGACGAAAGGATAATAAAGTATAATAAAGGAATTTTTGCATATATATTATTTCTTAAAATTTTTCATTATACAAAAAAATGCACGTATTGAAAAATCGGTAACAATAAACTTATCTTAATATAAATATTATTTTATAATTAAAAAATTAAATGTAAGAACCAATGAAAAAAAATTGACGCAATTCATAAAATTTTAACTTGAACAAGCATTGTTTTTAATTATTCGTTTTTAAATAATATTAATTTTGTATATACTCTTCTGATTTTTTTCGACGATTGTAATTTTTGTTTTTCGTAATGATTTATTCTTATTCTTAAGTACGTACCAATTATTTCTTTGATTAGTAAAGATCGGTGTTTAATGGGATCTGATGTATGTTGGATTGTTAGATAACTGTCTGGTATGTGATTTAGAACTAAATTAATCAACTGTATATAAATGCCTTTTCTACTTTTGTAATACATTCTAAATAGTCTTTCTGTGATTCTGCATATTTTGATAACATCAATATCAGGTTTTATTAAACCTCAAAGATTTTTTTCTGTATTAGCGTCGAATGATTGTCTTCGGAAGTAAGAACCAGAGGACATTCAAAACATTTACTTCTCTTCAAAATAGATCGCGTTACAAATCCAGCAATATATCCAACAACATTGTCAACATAATTTTTGTTTACTCCTTTGCCATAGTAGTATGTATAATCGTTATATATATTATTACTAATTGTGGTATCATTATTACACATTATATCCGTATTTTTTTTATTAGCAATATTTTCATAATTAGCTTCTTCTGGTAATATGTGCAACAAACTAGTGTCGTCTAACGATGTACAATTGGCTTTTTCTGATTCTTTGATATCTGCATGTAGTAACAGTTTCTTAAAAATACTTATAAATTGAAAACAAGTCGGATTGTTACTAAATCCGCCTCGGCTTCTTACAGCACTAAAAAAAGTTTTCGAGGTGATCTTGTAAAAGTTTGTAGGTAAGCAAATAACCATTCATATTTTTAAAAAAATCTTCATATATATTTAAAACACTTTTCAATGATGTAATCATTCCAACGAAACCAGTTTTTTTGCGAGAATGTACTAATAAAGTGCCATCTTTCGTTTTCAAGTTCTTAATGTAATCAATAGTAGATTCAGCTCTTTTTTTGCATTCATCGTAGTTTTCAGAAGATATAGCGTTTTTTGATTTATTTTTATTATATAGAGATCGTGAATTCAACATGTCAAATGCATCGTTGATTATCGAACAAAATCTTGCTGTGCCATCGACGTTTTGGAAATCAGCAAGTTTTTGTTCTTTTAAATACTGAAAAGCGTCGCTTACGCTTTGACTTAATGTTTGAGCAGCCAACCGGACATTCATCTTATTTTGCTCAAAATCAAGATGCTGTCGCCCAAACTTATTGCCTGCATGCACTCCATTATGTTCTTGAAAATTAGCCAGATGTTCAAAAAATTGCCATGATATAAGATTTCCTTCACGATCATACATATCTTCTGTTGCCAGAGAATTCCTAATTAGTTTCAAGTCGTGACAGCCATCAGAATTGATGTAAATACGTTCATTAGTTACGGGGTGAAGAAAGTAATTAGAATTAAAATTGTCACTAAACATTTTCGATCCTAATTCAGTGCACATATTAAAATTACTTTGTAGTCCATCAAAAGTAATAGAAGTAATTTGAACTCCAGTCTTGTGAATTTCAGTTAAATTTTCTCTTACAATCTTAGCCTGTTGCTGTCCAGTCAACGCTTTTACAAAGTAAAAAGATATTGGTATTTTCCAATTACTGTTTATACAAACTAACAACAAAACAAGTGCATTTTCCGCTTCAGGCATTTAATCAGTATTAACATCATTATCAATAATATCAATATATCCGTATTCTTCGCCATTTATTAACTCTACTTTTTCTTAAATTGCACAGTACTTTCTTTTTCCATTCGCTTTTTCATCAGCTACTTTTCTTTGAAGAGCGTTAATACTGGCTTTATTAATTCCGGATGAGCTGTTTATCTTTTGATACCATTTACTTATGGTTCTTGAATGAGGCAAGCAATTCATGAAAGTACTCCGTACGTAGTTGTAGGCTTTCGGGGAATAAAAATGTAACGTTGTTGCAAATTTTTTCAAACTTGATGGAAATGGATTTTTACATTGCTTTCCGAGAAGTCTCTTGAATATTGAACGTGCACTCGGAGATACTGAATCCTATAATCAAAAATTACAGAAAAAATAATGCAAAGTGATATGATTTAATTTTTTACGTTTGAAAATTTGATCGTTTTATCGCCTTTTTACATTTAATGATAACAGAAATTTTGAAAAAGATGCATTAATAATTGAAATTATAGTATACATCATAATGCTGATAACGATGCTACGATTTTTAGGGATAAACGATATATAATAGCTCACTTTAGAAACATTAACACTGTTTGTAAATATTTTTAATTTATTACATAAGAAATCAGTTATAAACAATTTATTATTTTAGCAATCGCATATCCCATTCAAGCATTATAGTATGTATAAATCAGAATTTTTTTTATTGTGATACAATTATGTAAAAAAAATCGTTATAAAAATATTATAAAACTAAAGAAAAAATTAATTATACATATTTCAACAATACAATATATACATATTTCAACAATACCTCACACATCCATGTGTACCGTTGCAATATGTACATATTACAAACATCAATAGATTTTTATTTTACATAATTATAAATATAGCATAAGTGAAACCAATTTTATCTTTTTGGTTGTATATATACAATTTTATTCAATTTCAGTATTTCACTCTTACTAAAAAAATACGTCTCAGTTAATATAATAATAAAATATATGTATATATGAATATCTTCTAAATAGATTTAAATATTCGCATGATTAAATAATTACCTAATCTGTATATAAGTCATACAAAATATTTAAAAATTCACATTTTATACACCAACCACACAATATATTGTTACCTATTATTAGTACAAATTTATTTTTTAAAACCTTTGTGTGTTGGGTGATTTAAATTGCTACTACTTACCTCGAGTATGTTATGTAAATTCTCACTAATAAGTTTACGCTTCTTCATGTGAGTAAATAAGGTTGTAGCACTCTTTACTCCTTTCCTGCTGCGGTATCCTCATCTGTAGCTGACGGTTTCTCCTGCGAAGACCAAGTACTTCTTCTTTTGCCTTCTCAAGAATTTTTTTGGCTTCTCCAGAAATATTCAAAGAATCCAAGTCCATATGTAATATTGATTTTCTTTCTTTGGTATTCGTACTATTATTTTCAAATTTTTCACTAAAAAAAATGTAATATTTAATGTTATTATTTGATTGCAACATAAGTTTTAAGCAAGACATAATTTTTAATTTTTACCTAGTACTTAAATCAGTATTATTTACTTTCTGCGTTCCAGTAATGTCATAATCTATTACTGAAGAGGATGGTGATGATGCTTCCACTGATACACTGGAAACGATGATTTTATGCGTTAACTTAACAGTATAGAATATTTATAAAATATACATCTATGTATAAATATTTGTAGAAACTTACTTAAACGTCGAATCATCTTCGTCATGATTATCAGTTGCTTGAATTTCTCCAGATTGGTCATCTAATTGAGTATTCCTATCGATCATATTGAAACAAAAATTCATCTCATTTTCATTTGTAGCAATTAATATTGTGAGATATTTTGTGACTACTTACAATTTATCACCAAATAATGTAGGACATGATCCTTTCTTCAATCTTCTATTTTTACATAAGCCACTATAGTAAAAACAACCCGGTTGGAAGTGTAAACTACATATATAAGAATATTTTTTTTAATTCCACGTTACATTGTGTTTGCAACAATTCAGTCCATTTTTCCCTCATATCATTTGGAACTCTATTAAATAAACAATGCAGTTTATTATAAATGTATTGTATAAAAACTAACCTACAAGTACACATCATTTGAGAATATATACTTACGTATGAAAAGTTAAATCACGTCCTTCCGGTTGATCACTTTCAACTTTACATGTAGGAATACAACATTTTTTCGTCATTTTTAAATATATTTATTAATATATTATTTATTTACGAACGTTTTGTTGACACTAACCACAGAGTACTTTCTAATATACTGAAACACTGACACTAAAGCGGGCTACATACGACACGATATCGGTGGCGATCTAGGGTGGAAAGAAATCGGGGCTTTTATCGGGGTAGAACTTACACACGGGCCTGCCTAGCAGTACGCGTTCGGACTTGGAGCGGAATGCATATGCGGTAGAGTTCTTCAAAATACCTCCGACTCTCTTAAAACACCACCGTGTTGGTTTGGCATTAGCCATCTCGGTTAATTTATTCGAAAATAGAAAAAGAGAAGTTGCTGGGTGAAAAAATGGCTCCAAAAGAGATAAAAATTAAGCCACATAAACGTACTAAATGGCCTGTAATCCGGACGTAATTAATTTTCTCCGGATGGATGAAGACAGTTTTTATAACCTTCTAGAAATAATTTCGCCACTTATATAAAAACGTCAATTTCTCCTACCTGTGCTATTTAGTTATTTCTTCTCTTTGTTCATTTATGCTTTGGTCAAAATCTGGTTATGTATTACACACAACAAACAAGGAAATAAAATACTTTTGTATAATAATATGTATACTTTTTTTTTAATGTAATCTTTATTTATGGAGTAAAACTATCAGAAAATAAAATAGCTTATATCTTTTTTTAAACATAAAGAAACCTTTAATTTCGGACATACTCCCTTTTATATAACTTGTTTGTTGATGTGGAGATGGTGAAGGAGTAGAAGTTAGTTGTTGATAAGAGGATGAAGGCACGTAAGAGATCGAAGTGTGGTCTTGTGGAGTTGTAAGAGATATGAGTGCGGTCTTGTTTTGATAGCGTTGGAATAGGAGTTAGTTGTTGAGGAGAGGCTTTATCTTCTCCTTACTTACATCATACACTCTACTTTACGAACGGCAATAAAAAAATTAGTGCCATAGGCTTCTACTCCGTTTATATGATTAAAATGTAAAAATTTTGTTATATAAAAAAAGGTCATTCAGTATCACTGTTTTGTTAACTTCCTTCCGCGAGGGTTGCCGGCAGCGACTGCCAAAAGAAATCGGGCCGATGCGCCTACACACACGCAGTAAGGAGGGGGCGGTGCCCCGATCTAGGAAGCATCGGCTGATCTAGGAAGCATTTTTGCTCCTGCCAGCCGATTAAGGAGGCGATATCGGGCACGACTTAGGATGGCCCTACATACGACACGATTTAGAGGCAATCTAGGAGGCATCCCCACTACTCCACCCTAGATCGCCACCGATATCGTGTCGTATGTAGCCCGCTTAACACGCACAGAACACTATTACTCCTTTCGGAGTTAACACGCATTCGCGCGATGCAACGGTGGAAAACACGCCAGCCAGTCAGAAGCATGTGCGAGAGAGACAGACTCTACCTAAACCTTAGAGCACCGATCACGCTTTCTGCTCACACAATGCTCCCTCCATGTAATGTACTCTAAGATTGAAACACTGAAAATCACCTCTGAACAACGCTTAGATGACAGACGAACTACCACAAATATACGTCACCCTATAAATGCGTCATGCTTCAAGGTGAAGCTTGGTGACATTATAAATGAAGTGTAAGATTTATACTTATCTTATTTTTTACATTTGAAAATTAAGACGTGTGAGAATGAGAAGGATATATTTTTGTTGATTGGATTCATGTTTGCATGATATTTGTATAACAAAAAATTATGCATATATTGCAATTTACTGTTTATCCTTTATTTTTCTTATATCTATGGTAGCTTCCTACATATCTATTTATCTATGGTCTGATGGCAATAAATTGGTAAAATGGTAAATGGTAATGGTAAAGGTAATGCGTAGTAGTCTTTTATTAAACCACCACATTATTGTGTTGAGTTCTACTTTTACGATGCTGTTTCAACGCTTTTTTAATACATTTACCCATATTGTAAGTTTACTTTATTAAATATTTGTTAAATGCGAAGTAATTTACTACTTACTGTTCCTACGTTGTACTTGTTTATCTATTATATTATTCATTTCAAAATTCAGCTACGGTACTTTTTTGTTTTATTTTTTACATGATCTCTTTTACTAATACATGATTATATTATCTGATCTCTACTTGTTACTAGGTATAAATTCGTGTTATTGTTATTTATTGTATATTTTACTTCTTAAATTTAGTGGTTATACTGCATACAAACCTTAATAATCAAAGATAGGTATCAAAAAGTAATGTGTAATCACTAATAAGCTATGGTAAAATCAGTTCTCATTACGTTTATAGGCAGGGGCAGGGTCGTCTTCGAACATGCAGGTTCCTTAAAATACCAAAGTATAAAGGTTTTTAGTAAATAAAAAAATCATAAGTAACATAAAACATCTAATAAATGTTCCTTCATAAAATCACAAAATGGATAGCTTTTAAACAAAATACAATCAACAAATGTGTTATAATTGCATTAAAATATTAGGTCTTCATCTATGGAATACCTGTTATGTTTAACTGGCCATTTTGAACTGTAATATGTATAGTTCTGATTTCCGACATGTTATTCCTTTTTTCAAAATTATTAGTTTATTTTCAACCTACTTCAGAAAAAGAAGCTTCTCAACACAACTGTATTTTTGTGTTTTATCACAAAACTTTTTTATAGCTGAATCAATTTTGATGACTTTTTTACTTTGAAAGCTGGTGCTTCTCACTGGTAATCCCATATAAATGTGGTAAAGATCTGACCAGTACTTCTTGAGTTATCCTTAATTATGTGTGTTTAATTGACTTCAACTACATTCATGTTGTTCTCATTCTATTTATATTGAAGTGGGTTGTACAATTTTTTTAATTTTACCAATTGTTTATGTCTGGGTTTTAATCTTTCTGCAATATTGCCATATTTATAACCATGGATTCTACAAAATTTGAGTTATTGTTGAATATGAGTTCCTGCATGAAAAAAATGCATCTCAAACAGCACTCAATATCGATGACATATTATGCAGATCTTACACTACTGATCAATGAACTAACTATGCATTATTGATGACTCCCAATTAATGCCTTGGCCGCCTGGAGAAGACTGATAATGACAAACTGAAGGAAATAATTGAAGCGGATCTGTTGCAAATTATGGCTGGGCTTACGTCAGCAGTCTGTAAAATAAAGAAACTAGACAAGTGACCTGAGTAACGCACTACAACATGCCCGCATCCAAACTTAAGTCATATTGCTAAATTGGAATAAAAAGTAGGGAATTTCGAATTAAATTGTTACCTCCCATAAAAAGTGAATGTTATAATGTGACAATCGCAAGCATTCATTACAGTGGTTAGATCAAGGTGCTCAAGCCTAACAGTACCAAAATTACTGATTAGACACAAGAAGCTTACAATGACAATTCAGTAGTATACTGTTGGTGTTATTCAATCAAGCTTCTTGCCATCTGGTGCCACAATTACTGCTACCGTTATTATCAAGAATTGCAAGTGATGAAGCTGGCACTCAAACAATGTCATTCATAACAATGCTTGGCCACATACTATCTTATCCTGTGGCGCTACAGTCCTTTGTGAGTCCTGGCCTCTTCTACAATATGTCTTCACTTGTCGCGAACCTTTGACTACCTGCGCCAGTTGGTGTATTTACCCATTCTTCTCAGGTCCTCTTCCACATTTTCTATCCAACGTTTTTTTAGTATCTTTTTGCTGGGGAGTCCACTTGGTCATGACTTTCACGGCCCTAGAATCCAGCATTTGTTCCAGATGGCCTGCCCATCTTAGCCGCTATGACTTACAGAACCTGACGATGGTCTCACGTCCTATAAGAGCATCAAGTTTGTGATTCATGCACTGACGATACATGCCATCAGATTCTTGGACACGTCCAAATATGTTTCTGAGCACTTTCCTTTCAAATACCCCCAGTTTCGCTTCGTCCCTCTGTGTAAGTGTCCGGGTTTCGCATGCGTACGTCACAACAGGTTTTATGATCGTCCAGTAGATGGTGAGTATGGATTTTCTGCTCAGTATTTTGGCCACTTACTACACTGGCAAAATTTGCAAAGCTATATATAGATACCCACATCTAAGCCCATATATCACATGCAAAATACACATTTAGAAAAGGAGTTCTGGAAACCAGCTCAGCTTTGTCAAATCAGTCAAGCTAGAGACTTCACTTCCCGGTTTTTGAAGCATAAATAACCAGAGATCTGTCTGCCCGAAAGAGCCAATTATCGAAGCTGAAGACCGAGTGCGGCAGCATAGTTTCCGGGACACCTGAGATTTTGAGTGAGATTGAGAGGTTCTATGGGCAAGTCTCATCCGACAATGTTCCGATAATATTGCATGCACGCAGACTCGAAGACTTCCAGCCTCTCGAACAAGCCGGTTTCCGAAAAGGCTTCAGTACCATAGACCACATACATACGCTGTGGCAGATTGTACAGAAGACCGAAGAGTACAATCTGCCACTTTGCCTGGCGTATGTGGACTATGAGAAAGCCTTTGATTTCGTCGAAATTTGCGCGGTGCTACAGTCCCTTTTGCAGTGCCAAGTTGACTGTCGGTGTGTCGAAGTGCTGAAGTGTTTGTGCAGTAGGGCTACGATGGCTATCCGAGTACAGAACGAGAGCACGAAATCTATCCAACTGCAGAGAGCTGTAAGACAGGGTGACGTTATATTCCCGAACCTCTTCACCGCTGCATTGGAAAACGTTTTCAAGCTACTGTATTGGAAAGGATACGGTATTAACATCAATGGCGAGTACATCACTCACCTTTGATTTTCTGACGGTTTCGTCCGTATGGCAGAATCGCTGGAGGGCCTATGCACTAGGCTTTTTATTAAAGTAGCTTTCTTCTTTGCGCAACATCCTTGTGGAATCGACTACCACCAGAGATTTTATCCGGACCTATACAACTTAGAGACCTTTCAAGAAAAGATCCTACTCCTTTTTAAAAGGCCGGCAACGCCTCTGCAATTCCCGTGTTGTTGCAGTTGTTCATAGGCGGCGGTACTCACTTAAACGATCCGTGTGCTCATTTGCCCCCTCTCCCATAAAAAAGCTCAATGACCTCAATAGTGCCTCCTAAAGGATAGGTCTTCCATGTCACATCTATGAAAGTTTGAAATGAAAGTTTTATAATCTATGCCGGTAGTTGTTGGTAGGACTAAGGTCGAAGTTGTTGACGAGTATGTTTACCTAGGACAAATGGTCCGACTAGGTAAATCCAACTTCGACCGAGAGGTCAATCGACGGATTCAACTGGGCAGCGTTCGGGCGAATTACGACACATCTTCTCGTCAGCTATTCTTCAAAACCCGAAAACAAGACTGTACAACCAGTGGGTGTTGTCAGTGATGACTTATGGATCTGAGACATGGTCCTTCACTACTGGCCGTACGAGGACGCTCAGGGTCGCTCAGCGAGCTATGGAGAGGGCTATGCTAGGGGTTTCTCTGCGTGATAAGCTTAGAAATGAGGATATCCGCAGTAAAACCAGAATGACCGACATAGGTCATTGGATTAGTAAGCTGAAGTGGCAATGGGCCGGCCATATAGCTCGAAGAACCGACAAACGATGGTGAAAAAAGGTTCTTGAGTGGCTACGTCATACCACCCCTTAGATAGAGTGACGACTTGGTAAGACATGCAGGAAGTTGATGGCTCTGGATCGGGCTTTGTGGCATTTCTTTGGGGAGGTCTATGTTCAGCAGTGGACATGTGAAGGGCTGTCATGATAATGGTGTTGATGATCGTTAGTTGCACAATATTATTATTACACTAAGTGGCACACCTATCGTACGGACAAATTTATTTGACCATATTTAGATTAAACAGAAAAAAAAGTATTTATTAAATAAATACTTTTATTTTTACTATTGCTACTATTTTAGTTATGATAGAAAAATCCTTTTATATTTTATAATATAATCTTTTTTTTCCAGATGGCCACGTCATTGGTTTGTAAAAAGTCTGCGGAGTCCCAAACAGTGTCTTGAGCATAAGATTTTATTTCATCTAATTTTAATTTCCCTGTAAGTAAATTTAACAGCATAGCTTTCACTAATATTATTTAATATTGGTATCAAATTTTGTCTTATCATTTCTGCTCAAGATAAAATTTATTGAAAATATACAATTCAGTTGAATATTTTGTCTCAGTGAGACAGGCAATTTGTGGCATTATAATCATTAAAGTTACAAACCAGCGTTATTTTATGAATTTATATTCAAGTTTGTTGATTAAATACTAAATTTCCACAATATTAAAATGGCATCAAGTGACCCCGAAATTAAGGATGGCCTGACTCTACCAGTTTGGATGAAGTCCAGACCAGCCAAGTAAGTGTTATTTATTTAAACATTTTTGAAATGAGTTTTTGTTGTGGTGAGCCTTTATTTACTTAAGTTGGTTAAAGTTAAGAAGAGTTTGTTGTTGTGTGTTTGTTTGACTATGGGATTTTGAGACAATCAATTGGTAGCAAGCCACAGTAGTATAATGAGTCTATGTAGCAAGAATATAATTTTGCTTTACGTCTAACCATTTAAACAAGCACAAGGCATTTTTTCGGATAGCTATATAAAAAGCTATCTGTCAAGATGACGACTGGCGCAATTGAAATAAATAAACATATTCTTTCCAAATTTAACTATCAATATCATTATTCTGATAAGTTTACTTCTAGATATGAATGAATGATTTTTATTCAATATAGATTATTGCACAATACTTATTGAAAGTCATTTTTTATTTACCACTGGTTCGGTAAAAACATCTGTCCTGGGAAGAACCAGCTAGAAACCCAGCGGGACTTTAGAATCATAGAAGAATATAAAAGAATCTCTTGAGACAGCGTTTTATTATTTAATTTAGTAAAATGTTTGAGATTTATCAATTTCCGATTTTTTTACTGCTGTAATAGCTATATCACAATCTAATCTCATATATAATGTGTCCGGTTTCCGATGTCCGATACTTTAAGGGGTTAAAACACAATTAATTTTATCGACAAATCAGGGATCAATGATTTTTTTTTCGCCATCAATAAAAAAATGGCAGCACTTTAAAAAAAATTGTTGGCGAAGCATAGATGCTTGTATTAATTTAACAATATCTACCCAAGTAGAAGACTTTCAAAAACAAAATTGGTCTCAAATGTTAGTTAATAGTGTAGACAATAAATCTAGATTCAAAATATTATTTTTTAATTTTTCAGTATTAGTAAAAAACATTTTTGAAAAAATAAATTAGACAACAAATTGATGTTGTTTTTCAGATTCTTAGCTTTAAAAAAAAAACCATCGTGTTAACCAATTTTTTTTACTTGTTTTTGTTATAATACAGGATATTTGCTATAAATGCACATTTAAATCTTAACTCTGAGTTAGATAGTTTAGGAGCTATGATAATTTGAATGTAACTATTCAAAGTGCCTCTACCCCGATATTAGATAACTAAACACTCATTCCAGTGAGTAAGATAAAATTCTTCAATAATTCAAGGAATCGTAAGCAAGCACAATAGCATCCTTTGTGTGAGCAGGTAAAAAACGCTGTGCACAACAGTGCGAGCGAGACAGAATAACGGCTGTCACCAGGTAAAAAGGGTGCAGTGTGCGCTTGTGCCGTCGAGCAGTCGTCCCTCGCTCTGCGTTGTGATAACATTCCTGGTTTTAAGTAAATCTACTTACTGTACATAATTATTGTTTGTTGTTAGACTTTGTTACGTTTTTGTTTTGTTATTGAACTGTTACTTTCTGTTTATTACAATGAACGAGTACTCAAGCCAGCATATCGCTGACATCCATTTCGTGTATGGATTGTGTAACGGGAGTGCCAAATAGAGCTGTTATAGAGTATGCACGCAGATTTCCTAACAGACGTACGCCGAATGCTCGCACTTTCGTGAGAATTCATTTGAGACTTGCGGAAAATGGAATAAGAAGGCTCGGTAACGAACGTACTCGTGTTTTGTCGCTCCAAGATGAACATCAAATATTGCAAATGATTACTCAAGACCCTAGCCTGAGCATTAGACGCATAGCTAATCGTCTCAGTCTATCAAAATGGTCGGTGTGGAAAATTTTAAAAAGAGAAGGATTACATTCTTACCATTTTCGAAGGGTGCAAGAAATACTGGAACCGGATTATGTAAGAAGAGCAATATTTTGTTCGTGGATATTGAGAGAAACGCGATATGATCCAAACTTTTTAAAAAGAATTATGTGGACAGAAGAAGCTACTTTCACGCGATCAGGGTATACGAACTACCGTAACGAACACCTGTGGCTTCAAGAAAATCCACATGCGATCCGCCGAAGTTCTTTTCAACATAAATTTTCTGTCAACGTTTGGGCCGGAATGATTGACGACATTCTAATTGGACCAATCATTTTACCGGAGACAATGAATAGCCCAAGATTCCTAAATTTCCTGGAAACGAATTTTTTGGATGCTTTATTGGAGTTACCATTGGCCTACAGGGCCAGAATGATTCTGCAATTGGATGGTGCTCCGGCACACTTCGCGCTTCTTGTGCGGAATCATTTAAATGCACACTATTCGTCGTGGATCGGACGCGGAGGAACAATTGCTTGGCCACCGCGGTCGCCGGATTTAACACCTCTCGATTTTTTTTGTGGGGCACACTCAAACGAAGAGTGTATGTAAATGTGCCAAATACACGAGAAGAGTTAGCAGAAAAAATAATTCGAGCAGCAAACGAATTGCGAGAAGACAAGGCAATGGTCCAGCGCTCTACGCAACACTTTGCACTAAGAGCAACAGTATGTCTGCAGAGACAAGGAGGTCACTTTGAGCAGTTTTTGTAATTATTTTGCCAAATTAAATACAATTGATATAAATTATTTTGTTTTATTTCATTTGCTAGTGTATCCGCGCTTTTCAAGTAAGTATGTTTACACTGTCATAGCTCCTAAACTATCTAACTCAGAGTTAAGATTTAAATGTGCATTTATAGCAAATATCCTGTATTATAATAAAAACAAGTAAAAAAAAAAATGGTTAACACGATGGTTTTTTTTAAAGCTAAGAATCTGAAAAACAACATCAATTTGTTGTCTAATTTATTTTTTCAAAAATGTTTTTTACTAATACTGAAAAATTAAAAAATAATATTTTGAATCTAGATTTATTGTCTACACTATTAACTAACATTTGAGACCAATTTTGTTTTTGAAAGTCTTCTACTTGGGTAGATATTGTTAAATTAATACAAGCATCTATGCTTCGCCAACAATTTTTTTTAAAGTGCTGCCATTTTTTTATTGATGGCGAAAAAAAATCATTGATCCCTGATTTGTCGATAAAGTTAATTGTATTTTAACCCCTTAAAGTATCGGACATCGGAAACCGGACACATTGTATATATACTAGCTTGCCAGGCAGACGTTGTTCTGCCCTTTTCGACGACCCTTTGTCATGTCCTATTAAAACCCTTAAATTCACCAAAAAAAATTGTGGGTCACTCATGCGCAATAAACTATTCTATCTCTCGAATTGGACCGAACTGCACACGGTGTGCAAATTTGATTAAAATCGGTTCAGTAGTTTAGGAGTCCACCGCGGACAAACAACGTGACATGTAATTTATATATATTAAGAAGATAAGAGATATATATATATATATATATATATATATTTATTATATTTAGTCAACTAGCTTAGTTAGCCTTTCAGTCAACAGCCTTGCCATTTTAGCTGTCCCGTTTATTTATTTTTTTAGAATAGGGTGACAAACGAGCACACAGTCCACCAAATGGTAAGTGGTTGTTGTGGCCCATAGACATCTACATCTATCCTCGATTACGAATCAAAATGCAGATGCGTTGTCACCCGTGAGGACTAAGATGGAATGCCTCGTTTCCAGTAAAAACGGTCTCCGGATCTCTACACTCACCATACGAAACACAGCAGCATCAAGATACTATTATACGCTGGTATTCTGTGAGAGCTCCTTCCTCGGTTGACCCGATCCATTCGTGCTACAACTATACTACTATTATAACTGCAGCATGGGTCCACCTCGTATAATTATTTAGGTGACCAAGCCGTGAAATGTCGCTGGTCTGTGCCTACTAATGCGCTATATTAAAAAAAATGTACGCCTCCTTAGGGTGGCCCAAGGGCCTAGGCGCACCATAACCTTTTGTCCCTGGTATTACGAAATAATATGTGCAATGTTGTATTTAACGCATTGGCTGAATATAATTCAGACCACTTGTTGAACGGCGCCGTTTAGTAAAAAGGCTAGACTGATAACTACAAGGCTAATTAAGGTGGACTCTTCTCTTTACGAGACTACGAGTGATGATCAAAAGTCAAAAGTCTTGTTTTTAGATCTGGCCATGAATTTTTTTTATCATTTTTGATTTTGGACTGACCCTAAGGGAACTACCGAAAAAAGTTTCCTCATTTTTGTTCGTCTTAAAAAAGGTCTGCGGGCTACAAAAAAATTTTGTTCATTATTTCACTAGAAAGCTCTTTTAGAAAATTTAGTGCTCTTTAATTTGACGTAATCAAAAAGCCTGTTCGATGATTTGCCGCGGAGTTATAGTCAATAAAGCAAAAAAGTTCTTTTTAACTTTGATGATCAATAACTCTGGAAATAATGATCGTATAAGAAATTGATCACTCCAGAACCAAACATGATAAATGATGAATTGATTTTCAATCCAGTAGCTATAAAACGTCTTCAAATGCAGCGGTGAAGAGTTTCGGTGACATAACGTCAATCTGTCTTACACCTCCCTGCAGTTGGATAGGTTTCGTACTCTGGTTCTGTATTCGGATAGCCATCGTAGCCCTACTGTACAAACACTTCAGCACTTAGATATACCGACAGTCAACTTGGCATCGCTGAAGGGACTGTAGCACCGCCCAAATTTCGACGGAATCAAAGGCTTTCTCATAGTTCACATACGCCAGGCAAAGTGGCAGATTGTACTCTTCGGTCTTCTGTACAATGCCGCAGGGTATGTGTTCTCTGGTACTAAAATCTCTTCGGAAACCGGCTTGTTCGGGAGGCTGGAAGTCGTTGAGTCTGCTTTCGAGACGATTTGTAATGACTTTCGAAAACAGCACGTAGTCGCGGTTCAGAAGTGAAATCGGTCTGTAGTTCTTCAAGAGAGCGTTATCTTCTATAAATACGGTACTTGTGCTCCACTCCTGCGGAGTAGTTGCACTATGGAGGACGGAATTAAAGAGCTTTTGAAAGACTTCAAGTACCGATTTTCCACCCGCTTTCAGAAGTAATTCTGTAATTCCATCCTGCTTGGGGCCTTGCCGTTTTAAGGTGCTGGAGAGCCATTCTAATCTTGCTCAGACTGACGTCCGGGATATCATATCATTGTAACAGTGTCGGATAAGACTTGCTCTTGGATCGTTACTCACACTTGCGTGTGGCTCCAACGATGACGTGTACAGCTACCCATAGAACCTCTCAATCACACTAAAAATCCAGCACGCACACACACACATACACGCCTGCCGCAGCACGCGCTCGCGGTACATACTGTTAGGAGGCCGATCTCGTTTGACTTTAAAAAAACACCAATAAATAACCATATATTAGAAAAAGCACACACACAAAATTGATATTGTTCCTGACTTCCGAACTTTAATACGTCTCGGAATCTATATTCGATCTAACTCGGATTCTGAGTCTAACTAATCATTAAAAATGGAATTAAAATTAACATAAAAAATAATAGGCTTAGGGTCGTAAAATATACTGTAGTAGAAAACATTTTCATGGCCAGATCTGAAAACTAGACACTTGGAGATACAATTTGCTTTCTTTTTTTTTTTTGCTGTATGATCATTGTCCTCGGCGTTACAGCTTGTTGAAAATCACCCAAAAATGTAATTTTTTTATATCCCTAAATTTTTTGACTAGTATAGTTAAAAAATATTTTTCTACATAGTCTTCTAATAAGTCAATTAATTTATTTAGTCCATCTTTTTTTCTAAATCCAGAATTCCCTTAGAATTTTTTTTTGAAATTGACTTTGCTATCGTCTGTAGTGTTCCTTGAGCCGAGGAAATATATAGAAGTCACTGGGAGCTAGATCTGGCAAATAGGGCGGATGTTCGAGCAGTTCCGATCCCGTTTAAACTTAAACAGCAACCATCGCAACTTCGGCTTTGTGAGCCGGAGCGTTGTCTTGGTGAAACAACACTTAAGCTCGCAGATTGCAGTCTTTTTTTCTTTAACAAGCTCCCGCAATCTTCATAGTTTTCCTGCGTAGTAAGAGCTCGAAATAGTGGCTTCCTTTTCAAAATATTGCACCATAATTATTCCCTCAACGTCCCAAAAAACGGACGCCATAACCTTTCCCATCGAAATTGATACTCTGAATATCTTCGGCGTCGGCGAGGAGGCTCGTTTCCAAACCATTGATTGTCGTTTGGTTTCAGGATCTAAATGGTGGATAAAGGTCTCGTCCATGGTCACGAAACATGACAAGAAATTTTCCTGATCTGCTTAGAATCTCGAGATTCACCCTCGAAATGTCAACTGGTTTTTTCTTTTGCTCGTCGGTTAAGATATGCAATTCGTTCGCAAGGATTCTTTGAACACTGCCATATGAGGATTTTTGCTTCGAAACTTTTCAAGGAAAGCCTTCGGTTTCTATTTCTGTTGATTGCGTAAATATAAATATTTTTTCCTGTATAAATGAAAATATAAAACTACATTTTATTCAAAAGAAATAGTTTATACGCTCCTGATATTTTATACATATCATATATTTCCCAAAATAACCTATAAAAATTCACTGCTGAACATGGCCTCACCAATAGATGACCTCATTACCATCGAATCCTCCCTGATTTCTCCATAGTTGTCTCGTATTGGTAAGCGCAGTTTTTGATTTTAAGTTATTATTACAATGGATCACCACTCGTATAAACCCCATAGCAATCTAAATAGTGACCTATGTGGTCACTATTTAGATTGCTATGGGGTTTATACGAGTGGTGATCCATCATGCTAAGAAGCTAAGAAGAATCTTTCGGTAAATCATCAGGCAGTAGATTTTTGCTTTGGTATTTTCAAGTGGTTAGGTATATTGCTATTGTCGAGCCTTGTTAGATAGTAAGAGGTAGCGTATACAAGTAAAGTTCGTACTTGGAGAAAAAATTGGTATATCGCAATAACTATACTGACAATTAGCTTATTTAGAAATTATTTAATTAACATCTTTAAATTGTAGGATTAATTTTTTTATTCAACAATTAAAAATGTTAATTATTTTAATTTTTAACACCAAGGTGTTGACCTTGGTGTTCAGAATGATACTCTACCATTTCTGCCATCAAATAATAGTGCCTATATTGCTATATTCCAGTTTGTAGGGTATAGAGAGGTAGGGATGTATCGACACGCGCTTCTGCCGATACCGAAACGGTCAGTGAATTTGAAAAAAGTAAGTTAAACCATTTTTTTTAAATTTTAATATTTTTAATTAATTCGAAAAAAAGGCGATTTTGCAAGTAGTTTGGATGAGATTTGCGTTGAAAAATAGTTTCTTGGATGCGACTTATTTTAAAATTTACCGTTCATCATAATTTATTTTTTTGAAGCGCGAAAATTAAAGCGTATAGGTGTGTAGTCAAGTAATAAATATCGCCTATGCTGATATATCGGCGAAATATTACACATATATCGGTATCGGTATCGTCACCTGTTGTGTATCCCTATTACCAGATCATCACTTCATTATGTGGGGGCGGCCCTTCAACTTCGCTCGACAGCCACTGTAGAACCTTTCTTCCCCATCGGTTTTCGGTACTTCTCGCTGGCCCATAGCTACTTCAGCTTGATCAGTAAGCTTGGATGACTATGATGCTTGAACGTTGCCCAGCCGAGTTATATCCATCGATTGACCTCTTGTTAGAAGTTGGATTAACCTCTTGTTAGAAGTTGGATTAACCTCTTGTTAGAAGTTGGATTAACCTCTTGTTAGAAGTTGGATTTACCCAGTCGGGGAACATACTCGTCAACAACTTTGTGCGTAGTTTTCCCAATAACTGACGGGCTAGGTTTGCCCATTTTTTTCACCATAAGGCGTAATTGTTTGGAGACTATTGATGTAGATAGCGTATCTTTCCATTCTAGTAGTTTGGAAACGACTTTCATGGTTATAACGTCACCCTTTTTTACACATTTCTATAGTTGAATATGTAGATTTCGTATTTTGGTTCTGTCTTCGGGTAACCGTCGTCGTATTTCTATTGTACAAACATTTCAGCAAGCAATATACCAACAGTCAACCTGGCACCGCTGAAGGGCCTATAATACCGTCCTAATTTCGTCTTAAACGAGGGCTTAAAAAAAGTTTTAAAAAGGAAAATTAAAAAAATGTAGGATAAGTACAATAAAACAATGTGGTTTATGCAACAAAATTACACAATAATTATTATCCCTCTCATCTCTTCTTATTTAACCCGGCGAGCATGAGGTTAAAAAAGTTACATCAAGAATGTGGCAGGGTGGGACATACCCATAATATAATGTACCATATTTAAGTTCTTATTATTATTATGTTTACATTGATGATTTTATTATCTAAGATAATGAATGATTTAATAGAATTAAATGAAACAAGTTATTAATTATGAAATTATTATTATATAATAAAGATATTTATTAATTTGCAACCTTCCGCTAACTGAATACAATGATGTGTCTTACCTGGATTGAAGAGCATCTCCCGCCCTCCCTCAATTGCGTGCACTAATTCTGTCACCACTAGACACAGCACCACTACTCCCAACACCACTACTCCCGGCACCACTATTTCCAACACGAGCATGTATGCGTAGGTATACGAATGTAAAGGAGACGAGAGCAGTGTGTCGGGATCGCGCCAATTGGAAGTGCGTAGTCTCTGTCTACCCTCTGGGTAACAGGTGTGAGTGTTTATGTATGTATGTGTACATCGGTTTATCTAGCAAACATCAACATTCGGGTGGCCTTAAGAAAAGGGGAAAAGGAACGGGCATTCGGAATTCTCACTCACCAGACGAAGAAACATGGCAGCCAATAAGAAGCTAACCACTTCATGCTGATTTTCTGTGAGAGGGTAGTATCGCACCGGTCGACCCTGCTCATTTATGTGTTACATGTGAACTGTAGACGTGGATCAACTACCATTCTTTTTTTAATTAATGTAGATATATATATTAGGGCGCCCCAAAAAAACCCTAGTTTCCTATAAAAATATGTTATTTTATCATGTTTTATGAGCCTACTCCAAAAAACAGCTCGAGGAAAAAAAGTTAAGGGTCGCTCAGAACTTTTGGAAATCGATTTTTGACAATTTCAGACATTTTCAAAAATTTTGAACGAAACTGTAAAAACAATTCGAATTGTTTTTTTGGAGGGGGCTCATGAAACATGATAAACTAATTTTTATTTTTAACAAAAAATACAATTTTTATTTAAAAAAAAATATTAGTTTATCATGTTTCATGATTCGGTTGAATAAAATACATAACTCATTTAAAGATAACATTCCAGGACCAGATCGGTTCACAAACTTCCGTAAACGACACAGGCTTTCGCTTAAAAAAGCTCAGTCTCTAGAACATTCAAGAAAAAACAACACTAATCCTTTTATTATAGATGAATACTTCACAATGTTGGAGTCAACGTTAAACTACTGGCAGAGAAAATATCACTGTTTTAACGGCTGTTAGTGCGAAAGCCAAAAAATAAGTCCTTTAATTATATTTAAAGGGAAATTTGTGTGGGATTCATGGGTAGGGTACTGGCAGAGAAAATATCACTGTTTTAACGGGTGTTAGTGCGAACGCCAAATAAATAAGTCCTTTAATTATATTTAAAGGGAAATTTGTGTGGGATTCATGGATAGCTGAAACTGAGGGCAAATATGATTTTGAGCTGTCTTATGCCGCGAGTCAAAGAGGATGGATGGATACACAAATATTTTATAAATTTACATAGAAAAAGTGTTTATCCCTGCCCTTGGAAAAGAAAGTCGTCCACCAGTCGTCCTAGTTTACGACGGACATGGCCGTCACCTTGATGTTAATGTAGCCGAAATAGCTATTCGAAACAATATAACGATACTAAAATTCCGCCTCGCACATCCCATATCCAACAACCATTGGACGTGGCTGTATTCATGTCTTTTAAAAGTAAATGGGACGCTAAATTAGTTGAATGGCAACGACAAAATACAGGCGTTAAAGTACCTAAAAGGGTATTTTCTGAGTTTTTGCTAAATTTTGGAACGATACCAAAAACGAAATAATATTGAACGGCTTTAAAAAAGCAGGAATATACCCTTTTCACTCTAAGGTGGTTCCAATTGATAAATACGACCCAAGAGCATACAACTGTTGGGAAGAAGCGCAAAAAAAAAACAATCCCCACTCTTCACATCGACAGTCTCAGTATCCGTCAGTAAATGCTACACAAGACTCCCTACCACCACATGTAGATATTCACAGTTTTCACATCAAGATTCGCGGTTTCATATTTTGTCAACTTTGCATTAATGCTATCAATGTGCTGATGAAAATGACATGTTATTATATTATGTAAATACTTCTTTAGCTATAGAGTTAGAAAGTGTTCATCTGTTGACAGATGTGTCAAAGAATCACGAATATGCACAAAAATTCATAGCGTACCAAAAAAGAAGAATTACCTAAATGTTTGACATTAGATAATGTTAAAATTGAAAATGTATCAACTCCTGCAAGTAATTTGCAGCGACAAAATTCAAAAATTAATATAATTTCTAAGAAGTTAGTCAGTTTTGAAGAACTACTTCTCGAAACAGTCAAACAAACCCCTCGACTCGACACGAAGACCAAAAAGAAGGCATATTGCGTTAGGAGCGGAAGTAATCACAGAGACTGAAAAAAAAAACTTAAATGAAAAATCAACACAAAATATACTTGAGACAAAGATAGAAATTCCAAAGAAGAAAACTCCAAAAAAAGTCATGTCGCAAAAGAAAAACTGGGAAATATTAAAAAAGTAGTAAAATAATAAAAGAAAATAATACTAAATAATACCAAATAAAAAAAGAAGACCAGCGGGTAAAGAAAACATCTAAAAATATACAGAGAAAAAGGAAACAAGTATTGTATAGCGAGACGGAAAGCTCCGAAAGTGATATAGAAGCTAAAACTCTTGAATCTGATGATTCTGAGTATAATAATATGGAGGAATTTATTGACAAATGCTTAAAAGAACAAGACGAAGATTAGGAAAATATAAATCCCTGACCAAATATACAATTGGGGCTAGGTGAAATTACATTTTTTTGACGACAAATCTAGTGAGTTAAAGAAAGATGATTGGGTTGTAGTACAATATACTACAAGAAAAAAAAACGTCAAACATTTCGTTGGAACGATTTTCTCATACGAAAACCACATGCCTGTAATAAAATTTGTACGAAAAGTCAATGAGACGAGGTCGGATACAATTATATGTTTCACCTATCCAGTTGTGGAAGATACAAGCGTCCTAAAACACACGGAAGGTATTGTTTGTATTCTTTCACAACCGGAAATTTCTCAACGCGGCCAAATAATGTTTGATGTCGATTAAAAAAAAAATTCAACGTTGAATAAGTTGTTTCTTGTTATTTTTTTTTTTGTGGATTATAAAAAATGTTTTAACAATTGTTTAGAGTATCTTATATTTTATATAACTTTTTTTCCACTTCTGTTTTTGTGTTGGTTTTTACGCACATAGCTGTAGTAGTTATTTTTTTATCTTCACGCCCATGTACCCCGAAGGGGCGGGCAGAGGTACAATCGCATCCACCACTGGCCGAACAAATTTTTAGGTCCTAATGTAATAGGTGGCTGCCTATTGACATCGCTCGCGACTTTCAAACTCCGGGGTTGTGCTAATAGGGCTTAGAAAATTCAGAAAAAGCACAACAACCGACCCGGTAATCGAGGCGTAGTGGACGCCACGAGTGCAGTCAAGTCAGTAGTAATTAAATCATACTCAATAACTTGATTTCTGTACACGTCTACATCATAGTGCAGAAGAATGAAACATTCTGGAAAACCCACATCATCGTTCAGTTTTTAAGTTAAGTATTAGGTAGAATAAAGACTTGGTATCGGTATTTTTGCCATAAAGTGCTATTTATGGCCAATTTGCTTTATAAAGTTCCTAAATAAGCCAAACCGGCAAAAAAGAAGAATTAAGAGAGTTTTACTCTCGCTGCAGAGATTTCCTCATCACAGGCTGCAAAGAAATTAAAAAAAGGTACGACTTCTCTGACGATTTACCACCTGAAAGTTTAATTTCTTTGCAGCCTGTGATGAGGAAATCTCTGCAGCGAGAGTAAAACTCTCTTAATTCTTCTTTTTTGCCGGTTTGGCTTATTTAGGAACTTTAATAAAGCAAATTGGCCATAAATAGCACTTCATGGCAAAAATACCGATACCAAGTCTTTATTCTACCTAATACTTAACTTCAAAACTGAACGATGATGTGGGTTTTCGAGAATGTTTCATTCTTCTGCACTATGATGTAGACGTGTACAGAAACGTGTACAGAAATCAAGTTATTGAGTATGATTTAATTACTACTGACTTGACTGCACTCGTGGCGTCCACTACGCCTCGATTACCGGGTCGGTTGTTGTGCTTTTTCTGAATTTTCTAAGCCCTATTAGCACAACCCCGGAGTTTGAAAGTCGCGAGCGATGTCAATAGGCAGCCACCTATTACATTAGGACCTAAAAATTTGTTCGGCCAGTGGTGGATGCGATTGTACCTCTGCCCACCCCTTCGGGGTACATGGGCGTGAAGATAAAAAATAATTACTACAGCTATGTGTGTAAAAACCAACACAAAAACAGAAGTGGAAAAAAAGTTATATAAAATATAAGATACTCTAAACAATTGTTAACACTAAACATAAACATTTTTTAAAATCAACAAAAAAATAACAAGAAACAACTTATTCAACGTTGAATTTTTTTTTATCGACATCGAACCTTATTTGGCCGCGATGAGAAATTTCCGGTTGTGGAAGAATACAAACAATACCTTCCGTGTGTTTTAGGACGCTTGTATCTTCCACAACTGGATAGGTGAAACATATAATTGTATCTGACTTCATCTCATTGACTTGTCGTATAAATTTTATTACAGGCATGTGGTTTTCGTATGACAAAATCGTTCCAACGAAATGTTTGACGTTTTTTTTCTTGTAGTAAATTGTACTACAACCCAATCATCTTTCTTTAACTCACTAGATTTGTCGTCAAAAAAATGTAATTTCACCTAGCCCCAATTGTATATTTGGTCAGGGATTTATATTTTCCTAATCTTCGTCTTGTTCTTTTAAGCATTTGTCAATAAATTCCTCCATATTATTATACTCAGAATCATCAGATTCAAGAGTTTTAGCTTCTATATCACTTTCGGAGCTTTCCGTCTCGCTATACAATACTTGTTTCCTTTTTCTCTGTATATTTTTAGA
Organism: Parnassius apollo; assembly: GCA_907164705.1. Lineage (NCBI taxonomy): Eukaryota > Metazoa > Arthropoda > Insecta > Lepidoptera > Papilionidae > Parnassius > Parnassius apollo. Next base: position 7,753,977 of record CAJQZP010001196.1, read on the forward strand.
TGTTTTTTTTACCCGCTGGTCTTCTTTTTTTATTTGGTATTATTTAGTATTATTTTCTTTTTATTATTTTACTACTTTTTTAATATTTCCCAGTTTTTCTTTTGCGACATGACTTTTTTTTGGAGTTTTCTTCTTTGGAATTTCTATCTTTGTCTCAAGTATATTTTGTGTTGATTTTTCATTTAGGTTTTTTTTTCAGTCTCTGTGATTACTTCCGCTCCTAACGCAATATGCCTTCTTTTGGTCTTCGTGTCGAGTCGAGGGGTTTGTTTGACTGTTTCGAGAAGTAGTTCTTCAAAACTGATTAACTTCTTAGAAATTATATTAATTTTTGAATTTTGTCGCTGCAAATTACTTGCAGGAGTTGATTGATACATTTTCAATTTTAACATTATCTAATGTCAAACATTTAGGTAATTCTTCTTTTTGGTACGCTATGAATTTTTGTGCATATTCGTGATTCTTTGACACATCTGTCAACAGATGGACACTTTCTAACTCTATAGCTAAAGAAGTATTTACATAATAACATGTCATTTTCATCAGCACATTGATAGCATTAATGCTAAGTTGACAAAATATGAAACCGCGAATCTTGATGTGAAGCTGTGAATATCTACATGTGGTGGTAGGGAGTCTTGTGTAGCATTTACTGACGGATACTGAGACTGTCGATGTGAAGAGTGGGGATTGTTTTTTTTTGCGCTTCTTCCCAACAGTTGTATGCTCTTGGGTCGTATTTATCAATTGGAACCACCTTAGAGTGAAAAGGGTATATTCCTGCTTTTTTAAAGCCGTTCAATATTATTTCGTTTTTGGTATCGTTCCAAAATTTAGCAAAAACTCAGAAAATACCCTTTTAGGTACTTTAACGCCTGTATTTTGTCGTTGCCATTCAACTAATTTAGCGTCCCATTTACTTTTAAAAGACATGAATACAGCCACGTCCAATGGTTGTTGGATATGGGATGTGCGAGGCGGAATTTTAGTATCGTTATATTGTTTCGAATAGCTATTTCGGCTACATTAACATCAAGGTGACGGCCATGTCCGTCGTAAACTAGGACGACTGGTGGACGACTTTCTTTTCCAAGGGCAGGGATAAACACTTTTTCTATGTAAATTTATAAAATATTTGTGTATCCATCCATCCTCTTTGACTCGCGGCATAAGACAGCTCAAAATCATATTTGCCCTCAGTTTCAGCTATCCATGAATCCCACACAAATTTCACTTTAAATATAATTAAAGGACTTATTTATTTGGCTTTCGCACTAACACCCGTTAAAACAGTGATATTTTCTCTGCCAGTACCCTACCCATGAATCCCACACAAATTTCCCTTTAAATATAATTAAAGGACTTATTTTTTTGGCTTTCGCACTAACAGCCGTTAAAACAGTGATATTCTCTCTGCCAGTAGTTTAACGTTGACTCCAACATTGTGAAGTATTCATCTATAATAAAAGGATTAGTGTTGTTTTTTCTTGAATGTTCTAGAGACTGAGCTTTTTTAAGCGAAAGCCTGTGTCGTTTACGGAAGTTTGTGAACCGATCTGGTCCTGGAATGTTATCTTTAAATGAGTTATGTATTTTATTCAACCGAATCATGAAACATGATAAACTAATATTTTTTTTTTAAATAAAAATTGTATTTTTTTGTTAAAAATAAAAATTAGTTTATCATGTTCCATGAGCCCCCTCCAAAAAACAATTCGAATTGTTTTTACAGTTTCGTTCAAAATTTTTGAAAATGTCTGAAATTGTCAAAAATCGATTTTCAAAAGTTCTGAGCGACCCTTAACTTTTTTTCTCGAGCTGTTTTTTGGAGTAGGCTCATAAAACATGATAAAATAACATATTTTTATAGGAAACTAGGGTTTTTTTGGGGCGCCCTAATATATATATCTACATTAATTTAAAAAGAATGGTAGTTGATCCACGTCTACAGTTCACTTGTAACACATAAATGAGCAGGGTCGACCGGTGCGATACTACCCTCTCACAGAAAATCAGCATGAAGTGGTTAGCTTCTTATTGGCTGCCATGTTTCGTCTGGTGAGTGAGAATTCCGAATGCCCGTTCCTTTTCCCCTTTCCTTAAGGCCACCCGAATGTTGACGTTTGCTAGATAAACCGATGTACTCATACATACATAAACACTCACGCCTGTCACCCAGAGGGATAGGCAGAGACTACAAACTTCCATTTGGCGCGATCCCGACACACCTCTCGCCTCCTTCACATCCATATACCTACGTATACATGCTCGCCGGTTAAGGGTGCTCCTAATTTGGCCCGTTTTCAATAAATCGCCAATTTGGTCGATACATTTTCGCCTAAGACGTCCCTTTCCGTATCTGCCATTCACTTGTGCAACATAATTTTTCTTTGTCATTCTTTCCTCATTCATTCTTTCCACATGACCAAACCACCGAAGCATTCCTTTCTTAATCCTGGTCACAGCATCATCTTGCAAACCACACTCTTCTCCTATCACACAATTTCTCACCCTGTCATTCAGATTCAGCCCTAACATAAACCGATGTGACGTTGCATTATTATAGGAGCTGTGATGTTGCATTTACTAGCGCGTGTCTGGTGGTCTTTCCTCTTAACCCGAATTCTGTTCCTATATCTTATGAGAAGGCAACGCACAAGTAACACTCCTGTTGTTTCTTGTGTCTATGGGCAGCGGTGAAATCACTTAGCCATCAGTTGACTCTCTTGCTCTTTTTGCCTCTTTTATAATATATAAAAATAAAAATAAACACCTTTAGATAATATTAGCAGAAATTGTGGCGCTGACAATTTATATAATGACTGTAACAAAACATTTTTTCAGGTATATTTTGAGGACATGAGACCATTATTATGACTTTTGAAAACTGGGCAAGATGGAGACTTTTATATGTTTATCTTACCCCGTCAATTATTGGCGGGTAAGAACGGAATGTTACAATAAATCCTAAAATACAAAAAGTAGCGATATTTAGTTATAGCAACATAACTACCAATTAAAAATAATAAGTATGTGTACAAATAAAAAACTCGTACCTACCTCGTAAATGAAGTTACACGACACGGGGCAATAAAAACACCCGACTTGCTCGGGTAAAATTCGCAGCGTAGATATTCCCATAAGGGAAACACACAACCGACCCTTCAAAACGACAAGTGCCGACTGAGGTGTGAGACGTAACAAAATGGCGGTCTTATGAATGTTGCCTGCATTGGATAAATTACACAAAATCTGTCTTTATTGATGCCTTTTTGTATTACCCCGTTTTTAATCTTCCCCCCACTCACCCGAGATTATTAACGTTAAACCGATGTACTAATCTTGGATAATAATTAATAATTTTAAATAAATCGGTCATCACATTCTTATTAACATCGTATAGGTTTCGTCATCGTATAGGTCACCGCTCGAGTTTTTGATGCGCATAAAGAATTCTCGGAACCCATCTTGCACAGACTAGTTATGCCAAGGTGTTGATGTAGGATGTCAAAAATGGTTGTTACTGATACTCCAACTAATGCTGCAAGCTGTTTTGATGCTGTTTTTTCTTTAACCGGACATCTTTCTATACGAGTTTTTCAACTTTTTCGATTATTTCGGGCGCTGTAGCTTCAATCGGCCGTCCTGGCCGGGGGTCATCTTTAATGGAGCCTCCCTTGATTGAAATGGGCTTGCCATTTAGAAATCGTAGTTTTCCCAGGAGCGGAGTCCCCATAAACAGCAGACATCTCTTTAAAAATGGTTTGAGGTGTCTTTCCTTGTTTGGTGAGAAACGTAATGACGGCGCGATACTCAATTTTCTCCATAGTGGCTAGTTTCTTCCCGATTGACTTGTTTACTCGATAACCCCGATTAGGCTGAAACTTGGTATATATACTAACAATGAGTCCCTTGACTAGCGCCTACCTGGATGAGTAAACTCACCCTGCCAATAACGCATCGTATCACATGTTGCGGAAACAAGTCCAGCGCAATAAATCAACCGAAAGCGAAAACACCGTTTTCTTTGTGTTCTAAATGATTTTCGTATGTGAAGACTTCTAAAAGATAGTTACGACATGTTTTAAATCGTTATAATATTACAAGGCCGACTTCTTTGCTTGAAGGTGTGTATACTTTAGTCTGCGGCGATCAATAACTAGATTATTTTGAAAGTATAGTTTAGCCTCGTCTCGCTTCCACATAACGTTCGCACACCTTCAGCTATGATCTTTAGGGAGCTGTAATTGCATTGTAGATTGCAAAAGTGCCAAAAGGTGTGATATTAAATACTATTTAAGCATTTTAACATTAGTGAACTTAAGTATTAATTTTACACTTTAAAAATACAGACATTTTGATTATTAGCACTGTTATCTAGATATCCATTATAATTATATTTACATTGTGAAATTGTAGTTGTGTTGAGTTTTTCGGGTTTGAGGGGTATTTACGTCATCGGCGATCAATCTCAATTGATCGGCTATGTCATTGAAATGACTCGCAATCACGTTTTTCTTGATTCATAGGTATTTTGAGCTAGGTAAATATATATATATATATATAAAAAAACAAACGCTACGTATGTAGATCTCATATTGTTATTGAGTAAACAAATAGAAGAAAAACGCATTTGTGATGTTTATTCAAGGACGTTGACTACGTTCACTATCTTATTACCCTTAAAACTTCATAATACACAAGTTTGCGCGTTTACCGTTAAAAAGAACCCTTCAATTTTGGGTTACTCTCCTTCTTGGTTGAGTTAATATCAGAATCCTTGGCGTCGACATATCGAATGATGTTTAGTTCCGTGGTTTTGACCTATAAAGGCATGGCGTGCTCAGTAGAACAGGACAAGTATATTATGCCGTCACACCACTTTCAACACCGCGCAAGTTTGGCCTCACATGGAATATTGTCCTCACCTCTAGGCCGGAGCATCCTATTGCAAACTCCTTCTACTTGACTACATCCAGTGAATAGCGGCCGGAATCGTTGACGGCCGAGTTCATTCTGATCGGCGCGGTTAACTGGTGCTAGGAAGAGATGTTCCCTTTGTATTTATTATTTCATTTGCTACGGGGAGAGCTTGGAGTAATTGATCTAATTCATTCCTGCAGCCAAATTTGACCTTCGCACATCGTATCTAAACTTACGACACCATTCACACTATCTGGTTGCTGGGCGGTTCTCTACAGTGACGATTTTTAACGCTCTAAACGCATTGATTATATATTCTTTGCAATTCTTCCACACTAATATCATTAATAGACTTCTTATATGCGTAATATATAACGCAAGTATTAGGTATTGCGTTATGAATGAAGGTGGGTGACCCAAATAAAACCTACCTTAATTTTTTTATTATCTAACTAGCGGGTTTATAATAACAATGCACTGGTAAATTTGAAATATACTTATATTTATTTATTAAGCTTTATAATAAATGAAACAAAATTGCTTTGGAAACAAAAATCACACTTTTGTGAACACAAATAACTAAAATGTCGCTTTGGCCTTATTGGGAACCCTTGTCTTAATAAAGCCTTAATAAAAACAAGTAAACATTCATCTTCTTAATGAATACAAAACATTGTCATTTTTATATTAAATTTAATGAGATCCTATTAATTAGTTTTGATCATTTTATTTAACGAGTTTCTCATCATGTAAAAGTACTATACTAATCAGCTTTTTTCATCTTTTTTTAAACAATCTTCTGAACAGTAAAATATTTTATCAGCGAGTGTGAGTCTAACACACACCTCATGATACCAAACGCCACAAGTAAGACATTATCGCATATCATCAACATCAGTACCAAGAAGATTTATCATCGTGACGTTTTGGTTTAGAATTTAGATCCCGTAAGCGTATCTGCTGTCAAAGAAGCAGTCTTTACTGAAGTTCGTTTTCGCGTTGCAGCAACTGCAGGTTGTGCAGATGTACAGCCAGTAACTGACGCTGATTTTGGTGTCTTTGTGTTAATCTTTATCATAGATGAAGTACCAGGAACATCTACTCTTGACAATGGTACAGTAATCTGTGATGTTGAATTCGTAGCACAGTCACCAAACAAATCTTTTGTTACCTTCTTGACTCTTAGTCTTTTTCTTGAGCCCTGTAATTCAGACTTCTCGCGTAGGAGTTTCCCCCTCTTTTCTTCTCTTGTTCCCCCGATTCATCAGATAAGACAGCAATATTCTCACTGTTTGTAGGATTTTGAAGTTTTGATAACGCAGAGGTCGCAAACTCCTCTTCAGGAATAGCATCTGGGCTATATGGATATAACCTTGTAGCGCGAAACCCATTTGAGATATTGGTAATATTCATACATTTCTGCCATACTTGTGAGAGAATGACGTCTTGTTAAGGGTTTGTTCGGGATGCTGACTGACGTATTTAATCAATTCTTGGTCCCAATGGTACGGCAGTCGTCTTCTCTAGAAACTCCTGGCAAGCTGTGAAAAAATAGTGCCGAAAAAGGAATGGCCCAGATAGCTACTTGGTTAAAATGCAACTTGCTCTCGCTGAACATAAATAAAACAAACTATATATGTCTCAGTATCTACAGTAAAAATCCACCTGCTGACAGATTGAGTAAAAGGTTTCATGATTGTACCCAGGATACAAACTGCAACATAGATAGATAGATAGATAGATAATTCTTTATTGTACACTAAATCAATACATAAACGAAAGAAGAAGAAAAAAAATAGTGTCACAATGGGCGGTCTTATCGCTAAAAGCGATTTCTTCCAGACAACCTTTGGATGGACAGGATCGCAAAAAATAGTAAATTGTGTGGTTTGGTGATGCAGAAACAATATTTATAAAAATATCCTTATTTTATATAATATAATTAGAAATAAACAACAAATAAATACAAAAAAAAATACGAATGTATACTACATATATAAATGGCACGAACTCAAAGATTAAGATAGTGACTGTGTAAAAGTTTCTGAAAAACAGGTAAAGACTGGGCGCGTCTCACTGACAGAGGTAGGGCATTCCATAGACGGACTGCTTGGATACTAAACGACTTGTCCATAAATTTGCTATTATGGGCAGGCATTTTTAATGTAAAATTCTCTGATGATCTCAAAACTTTCGAATGGGAATAGTGAAGGAATTCAAAACGATCCTTAAGATAAGAAGGATAGGAAGGATTAAAGAGAACATTGTAAAGAAGTGACAGAATATGAGCATTCCGGCGAAGACGGATAGGAAGCCACTTGAGCTTATTACGAAAACAAGATACGTGATCATATTTGCGCAAACCAAATATGAATCTTATACAAAAGTTATGAAGACGCTCAAGTTTATCAAGTTGCTTCTCATTGAGATCGAGATAGCTGACATCTGCATAGTCCACAATTGGGAGAAGAAGAGATTGAGCAAGCGCAATTTTAGTGGCAGTAGGTAGAAAATTCCTTAATCTGTTCAACGATCGGGCAGCTGCAAAGAGTTTACGACTAACCTCCTGTATTTGAGGACCCCATGATAGGTTACTGTCAATATAAATTCCCAAGTCCTTGACTTTTTCACTCACAGGAATAAAATTTCCATTAAAAACAACTTGAGGTGCTTGAGATATGTTAGATTTTCCAATCATATACGAACTTCCGATGATAATTACCTGAGTCTTTAGGGGGTTAATCTTCAAGCCATATGTTTTTGCCCAATCTGATATTTGCTCAAGATCACTGTTTATGTTGCTAATAGCTACATCTACTTCACTAGGAGAAACATGAGTATATATTTGAAGATCATCTGCGTAAAGGTGGTAGGACGAAGTAATCTTAGTGGCTATAGAATTAATAAAAATTGAGAAAAGTAAGGGAGATAATACGCCACCCTGCGGGACGCCAGCAATGGTATCACACCAAGAAGAAAATGTGTCATCAGTGCGAATACGTTGCCGGCGCCCAGACAGGTAACTTCGAAACCAATCAATCACTGTTGGAGATATGTTAAGAGAGCTAAGTATACCCAGTAAAATTTCAAAATCAACTGAGTTAAAGGCATTGCTAAAATCTAACAGAGAAAGGATAGTTAACTTGCCATTTTCCATTGCAGATCTAATATCTTCCGTAATATTGACTAAGGCTGTAGCAGTACTATGTCCAGGGCACATAACGTAAACAGAGGGGAAAAAACTAAATACAACTTTTTAGTCTGTAAGTTATTGTTTGTAACACATACGAGGGTGGATTGAAAAGTACTCGGCCTAACACAGATCCATTCAATTCTAAAAATCAAATCTACCCACATTATTTAGTTCAGTTCAGACTAGTTCATTGTGTGAAGTTCGAAACGTGTGCAATAATTAGTTGTGATTTTATAAATTTATTAACAAAGTAATCGGACATAATTTCCGCGAATGGAGCAAATCGAGCAGCGTGCCGTCATTAAGTACCTCCATAAGAAGGGGCTATCATCAAAAGCCATCCATGATGACATGGTCAGTACATTAGGCGATTGTGCTCTGTCACATTCATCCGTCAAAAAATGGATAGCGGAATTTAAGCGTGGTAGAGAGAGTGTGAAAGATGAACCCCGCTCTGGAAGGCCTTCGACGTCAACTACTGACGAAAATATTAAAAAAAGTACTTGATTTAATAATGGGAGACCGCAGATTAGAAATTAGAGAGATAGCCGAGATTATAGGCATCTCTTATCAACGAACTCAAAACATCATTGTCAACGAGTTGGGTTTCCACAAGGTGTCTGCGAGGTGGGTTCCGCGACTGCTTTCAGTTGAACAAAAAAGGACGCGATTGTCTATTTCACGCGACTGTTTGGAGTTATTTGAAGCCGATGCAGATGATTTTTTGAATCGTTTTGTTACTATGGACGAAACATGGGTTCATTACTGTACACCGGAAACAAAACAACAATCAAAACAGTGGAGAAGACCTGGTTCACCACCCCCTAAAAAGGCTAAGTCGATTTTGTCGGCAAATAAGGTGATGGCTTCAGTATTCTGGGACTTGAAAGGTGTGATTATGATTGATTATCTTGAAAGGGGTCAGACTATAAACTCTGATTACTACTGCACCTTACTACGTCATTTACGAGAGGAAATAAAAGAAAAACGTCGAGGAATGCTCAGAAGAAAAGTCCTGTTTCATCAAGATAACGCCCGTGTTCACACGTCAGTACAGTCAATGGCTGAAATTCACAACTGTGGCTTTGAACTGTTATCGCATCCGCCGTATTCACCTGATCTGGCACCATCAGACTTCTTTCTGTTCCCTAACCTAAAAAAGCACTTGGGAGGTCAAAGATTTTCGACAAACGACGAGGTCAAAGCAGCTGTAGACGCATATTTTAACTCTAAGGAAGAATCATTTTTTTTCAACGGTCTAAATGCTTGGAAGGGGAGGTGGCAAAAGTGTATTGAACTTGATGGTGATTATGTAGAAAAATAAAAATATAACTGATTTAGTATGTGTTTATTTTCTTGGTTAGGCCGAGTACTTTTCAATCCACCCTCGTATTTCATAAGTTTACTCATAAGTTAGTAGTCAATATAGCCGACCGACCTAGATTTCATGTAATCGACCCACTCGCATGATGGTTGCGTAGGGTTCTTCGTGGGATATTGTATCTGGCTGCAGTCCATTAAGCACTTTTTTACTTATGGTAGAAGCTGGTGATTCGTTTTCCATGATGTTACTGAAAACAAGGGTTTACTATTTTACTGTGATACTTTTCGAACTGACTTGTACTTGACTTGACTTGACTTACTTAACATGACTGCACTCGCTGTGCTTGTGGGTGTTAGTTAATATAACATGTACACAACATATACAATCATTGGCGGCCATTTGAAATCGTGAAGCGGGAAATTTAAAAAATAGGCCTTATTAGAACATAGGCTTTATTTGGGTCACCCACTTTAGTGTAGTCTAAACGTTTTAGTTTCTTTAAAATTTATGTGATTTATGGAACCATTCCCTAACAGTTTTTTTACAATAAAGATTGCTTAATTTATATAAATTTAGTTTTATGTTAAGTTGGTTGTAGACGTGTGCAGACTGCAGACAATTGCCTTATAGCAAGTACCGTTCTTGTGCACAGTGTAGAGGCAACGCTATGTCTCCTGTATTAAGTGTATTTAGTAGGTTAATAGTTAACAATGTCTAAATATTATAATTTCCTGAAATAGCTCCCTTCAGCTCAATTAAAAGAAAGCTATTTCGATATTATGAATGTTCTACTGTCTGTCTCACTTCAACATTCATCCATTCAACGCAGTAGAGGGAATGGATACTCTGCTGCGTTGACAATGGAATGGTTTTTATTGCTGGTTGATCAGGAACCTGGGAGATAGCGCGATTACTTCGGCATCCTGGTGATGTCATCGCGGTGACTGAGACCACTAATAACTGCAGAATACCACATGAAAACCGTCACACTGACGTTTCCATATTAAAGTGTGCAAGGTGATATTTCTAGAATCAACAGTGGTGGAATTGAAGCGCTAAACTTGAAATATAAAATTTGAAGGTCGTGACTTTCCGTTTTGTACGTTATATAATGTCTTAAACAAACATATTTTGAAAACTATAACTAACTATTCTTTTTATATATTTCCGCAAAACATCTAATATTTGTGCTTTTTGTTACGATGAGTAAGTAATAAATCGAGCCATCTTATTTCATTATCCTCCATTAACTTATTTTATCTTCCACTATTTATAAATAAGATCACCTCCATCCATTCTAATGTGTTTGATCAAGTTGATTTGCAGCTTACTTCTTCCAGTAATTAATCTATTTGAAACCACATTCTAACTTACAGCACCGAAACCTAGCTACTCGTCCCTATTAAAAAAGATCGAAATTTTGTGCAACATATGAATGTTAATTCATTTTAATATTTATTAAAAATCTGTAAGTACACGTTATCGTATAAGTATTATTATCAGTGTTATTTTGTTATTCCCAGTAACATACGATAATCACAATGTCAATATTATTCGTTACGTTGTGTGTTCCCTACTCACGTCTCAGTCATATCTTTTTGTTTATTTTTTTAATGTCATTACAATGTGTGCATTATTGTTATAGCTGTATTTATCTCCCTCGACGGCAAAAGTCGAGTGGGCCTGTTGAAATCTCTCGTACTATGCAGAAGACATGTGATCTGGCGTTGGCACCGGTTCTAACATCTTTTCCAGTGTTTCTACTCCCTAGTCCTGAACCCTTGGAAGACAGCTTTAGTGCACACAATCCTTAAAACTGTTCAGATGCGTCGAACTACAGACCCACCGCCATCACTTCCTTGTTCTCCTAAAAAATGGATTCCATTATATATTGTAGCTCTTGAGGTACTTCAAGGACCACCAACTGCCAATACGGTTTCCGCCGGTGTTGTTTAACTGGTGATCTTCTAATTAACTTGACTCAAATATAGGCGGAAGCAGAGGAGTACAAGGAGAAAGGGAGACTTTCGTGGTTAGTTCGGACATAACGAAGCCCTTATATCGGACTTGCCAACTGACTTGGCAGTAATTTCATTGATAATATGCAAATTCTTTTAACACCTGCCGTGCCAATATTTGTCTTACATTGTATAACAACTTACAACTTGTGTCTGAAGTCAAGTCGTTAATCAAAGCATTGTCTTCGGGATGACTAAATCTAGTCCTGCTTAACCTTCAGAAAAGATAGGTAGAATAGCGCATTTACTGCTGCGATGAACCCTTTTTGTCGTATCTCTGTAATTTCCGGCCTCTTTGCTGCCTCTTCGAAATTATCTGAATCGACAAATCGAGTGACGTTAGGTCCGCCGTGACTTGGAAGGAAAGGCTAAATAGGTCTCTAAAAAGTTTGGTGTGCTCAGTAGAGCGGGAAAGGATGTCGTGCCGTCACACCGCTTGCATCTTTACAAGGCGCAAGTTCGGCCTTGCATGGGATACTGTTCTCATCAAGTCGGTGCAATCCAGTGCCAAGTCCTTCCGTTAGAGTTAGACCGTGTCCAGCGAAGTCCAGCCCGAATCGTAGACGACCAAGTTCTTTTTGATCGGATTGATTAATTGATGCTGCGCGGAGATATTGCGAATTTTGCATTTACTACCGATAAATTGTTTGAATTAATACCGGGCGTCAAATTCCACTATCGCACATCACCACTAAATTCACGATACTATCCACACCATCTGGATGCTTGGCAGTCTACCAGTCAACCACTGCGATTTATTAGGAGTGTTATTTTTCTCATAACTTTGTGAAATCAGCTACCACCGGCGATTTTTCCAGGCCGATACGATTTAGCGACTTTCGCAAAGACTAGCAAAGCACCTGCAGTTTGCTATATAGTGCAAAAAGCTATATATTGGTTGGGCTGAAAAGTTCGTATCGTCTCTATGAGATGGCGCCACTAGAATAAAATCCATATCATTTTTAGGTAGTACCAACCTTCAAAAGAAACGTGTATAAATTTGACAGCTGTCTGATTATTAGTTTGTGAGATACAGCATTTTGAGTGGAGCAACTTTTGTTATTTTGAAAAAAAATGGATAAAAAGGAATTTCGTGTTTTAATGAAACACTATTTTTTGATGAAAAAAAAGTGCTGCTGATACCAAAAAGTGGCTTGATGAGTGTTATCCGGACTCTGCGCCGGGCGAAGCAACCATTCGTAAGTGGTTTGCCAAATTCCGTACAGGCCATATGAGCACCGAAGACGATGAACGCAGTGGACGTCCAAAAGAGCTGGCTGTTACGGACGAAAACATAAAAAAAATCCACAAAATGATTTTGGAAGATCGTAAATTGAGGTTGATTTGTATAGCTGGCACTCTAAAGATATCAAAGGAACGTGTTGGACATATCGTTCATGAATATTTGGGTATGCGAAAGCTATGTGCAAAGTGGGTGCCGCGCAAGCTCACAATCGACCAAAAACAAGAACGTGTCGATGCTTCAGAGCAATGTTTGGAGCTGTTCAACCGCAATAGAAGTGAATTTTTGCGTCGATATGTGACAATCGATGAAACATGGATCCACCACTACACTCCGGAGTCCAGTCGGCAGTCATCTGAATGGACTGCACGCGATGAACCGAATCCAAAGCGTGGAAAAACTCAACAGTCGGCCGGTAAGGTTATGGCGTCCGTATTTTGGGATGCACATGGAATAATTTTCATCGACTATCTTGGAAAGGGAAAAACCATCAACAGCGACTATTATATAGCGTTATTGGAGCGTTTGAAGGACGAAATCGCGAAAAAACGGCCCCATTTGAAGAAGAAGAAAGTGTTGTTTCATCAAGACAATGCGCCGTGTCACAAATCGATGAAAACGATGGCAAAATTGCATGAATTGGGCTTCGAATTGCTTCCGCATCCACCGCATCTCCAGATTTGGCCCCCCAGCGACTTTTTCCTGTTCTCAGATCTCAAGAGAATGCTCGCTGGAAAGAAATTTAAAGCCGATGAGGAAGTAATCGCCGAAACAGAGGCCTATTTTGAGGCTAAACACAAATCGTACTACAAAAATGGTATTGAAAAGTTGGAAGATCGCTATAATCGGTGTCTCGCCCTCGATGGCAACTATGTTGAATAATAAAATCGAATTTTGCCAAAAAAATGTGTTTTTCTATAAAACGATACGAACTTTTCAGCCCAACTGTTATTTCACCAAGCATCATCTTGTAAGGTATTTATTCCTATCTGATATTTACTCGTTTACACTCGGGTATCGATATTATATGTAAATTTTTTAATTTAAACTTGGTGGTGTGGTGGTTCATATAATCAAACTGGTGGCGAATATTGCTTGGCCACCAGTTTGATAATATGAACCAGTATCATTTTTCATTACCGAATTAAGACTAAATGCTGGATGGCATTTAGAAAAGAAACAGTCACATCTCCCTTAAGTTTTTACATTCAATACTTTATAATGATTTATATAGAAATGGTAGTCACAGGAATGGTTTATTAGTTCTCTTATTAAATTAAAATGGATCAACGATGGTTGAATAGATTTAAAACTAGTTATTCGTTTTATTTTAAAGACGTTAAAACTTATATAGTTTGCACTTGCATTTGCTGAGAACGCAGCTTAGCATAATAAAAACGATAGTAGGATAACTTCTGCGCCGTAGTGCGGCGGAGGGTGTTCCCAAGTTGGTTCTGTACTTTTATTAGATGATATAGCCTACTATTCTGTTTTTACTATGGTAGCAGCTATTTTTGCCAAAATATTAGCAAAATTTAGCACTCGATCCATGCACAGAACACAAGACCTATATAATCATAGAATGCGTTTAAAATACGTATGTTTAATTAATGTATGCCTCTACCGGGTTGATTATACTTGCAAATAAAAGGAAAAGTCCCAGTCTTGGTGTTTATTCTTTAAATAGAGCTGTGGTTGGTTCTTGTGTGTCCGTTGTCTATGACCTTTGTTTACGCGGTTTCGTTCGGTCATGTGCTTTTTACCGAGGGCGGAGGTTTGTACTCGCGCGTCTTTGTGATAAGAGCAAAATCTCTGCCGTCACGTTATGATATTTTCAAACATTCATTTCGCTCATTCTTATAAGATTTAATAGATGAACAAATTGCATTGTGTTTTTTGTTTAAAAAGCAAACCTAATAATTTTACGTTTTCAAATTGCGTATCTTCATTTTCACTTTCTTTTGTTACCTTAAACGTTATATATAAAACTAGTCAGTTGAAGTTTATATCCATTTAATATAAATACCAATGACAAAAAGATATTTTATTGTAGTTTAACAATTTGCTTACTGTCGGTTCTGTATCGTTTATTTTAACCCAAATATCTTTTAGCTGTTTATATCTTGTGCTCTTTTTGTGTGAAGACTTGAGTGTATCGACCAGATTGGCGATATATTGAAGATGATCCAAATTAAGAGTACCCTTAACCGACATTCATGTGTGTAAGATATATGAGTGTCAAAGAATCGAGTGTCAGGACAAGACAAATGGAAGTACGTAGTCTTTGTCTACGTCTCTGGGTGACAAGCTTGCGAGTTTGTGTACGAGGGTGGATTGAAAAGTACTCGGCCTTTTGCCACCTCCCCTTCCAAGCATTTAGACCGTTGAAAAAAAATGATTCTTCCTTAGAGTCAAAATATGCGTCTACAGCTGCTTTGACCTCGTCGTTTGTCGAAAATCTTTGACCTCCCAAGTGCTTTTTTAGGTTAGGGAACAGAAAGAAGTCTGATGGTGCCAGATCAGGTGAATACGGCGGATGCGGTAACAGTTCAAAGCCACAGTTGTGAATTTCAGCCATTGACTGTACTGACGTGTGAACACGGGCTTTATCTTAATGAAACAGGACTTTTCTTCTGAGCATTCCTCGACGTTTTTCTTTTATTTCTTCTGGTAAACGACGTAGTAAGGTGCAGTAGTAATCAGAGTTTATAGTCTAACCCCTTTCAAGATAATCAATCATAATCACACCTTTCGAGTCCCAGAATACTGAAGCCATCACCTTATTTGCCGACAAAATCGACTTAGCCTTTTTAGGGGGTGGTGAACCAGGTCTTCTCCACTGTTTTGATTGTTGTTTTGTTTCCGGTGTACAGTAATGAACCCATGTTTCGTCCATAGTAACAAAACGATTCAAAAAATCATCTGCATCGGCTTCAAATAACTCCAAACAGTCGCTTGAAATAGTCAATCGCGTCCTTTTTTGTTCAACTGAAAGCAGTCGCGGAACCCACCTCGCAGACACCTTGTGGAAACCCAACTCGTTGACAATGATGTTTTGAGTTCGTTCATAAGAGATGCCTATAATCTCGGCTATCTCTCTAATTTTTCCATTATTAAATCAAGTACTTTTTTAATATTTTCGTCAGTAGTTGACGTCGAAGGCCTTCCAGAGCGGGGTTCATATTTCACACTCTCTCTACCACGCTTAAATTCTGCTATCCATTTTTTGACGGATGAATATGACAGAGCACAATCGCCTAATGTACTGACCATGTCATCATGGATGGCTTTTGATGATAGCCCCTTCTTATGGAGGTACTTAATGACGGCACGCTGCTCGATTTGCTCCATTCGCGGAAATTATGTCCGATTACTTTGTTAATAAATTTATAAAATCACAACTAATTATGGCACACGTTTCGAACTTCACACAATGAACTAGTCTGAACTGAACTAAATAATGTGGGTAGATTTGATTTTTAGAATTGAATAGATCTGTGTTAGGCCGAGTACTTTTCAATCCATCCTCGTATTTATGTGGTTCTATAGAGTTGATGACAGGAGTTTTAATTAAGGATTAACAAAGTATATTTATTAACTATTAATATTTTTGTTCTCAGAGAGTTCGAACCTTACGCCGCGTCTCCACCAGCACCTGAAGATTCGTTCTTTTATATCCGATATCCTAAAACAGACGTAATATTTGGTAAGCCAAAATTGGCCAGTGATACATCAAATCTCATGAATGATCAGCACAAAGAACTAGCAGGACAAGTAGCGTACAATACATTCAAAGAGAAGGACTGGTCGAAGCACACCAAACCATGCCAAGACGTTTTGCATGGCATTACACCTCTGAATACAACAGGTAAGAATGTATGACAGTCTGTTAACACGTATACGATCGTCATCGATATTACATCAGATAATAAATCACAAATTTTTGCAAAAAATCCGATTCCTACTAAGCATGCTTCGTTTCTAATATTTTAAAAGCGACGGCAATACTTCAAGATACTGTAAGTAGTTCTGCGTAAATCGAACCAAAGTTAGTCCGGGTTAAAATACGACAATAATGTAGAGCGCCCAAAACGTCGGGAATTAAGGCCCCAATCTTGTAAAAATTTGTGTTCTGGCAAAATTTGCAGCAAAACAAATATTTTTTTATAGTATTTGAAAAAGAAAAAGTGAAACATATTTTATATTTATTTAAAGTGTAGGATTTGATATTTTCGAAAACGTTTTTTAATTTTATTTTGGTGTTTAAATTAATAGCTCTATTAGGCGTTAAACATGTCTATGTTTAGGTTACATGCGTAAAAGGTCTTATTAAAGCCTTTGCTATGTACACACTATAACAATATCAAGAAAAGTATTCAGATCACATTTATTTACATATTGTCTACAATAATCTGATCTGGTCACTTTTTTTATAAATGCTTTAATTTTCTTATTTGAAGGGCTTAAAAAGTTGTAATTTCATGATTTTTTTACTGTACTGTACAAAGTATGTATGTGAATGTAGCTAAGTCGTAATTAAAACCACATAAAATAGAACTATTTTCAAGTGTGTTAGAAATAAATAAAATAAGAAAAGTATATATTTTCGTACTTTTTACCTATATGCCATTTATAAACCAGAAACGCCTGAAAATTCTCTCAGTTCAGCTGGGATTTCTTGGCGTTCAGACGTTTGCAGTGTTGCTCAACGTTACTTTACCTCGCTCGCACGGTTGATCTCTTTCCCTCGCACAGCTCTTATGGACTGAGCGGAGCATATTGTGAAAGTTGCTCTACTTAAATATATATTATTTTTATTTAATTGCCATATTAGTTCAAGTTTTTAGTGTTTATATTAGTATTAGATTAATTGACTTGGACTTTTATATTTGGTATGTTTTATATATTTTAAGTTTTATATAATTTATGCGTATCTAATAGAAAAAGATGGATAGAAATATCATTGTGTCAGTAAAAATAGTAAAAGTAGTAGTAAAGTACAAAATGTACAAGGTAGAGGCGAAATTTGTTTTTATTTTCCTTTGGTTGTATATACCCTTTTTAAACCTATATCTTGTATAAAAATTAATAAAAACGACATTTATGAAATGTAAAAGGGTAAAAAATTATATTGCCTCGACAAAAATAATAGAATATTTTTGGAAAAAAAATTAATAAGTTATATATTTAATGAAGTAGAGAACCTTCGCCTGCGATCTCGAGCGCACGGGGATGCACGGTGGAGAACGCCTCCTCCAATAGCTGGGAATGTAAAACAGCACAGCTAGACGGAAGCCTTAAGAAATTGATTTTTTTTCGGACGTAGAAAGGACAGCTGTACTACGATAAAGACACGAAAGTCGGAACCGGCTCTTCCTAGGCTTAGGTTTAATCTTAATTGCCACTTAAAACATAAGTAAAATTATTATATTTTTCAACCGACTTCCAAAAGGACGAGGTACTCAATTCGACTGTATTTTATGTTACTTTTTTCTGGGTTAACAGATTTTGACGATTCTTTTTTTTTATTTGATAACTGGTGCTTCTAGTTTGGTCTCATATGATCAAGATCTGATCAGTAGTTTTTGAGTTATCCTTAATAATGCGTATTTAATCGACTTCAACTAAATAGATGATGCTTTCATTTTTATGTATATTGAAGTCGGTTGTACAAAATGTTTAATTTTACCACCTGTACACAATACAATAGTGAAGTGAAATATTTATATATCGATTAGAAACATAATCAATTTACGCTCGGCGTTTCACAAGCAAGCAAGTGTTTACAAACAAGATGCTAAACCGAAAATGTGTCGTAGTCCGGTCGTAGTGTTGGATAAATGAGATGTTCCAAAATGTACGGTGCCTGGGCCAGGTCCTTGTACACTATACTAAAAAATAGGGAACCACATTATAAATGGTTCTCAACTGTCCAATTATTTTATCATGGCTTTGTTTGCTGGTAAAGAACAGGAAATTACACTTGAAAGTGCAACACATAACAAAAACCCATCGTGGCGGTAAGCTGTCATTTTTAATGAATAATGACGTTTGACATGTTTATTTCAAGTATTTTTGACACTGTTGTGGCAACTGACAGTTCTCTTTCTACGATCAATGGTCGCTTTATGGTTTACTGTCATTGTCAATAAGCACAGAGTAAGTAAATCGGTGAGACGCCATGTTGAAAGTCGATAAAAATAATTGATAAACATCAATTGTTTACCACGACAGGATACATTTAAATGAATTTTCTGTATTTTTGTCGAATTCTACAGATTTTTCTCTTTTTTTTGAGGTTGTGTACATAGACCTGGCCCATTTTGATATATTTGCTTTGTGACTGTAAATCAGCCGCACGTTAATCTATTGTCGCCTATAATACTAGACAGGTGCATTCTTATTTTTGACAATGGCAAAATAGTTATAAATGATTGGCCAAATTATGGAATGGCTGCGCATCAAGAAATGCCCAGGCTAATCACGATCTGCCAAATTATACAATCGGACTACGATATCAATTCACATTTATTTTATCAACGGGCGTTGATATTTGTAACGGACGAGATTTAGAATTAACTTTCATGATAGTATATATTATAATCTATAACTAAAGTTGATGTGTCAGTTCTGTAATGTTACTAGCAGGCCATTAAGACATTTTTTAAATTTTAGTCTGTCCGTCTGTCCGGGCTAATCTTCGGAATAGCTGAATAATAATACTCTTTATTACACACAAAACATGTGCATACAAATCACAACAAACTTAAATTGATAAATTCATGTACAATTAGGTGGTTTATCGCTAAACGGCGATCTCTTCCAGGCAAAAAGAAAAGTCGATTTTTTTCTATCTTATTTTACTGTCTTGAACACTATGACCAAAAACGAATGATTTCTTTTGGTTTTTTGTTGTTTTATTATTATACACTAACTGTGCTGATAGATAAAAAAAATAGTATAAATAGCTTTTGCAGTTTTTATTTAAAAAATTCGCAAATCAATTTATTTTTGAAAAACATGCAAAAAATATTATTTATGCGAAGTTTAAACCTCTTGGGTATGAAAAAAATGTATGAATGTATGGTGACCAATAATTTTACAATAATGTCGGTTTCGTGTAGATTTTATAGTGGTATAATTCATAAATGTATCTTCCATAAATAGTGACTTATTGCCATTAATGTAGAAAAGGAGAAAATTTGACTAAGTAACAAAATTTGTAATATGGTAACATTTTGTAAATTTAATTGTGTATGATCATTGGGGATTAATAAAAACACATCAGGAGTTGATCATACATGAAAACAGCTATTTTTAAACAAATTGAAACCAAATTAAGTATTAGAAATTAACTTATTTAATAATAACATAACATAAACACTCATGCCTGTCACCCAGAGGGGTAGGCAGAAACTACAGACTTCCATTTAGCACGATCCTGACATACCTCTCTTGCCTCTTCCACATCCATATACCTACGCATACATGCTCGTCGGTTAAGTGTACTCTTAATTCGGCTCATTTTTAGTATATCGCCAATTTGGTCGACAAACTTCCGCCTAGGACGTTCCTTTCCGACTCTTCCATTCACTTCTGCAACATATATTTGCTTTGTCAGTCTTTCCGCATTCATTCTTTCTACATGACCAAACCACCGAAGCATTCCTTTCTTAATCCTGGTCACTGCATCATCTTGCAAACCGCACTCTTCTTTTATCACACAGTTTCTCACCCTGTCACTCAGATTCAGCCCTAACATACTCCTTAGCGACCGCATTTCTACTGCATTTATTCTACTCTCGTGCTTCTTCTGCCACACCCAACTTTCACTACCATATGTTAAAGTAAGGACTAATACAGCATTGTGAATTGCCATACGTGCCTTTTTTGACACATTCTGACTTTTCACAATAGAGTGTAGAGCCCCATTTACTTTATTTCCTGCATTCACTCGTCGTTCAATATCCTTATCATATCTCCCATCCCTGCTGAAAACACATCCCAACTAACTTACTTAACTTATTTAAATGTAATAAAATTACCAATTTAAATGTTAAAATAGTTATTAACCTTATTTTACTAGCGTGAAATGGGTCGTGTGACCTTCATATTTACTACTTGCTGTCTTTTGTGTTATATTAGACAAAGAGGGGTCTAAATTAGGTAAGTGGGAGAGAGAAGAGCTAAATGTAAAAGAGAACTTAGTGCGTCACTCGACTTGCTCTTCTTCGCATGTATTTATTTTGTCTCCGTTTGCAATTATTTAAATCAGTGTTAGAACGACCACTTGGCTATTTTACCGGACTATTCGTTTTGCTTACTGATTTGGACTTGTTTTGCGTTTGGTGACATTTGCGACGATTTGGCTTGTTTCTGGACGAAACTGGACTTTTGTGTACCTATCAAAATGCCACGTCATCAGTACACGGTACAAGAATATGCAAACATGCATTTTATTTATGGAGAATGCAGAGGCAACGCAAATGCAGCCGCAGCTCTTTATAGGGAGACGTACTCTAATGCGCGCCACCCAGACTACCGCGTATTTATAAGAGTCCACGGTTGTTACTCTGAAGGAAGAATACCGGGTAGTGGTGTCAGTGGTGCTAGCGCTGGAAGAATCGCTCGTCCTGATGTAGAAGACGTGGTGCTTGAGGAGATTGAAAACGATCCTTCAACCTCTACGCGAGCAATAGCTCGACGCACAGGTATTGGAAAATCGACCGTACGCGATATTTTAAAGAAAAACGAATTCCATCCTTACCACGTCACACGCGTGCAAACTCTCTAACCAAGAGATTATCTCTCAAGAGTGCGTTTTTGCCGGCAAGTGCTGGCAAAGATAGAAGAAGACCCACAATTTTTTAATAAAATTTTGTGGAGCCATGAGAACGCTTAAAAGAGACGGTTACTTAAATTTACACAATTTACATACACAATTTACATCACGCATAAGTTGGGAACTAGAAAATCCCCATCTTATGCGTGAAGACAGGTCGCAATACCAATTTAAAATAAATTATTGGACCGGAATATTAAATGGTATGATAATTGGCCCATTTGAATTACCACAGAATTTAACGGGGCAAAGTTATTTGAAGTTTCTTCAAAATTATCTCCCCAATTTATTACAAGAGGTTCCCGAGGAGCTGGGGGAATCGTATTGGCTGCAAAATGACGGTTGTTTAATTTTAAATGTTGTTTTTATTAATCCCCAATGATCATACACAATTAAATTTACAAAATGTTCCCATATTACAAATTTTGTTACTTAGTCAAATTTTCTCCTTTTCTACATTAATGGCAATAAGTCAATATTTATGGAAGACACATTTATGAATTATAACACTATAAAATCTACGTGAAACCTACATTATTGTAAAATTATTGGTCACCCATACATTCATACATTTTTTTCGTACCCAAGAGGTTTGAACTTTGCTTAAATAATATTTTTTGCATGTTTTTCAGAAATAAATTAATTTGCGAATTTTTTTAAATAAAACCTGCAAAAGCTATTCATACTGTTTACTTTTTATCTATCAGCACAGTTAGTGTATAATAATAAAACAACAAAAAACGAATAGAAATCATTCATTTTTGGTCATAGTGTTCAAGACAGTAAAATAAGATAGAAAAAAATTGACTTTTCTTTAAAAAAAAATATATCAAAGGCACTACTTGTTATATTATGTTTCGTATTTTTTTCAGAACGGCCATAAGTTATACTATAAGACATTTCAAGGTTATCCATTCATTACCGGACACCCGATATATATATATATATATATATATATATATATATATATATATATATATATATATATATATATATATATTTATAAATATTTTTGTGAAAAATTATAGCTATATACATACCATATAATATACACAAACCTTATCAATTATAGTAGATATGAAAATGAAATATTATTTAAATACGTATATATTTAGTATACGTATTTAAATAATATTTTAAACTAGTTTTGTGAAAGACTTAATGCTTTGAACTTCCTTAATTATTAAAGGAAGCGAGTTCCATAATTTGATTACTTTGACACAAAAGGAGGAATGAAAACATTTTGAGTTGTGAGCAGGCATTCGCAAAATAAGTTTATTGGTTAATCTGGAATGATCTTTATCTGCACCCACGAACTCAATTTTTTCTTTGAGATACCTCGGCGTTTTAAGATCAAATAATACACAGTACAGTAGAGATAGAATGTGAGTTTTCCGACGAAGTCTGCTGGAAAGCAACTTGAGCTTAGTACGAAACTCAGAAACATGATCGTATTTGCGGAGGTCAAATATGGACCTAATAGCGACATTCTGAAGACGCTCAAGTTGATCCTCAGTAGGATTAGAATAGTATACATCAGCATAATCAAGAATATGGAGTAACAAGGACTGTGCCAGTAAAATTCTAGTAGGAATGGGTAATGAGTTACGCAAACGTTGTAAGGAAGATGATGCCGCAAACATATTTCTACTGGATTGCTTAATAGGGACCAAGAAAGATTTTGATCAATGTATAATCCGAAGTGATTCTAATGAAACTTAACGAGCAGAGAGAGAGAGAGAGAGAGAGAGAGAGAGAGAGGACGGAAGTGGTAATATTTTATTCTAAAATTAAAATTTATTGACAATCCAAACGAATATATCTGGCAACACTGCCAACGGCATAGATTATATTATAGTTCCATCAAAGTTGTATACGTGCGTATCACCAGCGCTCTAGACCGGTTTGACGTAGCATCGATACTTTGTTTTCGACGTCGCGTTGGCCTTTGTTTGCCGAGTTTTGCAGTATGCACAAGTGATGGGATTCGAGTGACATTTTTTCACTCAAGTCGCTCGCCAGTAATAACCTAATTACTCGAGTACGACTCGAATGAAGATAAAACTCGTGTGACGTTATTCACTTGAGTTACTCGCCTGTCAAAAACTAATAAAACCTTTGTTTTCCTCGATTTGTAAAGGTTGTAAGTGTTGACAAATGGTTTTGATTAGAGCTAAAGATTGTTTTTTTCTGCTTAGTAAGCGATGCATGAGGCCTTGCAAGCTGTAGTTACTGAAAACGCAGTTTCTTTATTGTAGAATCGTAATCGGCAGACGTGGATGCAGAACATTCACCTTACTAGTTGAAGAACACGCATGAGATGAACTTGATTAATTTCCTTATACTGAATCTGATGTTTATTTTTCATATTATGAAAAATCAAGTTGGTAGCATTACAAAAGTCAAAGACTTTATCTTGCACAACCGACAAATAACTGCTTTTTGTACCACCTTTTTTGTCGTAAAACGATCACACTATAGCTTTCTTCGAAATTTCACTCATTTTAAACACGTACTACGCAAAAAGCTTTAAATAAGCATATTACTATATACAAAAAACTCACTCAAACAAATTTGTACTTAATTTCAAATGGAAGATACATCGGCTAATACTGTCTCAACTTGAATTTCTCACTCTAGTCAGTACAGGCTACTCGAGTTGTCCCAGTCATTCGAATTGACTCGAATCGCTCGTAATCCGAGTGGCCATAAATATTACTCGAGTGGCGAGTAAACTAAAAACTACTCGAGTGACTCGAGTGAAACACGGTTTGAGTCCCATCACTAGTCTGCACTTCGGTTCATTGATAAAAGAAAGACCTAGTACTAGTAGTGTCCATTGGTATTTCTATTGATGTAAATGTGATCATTGTTATTTCTCAGAGAGATTTAAAAATATCAAGATTAAATTTAATACAATTATTACAAGCTTGTGGCCGAAGTATTATCTGTAGATTATTATGTACTTAGTACACCGTGGTGTAGGGGAAGAGCGTAGTATAACGTAAGTCATAAAGTTGTAAATGTTCATTTATTATATTATTTTACTTACCGAAGCCTAAAATTCTAGGTGTGTGAAATTTAAATTTAGCTCGGCTTTTAAAATTTTCGCAACTTATTATATTTACTTATTTTTTTGTCTTTATCAAATCCACATGGTAATATCGATGGTAGATGATAGTATTATTTACAAACATTTGTGTTTTATGTATACTATTTCACTTATATTTTTGTATTCATTCAACTAGTAAATTATAAATAAATTAAAAAATAATATAACAAGAGAAAATGTATAGTAATTCAGCTATTGAGGGGCAAATGCTAATCGTTATTACACTAATTTCGCACAGATAAGACATAATTGACTTGAAAACAAGTTGTTCCGGGTCGCCGTTTTTTTTTATAAGTTATTCAGCACGACAAAATATAAATTCACATAATTACAACATCTCTATTTTTGTCTCACCATGTACTGACAAAAAATATCTTTGAATTAACAATGGTGATGAATAAATATATAATTCTAATAAATAACTTTCGTGTATGTAAAATCAGCAATTATTTTTTTATTATACAAGGCTACCAGAAGCTTTCGTCTAGTATGTTGTATTTTATTGTCTATTTCAAGGTCCTCATCAATTTGCCTTTCATTTCCTGTTCGTTGCGTTATTTATGTTTGAATCTTTACACATATTATATTCCGTCCGAGTAACAATTTTATAATAAAATACCACATACTAACAATTTTATATTATAAAAGAGTGACGACCTGGTAAAGATGCGGGCAGTCGATAACTGCAGGTGGCTCAGAACCGTGCTTTGTGGCATTCCTTCTGTGAGGTCTTTGTTCAACAGTGACCATGTAAAAGGCAGTAATAATGACGATAATGCTGTATAAGGTAGTTATTTGAAAACACCATATCCGATAACATTCAAAGTTTTATTAACATATTGTTTAATCATAATTATACTAGAACTTTTATTAATGTTACCTATCTATTCATACGTGATACGTGTATGAATATGGCACAAAATAGTAACGAGGTCTTGTAACGAGACACTTTATGTTAGTACTTAGGGGTGACAAAGCATAATTATGTATTTCGACACACACACACACAAATACACACATCCAGTGAACTGTGTATCATTTTATACCAACGAAATACTATACCCAATTGCTACTTTAATGAATACTGCAAATACGTGGGTAAACAGGCCATAGATTTTACTGTACGTTACTTTCGTCAAAAAGACTGAGTTATTATCAACTTTCTACCTCTTAATTAGGCCCAAATAAGTACTTCAAAAAAAAAATTATCCACTTTTTTGATTTACTTAATCGCTATTATCACCTTTGTAACAAGAAGATTTATGAAAGCCCTAGGAATTAGAATAGAAACAATCTATTGCTGTTCCTCTGTGTTTACATTTATTAAAGTTTTTAGGGTCAATTAACAAAAGATATGATAGTTAGTTGGTGTGAGATCTATTGAATATGGAAGGTGAGGTATGACTCCCCTTTCCAAATCCAACATGTTTTTGAGACGAATAAATTTTGTGAGGTGTGGTGTAGTGTTACTCATTATGGTGACGAATGGACACCTTTATGGTTGCATAATGCATAGTTAATGGACATTTAATTTTTAATTTCTTTTTAGTGAAGTTTTACTAATTACTTAGTGTTATTTACGTATCACCTTTACGGTTGCATAATGCATAATTAATGGACATTTAATTTTTAATTTCTTTTTAGTGAAGTTTTACTAATTACGTAGTGTTTTTTATGTATTGATAATTCAATACAGGCTGGTTTGAAAACTTTAAAAGCCGAGGCCGCATATCGGGTTTTATCTTCGCGACCTCATTCCCAATCCCCCTTGCTGAATTTTCGAAACCAACGGTTAGCAAGTATTCTTTTAATTTCAAATAGTCAGTAATAATTCGTCGGTGAATACTACTTGGGAATAGAAGAATTAAGCCCTGAATGTGAAATTATTTTATTATTTTCTTTGAAATCGACTTTTACTCTGTGTTAAAAGTACCTATTTTTTACACTTTTAATTAGACGTAGGGGAATATCACGATCTTAATGTCGTCTAAATAGGAACATTAAGAACTTCACATGTAGTAGTTTGTCACCTTTTAGTTGGTGTTAAATTTGTGTGTGTTGACCAACTGAAGTTACATATTTTGAATAAAAAAAATCATCAAAATCGGTTCACAGTTAATAGTTGGCGAAGATATCGCGTAACATATACATACATACAAATAATATACAGTCGAATTGTAAATCGACTAAATAGAATAAAGGATAATAAAGGAGAAAATAAGCGGTTTCTGATACAGTAGAGATATCTATTTTGTGTATATTTATTTTTTTAATAGAATAGGGTGACAAACGAGCACACAGTCCACCTGATGGTAAGTAAGTGGTTGCTGTTGCCCATAGACATCTACATCTATCCTCAATTGCAAATCAAAATGCAGATGCTTATCACCCGTGAGGACTGACATGGAATGCCTCGTTTCCAGTAAAAAGGGTCTCCGGTTCTCTACACTCACCATACGAAACACAGCAGCATTAAGCTACTATTTCACGCTGGTATTCTGTGAGAGCGTGGTCCTTCCCCGGTCGAGCCGACCCATTCGTGCTACAACTATACTACTAATATAATTGCACCATGGCTCTACCACGTAAAACATATATATTTTTGTAATATATTATTTTGGAAGTCTTCCATGTTTTATTTGCGTTCACTGATCTAAACAAGCGGTAGTGTGTCAGCCAAGTTCGTAAAGAAAAGGGCGATGCACATACAGTGTGTTTTTAATGTACACGAATCATTTTCCTTTAAAAAAAACTATTAGACGTACATACTCATAAAAATGGCTAAAAATTATTATTTAAATACGTGTTCTACTTAATATATGTTACTGTCATATCTACTATTCTTGATAAGGTTTGTGTATGCATATATGGTATGTATATAGATATAATTTGTTACAAAAATATTTATTATATGTATAATATTATGTATCTCATTATTACATTGTCTCATATACGATATATAGCTTATGCTATTAATATATACTTGTTTGTCTATTATTTATGCACACTTCTATATGTTTAAATGAAAAATGATCTCCTTCACCAAGGTTTGCCTGGAAGAGATCGCTATTTAGCGATAAGGCCACCTAATTGTACATTTTATAAATTTTATTTTGTTGTATTTTGTAATTTTTGTGTGCATTAAAGAGTACAATAATAATAACACTTACAATTTTGCATACCTACTAAGGACCCCGTGAATAGCCTAGAATCTCAAATCATAAATGAAATAAATCTTATGTATAAATCTATTATAATACTTTAGGGACTGAATAGCGCCATTTTTGAAAGGAAAAAATCTGAATATAGCAAACTATTATTTTTTATATTAAATGTTCACAGTTATTGGCGCAGTTCTGCACGTATAACTTTGTCGACATTTGATTCTAATAATTTCAATTACAAACAGAAAACAGTTATGCGTAAACGCCAGAAAAATCTTTGAGGAACTGTTTTTATATTTAGAATAATAATATGATAAAATTTCCTTTCAAAAATTATTGATATTCTATTAAAAACAAATGTGAAAAGGAGACCCAGTTCAGTACAAACGACGTTCCGGGTTTTCGACGTCGCGGATTAATAAATGGGAAACTCCAGCTCAATGACAAATACTATACGCATAAGCACTATCAAATGGCTGCCATCATCCATCAAGATTACGCATATAAATTTATATTTATAAATAAAAAATAGCATATTATAAATGCAATCCATAGCATATTATCTATATCTATACATATAATAAATCTGTAGAAAAGTCGTGTCTGTAATTCTAATATTTTCTGGAAAAATCAAGTCCTGGGGACTAAATAAAGGGCACTGAAGCTAAACTAGTGGTTTCAACAATTTTTCTCTGCCTGTGTATTAAAGATTCACGCAAAAACTACTGAACAGATTTCCATGAAATTTTGTGTGTAGGTAGTTAGGGACCCGGGGGCGACTTATAGGCTACTTTTAATCAGATTAGGGAACTTCAAAAAAGGAATTTTATTTAAAAGTTTTATTAAAATAAAATATTTAGAAATAAAGCCCAAAATTAGTTTTAACCGTTGTGTAATAAATTGAACTACGCGGACAATCTACGATATTATTGTTGTATTCACTTTTTCAAGACAATGCCATCTAACGTAAAATACAAAAAGTAGTGAATTTTGTCTCATTTGCCATTATAAAGTTATTTAATTAACTTTATAATTGATTGAAAATTTACATTTTTTAGTTTTTTTATTTCATTTTAATAGGTAGACATAAATACATTTTATAGCAATTAATTACTACTTAAATAGATAGTAGAAACTTCTATCGTAAATCATAAAATTAAGGATGTTTCTAAGTTTAATTTCTAATCTATAAAGAGTTTTAGTAGGCATTAGTTTTTTATCTTAAAAAATAAATAAATAGTTCAGATAAAAATATTTATTTATTAATTTTATTCTTTATTGCATCCTTAATCAAAAGAATACGAAGGCAATTAGTATGTACAAAACTCTTATTATCCTTATATTTTAAATAAAAAGAGTTTTATGTATGTATTGATCAAATCTAAGAATTTATAACATGGCGAAATGGCGGTATTTCATAAAGTTTTACAGTGTTTGTTGACTATATCATGATTAAGCAATTTGTAGTATTACTACAAGTTTTTAATTCTTTTGAACAATACTTGCATATTGCTGTGGTATTATCCTTCTTCGTTACAAAATACTTTCGCTAGTCGCTTTTAAGTGTTTTAAGGTTAGAAGACATTTATATTCTTTACACATAACAGCAACAACTTTATCCTCACTCATCACTACTATACACGCATACATTTATGCCTACAGACACGCCGTTTTTATTTAATTAACTTATACGTATAAACTTAATCGAGATTTTTCATCCAACGCATGAATGGCGCTGTTTATAAAATTGAAACTTACTGCAAGATTTTTTCATCCGTCGCATAGATACGAGCTCTATCTAAAAATCTATTTAAACATGTAATTTATATAATCGATTTACTAAAAATCGATTAATATTACTATAAAAATCGATAATAAAGATCGATTATAAGAAAATAATAATTTTTTAACATCTCTAGTCTCTAGGTTTTTGATAAATAAGTGAGTGATATAAATGACACTTCAAATTTTAAATTACTTAACATTTAGGCATGCAAATTTATAAGTGTGAAGGTGTAATAATTTTTGAGTTATGGGTTCGAAAGTAACTCGAAATGGTTCGTGTTAACTAACACTGCTGATGCTTCACCCTTTCCTTTACGAAATTTGATTATACACAGCCGTTAGTCTAGATAATGACTTTATTTTATTCTTGTAAATAATATAAAAGAATTTTACTAAGATGCTATTTAATTTGTTTAGTACGTGATTTCTTTAAAAATGTTTTAATAGTTTCGTAATCTCCCAAGTCAACTTCGTTGAAGTTTTACGACACCATATTGTAAAATTTTATTATGTTTTGTAATTGTTATTAAGTAATTAGATAGTTAAATGTAATTTAAGGCGATATAGTAGATTGACATGTAATTTCACAACGAAGTAAATAAATATGAATATGAACATATCAAAATGCTTGCTATAAAATATTTTTAATGAATATAAATTTTATGTTGACTTGCAGTTAACTCGCAGCCGAAGCCGGCGGGTACGGACGATGGGTATAAAGACGAGGGAGCGGCATGCGGCAATTCCGTCGTCAAGGTTAGTTGATATTGGGTTCAGACGACACATCGAAAAAGTAGCTCCAGCCTATCGCCGTACTGATCCGAGTGAATACATAATTTCTATAAAACTTGAAAAAACGCCGTCATAAGGTCTAAAATTGCGTAGCGCCCGCGACGATTAAAAGCGCTTAGAAATTGTCAGAATCTTAAAATATTTTTTTAAAGAATTATTGATTTAAGTAATCAAAATAATGAGCAAGTAAATTTTAAATATTGATGTTATGAATATATTTGAGTGATTCCCAAGCATATAGATTAAGTAATTTCGTTGTAATTTCAACTATAGTGATTTTTTAGAGGTGTTTTCGCAATTAAGATCGAGTCAAAATTGTGCAATCGTGTTTTTGAATAATCAAATTCAAGATAAAGACATGAATTTACCTACCTATATCAAAATTCCACTTTCGTTAGTGGTGTTATAGTCCTATACTATTCGATGAAAGGAGGTGCATTTTTTCGCGGTGTCGCCTTAACTGCTAACTTCCCTGCCTGGAGAAGTCATCCTCTTGCTCTGACATTTACGCTTCACATGATTGTTGTCAAACTTTGATGTCAGGTTTTCAACATCGGTCATAATATTCCATTCGTTATCTTTTCTGTATTTTTTTAAAGAATAAAAGTGACAAACAAGCACATTGTCTACCTGATGATAAGTGGATGTTAAGGTCCATAGACATCTATCATCGACTAACAATCAAAATGTAGATGCGTTGTCAGCTCTGAGGACTAATATGGTATGCCTCATTTCCAATGGAAAAAGTCTCCGGTTGTCTAAACCCACCATACGAAACACTTCCTATTTATTGGCAACGATTTAAAACGAGAAAACAAAGAAAACGATTAAGACGAGATTAAACACACACATTTCTTTAGTGTCCTAATTGTAGCTTGCAGGTCATCGCGCGTGCACAGGAAATGCTTAATAACGATGGGTTCGATCGTACGATTTATTCTCTTTTGAGTGTCCTAATTCGTCACACGTCTTCGCGCGAGCACAGCAACTTATGAGACCTGATAGGGTAAAAAGACTGTGCATCTCTTAACAGCCATTGTTGAAATGCTGCCGTTGAGGTGACAGCACGGCGGCCTAATAGCTCGTGCGATGTGCTCACAGCTCAGATTGATTACATCAATCCCAAAGGATATCGTAACGATAGATCGCTCACATACTAAGCGATTGGTCGTTGCGATCGATCATTTACTTTTTTGAAATGGAATGACAAAGAAGTATAGCACTTCTTCATCGACAGAAATCTGTATAATTAATTACGTGCCATATTTTAAAATGGAAAATGAGCTTCTTTTCCTATGCCTATTTGGTGGTAAATTTAATCAGGCTACATAAAATGGAAAACGTAGAAAAGTGTGGGTTAAAAAGTGGCTATTAAAACGGCATCAATTATCGCATTTTTTTTTCGAATTGAGGTTCCACCCAGGTTTTATACGTGGTAGAGCCATACTGCAGTTATATTTGTAGTAAAGTTGTAGCACGAAAGGGTCGGCTCCACCGGGGAAGGACCACGCTCTCACAGAATACCAGCGTGAAATAGTAGCTTAACGCTGCTGTGTTTCGTATGGTGTGTGTAGAGACCGGAGACCATTTTTACTGGAAACGAGGCATTTCATCTTAGTCCTCACGGGTGACAACGCATCTGCATTTTGATTCGTAATCGAGGATAGATATAGATGTCTATGGGCCGCAGCAACTACATACCATCAGGTGGACTGTGTGCTCGTTTGTTACCCTATCATATAAAAAAAAACCAAAAGACTGGCACAATTATATGAGAATGACGGAACCGACGTACCTACCTCGTCGATCGCAAAGATCCATACATAGTTGATTTACCGTTACGATATTCAAATTTGCCTGGGTTTTTGTCGCGATCTCCGATGTCTGCGGTCAAGTAAATCGCTAACCATTGTAACATACACCACAGATCCGTCGTTTTGATTAGTTTGTAACGACGGATCGTACCGTATATGGGGCCCTTTAGGACACCTGCTGGACCTCGCATCGTTTAATCGTACGATTGATAGCCAATTATGGACCCCACACACGGTCAGTTCAACTCATATAATTCCAACTGGTCAGTTCAAAGTAAAACTGTTGATATTTTTTAAAATAGTGGATTTTCGATATATCGGTAATTATAAATATATTAATATCGGAGTTTTACATATAAGTTTATTTATGGATATATCGAAAATCAGATATTAAAAAAAATATCAACAGTTTTAGTTTGAACTGATCAGTTAGAATGATCAGTTTAACTGACCGTGTGTGGTCACCATTAGGACGACGCCTAAGAGCGTGGTCTTATCCCAGTCTGGCCGACTCATACGTGCTGCAGCTGTGTACTCGTAGAGTTAGCACAGCTGCCGCGTGGCTCTACCACGTGACAACACTTTACTTGTGGTAATACGTGTAACTAGTAATGCTAATAACGCTACTAAAGTATTCGGATGGCAGCTTCGGACCCTTGAGACTTCCTTCAGGCATTACCCTTAATCATTAGGTTACTGTCACATAATCGAAAATACGTAAATAATATAAAAGAAACATTTACAAGTAGTTGTATACAAGTGACAGGAAGTCAGTATTTGAGAAAATCCAAAATAGTAAAATATGAGTTATAATAGCTTTTTTCCTTATATGTAAGTTAATTTAATATTATGTTTTATAATATAGCAAATTATAAAATAATTTTTAATATTTTATTATTTTATATATACAATAGTTAATATCGCTTCGGACAATTAGGACGATAACTAGGATTAAGGGTCAATTTTGTTTGTCCTACAAGCAAGGTGGTAATGTTTCTGGACCGATAAATAATATGTGCTAATTGCAGACGTTATTGCGTCATGTAGTTCTTCTAAGATAATGTGTAGTAGCGTATACATTATATTTTTACGGCATTCTTGGTGGTGAGTGTATTGATAAATATCTGTTTTCGATGAAAAAATAAAAAAACTGGTGATGCGCGGCTAGTTAGCTTATGTAGTATGGCTCTACTTTATACTTCTAGAAAGACCTAAAAATCCGAAGAAGATATTTTAAGTTTTTTTTTTACTTTTTATAACCCAGTGCTTGACCACAATCCCACCTGGTGGTAAATGGTGATGCCGCCTTAGATGGTAAATCTCACTGTCTTAGCGTAACAAATGCCTATTCACTCTTGCCTTGAAGACGCCCAGATTGTATTCGGACGGAAAGATTGACGCCGGCAAATTATTCCACTTCTTTGCTGTACGCAATAAAAACTCGAAGTAAACCGTTTGGTTCTAATGCGTCGAATATCGACAACAAAGGGGTGAAGACCCGTCGACCGCCTGGTCGTCCGATGGTGGAAAGGAGAGGGAGGAATTAAAGCTTGCAATTGCTGCGCACACTCTGCGAAATGCATCCTACAAAATACCGAGAGGCTGGCTACTCTGCGCCTATGTTCGAGGCTGACAAGGTTAGTTTCAACATCATCGTCAGATGAGCAGCCATCGACGACGACCCGGAGAGACTATTCACTCAGGAAATCCTTTATCCATTCAATCAGAAAGTAAATTCATTCAATCAGAATAAGTAAGCCAAAAAGGCTAGCGTGTCAGACTCTATCAAAGGCTTTCGAGACATCAAAGGAAACAGCAAGTGCCTCGCCCCATACGTGTGTGGCATACTCTAGAAAGTCCCCAGCTGATTCGATTTTGGCGAAACCCGTATTGCCTGTCACTAAGGAGGTCATACTGTTCTAGGTATGCCATTAAGCGGGAGCTCAATATACACTTCATAATCTTGCAGAGTATGGAGGTAATTGAAATTGGTCGATAGTTGGCAGGGTCGGCATGGCTACCTTTTTTAGGCACAGGCTGCACATTGGCCAGCTTCCAAGATTTGGGCACTGGAATAGTCCTGAATGAGAGGCGGAACAAGCGCGTCAACACAGGAGACATCTCAGGGGCACAGACCTTTGGAACTATAGCCGGTATACCATCAGATCCACTAGCTTTGTTCACGTCTAGACTTCGCAAGGTTTTAAGAACCTCCTTGTTGGTGATACGGACCTCTGACATAGAGGTACCGCAGTGAGGTTATTGAGGTGGTACGCTGTTGCTACTGTCCAGACGCGAATTGCAAGCAAAAAGAGAAGCAAATAAATCCGCTTTTACCAGCGGAGGCAGTGTAGACCGAAGGAAGTTTGTCTCGACCGCTTTGGCGAGAGACCAAAAAGCTCTACTGCCAGATGGTTTGACAGAGAGCTTTGTACCGATGCGTTTAATGCGGTCGAAGCTGGCTTGCCGTAACGCCTTTTTGCAAGATCTGGCGGCTTGGTTAAAGGCTCTTCTTTAAGGCTAACATCCGGAGCTTTGCGGTCTCGAGCATCGACCCAGGATAAGTACGCCATATGCTTGTGCTTTTCAGCACGTGCACACTCCGCGTTGAACCATGGGTGAGCTTTACCACCCATGGGCACGTTAGCAAAGGGGATGAAATATTCCCTCGCCTGACGTATCACATCGGTTATGATATTCGTGCAGCTCGACGGATTTTCAGATGAGAAGCAGACCTGCCGCCAAGGATAAGATGCAAAGAAATACCGCATCTCATCCCAATCTGCTGACTTGTATCGCCACACTCGCCGCACACCGTGGAAATCGTAGTTGGGTGGAGAATATAACGACACAGATTTCACCAGACAGTGGTCAGAAGTTCCCAAGGGTGAGGTAACCTGAACATTGTACCTGTTTGGATCGGTCGTAAAAAGTAAAGTGCCGCTTACCCTACTCTTCGTGAGCGTGGGTGCTCAGGCTGCCCAGCGTATTCTGGTTTGGGGGGGGGGGATTCCGCTCGAGACTAAACCTGCACGGGACAAACGAAGCAATAAGACAATGGCACCGCCAGCCATACTATCCGTGAATTTCTGCCAGATCAGGGAACTTCATTCAAACCTTAACGCCGTCCACTACCATCTAAAATAATTGGTTGACCCTGCAGGCCATCCCTGGAACTTCCCGTTAATTTCAAATGCAAAGCGCTCCAAATTTCACAAAATTATTTTGCGATATCTCGAAGTTATGTTAAAAAAAAAATTTTTTTTTTCAAATTCTTTCACCTTTGATATCTCACGAACGAATGAACCGATTTTTATTTTCCAAACGGCATTCGACGTCATTTTTTGAGCTGATTAGTTTTTGAAATCGATCGGTAAAGCCGTTTGAAAGTAATTCCAATAAAACAGTTTTTCAATTTTTTTTTGAGATTTCTCAAAATCTACTTCTCCGAATCAGTTCATATTATCACTAGAACGCCGCAAACCGCATCTCAATCGATCAAGACGTTCAAAAGTTATGAAAGGTTTACATACTTACACACACATATGTACATACGTACGGACGTCCACGTGAAATTAGTCAGAATAGCTTCCTGGTCGCAAAAGGTCGAGATCTGATGAAAACTCGATTTCCGAAAATCGGGGTGAAACCAATAACTTCCCTATTTTTGAAAATTTTCAATTTTCTTAGCGGGAAGTTAAAAAGCTGGCCTTGCTCTTTCTAACTGAGACACAGAGGTGTCCTCTCTGGCTGATGACTTCGTATCTCTCCTACCCGGGCTACAAATTAGGACACTCCTTTGTTCCCCGGGCTGGAGTTTGCATGTACTTCAGAGAGGATATCTGGTTTCGATGCCTCGGCAGTCTTGCAGGACCTGTCCATCTATGGCTGCGCGTAGACAGCGACAACCATCGCCGCGTCTACGGATGCCTCTATAGGTCCCATAGCGGTAATACCGACACAGCGACTTATTGAATACGTCCAAATGACTGCAGACTCCGTGCTACAACAGGTCCCACCCGAAGGGATCGTGATGCTTGGCGATTTTAACGCCCACCACGCTGAATGGCTTGGTCCCCGTTTAACCGATCATATAGATCTGTTTATGAATGCTTTGGCATATTGTCTGGCACAACTGGTTACCTCACCTACGTGGATCCCAGATCTGGAATATCACGTACCTTCCCTTTTGGACCTTCTGCTGACCTCACATCCGGACGGATATCAGGTCTACGTCTATGCCCTGCTTGGCTCCTCGGACCATTGTCCCCGACCCCGATTTCCGAAAATCGGGGTGACACCAATAACTTCCCTATTTTTGAAAATTTTCAATTTTCTTAGCGGGAAGTTAAAAAGCTGGCCTTGCTCTTTCTAACTGAGACACAGAGGTGTCCTCTCTGGCTGATGACTTCGTATCTCTCCTACCCGGGCTACAAATTAGAACACTCCTTTGTTCCCCGGGCTGGAGTTTGCATGTACTTCAGAGAGGATATCTGGTTTCGATGCCTCGGCAGTCTTGCAGGACCTGTCCATCTATGGCTGCGCGTAGACAGTGACAACCATCGCCGCGTCTACGGGTGCCTCTATAGGTCCCATAGCGGTAATACCGACACAGCGACTTATTGACCACGTCCAAATGACTGCAGACTCCGTGCTACAACAGGTCCCACCCGCAGGGATCGTGATGCTTGGTGATTTTAACGCCCACCACGCTGAATGGCTTGGTTCCCGTTTAACCGATCATATAGATCTGTTTATGAATGCTTTGGCATATTGTCTGGCACAACTGGTTACCTCACCTACGTGGATCCCAGATCTGGAATATCACGTACCTTCCCTTTTGGACCTTCTGCTGACCTCACATCCGGACGGATATCAGGTCTTCGTCTATGCCCTGCTTGGCTCCTCGGACCATTGTCGGATCCGGACTACGGTGCCACTCACGCTCCCATCGCGGTTGCGTTCTGCAGGTTAGCGCCGTGTTTAGCATTATTGGTCAGCCGATTGGGACGGGATGCGATTTTTTTTGCATCCTACCCTTGGGGGCGGGTTCACTTCGTTCGCTTTTCGCCGGATGATCCCAAAGTTGTTGCTGGTTCTGTCGCTGATGTGGTGCTACAAGGAATGGAACTTTATATTCCATCATCTGTGATACCTATCGGAGGCAGCACCCAGCAATGGTTTGGTCGCTTCTGCAAAATTTCATTACGCCATAAGC
Organism: Parnassius apollo; assembly: GCA_907164705.1. Lineage (NCBI taxonomy): Eukaryota > Metazoa > Arthropoda > Insecta > Lepidoptera > Papilionidae > Parnassius > Parnassius apollo. Next base: position 7,791,405 of record CAJQZP010001196.1, read on the forward strand.
AAGAGTGCTTACCAGGCCTGGGCTCACGCATCGACGACTCAGGATGCAAATACTAGCGCTCTTAAAAAGAAGTATAATTCCTCCTCCAGGTCCTTCAAAAGTGTCATTGCCAAGGCAAAGTCAGAGCACATCGGCAGGATTGGCGAGAAAGTAGTTCGGCTTCCTTCGGGAAAACGTGCATTCTGGTCTCTCGCCAAGACTGTCCAAGGGTACTTATGTCAGTAATTTCTTCCAACTCTGCATAGGGAGGACGACTCACGGGCCCATGTCGCAAAAGACAAAGCTGATCTGCTGCACTCTCCCTTTGCGTCCAATTCGACTCTTAATGACGGGGGGAACACACCGCCGACCGTCCCGCGGTGTTGTGAGTGCTCCGTGCAGTATGCACTAGTCACCCAGCACTCGGTACGCAGAGCACTTCTCTCCCTGGACGTCAAAATGTCGAGTAGGCCTAATGGCGTCCCTCCTATTGTGCTGAAGACGTGTGCTCCGGAGTTGGCACTGGTTTTAACACGTCTTTTTCGGTACTCTTACTCCCTAGGCGTAGTCCCGAAATCATGGAAGACAGCTATAGTGCATCCGATCCCTAAAAAAGGCGACCGCTCAGATCCGTCTCTACAGGCCTATCGCTATCACTTTTATGTTCTCCAAAATAATGGAATCCATTATAACTTGCCAGCTCATGAGGTACCTTGAGGATCGCCAGCTGTGATTAGTGACCGTCAGTACGGTTTCCGTCGGGGTCGCTGAGCTGGGATCTTCTTGGTGACCTAGCTCATAGATGCAGCATAGAACGGGTTATACTGTCGTTCGTAAAGTAGGGTGGATATGATTTGAATGTCTATAGATTTTAATTAATTAATTAATTTAAAACACCAAATGGCATGGTTAACTTGAAAGGTTTGCTTATACTTACAAAGATAGGCAGGCGGGCCTTCGGAATGGCATTTTCAAATATAGATATAATACTGCCAAACCGCCATAACATTGTAGTCATTCAGCCGTGGTAGCGCTGGGGCTAAACACTTGTTGAGAGCAACCCGGTGCTCGCGTACTGTGAAATTAATGTTCGATTTCCGCCGGCTCCAATGAATGGAAGGAAAGCATCGTTAGGAAGCCTGCTTGTCTGAAAAATAAGAAAAAAATATTTCGAAGGCATGTGGTTCGCCAACACGCATTGAGGCAGCGCGGCAGACATTTCCTTGACCTAAAACCCTTTCAGAGATAAGAGGAGGCCTGTGCTCAGCAGTAGGACGTATATAGGCTGTAACTTTAACTTTAAACCGCTTTTATTCGATAAGATGGCATTAAAAATTTCGGTTTTTGCGACCACGGTTTCGGACTGTACAATTAACTCTCCGTACAGTTATCCATATAAGTAAAGTGAGGAACGTCCCTAGTGTATAGGCTATATACACCTCACCGCTGGGCAGAGGCCTCTTCTCATTTCTGTGAGGGTTACAGAGCAATAATAAGTCCACCACTCAGCTTTTCCGCTCACATCAAAATGTTATTCCTCATGCAGATTCTTTCTCGATGTTGTCCTTTACTGTAGAGGATGTTATAACAACACGGTTATGGTAATGTTGCAGGTGGCGCATAAGATGATCCAGTCGAATCGCTCCCCGCGCGGGTTCACGGTTGCTTCACCAGCAGAGGAGGAGGCTCAGGCCCCGGACTACCGACACTACAACTTGCATGCTCGTCGAGGAAGCAAGAGTTTACCGGTCACGCCCGCTCACTCCCCCAACTCGAGCCCGACGAGCCGCAGGAAGATGGTTGGCAATCGGTAACTGTTGCCCTTACTCATTTCTTTATCTTTAATTTTGAACTCATATTATTAGATTATATTACAATTTGTCACTTAAATGTTGTCTAATAACTATTATTAGATAGTATGCCTGGTGTCTGCTGCACTAAAACTTGAATGGAATTGTAGCACTTCTTTTAAACTCACTCTGCGCAATTTTGTTTAAATCTACTTTACATTATAATATTGAATAAAAACAACTAATCCAAAAAAAGTCAAATATAACTCAAAATAAGATGAACTAAGTAGATACTGTGGCCCATAGACATCTCCATTTATCCTCGATTAAGAACCAAAACGCAGATGCGTCGTCACCCCTGAGGACTAAGATGGAATGCCTCGTTTCCAGTAAAAAAAGGGTCTCCGGATCTCGACACTCACCATACCAAACACAGCATTATTAGGCTGCTATTTTACGCTTGTATTCTGTGAGAGCGAGGTCCTTCCCCGGTCGAGCCGACCCGTTCGTGCTACTACCGTAGTATAGTTGCAGCGTGGCTCTACCACGTATAAACGAGCTATCTACACAAAACTTGTTCTAATTGAATGTCGTGGTATTTGTTTTGATGCGTGGTTTCTTTCTGTATTTATATTTTGTTTTATGTTACGAATATAGCATAATGAAAAAAATATATCGAAGTTGCGGAATGAGTCTTATATACACAATCGTACTGCCGATTAATTTAATCGGCGCTAGCTTTTTAAAACTTCATTATTTGAAGATTTATTGACATAATGCATCAGTCCGTTAACATTTCACGGCTGTGCACGCCGCTTGTCTGGTATGTTATCTATTACATCTGGATTAAATTCGCGGTGGTTTAAAAGGTCTTCTGGATAATAGACAATAGAACGGGGGAGTGGGAGTGGGGATTGACACTACATGTCAATTAACACCTATAAATGTCAAGCATTGTTGGGTGCAAACTTTTTTAAAAAAATGCCAATTTGTACAATAATTACGTGTCAGGAAAAACAGCCGGATGTATCCTTTCACTTCTAAGGCGAAACTTTTTATACTTTGTGAATATTATAATCAAAAATAAAGAAATATAGATTCGTAAAAATCACAATATTGATTCTATGTCCTTTCATTTCGCATTATTGTAGCGTCCACCACTTGTAGGCAATTTTTATACATTATGACAGCGAATATTGGTCCATTAAACAAATTCAAAGATAGTGTTTAACTCATTTCTTTGAAAATTTACCATATGTCGATATACAAATATTCGTATATTGCCAGATGGAGGGAAACCAATCAGGACACCCTTCCATGTTACAAATTATCCAGAATCCCCGTAATATACATAGTTTTTAATTCATTCTCCTGCTTAACGCAATTCCTTTGTATGGTGCGACGTTGCCACTCTTATTGGTTATTCCGCTTTGTAATATTTTATTTATAGTAGGTGATACTTTGTTTATGTAGGTATTCGATAGATTCCTATAGTCTGTTTTTTTCGCAGGAGACAAAAATAACAGATATTTATTAGATTCGTTTAGCACGAATAATACAGTTTTTATGATTCTGGTTCAGATTAGATTTAATTTTAGTCACTTAAGTAAATCCACAGAATGTGCAGTTACGAAAAATATGCAATATCATTTTTGTCTCCGGCGAAAAAAAAACAGATAGATATCATGATTAATTTACCAACTAGTTATTCGTTTACTCAATACGAAAAAATATCTAGGATTTCCCAGACGTGATACATTATAGATTGACTATATTATTATTTATTTTACTATTGTAAATAAGTACTAATTGTAGATATTGAAAGGTTTAATAGAAGTTCATTTTCTTATATTGTGACTAATAAGCTAATATGACCTCGGGAAGAAACTCATTTTAATATAAGGTTTTACTGCATTAACTGCCAATGGGTTGTTAATTTCTGCAATAGACCGTGGCGTATTGTTGCTGACATGTATAACTCCGAAAATATAATGATGAAGCACCAAAACTCAACACGATCAAGTAAATAAATTATATTATCTTCGGAGTTATGTCAGCAACAATATGCCACGGTCTATTGTAGAAATTAACAACCTATTGGCAGTTAATGCAGTAAAACCTTATATTAAAATGAGTTTCTTCGCCAGACCATATTAGGTTATTAGTCAGAGGTTATTAGTCACAATATAATAAAACAAACTTCTATGAAACCTGTCAATATCTATAATTGAGTCCATCTTCCTGTACTCAATCAGAAGGTAACGTATACTCAAACTGAATTATGGGTTGCTTACGAAATACCTAACAAGAGTTCTTTTAGGCAGATTAGTACCAAATGTAAAATGTTAAAATATAGTGCAGCATGAAACAAACCGATAAGCCGACGTCCGCATCTACATTTATAAAAATATAACTAAATTCAAAAACACGGGTGTCAAATATCATTCAGTATAAAAGTTTTAGGATATTAGGACGTCCATATTGTGTGTAGGTAAATGTAAGGTTAAGAAAACAAGTTTAAAGGTGGAATTACTAGTACCAAGCGCAGTATAAACCATATAATAATGTCCTGCAGACCGAATCACTGTCACGGCGGCCTGCCTCAACGGAGACTAGCCATCGGCGCAGGACAGGATTATAGTGCCCAAGCGTATGCGCAACCACTGATGCACTCTCTATTCCCTCATTCTCAAAATCCGATGGGACGGTAAACCGACACGACCGGAGAGAGATCAGGCGCAGGACCAACGGCTTTATGTGCTTTCCGAGGCACGGGGGTGATACACCGTCAACCTCCTGACTCCAAATTCAAATTCAAATTGTTTATTGCATGCCACATTACAAATTTAAGATGGTACAATTTTGATAGGTATATATGTGACGCCCCGCAAGGGCATAGCAACACTAGAGGGCTAACTATTTTCGTATTATCTAATTTTTAAACATAAATTACAAATTATCATATCATCAACATTCAATATTATTTTATATAAATTAATTTAATTTGAAATACAATGTACCTAGTCGAAGTATTCTTACTTTGTCGTTATTTATCGTCAAAAAATTCATTTAAATTATAATAACATTTATTAATAAGAAATATTTTTAATTGTTTATTAAATTGCACAGGATGTTCCAGGATTTTTATGGAATTCGGTAAATGGTTATAAATCTTTATTGACATAACGTGAGGGCTGTTTGAAACTAATTTTAATTTGGAGAAGGGTATCTTAAGCTTATATAAATTTCTATTATTTATTTTAGTTTTTTAGTAGGTGAGTAGAGTTTTGGGTGTTTCCTAACGAATTTACAAGATTCGAGGATGTAGATAGACGTAAGTGTTAAAATTTTATTTTTAATGAAGTGGGGTTTACATGATTCCATTTTGTCCAAATGTATTAATATTCGTAGACACTTCTTTTGTAATATAAATAATTTGTTTACATCACAAGAGTTTCCCCACAAGATGATGCCATAGGAGAGTACGGAGTGAGCATGTGCATAGTAAGCCGCAAGCCCCCGGCCCGGCAGTTTAATAAACGTTAGCATAATTTTGTGAATGACGACCCCAAATTCCCTTAACCTCCACCGACATCCGTATATTGGACGTCGTAAGCAGGTTGACGCCACATTATATGCAAAAATGGCCATAGTGGACATGCAATAAGTTTCGGGATGTGTATATATATATATATATATATATATATATATGAAAAGGAACCAAATGGTGTGTAAACGTTCAACTAAGACCGGCCTCCTATAACGCCTACGTTGGGTTCGGGAACAACGTATGTGATCTCCGCAACGGAGTAACACACAAGGGCGATAACCTCTTCCTTTTCAGCAAATAGGTTCAGGCGGGGATTACGGGTCTTCCGAAGTCGTCCCGGTCCCAACGCCTTAATTCTTCGATGTGGGCTGTATAATTTTGAGGGATGAATTTCTTGGGAATAAAACAGCAATTATCTTCAAACCGTTCCGTGAGAGAGTAATTACTTTTCCCTATCACTTCCCTACACTTTTTCTTTCTTCTTATTGACTGCTGGTCTTGCACTTTTCCCGAAGGATTTTCGTACTTATTTCTCGAACATTTCCCGAAAGATTCCCGAACGATTCCCGAACTTCCCCGAAAGATTCCCGAACGAATTGCAATAAAACTCATTTACTGAGCTACCCCAGAGCAATACGCGAAAGTGAACCGCGCTATTCGCGCGCTTGCGCAACTCAATTACATGAATTTGTTCTATTACTCTCTCACGTTTTACTTAATTACTTTATTTGTATAAGTCATACATCAACATAATTTACCTGTATAGATAGCACAAAACAATATCTACACTACGATATACATTACATTTTCATATCACAGAAAACCTGTTATTTATTTAACAAAATATGCCTATTTTACTCACAAGTTCAAAGTCGAAATTTCTTAAATATTTAACATAGAAAGTTAAAACAATGTTTTCCACTTGAAATTATACATAAGTTAACCAATACAACAGTTTAATTTACATTTTCTCTATTCATTTCACTATTAAAACACTTTTAAAATTTCTTATACAAAACTATCATTATTTCACTTATACACAGGAATTTTCACATAAAAATAACACAGAATTCACCTTTTTAGCACGTACAATCAACCTGAAATGTTTTACAAGTCATTTTTACATAAATTGCTGAAATTACAAATATTTAAATTTTTACATATTTGGCCTCCTAAGGGCGTGGCTAGCGTGCGTCCGTGAACTCACACTATTTGAACAACTAACTTTGCACGGCTCTCGACATCACGAAAAGCACAAGTCTAATATACACCAATATCGACAGTATTAGGTGAATAAATGCTTCTACACAATTTTCAAACTGTAGGAAACTATTTCTAATCAGATTCTTATCAGTTATCATGTTTCTTATCAGATAACAATATAAGTGAATGTTCTCATAAATCAATCATAGCAAATAGGCATTTATTTTCATACAAAACATATCAAACTCATATAAGGCAATACTTATGCAATTAATTTCCGTTAATTCTATTTATGCACAGAGTGATCATCTCGACCGGGGAACAAATCCGATCTCTAACTTCACTTTAATATTCCTTTGAATTTACATCATTGGAAAGAGACAACCGGAAACGTAGCATAATTTATATCTTAAAATTCCCTATATGAATTTATTAAGAGATATTACTTAAGAAAACAATAAACTAGTCCGGCCTGGGAGTCGAACCCAAGACCTTCATATCATTAATTCGACATTCTTTAAGATTTAACTAAGCATTTTCTTATTAGAACATTGCTATTGGACAATTTGCCTTTTAGATGCTATTCATCATCGGTTGACTTAATAAACTGAAATATTCTTATAGGCGCGTCGCCAACAATATATATATATATATATACGTCACAGTGAACGAGTGAAGCCGGCCACAGTCGAGCGTGTACCTGCTGTACTGCCATATGTTAGAGGAGTCACTGACAAGATTGGCTACATCTTGAAGCGCGCTTCCATCAAAACATACTTCAAGCCGCTGAAGAAGATTGGTCAGTTTTTACCATCGGTCAAGTGTAATGTCCCTCTGCAAGATGCAGGAGTGTACAAGCTTGATTGTGAATGTGGTCTCTCCTACATAGGACAAACTAAAAGATCAATAAAAACCCGCGTTAAAGAACATATAGCTGATGTGAAGAATCGACGCTCCGGGAAGTCTGTTCACAGACGAACATGTACATGATCGACCCCGTCACTACATCAGATTTGATAGACCACAAATCCTCGCTAAAGAAAACCGATTCCTTCCAAGGATGATTCGCGAGGCTATTGAAATCAAAAAACATCCTAATTTCAATAGAGAAGATGGCTGGGTGCTACCATCTGCTTGGGATCCTATAATAAATAAAATTAAATCCCAACCCAAGCATACAACTGCAAGACTTCAAGATACCATAGGTTCATACTGTGTAGATCGGAACAAAAGTTAAATATTAATCTATGGTAACCACGGTTAACTATGACATCTGGACGTTGAACATCTCAGTCCCGCCCGTGACCATGAGTGCTCTAAAGCGTTCGAAACGTCGGGTATTTAAAAAGTTAAATATACGCGATAAATTCCGTAAAAACTAGTGTTATTTCATGCTACTGGACAATTTACTGAACATTGCTATTGGACAATTTGCCTTTTAGAAGCTATTCGTCATCGGTTGACTTAATAAACTGAAATATTCTTATAGGCGCGTCGCCAACATATATATATATATATATTGTTAGGCAGACGTTGTTCTGCCCTTTTCAACGACCCTTTGTCATGTCTTATTAAAATCATGGGCACAAAACTATCCTATATCTCAAGTTGGACCAATCTGCACACGGTGTGCAAATTCGATTAATATCGGCCATGTAGTTTAGGAGTCCATCGCCGAAAAACAACGTGACACGTAGTTTATATGGGTGAATCAACTATTTTCTGTAATTAATCAAGTTTTTGTGTTAACAAATAAACTTAGTGTTTTTAGTTATTTAACTTTAGATATAGATAACTTAACCATCTAGTTTTAATATTTTATGTAGAGCATCGAACTTTTTTAAATGCTATTAGGGTTTTTAACCAAGAATGTCAGAACTGACAACTTTAAATGTCTCTTGGGTAACGGACATATTATACAATATATCGTAAGTAAAACAAAACAGAAAAGATTAATCAGTATATTTATTTTTTATTAAAGTTTAAAGGAATTATTATAGGTCTTTGAAACTAAACAAATCAGTCTTATTCTTAAAATAATGACGTGCCTTGTTTCTCTTGGGTCACTGGTAAAATAAATCAATACAAACTTTAACTATAACTTTTTTTTTAATTACACATGTAAGCCAAACTAATACTATACTTACCGCCACTTATTCATAAACCATTATATAAAAATAAAATATACCTAAGATATTTTGTTCTATTTCAATGTCGAGAGATTCATTATAAAATTAGGGGACATTGTTGTTAGCCAGGAGACAAACTTAGTGACTCAAGAGACATAAGGATATACCAACCAAAATTAAAAGAAAAATAATAAATTTAAAATTGTTAATAATATAAAAATTCTGTCAAAAACTCTGTTGTGTAGTCTAAATAACAAATTATAATAAAAAGTCCAACAAAAAGCACAGTCACAATAAGTAAAAATATATATAATAACGGACACTTTAAAGTAGTGAAGTAAATAACTATTGCCAAATCACTTCTCTAAAATGTGTACATTATACTCAAATATGTAGTACTGTTGGCCTCTTTTGGTAGTCGTTTTATGCTCAGCTAGAATTTATATTATGTCAGTGTAGTCGATGTCAGCTACGTCACTCTTTTCGAGACGAAATGTGTTTTGTGAAATTTGAATCTTCGTGCAAATCATCGACTACACAAGCATATTTAAAAATCTTACTTAAAAGTCCCTCTGTCTCACCTCTTGGTCCACTTTTTTGTTACGAAGTTGTGCTGTTGAACTTTTTGGTTTTAGAGATGTCATCACTGGCTCATCATCAGAAGTTTCAGGTGTTTTATAAACCAGTTGAAACCAATTCTTGTTGTGAGCTTGGCATAATTCTATCAATCGGGTTGATTAAATAGTTAAAATAAGCATTAGCTTTGACTTACAAGTCCTTATTTGTCTGGTTATTCCCAGAGATTCTTTAACTATTACTTTTTTTGCACAGTCATCAACACTTTCAAATATGTCTTTCAGTATTTTCTTATCTTTGTGTTTCTATTTTTTATACCTTTCTTTGAAAACACCGGATAGCTTTTTGTACTTTGTCATTTCATCAGCATTGTCATTTGCTTTTGTTTCATGTTTGTTTCTTTGGCAACGTTTTTTCTTATTTTTCGTATTTTTGTAGTAGTTTTTCATTTTCTTTCCGCAACTTTAAATTTTCTCTATATAATTTTGATCGATCTCTCCTAATTTTCTGTAGTCATTTACTCTTCCTTGATACATTTTTATGTGGAAGCATATTTTGCGGACTATTAATACCAGATATATCCGTCTCGTCATTGTTTCGATGCGGTGAATTTTGAAAAGCATCATGGGCTACCATAGCATCTGCTTCAGGTATCAATATAGAAGAAGAACTTAGAGGTGTTATATCATCAAGAAGGTGATTTAAATTATTCCTGTTTTGTCTTAAGTTTTTCTTCCTAAGTTTCCAAGTTGTTCTTGCATTATATTTCTCTTGTGGTGTTAAGTCTTTGATAAGTCTCTTTTTTGTATGATAATTCACATGCTTTTTTCTTTTATATTCTTCGTACTTTTCAGAATTCAGTTTGAGTTTTTCTTTATATCTACTCTGCCTTTCGGCGGCTGTTAAAGGCGTATTTACTGAAACGATTAAACTTACACTAAACCAAAACAAACCTAATAATTAACATGAAAATACTTTACAGAGAAAACGGAATTGGTAATTGAACATTGAAATAGAATGTGGTGGAGCCACGTGTCTAAGGTTGCCGAAGTCTAGTTCCCCGGTCGAACCTTAAACCTATTACGCGAGATATTAATCTAAGTGGACTGTATCTACAAAATGCTTCTACGCTTATATAACGACGACTATAGCGCACAGTACAATGCACTCGCTCTTCCCTAAAATGAACTATTATTTGCCAAATCGATGAAAGGAATCCTGCTTGATTAGGAAAACACAAAATTGGAGCGGGTTAAACAATTATATCAAGCAGGCAGTATTATTAGGAAATGTTGACTCACCGGGATGTTCTTCTATGCGGTCGAGCACTATAACTGCGACTTCTGGAACCTCTTCTGGACAGACACTCTGGAGAGAGGCGGTGCGCGACTATATCTCACACGAGGTGAGGCGGGTTTCCTGGAGCTCGACTGCTTTCAGGCTAAAGCGGTTCTACTAGTGGTGTGGTTCCAATGACGTGCGCGACGTCGCGCGTGCCTTATATATCTTAGGTTCCGATGATTACGTGACATTCTAGAATCATCTTCTTTCCCCTCCCACCCCACCACCCCGATGTGTCGATAGGAGGGTATGAATGATATCGTTTTGGAAAGGGATAACCGACTTGGCAACCTACCGTCAAATATAAAATAAATACGAATGGTTTTTCCGCGCAACCATCTCCCCCGCCCTTGAAGGATTTCCTTCAAAATCAACTAAAACAACTAGAGCTAAGATCAACTAACAAAATAACTAACTAACGCTAAGATTACCTAAATTCAACTACAATTTTTAATCTAGAAAGCTAATTTAAATTATGGAAGAGGCAAGGGGCACAAACGGACAACACGACGCATGTAAGACCCAAACGTGGTCTTAACGCGAGCTATCCTAATTACTCCGTCGGAACCGGGAAAGACCTCTTCGACAATTCCTAACGGCCAGTGGAGAGGCGGCGTATTCTCTTTGGTGAGCACAACTACAGTTCCTACAGCTAAAGGCTCAGTCGCTGTGTTCCATTTTTGCCGAGACTGCAAAGTATGCAAGTATTCCATCCTCCATCGTTTCCAAAACGATTGCACTAACCGATCTAATAATTTGTAGCGTGCGGAAATGCTAAGTCTGTTCTCATCCATATCTGCGGCGGGCAAATACTTTAAAGGCGTTAAATTCAAAAAATGTGCTGGAGTTAGAGCCAGCGGTTCCGAGGGGTCACTAGACAACGTACGACAAAGTGGGCGGGTATTCATTACGCATTCGATTTGAGCGAGCACCGTACTTAGCTCTTCGAAGGACAAAATTTGATTTCCTATTACTCGGTATAAGTGACTCTTTAGACTCTTAATATTAGTCTCCCAATTGCCCCCAAAATGACTCGCGGCTGGGACGTTCAGAGATCACTCAATGCGGTTCTCGGCTAGAATGTGAGCGAACTCCGAATTATAATACTTGCTAGCTAAGAGCTCATGTAGTTCTGATAAAATACGTTTTGCACCGACGTAGTTCGTACCGTTATCCGAATATAATTTACTTACAGGGCCACGGCGGGATAGAAATCTTTTAAATGCACCCATAAAGCCTGCTGTGCTTAGATCACCAACGAGTTCTATATGCACCGCTCGAGTAGTTAGACATACGAAAATGCAGACGTAAGCCTTTGTGGATCTTATACCACGCCCGCGAGTGAGCGTGACCTTAAACGGACCAGCGAAATCGGACCCGGTGTGCGTAAAGGGCTTTACTGATTGTATTACTCTACAAGATCTAAGTTCCGCCATTTCCGGAAATGACGGCTTGGGGCGTGCCCGAAAGCAAGCTATACATCTGTGCACCCGATTGCGTATTAAACTACGTGCAGAAAGAATCCAATAATTCTGACGCAAGATCGACATCAGCAAGTCAGGGCCAGCGTGCGAATTCAATTTATGATGGTAATCGACTAATAAATTCATGATATGGTCTTTGCGCGGTAAAACTATAGGGTGCCGTTGGTCGAAACTCAACTGCGAGTTGGACAAGCGTCCACCTACCCTTACAATCCCATCCTGTAAAAATGGCTTAAGGCGTTGAAAGGCGCGACTACAAGCTCTATTCGATTGTAATCTTGTAATTTCTTCAGAGAAGTGTGCACGTTGAAGTTCACGTAATACTAGCGACTCGGCATAGTTGTAATCGGACGCTAAGACATACGAACGTCGCGGTAAAAGCTTCGCGAATCGACAAACGTAAATTACGCTACGCAATAATTTCGACCAAGAGGACAAGCGGTTCGCCAAAGCAATGATTGGAGAAACCTCGCTCGAAACGTTCGCCACTAGAGCGTGTCTCCTCTCTTCCGGCGGTTGTGACACTGACGAAGGTTCGAAATCGGTTATCGGCCATTGCGAGGGATCCAAGTGAACCCAAGAAGGTCCGTGGAACCAAAGCGGGTGGTCCATTATTTGCATCGGGGTGAGTCCACGGGATAGACAATCGGCAGGGTTTTCCGTACCGGACACGTGATAAAAGTTCCGCGTTTCTAACTCGTCTTGGATCTTGGCCACTCGGTTCGCGACAAACGTATCCCAACGGTGGGGTGAAGAATGAACCCAGCATAAGGCGACGGTGGAGTCGGAAAAGGCAAATATCCTTTCTATGTGAACTCTATCCCTACATGCGCTGATAACTGCGGTAATAAGCTTGGTGAGTACTAATATTGCGCAAAGCTCTAAGCGCGCCAGAGAGACAACCTTACGGGGGGGAGACTCTCGACTTAGAACTAATGAGGCTAATCGAATTTCTACCATTATTCTGAACGTGGAAATATACAACGTCCCCGTAAGCCTTCTCGCTGGCGTCTGCAAACCCAACGACCGTTATGACGCTATTTCTATCGACGTTTATATGACGCGGTATTTTAATTTCTCTTAGTAAAGGAAGTTCCTCTCTAAAACGCTGCCACAAACGAGCAATGCTGTCAGGCGGCGAATCATCCCAATCGCATTCAAATAACCAAAGTTGTTTAATCAAAAGCTTAGCGTATAATACCACTGGAGCTACGAAACCCATGACATCCCATAATCTAGCAACGCATGACAGTATTGTGCGCTTTGTGCATTTCTCTGCGGGCGGATTTACCTTAAGGCTAAACACGTCGGACTCTGGTGACCAACACAGACCGAGCACCTTGTGTGTATCAGAATCGTCGAATTCCTTTATCGCCGAAAGACGGTGTGATATTGGGATCGTATCTAAAACCGGACGCGAATTACTAGTCCACTTCACAAGATCGAATTGACCCGATTTCATGAGCTTTATAACCTCGGCGGTGGTTAGGGTGGCCTCCTCCACGCTATCGATCGAGTATACAAAATCATCCATATATAAACCGCTCTCAATTGCCCTCTTAGCTTTAGGGTAAGAGGGACCTTCATCGTGAGCGAGCTGTCTCACCGTGCGTAACGCATGAAATGGGCTCGACTTTAAACCAAAACAAACGCGGTTTAATTCAAACACCGTTAGAGGTTCCTTTGGGTTGAAACGATATAAAATGCGTTGGAATCTACGGTCGCATTCACGGACCCCTATGCAAAGAAACATTTGGCGAATATCGGCGGATAGTGCTATACTAAACAAACGAAAATTGGCTATTATATTAAATAAACTGCCCTGTAAATTTTGCCCACTATAGAGGATATCGTTAAGCGACAGGTGAGTGCTAGTTTTAGCACTAGCGTCGAGCACTACACGTAACTTAGATGTAAGTTTGTCCTCCCTAATGACCCCGTGGTGTGGTATGAAATACGACGGTGTGTCTTCGTAGTTATCTAATTTCGAAGCCACGAGTGATATGTAACCTTCTCTTATATATTCGTTATGACGCCGTCATAAGCTTCCTTTAACTGGGGTGAAGCGAGCATCCTACGCTCCAAGCTGTAGAAACGTTTTTCCGCCATTTGACGCGAATCGCCGAGAGATAAAACATCTCCTTTAAAGGGCAGCGCTACACTATATCTACCGTCGCGATCACGAACGGTCGTGCGGACGTAAATTTCCTCGCATAATCTGTCATCTGAGCTAGCTATGGGTGGGACGTTCACCTCCTCCATCTCAATCTCCACACGAAACGAAACGAATCTCCATAACAATACGTTAGTCTGAAATCCAAATTATGACTAACATATATTAGTAAACACAAAAAATTTATAAATTGATCTAATAACAGTCTACGCTAATTCTTTTAGGTCTTTTATTATAAACCTACATGTAGTTATAATAGGGCATAATATTTGTCAACAGTTTCTTTACTTCGCCGTTCGAACCGGTGGAAGATTCGAGCCATCGCTCCTGGCTAACAATGGCGTTGCTTGGTTTGAAGAAAGAACTCACCACTTCGACCTCAACTCTCGCTGAGGAAGATGCCGTTGAAACCAGAATGTACGGTGAGTGTCTATAGGTCATATTTATGTTAGTTTGTGTCAGAAGTCAATAAGAGGTGGACTATTTATAAGACGATGTAAAGAAGAAGATGTAAAAAAATACAACAAAAAAGCTCCCAAGGTCATGACACACAGATACAAAGTGTCTGTGAGGGAAATAAAAAAAGAAAAGACGGTGATAAAATTGCATGTAAAAGATAGAACCCTTATTTGTGCGTCAGGTTATAAAAAGTTGGACTTAGTTCTATGAGGTAATGCATCTGCGTTTTGATTCTTAATCGAGGATAATTTATAAATCTTATACTACAAGATATTCAAGTATAAGAATGTCATTCAGAAATTTTAATATATAATAATATTATAAACTAAATAAATACAAATTTTCGGATTCAAAGTACTAGATTTGGTTAAATAAGTAAGGAAATCAACTAGTCCTGCAGGTAATGATGAAACTAACTATGCGTCTTCATCATTACAGCCCTTCTAAGTCCAATGCTGAATATACGCCTTCCAAAAGGAATGCCACAAGGCACGGTCCTCACTCCAGTGGGAGGCTTACCCATCGGTTGTCGGTTTTTCGAGCTATATGGCCGGCCCATTGTCACTTCAGCTTACTTGCTTGCGGATATCCTGATTTTAAATCTACCACGCAGTGGAACCTCGAGCATAGCCTTTTCCATAGTTTGCTGAGAGAGTTTCTTCATATCAGTCATCACTGGCAACATACACTGGCAACATGCACTGGCATCTTGCATATTTGCAACCACATTTTAGGTTTTTTATGTTTCATAAAATCTGCTCTTTAAAGATGACGATTAATTATCTCGTGTTTATTTTAGCATCTAAAATCTTGAGTACTTTGTCGGGAAGCAGCATCAAAATACAAGACGTATAATGCTGCAATCGTTAATTCGCTCGACAAACATGACGGTTCATTTAATGATAGGGATCGGGCTAAAATAATTCTAGTACCATTTCCATCACTATCATCAGTGCTAACTCAATCTCAATAAGAATTTTTGAGTTGTGCCCAGTATTAGGATGCATGTGGGATTATAGTAAGTAAACTGTAAACCCACATATATCCTTGCATATAACAACAAAAGATAAAGAGAGGAAAGCCTTTTTATTCATAAACTTAGTATAACTAAGTTTTTGAACATTGGGCAAGTAAAATTTTGTATATTTTTTAGTATTTTGTTGTTATGGAGTATACATCACCCCAAGAATGAATTACTGACTCAGTAGAGTCGAGAAACGGGTACTACTAGCTTGTCTGTTCCTAGTATTTACATAATGAATATCACTTATTTTGTAAAATTATAGTTCGACCGTTCAGAGAATGCGTTCCTGACACCTATCAGTTAGTCACGACTAGTGATGGATACAACATAACACTGAGTTCGTTACCGTTCCTCCAAAATGAACCGCCGCGTTATTTTTAAGATTATTTTCGTTTTAAATTGGCGGAATCAATTTATATTTTGGTAATTTAAGTCGAAACCAAAAAAAGGTAATATTAATATAATAAAATTGTTTTATTTATTCTTTGTTACAAAGTTACAATCTGTATTTCTATGAAATAAAGTACATTGAATTGAATGTGCATACAGAATATTAATCAGACTCCGATGAGGTGGTGTCATCGTCATCATCTTCGCCTACATGTATAATTATATTATTATCAATAACAGAATCAATCCCGATATCTCGGTCAAAATGTTCCACAATCAGGTTTTTAGTCTTCTCAACAACCTTTGCCCATTCATCTCTTGTGACTTCCCCGCAGGCTTCTTTTAATAGGGTCATCATCTTTTTCGTGCTGAATGGCGGGGAAGTATTGCGGCGGGCGGCGTAATGTGAGCCCAGATTAGCTCAATCGCGTTATATGTGCAATGATATGGTGGAATTCTTAGAACGCGATGACCGTACTCCAGAGCCAGTTCATCGATTTCGTATCGCACATTTGCCGCTTTATTTTCTTTAACTAATTTAATTAGCTCTGGTTTTAGCATCTGCATATTTGCGTCAATGCCTTTTGCTTGTAACCAAGCCACCATTTCTTCTTTTTTATTAGCTTGGGTAGGTGGTTTCTGTATTTGAACCGAGTGATAGGAGGCATTATCCATGAATATTACAGAAGGCTCTGGTAGCCCGGGCAAAAGCACGTTCTGGAACCACTCTTTGAATGTAGTGGCATTCATTTCCTCGTGGTAGTCATTTGTTCTCCACAAAGCCGTATTTTGCAGAACCTGCGTGGCATATTATCAGACGGGCCCTCTTACCCATTGGTACTTTCGACGTCGACGCTTGTGTATCATCCGTCCAAGAACGGGAAACCGTGTGATTGGCGTTTAGCCGTGTCTCGTCAATGAACATGACGTTATCCCAGTTATCAATATTTTTTGCTTCTCTCAAAAAACTTATCCGTTTTAAAATTATGTCGTATCGTTCTAATAAAATTTTTCTTTTGTCTGTTTTTTTATACGAAAAACCAATATCTTTTAAGATTTTGGTTAAAGCAGTTTTACCCCCGCTAAACAGTCCAGCTTCTCTTAACGAGGCCTGTTGAGATATTCATTTCTGGAATAGTAACCATATATATGATTTCTGATTGCATCGGCGTCAAAGGTGTCAATATCTGTCACGGGTTTAGTTCTACGTTTCTTCTTCGGAGTTCGTAAAATATTATCTTCCGTGCCAGTAGAGCCGAACTTTTCTTTATTAATATTTGTTATCGTTCGCTTGCTAACTCCAAGCGCCTGAGAGACGCGTTCTTGTACTTGTTCGACAGGTAACAGGGGTCCGCCATTTTGCCGCTCACGCTCAAAGTAATCTTGCAGCTTGATGATTAACTCACGGGCTCCACTTTTCAATGTTTGTCCACGTTTAGGCATTATTATGCACCAAAAGTAAAAAGAACGCAATACAAAACACAATCGAAGTCCGATTTAGCGCCGATGTCAGTTTGAAAAGCAGAAATAGTCCATTAAACGAAAGCCGGGTAATAAAATAAAAACAGATCGAAAACACTTGAAGAACGTGGTCTATGCGCACGAAACGACAACAGACG
Organism: Parnassius apollo; assembly: GCA_907164705.1. Lineage (NCBI taxonomy): Eukaryota > Metazoa > Arthropoda > Insecta > Lepidoptera > Papilionidae > Parnassius > Parnassius apollo. Next base: position 7,809,122 of record CAJQZP010001196.1, read on the forward strand.
ACTGTTTTAGCGTCACAAAATGGCGGCCCATAACGCCATTTGGGGTTACCATTTTCAACCTAAATATAAAAATGCTACTTTCTTTCGCGCGTTCGGTTTGGTCGTAGTTTTATTTTTATATTTAATAAAAGTTATCTTATAGTCCATTATTTTCAAATTCTTAAAAAGAAAAACAAAACGTATTATTTTATAAAGCATAACTGTATAAGAACAGATTACGATACTGTTATTGCCTGTTATTGTTAGCACACTACAAATATAAAGCGCTGACATAACCTTGTAATAGCGCAGTATAGATATAGAAAAATATTGTTTACCAAGTTTTTTTTGACACTCAATTTGGCACAAAATTATAACATTCATTGATTATTGATATAATAACGTTGTTTTAATGCTCATCAATTGTTAAAACGGTAAAAAACCAGCAAAAATATTTTTATCGTAACTGCAACGCCATTACAAAAGTTACGTAGTCAGTTCAATCGCGACGTGTCAGGAACGCATTCTCTGAACGGCCGAACTATACTATTATTTTTGTGTATATTTTCATAAAGTTAATATATAACTTCCTTAAATTTTTGTCCGAGCGATGCTTTAGGTTTTAAATCATAGATTGCTCTTATGGCCTTCTTCTGTAAAACAAATTTAATTTCAGTGTCTGCCTCGTGTCCCCATAGCAAAATACATTATGCTATAATGTATAGTATTTTGGCAATAACTAAAGTAAATTAGTCTTGCTGTTTCAACATTAGTAAGACTTCTAATCTCTTTGAACTAAATCTGCTTCCTAGTTTTGATGTATGGGAGCCCCGTTGAAGCTTCGCGTCTAGTGTGATTCTCTCCATTTAAAATTACATTGGTAATTAAATGTTTGACATTTGGGGTTATGAAGTTACATTTAGTTTCAGTGATATTTAAATACAAATTATTACCACTAAACCAATTTATTAATTTAGATATAGCATTATTTTATAACGAAGACAATATAATATGCACAAGACATAATATTTTATTTCGTTGACTACTATGCATAATTCAATTACTATTAATATTAATGAAGCTCTTTCGTTTCCAGGTGGCACGCTAGCAGAATCTGTCGAAAATTTGGGTCCATCCCCCAAGGGTAAAGAACCTAATGTTATTTCAACCGAAACCAGCACACAAAAGTCGGTACTCGGAAAACCGCCCCACGCCTTCCGACCCAAACCCTCAGAACTCCGGGAAATGAACTTTTGGTCACCAACCTCCATGTAAGGTGTCCAATTTTGTGTACACTTTTTTTTCTGTCGTATAAATTGTGTATATAATGCATATTTTATTACTCTATATATAATGCATATTTGAAAAAAAAAACAGTATTTTCGTAATTACAGATTCGGTTATAACACTGAACTTAAATACGACATCTAAGACTACTTAAGAGGGTATCTAAGTGTATAATTTAAATTCATGAATTAATAATTAATACTTATTAATATGTGACCGGTAACAGAAATTCTTGAACACATTTGGTTTGTTAATTTGGTATTATTCACCTTTAATTTGATTTAGGAGGTTATCATGATAGATAAGGTTTTGGCCCCAATATTGTTAAATTTTTAGACAATATTTTCATGCACTTTATATATTTAATTTATCATTATCACAGTTATATGTATATCAGAACTCATTACTTGACCCAGAAGCGTACCTTCTCAATCGATATTCCATTACGTTAAGAATGTTAGTGTGTTTGTAGTTCATAAGATAAATATTTCATGAGTACAAACATTTGGTTTCTTACTTTAAATTTGAATATTATATCGTTTATTTATCGTACCCATTATAAGCTGTAACAGCGTCACTTGTATGATATAGTAGCGCCAGTTTGAATCATCACATTTGCATTATTTTATTAAAGGAAATAAATAGTTTTTATAAGATGATGAAATTCAAATTTTGTGATTGGTTGTGTTACACGAATGAATTTTTTTTAAATATGTTTGGCAAGTTAAAAGTATTGTAACTATTTTTAAACTGTTGCTTGATTATTAAATCTATCTTACTAATGGCATTTTCTTGTATTAAATAACTTAAGTTTTGAGTTCTAAGAACGCTACTTAAATTAAGGTAGTAACACATAACGGTTAAAGTTAGTTACTTTAGAGTGTAATTTCGCAAGTTTTGTATAACATCGAGAAGTAAGAAGTAAGAATTAATCATGAGCAGAAATTGTGACAAAATATATATATATTGTGTTTAATATGGGATTGTTATTTAATTAATAATATTTACCATATTTTGCATTAGAAATTACATGTTTTAAAAATAAAAAATATCTTGGTACGATTTTTGTCTTTTATATTATCAAGGTCGCTCAGTGAGCTGTATGTGTAATTCATATAAAAAGCTATTGAGAGGGCTATACTCGGGGGTTTCCCTGCGTTATAAACTTAGAAATAAGGATATCCGCAGTAGAATAACATTAACCGACGTAGCCTAAAGGATTAGTAAGCTGAAGTAGCAATGGACCGACCATATAGCTCGAAGAACCGACGGCGACGGGGAAGAAAGGTTCTCGAGTGGCAGCCTTGTACTGGTAGGCGAAGTGTGGGTCCGGTCACCCACTAGATGGAGTGACGACCTCGTAAGACATGCAGGAAGTTGATGGATACAGGTGGCTCAGGATCGTGAGGCCTACGTTCAGCAGTGGGCTTGTGAAGGACAGTAATATCGATGATGATGAAATATTGAAATGACATACTGGGAAGTGTATTTTTAATTATGCCAGTACAAATTTAGTATTTTTGAAATTAATGTTTATTGTTTTAGTAATAAACATTTATGAAATTAACGATGCTATAAATATTTTTATAAATATACGGACCAAAGAATTAAAAACCTTCATCATGCTGCTGATATTCACGAAGCTTATTTTTCATTTTAAGACATCCATACTTTTCAACCTAGAACAAAATCCACAGAAAAAAATTGGCGATAGAAATAGGTAAGAAAATTGTACCCAATCAAATGATCTCTTATGTCGAAAGGTACTGGCCCTTATTATGTAGCCCTAAAGTAAAAAAAAATGTGTAATACCAATTAGGTAGTAAACCTTTACAAAGATATAGCCATAGTTTGAATGTTTATAATTAGGTAAAATAAAAGTGGCCCTGACCTCCCAATGTCAAGAGAACTCGTCTGTGCTCCGAAATAAAACGTATACTGGCCAATGCAAATGACGTCATAAATCTAAGTCATACTGGTGATTCGTTTCAAAATATTGTATAGTATATGATGAGTCATTCATCATAGAAACGAATCACCAACCCCATAAACATTTGCGCTATATTGGATGGATGGTGGATGTAACGGGTTGGATGGTGTTGGCGATTATTTTATGTCATTTTGTGCTCCAAAAGTTATCCTGTTTCAATTAATTTGTGAAGAATGGAGATACCAGCAATTATGTTAGTGAGCCGCGTTGCTATTGAAATTCATTCCGATTCATCCGATAGTGATACTGATGACGATGATTTAGTGCTTGACTGTTTAAAAGTTGTTTTACGGGATATCTGACACTATGGCGGCGGCACGCCAGTACAATATGGCGTCAATTAATGACGTTATTTGCGTTCGCCAGTACACTGGGTTCTATTTCAGAAGACAGACCTTATGTACTCTCATACCCAGAACTCATTTATTTTTTTATTTTTTTTGTTAGAAAGTTAAATGAGGAGGAAATTAACTTATAGTTAATTTCCTCCTCATTTAACTTTCTAACAAAATATTTGTGATGACTTATGTTTTATACACGGTATATGCCAAATAGGAAATAATATTAGGTATTGCGCAAGCATAAATATTTCCCGTAGTTCAGAGTTCTTAATGCTCACAGGGAAACCTATAAACAGGCACACAGTAGAGTTTAATAAATCTTTCGTAGGGTTGATAAGCAGTCTAATTTCGGAATGTTTTCGCTGTTAGTCTACTCTACTCTTATAGCTTCATTTGACTCAGGGCTAATTAATAAAAAGGGGAAAGGCAATGACGTGAGGATGATGATGAAATGGTTTATGGTTTGGTATTGTTACCGATCATCATGTTGAGCTATCTAACCGCTGTCCGAGGGGGGAGTGCGGACCACCGCCTCTGACTGATCAGCTCGTGCCGGTCGATAGTCTGGGCGGTTAGAACCGCCCAGGTATGCGGGTGTACGGTGTGTACGCGGTGTGTGCCGGAGGAACGCGACGTGCCCCATTCGTAATCCTAATATTGTTAAAAAACACAAATTGGGACATTATCACACATTACGATCAGCAGTAATACTTTCACTAGTCATGAGTTTCCCGGTTTACGCGATTAACGAGATAAGAATTCTACACTACAAATTTTAAATAATATAATAAGTATTTCATTTTTGAGTGTTATATTAGGTAAGTATATTACATTGCCTGGGACTATCGCAAATGTACGAGGTAGCCTGTGGGGGAGAGGCATTGTACTTATGACGGGCTGTAATAGAATGAAATAATAATAATAATAATGTCCTCCAGACCGAATTTCGGCCACGGCGGCCTGCCTCAACGGAGGCTAGCCAATGGTGCAGGACAGGATTACAGTGCCCAAGTGTATGCACAAGCACAGGTGCACTCTCTATTCCATCACTCTCATAATCCGATGGGTCGGTAAACCGACACGACCGGAGAGAGATCAGGCGCATGACCAACGGCTTTACGTGCTTTCCGAGGCACAGGGGTGATATACCGCCAACTTCCTGATTCCGGGCAGCTGCTGAGAATTTCTTGACAGAAAAACTCAATAATTGATTTCTTTTGGCCCAACCCGGGATTCGAACCCAGGACCTCATGATCAGCAGTCGCACTACTACAACCACTAGACCAACAAGGAATGAAATATTGAATAATACTCGCTAGTTTGAGATCGAATCGCGAAAATGGATATCTTGCATTTGTCTTGGAAATACTTATTTAAATTAATGTCATGTTAAAGCTATGGCTATATATACTATATATAAAACTATTAATTAGTTTCCCCGCCTTGTGTTTCTTACCCCACGAGCTTTTTCTATGAAATTGCTGTTATTGCCTTTGAAACATTGAAAATTCGCATTTTTTTTCGAATATGATTAGGTACCGTTGTGGCATCAATTCTATACAGACGGAATTAAATATCAGAGATTGAATAACCGAAAAAATTATGGTACAGACGATAAGCGGTATGACGTCATACCTTTAAATTTCGATACCTTAAAATAAAGGTACCTTTAAATTACTATACCTTAAAGTAACTGTACCATTACTTTTTCAAGTATCTAAATTATAAAATAAAGGTATAAAGTATAAACAAAGAAATTGTACGCCGCCGCTCGCGCCGAGGCTTCACACAGTGTCGGCCGCATTGGTAGTAGGTACTTGATCGAAAATTTACGGATATTCGTGTCTCGGCAGCTAAACAAAGTAGATTGTTTTGTCATTTTGCCGCCATTCATGTTTCCGCGTATACTTTGATTGTCAACTTAATCACAAGTGTGCTTTTTTTAATTTATTTTATGTACACACTTAAGATACAGAAGCAGTCTTATAGTAATTTCGTACAAAGGTTCTACTTATTCCAAATTAGCTGAAATATCCTCCAGTAGACCTATAAAGGAAATTATATTGAAATTGCAAACTTAGTGCATACATTAGTACTACTAAAAATAAATAATATACACAATGTTACGTAAATTATATAAAATAAAACAATAAATAAAAATAAAATAAATCAGTAAATAATAATAATAATAAATACGATAGTTACATATGATATACATAAACTAAAACTAATATAATAGAATAATATATATAAATTAACAGGATGCAAAGTAGTTATCTCTAAGACGTTTCTTGAATACCAACGTAGTTTCGGAATTTCTTATATTTGACGGTAGTGAACTGCTTGTTGGATTGTCGTAAAGATGGATAAAAGTAGGTACAAACTCATTAAGCATTTCTTGACGATATTATACAACTTGTATATCTTTATACTTTTTTAGATTGAGGCCGAACGAACGTAATTTTTCGAGTTGTGAGTGATGATATGATTGAATATGATTTATTTCAGAACCAGTCATCAGATTCAGTCAGTGTCGATATTTTTGTAGTTTGTAGTTGTGTAGATATTTTTGTGAATTCGGAACGACCAAGGACTCCTTCTGCTCTACACCCTAAAGTAGAAAAACACCCGGAGAAAGATAAACATCGCTCTGAATGTTTCCATTGCATGGCTATCCAACGAGAAGAAAAGGATCAAAGAAATGACATTTTTAGCTTCATCATTATATCCCTTCACAAGTCCACTGCTGAACATAGGCCTCCCTCAAGGAATGTCACAAAGCACGGCCCCGAACCACCTTCATCCATCGACTTCCTGCACGTCTTATCAGGTCTCTAGGTCATCTAGTGGGTCTACACTACGCCTACCGGTACGAGACTGCCACTCGAGAACCTTTTTTCCCCATCAGTTACCGGTTCTTCGGGCCGAATGGCCGGCCCATTGCCACTTCAGCTTACTAATACATTGGGCTATGTCGATTGCCCTGGTTCTGCTGCGGTTTCTAAGTTTATCGCGCAGAGAAACCCCGAGCAAAGCCCTCTCCATAGCTTGCTGAGCGACCATGATCGTCCTCATACGGCCAGCAGTTAAAGGAACATGTCTCAGATCCGTAAGTCATCGCTGGAAACATGCACTGGTGTACAATCTAGTTTTTAGGTTTTGAGGTATACCTCACGAGAAGATGTGTCGTAATTTCTCGAACGCTGCCCAGTCGAGTTGAAATCTCCTGAAGACCTCTCGGTCGAAGTTAGACTTATTTGGTCGGACTATTTGTCCCAGGCAAACGTACTCGTCAACAACTTCGAGCTTAGTGCTCCCAACAACAACCAGCATAGGCGTGACATGAACATTACACATGATCTTTGTTTTGTCCATGTTCATCTTAAAACCTATACGTTGGGATACACTATTGAGATCATTGAGTATATTGCTTAGATCCTCCAGCGATTCCACCATAAAGACTATATCGTCGGCAAATCGAATGTAGTAATGTACTCGCCATTGATGTTAATACCTTTCCAATTCAGTAGCTTGAAAACATCTTCCAATGCGGCGGTGAAGAGTATGGGTGATATAACGTCAACCTGTCTTACACCTCTCTGCAGTTGAATATGATTCGTAATGACTCGAAAACAGCACTTAGCATCGTAGCCCTACTGTACAAACACTTCAGCACTTTGATATACCGACAGTCAACTTGGCACCGCTTGAAGGGACTGTAGCACCGCCCAAATTTCGACGGAATCAAATGCTTTCTCATATACGGTTACGGTTGTTACCGGTTGGCGGTATACGCCAGGTAAAGTGGCAGATTGTACTCTTCGGTCTTCCGTACAATCTGCCGCAGGGTATGTATGTGATCTATGGTACGGCTTTTTCGGGAGGCTGGGAGTCGTTGAGTCTGCGTGCGAGACGTATCGTAATGACTCTCGAAAACGGCACGCAGACGCGGCTCAGAAGGGAAATCGGTCTGTAGTTCTTCAAGAGAGCGTAATCGCCTTTCTTTAAAAACAAGAGCACTGCACTTCTGCATCAAGCCTCCAAGTAGTGCCACCATGAATTGATTGATGAATTGAATTTTTGATTGATTGGTGAACAAATATGTTTATTTATTCCATGACCAAGATTTTAGTATTATAAGGCTGATTTACCTAGTGCGAATAATTATATACAATTGTTGATTCATGAATAATTATGTACCTTTTTTAATAATAATACAAAATTACAATTAATGTTTTTTTTACTTAGGGTGTGAAGAGCAATTTTTCATTTTGTGTTGTGCCATTTTCTTTCTCAGTCTCAAAATCATCTAGCAGCATCAGCATCATATCAAATCCCCATTGTCATAAGAGAGTAAGACTTTTCTTCTGTGCGTCACTTGGCCTACGCCTTCCCCGACACATAAAATATTATGAATCGATGTCTGTATATTTCGGTTAGATCGATTTTGAAATCGATACACAACATTCTAAGAATGTTTCAAAAGGGAAGGTCAGCTACGCCGTTGTCGTCCAGTCGCGACAGTGTCGTCATTAGGATGGAGAGCAGTGCTAATGTTTACTACTATTTTATTGTTATTGTTTGTTTTTTATTTATGTTTATATGTACAAAGTACATATATAAAAAGAGTGGAAGACGGCACAAGATTAAATAAAACATACAGTTTATTAAGAGTCATTTATAGCATAAAAAACCAACAAAAACAAGTTATTTCACGTTATCGATATATCAACTCTTGGCAACACTATTTTGTTTTGGCGCTTTGGCGTACAGGACACGGTAATGCGTTTTTGGCGTGGCGCTCAAAAAGGTTAAAGCTTAACAAAACGCAACTGCACAATTTTTATCAATTTCAAGACAAAAACAACCGTTGTTATCGGCTTGGTTGAAAACGTTAACAACCGCCTTCACATCTGTAGTTATGATAATTAAATAAGCGATTTAATAGCTGATTTACAATGAATTCTATGCAGTATAACATAACGCTACTGCACAATATAACTGTTATTCTTATCTTTTCTTAACAATACATTTAAAATGAAATCATGTTACGATAATTAAACAAGTGAATTTCTAGCTGATATACCATGAATTTTTTAGAGCTTCATAAAACACTACTGCACAATTAACTGTTCTTAAAAATACACTTAAAATAGAATTTAAATAAAAAAGGAAGATACATTTTAAAAAGCGAGCAGAAGTTAAAACACCTCCAAGATTATTCTCTTTTTATGAAATTATTAATCGAATAATAATCGAATCGCTATGGATATTATGATGTTATGATAATTAAACAAGCGAATTACTAGCTGATTTACTATGAATTCTTTAGAGTACAATAAAATGCTACTGCACAATTTAACTGTTATTGTTATCTGTTTTAACAATACATTTAAAATGGAATCATGTTATGATAATTAAACAAGTGAATTTTTAGCTGATTTACCATGAACTGTTTAGAGCATAACAATACGCTACTCCACATTTTAACTGTTCTTAAAAATACGTTTAAAACATAATTTAAAAAAATAAAAGAAAATATATTTTAAAAAGCGTGTAGAACTGAAAGCGAAACTCAAATATTATTATTTTTTCATTAAATTACTAATCGAATACAAATCGATATCGTTTCGTTGTATTTATGTTAGTTATGTGGCAACATCAAATCTGACAGCTATAGGAAATATGTCATGCGAAATGAAATCACAATTCAACAAGTAAAAAGGTACTAGTGAATTCACAACTAAATAGTTGCCATTGTGTTATTTTGTTTGTTATTTTTCAAATAAATTCTCAAGAACTCATATGGAGTGAGATTGTCGATCACATTATAGTGTGACAACAGTTAAAAGTAAGTGTTCAACAGTTTTTAATTTATTAATTCTAGTGCTGATATTTGATAGTGATGAATGTATGAAATGATGAAGTTGTTTTATTTTTTAACATATGCACAAGCTATACCTGACAAACAAAATAGCTTATTTGTAACACGGCGATAAGATTAGCTAGCTAACACCAGATAGTTACGAAATGGACAATTTTTATCAAATACCAAGAAATAAGACAGTCGATTTTTAATTGTTTTTGGACTACTGGTAGGCAGTCAGTCCTTAATTATTAAATAATATAGGACATTAAGTTTTAAGTAACATTTACCTATATTTGAGTTTAAAGTAAACAAATCTATTTTATTTTGTTCACTTTGTCTTATTTTTTTTTATTTAATATTATTTCAGTTGCCATCGTCATCGCGTGAGTGTCATGATTGCGAAGGATTGATAAAGCAGCAACACGTTAAACTTTAGAACGGGAACCATCTGAATCATCTAGTCCATCCTTGTAGCAATCTAAAGTGAGTAATGTATTGAACCTAGAACAACAAAGCTTAGATCATACATCATACAATATACTGCTGCCTAATTTTGTAAGAGCACCACTCACACAAAATCAATGTTTTTTCCTGGTTGTAACAATTCCAATCAACTCACTGTTCCATCAGCATTGCGGGTATGTATTTTTGTGAATACAATTACTATGTACCTCTAGAATGTAGAATCAGTAACTACCATTTAAATAGTAACTCTTGGTATTTACTTTTAGAATTAATATATAACCATATTAAAACATTTAGTGTAGCACAAATTATAAATTTTTCTACATTATTGTAAGATAATATTTACCATCATATAGACTTTGAAAATATTTACAATATGCCCGAATATACTGTACATTATTATCTACGCTTATCAAAGGCACAATGCCAATAAATTCTGTCTGAAGTGCCCAAAATGTCAAGTAAACATAGTGGATGCTTTGCACTTGCTGTATATTTGATAAAAGTAAGAACAGGAGATAGTGATGAATGCATATAGGCATTATTGCAAGTACCAAGAAACAAATTAGAGCGGCTCATGAATATGGCCCAAGAAATATTAAATCAGGATGTTGTTCCTATGAATTTTATCCATCGTTACCACTCTCTGTGCCAAATTCTATTCAGTAATTATGATATTATATCTGAGGCAAATAATTTCTTAGCTTTCCTAGATGTTTTTGTTATCCAAAATCCTAACAACATCATAGGTCACACTGTGTATAGAAAAAAGACCCATACAAACTGATATTTAAGCGGTGAATCTCACCATAATCCTTCACAGTTAGTTACCATGAGCAAATCTTTGTTACAGAGAGCATATGAGATCTGTGAGAACAAGCACCTGGCCGCGGAGCTTCAGCACGTCAAGAAGGTTCTGCACAAAATCAAGCTTCGGGTCCCACGTCTTCGTCACAGTGACCGAGTGAAGCCGACCGCAGTTGAGCGTGTGCCTGCTGTACTACCGTATGTCAAGGGTGTCACCCCAACCAGATAGACATACATCAGATTTGATAGACCACAAATCCTCGTTAAAGAACATTAATTCCTACCAAGGATGATATGTGAGGCTACTGAAATTAAAAAACATCCTAATTTCAGTAGAGAAGGCGGTTGGGTACTGCCACCTGCTTGGGACACTATAATTAATAAAATTAAAACAAACCCCAAGCATACCACTGCAAGACTTAAAGATAGAGTAAGTTCAATCTGCGTAGATTGGACTATAAAAATAATAATAAAAAGCTGAAGGTACTCCATGTCCCAATACTGACATTGGGATGGCAGTCACCTTAGTACCCCCGTGACCATGGGTGCTATAAAGCACCTGAAACGTCAGGAATTAATAATAATAGTATAATAATAATATAGCCATTTATTTCCGAACTTTGGGGTTACATAATATTTGTGTTTGAGTTCCTATTGTAATACTAGTTAAAGTAAGTCCCTCTGTTCGGTGTGCCTTTTGGCATAGGCCTCCAAAAGAAAAATCACGCGTCGGGAATTAAAAGTTAAAGAAATTAAAAGCAATAAAATTGGTAAAAGTAGTCGTTAAAAAGCTGTATTTGTGAAAATAAAAAGCTTTATATCATAAAAATCCCGACTTTTTTTAAACCAATTCCTTAACCATTTCATTATTTTAATTGCATATTATCATTTCCATATGCTTTTATATGTGGGCACCCATGGCCGAAGTGTCTATGAACAGTGGGCATCCCCCTTTAAAAACTTGGCCATCTTCTGTAACTCTGGCTCCAAAGGATGCTGAGCTCGATATTCGAACCATTTAAGTTTAATCATAGTTCCAAGTTTCTCCACTATGCGGCTCACTAACTCCGGTGAGTATGGATACTGTGGTTGATTCAACGCTTGTATTGTGGCAACCACGTTCGTAATACGAAATGCAAAAGATCCTATATTCCGGCAATCTTCCGCCAATCTTGGCATACGTTTTATATCCTCGATTTCGGTTAGAATGAGCATCTCAACCCTACCGAATCTTCTTTCGAGAGCGTTCTTTATTTCTTCAGGTTCACACAAAGTAAATAACAGCGACTTAACCGCATCCTTAGCGGTGCCCTTTAATGCCCTCCTAAGGCGTGCCACATTCTGCACCCCTGAAAATTGGCTTCTCGTGTCTTCAAACACCGTTTTGAAAATTATCCATTCACCCGGGTCTCCATCGAACACCGGTAATTCCTGGAGGAAATGAAGCTGGGAAGACTTATCTTTTCCCGCTATCTTTATTGCACTCACAATCGCTTCGGTCAATTCTAACACCTCACTCGCGTGTGTTTTCTGTGCATTTCCTTGGTTGCGCTCGATCTCCGCCCCTTTGCGGCGTGATCCTTTACACGCTTCCTTATCAGTAATATCGGGTTGCGTCACACTAACCGGCGCGCTCATTATGGTCTCTTGAACCCAACTCCTTACGAAAGGATCCACCTGAGTATTCCGCTCTTCATCATCCTCACTCGAGTCGATCTCCTCTCCTCGGTTGAGTCGTCCCAACTCCAATTGAGACTTGGCTAAGGCAGCAGCTGCCTATGCTCGTTCGAGCTCTGAGCGTTCGAATTTAATCCGCGCCTCTAATTCGGCTTTCAGCCTCGCCGATCGCGATGACCAACTACCTCTCTGTGATCCCTTGTCACTAGTGTGCCCGATTACTGTCCTTGACGATGCCGCTTCTTCGGTCCTTTGACCTACTTTTTCGACCACCGTTTCACTCCTGGATGTAACGAATTGTTGTGCGGTGCCTGCCTGCATACCACTGGTGTCCGTCCTGTTGCTCGTCGTTGCCATGGACTTCCCTGAGTCCCACGTGCATGTGGACGTGTCGGTGGTGGCTCCACTTGAAGGAGTTGCTCCATTTGAATCAGTAGCTGTGGTCGCTCCAGATGATTCCGCCTCTTTAGCTTTTCTTGAGAGCCCTGTTCTTGTCCTGCTCCCTTCGCTCCTCTCTGTCTGGTCTTGTGGCTTCTTCATCTTGCAGGAAGGTGATTGTTGGCCTACGGTCCCTACAACCCCTTACCTACAACCCTTCTACACCCCAACCTAATCCCACTACCCCTCCCCCCTTTATCTCCTAACCCTACAACCTTACTACCACCCTAACAGCCCTATCAGCCCTATCAATCCTGAACGGGGCCTAACGAGGTGAGCCGTCCAGGGATGGAGTCGTGCAGGAATGGAATGGAGGAAAGGTTTAGGAGGCTGTCCCGCCAAGGAATATGACGAAACAGTCGAGCGGTAGTGCAAGCGCGGTCTCGCTCGAGAGAACTGCTCCGCCCGAAGGTGTAGTGCCAGAGCCCAACCGTTTGGCACCGTTAGGTGGTCGGGATGTATGCTGCGCCTCGTCGCCCACTCGCCGGTGACGCCTCGTCCAAGCGCCCTCCTCCGGCCGCGATGCAGTCAGGTGCCCACGCGCACTCTCGCCTGGCAGCAGCAGCGGTGGATGCTTCTTATTCTTGCACCCTCTGATGACCCGACAGGAAATGTCGGACACGGTCGTCCGACAGGAAATGCCGGACACGATCGTCCGACAGGAAAATGCCGAGCACGCTTGGCCGACAGGAAAAATGCCAAGCCCTGCTTGGCCACGATGAGCGCCTTCACAAGGCACCTGCGCCTGGCTGCGATACGTGCCCCATGCGAGCACACGCCCCAAGCCGCAATCCCGGTTTTATTTCTTCCGGTAGTTCCAGGTCCAGTCCTTCTGCGCTGACGACCTGGTCTTCTGGCCTTTGGTCCTGTTGCTCCAGCTCAAACCTCCGGCTTCCTTCGGTTGCTGATCTTCACTCGGCTCCGAAGGTCTTCTTTTTCCACAACCAGCAGTCCACAGCTGATTCCTTGATCCTGGCTGCGAAGGACCAATTGAAAAGGAACCAGACGGTGGTCCTCAATGCGGCCGCGAAGGACCAATTGAAAAGGAACTAACGGGTGCGTAAACGTTCAACTAAGAAACAGAAGGGAGGAATCGAGGTTTCTCTCGATCCGGCCTCCTATAACGCCTACGTTGGGTTCGGGAACAACGTATGTGATCTCCGCAACGGAGTAACACACAAGGGCGATAACCTCTTCCTTTTCAGAAAATAGGTTCAGAGGGGGATTACAGGTCTTCCGAAGTCGTCCCGGTCCCAACGCCTTAATTCTTCGATGTGGACAGTATAATTTTCAGGGACGAATTCCTTGGGAAAAAAACACCAAATATCTTCAAACCGTTCCGTGAGAGAGTAATAACTTTTCCCTATCACTTCCCTACACTTTTTCTTTCTTCTTATTGACTGCTGGTCTTGCACTTTTCCCGAAGGATTCCCGAAATTTTTCCCGAACGAATTGCAAGAAAACCCGTTTACTGAGCTACCCCAGCGCTATACGCGAAAGTGAGCCGCGCCTTTCGCGCGCTTGCGCATCTCAATTACATTAATTTGTTCTATCACTCTCTCACGGTTTACTTAATAACTTTATTTGTATAAGACATACATTCATACAATTTACTTGTATAGAAAGCACAAAAAAATATCTATACTACGATATACATTACATTTTCATATCACAAAAAACCTTTTATTTATTATAACAAAATATGCCTATTTTACTCACATGTTCAAAGTCGAAATTTCTTAAATATTTAACTTAGAAAGTTAAAACAAGGTTTTCCACTTGAAATTATACATATCTTAACCAATAAAATAGTTTAATTTAAATTTTCTCTATTCATTTCACTATTAAAACACTTTTAAATTTCTTATACAAAACTATCATTATTTCACTTATTCACAGGAATTTTCACATAAAAATAACACAGAATTCACCTTTTATGCACGAACAATCAATCTGAAATGTTTCACAAGTCATTTTACATAGATTGCTGAAATTACAAATATTTAAATTTTTACATATTTGGCCTCCTAAGTACGTGGCTAGCGTGCGTCCGTGAACTCACACTATTTGAACAACTAACTTTGCACGGCTATCGACTATCAGAAAAAATGGAAAGTCTAATATACACCAATATCAACAATACTAAGGTGAATCAATGCTTTTACACAATTCTCAAACTGTAGGAAACTATTTCTAATCAGATTCTTATCAGTTATCATGTTTCTTATCAGATAACAATATAAGTGAATGTTCTCATAAATCAATCATAGAAAATAGGCATTTGTTTTCATACAAAACATATCAAACTCATATAAGACAACACTTATGCAATTAATTTCCATTAATTCTATTTACTCACAAAGTGATCATCTCGACCGGGGAACAAATCCTATCTCTAACTTTATTTTAATATTCCATTAAATTTACATCATTGGAAAGATGATTTCAACCGGGGAACAAATCCGGTAACATAATTTATATCTTAAAAATTCCCTATATGAATTTATTAAAAGATATTACTAAGAAAACGATAAACTATTCCGGTCTGGGAGTCGAACCCAAGACCTTCATATCATTAATTCGATATTTCTTTAAGATTCAACTAAGCATTTTCTTATTAGAATATTGTTGCTTAATAATTTGCTTTTTAGAAGCTATTCGAAATCGGTTAACTTAATAAATTGAAATATTCTTATAGGCGCGTCGCCAACAATCTCCTCCCCCCCCCCGTGCGTCAGCACCATCATTTGGGAGGCGTCGCTGGTACCAACACTATTATTCTGGATATAGGTCTCCTCAAGATACCTGTGCTAGTAATGACGTCAACCACTTGGTGTGACCGTCTGGTCCCGGTAGCGTCCTACTAATCTTGCCTTTCGGCCACGTATTTCGTGGCAACGAATGATCTATTATCAAGACAATATCACCTTCTTTAGGTTCCATGAACTTTCCATTATTACCTCTTCGAGATATTAAATTAGGCATGTATTCTTTTAGCCATCTTGTCCAAAAATGGTCGGCTAACCTCTGTGCAGATTTCCAATTGAGTTGACCCGTCAGATGTTGCTCTAAAAATAATCCAGGTGGTCGATCACCACATGAGCGTCCCAGAAGAAAATGATTGGGTGTCAAACCCTCTTCAGGACTATCTATACTGAATGTTACCAGAGGTCTGGAATTTACAGTATGCTCTGCTTCTAAAAGCAACGTATGCAGAACCTCCTCTCGCGGGCTCCTTTCTTTGAGCGTAGCGGTCAACGCAATTTTAATTGATCTTACTAACCTCTTCCAGGCGCCACCCATGTGCGGTGCTCCCGGAGGTATAAATTTCCATTTAATATATTTTTTAAATGACTCATTTTTCATGCCCTCATAGCATTCTTCGCATGCTTTCAATAATTCTTTATTCGCAGCTTTGAAATTTGTCCCGTTATCGCTGTATATAACGGCTGGTTTTCCTCTTCTGGCGATAAATCGCCTCAATGCCATTATCATTGACGCTGGTGTCAATGAGGCTGCTAATTCCAGATGTACTGCTCTGGTGGTCAGACACGTAAATAAAACACCCCAACGTTTTTCGTGTCGCCTTCCTATAGTCACACTCATAAGTCCGAAATAATCCACGGCTGAGCATGTAAAAGGTGGTTCATTGTGAGCTATTCTCTCCAGAGGAATATTTCCTTGTAGCACGTTCTGCGGTTTTGACCTGTATGTCCTACACCACTGACAATGATGTGACTCACTTCGTACTACATTACGCAAGTTCAAGACATAAAATTTTTGGTTCACCTCATTCATCACCGTCTGGTGATTGGCACGTCCAAAATGATGATGAACTTCTCTAATCATCATTTTAACGATTTCTTGTTTACCGTCTAATACGACAGGTTTTCTACTTTCCTCGGTCAAATTAGACTTAAAAGGTAAACGCCCATTTAAACGGAGTAAGTTATCTTCTCCTATTTCCATAGATAATTTACTTAAGCGTGAACTTCTTTCAACGCTTTTGACTGCTTTCAAGCATTTTATTTCCGAATGAAAACACTCGTCTTGAACGAACTTCTAAATTAATAATTCAGCTTTTTTCAAGAGCGCTATGTCCAACGCGCTATCGGGT
Organism: Parnassius apollo; assembly: GCA_907164705.1. Taxonomy (NCBI): domain Eukaryota; kingdom Metazoa; phylum Arthropoda; class Insecta; order Lepidoptera; family Papilionidae; genus Parnassius; species Parnassius apollo. The sequence goes on from CAJQZP010001196.1 coordinate 7,826,092, forward strand.
CCTTTAACCGACTTTGCTAAAACTTCGTTGGAACACATAACCGACTTTTCGGCTGCGTTGTCGGGTCCTTTAACCGACTTTCTTAATCTCTTGAATTTTTCTTCCGCTTGTAAGGTGCGTGTAGTTGCCCCAAGGAATTTCTTAAAGCTGCTAAATCGTCCGTAGTCGGGTAGACTTAACGGTTCTTGCTTTCTCAGCGCATTTACGCCTTTTGGTACGCGATTTTTCTTCACCTGTTTCTAAGCTATTTATGGTGTCCACTTGTTTGGGCCATAAATCAGGACTTTTCCTGAGGAATTCAGGTCCTTGAAACCAGCGATGACTTACATCGAAGGTGGAAGGAAAATTTCTAGTGGCATCGTCTGCCACGTTTTGTGACGTTGGAACCCATCGCCATTCACATGGCTTACTGTGATCTTCGATCTCAGCCAATCGATGAGCAACGAATGGTTTAAAAGCGCGAAGATCTGACTTAATCCACGCTAACACTGTACGTGAGTCTGTCCAAAATACTCTCTCGGATATCTCGTACTTGCTCTCTTCACTAACTGATGCAGCCAGTCTACTGCCCATAAGAGCTGCTTGCAATTCAAGCCTTGGAATCGAAATTGGTTTCAGCGGCGCTACTCTTGCCTTTGCGGCGATCAGCGTAATCCGCCTCTCTCCTAGCTCGTCCGTGGTGACGTAATACACCGCGGCAGCGTATGCTTTTTCACTAGCATCCGTGAAGGTGTGTAATTCTCCCTTGCCGACGCCTTCAGCAACGGGTCTAGGTACTTCTAAATGACCTAATTTCTTCACTTCCGATATCCATTTACAAAATAACACGTGTAATTCGTGTGAAACTTTTTCATCCCAAGAGATGCTTGTCCTCCATACTTGCTGGATCAGCGACTTTCCTTGAATCGTTATGGGTGATGCGAGTCCTAAAGGATCGAAAACTGACATCACAGCGCTAGTTATCTCTCTCTTCGTAGGCGGTCGTAAACCTTCCATCACCTCTTTCGGTGTGTTACGAAGACTTATGGAGAAACTTATTATATCCCGTTTGATATTCCAAATCAAACCTAAAGTGCGTTCTGTGTTCTCCCAGCGAAGCACTGTCGCTCTTATATTTATTTTCCATTTTACATAAAACTTCGGGTCGGTTGCTAGCCCATCCCCTCAGTTGGAAAGAAGCATGTTTATGTAATTCATACATATCGTTTACTATCCTTTTCATACATATCGTTTACTATCCTTTCGGCCGTCGTCACGTCGGAAAATGCCTGTAGATAGTCATCCATATAAAAATTGCTTTCCGTAGCGGAAGCTGCTTCTGAATAGATATGTACGTTATCCTGCGCATTTCTATTCTTTACATATATAGCGATGCATGGTGATGATGCCGCTCCAAATATGAGTGACGTCATTCTATACTCTTCCGGTGGCGCGTCACGGTTGTGCTGCCAAAAGAATCGAAGGCTATCCCTGTCTTCTTCCCGGATTTTCACTTGCAGGAACATTTCTTTAATGTCTGCCATCACTGCCACGCTTCCTTCTCTGAATCGTAGCAGAACTCCAAACAACGACTTCAATAAGTCCGGTCCGGTTAACAATGTGTAACAATCATTGAGACAACGTCCGCCCGTCCTAGAGGCGGCGTCGAAAACTATTCTTATTTTCTTTTTTTGTGGGTGAGTCACTGTGAAGTGGGGAAGATACCACGTGCGTGGAGAAATGGAAATATGGTTCGCTTTCTCTGCGTAACCGTTAACGATGAGATTTTCAATTTGCTTCTCGTATTCCTTTTTCAACTTCAATGAATGAATGAAAACACGGCTTCAATACGTAATTCTTCTTTACGTCCGCGAGGCGCTAACTTCTGAGCCATCCACTCCTCTATGAGTGTCATGGTCGATCCTTCATCCAGAAGAGCTGTGGTCTTGACCTTTCCTTTAGGTCCATACAACTCGACCGGTATAATCTTTAAGTATGCACATGCCAGTGCGTTCACTGTACTAACAGTTGTAATCTGAGCCTCTTTACCCCCCCTCATCTCCTTGCGGAAAGGTATTTTCATTGGGGTATCGGTGTAGCATTCGATGATGTGACATTCTACATCCCTCTACACCACATTTTTTCTCTCTGCACTCTAACCTCCTATGGTTAGGTGACAAACATTGGAAACATACTTTCGCTCTTTTGACCGCGTCCCATTTCTCCGAATATTCATGTCCTTAAACTTGTAACAACTCACTATAGAGTGCTCCTTGTTGCATATAACATAATTAGGTGTTACCCGACTTACAGGCTTGTCCTGGGTTATCATAACCACTTGTCGGTTGTGCCCCTTATTATTTCGGCGTTCTAGACGCTCGCTCGTATTACTTCGGCGCTCATAGCGCTCGCTCTTAGCACGGTTGCGTTCACACCCCTTTGCAGTGTGTACAGTTTGCTTCTTGAATTCAGGACGCTTCCGTTTTTCAGGCACATTTTCATAGCTTAAGGACGTCCCAAATTGTTCACTCAATAAATTTAAAAACTTGGCCATCTTCTGTAACTCTGGCTCCAAAGGATGCTGAGCTCGATATTCGAACCATTTAAGTTTAATCATAGTTCCAAGTTTCTCCACTATGCGGCTCACTAACTCCGGTGAGTATAGATACTGTGGTTGATTCAACGCTTGTATTGTGGCAACCACGTTCGTAATACGAAATGCAAAAGATCCTATATTCCGGCAATCTTCCGCCAATCTTGGCATACGTTTTATATCCTCGATTTCGGCTAGAATGAGCATCTCAACCCTACCGAATCTTCTTTCGAGAGCGTTCTTTATTTCTTCAGGTTCACACAAAGTAAATAACAGCGACTTAACCGCATCCTTAGCGGTGCCCTTTAATGCCCTCCTAAGGCGTGCCACATTCTGCACCCCTGAAAATTGGCTTCTCGTGTCTTCAAACACCGTTTTGAAAATTATCCATTCACCCGGGTCTCCATCGAACACCGGTAATTCCTGGAGGAAATGAAGCTGGGAAGACTTATCTTTTCCCGCTATCTTTATTGCACTCACAATCGCTTCGGTCAATTCTAACACCTCACTCGCGTGTGTTTTCTGTGCATTTCCTTGGTTGCGCTCGATCTCCGCACCTTTGCGGCGTGATCCTTTACACGCTTCCTTATCAGTAATATCGGGTTGCGTCACACTAACCGGCGCGCTCATTATGGTCTCTTGAACCCAACTCCTTACGAAAGGATCCACCTGAGTATTCCGCTCTTCATCATCCTCACTCGAGTCGATCTCCTCTCCTCGGTTGAGTCGTGCCAACTCCAATTGAGACTTGGCTAAGGCAGCAGCTGCCTGTGCTCGTTCGAGCTCTGAGCGTTCGAATTTAATCCGCGCCTCTAATTCGGCTTTCAGCCTCGCCGATCGCGATGACCAACTACCTCTCTGTGATCCCTTGTCACTAGTGTGCCCGATTACTGTCCTTGACGATGCCGCTTCTTCGGTCCTTTGACCTACTTTTTCGACCACCGTTTCACTCCTGGATGTAACGAATTGTTGTGCGGTGCCTGCCTGCATACCACTGGTGTCCGTCCTGTTGCTCGTCGTTGCCATGGACGTCCCTGAGTCCCACGTGCATGTGGACGTGTCGGTGGTGGCTCCACTTGAAGGAGTTGCTCCATTTGAAGCAGTAGCTGTGGTCGCTACAGATGATTCCGCCTCTTTAGCTTTTCTTGAGAGCCCTGTTCTTGTCCTGCTCCCTTCGCTCCTCTCTGTCTGGTCTTGTGCCTTCTTCATCTTGCAGGAAGGTGATTGTTTGCCTACGGTCCCTACAACCCCTTACCTACAACCCTTCTACACCCCAACTTAACCCCACTAACCCTCCCCCTTTATCTCCCAACCCTACAACCTTACTACCACCCTAACAGCCCTATCAGCCCTATCAATCCTGAACGGGGCCTAACGAGGTGAGCCGTCCAGGGATGGAGTCGTGCAGGAATGGAATGGAGGAAAGGTTTAGGAGGCTGTCCCGCCAAGGAATATGACGAAACAGTCGAGCGGTAGTGCAAGCGCAGTCTCGCTCGAGAGAACTGCTCCACCCGAAGGTGTAGTGCCAGAGCCCAACCGTTTGGCACCGTTAGGTGGTCGGGATGTATGCTGCGCCTCGTCGCCCAGTCGCCGGTGACGCCTCGTCCAAGCGCCCTCCTCCGGCCGCGATGCAGTCAGGTGCCCACGCGCACTCTCGCCTGGCAGCAGCAGCGGTGGATGCTTCTTATTCTTGCACCCTCTGATGACCCGACAGGAAATGTCGGACACGGTCGTCCGACAGGAAATGCCGGACACGATCGTCCGACAGGAAAATACCGAGCACGCTTGTCCGACAGGAAAAATGCCAAGCCCTGCTTGGCCACGATGAGTGCCTTCACAAGGCACCTGCGCCTGGCTGCGATACGTGCCTCATGCGAGCACACGCCCCAAGCCGCATTCCCGGTTTTATTTCTTCCGGTAGTTCCAGGTCCAGTCCTTCTGCGCTGACAACCTGGTCTTCTGGCCTTTGGTCCTGTTGCTCCAGCTCAAACCTCCGGCTTCCTTCGGTTGCTGATCTTCACTCGGCTCCGAAGGTCTTCTTTTTCCACAACCAGCAGTCCACAGCTGATTCCTTGATCCTGGCTGCGAAGGACCAATTGAAAAGGAACCAGATTCGGTGGTCCTCTTAATCCGGCCGCGAAGGACCATTTGAAAAGGAACCAACGGGTGCGTAAACGTTCAACTAAGAAACAGAAGGGAGGAATCGAGGTTTCTCTCGATCCGGCCTCCTATAGCGCCTACGTTGGGTTCGGGAACAACGTATGTGATCTCCGAAACGGAGTAACACACAAGGGCGATAACCTCTTCCTTTTCAGAAAATAGGTTCAGAGGGGGATTACGGGTCTTCCGAAGTCGTCCCGGTCCCAACGCCTTAATTCTTCGATGTGGATTGTATAATTTTGAGGGATGAATTCCTTGGGAATAAAACAGCAATTATCTTCAAACCGTTCCGTGAGAGAGTAATAACTTTTTCCCTATCACTTCCCTACACTTTTTCTTTCTTCTTATTGACTGCTGGTCTTGCACTTTTCCCGAAGGATTCCCGAACTTTTTCCCGAACGAATTGCAAGAAAACCCGTTTACTGAGCTACCACAGAGCTGTACGCGAAAGTGAGCCGCGCCTTTCGCGCGCTTGCGCAACTCAATTACATTTATTTGTTCTATCACTCTCTCACGGTTTACTTAATAACTTTATGTGTATAAGACATACATTCATACAATTTACTTGTATAGATAGCACAAAAAATATCTATACTACGATATACATTACATTTTTATATCACAAAAAAATCTTTTATTTATTTAACAAAATATGCCTATTTTACTCACATGTTCAAAGTCGAAATTTCTTAAATATTTAACATAGAAAGTTAAAACGATGTTTTCCACTTGAAATTATACATATCTTAACCAATAAAATAGTTTAATTTAAATTTTCTCTATTCATTTCACTATTAAAACACTTTTAAATTTCTTATACAAAACTATCATTATTTCACTTATTCACAGGAATTTTCACATAAAAATAACACATAATTCACCTTTTATGCACGAACAATCAATCTGAAATGTTTCACAAGTCATTTTTACACAGATTGCTGAAATTACAAATATTTAAATTTTTACATATTTGGCCTCCTAAGTACGTGGCTAGCGTGCGTCCGTGAACTCACACTATTTGAACAACTAACTTTGCACGGCTATGGACTATCAGAAAAAGTGGAAAGTCTAATATACACCAATATCAACAATATTAAGGTGAATCAATGCTTCTACACAATTCTCAAACTGTAGGAAACTATTTCTAATCAGATTCTTATCAGTTATCATGGTGGAGCCACGTGTTTAAGGCTGCCGAAGTCTAGTTCCCCGGTCGAACCTTAAACCTATTGCGCGAATTATTAATCTAAGTGGACTGTATCTACTAATGCTTCTACACTTATATATGCGGTACAATGCACTCGCTCTTCCCAAAGTTGAACTATTATTTGCCAAATCGATGAAAGGAATCCTGCTTGATTAGGAAAACACAAAATTGGAGCGGGTTAAAACTACTATATCAAGCAGGAAAATACTATTAGGAAAATGTTGACTCACCGGGATGTTTCTTCTGTGCGGTCGAGCACTATAACTGCGACTTCTGGAACACTCCGAAGAGGGGCGGTGCGCGACTATATCTCACACGAGGTGAGGCGGGTTCCCTGGAGCTCGATTGCTTCCAGGCTAAGCGGTTTCTACTATCGGTGTGGTTTCAACGACGAGCGCGGCGGGAAGAGGCCACGCGTCGGTCGCGCGTGTCTTATATATCCTCGATTCCGATGATTACGTGATGTTCTAGAATCATCTTCTTTCCCCTCCCACCCCACCACCCCGTTGTGTCGATAGGAGGGTACGAATGATATCGTTTTGGAAAGGGATAACCGATTTGCCAGCCTACCGTCAAATAAAATAAATACGAATGGTTTTCCGCGCAACCATCTCCCTCGCCCTTGAAGGATCTCCTTCAAAATAACTAAAACAACTAGAGCTAAGATAAACTAACAAATAACTAACTAACGCTAAGATTACCTAAATTCAACTACAATTTTAATCTAGAAAGCTAATTTAAATTATGGAAGAGGCAAGGGGCACAAACGGACAACAGGACGTAGGTAAGACCCAACCGTGGTCTTAACGCGAGCTATCCTAATTACTCCGTCGGAACCGGGAAAGACCTCTTCGACAATTCCTAACGGCCAATGGAGAGGTGGCGTATTCTCCTTAGTGAGCACAACTGCAGTCCCTACAGCTAAAGGCTCAGTCGCTGTGTTCCATTTTTGCCGAGACTGCAAAGTATGCAAGTATTCCATCCTCCATCGTTTCCAAAACGATTGCACTAACCGGTCTAATAATTTGTGGCGTGCGGAAATGCTAAGTCTGTTCTCATCCATATCTGCGGCGGGCAAATACTTTAAAGGCGTTAAATTCAAAAAATGTGCTGGAGTTAGAGCCAGCGGTTCCGAGGGGTCACTAGACAACGTGCGACAAAGTGGGCGGCTATTCATTACGCATTCAATTTGAGCGAGCACCGTACTTAGCTCTTCGAAGGCCAAAATTTGATCTCCTATTACTCGGTATAAGTGACTCTTTAGACTCTTAATATTGGTCTCCCAATTGCCTCCAAAATGACTCGCGGCTGGGACGTTCAGAGACCACTCAATGCGGTTCTCGGCTAGAATGTGAGCGAACTCCGAATTATAATACTTGCTAGCTAAGAGCTCATGTAGTTCCGATAGAATACATTTTGCACCGACGTAGTTCGTACCGTTATCCGAATATAATTTACTTACAGGGCCTCTACGGGATAGAAATCTTTTAAATGCACCTATAAAGCCTGCTATGCTTAGATCACCAACGAGTTCTATATGCACCGCTCGAGTAGTTAGACATATGAAAATGCAGACGTAAGCCTTTGTGGATCTTATACCACGCCCGCGAGTGAGCGTGACCTTAAACGGACCAGCGAAATCCGACCCGGTGTGCGTGAAGGGCTTTACCGATTGTATTACTCTACAAGATCTAAGTTCCGCCATTTCCGGAAATGACGGCTTGGGGCGTGCCCGAAAGCAAGGTATACATCTGTGCACCCGATTGCGTATTAAACTACGTGCAGAAAGCAAAATCGACATCAACAAGTCGGGGCCAGCGTGCGAGTTCAATTTATGATGGTAATCGACTAATAAGTTCATGATATGGTCTTTACGCGGTAAAACTATAGGGTGCCATTGGTCGAAACTCAACTGCGAGTTGGACAAGCGTCCACCTACCCTTACAATCCCATCCTGTAAAAATGGCTTAAGGCGTTGAAAGGCGCGACTACAAGCTCTATTCGATTGTAATCTTGTAATTTCTTCAGAGAAATGCGCACGTTGAAGTTCACGTAATATTAGCGACTCGGCATAGTTGTAATCGGACGCTAAGACATACGAACGTCGTGGTAAAAGCTTCGCGAATCGACAAACGTAAATTACGCTACGCAATAATTTCGACCAAGAGGACAAGCGGTTCGCCAAAGCAATGATTGGAGAAACCTCGCTCGAAACGTTCGCCACTAGAGCGTGTCTCTTCTCTTCCGGCGGTTGTGACACTGACGAAGGTTCGAAATCGGTTATAGGCCATTGTGAGGGATCCAAGTGAACCCAAGAAGGTCCATGGAACCAAAGCGGGTGGTCCATTATTTGCATCGGGGTGAGTCTACGGGATAGACAATCGACTGGGTTTTCCGCACCGGACACGTGATAAAAGTTCCGTGTTCCTAACTCGTCTTGGATCTTGACCACTCGGTTCGCGACAAACGTATCCCAACGGTGGGGTGACGAATGAACCCAGCATAAGGCGACGGTGGAGTCGGAAAAGGCAAATATCCTTTCTATGTGAACTCTATCCCTACATGCGCTGATAACTGCGGTAATAAGCTTGGTGAGTACTAATATTGCGCAAAGCTCTAAGCGCGCCAGAGAAACAACCTTACGGGGGGAGACTCTCGACTTAGAACTAATGAGGCTAATCGAATTTCTACCATTATTCTGAGCGTGGAAATATACAACGCCCCCGTAAGCCTTCTCGCTGGCGTCTGCAAACCCAACGACCGTTATGACGCTATTTCTATCGACGTTTATATGACGCGGTATTCTAATTTCTCTTAGTAAAGGAAGTTCCTCTCTAAAGCGCTGCCACAAACGAGCAATGCTGTCAGGCGGCGAATCATCCCAGTCGCATTCAAATAACCAAAGTTGTTTAATCAAAAGCTTAGCGTATAATACCACTGGAGCTACGAAACCCATGACATCCCATAATCTAGCAACGCATGACAGCATTGTGCGCTTTGTGCATTTCTCTGCGGGCGGATTTACCTTAAGGCTAAACACGTCGGACTCTGGTGACCAACACAGACCGAGCACCTTGTGTGTATCGGAATCGTCGAATTCCTTTATCGCCGAAAGACGGTGTGATAGTGGGATTGTATCTAAAACCGGACGCGAATTACTAGTCCACTTCACAAGATCGAATTGACCCGATTTCATGAGTCGTATAACCTCGGCGGTGGTTAGGGTGGCCTCCTCCATGCTATCGACCGAGTACACAAAATCATCCATATATAAACCGCTCTCAATTGCCCTCTTAGCTTTAGGGTAAGAGGGACCTTCATCGTGGGCGAGCTGTTTCACCGTGCGTAACGCATGAAATGGGCTCGACTTTAAACCAAAACAAACGCAGTTAAATTCAAATACCATTAGAGGTTCCTTTGGGTTGAAACGATATAAAATGCGTTGGAATCTACGGTCGCATTCACGGACCCCTATGCAAAGAAACATTTGGCGAATATCGGCGGATAGTGCTATACTAAACAAACGAAAATTGGCTATTATATTAAATAAATTGCCCTGTAAATTTTGCCCACTATAGAGGATATCGTTAAGCGACAGGTGAGTGCTAGTTTTAGCACTAGCGTCGAGCACTACACGTAACTTAGATGTAAGTTTGTCCTCCCTAATGACCCCGTGGTGTGGTATGAAATACGACGGTGTGTCTTCGTAGTTATCTAATTTCGAAGCCACGAGTGATATGTAACCTTCTCTTATATATTCGTTAATGACGCCGTCGTAAGCTTCCTTTAACTGGGGTGAAGCGAGCATCCTACGCTCCAAGCTGTAGAAACGTTTTTCCGCCATTTGACGTGAATCGCCGAGAGATAAAACATCTAGAGCTAGATATGGGTGGGACGTTCACCTCCTCCATCTCCCAAAATTTGCGGACTAACGACTCGAGCGGTTCCACAGCCATACCACAATAAGAGGTTGCCGAAATACTATCTATGATGGGGGTGGAACCAATGATAACATAGCCCAATACGGTTTCTAGTGCGTAAGGCGCGGTATGCGAGGAGTTGCCCCTGACCTTATTGTTTAACAAAAGATGAGGGAAAAGCGATGCTCCGATGAGCATGTCTATGTTTCCAGGAACGGCGTAAGTGTGGTCTGCTAGAATCAAATTTTTAAATTCAATCATTGCCGAGGTGTCAACCGAAACGGTTGGCAACCGTTCAGTGACCCTATCTACTACTAGTGCATTTATATCAAAGTTAACATTACGATCTATCCGAGAATAAAATTTTAAATTAATATATCCCTGGGTAGCTTTACTAGTACCTCCGATGCCTTTAACTACAGGACATGAAAGTGACCTATTTATTACTAAGCCTAAGCGCTGACAACATAGTCGCGTTATAAAGCTATTTTGGGCTCCGCTGTCCAGCAGTGCACGGACGCTTTGTTCGTTCCCACGCGAATCCCTAACCAAAATACGCGCCGTACCCAGTAACACGGTTGAAGGAGGTTGTGCTCCCATATTTGCCAATGAGCACAGAGCGACATCACCAGGTCGACCGCTAGAATCGTTGACCTTAGTAGGGGTGAATTCCTTGTCCGCTTTACTTGACGCCGCTATGTTGCTATTTTCAAAATGTAATAGCGTGTGATGTTTCCTGGCGCACTTGCTACATACGGAACTCGAATTGCATTTTGCAACTAAATGCTTATCACTTAAGCAGTTCAGACATAGGTTGTTTGTCTTACCTAATTTAAAGCAGTTCGTCGCGAGCGCTCCGCGTGCGGACGTGTGTTAGATATTATTACTTGTCGGAGTTTGTGTTCCTACGCGTGTCGAAAAAAAAAAAACAAAATATGGTGGAGTGCAAAAAATGTAAACTGTTTTTATCAATGGCTAAGGACGAGGTATTAAAATGTAAAGGTGGATGTGAAAGTGTGTATCATAAGAAATGTGTGAAAAACTCAAAGCAATTCCTGCAAACCGAAGTATGTGAGGAGTGTCAAAAGTCGAGCTCTAGAATACAATCACGGATCATCGACATAGATCCGCACAACATTACAGTAGAATCTATTAGTAGAGGTGAACAATAAATTGAAGGTGATATTCCAGGTCGAAAAAAAACTTGATGAACTTGTGGAGACAGTTGATTTTTATGCTGAGCAGTACCAAGAAATGCTGGAATTCAAAAAGACTGCGGAAAATAAAATAAAAGCGTTAGAACAAAAGAACGTATACCTTGAGAAATGCAATGCTGCATTAGAGGAAAGAGTTGTTAGCTTGGAGAAGAAGGAAAAAGAAAAAAATGTTGAAATTGCATGCCTAATGAAGAACAAAGATAATGAAAATATAAAAGAGGTAGTCAAAGATGTTGCCATAAAGCTTAGTTTGAACCCAGAAGATATAGAAAGTGTCGAAAGAAGGAGCCCACCAACCACAACAAAGACGAGGATAGAACGACCAAGCCCAGTTATAGTGAAGCTGCGGTCAAAGCAAGCTCGAGATCAATGGATGCAAAAAAGAAGAGTTCAACTAACCAATGGCGATGTATATGGCAACGACAACAACATGCGCATATACATAAATGAAGATTTAACCAAAGAGACCAGAGTACTATTCTGGGAAGCCAGGAATCAATTAAAGCAATTATATAAATTCATATGGACTCAAAACTCTAATATATTAGTCAAGAAAAGCGAGAAGGAAAAAATTATTCGCATAAGAACAGAAAGCGATATTAAAGTCTTGCGCGAAAAACATAATAAGAACGAACAATAATTTAATCAATAATGACAAAAACTATATGGACCGCGTAACACACTATGTGATTTCAAGAACTTTAAAATTCGATAACCAAGACAGTGAATTGGATTTAAATGACATTGAATACACTAGATATCAGGATATAAACACCTGGTCTCAACAATTCTCGAATAATAATGTAAATATAATTCATCTGAACATACGTTTTGTACGAAAAAAATTCAACCAATTTCTTGCTTTATTATGCCACTGTATAACAAAAAGAACCCTAAATGTCATCATTCTCACAGAAGTAAACATAAAAAGCGAAGAAGTATCACTGTATAAGATCCCTGGTTATGTGGTGTATTCTAACACTAGGGAGACAAGAAGAGGCGGTGGGATACTCATATTCGTGAGAGATGACTTATATTTTACCACAGAAAAACCACAAATACCAATAAAAGCAACAGAGATAATTCATGGAAAACTAAAAACTGGAAGTAAAACTACACATATATTGGCTATATACAGACCACCAAACTCAAATAAGTTAGTTTTTATCACAGAACTGGATACCATACTGAAAAAATATCCCATCCTCAGAAGAAATAATTTTAATTGGAGATACCAACATTGATATATCGCAAGGTGCAAATACGAATTTATTTGCCTACAAAAACATGTTGTGTGAAAACGGCCTACAGAGTGCAATACCTACGTCAGAGATAACGCGCGAAGTTATCTCTGACGTAGGTACGAACTGAAAAATATCCCATCCTCAGAAGAAATAATTTTAATTGGAGATACCAACATTGATATATCGCAAGGTGCAAATACGAATTTATTTGCCTACAAAAACATGTTGTGTGAAAACAGCCTACAGAGTGCAATACCTACGTCAGAGATAACGCGCGAAGCGATCGTGGATGGCCGAGTGAATTCCTCGAATATTGACCACGTGTGCGTGCGGGCGAGCCGCGGCCAGCTGCTAGACGCGTGCGCACACTTGCTAACTTGTACCGTATCGGATCACTATATGGTTGGAATTAGCGTAAAAATAACTGGGAATGTATCCAACATTAATAATAATTGTAAATTACAAACCATATTAGACGAAAAAATGGTATGCAATAGTTTAAAAACAATTGATTGGTCTGATGTCATGGAAACGAGTTGTCCTAACTTATTGTATGAAAAATTACATAGGGTTTTTATAGATATATATGATAAGTGTAAGTTACAGAAAACACCAAAGAAAAAGAGAATTACGCAACCATGGGTTAATAAAGAACTATGTAAAATGATAGAACATAGGGACTTACTGTTCAGAGTTTGGAAATCATCCCCTAAGAATATGAATAAAAGACTAATGTATACGAGATTTAGAAATAAGGTTAATAAATTAATAGATAAAGCTAAGAATAAATACAGGCAGAATGAGATACAAAAAATGTAACAATGATTTTAGAAAAATATGGTGTAACATAAATAAATGGATAGGCAAGCCAAAACCGGGTTTAGATGACGTTATATTAAAATATTTAGGCCAAACTAGCAGTGTGTATAATATTTGCAATAAGTTCTCTGAAACGTTCACAGGGGAAGTACAGAAAATAAAGCATAACTGTGATAAATTTTTTTTGGATAGAATTTCATATGTAAAACCAAGTGATAAGTCTTTTTACTTTAAGAAGGTAGGAGCGTATACGATAGAAAAATATATAAATAATTTAGATTTTAATAAAGCACCGGGTGTAGACAAAATTAGAGCACAAGATATAAAGCAGGTAAAGAAAGAAATAAGCCCAGTATTAGCTAAATTGATAAATATGAGTGTGGGTGGGGGAGTTTACCCGGATATATTAAAAAAAGCAATAATACGACCAATATATAAACAGGGGGAGCCACACGGACTATAGTAACTATAGACCAATTGCTATATTATCCGTAATAAATAAAATAGTAGAAAAAGTAATAGTGAATCAGATAAGTTGTTACTTAGAGCAATATAACATTATATCAGATGCGCAGCACGGGTTCCGTCGCGGACGCAGCACGGACACTGCGCTTGCGCAATTCACCGACTATATCAACAACAATCTCAATGAGGGTAAGTTTGTCGCTGCTCTTTTTATTGATTATAAAAAGGCATTCGACACCCTGGAACACGAGGTACTACTGCGTGCGATGGATGAATGTGGTATCAGAGGTCCCATCAACCAATGGTTTAAATGCTATTTGCAAAATAGATCCTTATGTACATTGATAGACGGAGTAACAGGGGACGATATAAGCGTGAGTCTTGGAGTACCAACCGGATCGGTTTTCGGTCCAGTTGGGTACATTATGCATGTTAATAGTGTCATTAATGTAATAAAGCATTGTAAAACGGTTATGTATGCAGACGACATGTGCCTAATGTACTCAACCAATAACATGAGTGATGCACAAAAATACATACAGGAGGACTTCGAAAACATTATTAAATGGGCACATGATAACGGTATAATTATAAATTTATCCAAAACAAAGGCTATGTATATAAGTTCACCCCACAGTAACGTATTTAAGCAAGGTAAATTAAACATAAATATAATTGGTCATACATACGAGTGTCTACACCTCAATAAAGCTGGCTGCCAGTGCACAAACATAGATGTAGTAGATAAATACCGATACTTAGGCCTAACAGTAGATAGTAATATGAACTGGAAACTGCACGTCAATGGTGTGTGTAATAAATTGCAATCAATACTGGGTAGATTCTTTCACTTAAGCAATTTCATGAATCGAAAAGTCTTGTACGTACTGTATTATGCACTGGCTGACTCGGTAATCAATTATGGATTGAGCAGTTATGGGCTAACATTCAAAACACAGTTAGATCGTATAAAACATTTACAGATTAGACTACTTAAGTATTTAGTAAGTAAAAAAGTAAAATTACAGTGTAAAAAAAATTATGACAAATTATTTAATATATGTAAAATACTTCCAGTGCATCAAAAGGTAGATTACCTAATTGCTTTAGAACAATATAAAATAAATAAATTTAAACAACCTATAACGCATAAATATCGTACCAGGCAAGTTGAGAAGGGTAAATATGTGATACCACATATAAGAAACTATTATGGTAAGAGAACTAGGCAATATTTAACTCCGCTAATATATAATAGAATAGATTTTATAAGAGATACGTCCAAAGACATAAGCACAGTAACATTAAAGAAAAGACTGAAAAATACATTCCTATGAAAAGTATAATGTACTACCTATAATAAGTATTAATTAAAGATAGAGATATTTATTGTAATAAATATACCTAAGGTAAGTATGTATGTAACAAAAAATACATATTAATATATAACAAAAGAGCGCCATTATCGCCAACAAACTGTTGCACAGTTTGGCGATGTTTATTATTATTTTAAATCTGTGTATTTTATATGAATAAAGATTTAAAAAAAAATAACGTTCGCTTGGTGAATATTTACGAAAAGTCGCACAATTATATAAATTACCGTGTTTATCTTTACATACGATATAAGTATGCTGAAGTGATGTTGACGTAGCAGTTACGTAAGTTAACGACCCTGCTATTTTAGATGGTTGAGTCTGTCTACGGTCGACGCACCTTTTAATCTCTTGTTTAACGTTCGGAGAGCGCTGCATCACCTTTATTTGATCTCGCACGAACGATGCTAATGAATGAAAGGAAGGCATCTCCGAGCTACGATGCTCCATTTCAAACGCACGCACGGTGTCGGGGTCTAATTTCTTTAGTGCAATATGGAGAAACACCACGTCCATAAGGTCATTAAATTTTAAATTCTTAAGTGCAGCCACCGATGCCACAAATTTATCTAGAAACTGCTCTAAGCCGTTGATGTTCGCGGATGATATAGGTTTAAGATCGAAAATCTGGTTCAAATATTCGGAAGCTAACATTCTCCTATCTTCATATTTAGTTTTAAGCGTTTCGAATATTAATAAGTAATTGTTTGCCGTAGGTGTAAACCCAGAGCAGATCGACTGTGCCCTGCCACTAAGTTTACTAATTAAGTAATACAATTTTTCAGCGTCCGATAACGATGGGTTATTGTGTATATTGTTTTGAAAACTACTGAAGAAAAAGGGCCACGTTTTAATATCACCATTGAATACCGGAATATCTATTGGCGGCAACCTAATTGAGTCACGAGGACGTACCTGCAATTCCGGCTTTGCTTCGCTTTGAGATTGTACGAGTTTTGCCGTTCTTTTCACGCGACACAACATATCTTCGAATGCCAGCAGCGGTTGGTAGTTCACTATGTATTTCGGGTCGATTTGTAATTCTAAATGATTAATTTGGTCTAATATTCTTTCGTAATCCGTGCGCAAAGAATCCACCGTTTCAATTTCATTCAGAAAAGTTTCCCGCACCGCTTCTACATTAATGTTCTTTATATGATCGCTAATGTTTTGTATACGTGAAAAAAGTACGTCCCTCTTGGCATAAAGCGTTTTAATTTTAAATTCACTTCCACTAACTGCCATTTTAAATTATTATAACAAAGTTATTAATCACAATTAATCTCACACGCATAAACGATGGACGATGGACGCTCGGTATGCCGTATTACGTAATTAAATCGAACACCTGCTACAGTCGAGGCGACACGTTGCTTGCTAACTCAATGTTTTTATAAAGATTGTCGGGTAATCGTACCAAACGGTTGCTATCACACTGTTTCAATTTTAAACCTTAAATTTAACCAAATACGAGCGCTATGAAATAAACAATTCTGTTTGCGAGTACCTAATCGAAATTTAAACGAACACTATTTACACTATTTACGAACACTAATTATTCGACCAGAAAATGGTTGGATAACCACTAAACACCAATCCAAATCCTGCCCGAAGTGACCATAAAATGGTGGAGCCACGTGTTTAAGGCTGCCGAAGTCTAGTTCCCCGGTCGAACCTTAAACCTATTGCGCGAATTATTAATCTTAGTGGACTGTATCTACTAATGCTTCTACACTTATATATGCGGTACAATGCACTCGCTCTTCCCTAAAATGAACTATTATTTGACAAATCGATGAAAGGAATCCTGCTTGATTAGGAAAACACAAAATTGGAGCGGGTAAAACTACTATATCAAGCAGGAAAATACTATTAGGAAAATGTTGACTCACCGGGATGTTTCTTCTGTGCGGTCGAGCACTATAACTGCGACTTCTGGAACACTCCGGAGAGGGGCGGTGCGCGACTATATCTCACACGAGGTGAGGCGGGTTCCCTGGAGCTCGATTGCTTCCAGGCTAAGCGGTTTCTACTATCAGTGTGGTTTCAACGACGAGCGCGGCGGGAAGAGGCCACGCGTCGGTCGCGCGTGTCTTATATATCCTCGGTTTCGATGATTACGTGATGTTCTAGAATCATCTTCTTTCCCCTCCCACCCCACCACCCCGATGTGTTGATAGGAGGGTACGAATGATATCGTTTTGGAAAGGGATAACCGATTTGGCAGCCTACCGTCAAATAAAATAAATACGAATGGTTTTCCGCGCAACCATATCATGTTTCTTATCAGATAACAATATAAGTGAATGTTCTCATAAATCAATCATAGAAAATAGGCATTTGTTTTCATACAAAACATATCAAACTCATAAAAGACAACACTTATGCAATAAATTTCCATTAATTCTATTAACTCACAAAGTGATCATCTCGACCGGGGAACAAATCCGATCTCTAACTTTATTTTAATATTCCTTTAAATTTACATCATTGGAAAGATGATTTCAACCGGGGAACAAATCCGGTAACATAATTTATATCTTAAAAATTCCCTATATGAATTTATTAAAAGATATTACTAAGAAAACGATAAACTATTCCGGCCTGGGAGTCGAACCCAAGACCTTCATATCATTAATTCGATATTTCTTTAAGATTCAACTAAGCATTTTCTTATTAGAATATTGCTGCTTAATAATTTGCTTTTTAGAAGCTATTCGAAATCGGTTAACTTAATAAATTGAAATATTCTTATATGCGCGTCGCCAACAATCTCCTCCCCCCCCCCCCCGTGCGTCAGCACCATCATTTGGGAGGCGTCGCTGGTACCAACACTATTATTCTGGATGTAGGTCTCCTCGAGATACCTGTGCTAGTAATGACGTCAACCACTCTGGTGTGACCGTCTGGTCCCGGTAGCGTCCTACTAATCTTGCCTTTCGGCCACGTATTTCGTGGCAACGAATGATCTATTATCAAGACAATATCACCTTCTTTAGGTTCCATGAACTATTAATTATTACCTCTTCGAGGTATTAAAGTAGGCATGTATTCTTTTAGCCATCTTGTCCAAAAATGGTCGGCTAACCTCTGTGCAGATTTCCAATTGAGTTGACCCGTCAGATGTTGCTCTAAAAATAATCCAGGTGGTAGATCACCACATGAGCGTCCCAGAAGAAAATGATTGGGTGTCAAACCCCCCTTCAGGACTATCCATACTGAATGTTACCAGAGGTCTGGAATTTACAGTATGCTCTGCTTCTAAAAGCAGCGTATGCAGAACCTCCTCTCGCGGGCTCCTTTCTTTGAGCGTAGCAACGCAATTTTAATTGATCTTACTAACCTCTCCCAGGCGCCACCCATGTGCGGTGCTCCCGGAGGTATAAATTTCCATTTAATATATTTTTTAAATGACTCATTTTTCATGCCCTCATAGCATTCTTCGCATGCTTTCAATAATTCTTTATTCGCAGCTTTGAAATTTGTCCCGTTATCGCTGTATATAACGGCTGGTTTTCCTCTTCTGGCGATAAATCGCCTCAATGCCATTATCATTCACGCTGGTGTCAATGAGGCTGCTAATTCCAGATGTACTGCTCCGGTGGTCAGACACGTAAATAAAACACTCCAACGTTTTTCGTGTCGCCTTCAGACGACGCCTATAGTCACACTCATAGGTCCGAAATAATCCACGGCTGAGCATGTAAAAAATATTTCCTTGTAGCACGTTCTGCGGTTTTGACCTGTATGTCCTACACCACTGACAATTATGTGACACACTTCGTACTACATTACGCAAGTTCAAGACATAACATTTTTGGTTCACCTCATTCATCACCGTCTGGTGATTGGCATGTCCAAAATGATGATGAACTTCTCTAATCATCATTTTAACGATTTCTTGTTTACCATCTAATACGACAGGTTTTCTACTTTCCTCGGTCAAATTAGACTTAAAAGGTAAACGCCCATTTAAACGGAGTAAGTTATCTTCTCCTATTTCCATAGATAATTTACTTAAGCGTGAACTTCTTTCAACGCTTTTGCCCGCTTTCAAGCATTTTATTTCCGAATGAAAACACTCGTCTTGAACGAACTTCTAAATTAATAATTCAGCTTTTTTCAAGAGCGCTATGTCCAACGCGCTATCGGGTCCTTTAACCGACTTTGTTAAAACTTCGTTGGAACACATAACCGACTTTTCGGCTGCGTTGTCGGGTCCTTTAACCGACTTTCTTAAACTCTTGAATTTTTCTAGCGCTTGTAAGGTGCGTGTAAGTTGCCCCAAGGAATTTCTTAAAGCTGCTAAATCGTCCGTAGTCGGGTAGACTTAACGGTTCTTGCTTTCTCAGCGCATTTACGCCTTTTTGGTACGCGATTTTTCTTAAGCTATTTATGGTGTCCACTTGTTTGGGCCATAAATCAGGACTTTTCCTGAGGAATTCAGGTCCTTGAAACCAGCGATGACTTATATCGAAGCGTTCTGTGTGCTCCTATATATCTCCCAGCGAAGCACTGTCGCTCTTATATTTATTTTCCATTTTACATAAAACTTCGGGTCGGTTGCTAGCCCATCCCCTCAGTTGGAAAGAAGCATGTTTATGTAATTCATACATATCGTTTACTATCCTTTCGGCCGTCGTCACGTCGGGAAATGCCTGTAGATAGTCATCCATATAAAAATTGCTTTCCGTTGCGGAAGCTGCTTCTGAATAGATATGTGCGTTATCCTGCGCATTTCTATTCCTTACATATATAGCGATGCATGGTGATGATGCCGCTCCAAATATGAGTGACGTCATTCTATACTCTTCCGGTGGCGCGTCACAATTGTGCTGCCATAAGAATCAAAGGCTATCCCTGTCTTCTTCCCGGATTTTCACTTGCAGGAACATTTCTTTAATGTCTGCCATCACTGCCACGCTTCCTTCTCTGAATCGTAGCAGAACTCCAAACAACGACTTCAATAAGTCCGGTCCGGTTAACAATGTGTAACAATCATTGAGACAACGTCCGCCCGTCCTAGAGGCGGCGTCGAAAACTATTCTTATTTTCTTTTTTTGTGGGTGAGTCACTGTGAAGTGGTGAAGATACCACGTGCGTGGGGAAATGGAAATATGGTTCGCTTTCTCTGCGTAACCGTTAACGATGAGATTTTCAATTTGCTTCTCGTATTCCTTTTTCAACTAGCTATTTTTGTCGAGCTTCTTTTCGATATTAAACAGGCGACTTTCAACCTGCGCTCTATTCGACGGCATGCACTCATTGTGCGCCATAATAAAGCAGTCTCGTACCTATTATTAGGTATACGACGTACCGTTTCGCTCAAAATATTTAAAGCTCGTTCTCCTGGGTCGTTCGCGGGCTTTCTCGCAGACACTCCCAGAGATTCCAAACTAAAATAATCCTTGATCAACTTATCCATGTCTTCCTCCTTCTTGGTGGAAATGTGGTTAACAATCTTGATTGGTTTGATGCCACCCGATATGTGACCATGTAAAACCCATCCAAGTTTGGTGAGCGATGCTACAGGTAGGTTCTTACCTCCTGAAATTAATTCACGAGTAACTATGAGATGCCAATTGTCCTGCCCAATTAATATGGTAGGTCTGGACCTCTCATACATCAACTCGTCCTTAATCGGTGTCAAATGAGAACACCGTTGCAATAATTCTCGACTTACTGACTGCGGAGAAAGGTTAAGTGACATAATTGTTTGTACACTTATCTCCTCTAAGTCGTTAGAGTAAATGCCTTTTATTTTCACGTTTAAGCGATACGAACTGTCGTCGTTAATTCGCTTACCTCCCACGGCTTCAATACGTAATTCTTCTTTACGTCCGCGAGGCGCTAACTTCTGAGCCATCCACTCCTCTATGAGTGTCATGGTCGATCCTTCATCCAGAAGAGCTGTGGTCTTGACCTTTCCTTTAGGTCCATACAACTCGACCGGTATAATCTTTAAGTATGCACATGCCAGTGCGTTCACTGTACTAACAGTTGTAATCTGAGCCTCTTTACCCCCCCTCGTCCCCTTGCGGAAAGGTATTTTCATTGGGGTATCGGTGTAGCATTCGATGATGTGACATTCTACATCCCTCTACACCAAATTTTTTCTCTCTGCACTCTAACCTCCTATGGTTAGGTGACAAACATTGGAAACATACTTTCGCTCTTGTGACCGCGTCCCATTTCTCGCGAATATTCATGTCCTTAAACTTGTAACAACTCACTATAGAGTGCTCCTTGTTGCATATAACATAATTAGGTGTTACTCGACTTACAGGCTTGTCCTGGGTTATCATAACCACTTGTCGGTTGTGCCCTTTATTATTTCGGCGTTCTAGACGCTCGCTCGTATTACTTCGGCGCTCATAGCGCTCGCTCTTAGCACGGTTGCGTTCACACCCCTTTGCAGTGTGTACAGTTTGCTTCCTGAATTCAGGACGCTTCCGTTTTTCAGGCACATTTTCATAGCTTAAGGACGTTCCAAATTGTTCACTCAATAAATTTAAAAACTTGGCCATCTTCTGTAACTCTGGCTCCAAAGGATGCTGAGCTCGATATTCGAACCATTTAAGTTTAATCATAGTTCCAAGTTTCTCCACTATGCGGCTCACTAACTCCGGTGAGTATAGATACTGTGGTTGATTCAACGCGTGTATTGTGGCAACCACGTTCGTAATACGACTTGCAAAAGATCCTATATTCCGGCAATCTTCCGCCTATCTTGGCATACGTTTTATATCCTCGATTTCGGCTAGAATGAGCATCTCAACCCTACCGAATCTTCTTTCGAGAGCGTTCATTATTTCTTCAGGTTCACACAAAGTAAATAACAGCGACTTAACCGCATCCTTAGCGGTGCCCTTTAATGCCCTCCTAAGGCGTGCGACATTCTGCACCCCTGAAAATTGGCTTCTCGTGTCTTCAAACACCGTTTTGAAAATTATCCATTCACCCGGGTCTCCATCGAACACCGGTAATTCCTGGAGGAAATGAAGCTGGGAAGACTTATCTTTTCCCGCTATCTTTATTGCACTCACAATCGCTTCGGTCAATTCTAACACTTCACTCGCGTGTGTTTTCTGTGCATTTCCTTGGTTGCGCTCGATCTCCGCCCCTTTGCGGCGTGATCCTTTACACGCTTCCTTATCAGTAATATCGGGTTGCGTCACACTAACCGGCGCGCTCATTATGGTCTCTTGAACCCAACTCCTTACGAAAGGATCCACCTGAGTATTCCGCTCTTCATCATCCTCACTCGAGTCGATCTCCTCTCCTCGGTTGAGTCGTGCCAACTCCAATTGAGACTTGGCTAAGGCAGCAGCTGCCTGTGCTCGTTCGAGCTCTGCGCGTTCGAATTTAATCCGCGCCTCTAATTCGGCTTTCAGCCTCGCCGATCGCGATGACCAACTACCTCTCTGTGATCCCTTGTCACTAGTGTGCCCGATTACTGTCCTTGACGATGCCTCTTCTTCGATCCTTTGACCTACTTTTTCGACCACCGTTTCACAACTGGATGTAACGAATTGTTGTGCGGTGCCTGCCTGCGTACCACTGGTGTCCGTCCTGTTGCTCGTCGTTGCCATGGACGTCCCTGAGTCCCACGTGCATGTGGACGTGTCGGTGGTGGCTCCACTTGAAGGAGGTGCTCCATTTGAAGCAGTAACTGTGGTCGCTCCAGATGATTCCGCCTCTTTAGCTTTTCTTGAGAGCCCTGTTCTTGTCCTGCTCCCTTCGCTCCTCTCTGTCTGGTCTTATGCCTTCTTCATTTTGCAGGAAGGTGATTGTTGGCCTACGGTCCCTACAACCCCTTACCTACAACCCTTCTACACCCCAACCTAACCCCACTACCCCTCCCCCCCTTTATCTCCT
This sequence comes from Parnassius apollo, assembly GCA_907164705.1. Classification (NCBI taxonomy): domain Eukaryota; kingdom Metazoa; phylum Arthropoda; class Insecta; order Lepidoptera; family Papilionidae; genus Parnassius; species Parnassius apollo. The sequence goes on from CAJQZP010001196.1 coordinate 7,848,950, forward strand.
AACCCTACAACCTTACTACCACCCTAACAGCCCTATCAGCCCTATCAATCCTGAACGGGGCCTAACGAGGTGAGCCGTCCAGGGATGGAGTCGTGCAGGAATGGAATGGAGGAAAGGTTTAGGGAGGCTGTCCCGCCAAGGAATATGACGAAACAGTCGAGCGGTAGTGCAAGCGCAGTCTCGCTCGAGAGAACTGCTCCACCCGAAGGTGTAGTGCTAGAGCCCAACCATTTGGCACCGTTAGGTGGTCGGGATGTATGCTGCGCCTCGTCGCCCAGTCGCCGGTGACGCCTCGCACAAGCGCCCTCCTCCAGCCGCGATGCAGTCAGGTGCCCACGCGCACCCTCGCCTGGCAGCAGCAGCGGTGGATGCTTCTTCTTCTTTTGCACCCTCTGATGACCCGACAGGAAATGCCGGACACGATCGTCCGACAGGAAAATGCCGAACACGCTTGTCCGACAGGAAAAATGCCAAGCCTTGCTTGGCCACGATGAGTGCCTTCACAAGGCACCTGCGCCTGGCTGCGATACGTGCCCCATGCGAGCACACGCCCCAAGCCGCAATCCCGGTTTTATTTCTTCCGGTAGTTCCAGGTCCAGTCCTTCTGCGCTGACGACCTGGTCTTCTGGCCTTTGGTCCTGTTGCTCCAGCTCAAACCTCCGGCTTCCTTCGGTTGCTGATCTTCACTCGGCTCCGAAGGTCTTCTTCTTCCACAACCAGCAGTCCACAGCTGGTTCCTTGATCCTGGCTGCGAAGGACCAATTGAAAAGGAACCAGATTCGGGGGTCCTCTTAATCCGGCCGCGAAGGACCAACTGAAAAGGAACCAACGGGTGCGTAAACGTTCAACTAAGAAACAGAAGGGAGGAATCGAGGTTTCTCTCGATCCGGCCTCCTATAGCGCCTACGTTGGGTTCGGGAACAACGTATGTGATCTCCGCAACGGAGTAACACACAAGGGCGATAACCTCTTCCTTTTCAGAAAATAGGTTCAGAGGGGGGATTACGGGTCTTCCGAAGTCGTCCCGGTCCCAACGCCTTAATTTTTCGATGTGGATTGTATAATTTTGAGGGATGAATTCCTTGGGAATAAAACAGCAATTATCTTCAAACCGTTCCGTGAGAGAGTAATTACTTTTCCCTATCACTTCCCTACACTTTTTCTTTCTTCTTATTGACTGCTGGTCTTGCACTTTTCCCGAAGGATTCCCGAACTTTTTTCCCGAACGAATTGCAAGAAAACTCGTTTACTGAGCTACCCCAGAGCTGTACGCGAAAGTGAGCCGCGCCATTCACGCGCTTGCGCAACTCAATTACATTAATTTGTTCTATCACTCTCTCACGGTTTACTTAATAACTTTATTTGTACAAGACATACATTCATACAATTTACTTGTATAGATAGCACAAAAAAATATCTATACTACGATATACATTACATTTTCATATTGTGCCGGACGGGCGAAACTCTCCGGAGTAAATGTTGTCGAAGATACTTCGCGAGTCGCTCACTTCCTACAACTATAGGTTCCGGTGGGTACTTTCACTGCCGTCTTTGTGGTTGCCGCTGAAATATTGTGGACTGAGGTTGAAATCAAAATGCACGATTAATAAATACAAATAGCAAGGTAGTGGCCAGCGGTTCGACTGATTAATTAGTCGCGAAATTTTATAACTATTGACCACGGTTGAACTACGGTTATTCACTATTGGTTGGTCACTGTATATTTCAAAAGATTTCTTTAAATTGTACGGTGGTATCAAATATCTATTGGTAGTAGCTGGTGTTCTAACACTACTGACTAGCAGCTATTATCAACTAAACTAGCTGATTTTATCACTTGTGTAACTGCGGATATCAGTTACCACTTTCACTATATGTAACTGCGAATATCAGTTACGACCTTTTTCGGCTAGCTAACACCTTCACTATATGTAACTGCGAATATCAGTTACGACCTTTTTCGTCTAGCTAAAACTTTCACTATATGTAACTGCGAATATCAGTTACGCCCTTTTTTAGGCTAGCTAACACTTTCATTATATGTAACTGCGAATATCAGTTACGACCTTTTTTAGGCTAGCTAACACTTTCACTATTCACTATATACTGCTACTAGTCACTTCAGCTACCACCGGATACCACTCACTTCACTTCACTTGTCACTGGTAGTTCTTCATACTACTACTGGTACTGGGTCCCGAGCCCCTAAGGTAGACTTTAGCAATACTTTACAGTGAGCCGCTTGCCATTTTCCGTTTTGCCTCTTTATTGCATAAACTTTTCACTATACAAATGGCATAAATTGCAATATTTTCTATACAAAACTAATTGCTACACTAACATGCTATACATCATTAAATCGGTAGTCTGGTACTTTATTATTATATCATAAAGGTTCCTCAAAACATTAACATTGTAAAAAGTTATTAAACGAAATGTCCCAAATTTTCATAATATTTGGGTACATTAATTCTTTAATTTTTATATAACTATCAAATGCGTTTAATTATACAAAATATTCCTACACTTTCTTAATCTATAAGCCTTATGCTAATTCAATATCATATTTACAATTCTGGAAAAGGGTCACAGCAGGACTGCAAAAACTACCGCGGTATCAGCTTGCTTAGTATTGTGGGTAAACTGTATGCTAAGGTGTTAATTGAAAGAGTTATGAAAGAAACTGATGGAAAAATTTGGGATGTGCAAGCGGGTTTTAGAAAGGGAATGGGGTGCACAGATCAAGTCTTTTCCATGCGCATGATTGCGGAGAAGTTTTTGGCCAAAAACCAGAAAGTTTTTTGTGCGTTCATGGACTTGGAAAAGGCTTATGACAGAGTGGACAGGAATGTGTTATGGCAAACACTGAACTCATATGGGTTGAGCGCTAGTTTGATACAGGCATTAGGGTCTCTTTATAGGGACTCTAGTGCTTGTGTCAGGATCAATGGGATCTACTCGGACTGGTTTGGCATCCAAAAAGGTGTCAGACAGGGCTGTGTAGCTTCCCCTTGGCTGTTCAACCTATTTATGGACCGGTGTTTGCAAACTTTGAAAGATGAAGAATGTGGTTTAAGAATGGGCGAGTTAACCATCAAATGCCTTTTGTATGCCGATGATTAAGTCATATTTGCGTCATCAGCGGCTGAGTTGCAAATGATGGTTACATTAATGAACTGGGAATTAAAAGAAAGGGGAATGAAAGTGAACGCAAGTAAGACGAAAGTGATGGTTTTTGAAAGAGAAGAAAGCAAAACGGTATGTGAAATAAGAATAGAAGGAGAGTTAATTGAGCAAGTGGATGAGTTTGTGTATTTGGGATGTGTATTTAGCAGGGATGGTAGATATGATAGGGATATAGAACGACGAGTAAATGCAGGGAATAGAGTGAATGGGGCACTACACTCTATTATGAAGAACCAGAATGTGTCAAAACAGGCACGTATGGTAATTCATAATGCTGTGTTAGTCCCTACGTTAATGTATGGTAGTGAAAGCTGGGTGTGGCAGAAGAAGCACGAAAGTAGAATAAATGCTGTAGAAATGCGTTCTTTAAGAAATATGCTAGGGTTTAATCTGAATGACAGGGTGAGAAATTGCGTGATAAGAGATAAATGTGGTATGCAAGATGATGTTGTGACCAGGATTAAGAAAGGAATGCTTCGGTGGTTTGGTCACGTAGAAAGAATGAATGATGAAAGAGTGACAAAGCAAATTTATATGGCAGATGTGAACGGCCGAGTCGGGAAGGGACGCCCTAGAAAAAAGTTTGTCGACCAAATTGGCGATATTTTGAAAATGGGCCACGTTAGAAGTACCCTTAACCGACGAGCATGTATGCGTAGATATATGGATGTAAAGGAGGCGAAAGAGGTATGTCAGGATCGTGCCAAATGGAAGTCCGTAATCTCTGCCTACCCCTCTGGGTGACAGGCGTGAGTGTTTATGTTATGTTATTTACAATTCTTTTGGAACATAAAATTATTTTCATTATTTTTAGTATGAACTATTACGCAGTTAATTAAAAAACTTCTAGAGAGTTCTACGATAAGACGCGCTGTGATTGGTCGATTTTTCTTAATATAATAAAAGTTGTTTATATTACTTGTTATCAAAACGACATTCTATACAAATAGACTAAGAGTTATAAATATGCTAAACAACTATATTAATACACGTTTTCAGCCAGTTTTATCGGTAATTTCACTATTAATACAAAAAACAATATTGTTTATAACTTTGTTTCTTAACGTTGTTAGGCCGTCGCGAACACATATCACAAAAAACCTTTTATTTATTTAACAAAATATGCCTATTTTACTCACATGTTCAAAGTCGAAATTTCTTAAATATTTAACATAGAAAGTTAAAACAATGTTTTCCACTTGAAATTATACATATCTTAACCAATACAATAGTTTAATTTAAATTTTCTCTATTCATTTCACTATTAAAACACTTTTAAATTTCTTATACAAAACTATCATTATTTCACTTATTCACAGGAATTTTCACATAAAAATAACACAGAATTCACCTTTTATGCACGTACAATCAATCTGAAATGTTTCACAAGTCATTTTTACATAGATTGCTGAAATTACAAATATTTAAATTTTTACATATTTGGCCTCCTAAGTACGTGGCTAGCGTGCGTCCGTGAACTCACACTATTTGAGCAACTAACTTCGCACGGCTCTCGACTATCAGAAAAAAATGAAAGTCTAATATACACCAATATCAACAATATTAAGGTGAATCAATGCTTCTACACAATTCTCAAACTGTAGGAAACTATTTCTAATCAGATTCTTATCAGTTATCATGTTTCTTATCAGATAACAATATAAGTGAATGTTCTCATAAATCAATCATAGAAAATAGGCATTTGTTTTCATACAAAACATATCAAACTCATATAAGACAACACTTATGCAATTAATTTCCATTAATTCTATTTACTCACAAAGTGATCATCTCGACCGGGGAACAAATCCGATCTCTAACTTTATTTTAATATTCCTTTAAATTTACATCATTGGAAAGATGATTTCAACCGGGGAACAAATCTGGTAACATAATTTATATCTTAAAAATTCCCTATATGAATTTATTAAAAGATATTACTAAGAAAACGATTAATTTGCTTTTTAGAAGCTATTCGTAATCGGTTAACTTAATAAATTGAAATATTCTTATAGGCGCGTCGCCAACAAAGCAAGTATATAAGCAAGTATATAAGCAAGTACATAAGCAGGTAAATAAGCAAGTAAATAAGCAAGTAAATAAGCAAGTATATAAGAAAGTAAATAAGCAAGTAAATAAGCAAGTACATAAGCAAGTATATAAGCGAGTAAATAAGCAAGTATATTAGTAAGTGTAAAAACAAGTAAATAATCAAGTATATAAGAAAGTATATAAGCAAGAATATAAGCAAGTGTATAAGCAAGTATATAAGCAAGTAAATAAGCAAGTAAATAAGCAAGTATATAAGCAAGTACATTAGCAAGTATATAAGCAAGTATATAAGCAAGTAAATAAGCAAGTACATAAGCAAGTATATAAGCGAGTAAATAAGCAAGTATACAAGCAAGTATATAAGCAAGTATGTAAGCAGGTATATAGGTACGTATATAAGCATGTAAATAAGCAAGTTTATAAGCAAGTATATAAGCAAGTAAATAAACAAGTATATAGTTAATACTTCGTATATTCTGCGTAATAATTGTGAAGTTGGATTCACTAGGTGACAAATACTTACAACAATCTTCAACGTCACAGGCTATCGATCTTGAAACTGTAACTTTATCTAAGTTAATGGTGAAGCTTAGAGCGTAATTATCGCCTAATTTTCGTAAAACTCAAAAACTATTTAGCCAATTTTAAAACTATATATAAGACAGGCCCGATTATTCAGCACGTGCTCCATATGACAATGGTTTAGGTACTGACCTCAAACCTGTCAGAAAATGCCCTCAGGATACTGTTGGAACTGGCCCGCACCTAGCGCACCAGGGATGTGCATCGTTTACGCATGGTGGGTTAGAACTTATAAACAATCCACACGCGCATCCGCGAACATACCCGGCGCATTACGAGGTAGACCAAACAGCACCCTGAATGCATTACATAACTCGCATTTAATCTGTAGCTTGTACCGCCAAAGATACGAAACGGCAACGTCGCGGCTGCTTTCAGTCAATCCGATCGTTTATCTTATCGTTTGCTGTGCTCTGATTGGCTCATTTAAATCGGATCAACATTTTCCGTAACCATCGCAAGGTGGATTTGTATATCGGATCAACTTCAGCCAACGCCAGCAAACAGTCTCGTGGGTGCAGATGTTGATCCGGTCGGAGCCACATTAGTTACCAGAGATGCATATTGGATCAACAAAAGGCGCCGGATCAACATGCGTTTTCGGATCAACAAAGTGCTCGCGTGAAGTCGCGTCTGATCAACATTTACCGTAAAGAGATCTCTATATATATATGGATATATATATATATATATATATATATATATATATATATATATATATATATATATATATATATACATATATATATGGTATGGTTATTCTATGGGGTAGCCTATGTATAGCATTGGACTTTTGATAGACTAACGGTTTGATTTTAGGGTTCCGTAGTTAAATAACAAGGCAGCCTTATTGGTTCGCCAAGTCCGCACGTCCGTCCGTCCGCGGTTTTGCTAGAGACCTTAGCTGCTTCAAAGCTATAATTTGACACAGTTGTAAATATTAATCACGCCTACAAAGCTGTAAAATAAAATCTTGAAAACATTTTTATTTCGGGTACCTCCCATACACAGGTGATAATTTTTTAACCCGTCTGTTCCATAGTAAGCGGAGTCCTTGGATACGTCTCTCAAAAATATTAGGTATGAAACAATTTTTTTTCCATTCAGAGGAGTATTACAAAAAAACGCAAAATTACAAGGTTCCTTAGTTGAGATTATATGTTTTCCGTTCGTTGCTTGAAATAAAAATAACTTGGTAAAATAGTTTGTTTTCTTTACTACAATAAGCTCAAGGCAAATTTTAGATAACTTATTTCTTTATTTAGTAATAATCATTCTCCCGATGCTTGTTTAGCTCTGAGAGACATGATTTGGGAGCTCTAATTTATAGAAAAATTGTCATGTTGTACCAGGACTAAAAAATTAAGGGTGTCCGGCCTTTTTACTAAAATGTCCGGCTAAGCTGGTCTGTTCAGCTTTTCGGCAACCCTAGCCGTGGCGCTGCTGTTTTGTGCTAGAGCCAGTGGCGTATCCAATTAGCTATGCAACGAAGGGCCCCGGGGCATAAAAGAAATTGGGGCCCTCTTTGAACTAAACTCAAAACCTACTTCAAAGGTGCAAAACTTATTATTCAACAGCTCCTTACAGCCCACTGCAGGGCATAATAAAGCAAAGTAATTATGTATTATATGTAAGGGGGCAGATAATATTTAATCGTACTTGCTTATATATACTTAGTCGGATCATAAGTTCTGTCAAATTTTTTTTATTTAAAAAATTTGAATACTGACTAGATGAACTTCGCCAATTTTAACAATATTACGTTTGCGCTGGCCGAAAATAAAAAAGACATTAATTTTCATTAATTTTCAAATTTCGAAGAAAGAAGATAGAGTAGCGGTTATCGCGTTGCACCGCTGTGAACAGGTCATTAAAAGAAAGGCGAATGAAAATAAACGCTAGTAAGACGAAAGTGATGGTTTTTAAAAGAGAAGAGAGTAAAACGATACGTGAAACAAGAATGGACAGGGAGTTGATTGAGCAAGTGGATGAGTTTGTGTATTCTTGATGTGTATTTAGCTGGGATGGTAGATATCCCTTCGTCTGTTGCACGCTCGTATCCCGGTGGATGTCAAGATGGCCGCTTGTGGCCGATACTGTGGACCCGCCGGGAAACGAGCGCAGACTAGTAAGACACATTTCGCGCTATTTTTAACCGTTGAAATATTTCTCTCTCCTTTTATCATATACTAAAATGCTAAGGAGTAAATGGGCTAGCAATAATCACACCTTTTTACAATAGAGCTCTGTAATATGAGACCCATTTTATGACTCACAGAGCGATAGTACTTTGTACCTAAGTTTGAAAACATGTGTTGTGTAAAAATATTGTATGGCACTTGTAAATTTTATGCATTTAATTAGTTTATTATATTATAAGCTGTAAATAAAAATAAAAATAAAGACCAAATATCTTATTCGTTTTATTTCGTAAAGAAAAATATAAACTTTTAGACGTTGCCATATTTAGATTGAAGACTACAGCTGCAGTTTAGTCTTTTGATGAAGAAAATTTAAAGAAAACAATAGAATAGATAATAGTGAGTAATATTTAACTCAGAATTATGAATAATTTCAATTAAAATAGAAGATATTTGAATCTAAAGAAAAAAGGATAAAAACCAAACCTGCGTCTGTTGAACAACCGGGAAACCATCAACAGTATCGGCCATGATTGCGAAATTTTTGTTCAACAGACGAAGGGATATATAAGGCCACAGAACGACGAATGAAGGATGCTTACAGTCGTTCTGCAAGCTATGAATGCGAGATGTGCTTAAGGTTATTTTGTGTTACAGGATTTATATCGATGATGTCCGCAGCAGTACCAGAACCAGAGTAACTAATATCGTCCAATGTGTCCGTAAAAAATGCGTAATGGGCCGACCATAGCCTGAAGAAGTGATAACCCACGGAGAAGAAAAGTTCCCGAATGACAGCCTCCTGGTAAGCGGAGCTGGGTGACCTTACTAAAATGAGGCCGAACGACCAGGTAAAACATCCAGGATATTGATGTATTTAGGTGGCTCAAGACAGTGGCAGTCATTGGGGAGGCCTGTGAACTTGTGACGGTTTGTAATGGAAATACAAAATACTAGGCTGCACTAAAAGTATCGGGAATGGAATATTTCCACTGTTCCTGTCATATTAAAATCTTTTTAATTGAAAACTCCTTGGCTTTAAAAATCGAATACCATTTATTTAGTTAAAAAAAAGATTCTCGGTCTTGTCACAAGTTTTTGTCAAACTTGTTTAGTCGTTGAGAAGATGAAATTGACTCGAGAAAATTCAAGAGCGTGGTTTTATTATGACTCGAAGTGGTTTAACACAAAAACAGTGTGTTGACCGGATGATTTCTGCATTTGGTGATGAAGCCCCATCCAAAACCACAATTTATCGCTGGTTTGCTGAATTTCAACATGGACGTGTCAAGCTCAGTGATGATCCCCGTCAAGGTCGTCCAAAAACTGCAGTCACCCAAGAAAACGTTGATACTGTGCGTAAGTTGATTGAGGAAGATCAATCAGCTTACGCATTGGCATGAGTCAAATACAAATAATCTTGCATGAACAATTAGGTGTAAAAAAGTTGTTTCCCGATGGATACCGCATTCGCTCCGTGAAGAGCAAAAAAGCGGCTCGCGTTACTTGGTGTGTCAGAACTCTCGAAAGATTCCACACAGGATCCTCAAATACTGTATACAACATCGTATCAGGTGACAAATCCTAGATATACGCGTACGAACCCGAAACAAAAAATCAGTCACGAGTTTGGGTGATCGAAAATGAGTTAAAGCCAACAAAAATTGCTCGTTCACGGAGTGTTGCAAAAAAAATGGTGGCCACGTTTGTATCCAAAACCGGCCATGTTACGACTATTCCTCTTGAGGGAAAAAGAATAACGGTTCTTGTCCCTCAAGAGGAATAAATAAATGCAGAATGGTATGCTAGCATTTGTTTGCCACAGGTCGTTTCTGAACTCCGTAAAGAGAACTGCAACCGCCGCATCATCCTCCATCACGACAATGCGAGTTCTCACACGGCACACAGAACAAAAGAGTTTTTAGAGCAAGAAAACATAGAATTATTAGACCATCCGCCGTACAGCCCCGACCTAAGCCCTAATGATTTCTATACTTTCCCTAAAGTAAAGAATAAATTGCGTGGACAGAGACTTTCATCACCTGAAGAAGCTGTGGACGCCTAAAAAACGGCCATTTTGGAGACCCCAAATTCCGAATGGAATGGTTGCTTCAATGATTGGTTCCATCGTATGGAAAATGTGTCCAATTTCGCGGAGAATACTTCGAAAAGCAATAAATACATTTTTAAATAGTAATGTTGTGTCATTTCCTTGATATCCGAAGTTTTGCAGTGCCACCCTCGTAAAATAATTAAAAATATTTATTCGACACCAGGGGCCGCGCAAAATTCGTCCTGTCCGCATCAAATTATGGTCTTGCTCCGCCTGGGCCAAATAGCTTAGGAAAATATTTAGCCTATTTCTCTTTTTATTTTATTTCTTCGCATCCATATTTTAATAATAGTTCAATCTTTAAATTTTCGCTAACACGCAACAACTAACCGCTAGCGCACACATAAATGAAATGACTTCTATTTTAAAATATATCGTTTTTTTTAATATTTTCCAGGGAGGGGTTTGTGGGAACTTTACCGTCGGTAGGCTGCAACTCTTGTATTAGGTATCTTGTATTCAGGAACTTTCTTAACTTTTACATTGTTACTTATTAACTGATGGTATTCTCTACGCTGATCTCTACTCAATCTGTAGTAGCCGATCTGTAGTAGGCCGATATCCACACCGATCTCTACGCCGACGATATTATTACGGTGATGATCCACCGCCACCTTTTTTTAATTAGTTCAATTTATATTTATAGCCAGAAAATTTTTATCATCATATTTTAAGACAATTTTTTTGTATTTTGTAATCGTTATTATTAATTCTTACTTAAATTTTTAAATATTACATTGTAATTTGCTGAACATATAATACAATAGAAACAACATTCTGTATTCTGGATGTTAATTGCAGATACATCGCATCGGTCAATATAGCTTGATTTGAAAGGCTTTATACAGCTAATGAATCACTGTATGTGTTTCAGATTAGATCCCAGCTAAATATAGCGCTATGTAGCGCTTTTGTCTATAGATGTTTAGTCTACCTTGAATTATTACTTTAATTTTCATTAAGCATTTGTACTATGTAATATCAATCAATCAATCAAATCATTTATTTCGCTAAAACATGGGTACAGACGGATGGATACAGAGTCAACATTTGTTTCCACATGTTTTGCCTTTTGTGGCATGCGTAAAAATTGTTTAAAATAAATATGTTAAAAAACAAATTAAAATAATAAAAATAAAATTAGAAAGAAACACAAATTTTCTTTTTCTTTCATAAACAATTGATATTTATGTTTTTAGGAAAACATAACAAAAATAGAAAAATTAATTTTTGTTCATTTCAGAAGTATCACGCAAAATCCCGGATCTATAGTAATTTACTTAGTTATGCAAAATCAATAAAAATAAAATCAAAATTTATGGTTAAAGAATTGATTGATATTATAAAAGGCAGTATTTATAAGCCACTGCTTTAAACTTTTTTTCATTCGCCTTAATGGCTGTTCACGAATATTTTTAGGAACTTTATTATAAACCTTGATACACATTATGAGGCAATTCCTCTGGAATAATGTAGTTTTACAAGATGGCATGAGTAGACGTGTCGGATCTCTTTTTGCTAGAGAGTTATTATTTTCCTGCATGGTAACAAATTGATTTGAATTATTTTTAATCAAAACACAGATTTCTAATATATATAAACCAGTTAAAGTGAGAATACTTTTTCCTTGAACAGGGGTCTACAGCTTTCAAGAGGGCCTACATTACACAGTGCACGAATACATTTCTTCTAACTTTTGCCTTTGTTTGCGTCAGTTGAGTTGCCCCACAAGAGTAGTCCATATCTTAAGACGGATTCAACGTACCCGTAGTAAGCAATACGTGCTGCTTGTGGACCTGCTACATTTTGAAGTTTGCGCAGTGCATAAACAAATTGATTAACCTTTTTGTATACTTTTTGTACGTGTAATTTCCAATTTTCATACCGGTCAATAGTAACACCTAGGAATTGTGTATCTACTACCTCTACTCATCTTTCGTCCTTATATCTTAAGTACAATTTTTGTGGTTTTGTTTTATAATTTCCAAATTGAATATATTTAGTTTTGTTAGCGTTGACTCGTAAATTATTATCTTCTAGCCATGATATAAAAATTCTACTAGAGTCAGTTGACTCTATAGTAGAATTTATTTCTTGTTCAAATATCTGTGACTTATTAGTGTGGGGTATAACAATTGATATGTCATCAGCAAATAGTATTGACTGATGATTTGTTATACTCGGTAAGTCGTTTATGTATAGAATGAACAATAAAGGGCCTAAGACACTCCCTTGAGGTACCCCATAGTCATTTTGTAGATAAGGAGATCTGTAATATGTTAGCTCTAGTTTATTATTAATGCGTGATACTTCAACACATTGTTTTCGATTTTTCAAATATCTTTCGATCCATTCCAAAGTCAGTTCTCTGATTCCTAGTTTTTCACATTTGTACAACAACTTGCTGTGTTCTACACAGTCAAAGGCTTTAGACATATCAAAAAAGATGGTACTCACTTATATATATTATTAATACATTCAGTTATTAGACGTATCAGTGAAAAGGTAGCAAGTGTAGTAGATTTATGTTTTTGAAGCCATTTTGTTCGTTTCTGAGTATATTATATTTTGCTACAAAACTAATAATTCGACTATGCATGGCTTTTTCAAATATTTTGTATAGAATGGGTATCAACGTAATCGGCCTATAGTTATGAATCTCATGACGGTCATCGTTTTTAAATAAGGGTTTGACTATAGATGTTTTTAATTTATCTGGAAATCTTCCATGTATGAAAGAAAGGTTTATTATAGTCAACCAAATCTAAGAAATACCTTTTGACGTTTCACATTAATCATTCCACAATAACTTTGCACCAGCGTACTCACACAATTTAAAATAACCTTTTACGTAAATCCGGAGATTTATGAAGTTATCTATATTTCATTACAACGTGTATAATTTTTTATCACTAAAATAAATTTGAATTTTTCAAACAAAGCAAAATATAATACAACATAAAAACAATATAAAAAAAGTTAATACTGGTTACTTTTTAAGTAACCAGTATTAACTTTTTTTACTTGACGTCGTTTCAATGATATGTGGATATGTATAATACCGTAGTGTTTGGATGATTAAAATTCATTGTTATGCGAATGATCGGCAAAATATTCAAATAATCGGTAAACATTTTCAAATAATCGAATCATTAATTTTTTTTTAATGTATTATTTGCTTAATTTAATTTTTATTTTCAAAATTCCTTAAATTACACGAATCATGAATAAAACAAGTTTATTTTTTTACAAATAGGCAAAATAACGCATTTAAAAGGCCGTGCTAAAATAACCACTATATAATTTCAATATCCCGCCGTTTCGGTACCAGTTACTCGACTCCACACAGTCAGTAATTCATTCTTGGGGCAATGTATATATACGCTTTTAGAACAAAATCCTAGAAAATATACAACATTTGACGTAAGTACACAAAGTTTAAAAACTTTATTAAGGTAAGTTTATATAAAAAGGGTTATTTTAATATTAAGGAATTTATGGATGATAATAACTGCTGGGAAGGATGATCGCTACCAAGCTATTTCCAATTTGTTCTGTGTTGTTAATTGTAAACGCATGATTGTAAGCTCTTATTAAAAAAAAAAAACTAGTCCCGTTGGGTATCTTGCTGGTTCTTCCCAGGACAGAGGTTCTTTTTGCGAACCAGTGGTAAATGAAAAAAGTGACTTTCAATAAGTATTATTCATAATCTATATTGAATAAAAAAGTTTCTGTTTCTGTTTTTGTTTTGAGAGCATATTGTACGTAATTTTGTGTTTTTTTTTTTGTTTGTCTTCTTATTTGTGACTCTGCTTTAACTTTTTGGACTGTTTCTTCTATAATAACTTTTTATGCGTGGTAGAGCCATGCTACATCTATATTATAGTTGTAACACGAATGGGTCGGCTCAACCGGGGCAGGACCACGGGCTCACAGAATACCAGCGTAGAATAGCAGTGTAATGCTGCTGTGTTTCGTATGGTGAGTGTAGAGAACCGGAGACCCTTTTTACTGGATTCGAGGCATTCCATCTTAATCCTCTGGGGTGACAACGCATTTACATTTTGATTCTTAATTGAGAATAAATATGTATGCGCAAAGGATAATTGGGCAAAAGTGGTAGAAAAAACAAAAAAATTGACTGTGGATGACACAAAGATTTCTTATATTTACGCGAACATTGCACATGATTAAAACTACTTTTACGGATTTTGTCGCGTTTATTTTTATTTTTTACTTTTTATTTTTTAATTCCCGACGTTTCGGGCGCTTTCCAGTACCCATGGTCACGGGGGACTGAGATGACTGACGTCCCGATGTCATTGTTAAACCCGGAGTACCTTCAGCTTTTTTAATTATTGTTTATGGTCCGATCTATGCAAAATGAACTGACTATGTCCTGAGGTCTTGCAGTGGTACGCTTGGGTTTAGTTTTAATTTTATTGATTATAGGATCCCAAGCAGGTGGTAGTACCCAGCCTCCTTCTCTATTGAAATTAGGATGTTTTTTAATTTCAATAGCCTCACGTATCATCCTTGGTAGGAATCGGTGTTCTTTCGCGAGGATTTGTGGTCTATCAAATCTGATGTAATGGTTGGGGCCGTCTAGGATATGATCACAATGCTGATGTGAAGCATCAACGTTCCGGGAAGTCTGCAGTTTGTGATCATATCCTAGACGGCCCCAACCATTACATCAGATTTGATAGACCACAAATCCTCGCGAAAGAACACCGATTCCTACCAAGGATGATACGTGAGGCTATTGAAATTAAAAAAACATCCTAATTTCAATAGAGAAGGAGGCTGGGTACTACCACCTGCTTGGGATCCTATAATCAATAAAATTAAAACTAAACCCAAGCATACCACTGCAAGACCTCAGGATATAGTCAGTTCATTTTGCATAGATCGGACCATAAACAATAATTAAAAAAGCTGAAGGTACTCCGGGTTTAACAATGACATCGGGACGTCAGTCATCTCAGTCCCCCGTGACCATGGGTACTGGAAAGCGCCCGAAACGTCGGGAATTAAAAAATAAAAAGTAAAAAATAAAAATAAACGCGACAAAATCCGTAAAAGTAGTTTTAATCATATGGATGACATTCAAAGAGTTTTAAGAGAGAATTTATTCTGGTATTATTCAAACCAAACTAAATAATTACCAATTCTAAATAATCGATATCGATTTTTTTAAGAATCGAATATTGTACGTTCCCATTTTTTGGTTGGCATGCTTGGTGCAATAAGTCTGACAGCTGTCAAAATGTATTTCTTAGAATTGGTTGACTATAAGTACGTCAGAATTGGTGCAAATTCCTTCACACATGTTTTCAGTATATGTGTAGTAATAGAATCATAACCAACATATTTAGTATTATTAAGAGAATTTATTATAATTATGATTTCATTTAATGAGCAAGGTTTTAAAAAGCTCGATGATTGAACATTTTCATCCTTTTAGTTTTATTATTTAAAGAAGAACGGCTGTGAAGAGCTGTACTAATAAAATACTCATTAAATTTACTGGTAATGACGAAAGGATGATCTATTTTAGTTCCATTACAATTAATCCAGTCAATATTATTATTTCGTGTATCATTATATTCATAATTTTTAATGATTTCCCAGGTACCTTTACTTTTACTTTTTGAATGTAATAGGTGTTTCATGTTTAAATTTTTTTCGACCATGTTACGCAACTTTTTAATAATTTTGAATATTTGTTATAGATTACTTTGTTTTCTAAACTTTTTGTTTTGTAATATTAATGTTTTAGTTTTCTTTTAGTTTTACTTGCAACCCAACCCTTATACCTTTTGTAATCCACTTTCGAGCGAGATTGTCTGTTTTGATTTTATATTTTTGTAATGGAAAACAGAGGTCATTTAATAAACAAATTAAGTCATGAAATTTATTAAAAATATTATTAAAAATGTCATCCTTAGTTTCTTTTTCCCACGATATATTTCGAATGCATTTACGAAACTTATCAATATTTTACTTAGAGTAATTTCTTTTCGTAGTATACCAGTATTTAATTTTAGGTAGCAGTTTAATTGGAAACCTTAGAGATTGACAGGTGTTATGATCTGATAAATGAAAATTGTACAGGGAACTAGAAATATCAGACTCTTTGAAATTGCTAGCTATATGATCAATACATGTGTGATGTCTCGTAGGTTTATCATTATGTAGTTTAAGGTTGTAGCTGTATAACAAAATTTTTAAGTCATGAGTGACGTTATTATTCTTAAGTGTGTCAATATTATAGTGCTAATTTATGAAAAAGAAGATCTAGTTTGTTGAAAAATATTGATACAGGCGAATTGGGAGTTCTATATACACAAAAATTACACATTTGTAACTTGGTACCTCTATTCCGCAACACTCAAAAATTTTGTCTGCTGATAATTCATAGCATAATTGTATAACTTTAAATTCTATTGACTTTTTAATAAGAATACATACACCTCCACGTTTTTCTTTTGTTCTACAATATAATGAAGCTAATTTAAAATTTTTAAACGGAATGTTACTTTCATCTCCCTTTTTAACAAATGTTTCACTAAAACATAAAAAGTTTAAGTTAAATAGGTACCTGTTATAAATATTATTGTAAAATATGTTTTAATGTTCAATATACATGGCTAGTAAATTTTATAATTATGAAGCGACAGTATGCTAATGGTAAGTTGCCAACCGCGTACTCAAAAGGTCGTGGGTTCGAATCCGCCATTTGAACCAATTCTAATACAAGCATTTTGAGCTTAATGTACTCCAGACTGAATTTCGGTCACGGCGGCCAGCCTCAACGGAGGTTAGCCATCGGCGCAGGACAGGATTATAGTGCCCAAGTGTATGCGCAAGCAGTCAGGTGCACTCTCTATTTAATCACTGTCATAATCCGATGAGAAAGTAAATATGACACGACCGATGAAGAGAGATCAGGCGCAGGACCAACGGCTTTACGTGCTTTCCGAGGCACGGGGGTGAGACACCGCCAACTTCCTGACTCCGGACAGCTACTGAGAATTTCTTGACGGAAAAACTCAATAATCGATTTTTTGGCAAGACCCGGGTTCGAACCCAGGATCTCATGATCAGCAGTCGCACTAATACAACCACTAGACCAACGAGGCAGTCAATTTTGAGTTTACCAGGAGTGGTTAAAGGGAATATTAGTAATGTGAATAGCGTTGCATTGCTAGTTTTTCTTTAAATAAAAAATAAAACTAGCGCTCCGCCCCGGCTTCGCACGGGTGATTTCTGAATCTCGACAACAGCGCCACCTGCCGGGTCCTATTGTGAATCTCAATCATCCAGTTGAGGGACCCGATCAGTCGCACACAAAACTCATCAGAATTGTTTGAGCTGTTTTCGAGTTTTAGTGCGACTAACGGACAGTAATTGATTTTTATATCATAGAGGTTTCTAACACAGTCACATATATTGATTAACGTTTTTAATTGCCTACAACGTATTTTCTGCTTGGAAATACTAAAAGACACTTGAAAATACTTAGTATCCTGAAAACGAAGTTGGTGGATGCTAATTAATAACGTCCAATATAAGGTCAGTTTTGATCAAATTTGATTGTCAATAAAAGCCTAACAATTGGCTTCGCCAAACAGCTTTTTCTCGACAAATAGCATTTGATTTATTGACAATACCTATTGTTACGAGCTTTGGGTTCGAGACAATAAAAACTGCCTAGTGAATTACCAAATTTGACACATTAATTACACAACACTAATTACAACTTACAACCACACTAATAACAAAACATAATTGTAATACGGGTCACTTTATTTTGCAGTTGTATTACTTCGAAGTATTCGCTTGCATCGCCTCTTCAACACTGATTCAGGTCTTTTTTCTGAAAGTGTATGTTACGGGCCCTAAAAAAAACACCTATATACTCCCACACTGGGCTCACCCCCCTCTTTCTAAAGCAAAATCCCCATCCCCCCACCGACAAAAAAAAACCCGGGTTACTCGTGTTCTGTTATATTTACAGCGAGCGTTAACCACTGAGCTACCACGGCTCTGTTACGGGCCCTGCGACCTTTCTCGAAATCTTCGAAATCTTCGTCGAAATAGACTCGTGAGCGAGGACTCACATATATAGTGCAACTATTCTTCGAAGCGCCGCTTCGCCGACTGCAGTCTCGAGGCACCTTGGCCCCTGCTTTTGGAGTGAGGCTCCTCTACCTAGGCCCCCCCAGGCTAGGTAGGGGTCTCGATGTGGTTCAAGAGCCCCTTGAAAGGAGGTACGAACCCCGGCGTGTGCTTGTAATGAGGGGAAACGACTCAGATCGCGGTCTATACCGGCCTTATATAGGGCCTCAGATAGTTCCAGAACCTTCTTCTGTGGAAACATCTAGAATGTTCGAGTACATACCGGTCTCGACTGACTAGGTGTCAATAGTTCCGGAAAGTTCTTCCATGGGAATTGCTACAAGGATCTTGACTCTCCTAGTTCTGCTACTCGATACTAGAAGGCGCTAGTGGTAACTAGTGTCGTCATGTACCAGGCATTGATTGTGGAGTGCAACACTATAATAACTCGACTACCAGAGAAATAAAAATGCGTCTGTTTCTTTGAAGACCAGAAAACCTTAGCAACAAACCAGAAAAACTTAAATATGTATGATATTATTCTAAGTTGTGAACGTATAATTATATGTAGACATTATTTATTTAACGAAGTTTGCTGTGTAGCAATTTTCATTTTCCAACAGTAATATTTATATACAATGCACAAAACTAATATGCGCTGCTTGGTTTTGCTAAACAACACATCAGTTTAACTGTCACTTGGCGTATTTCCGTCTTTAAGCAATTTTAGAAATGAAATATTTTTAGGTCCATTAGATAGAAAGCACTTTGTCTAGAGTCAGACTAACTCTATTATTTATCTGAAGCGGGGTTCTATTTCGAGATGCAACAATACAATTCAAAAAGTCAATTTTGATTCCAAACAATGTAAGAACTACTAATTGAAGAGAGATTGACGTTACCTTTGTCTATTTTGAACCTATTTCGTTGTCTCATATATACGTTATGTTTCCTCTTATATTTTTATTATTATGTATCACTTGTAGTTTTAATGATGCTTACGATTATTTTTATTTACTTATTTTATTTACAACAACAACAGCATGTAGTATGTATACATGTGTGTACTTTATGATTATAAAAAGGCCAAGGCTTCAAGATTCATCCTTATCATCATCATTACAGCCTTTCACAAGTCCGTAAGCCTCCCCAAGAAATGTTACAGTTCGAGTTGAGGACTTGTGAAGGACTTAATGATGATGATGTTATGTATATGATAGTTCAAATTTCGAAAAACCACTTTCAGCAATATTTTTTTGCTTTTTCCTCGAAAACCATGTACGATATTGGAAAATATTTTTAAATAAAAATAGAAAATACTTTAATTTCACTTAAAACTTATTACATTTTTGTGAGAAATTATAAAATGAAATAAGTATTGTTTGAATCTGTTTTATTTTTTCTTTACTTTATAAGATAATCATAAAAACTTTGTGTAATTAATCAGTTTTTCGATTTCACAAAAAATAACCGCATATTTTCGCATAGAGCCTAGACTGTTCTAAATATAAGCTCGGACAGAAATTTTGAAAAGGATTATTCAAGTAACATGTAAATAATCCTTAAGATTATAGTGAGTGACAGATAAGAGAAGCCAGTTATTTCTATATTACAGCCAATTAATTACACTTCAATTAATATTTATTAATTATTTATCTTACAGTCAATTAATATTTGTTAATTATTTATCTATATAAATTAGGTTTAAATAAATACTAACATTTTATTTTACATATTCTCCTAAATTTGGCAATGATTTATGTCTTAAAGTTTTACCTTAATGTGAAATAAATCGTGACTAAATGAAAGGTGCTTGTAGATCATAGCCAGTTCGTAGCTTTGAACAAGTAGGTATAATAGGTAAAATAAATTGGAGGATTTCGACAGGCTTTACGCGTAACAGTGATTGATGTAATAGCTTTTTATATTTAGAATAAAGAAGGAAATTTTTTACGAACGTAACTGGGAATAATTAATAGAATTACTTATATTAGAAATAGCTAGCCCGGTAGACGTAAATTTTGAAATTGATTAATAGCTAGACCTCAATGCCACCTATCGGGGCCATGTGATTGTGATTTTATTTATATACTTATTGCACTAATCCTATACCATATTGTGAATATGAGTCATTTCGGCCCTTAAATAAAAATTGGTAATAAATTCACTACGGTGCCATCTATCGGATTGAAATTTTTTAATTCTTTGTTGCATTCTGAATTGCATTCAGCATAGCAATGAATATTTGTCTGAACATAAAAATTCTTCGTATTTTGTTTAAATAAATAAGAGAAAAATCTTTTTGGTTGTACTGTTAGCATCTGGCTGGTTTTAATATCAACAGGTACATATAGGACATTAAAAAAATAAATATAAAAAATAAAAACACTTTCCCGCCATTTTTCAATTGTTTTTCTTTCCGCCAAAATGAGTGAATCTAACGAAGAAATTCGATACATTCTGAAGTTTACGACAAGAACGCGCCATAAAATCATGGTAACGGGATTTGAAAAATCCGGATCAATACGTAATATGCTAACGGCTGTGTGGGATTGGAAGCGCATCGTTTACTATGAGCTTTTATCGCCGGGCAATACCATCGATTTGGATCTCTACTACCAACAACTAATGACACTTAAGCAAGAAATTGAGAAAATGTCATCATGATAATGCCAGACCACCACACATCATTGGCCACTCAGAAAACATTCAGAGAGCTTGGTTGGGAAGTGTTAATGCATCCACCATATAGTCCTGACTTGCACTCTCAGATTTTCACCTGAACCCCCAGAATTTTTTGAGTAGTGTTAGGTTAACATCAATAGAGGAATGTCAAAACTACTTGTCGCATTTTTATGATCAAAAATCCCAATATTTCACTACCTACAAGATGGCAAAAAGTTATCGAACAAAATGGCAAATTTATAATTAATTGTAATTAAACTTTGAAAAAAAAACTCTTGAATTTGTATATAAAATACGAGTAAACTTTTCCCAGACCTTATATTATATTGTGGGAATATGCTCATTCGCTCAAGGAGTTCAGATGTTACGCAACCTCCAAGAAATGAATTATCGTTAGGGATTTAATACAAAGAATAAATTTTGTACTGTACTGAAAATAGTTAATGGACATTCAATTTCAACTTTTCGAAAATTTTCAATCAAAAAATATCATTGTCTTACTTCAAACTCCCAGCTTAACTTAAAACGTTGATATAAGTTCAGTAGCGAATATATTCAGAAGTTATATTACTTAGTTATTATAACAGAACTAATTATGATGTTACTCAAATGAATAAAACTAACAATATTTTTTATAAGTTTTTTTGGATTATATTGTGTTTAATTTTAACTGTTTTAACTTTTCACGTTTCGAGTGCTGTGCGCCCATGATCACGGGGATTGAGGTGTTTTACGAACTGATATGATAATTAACTCGGGCCACTTATTTTAGATGTTAACTATTGATTTTGGTTTTATTTACGCAGAAAAAGCTTATTTACGCAGAATAAGCTTACTACTATATCTTGTTAATATTTATGTTTTTTTTGGCGTGCAATAAAGTGTTATCTATTTATCTATCTATATCTTGCAGTCTTGCAGTGATATGCTTGGTTTTGGATTTAATGATATGGTCTTAATCGCCAACATATTCGTGCTACAACCATAATACGAGGGCGGCACTGAATTTTCGGGTATCAAGGAAGTGACACAACATTACTATTTATAAATGTATTTATTGCTTTTCGAAGTATTCTCCGCGAAATTTGACACATTTTCCATACGATGGAACCAATCATTGAAGCAACCATTCCATTCGGAAGTTGGGGTCTTCAAAATGGCCGTTTTGTAGGCGTCAACAGCTTCACACACATACAGTGATTCATTAGCTGTATAAAGCCTTTCAAATCAAGCTATATATATTGACCGATGCGATGTATCTGCAATTAACATCCAGAATACAGAATGTTGTTTCTATTGTATTATATGTTCAGCAAATTACAATGTAATATTTAAAAATTTAAGTAAGAATTAATAATAACGATTACAAAAATTGTCTTAAAATATGATGATAAAATTTTTCTGGCTATAAATATAAATTTAACTAATTAAAAAAAAGGAGGCGGTGGATCATCACCGTAATAGGGCGTATTTTTATTTTTTTGTACCATGCCTTTTTTCACCTGTCACCTCATTTGTGCTATTTTTCTTTTGGTGATCATTATCAATATTCATGATGTGAATAAAAAATAAAGATTAGTGTTTATTTTTGTTTTTAAATATGATTTTTATTTTGAGGTTTTCTTTAAATTGTATTTTTTATGATTTTCTGAAAGTACTCGTATGTATGAACATGTGATGTAACTCACTAAGTACAGTGGTTTAATCTTTACATAACATCACTGTTTGCCGCCAAAACTTTCAATTTTAACTGACTCCAAAGGCAGTTGTATATTTCTGAACGTTCAAAATGCCTTACACGGAAATATCAACCGTAATCAATGCATTATAAGAGTTTATTTCTCGTAACTCAAAATGGATCTAAGTGGAAAGTTCCTACTGAGTTACGTTAATTTAAACCATATTTTTTATTTTTTACCGGTTGTAAATATATTTTTTAATTTGGCAACAAGAACTCAAAGCGTCATAACTATCAGCCATTTTGCAAACCGTGACGAGACGCTAAATAAGTGTGGATGTTAGTTTGGTGTTGAAGAGATTTTCCACCGATTAACGGGAATATTCAAGGCAAAATCAAGGTAAGAATAATTACTTAAGTGTTTTTGTGTTATATTTGAAAAAGCTCAAGGTTTAAACTCTAAATATATCATAAGGTTTATGCAAAGGCACAAATAATAACCTGTGAAATCATTTTTGTATTATCACTCGCATAGATTGAGTTACGTCGGCTGAGAAACATTTCACTCATTGGAATGAATTTGTAACTCAGTGGAATGTAAAGGCGTGTTCAAATTGTAAATTGACTAGCGACCCACCCCGGCTTCGCACGGGAGCAATTCGGAGTTATAATTTTATATTGAAACAAAAAATTTATATGTTAGTTACATAGACGTAGTGTAAGGTTGTAAGCCCACATAGCGGACATTCCCCGTTTTTCTTATTTTAAGCAGTTTATACCCGTCGTAACTTCTTAACGAAAGGTCCGATTTGAATAATTTAAAACAAAATGTACATCTATGTACTTACATGATCATCCTTGATATCATAAACACTCACGCCTGTCACCCAGAGGGGTAGGCAGAGACTACAGACTTCCATTTGGCACGATCCTGACACACCTCTCTCGCCTCCTTCACATCCATACACCTACGCATGCATGCTCGTCGGTTAAGGGTACTCCTAATTTGGCCCGTTTTCAATAAATCGCCAATTTGGTCGATAAATTTTCGCCTAGGACGTCCCTTTCCGACTCTGCCATTCACTTCTGCAACATAAATTTTCTTTGTCACTCTTTCCTCATCCATTCTTTCCACATGACCAAACCACCGAAGCATTCCTTTCTTAATCCTGGTCACAACATCATCTTGCAAACCACACTCTTCTCTTATCACACAATTTTTCACCCTGTCATTCAGATTCAGCCCTAACATACTCCTTAACGACCTCATTTCTACTGCATTTATTCTACTCTCGTGCTTCTTCTGCCATACCCAACTTTCACTACCATACGTTAAAGTAGGGACCAACACAGCATTGTGAATTGCCATACGTGCCTTTTTTGACACATTTTGACTCTTCACAATAGAGTGCAGGGCTCCATTTACTCTGTTTCCTGCGTTCACTCGTCGTTCTATATCCTTATCATATCTCCCATCCCTGCTAAATACGCAACCCAAATATACAAACTCATCTACTTGCTCGATCAACTCCCCTTCTATTCTTATTTCACATATCGTTTTACTTTCATCTCTTTCAAAAACCATAATTTTTGTCTTACTTGCGTTCACTTTCATACCCCTTTCTTTTAATGATCTGTTCATTAATGTAACCATCATTTGCAACTCAGCCGCCGACGACGCAAGAATAACTTGATCATCGGCGTACAAAAGGCATTTGATGGTTAACTCACCCATTCTTAATCCGCATTCTTCAACTTTCAAATTTTGCAAACAACTGTCCATAAATAGGTTGAACAACCACGGGGAAGCCACACAGCCCTGTCTGACACCTTTATGGATGCCAAACCAGTCCGAGTAGACCCCGTTGATCCTAACACAAGCACTAGAGTCCCTATAAAGAGATTCCAATGCCTGTATCAAGCCAGCGCTCAACCCAAATGAGTTCAGTGTTTGCCATAGCACATTCCTATCCACTCTGTCATAGGCCTTCTCCAAGTCCATGAACGCACAAAAAACCTTTTGGTTTTTGGCCAAAAACTTCTCCGCGATCATGCGCATGGAGAAGACTTGATCTGTACATCCCATTCCCTTTCTAAATCCTGCTTGCACATCCCAAATTTTTCCATCGGTTTCTTTCATGACCCTTTCAATTAGTACCTTGGCATACAGTTTTCCCACGATGCTAAGAAGGCTGATACCGCGGTAGTTTTTACAGTCCTGCTGCGACCCTTTTCCCTTATATACTGGGACTATCACGGCTTTGCACCAGTCTCCCGGTACCCGCTTCAGTTCCCAGCATAAATTAAACAAGGTGTGCAGCAGGCCTGCCACCACTTCCTCTCCAGCCCTTAGCATTTCGAGTGAAACTCTATCATATCCGGCAGCCTTACCTGCTTTCATGCTTCTCATTGCTTTCATTATTTCATCTATACTTATCTCGCTACCTTCTTCCTCTTCTTTCGGAGTTCCTATTTCATTCAGTTCATACGTTGTCTCCTCACTCATAAACATGCTTTCAAAATATTCCTTCCATCTCTTTAAACTCAAAACTTCATCATTCAGAATATAGCCATTCTCATCTCTTATAGCATTCATTATAGGCTGTTTTGAACATCCCCTGGCAGTTCTTACGAGTTTCCAGAACATTTTAATATTTGCCTGGAAGTTATCCGATATTCTTCTATCATTCTTATCCGTTCTTTCTTGCTTTTTCCTTTCAACTACTTCTTTTACTCTTTTATTTAGATGTCTAAAGACTGCCTTTTTTCTTTCAAAATCATCATTCGTACCGCTTGAATTACCAGCCTTAGTTGCTAGTAAATCTAGCCATGCTCTCTTCTTTGCTTCAACTTCCGTACGTATCTCATCATCCCACCATAACGTATTATTTTTCCTTTCATTCTTTCTTTTACTAACACCACATACTTCGGTAGCTGCATCTACTAAACCTTTCTGAACATTTTGCCATACATTCTCCAAGTCTAACTCATTCATACATAATTCATCCAAACCACTTACGTTTTCTTTCAGTCTACATTTAAACTTGTTTTTCTCACCTTCATCTTGTAATCTTTCTGTTCTAATACGCTGTAACGCAGTGGTAGACACGGATGACCGATGGCGCCACCGCCTGAATAGACCATTAATTCGGCATAAAACCAAAAAATGATCCGTTCCTACGTTTGACCCCCGGTAAACCCTTGTATCCACCACTGCGCCCCTCAATCTTTCATCCACAATTATGAAATCTATCATGCTTCTATCATCACCTCTTTCCCAAGTGTACATGTGAATCCTCTTGTGGCGAAAGAAAGTGTTCGTCACAAAAAGATTCTTTTCCATACATACAGTGAGGAGGCTTTCACCATTCTCATTTATACTTTCATCACCAAACGTTCCCAATATCCTTTCATAACCAAGCCTCCTCACCCCAACTCTTCCATTAAAATCTCCTAGCATAACAACATTTTCATTTCCCTTACATTTCATTAATACCATCCTTACCATTTCCCAAAACTGCTCTCGGATATGAGTGGGCTTAGACATGTCTGGGGCGTAGACCCCTAGTACAAACAACTTCTTTAAGCCCACTTTCAATCGTATCCATAGCAGTCTTGGGCTTACACATTCATACTCTTTCACACATTGCACCATTCTTTCTGATAGGATGATCCCTACTCCCTGGCATGCCCGCTCGAGCTCGTCTACACCAGACCAGTATGCGGTATACATGCCATGTGTAGTGACATCCTTCCCCTTCCGTTTCGTCTCATTTACACATAACAAATCTATTCCTCTATCATACATCACCTCGCATACTTCACCCATTTTATCATTCATTGCTCCACATACATTCAACGTAGCCAGACGGGCCTCTGCAATCCACTTTTCGCCCCTCCGGGAGACAGAACGTGACGGGTGGCGAGCCTCGTCGCCGCTTTTCCTCCCGGAGATTCTTCGCACCCCTGCCCCATTAAAGGGGCGCCGGGAACTCGGGGCCATTTCTTTACTTTGATTCCTCATGGTGCGAATGGGGTGGTATATTTAACGCCGCTACCACGGCGAGGAGCCGAGTCTGTGCTATCGGCTTGTCGCTCATTTAGCACCACCCGGGGGACACGTGTAGGGTGGGCCTAGGATTAGGTGGTCAAAGCCTACGGACGCGAGCGACTTATCCCCCATCATCATGATCATCCTTGACTGTGATTTTATGTAAGTATAACCAATAGTTTTTGCAGCGCACGTCAAACAATAATTTTTTTAAAGTAAGATTTTGATACCTTAATATATTACGTAATTAGCCTACGCTACTCGCTAAAAATTTGTCTTTTAATATATGTAAGAATTAATTAAATTGGTTTACATAATTAAAACAAACAGATAAATAATCAGATCTTAGACTAGTAGCATAGCATATTAGTTGGTAGGTTTTTTATTTTTCACATCTGTTTAGTTTTCAAGCGATTTTAATAAAACCAAAGGAGAGGTTTATAAATAACAATTTTTTATTAAAAATAAATTCAAATTTTTGAGGCGATTTAGACCAATTTCACCCAACCGCATAGCAGAAAATTTTGATATTATTATTTGAAAATGGCGAAGGAAGGTTTTTGGCCAGATATGTCCGATAGGCGAGTGTAGCAGAAGCTTCGGGAGGTAGTTAGGTAGGTTATTTTTATTATTTTAAGCCCGCGGCTTCGCACGCGTTAAATTATAAATAAAAACCTTCCTCTTGAATTACTCTATCCATTTAAAAAATCCATTGCGTAGTTTTAAAGATCTAAGCATACATACATACATACATAGGGACAGACGCGAGAAGCGACTTTGCTATGTAGTGATAACTCAATATTAAAATACTATTTTGTTATAGGATACTTAAAGTACAATATCAAAATATGCCTATGACACCTGCTGAACGTATCAGGAAATATAGGGAAAAATTAAAAACTGATCCTGAAAAATATGAGGCTAAGAAAAAAAACATGCAGAATATGTTAGGTCCAAAAATAAGAAAGTAAGTGAATTATCGGATGAAGAGAAAGAAAGAAAACGAAAAGTATGGAGAGAACAAAAACGCCATCAAATACAAAAAAAAATGATTTTCGTGCAGAAGAGACTGTAAATGAAGAAGTAACAACACGCAGTAAAGAAGAAACTTCGACAAAGAAACGCTGTAATAACGCTGTAGTTAAGAAGTACAATGCGGCGTTGAAACGGATACGTGCATTGACAAAGATAGTGAACAGATATAAACAAAAACTGCACAGGCAAAAGAAAGAGACCGATGAAAACATTTATAAATTAGAAAATAGTTTAGAAATAGTCAAAGCAAGAAACGAATTCATGGAAAGTACCATAAAGACAGAAGAAAATTTTCAAAGAGATGGTAAGCGATGAAGTACAAGCAGCTAGAAAGAAAACTTATGTGGCTAATATATTGGGATTTGAGGGGAAAATAAGATTATCTCAGAGGAAGCAGAAAGATGACAGTATTAAAAAAGAAATTGAGAGATTTTATGTCAGAGATGATATAACTCGAATAACAGCAGGGAAAAGAGAATGTCGGACACTTGGCAAAACTACAAAACAAATACGCTATCTAACTGTTTTACGCGTGTCGGCATTTCATTCAAATTTTCAAGTCCTTATTCTTCGATTTGTATGAACCGATTTTAATGAAACTTGGTATGGATACGCTTCAAAGCCTGGTCTAAATAGTTAGTAGAGAACATTTTCGAAAAAGAGTTCAGGGAAAAAGATAGAGTGATTTTTGACTTTCTATAGAAAACATAAAATTGTCCTCACTCTTCATCTAAATTCTTTTTCGACAATATTCTATACGAACTATTTATACCTGGCTCTGAAGCGTATGTATACCAAGTTTCATTAAAATCGGTTCATAAACATCGAAGAATAAGAACTTGAAAATTTGTATGAAATGGCGACACGCGTGAACCGTCTTAATTATTTGTTTTGGACAATTAATAGTACTTCAGTTACTATTCCAAATAGATATTTATTAATTTTATGTTTTTATAGACTCGTAGTTGGAGTAGCTTCCTGTTAAACACAATATTATTAGGTAAAAATTGTTTCTTGTGAGCAAAGCTTTACTTGTTCCATTTAGTTATTTCGTAATTCCATTGAGTGATGTCTACCAAATCTAGTGTTAAGAAATTAAAGATATTTCCTTAAGTTCTTTAATTTACGTGCCATTTTGTTACCAAATAAATATATTTTTTCCCTTATTTTACATTGTGTTAGATTTTATTGTCTAATTTGTCATTAATACGTTAGCAGCAAACAGAAAGTGTAGGTTTATGACCAACTGTAACTCAAGGGAGAGCATTTAGAGATTTTCATTGCTCAAGTTGTGTTTAAATGTTTAATATTTAATAGATAATTGTAGCACTGACTGATTCTGTTCGAAATAAATGTTATTTTATAATTACTGGCCTAAGTATTTAATTTATAAAAATTCTATTAATTTTTCGTAACTCAATGGAGCCTTTTATCAGAACTAGCGCATTAAACTATTTTTTATTTAAAAAGATATGGTATCAACTTTAAACACATATAGATATTCAGTTAATAAATATATTTATGATTAGAAAAAAAAAGCATATAGTATTTTATTGCAGTTTTATTTTTATAAACTATGGTACAAGAAAATAAAAATACGCACAATAATATCGTCGGCGTAGAGATCGGTGTGGATATCGGCCTACTACAGATTGAGTAGAGATCAGCGTAGAGAATACCATCAGTTAATAAGTAACAATGGAAAAATTAAGAAAGTTCCTGAATACAAGATACCTAATACAAGAGTTGCAGCCTACCGACGGTACAGTTCCCACAAACCCCTCCCTGGAAAATATTTAAAAAAACTATATATTTTAAAATAGAAGTCATTTCATTTAGGTGTGCGCTAGCGGTTAGTTGTTGCGTGTTAGCGAAAATGTAAAAAATTGAACTATTATTAAAATATGGATGCGAATAAATAAAATAGGCTAAATATTTTCCTAAGCTTTTTGGCCCAGGCGGAGCAAGACCATAATTTGATGTGGACAGGACGAATTTTGCGCGGCCCCTGGTGTCGAATAAATATTTTTAATTATTTTACGAGGGCGGCACTGAAAATTTCGGGTATCAAGGAAGTGACACAACATTACTATTTAAAAATGTATTTATTGCTTTTCGAAGTATTCTCCACGAAATTTGACACATTTTCCATACGATGGAACCAATCATTGAACCAACCATTCCATTCGGAAGTTGGGGTCTCCAAAATGGCCGTTTTGTAGGCGTCCACAGCTTCTTCAGGTGATGAAAGTCTCTGTCCACGCAATTTATTCTTTATTTTAGGGAAAGTATAGAAATCATTAGGGCTTAGGTCGGGGCTGTACGGCGGATGGTCTAATAATTCTATGTTTTCTTGCTCTAAAAACTCTTTTGTTCTGTGTGCGGTGTGAGAACTCGCATTGTCGTGATGGAGGATGATGCGGCGGTTGCAGTTCTCTTTACGGAGTTCAGAAACGACCTGTGGCAAACAAATGCTAGCATACCATTCTGCATTAACCGTTCTTTGTCCCTCAAGAGGAATAGTCGTAACATGGCCGGTTTTGGAGACAAACGTGGCCACCATTTTTTTTGCAACACTCCGTGAACGAACAATTTTTGTTGGCTTTAACTCATTTTAGAACACCCAAACTCGTGACTGGTTTTTTGTTTCGGGTTCGTACGCATATATCCAGGATTCGTTACCTGATACGATGTTGTATACAGCATTTGAGGATCCTGCGTGGAATCTTTCGAGATTTCTGACGCACCAAGTAACGCGAGCCGCTTTTTGCTCTTCACAGAGCGAATGCGGTATCTATCGGGAAAACAACTTTATTACACCTAATTGTTCATGCAAGATTATTTGTATTTGACTCATGCCAATGTCTAAAGTTGCCTGAATTTTGCGGTATGTCACATGTCGATCTTCCTCAATCAGCTTACGCACAGCATCAACGTTTTCTTAGGTGACTGCAGTTTTTGGACGACCTTGACGGGGATCATCACTGAGCTTGACACGTCCACGTTGAAATTCAACAAACCGGCGATAAATTGTGGTTTTAGATGGGGCTTCATCACCAAATGCAGAAATCATCCGGTCAATACACTGTTTTTGTGTTAAACCACTTCGAAAGTCATAATAAATCATCGCTCTTGAATTTTCTCAAGTCAATTCCATTTTCTCAACGACTAAATAAGTTTGACAAAACCTTGTGACAAGACCGAGAATCTTTTTTTAAATAAATAAATGGTATTCGATTTTTAAAACCAAGGAGTTTTCAATTAAAAAGATTTTAATATGACAGGAACAGTGGAAATATTCCATTCCCGATACTTTTAGTGCAGCCTAGGTATAGCTGTAGCGTAAAATTAATTAACATATATTGTATCGCGACAATAATAAATAAAAGTATTGAGGCCTTCATATAATTAAAGTCTATTATTATTCTGGGGTAAGGAAATGGAATGGAAATGGATAAAAATACATAAATATATATTTAATATACTAACATAAATAAATAAATAATACATAAAATAATAAAAGCCCAACCAAATGGAAGCCCTCGGCCGGGGAGAGCAAACTGCCGAGGGTTAGGGGGAAAGGCAAAGAAACCAACGGACGATGCGGGCGGTATCGAGGAGCACGGCCTTCTGCATTTGAGCCCGGAGCTGTAAGTCACGGAGTCCCAGCCGCCTCAGATGACCCGAGAGGCTGACTGGGATTAACCTCCTGAGGCCCAGAATTTTTCATGTTCGAAAATTTTGTAAAAATCAGATCAGTGAGCTATAATAATGTTATTAATACTTGGAAAAATAAAATAAAAAATCTTTAGTGGAAAACTGGGATTTTCTCAATGTTGTTTACAAACAACATCGGTTCTCAATTACTACAGAAATAAAACTCGAATTGAACTACACTTAGTCAGTTTATTACAACATTCAAAACGTAACAATGTTTGAAATCTTTGCTTATTATTAATTAAACATATGATAATAGAAAAATATGGTTTAGTAATCAAAGGCAGCATATTTGCTATTGTCTTTTTTAGAACCTTGTTAAATAATTACAGTCAGTTGATCAGTCTTTCGTTTCCTTACATCTTATATTAAATCTCTTTCTCACACATTTCCAGTCTCAACAGAATAATAAAACAAAACATGAATCTTTACTTATTTCGAAATTAAACAAAAATAAACATAACCTGCCATAATAAGAATTAAATAATTAAAAAATTGCTTTATACCTCATGGTTAAAAACTTTTATGAAATTTTAGAAAACAATTCCTTTTTCGGGTACTGCACAAATAAATTTCGCATTTTACACAATACGCTGTGGTGTGCTTTTTACAATTTGGGTATCTGCATCGATTTTGTTTCTCGCTGTAGTGTAATAAGTGTTCTGCTTTGTGCTTGCGAAACTGTTCAGCAGGCACTGGCTTTATTTCAGTCCGTCGGTTTCTGTGTTTTGGCTGCAGTTCATCGTATTCACTGCAGGACTCAGAATCTGATGACAAAGTCGTGTCGTAAAATGTCGTATCCCCTTGATAAATCACCATATCACAAACTGTTCCAGAGGGGTTGGCAAGCACAAATACCTTAATACCAACTGGATTGGGCTTTCCTGGGCAGTATTGACGTATACCGCAATGGCCACTAAATGGTATAATCATTTCATCTATGCTGATGTGATCCATTTTTGGCTGAGTGCGACAACCGCGAAGAATAGCATCGAACAGTGGTGCAACTTTCCATATTTTATTAGCTTTTTCTTCTTCTGAAATATCGGCATCGTATACTATCTTCAAAGAGGTTCTGATTGTGAAAAATCTTCTCCTTGTCATAGCCTTTTTGACAATATTTATTCCGTAATGTGTTGACCAATAATGTCTTATTTGTGGCAAACTAATAGCACCCATGACTAATAGTATTCCTATAAAAGTTTTCAGCTCTTTCAGTGACATTTTCAGTTGTTTACCTATTTTTGAAAAATAAGTCCGGTTAGTAGCAACCACAATCTTCTCTAAAATATCATTATCAATGTACTGTTTAAAAAAGTCTTCTGACGACCATAACTTCTTATCCACTAAAATATATCTTAGTTGGAACAATGGCCGCTCCAAAGCTGAAAAATCTCCATTCCAGTTACTGTCCGTTGATTGCGCAGTAGAACTGCGAGTACTAACACTCCGTCCTCCTCTCGTTCTTACACCCCTCTGTTGTCTTGAACGACCTCCTCGTGTTCTGGCTCTGCCTCTAGTTGTAAAATGCCCTCGACAGAATGAGGATGAAATAGAAAGTTCTGACAACGACCGAGGTTCGCTTTCAGATTCTGAAGGAGAACCTGAATCAGAATCACTTAGATTAGACTCTCTCACAGGAGGTGACTCCTTACCGTCATCGTCGTCTGATTAAATATCCAGATCCGAATCTTCCAGGGCGTCGGTAATGTCTGCATCTTTCAAAACTGAAAAATAAATCAATGCATGTAACAAAAACAAATGAAATCCCCTAATGTTGTATAGGTATTACAACGGCACTGCGAACATGTACGTACGGAATTAAGAACCGATGTAGTAAATATACGACATAGGTAGTGAAATTCAAATATACCATAAATAACTATCGCAATCTGTAAAATATTGTTTGCATTACAAAAAAGACTATTTAAATTATAGTTTCACGTCAAAAAAATAATGTAAATACTATAGATTTGCATAAAATTTAAGGATTACTCACCATGTGGCCGCCGTTATTCTGACATCTTTCGCAACAAGTCGACTAATGTCAAAAAATATGACAAGTTGTAAAAAAATGGCTGCTTTAAATATTAAAGCAATATATTGTCTGTGTTCTAATTACGAAACTTTGATTATAATTCAACAGATGGAGGTGTGTACGAATTTTTATTTTTTATATTGTATATATACTACTCTAAGCTACGCTGATCTCTACTCAATCTGTAGTAGGCCGATATCCTCAGGAGGTTAACCCATTTGCAGTACTACTACACCACACATTTGCAGTACTACAGGAATAATTTCGGTTGGCACACCACCCCACATGTCGACGATGTCATGAGCCAGGTTCAGATATTTTGTTTGCTTATCTGCTTTGGCTTTCACAAGGATGACGTCATACGGAATGGTAATGTTGACCAAAATATCCTTGACTGTGCCCGGTCCATCAGCACAATATCAGGCTTATTCGCAAGAATAGTCCTGTCTGCGATGATGGATCAGTCCCAGAAGAGCCTGGCGCGATTATTTTTGAACACGACTTCCGGTAAGTACTTGTAATACGGCAATTTTCGGTCCACGAGATCGTATTTCAGAGCGAGCTCCTGGTGAAGAATTCTGGAGAGTACTCAGAGTTGGAATGCGCCGATCAACCGTAGATGACATGCCTAAGTGACTCACCGGGATGGCGACAAGCTCGACAGAGTCGACGATGCCGTCCTTTAGGATGTATCTCCTAAAGATGTTAGTCTTAATAACCTGATCCTGTATTGCGCTGACAAAACCTTCGGTTTCCCCGAAGAGGTCACCAAAGCGTAGGCAGTGGAGAGAGGCAATTGAGTATACGAAAGGCTCATGAAGAGCCTTGTAGAACCTCCCGTGAAGCTCCTTCTTCTTCCATACGGTCTCTTGGTCGGAAATGTACTGTACTCCTGGGTCTTAACATTGCTCGTTGGCTAAGAATAGAGGGGTTACCCCTTTATCACACGAAATCACGTCCCTGTAAAATGGATCATCCGATCTTGCCAGAAAATAATTACGGAAGCTGCACACTTCGCGATTATGCATGGTAAGATCACTGACGATCTCGGTTGATGCATCCTGTGGAACGTTATAACAGTCCGGACTTTTCAATTTGATTTTCAATCATGGTTTTCCTAATCATATCATCAAGATGATTTAAAAATGAGACGTGCATCCAAAGAGATGATAACCGTAACACCTACGTAAATTTTGGCACAAAAAGACAAAATTTTGGTACGGTATATGCCATGTGTGGGCTAACTTCTTTCAGACGACTGGATAACTCCTTAAATTTAAAATCTGTTCACTGACGAAGCCTTTGATTATATTCCTGTCAATCAAAGGACAAAGCATTGAAAGGATTCATTCAGAATAGGAGCACCTAGAAGGCGAAGCGATCTGCTGTTAATTATCTTTATATTTGGGACTAGGGAGTTAAATTTGCTAACAATTTGATATTTATCGGGGTGGGTAAATTCTCATTAACAAAAAGTACTCATTTTAAGAAATTCAGTTTTATTTTTATATACTTATGTAAAACTGTTTAAATTCCGAACAATACTCTAATAGAGAAATATTAATTTCCGACATATCAAAAAATTTTACTAAACGGAATTAAAAAGAAATAGCAATAAAGACAATTTAATTGTACTTCTTAGTACTTTTTGTATAGTGTATGTAATTATTGTAGCAGACGAAGGCAAGTGAAGTAATTTGAAGTTAATTACTGTTGACAATTCTTTCATTAAAAAAACCTCTTTGTAATGTTTTTGGTATATTTTATACCATTATTTATTATATTTGTGTTTGACATACAATTTTATTACTGGTCATAAACTTTTATTTTGATGTTATATTTCAGAAAGTCATAAATGAAGAAAAAATCTTCTTCGCGAAATACCTATGTGTTATGAAGAAGTAACTTTTCACATTCATGTTGAATACAAATATCTCTTTTAAAATAATTAGCCTAATAATACAATATAGTGCTAAAATTTGGTCTCTGTATAAATGTTTTGTAAAATTGGTCCAATATTCCAATAATAATTACGAACTGTAGAGACTGGATTCAAAATTTGCGTTAGACCCTCGTAACACGCCCAGTGTACGATTAATTAAACTGTCAAATTTCAAGCCCCTGTGTGTCAATAATGCGTATATAAATTTGTGTGTTAGCATTATTATTGAAAATTTCTTTAGGTGATTATTGGCGTGTTTGTATCACTGAAAAATGTGTTTGCACTATTATAAACGTCGTATATGCCACTACTGGCGTTTATAAAAAGAAACTGTTCGGATTAATCCCAGCTGCCAAATTTCACGAACGCACTACACAAACCTTCAAACCTTCCGATACCATTCACACCATCTGGATGCTTGGCGGTCCACCACTGTACGTTTCTAGGAGTTTTCTTCCGCGTACGACCTCTCTGTGGAATAGTTTACCACCGGCGATTTTTAAGGACTGATACGACCTGAGAACCTTCAAGAAAAGAGATTACTCCTTTCTAAAGGACTGCTGAAACGCACCTGCAATTCCCCTGGTGTTGCGGTTGTTCATGGGCGGCGGAAGTCACTTAGCATCAGGTGAACCGTATGCTCGATTGCCCCCTCTTCCATAAAAAAATAA
This sequence comes from Parnassius apollo, assembly GCA_907164705.1. Classification (NCBI taxonomy): domain Eukaryota; kingdom Metazoa; phylum Arthropoda; class Insecta; order Lepidoptera; family Papilionidae; genus Parnassius; species Parnassius apollo. The sequence continues at coordinate 7,884,968 of CAJQZP010001196.1, forward strand.
TAAGAGCCTCCCCAAAAAAAATATAAAGAAAGCACATCAATAATAAGAATGAAACCATCTGCAGCACGAATCTCTTTAAAAACGATTTTCTTGAGTAAAATACATATAGTGATCTATGTTATCGAAGGATCCTCATCAATATACATTTGTTCAAATAAGCATGTAGTATAAACCAGGAGATTGTTTACTTTGGTTTTTAAGAACTCCATGTTTGTTGACGTTCGTGTGTGAGAATGTTAGTAACGGAGCGCGTTATGCTGGCGGGATGTTAACTGGAGAGCATGCAGTAGCAGTTAGATGAGCAATAAATAACACTTCTTCGGAGTTTCTTCTTATTTATTTTCTTGATGCTTTATTCTTACATAGCCGGATTTGGAATGTTTTACCACAAAAAACGCCTCTTTTTTGTAGGCAGCTGTGACCAATCAGAATTAATAAAATTTGCACACGGCACTAATGATTCCCGTCGACCAATCAGAGCGCAGAACGACCTTTTCTATAGGAAATTTACAAATTTCTTTAATATGTGTGGTAAAACATACCTTAGAATGTTTTTATACATTCCTGGCAGTAGAGATAACTTATTTTTACTATTTCGAACATTAAACATTCATAAAACTCTTAATTTACGTTTGTAAAAAATAAAAACAGTGGCGCGGTCTTCCTACGGTTTAGCTCCATAGTAGCTAAGCTTTTTCCGCTTAACATACAAGTAGCGCCGCCAGGCGGCAGGAATGCACAATGCTTAAAGTAAAGTAAAGTTACAGCCTATATACGTTCCACTGCTGGGCTCAGGCCTCCCCTCATTTCTGAGAGGGTTTAGGGCAAGGAAGTGTCCGCCGCGCTGCCCAAATGCGTGTTGACGAACTTCACATGTCTTCGAAATATTTTTTTTCTTATTCCTTAGACATGCAGGTTTCCTCACGATGTTTTCCTTCACCGCCGAGCACGTGGTAAATCAGAACTTAAAATTGCAATTAACAATTTCATTGGTGCCGGCGGGGATCGAACCCGGGTTACTCGCGTTCTGTTATATTTACAGCGAGCGTTAACCACTGAGCTACCACGGCTCTTACACAATGCTTATCATGATAATATTATGTTTAAGAATCTATACAGAATACATTTTAACTTCTTATTAAATTAAAATCTATTTTATAATAAGAAATTAGATTACAAAAGTGACATATTTAAACAAATCATTAAATTTACACTTAAATGTTAATATTTCTAATACAGCTCTTTAAATTATAATAAGAGAAAGTTCTAATAAGTAACTAGACTCGTTTCTATCTCTTCTCTATATCTCGTTTCTAACATTCTAATTAAACCTAAATAAATAATTAGATTCACATTTTCGTTACAGACTTTTGTTACTGACTTTCGTTACTAACTTTTGTTACGTAATTTTAGATTGCAAATAAGAATTGAAGCTAGTATAAGTAATTAATTCACTTAATGTTATTAACACTATCAGTCTTTTTGGATCACAAATAAGAATAAATTGAAATTAAATAATTAAATTCACTCGTCGTCGCTAACAATGTTGTCTAATGTGATCATATTGCGAAAGCCGTATACAAGGTTATGTACTTAATACGAGTAGTCTTTCAAAACTTTTGACAATACGTTCAAACATCTAAAGTTACAAGCTTTCTTCGTATCGTATCAACAGTGTTTATTAAAGAAATACTATGTATACTGCTAGAGTTCTAACAACGACTCAGTATCGGGTAAAAACTTTTCGCAATTTAAGTTAGATAGCTTAAATAGGTACAGATTTAAAGCAACATTAAAAGAGTAACATGTTTCGCCGGGTAGGTTAGCTGCTTCTCGATAATGTTTCATAATAAGTGGTATACTATTGCTATCTTTACGCCGATGAATGTATTTCCAAAATTTATTAATATCTTCACATAGGTAATCTATGGTGTTCATGTATTTGCGAAAGCAAAGGATACATTCCTCTTTGAATAAAGAAACTATTAACGCAGATTTTATAATCTCTATCTGCTTTTGTACAGTTGTCATAAAAAAAATTTTTCAGAGTAAGTTTTTTTTTATTGAATAAGGGTGACAAACGGGCACACAGTCCACTTGATGGTAAGTGAATGCTGTGGCCCATAGACATCTACATTCATCTTCTATTAAGAATCAAAACGCAGATGCGTTGCCGCCCCTGAGGACTGAGATGAAATGCCTCTTTTCCAGTAAAACGGATCTCTGGATCTCTACACTCGCCATACGAAACACAGCGGCATTAAGCTAATATTTTAAGCTGGTATTCTGTGAGAGCGTGGTCCTACATCGGTTGAGCCGAACCATTCGTGCTACAACCATGATATAGCTGCAGCGTGGCTCTAACACGTAGAAAAAGTTGCATACATATTGTACTCATATATACTCCTACGAGTATATACGCATATTTAAAGCATTTTCCGACGAAGTAACTCTTTATTTATTTAATAACAAAAAGTGATTTTTATTTAAAAGATTAAGGGCACAAACGAGCATACAGTCCACTTGATGGTAAGTGGATGCTGTGGCCTACAGACATTGGTGTCTATCCTCAATTAATAATCGAAATACAGATGCGTGGTTACCCCTAAGGACTAAGATGGAATGCTTCATAACCAGTAAAAAGGATCGCCAGTTCTCCATACTCTCCATACGAAACATTACTCTAATTCCTATTTAGGGTTCCGTATCCGAAGAGTAACCAACAGGGCGCTATTACTAAGCCTCCGTTGTCCGTCCGTCCGTCTGTCAGCGGGCTGTTTCTCATGATCCGTAATATGTAGACAGTCAAAATTTTCTCACAATATGTATTTCTGTTGCCACGATAACAACAAATAAAATATAATGATTTCTTAAATTTATGCGAACACTACACATTGAATAAAACTAAATTTACGGATTCTATCGCGTTTAATTAATTACTTTTACTTATTTTTAATTCGCGACGTTTCGGGTGCTTTACAGCAGCCATGGTCACGGGGGGGGATGGAGATGTTTGACGTCCCAATGTCATTGTTCAAAATAGGACATTGGAGGAAGCGCTAAGATCTTAAATCAGGCCAGTAAAAAGTTGTTACGAACGGTGATTCAGCAGAAACCGTTCCATTTATTCAAAAACTGAAGGTAGCCGGGCTAACAATGACATTGAAATGTCAAACATCTCAGTTCCCCCCGTGACCATTGGTGCTGTAAAGCACCCGAAACGTCGAGAATTAAAAATAAGTAAAAGCAATTAATTAAACGCGATAGAATCCGTAAATTTAGTTTTATTCAACAAATAAAATAATTAAAACTAAAATTTAAAGAGGGAGATCGCGCTATTATTTAACTTTTTTTGCACGATCCTAATAACGACAACAATTAGAGGCGTGTGAAGTGTTGTAATAGCGCCTTACATGTTTCTTTTACAAAAGTATTTAAAACGTACCTACATAGTATTAAATTTTGTGAGACGATACGGAACCCTTCACGCGAGTGCAATTCGGACTTGGCCGGTTTTATAAATACAAATTATTTTTTAGCTTGTTTTTGAACTTCAAAGTTCATCCAATACTAAGTTTGTCGGTGCAATTCTTCAATTTAAATTTATGCCGCTTCTTTTTGGATATTTGAGTATGTATTATTATAATATATACTTATGACACATGCAGATAATGTTTAGCTAATTGTGCTATGGAAATGATTTTATATGACAACATTTTAAATTTCATTGTATTGTCTACGCATATATAAGTATTATCAAAAATATTTAACTTTGAGTTTATATAACATCAAGGTATTTAGTATGTCAACAATTAGCACTATAGATACGTAGTACTATTATTTATTCTGTGCTATAGACTCAACTCAACTATTGACAATATTTTTCTTATTTTTTTCTACTTATTCTTAATTTTATTTCAAAGCACCATCATTTAATTAGTAATGTAGTGTATTTGCACACCTCATAAGAGATAATACAGTGTACATATTCCAATTTTAGTAACAACTTTTATACAAATAAATGCATTTGATTTTGTTTGATTTGATGAGTTGAGATTGTCTATTTTTGCATTATTTTTCATTTATATCAGCTTTTACAAATACACTGCTCATATGGGGTTACAGAGAGAAATATATCGCATCATAAAACTCATAGTCGCTTTCTAAAACACCCACGGGACGAGGTGAGGTGAAGGAGGCATAGGAGAACCTTACGTGACTATCGTACATCACATACGTTTTTGCATTACTATATCATATGTGAATTATTAGGAAATGCTAATAATTGATTCTACGCTATTAGCAGTTCCTATTAAAACTTCATGCACAAAGTGCATTGTCATGTTGCAGATACGGATTGCATTTTATGATTAGACATACACACGACAGCTTACTCTGTATATAAACCATTCGATTCTTGTAAAGGTTAAATAAATAATATTGTACTCAAAAATTTTATACGCCTATAATTTTTAAGATTGAAGATAAAATAATTGTTTATTTATGGTAAAAACAAGTTGTTATTGAATAGTGATTTAAAAAAAACCCTGTCGTTGCCCTAAAACCCTTGTAGAAATGAGAACTCCGGGTCCAGCAGTATACGAGTAGTATCAGTGTACCTTAACTTTGTTTTAATTTTATTTAAAGTATTTGTAATATAGTATAACAATTTGGAGCCATGGTAGCTCAGACGGCACTCACCTTAAAATATGAATTTAATTATCACCGGTGCCAATGAAATTGTTATTTGCAATTTTAAATGCCGGATAACCACTTACTTAGTGGCGAAAGAAAAAGTCCTTAGAAAGTTGTATGTCCAAAAACTTTAAATAATTTAAGACTTTTCTTGCTTAAAAATCGTCTGTACTGGGATAAGGCATGTGTACTACACATGACTCATTGCTACACGTTGTTTAGTAGTCGTGCAACTTACATATACAGCTTTCTCTGTTCTTTTCGTAATTACCGGAAAAATTGCGAAAACTTATATTACCCCAAGAATTTCCCGCGATCGACAAATGGTGATTATATAATATAAAAAGTATTAGATTAGATATTAATTATTATATTATTGAGTTGTTCAATCCCAAGATTATTACCAAGGCTTTAAATCATAATATGTTATTATATTATTGAGTTCTTCAGTCCCAAGATCATCCTCAAGACTTTAAACCGTAATATATTATTTTATATCGAAAGGCCAGTAAGAATTTACATTTTGGTAAAAAAAAATTTGACGTGGTCATTACATTAGTTTCATTGAAATACAGGCTTACATAAAATAAATAACGGTGTATCAATTTAAATAAAACTCTAACATATTATTTTCGTTTTAAGTTTCATATTTCGTTTAGGATGGGGTGAAATTCAATTGAACGCATGATTAACTCAAGTGATGACACTCAATATTATGTGTAAGTTGTATTGGACAATTTTCTACTGATGTGTAAAATTTTAAATTAATTGTTCTTTTATAATATAACTAAAATTTTTTTGTGATATTATCATTTCAAGGACATTAAATTATTTATTACTAAATATCTGTATTTTACAACCGTGCAGCTAAGTTTTCGAGTTGTTGATTTAATTTGTGCACTAATTTGACGGCTACCGTGGTAGCTCAGATGCTTAGCGCTCGCTGTAAATTTCACAATACGCGAGCAAACCGGGTTCGATCTCCGCCGGCACAAATGAAATTGTTAATTGCAATTAATTTTTTATTTTATTAATTTCAGTGCTGATTTACCACGTGCGCGGCGGTGAAGGAAAACATCGTGAGGAAACCTGCATATCTGAGAAATAAGACAAAATAAATATATTTCAAAGACATGTGAAGTTCGCCAACACGCATTGGGGCAGCGCGGCGGACAATTTCTTGCCCTAAAACCCTCTCAGTAACGAGCGGAGGCCTGTGCCCAGGAGTGGGACGTATATAGGCTGTAACTTTAACTTAACTTTTGACGGCTACGTGGGGCAGTGGCATAACAATGAGTTGCAGCGCTGAGGGTCATCGATTCAAATCCCGAATGGAACAAGTATTTGTATGGCCTACAAATAATTGTTCTGGGTCTGGACGTTTATTGTTGTGAAATTTATATATATATATATATATATATATATATATATATATATATATATATATATATATATAAAGTACGTGTCACGTTGTTTGTACGCGATGGACTCCCAAACTCACAAACGAACTAAATTATATTAGATTTTAAGTTTCGTCATTGAAACTTTTAAAGTTGCCACGATGATCACATTGCTGTCAATAAGAGAGAGAACTCAGCGAATGATGGAGACGGCTCTGTTCGGAGTTTCTGTGCGCCATAAAATTCGTAACGAGGATATCCACAGGTAAGCAAAAGTAACAGCAGAAAACTTCATCCCATCATTGATCTGAAGCGACATTGGTGCCGTATTATGACTCGAAAAATAGACAACAGACGAAGAATTAAGTTTCTCGAATGGCAGCCATCATATCGGTAAAAGAAATTTTGTGTATCTCCTCACTAGATGGAGTGATGAGCTGATGAAACATGCATGACTTGATAGATGTATGAGCGCTGAACCGTGCTTTGGCAATCTATGGGAGAGTCCTGTTCAGCAGTGGACTTGAGTTAGACTGTAGTGTTGTTCTTGTTGATGATGATGATGATGAAAAACATTATCGATAAAATATCAACGCAATGCTAAGCTAAAATCAAAGGTGCAGTTAAATTATTTCGTTGTGTGCAATATGGATATTAGAGGAGGCGACCGGTTAGAGTCTACAATTTAAATTTGAAGATATGGAAATGATTTTCGCGTAACAGCGATGAATGCAGAAATGCCGTTTAGAATTTAATGAAGATGTTATCGTGTAATGTTCAAAATACGTGTAATTGGAAAAGTATTTTTTATAGCATTGGGTGACAAACGGGCACACCTGGTAAGTGAATGCTGTGGTCCATATACATCCACATTCATCCTCGTATATTTAAAGTATTTCCTGACGAAGTAACCCTTTCTTTCTTTCATATCAAAAAGTGATTTTTATTTAAAAGATTAAGGGTGACAAACGAGCACACAGTACACCTGATGGTAAGTGGATGCTGTGACCTATAGACATCTGTGTCTATCCCTAATTAAGAATCAAAATGCAAATACGTTGTTACCCCTGAGGACTAAGATGGAATGCTTAGATTCCAGTATAAAGGGTATCCGGTTCGCTACACTCAGCATACGTAATACTGGTATTCTGTGGGAGCGTGGTCTTGTCCCGGTCGAGCCGACTCATTCGTGCTACAACTATAATATAGCTACAGCGTGGCTCTACCACCTCAAAAAATGTATCTAAGAAGATTATAAAGGGAAGCGAGTACAAAAAACATTTTGATAGTTTAAATAGTGAATTGATAAAGTAAGTAATAGTAAAAGTTTATAAAAAACATTAAATAATAAGCTATTATGCAAAATCAATTACAATAAATAAATATTATATAATATAAGTTTTAATCATAAAAAAATATTACTGGCATATAACAAAGCAGTACCTACAAAACATTTCGCATTTACAAAAAGCAAATTAATTTTCTTGAAAAATTAAAACAAAAAAGTATATTGGAATTTTAGCAAGAACTTGACCGCCGGCGAATTGTTGTTACTTTTTATTGCTTAAATAATGATTTGAAGTGTATTTCACTACGTAAAAGGATGCAACTTTATTATAATGTGTCTACGAATGAAACTGAATAGAAAAAATGAAGAAATAAGTGCGCCGATGTTGATATAAATTTCAAGATTTCTGTCTGTTTATGCGTCTTAAGAAGACTGTCCGCTGGCTTAAAGTGTCCTTCTAAATCTCCTAAAAACTTCGCAATTAAGCATATCAACATATTGTGAAGAAGTTTTTTAAACAAAATATTATAAATGATAATTTGTACTGACTGTGACAAAAGTGTAACTGTATGTGTATTACGAAATTAAAAACAAAAGACAAATATTTTACTAAAAAATAAATTTTACTGGCGCAAATCTCATCAGTGGTCTGCTAAAGTATATATTTTTATAATTAAAAATAGAGATAACACTGCTAGAAGGAAGCTGTAGGCTGTTGGCAATTTTTTATGTTTTGGCGGTTGAATGATAGCCGTTCTACCCTTTCGGACCTTGCAGCGATATCAGAAGATGAAGTCCATTGGAGGGTGGCCAGATTCTGAAAGAAAAGGATGCATTGAGTAAGGGACAATCGCCTATTAGTGAGCTAAGCGATAAGAAATGGGAAAGTTACTTCGAGTTTATAATTATAACAAAAAGTGAAAACCGACTTCAAGTTGCTAATAAAAAAAGCCCTCTTAGGGGTGAAATTTCTCTCCAAATTTATATGTGTGGTCCCTTAAAGTATAATCTATGTAATAAAAAATAATCATCAAAATTGGTTCACAGTCTGCGAAAATATCGCGTTATACAAAAAAAAATACTGAGTGTATGTTTGTTTGTGTGTATGTATGTTACTTTTGTCCGAAATTTTAATTAAATCCCGAGCGTAGTGGTGAGGAATAACTTTTTCATAATTTATTATCACGCTCGGAGGCTGGGTTATGTTTAATTAACATAAATAATTGTATACAAATTTTACAGTTTATCTATTTATTGATGATAAAACTGCGCCTGCGCACACTCTCTGAAATGCATCATGTAGAACCGAAAGGCTGGCTACTTTGCGTCTGTTTTCGAGGCTAGTAGGGTTTTACCAGATTAATCAGATTCCTATCCCCATAAGCATCTTAGTACGCTAGGTGGAATTTTGCAGCACCAGCCAAAATATGGCAGCAATAATAGGAAATGCGCTTAATATAGAGTAAGCAATTGTCGGGCGTGAAGTACCTTTACACAAACTCCCAGTTTTCTTGTGCTGCTTTCGCCTTATAATCAATGAAACACCCGAAGTTCGGGTTTAAGGATATTTAAACCTCAACAACAGGAGGTGGTTGGTGTATTACAGTGATAAATTTGAGAAAGAAGGAGTCAAGGTGAGCTGGCTCCCGCTTGCAATGACGAGACACGATTGTATTTAAGAGATGTTGAATTTCACATGATTGACATCACTCTATTCGGAGACTGCCAGTAGTGTGAGATTCACACGCTTAACCATAGCTTCGCTTTGGACTTAGACTGGACTTGATCCTGAAACAACTGTGGTGTCGTCTGCATACACAAAGATACCGGGCATAAACAGATCATTAATATGCAGCAGGAAGAGATTAGCGGAGACAACGGATCCCTAAGGAAGACGTTAGTCGTCATAGAATCGGCTTAGGAGACATCGGCGACGACTTGGAGATACCGTTCACTGAGAAAGTCCTTGACTAAGTTAATCAGGCCATAAGCCGTACGCCAGAAGCTTACGACTTATCCCTGGCTGCGTTAAAAGTCTGGCGTGCCAAGCAATATCAAATGTGACAAATTTCTGTTACACAAGACGTCTTCTACCTTTTTAAGCCATCTAACGATCATTGAAGCTAAATAATTTAAGTTCAATGAACTCCCGTTAGGGTTTGGTTCACTTACGAAATGGAGTATATTACGTTGCCAACTTCAAGCTTTTGAGTGAACCACAAAGTTTACCTTATACATTGACTGCATTGCTCTTGCATTTGTAGCAGCTCAGTTTCTATTTCAATATTATTACATATCCAACTTAATATTTATAAGGTGAATTTATAAAAGTTTATTATAGCGATATATTTAAATTTATTTGTATGACGATTATATTAACACAATAATAAGATAATTGAAACAAAAACAGAAACTTTTTTATTCAATTTAGATAATAAATAATACTGATGAAAGTCACTTTTTTCTAATTTACCTTTGGTTCAGAAAAAAACTCTGTCCTGGAAAGACTAGAACCAGCAAGAAAACCAGCGGGACTTTAAAAAAAGAGCTTACAATAATGTATGTTACAGAATTAACAACACAAAATAAAATAGAAATAGCTTGGTAGCGATCACCTTTCCCAAGGGTTATTATCATCCACAAATTCCTTAATATTATTATAACCCTTTTTATACAAACTTAGTTTAATAAAGTTTTTGAACTTGGTGCAGGTCAAATTTTGTATATTTTATGCAATTATTTAGTTATTATACAAATGAACAGGTTGACGCAGTTAACCGTAATTTAATTTTTATAGATAGTCTTAATATAAACTGATGAAAACTCGTTCACCTGTATGAAGTAGTTCGTACATCAAAACTCGTTAGCTGTAGTGAATTCGTATATCAAAATTTTCAGCAGTTCTATTTATTCGATGAGTATGACATCGGTGTGCAATAGAATACAGTACAGTAATATAAATATAATGAAGTACGAATACTCGTAATACCATATTTCGACAGTAATCCTAAAATCAATCTTATATAAGTTTAAGTACAAATCATATAATTAGCAATAAAACTTTAATAAGGTTACACATACTCGTACACATACACACATTTTAATACAGTACATTTAAATAGCCGACCTTTTATTTCCTTTCATTTTGTTATCGAAGACAGCGGCATTACATCATGGTCGCTTTACTGCAATACCGAAAGTAAATATACATCGTTATAGTATTACTACCTAATTACGTAGCTAAAGATGCCGTAGTAGAAAGACGTAATAAATAAAATATTACGCACAAGCGACCCGCCCCATCTTTGCACGGGTAGTACTAAATATCTGTGGCAAAATGACTAAAGATGACATGGGGCGTAGTGGTAAGTTTATTTCCCGGTCAGCTGTACATCGAGGTCGAGTCGTCAAATAAGGGGACGCGCAAAATTAATTTTTAAACTAATAGTTCAAAAGGTTTGGGATAAAGACTAATGTTTTAATTTAAATAAAATGCATAAAATTGTGAAATACTTGAATACAAAAACATAAACTGAAGTTTCATTTCGAGTTGTTAGTACTTGGAAGGTTTATCAGCATAACTCTTTTTGAACGTACTCTTTTGTTAGCTCAATTCCTGATCACGTAAATACTTTAGTTTTTTCTGTATAACCACGTTATTTGTTGCGTTTATCACTTTTTATCGATAGGTATGGGATATATTATTGTAGGATATCAGGTATATATATTTATATATATAAAGATAATATGGTGGATTTTTCCTTACAACTTTTTGAGAAAAACGATTCTACCAATACTATATTATTTATTTATTTTACACAAAAAATATATTAACTATATATTATTATTATACTGACAATATTTTATCTAAAAAACTTGAAGATTTTTTTAACACTAAAAATGGATTAAATAAATTTTCTTTGTTATCTTAAATCTAGAATAGGATACATTTATTTTGTACGTCATTCAATAATAACTGTAAGCAAAAATAATGCATAATGTAAGGAAATAAAGCGACAATTAACGCGCGGGTTACTTATATATCCCGCTTTGGTATAAGTGGCACAATTAAAAATTGATGCACTAAGTGCAAAGCGATGTTGCAGTCAATTCCAAATACAACCTGTCGCAACTTACAGTGCAGACGACAGCTAGCTCTGCAGCACGAATAGAACAATCAATAGGTACGGTCTGTTTAAGTAATTAGTGTACTGCAGCGAAATAATTATTTATAGTGAGGTAATAAAACTAAGTATGATTACTCTATCCCATAGTCAACATTAAAATAGAAGTTGTTAAACTTTATGATTCAATTACTCAGAGTATTTATAAGAAAGCAATGCTTATAAAATACTCTAATAAAAAATTATACTTATTAGCTGTTCCCCGCGACTTCGCCCGCGTGGAATTTATTACAGTTGGATTTTATGTTTTTTTTTTAAGTAGGACCATAATTGTTTTCTAAAAATAAAAGTAGTTTAAGTTACTTCTTATAATCAACTGTCTGCTAGTGAAAATCCCGTCAAAATAGGTCCAGACGTTTCGGAGATTAGGCGGAACAAACAGACAGACCGAGAGACAGACAGACATTTGTACGTGGTAGAGCTGTGCAGCAGTTACATTATTAGTGTAGTGCACGAATGGGTCGGCTCGACCGGGGAAGGACTACGCTCTCACAGAATACCAGCGTAAAATAGTAGCTTAGTGCTGCTGTGTTTCGTATGTTGAGTGTAGAGAACCGGAGACCCTTTTTTACCGAAAATGAGGCATTTCATCTTTGTCTTCAAGGGTGACAACGCATCTGCATTTTCATTTTTAATCGAGGTTAAAAATGTGGATGTCCATGGGCCACAGCATCCACTTACTATCAGATGGACTGTGTGTGGTGCTTATTTCTTACCCTTATTATGTAAAAAAAAGTATATACTTTCCTCGTATATGCTTTCTTTTATTTAACGTAATCAAGTACTTAAATTGTTCAAATAGAAATTTAAAACAATATAATATAAAATAGTGTTATGCAGGAGAGCTACGAAGCATCAGCCGGAGAGGACACCTGTCTCGGTCAGAAAGAGCAGAAACAGGAACACAAACTTTTTTATTCAATGTAGATTATAAACAATACTTATTGAAAGTCACTTTTTTCATTTACCACTGGTTCGCAAAAAAACCTCTGTCCTGGGAAGAATAACTTACAATCATGTTTAAATAGCTTACAATCATGTTTACAATTAACAACACAAGTCAAATTAGAAATAGCTTGGTAGCGATCACCGCGAACAGAGTTGGCTTCGCTGTCTCAAGATGGTAGCGGACGGCGTTTAGGTGCGATCGAAGTCCCCTGATATTGCAGAAATTCACGGATAGCATGGCAGAGGTCATCTTGGTCTTGTTGCTCAGCTTACGCCGAGCGACTGTCCTGAGCGGAATTTTGCCCCCTCCAGAATACGCGAGGCAGCCTGAGCACCCACGCTCACGAGTAGAGTAGCTTGGTCGTGGATGCTCAGCGAGAGATTCTCCAGGGGTGCTGGTACCCCCTGGGGTAGTCTAACGTTTAATTCCGCCACCATGTTGATGGAGGAGGAGGGGGGGGGAATTGGGCGTCCGACCACCTACACTCACCAGACGAAACGTGGAAGCAGAGCTTCCACTTCACGTTGGTATCCTGTGAAGTTGTGGTACTACCCCGGCTCGAGGAGGGCCATACGTGGAACAGCAAAAGCTGCCGCATGACTCTACGACTGTAATTATCACTGCTGATATTTTGATTTGTTACGGATTCTGCGATTGTGTATCCGCACGAGCTAGTAATGAATACATAGCACGTTATCCCGGCCGCCGAGTGCTAGATGTTAGTGTGTTCGATATAATTTATCAACGATTTAAAGAGACTGGCTCTGTTTCAAGGTGACGAACAAACCTGCGTAGACCATGTATCATTGATGATTACGAAAAGCAAGATAATGAGATAGTTCGACTTAACCACCACTCGCCCGAGAACTTGGACTCTCGCGGTGGAAAGTGGGGTTTACTGTCCATACCGCGGGCCTATATGTATATCACTATACGCCCGTACAAGTTATCGGGGAAGGAAATCCTTTGCGGAGGCCACTTCAAGTGGGTTTGACGAGCCCATTTCGGATTTGTGTTGGTGGAATAAGGCGAGAGGGGTGTCCTCTCCCTCTACTGCTGTAGCCGAGGTGGAGTCGCGGAGGAAGAGGAGTGCTGGTATGGTGATGCGCCGCTCTCCCTACCCTTCGCAGCCGAAACTTGGTTAGCGACGGAGCCAGAGACCCGATCCACCACTGAGACGGCAAAGCGGGTGCTACTGAGCACTCCATTTTCCCAGCGCGACGGCCTCTGCGTATAAAAAAAGATTAGGTTAATAAAAATATTAATTAAAATTAAATATAATATTGATGTCACACTCACCTGAGGATGCCTCGTGTAGAGGCGAAACACGTGTCGTATTATCGTCCATGGTGTGTCTTTCCTGGAATAGTGGTGTTGGAAGTATTGGTGCCGGGATTAGTAGTGTTGGGAGTAGTAGTGCTGGGACTAGTGGTAAAGGAATTAGTGCACGCAATTGAGGAAGGGCGGGCGGTGCTCTTCAATCCAGTTAAGACACATCATTGTATTTAGTTAGAGGAAGGTTGTAAATTAATTAATATTTTTATTATAATAGATTTCCGCAAAGTAACGCATAATTATATAAAAGATTAGGTTACTAAAAGGTAAAAGGCAACTGTAAAATTTCACGACTTCCGACAAATGGCGGTATAGCTATATAGTTAATGCTCACAGAAATCGTAATAATAAAACAAATTATTACGATTTCTGTGTTAGTTTATTAGTTAGTTAGTTATAGTTGTATTAGTTCAGAAACCGATAGCGTCGATGGTGAAAACGTATGCATACTGTGATCAGCAATATCCTTCGGGAGAGACTCACGTCCAGTAGTGGAGTCTTACGGGCTGATAAAGAAAAAGAGTCGCGCTGCAGCTGTATTACTTACGGCTGCAGCAGAATTGAGTCTGCACGACCAGAGAAATACCACGCTCCCATAGAACATCGTTGTAAAATAACAGCTTAGTGTTCTGTGTTTCGTGAGTAATGAAAACCGGAGACCCCATTTTACTTGTAACGAGGCAATCCATCTTAGTCCTTGGGAGTGACAACGCATTTGTATTTTGATTCTTTATGGAGAGGAGGTGTAGCTTTCTATGGGTACCCATTTACTATTAGATGTAAAGTGTGCTTGTTTTATACCTTTGCTTGTAGAAAAATAATTTTCAGTCATCTCAAGTCTAAAGCTGAACAAAAGCTTCTTCAAGAATGCTTCATAAAAATGCATTTGAAAGAGTTTCTTTGTTAAGTTGATCCTCACAGTAATCTGTGAGATATTTTGTGTTCGGCTGAGTGCTTTTTGGCAATATTTGAACGCAAACACACACACACACACACACACACACACACACACACACACACACACACACACACACACACACACACACACCACACCCACACCCACACACACACACACACACACACACACACACACACACACACACACACACACACACACACACACACACACACACACACACACACACACGCACACACACCTAGATAGATACCTATTAGTGTCAGTGTTTGGTACTGCGATCTCCAATGCGTCAACCAAGCGCGGCAGTAATGATGATCCTTCTTAAAGTGGAGAATCCTCCGTCAGTTGACACTTATGGGCTGATGAAGAATATAAAGAAAACTATATTTCAAACACGAAAGCAAAAATGCAAAAAGAAAAATCTGGCCAACCATTTTTAAGAACATTTATTTTTATTTAAAAAAGCTTCTTAGTTTTTCGTAAGGCACTCAGTTAAACTTAAGTGGTAAACAGAATAATATATCAAAAGGAATTATATTTTCCTTAATAGTTTAATATATTTTTAAAATAGAAATTATACACAGTTTTTTTTCAAGAATTTTTACGTTCACTTATCGCTGAGCAAGAGAGCGAGGCTTTGCATCGTTTCCCATAAATTACTCTGTGTGCTTTCTACGAAATAAAACTTTGACGGCTGCTTTTATAAGGACCAGAAAGTAAATTATCGTATGAAGGACATAAATTTATTCAAGTTATGGTATATATTCATATGCTCGTAAATATCAATGCTAGAAGTGAATTAATATTTTTCCCTCTGTTGGGCCTAAGTTCTCCTCCATTGAGAAGTTTTTGGAGCAAAAAAATGTCCGTTGCCAGCCTCAGTGTTCATTAGTGGATATCACTAGTCATCGATTTTTATTATGGTTAGGTTTCTCGAGCAAATAAAATTGCGATTAAATCTATGAAATTTTAAGGCGAGAGCGTTGATGGCCTAAATGACCATCCATTATCAAAATCACCATTATGACAACCCATCACAAGTCCATTGCAAAACGTATGTCTTTCCCAAATAATGCCACAAAACATGGTCCTGAATCATCTGCATCTATCGACCTCCATCATCTCTTACCTGGTCGTAATTCTATCTAGTGGGACCTTATAATTCGCATATCTTTAGTATAAATAGTACCACAAGCTTCTTTCCTATCGTTTGTCGGATCTTCGAGCTATACGACCGCCCTTTCGCCACTTCAGCTTACTTTGATATCTTAGGCTATGTCAGCTACTTTGATTCTACTGCGGATAACTTGAACTATGTTGAATTCCATTACGCAAATAAACTCCAAGCAGAGTTTCATCTACAACGTAGCATAGTCGCGATTGGCGACTATGTCGTGAATGAAACTATTTTAAAAAGAAAAAAGTGCAAAGGCGATTCTATGATTTTTTTTCATAATATATAAAATAATCAAAATTTTTATCCTTCCTCTATCTTATTAAATAATTAAATAAATCTGCGGTTGGCAACCCGCCTTCGTGGCGATTAACATGACCCTCACTAGTCCATCCCACTACCAGACATTTCGCAAATTTGACGCTACTTCCCATCGCTTGTCTGGATATTTATACGTCGTGGAAGTACTGTCGCCAATCATTGAATCTTTTAACTTGGAAGAGATGAATATCAAGTTTGATATTTGTTCAAAACACGTTCTTAAAATGTTATGAAACAAACCAATAAAAATAGATAGATATTAAAGAATTATTATATAACACAGCATTGTAACAAGTGTGTACAAACGCAGACACTCACGTGTTAGATGTAAGGGTTACATGTAAAGGTTTAGTAAGATGGGAGGTAAGCCAATGCAGTTTTATGGAGACATGACCATTCCAACTTAACAAGACACTCACGTGTTAGATGTAACCCTTGTTTAGTAAGATGGGAGGTAAGCCAATGCAGTTTTATGGAGACATGACCATTCCAACTTAACAAGACCCGAAGATCAACAGTGTATTTTTACAAATAGTGACTCAGCCGGAATGCAATAAAATTTTCCAAGCCTCAGTCATTTGTATAATTCTTAAGACGCATTGAAATCAATGAAATGTATTACATTTCGTTCTTGAATGTAGGTTTTAGTCTGTTATATTTTCATAAGATATTATTGCGGTATTAATTTCAGAGTACTGCGGTTTTTGGGTGAGTTACGATTATGAAGGTATCCTCGTTCGGCGCCAGTAAATGCCTTGTAATATCCGGATTCCACGGGAAGAGTCCGCTTGCTGGATATCTAAGAAACCATTAATCAATTTTTTTATAATAACGTTATACGAGACTATACTAAAATCTTATTTCTTTAAGAATTTTAGAAAAGTAATGTAAATGAAATTGCAACCTCTGCATAGACTATGTCCCATTTCTGGGCATAGACCTTATGTCATATCTGATGATATTTAAGTAACCTCCCAAAATATTTATTGTTGGCACCAAGACTGTTGTTTTTTTAATAAGTGAAAATAGAATACAACTTATTAGTTACTAACTCGTGAATAGAATTGCAGAGGACATAAAATGTTCTCTTCAATTCTCTTCTCTATTCTCTTCAACACCTTTACTCTCTCAAAAAAGGTGTAGAGACATAACGATAAACGTACCTATAGCACACAACACACTACTTTCTAACAAGAGAGGATCTTTCTTGATCATATAAAATAAGCTTCACAAAATTAAAATTTTCAATTAAAACTAAACTACATTCTTTCCAAAACAAACTATATTATATTAGTTTAATTACATATTTAATACTTTTTTGATGTTGGTCTTCCGTGAAAGTTTTGAAGGTAAGTTTAAGGACTAAGTGGAGATTATGCGTGCGATGGTGCTTGCGACATAATAACGCTTTGGGCATATATTTCTAGCGGTCACCACTCAGTGCACTAATACTACCGCCGGAGCTTATTATTTTCTTGCACCTGGCAAAGCTCTCTAATGAAGGCTTCTTGGGTCTCTGCCTATAATTGTTTATTGCAGCGCGTAAAACTTACAGGT
The DNA here is from genome assembly GCA_907164705.1 of Parnassius apollo. Classification (NCBI taxonomy): domain Eukaryota; kingdom Metazoa; phylum Arthropoda; class Insecta; order Lepidoptera; family Papilionidae; genus Parnassius; species Parnassius apollo. Next base: position 7,902,790 of record CAJQZP010001196.1, read on the forward strand.
AACACTTGAAAGACAAGACAATTACAGTCGAATTGATACCCTTTGAGTACTTATAAGGAAGTGATAAAAGCTCTAAACAATATTGGCTCTCCTTAACCTTCAACACGCTACGTGAACAACGAAAATGCCACTAAAATCAGAGCCGCAAATTCCGGTTTGTACTGCGTACTGAGTGCCCAGCTTTAGTACCTACATATAATTATGTTTTTATTCTCGCTCATAATATTGAATTGTAATTGTTTTTTTATTGTACCAAAGTGTAATTTTTTGGATATTTTTTCGTAGATCCATTTATTTATATAATATTAAAATATACAACATTTATAAAAAACTAAAACTTAAATCTTAAAAAAAACCATCAAACAGTCCCTGTGCTATGCCACGAACGCTGGCTGAACGACTAACTATACTCTTAGCATTTGAGTGCTAAAAAAACCAGCTCTCTTATCACCAGCGGTTTAAATAAGTAATTATGTATATCATATTTGCAGTTTAAGGTAAGTTTAAGCCTTGTTTTAGTAAGTTTTTATTCAGTCTTGATTAGCAGAAACAGACAAGGTGTATTTCTCTAAACGGACATCTAGACAGAAATTCAAAGTATGTAGTTGTGTAAATAATGAACGCAGGAAAGTACGTCTTTCTTAGGAAAGGTCACGTAGTTTTTCTTTTTATTTTAATTAATATCCTTTATTTTTACTTTTTATAATATAATATCATAATAAGTTACGCTATTTCTTTAAAAACAAGTAAAACGCATTAAGTTAATAAGTAATATATTACGTATTTCCTAGTTGATATCTTACCTCGTTATACATCACTGCATACATAATTTACGTAAAGTTTTAAGGAAACTCTTCGAGATTGAACGGTAAGAAGCTACGCCTCTGAGTTTTGTATGAATTACTCAAAGTGTGCTTTCTACGAAATTAAATTTTGATGGCTGCCTGGATAACGACGAGAGGGTTTATTTTCATAAAAAAAGTATTTTATGAAACCTTAGATCAAGTTATAAGTACTAGCTTCTAAAGCACTCGCAATTGTAATAAGTAAAATCTCTTTTTTTCACATATTTATATTAATTAATTGTTACCCGCTCAAAGCTTTAAGCACTGGGCGTAAATTAAACTTTCGTAATATTTTATATAAAAAGTATCCAATATTTTTTCTTTACTTTGCGATATTAGCGAACAACATCAAACAATTTTTCGCCAAATTAAATTAGAATTCGTCCAGCTGTTCGAAATAGAATGAGACACGTTCTTTATAATATTAAATACTAGTAAAGAGAATCACTTATAATAAATGAAGAACAACACCAGCAACACATTTCTAAAATATTTATTGCAGAAGCCCTAAAAGTAGGCTATTAAATTAAAATAAGACTACATAAGAAAGAAGGAAGCGGACACCCACGCATATATGAGTACATAAAGACTTGCACTCTTGCAAACGCCTTCCATACCATACCATTACAGCCTTTAAAAGTCCACTGTTGAACATAGGCCTCCCCATAGACTGCCTCAAAGGGGCCTTCTGCTATCGTTGACACGCTTGGCGAGCGGGTTGTCAACAGTTGTTTATCAGTTTTTAGTTGTTATTAGGAGGGTGCTGCAGCCCATCACCTGCTTCAATTTCCCTCTGTCGTATCTCCACCACGACACCCACGGGATGATATGGCGCAGTGGATATTCTTACTCCGCCACTTCACGGTAAAAGCCTTCATGTAGCATTAAATTAAGGAAGACCACTAGAGAAAGAGCCGTGGTAGCTCAGTGGTTAACGCTCGCTGTAAATATAACAGAACGCGAGTAACCCGGGTTCGATCCCCGCCGGCACCAATGAAATTGTTAATTGCAATTTTAAGTGCTGATTTACCACGTGCCCGGCGGTAAAGGAAAACATCGTGAGGAAACCTGCATGTCTGAGGAATAAGAAAGCAAAATATTTCGAAAGACATGTGAAGTTCGTCAACACGCATTTGGGCAGCGCGGCGGACACTTCCTTGCCCTAAACCCTCTCAGAAATGAGGGGAGGCCTGAGCCCAGCAGTGGGACGTATATAGGCTGTAACTTTACTTTACTTTACTAGAGAAAGAAAGTGCAAAGCCCCAACCCATATATATTTACATAAGGTATGTCAAACTTGGTAAAATATTTAGGAAGCTGTCTCACAAAATCCTACATTTAGCATTGAATTAAAAAAGACCACTAAAGATAAAAAGAAGATCTACGAAGAACTGTACGAGTTTATAAAGACAAGTCAAAATTTGCAAAATAAATATGTTGTCTTTGCTAATTTAAAAAAAGGTATTTGAGATTCCCAAAGAAGAAATTTAAAAACGTTTTATTTTTTAATCGATGAGTAGAGTATTATATTTTTTGTCGTCAACCAATAATAATTTTAACGAGATTCGGTCAGTAAAGGTAAATTAATAGCTTCGATGATAACTTACATTATTTTTAATAATCCAGTTATTGAAACATTTTACGGTCAGTTATCACTATCACTAGCCTAAAGCCCGGTTTACATTTTGAGAAGTGACAAGTGCGAGTGACAATGACAAGTGACAAATGACAAGTGCTTAGTGCGTGTGAACAGGCAGTGACAAGTGCGAGTGACAAGTGATAAGTGCGAAATGAAAAGTAACAAGTGAATAGCGGCCTGCTCTATTCTCTGACAAGTATCTCTGCCCCGCGCTAACCTTGTTTTCCCCTCAGTCACCCACCGCCGACCCCGTTCTAGCGGTGACGTCAGAACATACACATGTTGGTTATAATAGTTATTAGATAAAATATTTTTGTTATAATATATATTGTATACATACTCGTATTTATAATAATTTTGTTTTATTACGAAGTGGTCATATAGCAATAACAACGAATTATTGAAACACGAATGTTAATACAATATTAAATCGCTGAATTAAAAAAAATAAAATGATGCGAGACGCTGCTATGCCCTCAATATCTCAATCAATGGGAATGGCCGGTTTCGGCGCAAAAGAAGTAGGTATATAAGTTAAGAAGCATTAAGTTTACATATTACCAAGAAAAGAAGAAAATTAAAGACTCCTGTAGGTCAGGGCTGGAGCCATATTATTTTCAGGCTTAAATTTTTTCCTTGTTATAGCTTTAAGACACATTTTTTCTCACTTAAGCTATTTTAGGAAATTGGTGTGCACCAATATCTTTGCAATAAGGCACTTCACACATCTTTTTAATCAAAAAAAGGTAAAATTGTATGATGAGATACCAGTTCTAAACTTTAAAGCTGTGCTAGCGCCTCTTTGACAATTATCAACCCAATTTCACACTCGAAGATTTCACATAATAATGACATCCAATTGCCACATGTGTGAACACCAACTTGCTACTTGTCACTTGTCATTGCCGCTCTCACTTGTCACTTCTCAAAATGTAAACCGGGCTTTATGCAGTCCACGGATGGACGTAAAGGGGTACCACTTAACCCGATATAGGCATCACGCATGCAATTGCTGCCAGCCGCCTTGCACAGATCGTTGGTCCATCTAGCCAGGGGACGTCTCACACTGCGTTTACCTCAGCGTAGTGTTACTGGTGTTCCGCCCGCTTTCAGATGCTCCGCTGTAATACCATCCTTGCCCGGGGAATTGCCGTCTTTGAGGTGATGGAGAGCCATTCTAATCTCGCTTAGACTGACGTCCGGAATGTCATCGGAACAGAACTAAAACGGTTAAAATAATTTACACAACAGCATTTGTAGAAGGGGCTTCAATTCTTATATTAAATACAGGTTAGCATTGACTTCAAAATTTGTGTGGAAACAATATTTTTTTCGTTCATTCAATTTGGCTTTTACTTTTAATTTAGCCTAATTTTTAAAGATACTAGTATTGTTTTTAGTATTAATATATCCCACATATGATCAGTACTTTACAATAAACTAAGTAATGGTAAACTTATACAACTAAATAACAACTATAAATACCAACTAAATAAGATCTAGGTGGGAGGCTGGTGCCCAAACTAGGTTGCCCTGTGCTATCTATTGTCATTACTAGTACACATTAACCACTTTTACTAAAGTTGGAAACGCTTGTGCTAGGAGCGGAAGCAGAAGTAAAATCGGATTCAAAGCTAAGATTTTTAAACGAGTTGAATATAAAAAATACAATTGGTATTATTTATTTGATATATCAAGGTATAAAGAAATAAACACTTAAGGTTTTTAGTCACAGTAAAAAAAACTTTACTGTAAGATATTTTAGTTAGGATGGAGATTAAGCACGTTTTCATTTTACTGAATTAAATATCTCTAGCAAACATTTTTGCTTTGAGGTTATATAAAAGGGAACATAACAACGGACGGTTTCCTTAGTTAATTAATTTTTTTCTTTATTGTCTAGGACTTGTAAGAAAAATACTCAGTGCTAGTAAAGCAAAGCGCTCGTTTAGAAACTTACTTATTCCAAATCTAGTATAATAATCTTACAGAACTCTACGCTAATAGGACTGACGACGCGTTTCGATTCCTGCCTAACAACGTAGTACTCGTAAAATATATTAAAAATTACGTATTTTAATCGACTTCGAAAAGTCCGGAGGTTTATGTGCGATATCTTCGCCGATTGTGAACCAATATAGTTTTTTTGAAATTAAATAGTCGTAATGGGTAGTCCTATTTGTATATAAAGAAGCTATTTTATCCTTAAGTTTTTTAAAAATCAAATTTTTGATGTATTTAGATGACAGTCTATTAGTTGTTATATTGGGGTTAGGATATTGTTAAGCATCCATCCATCCTTTAAAATCACTTTAAAAGCCTCAAAATTAAACTAAAAAAGAAATCCACATTCTTCATAGCTTCTGAAGTCAGTATTAAGTAAAGTGTATCAAAAATTAAAACTCCGAAACAATTTTCCACACAAACACTTGCCCTTTGCAAGAATCTACAAAGTGGTAATATTTATTAAGTAATAAAAAGTAGTTCATATTAATAGGAATATAGACACCTACATCCTGTGGGTGCCGTAAGAGGCGACAGAAGGAAACTAAGCCAGGAGAAGTGCAGCAGCATCTTTGTGATAATAGCTAACAATCAATTGCGGTTACCCAACCCACCTTTCGCGTGACGACTATAGCGAATATATAGAGAATGGTAGATGTGGATTATAAAAGGTTTTGTTTTTGAATGTGTGTCCATAAAGTCGATGATTGTTGCAATTTTATAGAGTTGATTTAACAAGTGCTCATCAAGATTTTTGTCGTGGTAGAGACATGTTTCAGGTATATTACTGTTGTAGCACGATTGAATTGGCTCGACCGGGGAAGGACCACGATCTCACAGAATAGCTTAATGCTGCTGTATTTCGTACGGTGGGTGTAGGATGATCCCTTTTACTAAAAGTGAGGGTTTCCATCTTAGTTTTTGGGAGTGACAACGCGATCTGAATTTTGAGTATTTAAAGGGGATAGAAGTGACTGTTTATAGGTCACAGTATCCATTCATCATCAGATGGACTTTGTCCTCATTGGTCATCTTATTTTACACGAACGAATGCATTTGAATGCATTTATTCTCTCATCACAAAAGGTATTCTCAGTCTCATTACAAAAGTGCCAGACAGGTACCTAAATTATGAGAGTCTGGTGGTTGATGAAGGTATAAAAAACCTGTATTACAAGTCATAAAATAATATTATAATTTTTAGTTTTAACGTTACTATTGTTTGGCACGTTAGCCCTATTTTGATCTCCACACCGCCTCCCGAGTGTGACGTTAACGTTAAAATTTCCGTTCAAGTTCAAAGGTCAATGCTCTAATTACACCACTACAGATAAAAAAAGGCAGATAAAAAATGTGTATTGTTAAAAATTATATTATGTATTATTATTACATTATTACGAAAATAATTTCTCAAAAAAATATGCATAAATATTTTTAGGTTTTTTTGAGGATAAAAAAGAATATATTAAGACTTGTAGTCCAAACAAACTAATAAATGAATTTGAATTTGAGAAATTAATTAGTAACAGAATAAAATAATTAGCCTATGTTTTATAAAACAAAGAATAATGTTACACAGTCGACTAAGTTTTGTAGTTTCAACGCGACTTCAATGCATACGAAATAATGGAAGTCTTTTTACCCACTTTATTAAGGACGACATTGTATGCTTTTGCATTTTAAAAAGAGTTATTTTCTTATGTAACGTGGAGGCAATTTAAATAAATTCACACATGGCACAAGGACAAGCATCCAGACCCGGAAATTTGTAGCGAGATTCGAACCCTTCAGCGCCGCAATAGCTTATTTGCGGCAGTTTACGGAATCATTTAAAATAAAATAAAATATGCCCGTACTATTAAATCACAACATGACAAACAAGCTTACAGTCCATTTGGTGGTACGTGACAGCCTTTGTTCACATGCAAATAAATTCTAATTCTTCAAAACAATTTTTTTGATTTTTGTGGAACAGTAGAAAAACATAAAATCGTTTTAATAAAAGAAATAAAATGGTGTTACTTATCGTATATATTTATTAGAAAACCATTACAGAAATATTAACACCTTTTTACAAAATGATATATAGTCTTCTAACTTTCTTTGCAGCGAACAAATTAATTACCTCTTCGGTGTCGGTGTCAATTCTGCCGTGGATTGACTTTAACGACATACCGTTTAGTCTTTCCTAGCATGTGGAGTTTCTCAAATAAGTTTTGAGGCGTTTCAGAGAAGAGAAAGTTCTTCCAGAAGTACATGTAGAAACAGGCAGTGTCACCAAGAAGAATGTTTGGAAATAAGGCCTGGTTGCATTCTCCGAGAGCTCCAATAGTACATGTTGGTTGATCTAGTTTACAAAGTCCCATTACAAATATTTTTATAGAGCTCAAAGTATTTTTCTTGATCATTTTGATTAATTTGTTCTTTGCAACACACAGACGGAATTAAAATGTTGAGAGATGATAATGTGGCTTTATGATTTTGGAAACTCGACTGAAGCTGATCAATGAAAGCATTCAAAAGTGGAATAATTACAGTAATTCTAAAATAAGTTTCAGGATCTTTTGTGTTGTAGTTTGCCCTATGCTCTTGGCGTGACGTTATTCCCGGAATTATAATATTTCCTCGTTTACAGTACTAAGCAAATTCTGTGCATTCTTTAAAAGTTCAGCAAATTTTGAATCAATATTTTGGCGAACATCTTCAATAGCTTTATAATTAAATCGATATGTAAAGCTGCTACCAAATCGCATAGGGGAGATTGAAGTGTTTTGCATAGTGTCAGTGTGTATGGGAACAACATTCCTAAGCAACATAAGCTTATAACAAAATCACTTGAAATTACTGATTTCAGAAAAGAATTAGCCTTTGACGATATTTCAGAATCCATGTCAGTGCTTTAGTCGTCTAGTGTATTAACAATAGCTTTATAAATTTCTTTAAATCTTAACAACCCATCATGATTTTCTACCCAGCGGGTCTCGCACATTGTCGTGAGGTTTTTCTGTTGTATTTCAGGGTAAAAGATAATATCGAAAAAAAACTTTTTTCGATATTATCTTTTAAACACTTGGTCAGTTTTGCCGAGTCTTTGATAAAATTTCCAACCGATTTTATAATTTTAATAGCAACTCGAATAGACTGACCCTGGCAAGAACGACCCAGAGTTAAATTTAACGCTTGAGCTGCAGCAATGAACGTATAAGGGCTTCACGCCTGCACACATTTAAACTTACTTTCATCGAAGAAGCTCCATCATATCCCAGTCCGATTAAATATTCGCAATCTACTCCCAAAGATTTTAATTCAGATAAAATTGCATTAGCTCTTTCTTTTGTATTCTCAACTGTTACAAAAGTTAAAAAATCTTCACGCGAGATAAACCCATTATCTTTTGGCTCGGCATATCTTAAATACAAATAGACGTTTATTATTGTCGTGAAGCATCAGTAGTTTCGTCAACAAGGATTGAAAAAAAATTCGTAAAATTTAAACCCTTGCTCTAGCCGTGTAGTGGCGGTTGAGAATATCCACTACCCTATATCTTCCCGTGGGTGTCGTAAGAGGCGACAGAGGGAGACAGGCAGGAGATGGGCAGCAGCATCTTCCTGATAACAACTGTGATATAATAAAAAACTGCGGTTGCCAATCCGCTCGCCAAGCGTGGCAACTATGGCAAATATCCCCCCATGAATAACGACGCAAACAGACGGCCCCCTGTCCCCGGCGGCCCCGCTATTCCTGGCTACGGTGGCGACCATGGTAACGGCGGGGCAGGGGGTGCTAAGAATCTCCGGTGGAGGTTCGGTTGCCACCTACGACGACTCGACCTGGCAACATATAACGCACGCACCCTGAGGACTGACGAGAAGATACTGGAATTGGAAGAAGAGGTAGACAAGTTTCGCTGGCATATTATTGGGTTATCCGAGGTCCGAAGAGAGGGGGGAGAACACGGGAATCCTCGAGTCTGGCAACTTGTTCTATCAGCGGGAGGCGATCATCTGTCCCAAGGAGGTGTCGGATTTATCGTCCACAAGTCTCTCGTCAACAACGTTGTAAAGATTGGGAGTGTGTCGACGAGGGTGGCTTACCTGATACTCAGAATCACCAAACGGTATTCGCTGAAGGTCATACAGGTTTACGCACCAACCTCGGCACATCCGGATGAGGAGGTAGAGGAAATGTATGAGGATATTTCCAGAGCCATGCATTCCTCCAAAACCCACTACAAGGTGTTGATGGGAGACTTCAACGCAAAACTAGGCACAAGAGAAAGCGGTGAGCTGAAGGTAGGGAAATTTGGAGTAGGGCAACGGAACCGAAGGGGCCAGCGGCCGACTTTATGGAGAAAGAGGGACTCTTTATGATGAACTCTTTCTTCCAGAAGCGGCCCCACAGGAAGTGGACCTGGTCGAGCCTCGACGGTTCAACAAAAAATTAGATTGACTTCATTATGACGACCAGACGCCAACTATTTAGTGATGTCTCAGTGATCGCAAGGGTGAAAACTGGCAACGATCACCGAATGGTTAGAGGCACACTGAACCTAAACGTTAAGTTGGAGAGGTCTCGTCTAATGAAGTCATATTAAGCACGCTCCGTCCCCCTCGTGCTCTAATCCAGAATTTCGAAACCTTTCAGCTCGAGTTAAGTAACCGCTTTCAGTGCCTAGAAGATTGCAATGCAGTGGACGATATGAATGACAAGCTCGTGGAAACTGTCCATGCGGTCGGAGCTAAGTTCTACAAGACCCGCCGCAGAAGAACACAAAAACTCTCCGATCACACTCTTAATCTCATGGCTGTTAGACGGCAGATGAGGCTGCAATCGTCAACAGATTTGACAGCATACAGGCAACTGATCAGACAGATCTCCAAATGCATGCGGCGAGACTTACGGAACTTTAATACTTCTCGTATTAAAGAAGCTATCGAGCGGAACCAGGGCTCCAAAGTCTTTGCCAGAGATCTGTCTGCCAGAAAGAGCCAACTGTCAAAGCTGAAGACTGAGTGTGGCTACATCGTTTCCGGGACACCTGAGATTCTGAGTGAGATTGAGAGGTTCTATGGGCAGCTGTACACATCATCGTACACATCAGTAACGATCCAAGAGCAAGTCTTATCCGACACTATTCCGATGATATCCCGGACGTCAGTCTGAGCGAGATTAGAATGGCTCTCCAGCACCTTAAAAACGGCAAGGCCTCGGGCGAGGATGGAATTGGGAATTTCTGTCAGCCATCTCTTCCATCTCTGCACAGGGAGGACGACTCACTGGCCCACACCGCAAAGGAGAAAGCCGATCTTCTAGGCTCTTTCTTTGCGTCTAACTCGACTCTCGATGACGGGGGAGTACGCCGCCGACCATCCCGCGGTGTGAGTGCTCCATGCCGGAAGTGCAGTTCACTCAGCGCTCGGTTCGCAAAGCACTCCTCTCCCTGGACATCCATAAGTCGAGTGGGCCTGATGGAATCCCCCCAATTGTGCTGAGGACGTGTGCTCCAGAGTTGGCACCGGTTTTAACGCGTCTTTTCCGGTACTCCTACTCCCTAGGCGTAGTCCCAAAATCATGGAAGACGGCTTTCGTCCACCCGATCCCTAAAAAAGGCGACCGCTCAGACCCGTCCAACTACCGGCCTATCGCCATCACCTCCTTGTTCTCCAAAACAATGGAGTCCATTGTAAACTGCCAGCTCATGAGGTACCTTGAGGATCACCAGCTGATTAGTGACCGCCAATACGGTTTTCGCCGTGGTAGGTCAGCTGGTGATCTTCTGGTCTACCTAACTCACAGATGGGCGGAGGCAGTAGAGTCCAAGGGGGAGGCATTGGCCGTTAGTTTGGACATTGCGAAGGCCTTCGATCGGGTTTGGCACAAAGCGCTTCTTTCGAAGCTCCCTTCCTATGGGCTTCCCGAGAAATTGTGCGATTGGATCACCAGTTTTCTTGCAGATCGGAGCATCAAGGTCGTTGTAGACGGTGCAAGCTCCGATTGCAAGCTTATTAATGCTGGTGTTCCACAGGGCTGCGTGCTATCGCCAACGCTGTTTCTTCTGCATATCAATGATATGTTGCAAACCCGTAGCATTCATTGCTATGCAGATGACAGCACTGGTGATGCTCTTTACACCGGCCGAGCCAATATTTCTCGGGAAAACGTCTCTGAGTGCCGGGACAAACTTGTGTCTGAAGTCGAGTCTCTGCTGGACAGCGTCTCGGATTGGGGGCGACTAAATCTAGTCCAGTTTAACCCCCAGAAGACACAAGTTTGCGCGTTAACCGCTAAAAAGAACCCCTTTGTCGTATCCCCTCAGTTTCAAGGCACTCCCCTTGTTGCCTCAGCCAGTATCGGAATCCTCGGCGTCGACATATCGAGTGACGTGCAGTTTCGTGGTCACTTGGAAGGGAAGGCCAAATTGGCCTCTAAAAAGCTTGGCGTGCTCAGCAGAGCGGGACAGTATTTCATGCCGGCACACCGCCTGCAACTTTACAAGGCGCAGGTTCGGCCGCTCATGGAATACTGTTCCCATCTCTGGGCTGGGGCTCCCCCAGTACCAGCTCCTTCCACTTGACCGCATCCAGCGCAGAGCGGCTCGAATCGTTGACGACCGAGTGCTTTCCGATCGGCTCGATTCACTGGCGCTGCGAAGAGATGTTGCATCTCTTTGCGTATTTTATCGCATCTATCACGGGGAGTGCTCCGAGGAATTGTTCGGATTAATCCCAGCCGCCAAATTTCGTGAACGCACTACACGGCAAACGTCCCGATACCATCCACACCATCTGGATGCTTGGCGGTCCACCACTGTACGTTTCAAAAGGAGTTTTCTTCCGCGTACAACCTCTCTGTGGAATAATTTACCACCAGTGATTTTTCCGGACCGATACGACCTGGGGACCTTCAAGAAAAGAGCTTACTCCTTTCTAAAGGGCCGGCAACGCACCTGCAATTCCCCTGGTGTTGCGGTTGATCATGGGCGGCGGTAGTCACTTAACATCAGGTGAGCCACATGCTCGTTTGCCCCCCTCTTCTATAAAAAAAAAAAAAAAAAAAAAAAAATTACAGTTTCCGAAAAGGCTTCAGTACCATAGACCACATACATACCCTGCGGCAGATTGTACAGAAGACCGAATAGTACAATCTGCCACTTTGCCTGGCATATGTGGACTATGAGAAAGCCTTTGATTCCGTCGAAATTCGGGCGGTGCTACAGTCCCTTCAGCGGTGCCAAGTTGACTGTCGGTATATCGAAGTGCTGAAGTGTTTGTAAAGTAGGGCTACGATGGCTATCCGAGTACAGAACCGGAGTTCGAAACCCATCCCACTGCAGAGAGGTGTAAGACAGGGTGATGTTATATCCCCGAAACTCTTCACCGCTGCGTTGTAAGACGTTTTCAAGCTACTGGACTGGATAGGATACGGTATTAACATCAATGGCGAGTACATCACTCACCTTCGATTTGCCGACGATAAAGTCCTTATGGCAGAATCGCTGAAGGACCTTAGCACTATGCTCAATGACCTCAATGGTGTCTCCCAACGGATAGGTCTTAAGATGAACATGGACAAAACAAAGATTATGTTTAATGTCCATGTCACACCTATGCCGGTAATTGTTGGGAGCACTATGCTCGAAGTTGTTGACGAGTACGTTTACCTGGGACAAATAGTCCGACTAGGTAAGTCCAACTTCGACCGAGAGGTCAATCGACGGATTCAACTCGGCTGGGCAGCGTTCGGGAAATTACGACACATCTTCTCGTCAGGTATACCTCAATCTCTGAAAACTAAAGTGTATAACCAGTGCGTGTTGCCAGTGATGACTTACGGATCTGAGATGTGGTCCTTCACTGCTGGCCGTATGAGGACGCTCAAGGTCACTCAGCGAGCTATGGAGTGGGCTATGCTCGGAGTTTCTCTGCGTGATAGATTCAGAAATGAGGATATCCGCAGTAAAACCGAGTGACCGACATAGCCCAACGGATTAGTAAGCTGAAGTGGCAATGGGCCGGCCATATAGCTCGTAGAACCGATAACCGATGGGGAAGAAAGGTTCTCGAGTGGCAGCCTCGTACCGGTAGGCGTAGTGTAGGGCGACCCCCCACTAGATGGAGTGACGACCTGGTAAGACATGCAGGAAGTCGATGGATGCAGGTGGCTCAGGACCGTGCTTTGTGGCGTTACTTGGGGGAGGCCTATATTCAGCAGTGGACTTGTGAAGGGCTGTAATGATGATGATGATGATGTTGATGATGAAACCCTTGCACAATTTTTTTCTGGATTATTTCACCACAAATTTCAATAAGTTCATTTTGTATGGTCGGGCTTAGATACGCTGTAGCGTTCAATGTCATATTTTCTGCGTGCTTTATTAGATTTGAGTCTCCACATCTGCTCCTCATCCGTAAGATAGCACGAAAGTTTTCATCATTAGTTTCTGGCTCAGCATCATTGATTTTTATTGGACCTGAGTCACACGTACCTCTCAGTGCCAATTCCTGACGTCCACATAATTTAATTGTTTCAATAATCGGAATGAGCCGTTTCCGATTTTCAGCTATTTGCGCTAGGTATCCGCTATCAATCTGACTTATTATATTTTGTTGAGATTTATTATCCACCTTCCTAAAATTATCAGCCAATAATACAGAAGATTCGTGGTACTGGCTTTCATTGTGATGTTTGAAATCATATACAGCATGTTTCCATTTAGTAAGCGGCTGAGTAACTAAGAATTTCAACTGCTGATAAGACCCTTTACCCTGCCTCTCCGTGCTCGACGGTTCGCTTATATATTCCGCAGAGGCGGCGCAACGAAACATCGCGAACAACCCGTCTCATTCTATGCTTATTGAATATTCCCGAAATGCAGTTCGAGCACGTCCCCGAAGTTGCGTTGCTTGTGTAGTTGGCGTAGCACGTAGTTTAGCCGCTCCCTAATTGATGTCTCTGCGACGCTATTTATCGTGCGAATATCAAGCGAGCATAAAGTCATACACAATAATAATAACAGTAAGTAGAGAATTTTTTTGTGGTGATTAACTATTATGTTGTGTAATATTAATTTTTTATTTCGGATCAATCCCCCTTGATCGGGGGGATCAACCCCCCTGGATACGGCCTTGGGATCTCCCGTTGTTGAGAGAATTTGCCATATTGAAATAATACTAATTTTTACGGAATTTATCGCGTATATTTAACTTTTTTACCCGACGTTTCGAGAGCTTTACAGCACCCATGGTCACGGGAAGGACTGAGATGTTCAACGTCCAGCTGTCATAGTTAACCGCGGTTACCATAGATTAAAATTTAACTTTTGTTCCGATCTACACAGTATGAACTTATGGTATCATGGAGTCTTGCAGTTGTATGCTTGGGTTGGGATTTAATTTTATTTATTATAGGATCCCAAGCAGATGGTAGCACCCAGCCATCTTCTCTATTGAAATTAGGATGTTTTTTGATTTCAATAGCCTCGCGAATCATCCTTGGAAGGAATCGGTGTTCTTTAGCGAGGATTTGTGGTCTATCAAATCTGATGTAGTGACGGGGGCGATCCTGTACATGTTCACAGACTGCAGACTTCCCGGAGCGTCGATTCTTCACATCAGCTATATGTTCTTTGACGCGGGTTTTAATTGATATTTTAGTTTGTCCTATGTAGGCGAGACCTGATTCACAATCAAGCTTGTACACTCCTGCATCTTGCAGAGGGACGTTACACTTGACTGATGGTAAAAACTGACCAATCTTCTTCGGCGGCTTGAAGTATGTTTTGATGGAAGCGCGCTTCAAGATGTAGCCAATCTTGTCAGTGACTCCTCTAACATATGGCAGTACAGCAGGTACACGCTCGACTGTGGCCGGCTTCACTCGTTCTCTGTGACGTAGGCGCGGGACCCGAAGCTTGTTGTCATGCAAAACTTGCTTGACATGTTGGAGCTCGGCAGCCAGGTGTTTACTGTCACAGATCCCTCGTGCTCTCTGAAACAAAGATTTACCCACGGTAGCTAACTGTGAAGGATGGTGGTGAGAATCACCGTTTAAATATCTATCTGTATGGGTCTTTTTCTATACACAGTATGGCTCAAGGTGTTATCAGGATTCCGAATTACTAACACATCTAGAAAAGCTAAGGAATTGTTTGCCTCTAACTCCATTGTGAACTGAATTTTAGTATTTATGGAGTTAAGATGGTCTAAAAATGCAGTTACTTTATCTAAAGGTAGAATTGTGAAAGTGTCGTCTACGTACCGCTTGTAGAATCTTGGATTTATGGGAGAAGTAAGCAGGGCTTTCTCCTCAAAGTCTTCCATGAATATGTCGGCGACAATGGGAGATACAGGTGAGCCCATCACCACACCATCTACTTGCTTGTAGAACTCCTCCTTCCACAATAGGTAGCCAGATGTAAGGCAGTGTCTGAGTAATACTGCATATTCTACGGGCATGTTGTTTTCTTCCAGCCTTCTAGTTACAATTGAGATGCAGTCTTCAACAGGTAAGATCATTGACATTGACAAACACAGATCATAGATTAATCGCGTTCTATAATCTGTCAAAACAAACACTGGATGATGCAACAATAAAGGTGTTATCCAAAGGACTAAATTATGCTATAACTCCAAGCAGATTACCGTACGAAGAAATTATCTGTAGTGTCGAGGACTGTTTATTTAAAAACAATATGCGGAAAGAAGATTTGGAGGCGATACGTCAAGACATTTCGTCTATGTTACGTCGATGTTCAGTGCCTAAACCGAATCTTCCCAGAGACGAATTTATAGCGTTAAAGAACCTACGCAATAAACCAGAACTTACGATTCTCCGCGCAGATAAGGGAAACGCCACGGTGGTCATGGATACGTCAGATTATAATTCTAAAATACAAGAACTTTTGTCGGATGTAAGTACTTATAAAAAAGGTTAAAAACGACCCAACAAACAGCACACTAAAAACAACTAGTGACCTCATAAAGAAACACTCCGAAAAATTAAATCTGGACGTAAAATGGATAATACCTACGTGCGCCAAATCACCAAAGTTGTATGGGTTACCAAAAATACACAAGCCCAATGCTCCATTACGCCCCATAGTGAGCCAAATCGATTCACCAACTTACAGATTGGCTCAACACTTAGCGAAAATACTCTCACCGCTCAAGGGACATACAAGAGCACACATAAAGGATTCCTACCATTTTGTCAGCGAGATTAAAGACCTACGTCTGGCAGACAATGAAACTATGGTCAGTTTTGATGTGCAGTCATTGTTTACATGCTTACCTGTTGAAGACTGCATCTCAATTGTAACTAGAAGGCTGGAAGAAAACAACATGCCCGTAGAATATGCAGTATTACTCAGACACTGCCTTACATCTGGCTACCTATTGTGGAAGGAGGAGTTCTACAAGCAAGTAGATGGTGTGGCGATGGGCTCATCTGTATCTCCCATTGTCGCCGACATATTCATGGAAGACTTTGAGGAGAAAGCCCTGCTTACTTCTCCCATAAATCCAAGATTCTACAAGCGGTACGTAGACGACACTTTCACAATTCTACCTTTAGATAAAGTAACTGCATTTTTAGACCATCTTAACTCCATAAATACTAAAATTCAGTTCACAATGGAGTTAGAGGCAAACAATTCCTTAGCTTTTCTAGATGTGTTAGTAATTCGGAATCCTGATAACACCTTGAGCCATACTGTGTATAGAAAAAAAGACCCATACAGATAGATATTTAAACGGTGATTCTCACCACCATCCTTCACAGTTAGCTACCGTGGGTAAATCTTTGTTTCAGAGAGCACGAGGGATCTGTGACAGTAAACACCTGGCTGCCGAGCTCCAACATGTCAACCAAGTTTTGCATGACAACAAGCTTCGGGTCCCGCGCCTACGTCACAGAGAACGAGTGAAGCCGGCCACAGTCGAGCGTGTACCTGCTGTACTGCCATATGTTAGAGGAGTCACTGACAAGATTGGCTACATCTTGAAGCGCGCTTCCATCAAAACATACTTCAAGCCGCCGAAGAAGATTGGTCAGTTTTTACCATCAGTCAAGTGTAACGTCCCTCTGCAAGATGCAGGAGTGTACAAGCTTGATTGTGAATGTGGTCTCTCCTACATAGGACAAACTAAAAGATCAATTAAAACCCGCGTCAAAGAACATATAGCTGATGTGAAGAATCGACGCTCCGGGAAGTCTGCAGTCTGTGAACATGTACAGGATCGCCCCCGTCACTACATCAGATTTGATAGACCACAAATCCTCGCTAAAGAACACCGATTCCTTCCAAGGATGTTTCGCGAGGCTATTGAAATCAAAAAACATCCTAATTTCAATAGAGAAGATGGCTGGGTGCTACCATCTGCTTGGGATCCTATAATAAATAAAATTAAATCCCAACCCAAGCATACAACTGCAAGACTCCATGATACCATAAGTTCATACTGTGTAGATCGGAACAAAAGTTAAATTTTAATCTATGGTAACCGCGGTTAACTATGACAGCTGGACGTTGAACATCTCAGTCCTTCCCGTGACCATGGGTGCTGTAAAGCTCTCGAAACGTCGGGTAAAAAAGTTAAATATACGCGATAAATTCCGTAAAAATTAGTATTATTTCAATGTGTAGTGTTCGCGTAAATATGAGAAATCATTAAGAATTTGCCATAATCGTCCAAATGACTTTTAGCTTTGACGCTACTCCGCTACTAGGTCTGCTTAAGAGATAGTCATACCGCCATCTATCGGATAATTGGATCTATATGATCTATCTGGCATTTTCCACAGTCGTCTCATACGAACCCATGGGACAACATGGGGTGTTGGTTTGTTTACAGCGCCATCTGGCTAACATTTCCTTAAAATATTTAACTGTAGCTAAATACGTAAATAATATAGTGTTTTGCAGTTTCAGAACAATTCAATAAAATATGAAATGTGTCGGGTAAGATAAATAAAGTTACTTAGTATCCAAGTAAACCGATGACCTAAAACTGAGCTTTGATCTCTTTCTCCTTTTAGGCTTGTGAGAGTTTGTCACGCTTTCTTATTTTTCTTTCTTCTTTTATATTTTTTACCAAGAATATCATCATCATCATCATTACAGCCCTTCACAAATCCACTGCTGAACAGCCTCCCCCAAGGAATGCCACAAAGCACGGTCCTGAGCCAACTGCATCCATCGACTTCCTACATATCTCACAAGATCGTTACCCCATCACGTCGAGAAGATTCGTAATTCATCACTGGCAATACGCACAGGCTGTACGACCTAGTTTTCATAGTTTGAGGTATACCTGACGAGAAGATGTGTCGTAATTTCCCGAACGCTGCCAGCCAAGTTGAATACGTCGATGGTCCTCTCGGTCGAAGTTGGACTTACCTAGTCGGACTATTTGTCCCAGACAAGCGTACTCGTCAACAACTTCGAGCTTAGTGCTCCCCACAACTACGGGCATAGGTGTTACATGGACATTAAACGTGATCTTTGTTTTGTCCATGCTTAAAACCTATCCGTTGGGAGACACTATTCAGGTCATTGAGCATAGTGATTAGGTCCTCCAGCGATTCTACTATAAGAACTATCTAATCAAAGACTAGCAAATCAAAGGTGAGTGATGTACTCGCCATTGACGTAAATACCGTATTCTTTTCAGTCCAGTAGCTTGAAAACGTCTTCCAACGCAGCGGTGAAGAGTTTCGGGGATATAACGTCACCCTGTCTTACACCTCTCTCCAGTTAGATAGGTACTCTGGTTCTGTACTCGGATTGCCATCGTAGCCCTACTGTACAAACACTTCAGCACTTCGATATACCCACAGTCAATTTGACACCGCTAAAGGGACCGTAGTACCGCTCAAATTTCGACGGAATCAAAGGCTTTCTCATAATGTACAGACGCCAGGCAAAGTGTCAGATTGTATTCTTCAGTCTTCTGTACAAGCTGCCGCAGGGTATGTATGTTGTCTTTGGTACTGAAGCCTTTTCAGAAAGCTGCTTGTTCGGGAGGCTGGAAGTCGTCGAGTCTGCGTGCGAGAAGATTCGTAATGACTCTCGTAGCACGTAGACGCGGCTCGAAAGAGAAATCGGTCTGTAGTTCTTCAAGAGAGCGTTTTCGCCTTTCTTAAAGAACAAGACCACTGCAATACTGCTTCACGCCAATAATATAAATCATATTATTACTATTGCACTTAATGAAAACTAATGTTAAAATTTCTCAACGAAATTTGAATCATAAAAAGCAAACGCCGCCATTTTTCATTTTGGAAATCCCAAACTTCTTGCCACAGATTAACAATGTAATTAGGAATTACTTTTATGTTCGGACATATCTTTGTTTTTACTTTTTAATACGTCTCGGGCTACAGAAGGTACTAAGGTTGGGTTATCCAGATATCAAGGAGATATTAATATTGCCTTTTTTGACCAATTAAATTGTAAGATGTTTGCGTACTATGTTATTCGGGTTCCGTGGTATTAATAAAAACGTTTATTAGGATTTAACAATAAAATATTGGAGTAATTACTTAACACGGTATTTAAGAAAAGAACATTATGTCTTTATTAAAATTCAAGCTTATTTAATAAAACGCTTTTAATCCCGCTAAAGCAAAAAGTTTAATAAAATTTTAAGCTCATTATTTTGTACGTAGTGGATTAACGTATAGTAATTAAAGTTTTAATTATGCCTACAGCTACATTACTAGTAATAATAAATAGATGAAGAAGATAAAGTATTGTAAAAAATATTTGGCCGCAACTTGTAATTATTCAGAGGTTCGTTTATTTAAACAAAAAAGTACTAGGGTTGTTGATTTGACATAAAAATATTTGTGTCTGTGTTTTGAATAATAAGTTCCGAACAAAGAGAAACAAATTAATTGCATATTTGAGTTGATAATGTGTGTGTGTGTGTGTGTGTGTGGATCTCGACAACATCGCCTCCACACTAATTGTGAATCTAAACTACCCACGCATTCAATTAAACACACAAAAAATTTCATCAAAATCATTTGACGCTTTGACGACTACCGCTAGATTGCGATATATCCAATCCTTCATTACAGAATGTTTGGCCTTACAGGCGGATTGGCAACCACAGCTTTTTATTGTTCTTGAGTTATTATCAGGAAAATGGCATGTCCTGTTTCTTTTACCTTTGTCACCTCTTATGATACCTACGGGATGTTATAGGTTAAAGGATTTTTACACCACCACTACACGGCGATATATCCACCTGTCCCACTGTTGTGCATAGGAGTCTTCTTTTTTGAGAGAGTTATGGAGAACTTAGTTTGCTGCACTGTTTTAATGCGTGTTGGAACTTCACATGTCTTCGAAATATCTCATGGAATATAGAACTTTAAACGCTTCTTTAATTGACTTTTCCCAATATCAATTCTGCTGTCAACAGATCTTCCTTCAGATTTTGTAAGTAACTGTTTAATTTCACATCAGATGGGGAGGCTGTTAGAAAATAACTAATGAGACAAAACGAAAGGGAAAGGATGCTACTGCACATGGCATGCATACCGCGTATTCGTCGGTGTAGACAAGACCGAGCGGGCATGCCAGGGAGTCAGTATCATCCTTTCAGAAAGAACGGGTTATTCTTCGTCTTTAAAAGCTTGTCACATGAGTTTCTACTGTTGGTAAGACTTTGCCTTGATCGTATGGGGAGGGTTTTGGAGACCTATGATGATGCATCATGCCGTTGGCTACTGTATTTATTTTACGTTACGTGTAAACGAGATGGTTTTACGGTCACTTTGCTTGCGCTTATTAATTCGCTACAATAATTTAGCTCATATAGCGCATGATTAAATTTTATCGCGTTTAATTTATTTTATTTTGAATAACCGATGTTTCGGGTTCTTTCCAACACCTATGGTCACGGGGACTGACGTCCCGATGTCAGTGTTAACCCGGAGTACCTTCTCGGGGTAGCTTTTTTTAATTATTGGTTATGGTCCGATCTACGTCGGGTATTGAAAATAAAATAAGTTAAACGCGATAAAATCCGTAAAAGTAGTATTAAACCAATGTGTAGTGTTCGCGTAAATATAAGAAATCATTATACTTTGTTACATTAAACAAAGCAAAATTCTATTTTGTATTCTATTTTCTATTTTGCAAAATCTACTATTTCAATTATTATTCGTACATTTGGACACTTAGCCTGTAACATATACACATACTATATCATACTTTAGAAAGAAAGACAGAGATATTTATTTGGCAATTTCTTAACAAATTTGCACTGGATACTCAAAATAAACATTATGTATAGGTAGTCTTATAACTAGACTTAATTATACACTTACAATGAAAAGGAAATCGTTTTGACAAAAGGAAAATGAAATAAAATAGCTATATAACCATAAAAATTAATTTTACAAGAAATGGTCCAAATGGACTGCCACTCAGGAACTGCTAAGATGTGTCTTCCTAGCACTGATTTATTTCTACATATATGGAGCACACGATTTCATACCTTTTAAAATATTCTTTTATAATTAATTTTGAGCAGAGAAAGCTTTACATTGAGCAATTTTATAGGAGAAAAGGGCAAACTAGCATGCGGCTTACCTCATCAATTTGCAAAAATGCTTGAAAAATAAGAAAATATTATACAAAACTAAGAAAAAAATCCATTACAGCCTATGAAAGTTCACTGCTGAACATAGGCCTCCCCCCAAGATTTCCTTTTAGGGGGTATATTGCCATTGTTGCCATGCTTGGCAAGCGGGTTTGCAACCGCAGTTTTTATTCAAAAATAGTCGTAGGTCGCCGCGTTCGGTAAAATGCAAACTATTCCTTTTTTAGTAAACATCGTTGTCACAGCGCTAAATCCACGTTCACATAAATAATGCGATGGAAATGCTAACAAAAAACGTTAAACGATCTACCACAATCCAGGGTACAACTGCAGGATTGACTTTTGTAGCCAAAATTCTTGGTAGCCATTTTTGAATTTGATTTTTATTTCCTCGTTCGTTGTCAGTTCTATAAGTTCTTCTTCTAGTTGGGGTGATACGACATTGACATTTTAAAAAGAATCGAACACCCAGTCTGGTATTTTGAATTTCAAAGTGTCCTGGAATCTTTCAATGAAATCACTGAGGAGATTTTCAAAATGTTGGCAGTAGACAAGCAAGTCGTCGTTGTTGCAGGATACTGATAAATTGGGAAAATGATGGAACTCACGTCGTGTGCAGATATTCTTCTTGTGTAAGAGCAGCTTGGCTACGGAAGCCGCCACGACATTTTTTGTTTTTATTAAGTTCAAGTCATCGCCTTGAAGTTGGAGATTCATATTATTAAACAATTTATAAAGGTTTGTGACGTATGCGATATCGTTCTTTGTTGTGATGAGGTTGTCGCGCAATTCTGTGTCTTTGTTTTTCAAGAACTCTACGACAGAGTCAAACAGATTGTAAAATAGAGTCAGAAAATTTCCTTTTGATAGTCAATACACTTCTGTGTGTAAGATCAATCGATTGAAATCTTCATCATTAGTAACACAAAGCTGGTTAAATAATATGTCATTTAAAGAGTTGTATCGGATTTCATTGAGTGCTCTGATGACATGTTGCGATAATTGAAACAGTCGTTCACTTAAATTTCTAGCTACCAAATGTTGTCTGGAATTTTGTTTTTTAAGTACGCTATGCAGCCTTTTTGACAATCCGTCATACCTGGAGCACCATCTGTAGCAGCTGATAAAATATTCTTCAAGGGAATATCTTTTTCATCACAAAAGCTTTAACAGTGTTTTAAAAATGGTTTCTCCTTTTGTGTCTGTCTCTAAATTTCTAGCAAATAATAGTTCTTAACATTTTTTTGTCTTTAATAAACTTCACTTAAGACAGCAATGATACTTCATTAGTAAGTAAAGTGGACTCATCCAATAGAATTGAAAATTGGTTAGACTTCAGACGATTGCACAATTACTCTTCAATGTTTTCAGCTATTTCATCAATTCGTCTTTGCACAGAACTATTGCTCAAAGGAATTTTTCGAATTATGTCTGCCGCCGGTTTGTGGAGCACAGTAGTTATAACTTCTTTTATTGCCGGCAAAATAAACGTTTCTCCGACGGTGTGTAGTTTACCTGTTTGAGCAATTAACAATGAGATATTGTATGAAGCTCGAAGTTCGTCATCGTCTTGCTTAGCAGCCACCGAAAAAAGGTTTTGATACACTTGGCTAAGCATTATGCTTCTTCTCCAGGTCTTGAAAATAGACTACATTTTTGTACTTCTTATTTGGATGCTTTTTATTCAAATGATCTTGTAGTCTTGAAAGCTTCATCGCTTCGTTTGAAAATGTTTTTGAACGAAGAAGGCACAAAGGCAAAGATAGATTTGTTGAATTTTCTATGAATACATATTTAATATATTCTGCGCTATATTGCCGTCTCTTCTTTTTTGCTTCCGACATGGTTATGTTTTTACAAATAAGTAAATGAAGTGTTGAACTTAAATACTTGTTTAAAGATTGCGCGTGAAACCATTAATGAAAATATAAAAATTATTACGAGCTTTTATATGGAATTTAAATACAGAACGCACCGACAGAAATAATACAAACACGAACAAACTCGTTTATCTCTTTCGACGCTCAATCATACTGAGCAATTAAAACAAGTATTGATGAACCAGCCGATTGCTACCGGATTGCACTATAGCATTATTTAACAAAAACTTGTTACAACTTGATTGCGTACGGTGTAGAGGCTATCCTACGAAATCTATGTTAAATATTTCTAGTTTATATATATAGTTATATATGCAGGGCAGAAATATAAACTAATTGTTCGATATTATGTAGTATGTAGGTTTTAATTTTAGTAAATTTTAAAATATAAATTATAAAGTACATAAATGAAATTAAAAATCAACCATCGCCCCCCTGAACCACGCTAACGATCACCATTTTTCTGGGCCCCTTAGCGCCCGTCTCTAGGTCTCCAAAGCCTACAAGGGGGCGTTATCGCTCACTTTAAGAAAGACTGGTTCAAAAAAAAACAAAAAACCGACATTCTTTAAAAAGCATACCAATCCGAAGATATATCTTAAATAACCATTTTCTTTCTCATCCGGTAACACACGTTTTACGTTACAAATATTCGTAGGCTCGTTGCTTTTCAGCGATTACTTGTTATATCATCATATATCGTATGCTTGTACGCCTCCTCTTCTGCAGAATTTTTTTCTTTAAAACTCTTAATAAGACTCCTTTCAATAAAGTGAGATTTTCTTCATCCAGTCCTTTGTCATGTTATTCTGTATGTAATGTAGTAACCAGTTAAATTCGTTACATTTATTTATTTACATCTCTATGGGAATTGTTCAGACAATCTGATCCCATGATTAATATGAATCCCAACTATTATTCTCATTTAGCTTAGTGGAACTTTGAGTTGATTGAAATTTCTTATATATTCAGTTTCCATATAATAAAATACAAAGCTCTTAAGATAGATATAATAGATAGAAGATTAGATAAGATGTGAAGAAACAAAACGTAAAGTTAATAATTTAAATCGGTTTGCAAGAGAAATTTAGAGAGTAGTATTTATGAAGTTTTGTAAGGACTGTTTTGGCGGACGTGGGGCTACAAACCGGCCCATGTTGGAAAATACTTTCAAAAAGGTGAATCCTAAGTCCTACAGACTAGTGATGGGTGAGGGCAATATTGTGACTATTAAATACATATATTTTAATTTATTATTTATTACATTTCAAACTATAGCAGTATACTGAGCAATAAGTAGTATTTACTTGCCTTATTTGCCTTGCCTTGCTTTTATAACTGCCTTGTTGGTCTAGTGGTTGTAGTAGTGCGACTGCTGATCATGAGGTCCTGGGTTCGAATCCCGGGTCAGGCCAAAAAATCAATTTTTGAGTTTTCTGTTAAGAAATTCTCTGTAGCTGCCCGGAATCAGAATGTTGGCGGTGTCTCACCCCCGTGCCTAGGAAACCACGTAAAGCCGTTGTTCATGCGCCTGAGCTCTCTCCTGTCGTGTCGGCTTACCATCCCATCGGATAATGAGAGTGAGGGAATAGAGAGTGCACCTGTGGTTGCGCATACACTTGAACACTACAATCCAGTCCTGCGCCGATGACTAGTCTCTGTTGAGGCAGGCCATTGCCGAATTCGGTCGGGAGGACATGATTACATAATCATTACATTAACTACTGTGGGCAATTTACGGATTAAACAAAAAATTATCACCACAGCGTTTATTTAGTTACATTCTTTTTATTTTTAATTCCCGACGTTTCGGGCGCTTATCCAGCACCCATGGTGGTATTATAAGACACGGTATGTTCTATATATATAAAAAGTTTTAAGCAAATATTGTGTTTAGTAATTGATTTATTCGTAACAATTACTATTTATACTCACTTTTATATAAATTTCTAAATTATTATTATTACTAAGTTGGCGTAAGTTATCTTGTTTCAATATCAATATGTTGCGCTTATAGTTAAAAATGGTTCTATACCTTTCATTTACTCAACGTGCAATAACGATACCCAGGAGAATCGAAACCCGAACTTTTCGTAGGTGACATCAAAATAAAATTAGACCACGACATTAAATTTCTGTAAAAGCTGGGTTACATCCAATGTGATAATATGTTTATATTAAGTTTTTATAATTCCTTGCAAGAACTACTTAGTACATAAATCAAAGATAAAATTGCATCCCCCCCACCCATATCGACCCTTGGGTGTCGTAAGAGGCACAGAGGACAGAGGGAAATGGAAACAGGTGATGGGCTGCATCTTCCTGATAACGACTCAGCGGGGTAACTATATATATATATATATATATATATATATATATATATATGAAAAAATATATAATTCAACCATTTTTTTCCCCACCCCAACCTTTTTTTAAATTTATTTAAAATAAAAATTCACCCTCCCACCACTACTTCCTTCTTTTTTTTATTTTAATTCCAAAAAAAAAAATATATATATATATATATATGTATATTATAATATCAATTATGATAACTCAACCTCACCAGTGCCCCTGTGGTAGCAGCGTCGATGAGTTTGGGCTCCACGGACTTTCATGCAAGAAAAGTCCAGTTAGATTTTCCCGTCACGGTTCTTTGAACGAAATCATCCGAAGGGCTCTTGTCTCCATAAATGTCCCCTCGGTTTTAGAGCTTTGCGGGATATTTAGAGACGATGGCAGGAGACCAGACGGTATGACTTTGGTCCCTTGGGAGAGAGGTAAAGCCCTAGTGTGAGATGCTACTTGCGTTGCCACTTTGGCGGCCTCTCATCTCAAGGGTACCTATTTTAGAGCCGGGGCGGCATCAGAGGCAGCCGAATTTAGTAAATGGCGCAAATATGAGTCTTTGAGAAATGAATACATATTTGTGCCATTTGATGTAGAGACTATCGGTCCGTGGGGTCCGCGTGCAGTGAAGTTTCTAAAGGAACTGTATCCACGACTGGTCGTCGCTGCTGGTGATAAGAGGGCTGGTTCTTTCCTCGCTCAAAGGCTAAGTATAGCTATTCAGCGAGGAAACGCAGCCAGCGTTCTTGGCACTATACCACGGGGAGCAGGTCTTTTTGACTATTAAAATTTTTAGTTTTAGATTTTCTATATTATAGTTTCTTCTTTTATATTGTATATAATTAGTTTTAATCGTAAATATTATAATTTTAATTATTATTTTAGTTTAGTTCATTATTATAATTTTTGTAATACATTTTTAACTATAATATTTAATTTGGATATGTAATGGTTTATGATATAGATTTTTATATTATATAAACATTTATGGTAACATAACAAAGTCCGCGAGAAAACCCGCTGGGAAAAGCTAGTATATTTTATTCTTTCTATATAAGTAGATTAAAACGTTTATTTTTAAAAAAATTGTAGACATCAGAAAAACGAAATTTTTATTTCTTACTTCAAAAATTTATGAGCTTTCATTCCATTTGAAGATACGTGCAAAAGTAAATTGTTAATGAAGCTGAAAAACTGCTCTTCAGAAATTCTAAAAACTAATCTAACTATAGAAAAATAAACTATTTCCATAGAATTTATTTAATGACGTTTGCTGCAAAGTAGGCTGTCCTCTGCATCATCCAGTCTCGCCGTGCTAAATTTGGCGTAGACTGCAACATCGCTTTGCACTTTATGTTTGAATTTTTAATCGAGTCAGATATATCAACGTCAAGCTAGTAAGCTCCCAAAATATTTCCCTCAACAAATTAGCATACGTCATTAATCATATATTTAGTATAATGAAATCAAATGATAGTTACTTTATACTATTTCGTTACAATCAAATTCAAATTCAGATTCAAATTGTTTATTGCATGTCACATTAGAAATTTAAGATGGTATAATTTTGATAGGTATACGAGGGGTGATCCAAAAGTAATGATAATGAAAGAAAAACACGGTAATTAAAGTTAAAATAATAATTTATTTTTCTACATAGTCTCCTAACAAATCAATACATTTAGTCCATCTTTTTCTAAACCCAGGATTCCCTTTGAAAAAAAATTCCTTGTCTTGACCCTGCCAAAACGCTTCAACAGCGGCCATTACTTCGCTATCGTCTTCGAATTTCTACGCCTCGGAGGTGTTCCTTGAGCCGAGGAAAGAGATAGAAGTCACTAGGAGCTAGATCTGGCGAATAGGGAGGGTGTTCGAGCAGTTCGAATCCCGTTTCTTGAATGGCAGCCATCGCAACTGCGGCTTTGTGAGCCGGTGCGTTGTCTTGGTGAAACAGCACTCCAGCTCGCAGTTTGCCGCGTCTTTTTTCCTTAATGGTCTCCCGTAATCTTCTTATTTGGTCTGCGTAGTAAGAGCCCGTAATAGTGGCTCCCTTTTCCAAATATTCCACCATAATTATGCCTTGAGCGTCCCAAAAAACAGATGTCATAACCTTTCCCGCCGAACTTGAAACTTTGAATTTCTTTGGCGTCGGTGAGGAGGCTTGCTTCCAAGTCATCGATTGTTGTTTCGTTTCAGGATCAAAATGATAGATCCAGGTCTCGTCTATGGTGAGGTGACGTGGCAATGCCCCGCGTCCGGCCAGGAAGCGCCCGGCGTCAGGTGTATTGGTGGTCGCGTGAGCTGACGTCTCTGCGCGATGCGTGTGTCGCCGCGCGGCACCTGTACGCCAGGCATCGCAGGCTCCGCATTCGTCCACCGAATACGGCAGCCATTGAGGCGGAGCTGTACGAGGGATACAGAGCGGCGAAGATCGCCCTCCGGGAGGCTGTCCTGCGGGCCCGGGATCGAGCCCGTGAGGAGATGCTGGAGACTATCGACAGAGATCCGTGGGGGCGCCCTTACAAGATGGTGCGGGATAAACTCCGCACCTGGGCCCCCCGCTGACGCAGAGTCTCAGGCCCCAGCTCGTGGAGGACGTGGTGAGCGCTCTGTTCCCTGCGCGAGGGGAACATCCGCCCCCGCCTATGGCTTCGCTACCTGCGGTGCCGGAAGCGGACCACCAGGACGACGACGACGACATCCCGGAAGGGACCGGGGTAGACCTGAGAGTGGCGGTACGTAGGCTCAAGGCCAGGAATACCGCCCCAGGACCCGATGGCATGCCTGGCAAAGCCTGGGTCCTGGCCTCGGAGGCTCTCGGGCCACGACTGGAGGGGCTCCTAAGCGCATGCTTGGAGAGAGGCCAATTCCCGCTTCGTTTGAAGACAGGGAAGCTGGTCCTCATTCGGAAGCTGGGGCGCCCTGCGGACTCTCCGTCCGCATACCGGCCCGTGGTGCTACTCGACGAGGTGGGCAAGCTCTTTGAAAGAGTCATTGCAAACCGCCTCGCCGAGCACCTTGCGGGGACGGGGCCGGATCTTGCGGAACACCAGTTTGGTTTCTGCAAGAGGCGCTCTACGGTGGACGCCATCATGCGCGTGAGAGCCCTCACGACGGGGGATGCGGTGGCCAGAGGGGGGATTGTCTTGGCGGTGTCTCTCGATATCGCCAACGCCTTCAACTCCATGCCCTGGAGCTGCATTAGGGAGGCACTCCGGTATCACCGGGTGCCGACCTATCTCCGTCGTATAGTCGGGGACTATCTGACGGACAGGGCCGTCATCTACCCCGGTCGCAATGGTGAGTGGAACCGGCGAGAGATATCGTGCGGTGTCCCACAGGGTTCGGTTCTGGGGCCACCTCTGTGGAACATCGGTTACGACTGGGTGCTGCGCGCCGACCTCCCTACCGGCGTCAGCGTAGTTTGCTACGCTGACGACACGCTGGTACTGGCACAAGGGGGGGTCGTACGAGGCAGCGGCGGAAACTATGACACGCGGGGTTGCGATAGTCGTTGAGAGGATTCGGCAACTGGGTCTCGAGGTGGCTCTGCACAAGTCCGACGTCATGCACTTCCATGGTCCTCGGAACAGGCCACCACCGGGATCCTCAGTGATGGTAGGAGGGGTATTCATCGGCGTCGAGTCGACGCTGAAGTACCTAGGACTCGTCCTCGACGGCCGATGGAACTTCGTTGAGCACTTCCGACGTTTGGCTCCCAAACTGGAACGGACCGGGGCTGCCTTCAGGCGGCTCCTGCCGAACCTGGGGGGGCCAAACGCCTCCTGCCGGAGGCTCTACGCGGGGATCGTGCGATCCATGGCCCTTTACGGGGCCCCGGTGTGGGCGCGTGGTTTGGCGCGGCTTGCCGTCCACCACCAGAACGCCACGCCCCAAAGGGTGGTTGCCGTGAAAATGGTTTGCGGCTACCGCACGATCTCCCGCGAGGCGGCGAGCCTCCTTGCCGGATTGCCGCCATGGGATCTGGAGGCGATAGTCCTCACGCGCCTGCACGAATGGCGCGCGGAGGCACTATGCCGGGGGAAACCCCGCTGCCGCGGCAAGTTGTCGCGCAGCGGACAGACTTCCGGCACGATCTCATGGCGACATGGAGAGAGCGACTGTCGCAACCCCGTGCTGGGCACGCCACTATATCGGCGATAAGACCCCTCTTTGAGGAGTGGCTTGAGAGGCGTCACGGTATCCTCACCTTCCACCTGACGCAGGTCCTCATCATCACCGTCCTGCACCGAATCGGGCGGGAGGAAACGCCCGGGTGCTCCCACTGCGAGGATGGACCGGAGGACACGGTGGAACACACCGTGGAGGTGTGCCCTGCTTGGGCGGAGCACCACCGTGTCCTCGTAGCGGCGATAGGCGGCGGCGAACTCTCGCGTCCGGCCCTGGTCGAAACCATGGTCCGGAGCGAGACGGAATGGGATGCTGTCACCACCTTCTGCGAAGCAGTGATGCTAGCGAAGGAGGTGGCGGAGCGGGAGAAGGAAAGAGCAGCAGTTTTCCTTCCCGGCCGCCGCGGGAGACGCCCCGGGCGTCGGGGGCTACGTCGTGGGCCCCGGCCACCGAAGGCGCGGGCCTGTGGACGGCGAGCAATGGGTAGCTCGCCGTCCGTCCGTCTAACGACGACAGGCCGTGTCGACGGCGCGTTTTGTTCCACGCGCACCTCAAAGAGCTGTCAGCAGCGTGAAGGGGCCTGCAAGGGCTGCTCCCTTACGCTCCACTCAGAGCGAAAGGAGTCATTAGATGATTTTCCATCCGAAAAAAAAAGGTCTCGCCCATAGTCACAAAACGGAACAAAAAATTTTCTTGATCTGCTTGGAAGTTTTCGAGATTGACCCTCGAAATATCAACTCGATTTTTCTTTTGCTCGTCGGTTAACATTCTGCGTACCCAACGCGCAGAGACCTTTTTCATATGCAACTCGTTCGCAAGAATTCTTTGAACGCTGCCATATGAGATCCCAGTGACCTCAGCTACATGCCTAATGGTCACTTTTCGATCTGCCAATACAACATCTTCGACTTTTTTCACGTTGTCTTCAGTGAGGGACGTGGATGGACGTCCTTCGCGATGTTCATCTTCAGTGTATGTTCTGCCCAGTTTAAACTCCTTGGCCCAGCGTGCAACTGTAGAATATGGAGGAGCAGAGTCCCCCAACATTTTCACTAAGTCACTGTGTAATATTTTGAAGACATTTTTTTCAAACAGAGGTACTTGATGACAGCTCTAATTTCGTTTTTCTCCATGTTGATGTTATCTCTTTGACAGTTCGTATTCAAATGAATGTATCTTCCGGAAATCGTGATCTATTTATGATTTTTTTAGACTGACGTAGTGAGTATATAAGCAAGCAAAAAATATTTTTTTGGATTTTTATGCGGATTATCATTACTTTGGGATCACCCCCCGTATATGTGAAGCCCTGTAAGGGCATAGCAACACTAGAGGGCTAAGTATTTTCATGTTATCTAATTTTTAAAAATAAATGATAGAATGTCACATCATATATATTCAAAATTATTTTATATCATTTAGTTTAATTTTAAATACAATTTAGTCGAAGTATTCTTACTTTGTTGTTATTTACTGTCGAAAAATTCATTTTAAGTATAATAACATTTAGTATCAACGATTTTTATAAATTGTTTATTAAATTGGGTAGGGTTTTCTAGGATTTTTAGAGAATTTGTTAAATGGTTATAAATCTTGATTGATATAACGTAGGGGCTAGACGAAAATAATTTTAATTTGGAGAAGGGTATTTTAAGCTTAAATAAATTTCTATTATTTCTTTTAGTTTTTGTGGTAGGTGAGTAGAGTTTTCAATGTTTCTTAACGAATTTACAGGACTCGAGGATGTTAAAATTACATCTACTTACATCTACTACTTACAGATATAAGTGTTAAAATTTTATGTTTAATGAAGTGGGGTTTACATGATTCCATTTGGTCTAAATTTATTAATATTCATATACACTTCTTTTGTATATGAATTTTATAGTATAGTTTCCCCATAAAATGATGCCTTAGGAGAGTACGGAATGGAAGGCAGTCTTAAAATCTATCACAAGTTTAAGGTATTGCAGAGCATAAGTACATGGGGATATTTTTTTACAACTTTTTGTATGTGCTGTTTCCAACTCAAATGTGTATCCAGGTCTATTCCTAACAAAGTGCCAGAGTAAACAGTGTCTAGTTTTGTGTTTTTATGGTTATAAGATATTTGTAAAGCAGTTTTTTGGTAAGGTTTCAATTGCATAATTTTAGTTTTATTAAGGTTAAGTTGTAAATTATATAATTGTAGCCAGTCAGTAATTTTATCTAATGTATAGTTCAATTTTGTAGTTTAATCTGTGGAATTAGTTCAAGAGATTAAGATGGAGATGTGATCGGCAAAGAGCACACATAGTTCGTCCAGTAAGTTTGGGAGATTGTTTATGTAAACAAGAAACAAATTACATCCCAAAACTCTGCCTTGAGGGATAGAGCCAGCAATGACAGTCGTATCCGATCTGACATCAGTAATTTTGCCTGTCTCAAAGTCGGTATTTTCAATTTCTACATATTGAAAGCGGTTATCAAAATAGGATTTGACCTAATTTTTTGACATAGTTTATCCAATAAAGTTCTATAACAGACTCTGTCATAGGCTTTACTCATATCGAGCATGAGGTCTACTGCGATTTTTTTCGGCGATTTTACCTAGGATGTTTTTTACATATTTATAAATTGCTAGGGTGGTAGAGTGGTTTTTCTTAAAGCAATTTCGGTTTTATAATATTTGATATACATTGACTACAATATAAAGCTCTTTGTAAGATTTCACTAAATACTATAATTAAATAATATGCTATAATTTTCATTTAAATTTTTTTGGTTTGAGTATGTCGTCCCAATTTATAATAGAAATTTAATTTTTGAATTACGTTGTATTTAAGTTATTGTGTATTCGTTTATATAATAAAAATTGCTTAAATTTTTGTACTGGAGAGGGTATAGAAATTAATAAACTACAGTGATCTGTAAAACCAAATCATGAACAGCTATTATTCATTTCCTTTATTTTAAAATTAATAAATATTAGATCAATGCATTTGGAGCTGTTTGGTGTAATTCTGGTGGGTAGTTTTAATCTTTTGGTTTAAGTTATACGATAACATAAAATTAGAGAGCCTATTTTTTCGCTATTATTTGTTAGGAAGTCTACGTTAATGTCGTCGCCTATGATAATATTCTTAGAATAATCTTTTTAGGGTTCCGTAGTCAACTAGGAACCCTTATAGTTTCGCCATGTCTGTCTGTCCGTCTGTCCGTCCTCGCTTAATCTCTGTGACCGTTAGCACTAGAAAGCTGAAATTTGGTACCAATATGTGTATCAATCACACCGACAAAGTGCTAAAATAAAAATTGGAAAAAAATGTTTTATTAGGGTAGCCCCCCTATATGTAAAGTGGGAAGTGATTTTTTTTTTAATTTCAACCCTAACGTGTGATATATTGTTGGAAAGGTATTTAAAAATGAATAGGGGTTTACTAAAATCATTTTTTGATAATGTCAATAATTTCGGAAATAATCGCTCCAAAATTAAAAAACAATGTGTCCCCCCCCCTCTAACTTTTGAACCATAAGTTTAGAAAATATGAAAAAAATCTGGAAAGTAGAACTTTATAAGGACTTTCTAGGAAAATTATTTTGAACTTGGATGGAAAGAACAGTTTTTGTACAAACTCATAAGTGGGAACACTTACTGTGACGGACGGAAAACTACGGAACCCTACACTGAGCGTGGCCCGACACGCTCTTGGCCGCTTTTTTTGAGATAAGATTCAAGAGTTTTTAGGTTAATAATTAACAAGGTTATTTTAGAGATTTCGGTAGCACATATTTCAAAAATCATTCCGGTGGACAAAGAAGACATATCTATCCGATCGTGATATTCTAATGTGTTTTTATACACATACTCCACCACCGTCGTGCTTCTCCCGGCAGAAAGATGAGCGTACGGAATATCCTTCTGATTTCAACAAATCTTTCTTTGGTTTATTTTAACCAAGACTCTGATATGCATGTAATATGAAAATTACCTCTACTCTATAAATGCCTCAAGAAGGTTGGTTTTATTACAAATATTTTGCATATTTTGAAACATAATAATAAAATAACCTTCAAAAAGTAGAGTTACTTGTTATATTGTCTTTTCTTGGTCCTACTCCTTCGCTGGTTGTAGCGTGATTTGTGTTATTTGTGGAGACTGGAAAGGTGAAATTTTGTGATTTATAGACGGTTATTTTTGTATCATCTTTGCCTTCTTTAGTCTGCGCGTACGTATTGGTTCTCTCATTATTTTGTGATAAATCGGTTGCTTCTTTTCCATTGATGATTAACTTATTGTTTCTTATAGTCGCGTGGTGTCCATGTTTTCATGCCATATACTGGCATGTTTCAACTTTTTTCTTTTTTGCCAAGCTTGTGAACTTAAATAATATATGACACTGCAACCGACTTGTTTTAAATATATGCAGTTATCAAAGATGTATTTTTTATTCTTTTGCTGATTAATTCGATTTTCAACGGCCTTTTATTGCTAATTTTGCGAGTGAATGTTAGTTATTATATATAAAATCTATGGTCATAAAAAATATTTATAACTCTTTTCATTACTTTTTCGTCTGTTTCCCAATAATTCTCTGTAAATCCGTATAGAATTAATACTCTTTCATAGATATTATTGTTCGGTTGGTGTATATTTTCGTGTATGTTGGATCCCTTTTTGTGATTTTTTATTTTCAGCTTGGAAACTAAGGCATTTTTGTTTAAATGCTCTATTTAGGAGCCTAAATTTGATATATCTTGTTTAAATTGTGTTTTTTCGAGTAATTTTTTTAAAAACTTTGTTTAAAATCGGCTTTAATTTCAAATATAGCATTTTTAATTTCTTTGTGGAAGGAAGTTTGTATTTATTTTATTTTAAAATTGGTTGTTTGTAATTTGCCCATCACCTTTATTACAACAAATAATCACATCTTTTACGATTAGGAATTTTTAAGTTTCAAAAGCTACAGTATTTCCTTGGGGTGATATTATAGAATCATCCTCTACGTGGTAGAGCAATACCTGCGTGGTAGAGCCATATCTACTTGGTAGAGCCATGCTGCAGTAGTATAGTTGTAGCACCAATGGGTTGGCTCGACCGGGGAGGGACCACGCTCTCATAGAATACCAGCGTAAAATAGTAGCTTAATGCTGCTGTGTTTCGTATGGTGAGTGTAGAGTACCCGAGACCCTTTTGTACCGAAAATGTGGCATTCTATCTTAGTCCTCATGGGTGATAATGCATCTGCATTTTGATTCGTAATCGAGGATACATGTAGTTGTCTATGGGCCACAGCAACCTGTGTGCTCGTTTGTGAACCTATCCTATAAAAAACTAACTGTAGAGTTTTCTTCATCAAAGCGTGATATCATTTTCTTTTAGTGATATTAGGATCTATTGTTAAATTTAAATTTTCACGATGATGTTGTGGTCAAATAGGCGTATTACTGTTGTCTGCTTTTGGTTCATTTGGTCGACAAAATTGGCATTTCCACAATAGTTTGTGTTTTTCGAGTACGTTAGCACGTTCTAGATCATAATTTTGATAAAAAATAGAGCAATTTCAAAAATCTCCTATCGGGTATCTCTTGACGGTAGCCCACACTCACGCCTGCCATATAAGAGCAGTGGCGGTAGTTTGGTAACGATTTATACGATACAATACATGGCGCTACGTAGTTTGTATGATATAATGCTTATGCATCAAGGAGACCTTCTTACGAAGCTTACTTTCAGTCAATAAAGGACTTCACCCCATATCAAATTCATCATAGAGACCTTCCATAGTATTGCTTTTGTATCATTGAGTTTATTATCATAAGTCCCTAATATAGGACTAGTCATTGTGCTACAGTACTTCAAGCAGTCGGGCTCCCGACCACCTCATATATATGTACAACTGCAGGTATGTATCTCCGGCAGCTCCTCCATACAAGACATCTATACATGAACACCTTGCACAACTTAGGAAAATTTTCTTTTATATATGAACTCTTTCCACAACTTAGATAATTTTTAACAAATTTTATAATTATCTTATAAATGTTATTTATCTTCATTTTATGATATTTTCGACTTGTATTTCTATTATTTATCATATTTTAAATATTTTTACAAGTTTTTAAATAAATTTATTTATTATGAAAGACAATATTTTGCCTTTAATTTACTATGTTATTGGTCTAATGTCTGAAATGTATTTATATTAACTTTATGCTTATTAATGAATTTTCTTTTTTTAATATATATATTTTAAGACTATTTTTGATGCCCCTTTATATTGAATTTAATTATTAATCACAATATGCAAGTGTAAATGCATGCAGAAATAGCGTTGGTGATAGCACGCAGCCTTGTGGAACGCCAGCGTTGATAAGCTTTTAATCAGAGCGTGCACCGTCTACTACGACCTTAATGCTCCGACTATCAAGAAAACTAGTGATCCAATCGAACAATATCTCGGGAAGCCAATAGGAAGGGAGCTTCGAAGGAAGCGCTTTGTGCCAGACCCGATCGAAGGCCTTCACTATGTCCAAGGTAACGACCAATGTGTCCCCCTTGGACTCTACTGCCTCCGCCCATCTATGAGTAGAGTAGACCAGAAGATCACCAGCTGATCGATCACGACGGAAATCGTATTAGCGGTCACTGATCAGCTGGTAATCCTCAACGTATCTCATGAGCGAGCTGGCAGTTTACAATATTTTGAAGAACAAGGAGGTGATGGCGACAGGCCTGTAGTTGGAAGGGTCAGTGCGGTCACCTTTTTTAGGGATCGGGTGGACCAAAGCTGTCTTCCAAGAATTCGAGACTACGTCTAGGGAGTAGAACTACCGGAAAAGACGCGTTAAAATCGGTGCCAACTTCGGAGCACACGTCTTCAGCACAATGGGAGAGACTCTATCAGGCCCACTCGACTTTTTTAAAAATGCTTTTCTTCTTGCTGTTTTTTATTTTACAGCATTCTTTATTTCTAATGAGTTTTGATCTTTTGTTCCCACTCGACTTACTGAGGTCCAGGGAGAGTTCTTTGCGAACCGAGCGCTCTATAAACCGCACATCTGGCATAGGGCACTTATACTGCGGGATTGTCGGCGGTGTGTTCCCTCCGTCATCGAGAGTCAAGTTGGAAGCAAAGAGACAGCCTAACAGATTGGCTTTCTCCTTTGCACCAAGAGCCAGTGAGTCGTCCTCTCTGTGCAGAGATGGAAGAGATGACTGACAGAAGTTTCCTTGGATAGCATTGGCGAGAGATCAGAATGCACGGGTTCCCGAAGGAAGGCGAACTAGCTTCTCGCCAATTCTGCCGACGAGCTCAGATCTTGCCTTGGTAATGACTTTTTTGAAGGACCTGGGGGCGGAATTATTTTCTTTTTAAGAGTGCTGGTGTTTACATCCCGAGACGTTGATGCGTCAGCCCAGGATCGGTAACACTCCTGCTTATAGCATAATGCTATTTTACTAAAACTTTGGGTGAGATCTGCCTCCGATTGGCACCACAGAGGACGGAATAAAAAGTTCCGTACGCTGGAGTTCTACATCAGCGACAGAATCTGCAACAACGCTAGGATCGTCCGGCGAGAAGCCAAACCCACATCCAAGGGTAAGATGCAAAAAAGACCACATCTCATCCCAATCGGCTGACCTATAGTGCCAGACACGGCGGCAACCTGCGGAATGCCACCGCGACGTTAATGTGACTGGCACCACACTCCAGACAAGGCAATGGTCTGACGAGCATAAAGGTGCGTCGACTGAAACCTGATATCCATCCGGATTGTAGATCAGCAGAATGTCCAAAAGGAAAGGTATATGATCTTCCACATCTGGAATCCGCGTAGGCACAGTAACCAGTTGTGTCAGACCATATGTCAAAGCAAAGTCATAAACAGATCTCCCCGCATGATTGGTTAAACGTGAACCGAGCCATTCGGCGTGATGGGCGTTAAAATTGCCAAGGATCACGAACTCTACGGATGGGATCTGCTGTAGCACGGAATCTGTAGCCATTTGGACGTGGTCAAGGAGTCTGTCTGTTTCGGTATTACCGCTATGGGGATATAGTGGCACCCGTAGACACGGAGGTGGTCGTTGCTGTATACGCGCAGCCATAGAATGGACAGGTCCGTACATTCAAGACTGTCGAGGCGTCGGGAACAGTTGTCCTCTCTGACGTATACGCAAACTCCAGCCCAGGGCACAAAG
The DNA here is from genome assembly GCA_907164705.1 of Parnassius apollo. Classification (NCBI taxonomy): domain Eukaryota; kingdom Metazoa; phylum Arthropoda; class Insecta; order Lepidoptera; family Papilionidae; genus Parnassius; species Parnassius apollo. Next base: position 7,940,436 of record CAJQZP010001196.1, read on the forward strand.
GAATGTTCTTATCTGTACCCCGGATAGGAAAGATACGAAGTATCAGCTGGAGAGGACACCTGAGTCTCGGTTAAAAAGAGCAAGGCCGGGTTCCCCGTCTCTATGGTAGTGGACCACCTGGAGGTAGTAGACAGCGTTAAGGACGGAATGAAGTCTCTTGATGTTGCAAAAATTCACGAATCGCGTGGCAGGGGTCATCTTGGTATTGTTGCTCCGCTTGCCCGGAGCAGTTATAATCGCGAGCGGAATAGCCCCCCCCCCCAGAATACGCGGGGAACCAGAGCACCCACGCTCAGGATAAGTGGGATAACTTGGTCGTGGATGATCAGCGAGGGATTCTCCGTCACCTGGGGTGCTGGAACCCTCTTGGGGTAGTTCTTCTCTTAATTCCGCTACCACGTTAAGGAAGGGAGGGGGGAATTGGGCATTCGGCCACCTGCGCTCACCACGCAAAACGCAGAGGTAACTCTCTACTTCAAGCTGGTATTCTGTGAGATCATGGTACCACCCCGGTTTGAGCCCGTCCATCCGTGCAACAGAATAAGCTGTCGCGTGGCTCTACCACTGTTAAACTGGGTTGTCATTCATGGGGATGATTACTCATATTTTTAAATTATAATAATTTTGGTTGTAGGATAATGAACACCATGTATTATTGATGGTATCTTTTTCCTTTGTATTTTGTGCACTCGGAAGTAGGAATCAAATACATTGGAGTTAGGATTTTACGTAGGAATAAGATGCCTTGATTTCTATTGCATGCCTCGCTATTTACTTTTAATTTGTGTATTTCAAAAGTAAAAACGATTATGGTTCCGTTCAAAATAGACAAACTTTCAAAACGGTACAATAAATGCTTAATTTTCGTTCTCCTAAGAAACTCGAAAGTTTTAGTAAAAATACCGCGAAATACGAGTAGGTAGAAATTACCATCGTTTTTTATTAATTTCAACACAAAAGGGTAGAATAAAATCCGTAAAAGTAGTTTTAATCAACAAAAGGGTAGTTATCACATTTTTCGTGAATAATGTAGCCATGAAGGTTAGAGAACAGGAGAACGACCGTCGTAGAAAATAGTGTCCCAGAAATATGGACACCATAAGTAAGGCGCTGCGATCGCTCAGTTCGGTCAATAAAAGTCATTTTCAGTCTATTCTTCCGATCAGATGCTAAATAACTTGCACATCCACGCAAAATAAAATATTTCTCTATTTTTTATGTTTCTTTTTGTCAAAAATTACAAAATTACGGAGCATGAAAATTTTCTCACCGATGCCGCGTAGAAACAGCTAACTTCGCAGTCGCTACTCCCCGACGTCAGCGCCGCTATAAATTCTACAATTTTCAAGGACAGGCGGGCTATGCTTTAGTACGTAGTGATCGTTCTCCTGTTCTCTAACCTTCATGAATGTAGCATAAAAAGGCTGGTATGAATGATCTTTGATGATTCAACTTTACTGTAACGTGTTGATATAGTATATTTTTCCCTAGTTGCATTGTATTTAGAAATAAAATAATTATAACTCTTAACCGTCAAGCGTATATAGGGATGTGATGTGAAAGAAGGGACAAAGGTGTGTTAGGATCGTAGCAAATGGAATTTTTTAGTCATAAATTTTAGTCGATGATCTCTTCTCTTAAAGGCGTTGCATTTCTATTAGAAGTTGTGTTCATAGAGACAAGAGCCACGGCGAATTGAGCTACAGTCGCGTGATGTACTTACGCCCCTATCTGATTGTGTAATTGACTGCGCCTTAGCTACGGTTTGACCCAGCCTTAATTTTGCTGTAAGACTTCTCTCAATAATTTAATATCAAAGTGTACGATTTTTTCTTTTATGTAGCATGCTTATAAGTCGCAATGTTGGTTTAGTTTCTTTGAATACCTCTATAAGTTACAAAATAATCCGCTAGTGACACTTTTGTACAAATTTAAGTTGGCGTCTTTTGTTTTATAAAACTGAATGTGCGTCAATTTGGTACGGCTATTTGTAATAAATTTTGCAATCTGTATAATGCTCTAATATCCCCGATTGCGTTAACAATAACACTTTCGTACATTAAATTGTATAACATTAAATTGTTACATATTTTACGCTCGCACCTGTTGTGTCGAGGTTTAGGCGCGAATAAAACTTTGTGTGAATGCAAATTATTCGGTCTCAGATCTCTCTTACAATGATGTATGTTACAATGAACAACACAAAACAAATTAGAAATAGCTTGGTAGCGATCACCCTTCCCAGGGTTTTTTTATTAAGTGCGAGCAGCTATGCAGGTCTTGGGAAAGAGACCAGTATCACTGCGACCTAGAAGATCTATTGTGATCGCTGCTATGGCTATAGTTCACGGCTAAGCCCTATGTCTTCAATGAATAGAAGGAGTTACTTAACCGTGAGCAATTTCTCTTCTTCTGGGAGGAGTACACAGTTTCCCAGATGAGTATTACGTTTGCGCATTAAGGATCCGCAATCAGTTAGGATGTGTAGAGGCGTTTCTTCCGTTATGGATCAGAACCGACAATTCCTTGAGTTGCTTAGTCCCAGGATGTACATGTGCTTTTTAAGACAACAATGTCCAGTTAGGGCTCTTGCCAGAATGCGCAATTTATTTTTACTTAATCCCAGGACTTCTGAAGCGAATTTACGATCAAAACTCCGGATTAAGGTTTTAGAATGTTTTAAACCTGGTATGTCAGACCAGATCTTAAGTGATTTATTGTGATAAAGAGTTTCAAGGGTCAATCGGGCTAGGCTTCTTGAGATTCCTCAAAATGGCTCAGGTCCAAATTGTGTGCACTTTGAGCCCTCCCGTGCAAGTTTGTCGGCAAATTCGATTGCCTACAATACCCTCGTGAGCCGAGGGTATTGTAGGCAACGAATCTTGCCTCTTATCTTAAAACAATCTGATCTTCTTAAAACAACCCTGTTGTTACATCCCAGGGCGTTTAAACGGTTCAAGCAGTCTCCAACTAGCTTCGAGTTCATAAGTTTGACCTTAGCGCTAGCAGTGCTGCTTGACTATCACAGTTTATGTAAATTATATGGTTGACGTAGTGTTTTTGCAGATTGATTTCCGCACAGCGAAGTATGGCAAAATTTTTTGTACCTGGAAGATAGAGGTGTATCTACCCAAATTCATGCTAATTTAAAATTTGGGGCGTTCCCCGTAAATTCCAAAGCCTACGTCGAGGCCCATTTTAGACCCATCAGTATACCATATGAGGCTACCGACCTCACAGATAACCTGGCCATTCAGCCAGTCTTCTCTGGAGGGTAATTCCACTTATACTTTTTATCAAAAGTGTGTAGTGGACGCACGATATCTGAGATCATGCATAAGACCGGTGATTCCTTAATTGAGTCGAGCATGGATCTCAATCTGTAGGAGAGCAAGCTCAGACCGTCCTTGGTGTTAATCCTATACAAACTAGCCCTTGCCTTCTTGTCTAGATAGAGATCAAGGGGCGTTAGGCATAGAAGTGCATTAACAGCTGCTCCAGGCGATGATCGCATAGCTCCAGTTGCCATTAAGCAGGCATTCCTTTGTAGACTATTTAGTCTGTCCGCTGTCGTCTTTTGGTTGGCCTTGTTACACCGGACAATAGAGGCGTAGGTGAGAATCGGCCTCACTATGCTGCTGTACAGCCATAGGACCATACTGGGACGCAAGCGCCAGTTGTTCCCGACCAAACGACTGCACGTACCTAAAGCAACTTTTGCCTTATGGCATATGCTGCTAAGGTGAGAGTTCGACGTTCGTTTTTGGTCGATTGTTACACTCTAGTACTTAACTTCCATGGAAAATGGTACTTTTTTACCATTAAGTTTTGGTTGGACTAATTTGTCCAACCGTCTCTTTTTGGTAAAGGGTATAATATAACAGTTTTATCAGCATTGACTGATAAACTGTTATCCCTACACCAGTTATTTATGGTGTTTAGGGCTCTTTGTATTATTGACGATAAAGTACTTCGGCATAGCCCCTCGCAATGATCACAACATCATCACCATAATCCAGTGTGTCAATGCGTAGGTCTGCCATATTGTACACTAGTTGGTCGACCGCAAGAGAGGGCCACAGCTCCTTGTGGGCAGCCTCTTATAATTGCAACTTTTATCGAAGTTTGAAACAGCGCTATTTTTGCCTTTCTGTTTGAGAGCATCGACTTCACCCATCTGATGGTTGTGGGGTCAACATTTTTAGATCTCAGGCACCCAACCAGCAGTGATGTGGGGCTACTGTCGAAGGCGCCCTTAATATCTAGAAAGGCACAAAGAATTATTTCTTTATCCTCCAGTGCTTTTTCGACCCTGTCAATAACATTGATCAGGGCTGTGTCCGAGGGTAATGTATGGGCCTCGTAGCTAGAGCTACATCCCTTATATATCTATCTATAACCTTTTCCAATGTCTCAAGGAGAAAGGAAGATAGGCTTATAGGTCTAAAGGACTTTGGTAAAGCGTAGTCATTCCTACCAGCCTTAGATATAAATAGAACTTTGTCAATTGTCCATCGTTCATCATATATCTCCAGGCAAAACTTGCTCTGAAGATTTTCACCAGATAGGGAAGAAGGATGTCAATACCCATCTGCAGTTGGATGGGAATTATTCGATCCTCCCCGCTTGTTTTAAATGGTTTAAAGGAGTCAACAGCCCACTGCACCAGGTTTGGTCATTTTATCTTTGCAGCCCTACACCTGTCCTCATTACAAGGCCTTCGTAGGGCTCTGAAAGAATTTAAGGCTGAAGTCATGTGTGACCCTGGGAAATGGGTTGACGCTAGTAACTCCTATGTTTCTGTTTCACTATTAGTGAAGTTACCATCACGCTTTTTATGAAGCCCGATCTGATTAGGTTTTGCTTTCGATAGCATTTTGTGTAGTCTTGCACTGCGAGGCAAAGACTCAACTTCCTCACATAGCTTCTTCCACGATGCTCTCTTGACTTTCCTAATTTCTTTATTATATTCAGTTAGGGTTACACTTTAAATATCCCACTCTTGGTTTTCCAATTCCTATTAAATAGTGCTTTGAACTTTTCGTGTTGAGGTCTTGGTTTTGACGGGACAACTATCCTCGAAGGCTTCACGAATACCTACGATTACTGTCTCCGTCGCTAACTCCAGACCTTCAATCGTTTTGATGCTTTTAGGAAACGTTTCCGAATTCCTCCTTAGGCTATCTCTGTAGATATCCCAGGAGGTCGCTTTTAGATCCCTAAAAGTAACGGTTTCATAGGTTGGTGATGCTCCAATCACAAACTTAATGTGTTTGTGATCAGACATCGAGTTTTCACTACTAATATGCCAGTCATTTATCCGCCTGGATATGTTATTAGTAGTGAAGGTTATGTCTAACACTTCTTGCCTAGCACGCGTAACAAAGGTTGATCACCCTTCCCAGGGGTTATTATCTTCCATAAATTCCTTAATACTATAATAACCCTTTTTATTTTTTAATGACCCTCTATGACATTTAATGAACTGTATGGCATTTAAGTTATTAGTTTTAGTTTTTTTATTACAGTTTTTTAATATTATATATTTTTCCAATGATCAAATTAAAAAAACAATGATCTACATGATGTTCTGTGATAGCGGCCTAAAAGAATCCACCACTCCATTACGACCTGTGTGTGTCGTAAGAGGCGACTGCTTCAAAAGGCCACACGAATTAAGATATATAGCAATTATCAACCCAGTATACGTTAGACGTAAAATGCTCAGACCGGAGACGGTGAGCAAAGTCAAAGGTGCGAGATTTCTTGTACTGCGATCGTTAATCCACCTGCCAAGCGTAGGGATTAAGGCAAGTTCTTCCTAAAGTGAGAAAAGCTCTTCTCCAGCAGTAACTGTCATGGGCTGTCGAGAAGATCTACATGAGTACCAGTGGAAGATTTACATAACAGCAGTCGTAAGTAGACATTTAAAATAAAATAATACAAGTACTTTTAAAAAAATCAATTTATAAAATTTATTCTAATTTTTGGTTTTGTGTAAAACGAGACACATTTTAGTTTCACAATTACCTTTGTTCCAATCACAAGACACAATGACTACCAGCGGAAGATCTACGTCACAACATTGGTAAGTAAACATTTAAAAGAAAATAATATGAGTACTTTTACAAAACCAATATATTAAATTTAATGATTTATTATATTAAAGCAAACACAACAAATTGATTAAAACTAATTTTTTGGATTTTATTGCGTTTAATATATTTGTTTTTTCACTTCCGGCGTATCCTAGACAGAAACGTCAGGAATTAAAAATCAAATAAATTAAACGCGATAGAATCCGTAAAAGTAGTTTTCAATATTAAATTTATTTTAATGTTTGGTTTTGTGTAAAACGAGACACATTTTAGTTTAAAAAATTGCTTTTGTCTCAATCACAATTAGTTTCGACTACGTACATGGTTGCTTCATATTAAGTTTTGTGACTTATGTTTTAGTGGAGAGAAATTCCAAAATGAGGTTTGAACTGTATTTAACGCTTAAATTTAACTTCTATTATCATTAAAATTCCAACAATTTTACTAAATATGGCAACAGGAACTTGTCGAAATTATAAGTAAGTATTTGTAATTTTATGAGAATTAAATATTATTCTGCAGAAATTTGCGGGTTCCTTTTAGTAGCGGTTTTATTTTTTTGTACATACATATTTGTAACTTGAGATCGGGCTTGTATCATTTACGAGGAAGACCACGTGGATTACCAACTACCACTATGGGTATAAACTTTAGTCCGAAAGGGCCAATGCATAAAAAATAGCAAAGCACGATGTTACGGCTCATTTCGATGCAAATGTAGCAACGTACAAATAAAAAGAACAAAATTAAATAAATTTGGTAAATACGTAGAAACTGCTGTTTGGGACACTGTTCCTTTAACCGAATAGAAATAGGCACGGTAGCAAATGAACTCAATATAAACTTACTATTTTTGTGGTAAACTTGTAGTACGAATATACATTATATTACGTAAGCAAGCAATAACATTTAAGTACCGTGATATATAAACTATAACCGTAGATTATGTGCTAAGCGCTGATCGTAAAATTCACATGTACTACTGAGATTTTTACTCGTAATTTAAAAATAAAACTTTTCTGGGACATAAGTCCGCCAAGTCACTAGAAGCTTTGCGAATCAAATTATTTTCAGAAATGGAAAAGGTCTTCTCAGAAATGGCTGGGTTCAACAATGGGACACATTAAGACTGTAATTTAACATTTAAACCTGATTGATAATTCTCATTTAGAAATCATTACTCAATTTTTTGTGTTACTTATAATAAAAAAAATATTTTATCAATATTTGTTGAAAACAAGTTAAAAGTAAAATAGCCTAATTTTTAATTTCAACCTTAATTTATAGATATAATATATTCATTGAATAAAAATAATTTTACGGATTTTATGGCGTTTAATTTTAGCTTTTTTAAATTCTGACGTTAACTTTACCGCAATAAAATTCGGAAAATTTATTTTATTCAATATGTAGTATATGCGCGTAAATATAAGAAATTATTATACAATATATTCGTATAATATAACATACATTTTATCGTATATTTATCGCAATTTAAGAAATTTTTTTTGTAATTTAAGTTTATATAAAATATTGCAAAATAAGTTTTGACATAAGGAATTTTTTGGTTTTCGTAAATATCAACTATTTATATATATTTATATATAATACAATGCACCTACTCGAAAATATCATAATATGTCTTAAATGTCAATTTGTCCCTTGTATTTACCATCTGCTCTTACCTATTTGAAATGATCCAACCACTCATACTTATTTCAAAGATAAATTTCACAAGACAGTGATACTAGTTATTTTGTTATGCTAGTTATATATGCTTGGGCGGCGGGCCTTAGGGTTGAATCCCACTTGAGCACATTAGGAGGAATGAAATGGGGCGAGTTAAATAACAAACAAATACTCAAGCAGGCGTTATAAGAAAAGGAAACACACTTAGCGGGGTGTGACTTCGATGCGGCTTGGACGCTTCTGTTGCAGCGGTGCCACTTCTGGCGGATCTCCTGGGGCCCCAGGGATGCGGTCCTGGCCGGTGGTGCGATGGAAGAGAGCGGTGCGCGACGATAACTCACACTAGGTGAGGCGGTTACTCCTGGAGCTCGACTGCTCCAGGTTGGTGCGGTTTGAAACTAGCGAGTGCGCGTGAGCAAGAGCCCTCTATGACGCGACTGTCCCAGGCGGTGTGGTTCAACTAGCGGCGCAAATGCAAGAGCTTCTCATTAGTTGCAAGAATCACGCAACATTCTAGAATCTCTTCTTTCCCCTCTCATCCTACCACCCCGGTGTGTACGGAAGAGATAGGTCGAAAGAAGGACAACGCTTGGCAAGCATACCCTCGAATAAAATTAAAATACGTATGGTTTTCCGCGCAACCATCCCCCCCGGTTTGAGGGGTCCCCTTCAAAAATAACTAAAACAACTAACGCTAAGATTAAACTAACCACATAACTAACGCTAAGATTACACCTAAATTTCGACTACAATTTCTAATCTAGAAACTAATCCAAATATTGAATGGGCAAACGGATTGTGTTACTCGACAGGACCTAAGGTCCGCCGTTTACGGAAATAACGGCTTAGGACGTACTCGAAAGCAAGCTATACATCTGTGCACCCTATTGCGGGTCAAATCACGTGCTGAATGAATCCAATAATTCTGACGCAAGATTGACATCTGCAAGTCGGGGCCAGCGTGAGAATTCAATTTATGATGGTAATCAACTAATAAATTCATGATGTGGTCTTTACGCGGTAAAACTATAGGGTGCCGTTGGTCGAAACTCAACCGCAAGTTAAACAAGCGTTCACCTACTCTTACGATTCCATCTTGTAAAAATGGCTTAAGACGTTGAAAAGCGCGATACAAGTTGTAACTTCGATTGTAATCTTGTAATTTCATCAGAAAAATGTGCTCGTTGTAGTTCACGCAATACTAGCAACTCGGCATAGTTGTAATCGGACGCTACGATATACGAACGTCGCGGTAAAAGCTTCGCGAATCGACAAACGTAAATCACGCTATGCAATAATTTCGACCAAGAGGACAAACGGTTCGCCAAAGCAATGATTGGAGAAACCTCGCTCGAAACGTTCGCCACCAGAGCGTGCCTCTTCTCTTCCGGTGGTTGAGACACTGACGATGGTTTGAAATCGGTTATTGGCCACTGCGAGGGTTCCAAGTGAACCCAAGAAGGTCCGTGAAACCAAAGCGGATGGTCCATTATTTGCATCGGGGTGAGTCCACGGGATAGACAATCGGCAGGGTTTTCCGCACCGGACACGTGATAAAAGTTCCGTGTTTCTAACTCGTCTTGGATCTTGGCCACTCGGTTCGCGACAAACGTATCCCAACGGTGGGGCGAAGAATGAACCCAACATAAAGCGACGGTTGAGTTAGAAAAGGCAAATATTATATGTGAACTCTGTCACTACATGCACTGATAACTGCGGTGGTAAGCTTGGCAAGGAATAATATCGCGCAAAGCTCGAAGCGCGCGAGAGAGACAACCTTACGGGTGGAGACTCTTGACTTAGAGCTAATGAGGCTGATCGAATTTCTGTCATTATTCTGGACGTCAAAATATACAATGCCCCCGTAAGCCTTCTCGCTAGCGTCTGCAAAACCAACGACCGTGATGACACTATTTCTATCGACGTTTATATGACGTGGTATTTTAATTTCGCTTAGTAATGGAAGTTCCTCTCTAAAACGCAGCCACGACCGAACAATGCTATCAGGCGGCGGGACATCCCAAACGCATTCACATAACCAAAGTTGTTTAATCAAAAGCTTAGCGTATAGCACCACCGGGGCTACGAAACCCATGACATCCCATAATCTAGCAACGCATGACAGCATTGTGCGCTTTGTGCACGTTTCTACGGGCGGGTTTACCTTAAGGCTAAACACATCGGACTCCGGTGACCAACACAAACCGAGCACCTTGTGCGTATCAGAATCGTCGAATTCTTTTATCGCCGAAAGGCGGTGTGATAGTGGGATTGTATCCAAAAGTGCAATTACAGTCCACTACGAGATCGAATTGACCCGCTTTCATGAGCTTTATAACCTCGGCGGTGGTTAAGGTGGCCTCCTCCAATCTATAAACCGAATACACAAAATAATCCATATATAATCTACTTTCAATTGCCCTCTTAGCTTTAGGATAAGAGAGACCTTCATCGTAGGCGAGCTGTCTCACCGTGCGTAACGCATCTTCGAAGTTAAATTCAAACACCATTAGAGGTTCTTTTGGGTCCAAACGATATAAAATGCGTTGGAATCGACGGTCGCATTCACGGACCCCTATGCGAAGAAACATTTGGCGAATATCGGCGTATAGTGCTATACTGAACAAACGAAAATTTGCTATTATATTAAATAAACTGCCCTGTAAATTTTGCCCACTATAGAGGATATCGTTAAGAGACAGGTGAGTGCTAGTTTTAGCACTAGCGTCGAGCACCACACGAGGTAAAACATCTCCTTTAAAGGGTAGCGATACACTATATCGACCGTCGCGATCACGAACGGTCGTGGGGACGTAAATTTCCTCGCACAATCTATCATCTGGGCTAACTATAGGTGGAACGTTCATCTCCTCCACCTCCCAAAATTTGCGGACTAACGACTCGAGCGGTTCCATAGCCATACAACAATAAGAGGTTGCCGAAATATTATCCATAATATGGGCGGAGCCAACGATGACATAGCCCAAGACGGTTTCCAGTGCGTAAGGCGCGGTATGCGAGGAGTTGCCCCTGACCTTATTGTATAACAAAAGATGAGGAAAAGCGATGCTCCAATGAGCAAGTCTATGTCTCTGGAGACGGCGTAGGTATCGTCTGCCCGGGGTGTGGCTTCGATGTGGCTTGGACGCTTCTGTTACTGCGGTGCGACTTCTGGCGGATCTCCTGGGGCCCCAGGGATGCGGTCCTAGCTGGTGGTGCGATGGAAGAGAGCGGTGCGCGACGATATCTCACACTAGGTGATGCGGTTACTCCTGGAGCTCGACTGCTCCAGGTTGGTGCGGTTTGAAACTAGCGGTGCGCGTGGACAAAAGCCCTATAGGACGCGACTGTCCCAGGCGGTGTGGTTCCAACCAGTGGCGCAAAGGCAAGAGAGCGCTCAGGCCCAGCGCGCGAGATTATATCGGCTTCTTTCCCACCGAAGTCGGGCACTTTTCTCATTCTAGAATCTCTTCTTTCCCCTCTCACCCCTTTTCCTAATCGTCACGCTTGGCAGGGGTTAGACAATCGCATACCAGACTTTCCGCAGCTTCGACGTTGCTGCCCTTCGTCCTGATGGCGAACGCGTCGAAGCTGCGGAAAATCCCCATTTCATATCTATATCAGCAGCTATAAGATATCTGACATTTTCCATAGTTGCCTCTTACGACTTTTTATTACATTACAATTCATAAAAGTCTGCTGCTGAACATAGGTCTACCACATAGATTGCCTCACAGATACGACAGTTGTTTCGCTTGGAAGGCGGGTTGGCAACGGTACTTTTTATTATTTTGAGTTGTTATCAGGAATATTGTAACAGGAGTATGGTTCGATTCCGTCTATAATCCGTATGACACTCACGGGATAATTTGGATTAGTGGATTTTGTTTTAGTTTATGTATACGGATCTCACGATTTTATAATGTGACTGTACATTTTATTAAACTAATTTATCGTATTGTAATAAAATAAAAGCAGGCATAGTTATCGGTATAGGTAAAGAAATATGTACACACATAGATGAAAATTAAACTAATTTCAGATTTTTATCAATCGACTAACTTTTTGGCACTGTTCCGCAGGTAATAGGACTGTATGATAATTCTAATTTCTATTTTAATATCTGTATTAGAAAATAAATCTAAATTAATATTTTAAAAATTTATTTTGAAATTAAAGCATTTGGTTATTTTTATAGTTCTTAAATCTTAAAATATAATCTGTATATCTTTTATTATTTTAAGTGTATGTAAATACGAGCGTGGTTTGTAATTTCTTAGTTTTAAGCAGAATGTCTTACATCTTCCCGAATGAGATATTGTGATTTCAAAAATATTTATCCATTGGTTACATAACGCACATCGTAGTTATTAATTATTATATATTCTTTGCCAATCACGTTCAATGAATACAGATGTCTACGGTTTCTACTATCCATACAAAAAAATCAAAATAAACCAGTTCAATACTGCAACTAGTTTCTATGCAAATGAAGTATCGATGAAATAAATAGTGCTATAATTTTACGTAAATTCTATGCATAAAATAGGAAGACCTTGTACTTTGTGGTAATGATGAGTTTGTCTGGGTTGATATGATACTACACTGTGCAACTTTTTTTGTTTCTTCTTAATAATAACCCCTAAACCTCGGCTGCTTGGTCTGCCCTGTCTGGTTGGTTTTTTCCACCTTTCATTCGTATTTATTCAACATATATTTTATTTTATTTATTATAATTGTGTGATTACATATATTTTTAATACTAATTTCTATTAAGAATCAAAATGCAGATGTCCTCTCTGAGTACTAAGGTGGATTGATTTCAGTAAAATTTAGGTTTTCATTGTCTGCAGTAATTCTCCATTAAATGGAGCGTTAACTCGTTTCTCAGTTTAATAATAAGAAAACCAAGAAAAAGATGTAAAAGGAATGTGGATTCGTATCCGATCATTTTTAGTGGGGCTAAATATGAAATTTTGTTCGTAAAGAATTTTTTTTTCATGGATCGTAAGCAAGGTGTAATTTTGTTTATCTCCAGCCTAAGAAACGAACTGACCACAATTTCTATAAGGCAAATTACGAGGAAATGAATGGAGTGTATAGATTGGGTGGAGAGGTTTTCGAGCTGTAGCAACGTCAGTGAAATGGTTTCAAAATTCTATGATGAACTAAGATTAATTATTGATTGATCTGTCCCCAAGCGCCGTCCTTCCAAGAGTAAATACCCCAAATGGTTTAGTCGCACCCTAATTAAACTTTTATCTGAGAAAAATAAGCTACGCAACAGATATCGGAAATATGGTAATCCACGTGACAAATTTGAACATGACCTCTTACGAAGCCGCTGTCACAAGCTTATTGACAAGTGCCATGGTGACTATAAGACAAATATTGAGAATGTCAACTCTTCACTCAAAAATGCAATTAAACGATTCCATTGCAGAATCTGGTTCTGAAGTAGCCACTCTTTTCGCCAGATATTTTGCTTCCATGTTCAGTTCAAATTTTGAAAAAACAAATCACAACTTCGAGGATTTATCGCCACTTGTTTTATCGAATGTTCAATTTTCTGAAAATGATACCTTAAGAGCAATTAAACGATTAGACATACAGAAAGGACTCGGTCCTGATAAAATACCTCCTCTTTTTATAAAGACCTGTGGATCTCTTTTGTCTCAACCATTAACTATGATCTTCAATTGTTCGCTCAGAGATGGTGTGTTCCCTGAGGAATGGAAAAAAGCAAAAATAGTACCTGTATACAAAAAATGTGAAACAAGCAACGTAAAAAAAACTACCGGCCGATTTCCATTTTGTCTACATTTTCGAAATTGTTTGAGTCTCTGTTAGTCCACTAATTATTAGCCACATAGATACTTCACTAACTGAGTACCAGCATGGGTTCCGCAGGGGCCGCTCAACACAGACTAATTTGGTCTCATTTATTTCTGAAATTGCACTGGAGGTTGATAGTGGAAGTCAAATTGATGCTGTATACACAGATTTTACCAGTGCTTTTGACAAAGTAAATCACGCACTACTTTTAATAAAATTGCAAATGAAAGGGATACATGGTAGTTTGCTTCACCGTTATAGGTCTTACCTTAGTAGAGACCCCAGGTTGTTGCTGTTGGGAGTTTTGAATCAGATATATATTTTGCATCGTCAGGAGTCCCACAGGGCTCTCACTTAGGCCCACTACTATTTCTTATATTTATTGACAATATAGCGGTGCACATAAAAAACTGTATATTCAGCTTATTTGCGAAAATACTATATAATGCTTTCGTCCGAAGTAACTTCGAGTACGCTAGCGTGGAATAGAACCCTGTATATGCTGTTCACTTTCAACGCCTGGAGGGTATTCAGCGTGCATTCATTAGGCATCTGGCATTTATTACGCAAGGCGTGTCACACCGGTCACTATATGAGCATCGTCTTGCCTTTTTGAAAATGAACCCGTTGCGTAGCCGTCGAAGGAATCAGGATTTGATGTTTTTGCACGGACTTGTCAACGGCAAAATAAAATGTAATGAGTTCCTAGAACGTGTTAAATTGACGGTGCCTGCTCGCATACCCCGACATCCTATCAAAAAAACTTTTGCCTTGCCTTCTGTAAGGACTAACCTTGGACGCCATTCTCCTCTCGTCAGATGTTGCGTACAGTACAACGAGATGAATATCGAAACATTTGACATTTTCCAGGACTCGTTGATTAAATTTAAACGAAAACTGGCCGGCCCTTTGTGAAGAGGCATTTGTTCTTAGTTAAGTTTTTAGTTTTTATTTTGGTGAATTTTACTATTTTATTGTTTTAAAATTTTCAGATATATATATATTATGTTATTACTTAATATCTTCTGTCAAAGTTGTGTACGCCTATAATAGGTATATGTGTAAGGAATGTACTTTATAAATGTAACTCTTATAATATGTATACATGTACTGTTGGTGTACCTTTTAAATAAATAAATGGTAGCGGAGTTAAATAAAACACTACCCCAGGAGGGTACCTGCACCGCCGGTGACAGAGAATCCCTCGCTGAGCATCCACACCCAAGCTACCCTACTCTTCCTGAGCGTGGGTGCTCAGGTTGCCCCGCGTATTATGGGGGCGGGGGGAGCGGGGGGAAATTCCGCTCGAGACTAACCCTGCTCTAGGCAGATAGAGAATAAGTCAAAGGCGTCCCCTGCCCCGCTATCCGTGAATTTCTGCAATCATTCTCATCTTCATTCAAACCTTAACGCCGTCCACTACCATCTGGAAACGGCGGCCGGCCTTGCTCTTTCTAACCGAGACACAGGTGTCCTCTCCGGCTAATAATCGACAGCCTTGAAGGTTCGGACCTGTCCATCTTATGGCTGCGCGTAGACAACGACGACCATCCCTGCGCAGGGGGGCCTCTATAGGTCCCATAGCGGTGATGCCGATACAGATCGACTCATCAACCACGACCAAATGGCTGCAGAGTCCGTGCTACAACAGGTCCCATTCGCAGAGATCGTGATTGATGATGACTTGGTGATTTTAACGCCCACCACGCTGAATGGCTTGGTTCTCGTTTAACCGATCATGCGGGTAGATCTGTTTATGATTTTTCTTTATGGTCTGACACAACTGGTTACCTCGCACACACGGATCTAAGATTTGGAAGATCATGTACCTTCCCTGTTGGACCTTCTGCTGACCTATCATCCGGATGGATATCAGGCTCTGTCGATGCCCCTCTTGGCTCCTCGGACCATTGCCTGGTCCGGAGTACGGTGCCACTCATCGCGGTTGCGTTATGCAGGTTGCCGCCATGTTTGGTATTATAGATTAGCCGATTGGGCCGGGATGAGATCTTTTTTTGCATCCTACGCTTGTAGGTGGGTTTTCTTCTCGTACGGATGATCCCAGCGTTGTTGCTGATTCTGTCACTTATGTAGTGCTACAGGGAATGAAACTTTTTATTCCATCACATGTGGTACCTATCGGAGGTAGAACGTAGCCATGGTTTGATCGCTCCTGCAAAATTGCATTAAGCTATAAGCGAGAATGCTACCAGGCCTGGGATCACGCATCGACGTTTCGGGATGATCAAAGGACAAAGCCGATCTGCTGGGCTCTCTCTTTGCATCAAACTTGACTCTTGATGACGGGGAAGCACACCGCCGACCATCCTGCGGTGTGAGTGCTCTATGCAGGATGTGCGGTTTACCCAACGCTCGGTGCGCAGAGTACTCTTCTGCTTGGACGTCAATAAGTTGAGTGGACTTGACGGCGTCCTTTCTATTGTGGTGAAGACGTGTGCTCCGGAGTTGGCACCGGTTTTAGCGCGTCTTTTCCGGTTCTTCTACTCCCTAGGCATAGTCCCGAAATCATGAAAGACAGCTTTGGTGCACCCGATCCCTAAAAAAAGTAACCGCTCTGATCCATCCACCTATAGGCCTATCATCATCACCTACTAGTTCTCTAAAATAAAGTCCGTTATATACAGCCAGCTCATGCGGTACCTTGAGGATCACCAGCTGGTTAGTGACCGCCAGTACGGTTTCCGTCGCGGTCGCTCAGCTGGTGATCTTCTGGGTTACCTAATTCATAAATGGGCATAGGCAGTAGAGTCTAAGGGGAAGTTTGGACATAGCAAAGGTCTTCGATCGGGTATGGTTCAAAGCGCTTCTTACGAAGCTTCCTTCTTGTGGGCTTCGCGAGAAATTGTGCAATTGGATCCAAAATTTAAATTTAAATTTAATTCAAATTTAAGAGGTTTTAAAATAAGAAGAGAGCGTAGCGTATATCTGTGCAGTCAAATTTGCACATAACAAGTCAAAATACTGTTTACATTTGATGCATCTCATAAACGGGTTACACTAAATTCTTACAGTAAAAGTTTTCTTACAGTTCGGAGCATCAAGGTTGTAGTAGACGATGCATGCTCCGATTACAAGCCCATAAACGCGGGTGTTCCACGAGGCTGCGTGCTGTCACCAACGCTGTTTCTTCTGCATGTCAATGACATGTTGCAAATCGGTAACATTCATTGCTTTTTTTTGTATTGGCCGTACTAATATTTCTCGCGAAAATCTCGCTGAGTACCGGAACAAACTTATTTCTGATGTCGAAACTTTGTTGAACAAAGTTATGGACTGGGTGCAACTGAGTCTAGTCCAGTTCAATCCCCAGAAGACAAAAGTTTGCGCGTTTACTGCTTAAAACAACCTTTTTGTCGTATCTCCTCACTTTCAAGGCACTTCCCTTGTTGCCTCAGCTAGTATCGGAATCCTCGGCGTCGATATATCGAGTGACTTGCAGTTTCGTTGCCACTTGGATGAGAAGGCGAAATTGACCTCCAAAAAGTTTGGCGTGCTCAGCAGAACGGGACAGTATTTCATGCCGCCACACCGCCTGCAACTTTACAAGGTGCAGGTTCAGCCGCACATGGAAAACTCTTCTTATCTCTGGGCTGGGACTCCCCAGTGACAGCTCCTTCCATTTGATCGCATCCAGCGCGGAGCTGTTCGAATTGATGGCAAACGAGCTCTTTCGGATCGGCTTTACTCACTGGCAGTGCGAAAAGATGTTGCATCTCTTTGCGTATTTTATCGCATCTACCACGGGGAATGCTCTGAGAAATTGCTCGGACTAATTTCAGCCTCACAATTTCACCATCGCACGTTACGACCAAACTCGCGATACCATCCTTACCATCTGGATGACTGGCGATCCACCAATGTACGATTTAAAAGAATTTTTCTTTCACGTACAACTTCCTTGTGAAATCGACCACCACGAGAGATTTTCCGGACCGATACGACTTAGGAACCTTCAAGAAAACAGCATACTCCTTTTTAAAAGGCCGGCAACGCATCTGAAATTTCGCTGGTGTTGCAGTTGTTCATGGGCGGCGGTAATCATTTATAATCAGGTGAGCCATATGCTCGTTTGCACCCTCTACTTTAAAAAAGGTAAATCTGTCAGTAATTCGCTTGTTTAGTTTAATTATCGAAAAATTATATTAGAAATGTAAAAATGACACCGTAAATAATCGATCGTAAAAAAAGATAATCGATTTTTTTAATGAGATTTGTGATTGGTAACACTTTTTATTTTGAAATAATACTAGTTTTTACGGAATTTATCGCGTATATTTAACTTTTTAATTACCCGACGTTTCGAGAGCTTTACAGCACCCATGGTCACGGGAAGGACTGAGATGTCCAACATCCAGCTGTCATAGTTAACCGCGGTTACCATAGATTAAATTTAACTTTTGTTCCGATCTACACAGTATGAACTTATGGTATCATGGAGTCTTGCAGTTGTATGCTTGGGTTGGGATTTAATTTTATTTATTATAGAATCCCAAGCAGATGGTAGCACCCAGCCATCTTCTCTATTGAAATTAGGATGTTTTTTGATTTCAATAGCCTCGCGAATCATCCTTGGAAGGAATCGGTGTTCTTTAGCGAGGATTTGTGGTCTATCAAATCTGATGTAGTGACGGGGGCGATCCTGTACATGTTCACAGACTGCAGACTTCCGTAAAAACTAGTATTATTTCAATGTGTAGTGTTCGCGTAAATATAAGAAAACTTTTTATTTTATCCACAAACTGATGAATTACGTATTTACCTAATATTATTTTTATGTTTCGGTACTTTTTGTGCAAAAATGTTACAATCTTTTTGGATAGCAGAATGTCGCGATTAATAACTGTAAAAAAAATATTTTTTTTAACAAGTGCAAATTGTTGGACGATTCATGGTCAAGAATGGGCATTTCCCTTTGTGATATCCACAAATGAAACCACAATCCCATCAGTGGTGTTTCAAGTTTGATAGTACTACTGCTGCTACTAGTTTCTTATCGAAGTCTAGTATATCTCGTTACAAGGTAACAATAACAAAGAATCACTGAGGCCAATAGTTTATGATATATGATCCGTAAAATGGGTAGCAGACTCATCTGCCATATGGCAACACTAGGCTCTAATGAGTTAATGTGGCGTTGTTTAGTTTTAAGATAATCATCCATTACCATTGATTTTATCATTTTTTTGTTTTCTCAATTTATGGGGTAAATTTTAGCCTAGATCCACTCCTGGTATTGCTTTCTACCAGTTTATGAAGTTTCATTAAAATTGGTTTAGCAATCCTATCCCGCGATCTCCAAGTTGTGCAAACATGAATGAAAGAAATGTATGTGTTAATTTCATTCAATTTAGTAACGTTTAAAATCTACAGTGAGATGAGAACTCATCAAACGAAACGCAGAAAAAATAAGCTGCTTATTTACGCTGGTATTCTTTGAAGGCAGGGTTCTTCCCTGGTCAAACGGACCCATCGTGCTGCAACCATTATATAACTGTAGCGTGGCTCTACTAGCTAGAAATGCTTCCTCTATATGCAGCATAATATTATACCTACGATGGTATCTCTGACGCTGTTATGTTAGTGAGTAATAAAAATGGGAGTTGCCTATTGAATAATTTCTAAATTGATATTCACTGAGTCATTTAAGATTCCATTAGTGGGTGTCCAGTTACCAAGTACTCTGTCTTCCTAGATACTGCTGCTCATATCCTGGTTTATTTCCCGCTGTTGCCTCTTACGACACCCATGTGATGATATGAAGTAGTGGATATTATTACATTGCCACTACTCGGTACACATGGTTCATCACTTCGTTATTTTATCTAGTTATTTTTGCCAGCACAAAGCTACCGCCATACGAAAAACGTAATGAAAGCACATAGGTATCCTATTCATATAAGATAGATATTTCTATGATCTAGACACTTTTATGAAAATATGGTTTACCGGCTTCAGTTTAACTTTGAAAGTCATGACGTGCTGTACATGTACACATTGTTACTGACTACTTTGTGGTTAAGAAAATATGAGCGTGTTAAACAGTATTATCTCTGACTACCGACCTCACATAGTTATAGCGGAGTAGGGTTGCCAGATGGCCGAGATTCGTCTGAATTCTCCCGATACTTTAAATGTTCTCCAGACTCCCGATAAAACTCAAAATCTCCAGACAAACATTTCCTCGGAAAGTAAACGTACATGGCTGAGTTAGTAATTAGACTGAACTTTGAAGTAAAATGTTTGAATGTTAAATATTTTCTGAATACTACTAAAGGACGCAAATTTGTTGACTCTAGTAAAGTTCAATGCCAAATACATGTCGCAACCTAAAAATGCACTTAGCACTTAAATTAGTTTTGTCTAAAGTACTTTTCGTAGTCTCTTAATTTAAAAAATAAACTTTTTATTTTTAATATTTATTTCTGCCGACAACAACCCCCATCCCATCTTTTTCAAAATTGCTCCAGATAATTTCGTCGTCCGATCTGGCAAACCTATAGCGGAGTCAGGTTACTAGTGTATAAGCTATAGGCTTATAATATTTCATAGTTGTGATACATATTTTATGGATTTAGGTACCGCTTTGTCATCATTTATTTAAAATGTGCATTAATAAGTAGCTACATAGTCCTATATTATATGCTTATACGATATTTAAGGCAGCAGCAGCATATCCAGCAGTGGGTAAATATGAAACCCTTCTAGTAGATAAGAGCATAATAAAATATAGCAAAGAATACAGAATGCATAAAATAGCCACGCTGCAGCGTATTATTGCTGCAGAACTAATGGGTCGGCTCGACCGGGCAAAGATCACACATTTGCAGAAAATACCAAAGTAAAATAGCGGCATTATAGTGCTGGAACGAGGCATCCTATTTTAGGCTGCTAATTCCTCAGGGGTGACAACGCAATTGAATTTTGTTTTATAATAATTGTCTCGAGCCATATTATTCATTAAGTATTAGGTGGATGCCCGTTTATTACCTCTACTTTTTAAAAATAGATTAGTTACGGTGTAGACGATGTGTACTGTGTATTTTGATTTGAACATGGTAAGAAAAAGATCAAAAATATTTGCTATACAAATTTATTGTAGCAGTCCCTTTGGTTATAAACTTTAATTATATGGTATTTAAGAAACTTCTAGTCATACCAGACATATTCGTAGGATATGAAGTTGTTTAAAACGATGGTGTCGATAATTTTTGAAATTTATCTTTAAATTTCACCCCTCTAAAAATAAATTAATCCGGATTTACCAATAAATGGACCAAATCCAAACGGATTACTGAGCTTTATTCAGTTTATGAATATTTTGTACTGTGTCTGTATCGTATTAAATTGCGGTTGGTGTATTGATGTATACCAAAGGTACGATAAAATAAATTTTTATGTTTATTCTTACAGAATATTTTTATGAAATTTATGTTTACTTTATAAATGATAAAATTTATTTTGGTTATCCATTTATGACTTTTAATTTATTGTTTTATTACAATGCCATTGTAATAAAACGATAAATTAAGACACAAATGTACCCTTATCGTACAAATAACTTCTTTAATTACACCGATTTCCTTTCCTGTGAAAGTATTTTTCCTTTTGAATGTAGAGTAATTTTAAGTTAAAAATGTGTAAACTACATTTTAAAATTGGCAACACTGTCTCATACATGCTAGATGTAAAATACCCGATAAAAGAAGACAAGTAACCAGCAATGTATTGTATTCTTATCTCTAGCGTTCAAATAGAAGTTAGTTTTGGATTGCTGTAATCTTCTGCATAAGCCAAAGCTGGCCGAGGTATAATTCTGTGTAGAAATTCTAGTAGTAGCCCACAAGTACTACGTAAATATAACAATCAAATTTCCTATTGTGTGTTGTTAAATTACGCTATTTAATTTAAAAGTGGTCATTAGGTCCTTACTGCATGGTAGGACTTCTTTTCTGCTTCTGGGTAACTATTCTCTTGCCTCTTTCTTTTATGTTCTGGTTTGAAGCGTATAGAGATTAGAGAGTCAGTATAATTACAGGCTAAGAGCGACTCCATCGCGGACGAGGTCTCAGTGGTGGAAACGAGTCTGCAGCCTTCTTAGTTTAAAGTTGGTTGCAGGTGTCAGGGCTGCAGTGGTCACATGCCATCAGGTGGCCCGGCCCTGTTAGTTCGCTTGTCACTTTAATTTTATATAAAAAACGTATTGCTTATTAGTTCCACTGTGCATTCAGATTAATACTTCTACTTGTAAATACTGCGGGATTAAATTTTCCGGGTATTTAGACAGCATTTAGATTTAAAGGATACGCCGAACCTTTAAAATACCTCAGCCAGCCTGTTTCTAACTATGGTGACATTATAACATCTTATTTTTTAAAGAATTTGTGTAAATAAATATGCACTTTCTTATAAAATAGTATGTAATAAAAAGGTTTTTAATTGTTGTATTGTCTTTTAATATAATTAATAATAATATATTTCAGTTATATATAACGTTGATATTATAATTTTAGTAGACTTAAGAGATTTTCATAAGCGTCAAACATTAAATTGACAATAAATTAAATTATAAACCGTCTTAGCATTATGTCATAATTGTATAGTTCATGGAAAGCATTGCTAAGACAATATTATTAATATTTTTCTCCCCCTTTACCGCAATATGTTGTGAGGGAACTAATATTGTGTTTAAGGGTAGTGATGCGGTGGCGGTGGGTGCGGATCATGGTGACGTGGTGGCTCACTAGGTTGCGGTGGTGGCGCTGGGTGCCCCACTACTCTATTTATGTACTGACAATGCGGAGCGCAGTGGCCTATGCCACAGTTAGGTCCGCAAGGCTCCGCGTGCGGAGGTGGCATATCTGTAAGTGAGGGTATTTAAGAAATTATTACATTAAATATTCATGCGCTATGTTATAGCTTGACTAACACATGAAATTATATATGGTCTTAATAATTGTTTCAAAAATTACTTTACCTATATACAATGTAATCGTTTGTGCGTCTGGTAGTAATCGTCTAATTTACTGAATGACTTGACCGATTGAGATTATATATTTTTTGTGGGATCCGATAGGTGGCGCTTTCCTCAAGTAATTAACAAAATGATCAGCGGCGCTGTGGTCAAATTATCAATATATTTGATGATTACACTGTATAAAGTTAAAGGGAAGTACCTAAAGAGTGAAACTTATCGAGTCACCTATCGGAAAGGGCAGAAAAACGTCTGCCGAGCCAGCAAGTATGTACTTAAAATGTTAGATAAGACAGACAATCTTCCCACATTCTCAAAAAAAAGTGTTTTTTCCGCTTATTAATAACAAAATATATCTGCAAATTGCACTACTAATAAAATCTTGTTCTACGAGATAAACAGTATGGGTAAATTGTCAAATAAAGATTAATAATTAACCGTATTACTTTTAGTAATAATTTTCACATTCTGAACTAAAATCTAGCATTAATAAAAACAGACTCAGTTGTGATGAGACTTACATAACAAATGGTAAAATTAAAAATTTTGTACAACCGACTTCAATACGACCAAATCAATGTAGTCAATTCGAAGTCAATTAAATACGCATTAATAATTTAATAAAGATAAATTAAAAAACTACTGGTCAGATCTTGATTAAATTTATAGGGGTCACACGAAAAGCACCAGCTTTCAAATAAAAAAGAATGATCAAAATCGGTTCAACCAGAGAAAACTTATGAGGGATAAAGAAACATAATGAAAATAAAACTCCTTATTGAAGTCGGTAAAAATTGCAGTAATTTTTGAGCGTTATAGTCATGTGATGTTAAAATAAGGTTTACAAATCGTAATCTAGTTCCAAGTAAAAAAACAATATGAGCCGTATTGATTGAAGGTATTATTAATATACTTAGTAAGTAGAGGTAAAATTGAGTATTGCGATAGTTAATTAATAATAATAATAATAAATCATTTTATTTTTTCTCTTCACAAAGGTATATAATTTCACATTATTTCTTAAATAATACGATAGTAGATAATTTTGACCTTTGTGAGAGACTGGTGTCCATACTAGGGTAATCCCTGTGTTATAGATCACCAGGCCCTCACCCTGACGGATAGCACGTATTACATTTTCAAAAATACTAGGTACAAGAGAAATGCAAAATAGGAAATATTTCAACAAGGAAAGATTCTATATGTTTTTTTTTAAGTTATTTCTATATGTATAATAGTGTTAATGTATGCGTGTGTGTGTGTATGTGTGTGTGTGTGTGTGTGTGTGTGTGTGTGTGTGTGTGTGTGTGTGTGTGTGTGTGTGTGTGTGTGTGTGTGTGTGTGTGTGTGGTGTGTGTGTGTGTGTGTGTGTGTGTGTGTGTATGTGTGCGCGTGTGAACACGTGTTAAACTTGAAAACATCTGTAGTATTGGTTATGCTAGATCTCAAGAAGCTAGAAGCTACAAGGAATTATGCTAGCATTTACCGTACAATCGCAAGTAGTTTATTTTGACTTAATTTGCAGGACATGGTGAATCATTACCTCTCATAGATAAGAGTGTATTATACGGAAGTAGATAATAATCTCTAACGTAAAAATTTGCCGCGACAACAGCGCCACCTGGAAGCTAGTTTACTAACTACTACTTCAATTATACATAGCTATAGATATTATAATAAATACCTCTATACTACTCCTTTCATATTGTTATTTTTATTAAGTATTTTGTCGATTTCTAAATAACAATAAAAACACTGTTTGTAACTTAGAAATCGGCATAAATATTCTCGATAAATTGTAGGACTTAGGCAAAAAGAAAGATTTTCAGTATTGTTAACATATTGATTTCACAATTTTAAACAAGATGATATTTTGAAAATAAAATAACACCAAAACGTGAGATGCTATAAAATTCCATGTCGTCTGCACATAATGTAGAAAGTAACTTACTACAAATCATCATAAACATTACAGGGTTTTAAATTAACATATTATTTTATAAGTCTTTTATTATATTTGTCACTGCACCAATTACAAAATCTACCCGAAAGCACATTCTTGAGCCCTCTTTTTGTGCTATACACAAACAATTACGATAAAACACTCAAAAATACGAAATAACAAGAAATAAGCATATGCACAACCCAGCGGACATATTTTTCTTTTAAAAAAATTTCAATTTGACTCAGTGTCGCCTAATGAAACAAATTTTAAACTTCTATTTCTTACTATTACTCCTTATAATATAAACCTCATATATGTAGTAAATATAAACTAACTTGAATTTAGAACTGTAAAGAGATTTTTTATTATTTATTATTTCGGAAGACAAAATTAATTAACTGCCGCTGCATTGGAAGACGTTTTCAAGCTACTGGGCTGGAAAGGATACGGTATTAACATCAATGGCGAGTACATCACTTACCTTCGATTTGCCGACGATATTGTCCTTATGGCAGAATCGCTGGAGGACCTAAGCACTATGTTCAATGACCTCAATAGTGTCTCCCAACGGATAGGTTTTAAGATGAACATGGACAAAACGAAGATTATGTGTAACGTCCATGTCACACCTATGCCGGTAGTTGTTTGGGAGCACTAAGCTCAAAGTTGTTGACGAGTATGTTTACCTGGGACAAATAGTCTCACTAGGTAAGCCCAACTTCGGCCGAGAGGTCACTCGACGGATTCAACTCGGCTGGGCAGCGTTCGGGAAATTACGACATGTCTTCTCGTCAAGTATACCTCAAAACCTGAAAACGAGACTGTACAACCAGTGCGTTTTGTCAGTGATGAGCTACGGATCTGAGACGTGGTCCTTCACTGCTGGCCGTATGAGGACGCTCAAAGTCACTCAGCGAGCCATGGAGAGGGCTATGCTCGGGGTTTCTCTGCGTGATAAACTTAGAAATGAGGATATCCACAGTAGAACCAGAGTGAACGATATAGAACAACGGATTAGTGAGCTGAAGTAGCAATGTGCCGGCTATATATCTCGAAGAACCGGCAACCGATGGGGGAAAAAGGTTCTCAAGTGGCAGCCTCGTACCGGTAGACAAAGTGTAGGGCGAACCCCCACTAGATGGAGTGCAGGCGGCTCAGGACCGTGCTTTGTTGCATACCTTGGGGAGGTGTATGTTTAGCAGTAGACTTCTGAAGGCCTGTAATTATGACGACGATGATGATATTTTTAACAAATACAATAACATATAACAATAACTTGCTTAATAGAATATGACTTCTTTGTTAGTATTTCCTTTATACGTATCATTAGAACTATTATTAATAATGCTTAATCTTTTATAGCGGCCACACTCTCTTGATTGATTTACATAAAGTAGCTAAAAATGCAAGATTCCCGAGCAGCTATAAATAAAAAAGCTGTTGTGTTGTGTTTCATAAATCTAAATGTTTCATAAATCAGTGACTAGATGGCGGTAGTTTAACCAACAACGAAATTTCTTAGAAGATACAATAGCATGACATCGCTCCCGAGCGGTCGTGTAAGCATTTCGGGCTCCCGTCCCCGTACGGTCGTGCCCTCTCGTTCGCGTGCCTCCGCTCTCCCGCTCACATCGTGGTCGAGCTGTTGCCGCCGGTGAGTCACTCGCTTTTGGCACCGTTTTGCTCCCCTGCTACGGTGGGGAGGTCTGAGCGACTATTTCTGCTTTGCAATTGTTATTGTTTTACCTGTTATTGTTTTTGTTTTCTGTCTGTTGTGTTAATCTTGTTTCTTGGAACGTCAACCGATTGTTCTTTTCAGAACAAGGACCCCAGGTTAGCTTAGCTTAGAATATAACGTTCACCCTCCCCCTTCGACATGTCCATCCCGGACATTAGCCAACTTTCGAGCAGTTCTTCCAAGCACAAGGCTTTACCTTTAATTTCAACATCGACGACTTCTTTCTCGGCAGTGCAGTACTTAGCGGTCCGTGACCCCGAAACCATAGAGCACTCGAATACCGCTTCCGTATCTTCGTCCTCCCGGAAGGGGTCCGCCCAAACCTCCGTTACCTCATCCAATAGCTGCTCCTCGGACTCGTCAAATTCCGGTGAATCAGTTATTGATGTGACCCCCTTCATGGAAGTGAAATCCAAGCGCGGCCGAAAACGCGCTGTGACTTCTCACACACCTCCCATCCTGGCAGCCCCCGCCACTGCACGCGCATCTGCAGCCTCCTCTGCTACCCGCACCCCCAGCTACTGCCACCACCGCCAAGAAACAGGTCCCGCCCCCTGTCTTCCTCAGGGACAAGGACCTACTTACAAAACTCTCAAAACTCTGTTACGACACAGGTATTAAATATGACGAAGCCACCAACCTCGGTGAGTCAGTTAAAATCATCCCTCACTCTATAGAAGACTTTCGAAACATCACCAGGCTCTACCGTGGCCAGGCCGAACGTATGTCCTATCACACGTACTTACTTCCTGAAGAACGTAAGGTTGTCCTCCGCGGAGTTCCTTTTGAACTCGATAACGAGGAGATCCTGGAGGACCTTAAGTCCCAGGGCTTCCCAGTCAAAGCTGTGCACAAGATACACAACAGTAGGGGCAAGAGGTACCCGCTTGGCCTTCTCATCCTGTCCAACTGCCAATTTTATGGGCATGCGGTGGTCAACTGCTCAGCCCCACCCAGGTGCGTTAAGTGCCTAGACCCGCACAGCTCGAAAGAGTGCCCTCGGCCTCGTGATGCCGAATTCCCACACGCATGTGTCTTGTGTGGACAGACTGGCCACACAGCCAACTTCAGAGGTTGTCCTCGCGCTCCTCGCCCCCATTTCAGCAAAAAAGCTGCCAAACCAGCTCCACCACCGGTCAATGACCAAACACATTCCCGGCTCTCCCATCCAAAATACCCCTTCAGGTCAATTTTCAGTCCCCTCAGGGCCCATATCGGCCCCCACAGGGCATCTATTGGCCCCCTCAGGGTCCCTATCGACCCCTTCAGGGTCTCCCATCTAGGCCCCCATACCATACGCAATCCTCATTAGCCGATAACCTGGATAGAATGTATTCTGCTATCCGGAGCATCGACATAAGGGAGATCGCCATTCTAGCACGCAAACTGCGCGCTTCTCAGTCTCCACAGGACCGTCTCCTTGCTCTTACCGAGGTCCACAGCCTTCTGAGTTCACATTATTCATCCCAATTCATAAGCTGCCTTGATCAGGCACAATTCTCAGCGGCTACTCGCCGACTGCATCCCCCCTTTCACCTAAGGAGGGTCGCTTCCGATAGGGCTAAAAAGATCTTTCACCAGGTCAAAGCAAGCCTCACATCAACCACGCAGTCGGCTGCGTGGTCTGCTTCGAGCATTCACCACCATCCTCCCCATTTCCCGGAGGGTAGCCCTTATTGGCTTCTGGACACAAAAAAAAAGACAAGTTTAGCTGCCTCTCATTAGTCGTACGTTTCCGATTATCATATTCAATCGATTTTATTACAATTGACAATTCGATTCATAAAATCGTTGTGTGCCCATTTTTACTGGGAAACGGAAACAATTTAACAAAAACAATATATGGAAATTGAAAAGGAAAAGAAATTATTGTAGGTATATTTAGGCATAAAATATATATAAAAAAAGTAAACAAACAAACAAATATTCTATTTTAGTTAGAAAAATTGCCGCACCCATTAACTTAGCAAAATTTCATCGTATATCGCACACAAGCAAAGAAAAAACATTGAATTATTACTAGCATAAGGACCGGGCCGACCGAACAACTAAAGCGGTCCAATGCGCTCGCCCTAAAATTACAGTTTAGGACCAACGCGAATCGGTCGACAGTGGTGCGCGCGCAGGACAGATTTGCCTGTCATAAATATGTCTAGTCGCGTGTTAAAATAATGCAAAAATTACGATACAAAGCTTTTAAAAAACATGGGATATCGTATCGTCGGTATACCTTGTATTAATTTTGTTACAATTAAATTATTGAGTACGGTATACCTTATATTAATTTTGTTACAATTAAATTATCAGGGGGATGAGTCGCTCGCGTCCGTAGGCTTCGACCACCAAACCTTAGGCCCACCTTACACGTGTCCCCCGGGTGGTGCTAAACGAGCGACAAAGCCGAAAAAAAAATAGACTAGGCTTCCCGCCGTGTGGTAGCGGCGTAAAATCTACCACCACCCCTTGTTCGCACCATGAGTCAGGAGATAAAAGAAATGGCCCCGAGTTCCCGGCGCCCCTTTAATGGGGCAAGGGTGCGAAGAATCTCCGGGAGAAAAACCGGTGACGAGGTTCGCCACACGTCACGTTCTGTCTCCCGGAGGGGCGAAAAGTGGATTGCGGAAGCCCGTCCGGCTACGCTGAATGTATGTGGAGCAATGAATGATAAGATGGATGAAGTATGCGAAATGATGAATGACAGAGGAATAGATGTGTTATGTGTAAATGAGACGAAACGAAAGGGAAAGGATGCCACTGCACATGGCACGTATACCGCGTATTGGTCTGATGTAGACGAGACCGAACGGGCATGCTAGGGAGTCGATTTCATCCTTTCAGAAAGAATGGGTCAATGTGTGAAAGAGTATGAATGTGTTTAAGCCCGAATGGATACAATGAAAGTCTTAAAGAAGCTGTTCTTGCTAGGGGTGTACGCCCCAGACATGTCTAAGCCCACTTACATCCGAGAGCAGTTTTAGGACATGGTAAGGATGGTGTTTACAAAATGTAAGGAAAATGAAAATATTATTATGTTAGGAGACTTTAATGGAAGGGTTGGGGTGAAGAGGTCTGGTTATGAAGGGATATTGGGAAGATTTGGTGATGAAAGTATAAATGAGAATGGTGAAGACCTCCTCACCGTGTGTTGAAAAGAATCTCTTTGCGACGAATACTTTTTTCGTCATAAGAAGATTCACATATATACATGGGAAAGAGGTGATGATAGAAGCATGATAGATTTCGTAATCGTGGATGAAAAAAATAAGGAGCACAGTCGTAGATACAAGGGTTTACCGGGGGTCCAACGTAGGGACGGATCATTACTTGGTCTTATGTCGAATTAATGGTCTTTTCAAGCGTTGGCGGCATCGGACATCTGTGTCTACCACTGCGTTACAGCGTATAAGAATAGAGAAGTTACAAAATGAAGATGTGAAAGAGAAGTATAAATGTAGACTGAGAGAAAATATTAGGTGTTTGAATGAGTTTTGTATGAATGATTTAGACTTGAATACTGTGTGGGATAATATTAAGAAAGGTTTGGTGGATGCAGCCACCGAAGTATGTGGTGTAAGTAAGAGAACAAATGAAAGGAAAAGGAATACGTTGTGGTGGGATGATGAGGTGCGGGTGGAAGTTGAATCAAAGAAGAAAGCATGGTTAGATTTACTAGCAACTAAAACTGGTAATTCTGGTGGTATGAATGATGAGATTGAAAGAAAAAAGGCAGAATTTAGACGTCTAAATAAGAGAGTAAAAGAAGTAGTTGAAAGGAAAAAGAAAGAAAGAACGGATAAGAATGATAGAAGGATATCTGATAATTTCCAGGCTAATATAAAAATGTTCTGGAAACTCGTAAGAACTGCCAGGGCAAAAATACAAAACAGCCTATAATTAATGCTATAAGAGACGAGAATGGATGTATTCTGAATGATGAAGTTTCGAATTTAAACAGATGGAAGGAATACTTTGAAAGCGTGTTTATGAGTGAAGAGTCATCTAAATTAAATGAATAAGAAATTCCGAAAGAAGTGGAAAGGGGTATGGAGATAAGTGTAGATGAAATAATGAAAGCAATGAAAAGCATGAAAGCAGGTAAGGCAGCTGGATATGATAGAGTATCACTCGAGACGCTAAGGGCTGGAGAGGGAGTGGTGGCAGGCCTGCTGTACACCTTGTTTAATTTATGTTGGGAATTAAAACGGGTACCGGATGACTGGTGTAAAGCAGTTATAGTACCAATATATAAAGGAAAAGGGTCACAGCAGGACTGCAAAAACTACCGTGGTATCAGCTTGCTTAGTATAGTAGTGGGTAAACTGTATGCTAAGGTGTTAATTGAAAGAGTTATGAAAGAAACTGATGGAAAAATTTGGGATGTGCAAGCGGGTTTTAGAAAGGGAATGGGGTATACAGATCAAGTCTTTTCCATGCGCATAATTGCGAAGAAGTTTTTGGCTAAAAACCGGAAAGTTTTTTGTGCGTTCATGGACTTGGAAAAGGCTTATGACAGAGTGGACAGGAATGTGTTATGGCAAACAAGAGAGGAGGGTAGCACGGTCGGCTGTCAAACGCTTCGTCTCTTATGTTTAAAGAATTTTTTTATTTAAATACGGTTATTATTAGTAATTGAATACGTATATAATAAACAATTCAGTACTGTGGCGTGATTCAGTGTATGGTTCAATGTTATAGTGGTAGAAATAACTTTTTTAAGTGTAAATCAACTGACAGCATATCAGCTGATTTTAAGATCAGCTGTTAGTCCTTGGATTGCTTCTGTATAGTGAGTACAACTTAATATAAGTGCTTTAAACTATATTACATATAATAGGAAGTGCGTATTATAATTATATGAATAAAACTAACATAAGTTAAATCTTCTAAACAAGCTCTTAAATTAAACTAGTTACAGTGACATATCTTAGCGATATTTAGTACTGTTTACCTACACTGCCCGATAAGTATAGATAAGAATGGCGAATAAGTGTGGTGTCTGTGGAAGATTCACCTCCGCAATGGACGGTGTAAAGTGCTCTAATTGTTTGAATATGTTCCATCGGCAATGCGTTAATCTTAAAAACGATGCCCGTAAATTAAATAAATGGCAATGTCAGGGATGTAAGACGAGGAGTCCAAGTGAAGCAGGTGTGAGCGCTACGCCTGGCTCGCTTAGCTCTGGTGGCACAGATACTGAGCTCGGCGAAGTAGTACCGGGCACTAGCGACAGAGGGAGCTGTGATGATAACATAAACTTGGCAAGTGAAATAAAATTAATACGCGAGCAGTTAACTACAATCGCCCGTGAGATAATATCATTTCGAGAAGTTATATCAAAAATAAGTTCCAATGTAGATGAGCTAAACAATAGAGTCGGCGATATTGAAAAAAGGGTTTTACATCTTGAACAGCGCGCGGCGGATCCACAACCTCAGACAACAGACTCCAAATTGGAAGACACATTAACTGAACTCAAGTGTCGCCTAAATGAGCGGGATCAAGATTTATTACTCAATGACATTGAAATATCCGGAGTAGCGGAACTGAAGGGCGAAAATTCCCTGCATGTTGTGACAGTTCTAGCCACTAAGATCGGCGTTGAGCTGGACGAGCGCGATGTTGTAAGTGTGAGGCGTGTAGGAGTAATGCGTCGCGAAGACGAAAGCGGCTTCGATAAGCCTAGACCACGTTCTTTAGTTGTGCGACTTACTCGGCGAGCGATTCGAGATCAACTGATACGTGCGGCGCGCGTGCGACGCGGTGCCGATACCGGTGGACTATACATATGTGTTGAGACCAGCCGGTTTTATGTAAATGAGCGCCTCACTCCTATTAATAAGCAATTATTCTACAAGGCACGGGAGGAAGGGAGGCGAAAGGGCTGGCGGTATGTATGGACGCGGGATGGATGCATTTTTGCACGCCGCGATTCGAACACATCTCGTCACCGGATTCACACCGACCTTGACATAGCAAAGACTTATTGGAACGTAATACGTTGGAAGCGTATATTAATGTGTTCATTGCTGTGTCGCCTTAAAAGTAATTTCGCTAATATTTATTGGATTTATTTTAACACTATTGAACTAAAGCTTTCACACATAATCATCCTTGATTACATTTTAATTGTTTAAAAAGTAGGAGATGGAAATGGAAAAAACCCTCTTACATTTATAGAAATATTATATTTATAGCATTAACTACAATTATTGTTTTAGATAGGTTTAAGGTTTTTTTATTGTTTTAGATAAACTTAAGATATTTTATTATTTTATTGTTTTAGACAAATTAATGTTATTTTATTGTTTTCGATAAATTTAAGTTATTTCCTAGGTCTTTTGCTTGCCCAGACCCGTGCTGCAGCGTTTCAAGTAATAATATAGTCTCGTTCGTTATCATCCATGTCCGTTTTTTAACTATAGTTATTACGTTATTAGTTTTAAGTAGTCATGTACCTTTTAAAGTTGTAATTTTAACCGTTATTGTATGGAATCATAATCAAGTTATGTACACTTATTATATTGAATTAATTATCTATATCGTTGCAAAAATATACAATTTTAGTAAAAATGATTAAGTTAAATAAATTAAAAATTGGTGTACTAAATCCTGGATCTCTTGGCACCAAACACGATGAATTCTTGGTTGCCATGGCGCGTCATTCAGTGGATATAATGGCCATCAATGAAACATGGCTTCGGGAGGGTGAGGAAGAGCGTGCGCCATCAGTCCCAGGTTACCGACTGCGACACATTCCCCGACCTGCCGAAGTCCGTGCACGCGGTGGGGGGGGGGGGTAGTTTTTTATTTGAGGCAGGGTTTAACTACGCGAATTATTGAGCATCCTGTTTGTCCTATGGTGGAGCAAATGTGGATAAGTATTAAAATGAGTGGTAAATCACTTATCATATGCACTGCTTATCGTCCCCCGTGGCTTAGTGTACAATTATTCTTGGAAGCGTTGAGTGAGTCGTTAGGGTCCTTTGCAGGGTACTATTATACTGTTTTAATTGGGGATTTTAATATTGACCTCCTAAATAGACATAGCGCAAGTACTAAGATGTTCTATGACTTTCTCAACTGTTGTAATCTTACACAATATGTTGAAGTACCAACGCATTTTACTGAAAGTAGGCAGACTCTCTTAGATGTTGTGTGTACTGACGCACCAGTATCTCATATAAAAGTAGACTATATTAGTGATTTAAGTAGTCATGCCGTAGTTCTGTGTGAATTTAACATTCTAAAAGACCGACTAAAGCCTAGATGGGTTACGTTTAGAGCATTGAGAACTATCAATATAGATATTCTCAAAGATGACCTTAACCAATAGACTGGCATAGTTTCACGTTATTGAATGATGTCAATGATATGGTGGGTATCTTTAACAAAACTGTATAAATATTTATGATAAAAATGCACCAATAAAGACCGCTTACATAAAAAACAAACATTATCCTTGGATAACATATAACATAAAGTGTATGATGAAGACGCGTGATGAAGCACAGGTGAGGGCTCGTAAGACAAATCTGGACTCACACAAGAAGTATTATAAAGAGCTAAAATCAATAGTTAAAAGTGCCCTTGAGTCAGAAAAAAGGGCGTACTTTCAATTTTTCGTTAACTCTAAAATGAATCAACCAAAAGTCATGTGGAAGCATATTAAGCAACATGTACAAATAGAAAACAAAGATAATTCTCTGCCAACTCATTTAAATGATCCAAATGCTATGAACGATCATTTTCTAAATATCTCCGGAGAAAGTAATGTAGCTATGTCTCTCCTCACCTATTTTGAATTTCATCGTTTTTCTGATGTTATGTTTCAATTTCGAGCAATCTCAGAATCTGAGGTTGCAACTATTTTAAGGCCATTATACGAATGTTGCGATGGGATATCACTAGACATGATAAGGTTGTTACTTCCAAATTGTCTTGAAGTAATAACTTCAACAATCAATAAATCTTTCGTAACAAACACCTATCCTACTGTACGGCAGCAAGCCCTTGTTAAACCTATATCAAAAATCCTATTTGTATGTCTGACCTTCGACCCATCAGCATCTTACCGTGCTTATCTAAAATTATAGAGAAAATAGCATGTAAGCAATTAACTCAATATCTTGAGATCAATAATATACTACCCAGGCTGCAATCGGGTTTCACACAGCGGAGCACTACAACTGCCTTAATTCAGGTCGACCATCTGACAGCACAATCCAACGGAGAGGGCACTATTTTGACTTTGCTGGATTTCTCACGGGCATTCGATACCATTAATGTTCCCTTACTACTTTCTAAGTTATCATACTATGGTTTAAGTAAAAATGCTATTAAGTGGTTTAGCAGCTATTTTAAGAACCGTTCCCAGCAAGTCGTATTAACAAGAAACCATAACACCAGAATCACTTCGGATAATCGGCGGGTTGAACGGGGAGTTCCGCAGGGTTCTATCTTAGGACCATTGCTTTTTATACTTTACAGCGCGGATATTGTAAATAATATAGAGCATTGTAAGTTTCACATGTATGCAGACGACTTACAGGTATATATTTCTTTTAAGCCCTGCGAGACAGATATAGCTTTGGCAAAGCTTAACGCCGACCTGAATCGCATATCTCTGAGGTCAGGTCAGGTCGAAACACACCGAAGCTTAAATCACGCTATTAACATTCCGAATCATAAACATAAAAATATATAGAACATCTCCGAACTATCACACGGAGCGTTGGCCGCTTCCTGGGCATAACACCTTGCCCGGCGGGAGATCTCCCCTTTTCCTTCTACGGTCACAGTGGACGCCCCGGTGAGATCTGAACACGCAACCAACAACCTTCGGAAACTACAACTTCAAGCCTTCATTATCCTCAAGAACCCCTACCATTCACTACTGAGAATCGTCTTCTGCATTCTTCAGTTTCTGCAAGCCAGTCCAACTTGTCTTCATCTCTACTCACCGCAGATTTATGAGGCAGACTTCTGGCACTTGCTCCGGCACATCGTTCTCACCGGCAACCTTCGGAAATTACAACTTCAAGCCTTCATTATCCTCAAGAACCCCTACCTAATAGAATACTACTGAGAATCGTCTTCTGCATTCTTCAGTTCCTGCAAGCCAGTCCAACTTGTCTTCATCTCTACTCATCGCAGATTTATAAGGCAGACTTCTGGCACTTGCTCCGGCACATCGTTCTCACCGGCATCACTTGCCAGTGCGTAGTCCGGCATGCATTACACATCAGCATATCATTCGCACCAGTGTCGAAAGAAGCCATATCTGCTTAATTGAATCTGAAAATCTGATTCATATAATATTTTGAAATTCTGTGTTCAAACCGATTGCTTCTGGAGTTTATATCGTGGTGGGCTACCACGATATAAACTCCAGAATCCTCCTCATTATAGTTGTATCAAGGATGCAACATAAATGCATCGACCGAGCATCGATTGATCAGAAAGGTTGTGTCAAACAACTGAAATTAATTTTATTAAAAAATGCGGTACTCTTGTACAATACAGAAATTCTCGATATCGTAGGGTTAATATTAAAATGTAAAAGGACCGAATAATAATACAAGTCGACCTTTAGGTAAAATTATGGTATTTTGGCTTAGTATTATTACGATACTATAAACTATGAAATAATGGTACGATTAGGATAATTATACTACGAATTCCAACCGTGCTTACGTCGTGTTTTGATATGACGTTTGTATTATGACAGATGCGCTACTTTTTCTTGTATGAAAAAGTTATGAGTAAAATATTTAGATGGGCCTATCCTTCCTATTGAAATCATTGAGAAAAAAATGTTATTTAAATCTGGCAGCTAGAGATATTTAAAGTTTTTTGAAGGTCCTAAGGTAATGGTTTTCCATCGGTTTTTAGAAGATCTACTCATTTAATCGACTCTCAGAGCCTTGCCGGTTTTAAGACGTCGAAGAGCCAAGCCAAACACTGAGTAACTAGAGTAAGAGGATTATACCAGAAGAAACTAGTTAGTGTAGTGTTATAGTTAATAATAATAGTTATTACATTTTAATTATTTCAATGTATTATCTTCGAGGTTCTTCTTTTCGATTCTCATATTTTCTATACACGCTTTCATATGTCCCGAACAGTCCTCTTCTTGTCAAGAATTGCGAAGCGGAGAGCTAATAATTAATTAAATATATATCTTTTGTTACAAAAATGTAACGACAAGATTAATAAGATATCATATCAATACTTATTATACTTAGATAAGTTTTTATAGGTGTTTTTTTAATTTGTTCGAATATTATCAATTCAAAACGTCCT
The DNA here is from genome assembly GCA_907164705.1 of Parnassius apollo. Lineage (NCBI taxonomy): Eukaryota > Metazoa > Arthropoda > Insecta > Lepidoptera > Papilionidae > Parnassius > Parnassius apollo. The sequence continues at coordinate 7,977,035 of CAJQZP010001196.1, forward strand.
ACAGCATAATTTTTAAAGTTCGAATATTATCAATTCAAAACGTCCTACAGCATAATTTTTAAAGTTCGAATATTATCAATTCAAAACGTCCTACAGCATAATTTTTAAAGCCCACTTAAATAATCAAGTCTTTGTATACATCACACAGACTAAACAAAATCTGAAGAAATCTTAACTCCTACAAGATTTGGATGTGTCGTTTTAGAAAAAGTGGTGCATGTTCAAAGACAAATCCTATATAATTATGTGGGTATAGATATTTGTGGATTTTCCCCTTCCATTCCTATTTTAGTAAGGTCCACTACATTGCTCTCGTGATGTGATGCAAATGGAATGGTAAAGGGAGAGGGCATTTCTTTCGCTGCAGCCCACCAACACACATCCGAAGTGGGCTCACCAAGCCCACTTGGAGTGGCCTCCTCGGGCCGGCCCTACACATCGGGCCAACCATGTGGGTTCCTTTTTGTTCACCGCAGTTGGCCAAGACGCGTTCCGGGAGGGAACCTAACATAATCTAACCTAACGTAAGTAAACTATACCATACAAATTAACTGTAATTAAGTTTGTAACTACTAAACGAAAAAATTTATTCTTATGTCTCAAACATGCAGATTTCCTCACGATGTTTTCCTTTACCGCCGTGCACCTGATAAATCAGCACTTAAAATTGCAATAACAATTTCAATGGTGCCGGCGGAGATCGAACCCCTGTTGCTCGCGTACTGTGATATTTACATCGGGACTGCCTCGTTGGTGTCGTGGTTGTATTGGCGCGACTACTGATCATGAGGTCCTGGGTTCGAATTAAATCGAAAAAAAATTTAATTATTGAGTTTTTCCGTCAAGAAATTCTCAATAGCTGCCCGGAGTCAGGAAGTTGGCGGTATATCGTCCCCGTGCTTCGGAAGGCACGTAAAGCCCTTGGTCCTGGATCCTGCGCCTGATCTCTCTCCGGTCGTGTCGGTTTACCGTCCCATTGGATTATGAGAGTGATGGAATAGAGAGTGCACATGTGCTTGCGCATACACCTGGACAGTATAATCCTGTCCTGCGTCGATGGCTAGTCTCCGTTGAGGCTGGCCGCCGTGACCGAAATTTGGTCTGGAGGACATTATTTACATCGAGCGCTTAGCCCCTGAGTTACCACGTCTCTCTTGGAACTACTTAAACTAATGACATCATTAAAAATAAAATTCTCAATATATTTAACAAAAAAAAATATTATATCAGAAACCAAATATAAATTCTTTGTACATTACCTATAACTAGTGAGTCAAACTTAAGAAAACGTACCTTTACTTACTTCCCTTTGTACAATCTACCAAAATATAACAATTAATATGGGGGGAAGATATGTGGAAACATTCTGTCTAACATTCTGAACAATATACCTGTAGATTTAATTGAAAATCAAAGTAAAAAAACCTAAGCAAGTTCAATTAACCGCTTTATGAGCCCCCACACTCTAATACAGAGCACCTTACTAAATAATTTCACGTTATGCCCTCCGTCTTAGGCATTATTGATTTTGAAAAAAATTATTGTAAAGAAATATATCTCAAAGAAACTTTAAAAAAAATGAGTAATGTTTGTATATTATATACATATATTATGTTGTTCGATATTAAAATCGACATATGAATTCACGCCGCTTTCAAGATACGTTTTAGTTATGGTTGCTAGCCTGTAACATCGCGAATTCCCTGTGAATTAATTACATTAACGATCTCAGGTAGAAACAAGCAATACTTTATTCTCATTAAAAATGATTTTAAAAATGCGATAGGAAATTATTTTATTACTAATATATTAAATAGTATTTCATTTTTATATTTTGTAGTGAGTGAAGAATATACTTGGCCATTAAGGTTAAATGATCTTGAATTGTATTATGACGGTACTTTTTTTTAACAAAAAGATTTTTAATATGTAACATGCAAATACTAGACCAAGTGTTGGATTTATAGGCGACCATCTACTATGGGTATCAATAAACAAACGGATGAGGAGCACTAGCGGTACTACAGACCCTTCAGCGGTGCCAAGATGACTGTCGGTATATCGATGTGCTGAAGTGTTTGTACAGTAGGGCTATGATGGATATACGAGTACTGAACCAGAGTACGAAACCTATCCAAATGCAGAGAGGTGTAAAACAATGTGACGTTATATCCCCGAAACTCTTCACCGCAGCATTGGAAGACGTTTTCAAGCTACTAAACTGGAAAGGATACGATATTAATATCAATGGCGAGTACATCACTCACTTTCGATTCACTGACGATATAGTCTTTATGGCAGAATCGCTGGGGGACCGAAGCACTATGCTCAATGTCCTCAATAGTGTCTCCCAACGGATAGGTCTTAAGATGAACATGGACAGAACAAAGATCATGTTTAATGTCTATGTCAGACCTACACCGGTTGGGGCACTATGCTCGAAGTTGTTGACGAGTACATTTACCTGGGACAAATAATCCGACTATGTAAGTCCAACTTCGACCGACAGGTCAGTTTACGGATTCAACTCGACTGGGCAGCGTTTGGGAAATCTTCTCGTCAGGTATACCTCAAAATCTGAAAACAGATTGTACAACCAGTGCGTGTTGCCAGTGATGACTTATGAATATGAGACATATGAGACACGTGATAGTGGTCTTTCACTGCTAGCCATATGACGCTCAAGGACGCTCAGCGAGCTAGGAGAGGGCTATGCTCGGGGTTTCTCTGCGTGATAAACATAGAAATAAGGATATCTGCAGAAAAACAAGAGTAACCCATATAGCCCAACGGATTAGTCAGCTGAAGTGGCAATTGGCCGGCTATATAGCTCGAAGAACTGATAAACGATGGGGAAAAAAGTTCTCGAGTGGCAGCTCCGTACTGGAAGGCGTAGTGTAGGGTGACCCCACTACATGGAGTGACGACCTGGTAAGACATGCATGAATTCGATGGATGCAGGTGGCTCAGGACCGCGCTTTATGGCATTCCTTGGGGAAGGCCTATGTTTAGCAGTGGACTTGTGAAAGCCTGTAATGATGATGATGATGAAATTTACTTTTAAAGTAAGTTAGTTCCCAAATTACGATAAACTTTAAAATTTTATTTAAAAATCTTTTATTTATCCATTAAGCTGTAAAAACAAACTCTAGAAAGTAGCTCCACGAAGACAGTGGTGTACACGTACTCGTTTTAGCTTTGGGTAATTAGTATGAAAATCTGGTCAACAAATGTGTAAGCAACATAAAAATGATATCACAAATTCGTGCATGTCTTGCCCGTACATTAATGTTTTCAAGAAAGTTACGCTTCTTTCGTGATAGTTGTGCCAAATGCTATCCAACACATCTGGCGTACGTAATCTTGTTATAAGGAAAAAACTTTCTTAATAAGAACGTTGTTTGGTTTACAGTTATTTCCCTCTGGATAAAATGATAGAGTAATTATCATTTATATGATAGAGTTATAATATTGTTACAAGTTTAGGGTTCGTGACGGTAAAAACTACCGATTGAATTACCAAAATTGACACTTTAACTACCGAACATCAATTAAAACTAATGCACACTAATAATTAATCACACTTAACACTTTAGTGCACTTTATTTCGCTCTTAAGTCTTCACTTGTATCGCCAATTCAATACTCCCCGGTAATTTTATAACTAGACTTAATTATACACGTACAATAAGAAATAAATAGCTTTGACAAAAATGCAGATAGCTACACAATAAAAAAGCGATTATATAACCGTTAAATCTTATTTTATAGAAAATGGTCCCAATAGGATTGCAACTCAGGAACTGCTAAGATGTATCATTCTAGCCCTGATTTTCAGTAGCAACCTTAAGTGCATTACATTAATTACACACCTATACACACCGTAGAAAATACTGTAACACATACCTACACAATAGAACGGGGACGTGGGCAGTGCCCGTTTAGCCACTAATATTTCAATTCACACCTATAAATATCAACACATTTTTGACGTCACAGTCTTTGCCCAATTTTTGTGTCAAGCTTTGCTGGGTACAATTTATTTTAAAAGCGTGGATTTGTGCGATATTTACATGTCGGAAAAACAGTCGGATGTGGAATTTGAATAAAAGTAGTACATCATTTCACCAGTAAGTAATATAGAAATAATGATGAGTAACGCCAATACAACAGTACTAGGGATTTAACAAAATTTGACTAATACCGGTAAACCGGGAAATATTGTCGTTTTTAAAATTGTGCTTGTTATAACGACAAGCTAAATATATGCGATCAAATACGGTGGAAAATAGTAACTTAATGATCTACGAATAAATTGTTAAAACATTTTTGATCAAATTGCAATTTTGTTCCCTCTATAAGTATTATTGAAAATATTCAATAAAGTTTTTAGATTCAATTTTCCGGTTTCTGGTATGTTTACTTCACGCTCAATCACCCGAAAAGGATTGGGTAGACCCATTTTAAGTCAAAAGTAGAAAAATTATACTTCATAATATTTATTTTCATATCTTTTCTTCCGATTTTGCTCTTGCCTGGTGTTGGCTTACCAGTACTGTACTACTCACTACTATTGGTGCTTTATTTAGATAAGATAAGATATATTTTATTCACGTAAACAATTTTCCCAGTTTTCCTGGAGATCTGAACATAAAAAATATGGATATAAGCCACGGAAAGCTTAACTAATAATTTTCTCATAATGACTTCTTATCCAAACATCACAAATATTTAAAAGGCAATGCAATTCCACTTAAAGAAATTGTATACGTAACATTAGGACCGGTAAGTGTGATCCTGTGAAAAGTATTAATTCAACATCTGAGAATGCGATGGCTCGAAAACACGAGGCTACAGATGATAGCACTGAAGAAGAAGAAGCTAGATATAAGCTCTAAACGTGGTAATCACCATTAGGCTGTATTAACCGTTTCCTGAGATTATATTTAACCAAATTGAATATTCTATAAGAAATCACACGTAAAACATATATTTAAAAAATATGTAAAATAAGTCCTCACTCATACACTTCACAAAGGTGTCAGGTTTGTACTCAGTACTAATAGTACGACGTCAGCAACCACTTTGTTATACTAACTATTATCTAACTTCGGCTGTAAGATCGTTAGTTAGTCAGTTTTGTTTGGTTAAAATTTTGTTACACGTTACGGACTTTCTCATCTATATTGTTACATAATACTCCAAATTGGATTCTAGGATAGGGTGACAAACGAGCATACAGTCCACCTGATGGTAAATGGTTGCTGCGGCCTATAGACATCTACATGTATACTCAATTACAAAACAAAATGCAGATGCGTTGTCACCCGTGAGGACTACGATGGAATGCCTCGTTTCCAGTAAAAAGGGTCTTCGGTTCTCTACACTCACCATACGAAATACAGCAGCATTAAGCTACTATTTCACGCTGGTATTCTGTGAGAGCGTGGTCCTTCCCCGGTTGAGCCGACCCATTCGTGCTACAACTATACTACTAATATAACTGCAGCATGGCTCTACCACGTATAAACATAGTATCTATGTATTGAGGGAAGAACAGAATTACTATTTTGTAGCGGTACATCGCATTCTGATGGTATTATAAGACACTAGAAAAGTATGTTCTATATATATTATATTATATATATATATATATATATATATATATATATATAGAACATACTTTTCTAACTTCTAAACTATAGAAATGTTATTGTTATCGAATAATCAAATAAATTACAATATTTTCTTAAAAAAATTTATATATATATATATATATAATTAAATTATATATATATATATATATATATAATTTTTTTAAGAAAATATTGTAATTTATCATTGATTTATTCGATAACAATAACTATTTCTATTCATATTTATAAAAATTGCAACATTGTTATTATTACTACGTTGGCGGAAGTTATCTCGTTTCAAAATCAATATGTTGTGTTTATAGTTAAAAACGGTTCCATGCCTTTTATGTACTCAGTGCATAAAAGTTCCAGTACTCGTGCAGTAACGATACCCAGGAGAATCGTAACCGAAACTTTTCGTAGGCAACGTGAAAACATATTTAGACCAAGACATTGTTTTTCTGTAAAAGCTGGGTTACTCCCAATGTCATATTATGTTTTTAAGAATTATTGCAATAATTAAATACCTTGTAAGAACTATTTAGTAATTAATAAATGACAAAATTTTCGTCCCATATCGTCCCGTGAGTGTCGTAAGCGTGTAGTAAGCGACAGATGGAAGTGGAAACAGGTGATGGGCAGCAGCATCTTCCTGATAACAACTCAAAGTAATAAAAACTGCAATTGCCAATCCGCCTGCCAAGCGTTTAAGGAACAATTACCCCTATCGATCCCCCCATGGTTATGTTAGATAGAAGTGGACTTTTATAGATTGTAATGGACCATTGCGCATGGATGCGCGCACGCGCGCACGCGCAAACACGCGTACACGCGCACACGCGCACACACGCCACACACACACAAACACCCACACACACATACACACACACACACACACACACACATACACACATAGACACACACAGACACACACAGACACACACAAACACACACAGACACACACAGAAACACACAGACACACAGACAGACACACACAGACAGACAGACAGACAGACAGACAGACACACACACACACACACACACACACACACACACACACACACACGCGCACACACGCACGCACGCACGCACAAACGCACGCACGCATGCACGCACGCATGCACGCACGCACGCACGCACGCACGCACTCACGTACGCATGCACGCACGCACACACGCACTCACTCACGCACGCACGCAAGCACGCACGCACGCACGCACGCACGCACGCACGCACACACACACACACACACACACACACAACAAATACACACACACACACCCGCACACACACATATATATATATATATATATATGTATATAAATGTTTATGTATATATGATATGGACATTTATATTATATAAACCTTCGTTTATATTTACATATGTATATTGTTTTATTTTATTACTTATATTTACTATTGTAGATGCGTCGTTAGTGATCGTGTAAGTTATGAATGACTAGAAATTGTTACACATGTATACAAAAATAATGTTTATTTATAAAAAAAAATTATAGACGTCTGAAAAACGAAATTTTAGTTCCTTACGTCAAAAATTTATTAATAATCATTTTATTAGAAGATATGTGCAAAACTAAATTATTAATGACGCTGGAAAACTGCTCTTCAGAAATTCTGAAATCAACAACAATAGAAAAATAAACTATTTCCATAAAATTTTTTGACTGTTTTATTCGTGACGTTTGCTGCAAAGTAGGCTGTCGGCTGCCTCATCCAGTCTCGCCGTGCTAAATTTGGCGTAGACTGCAACATCGCTTTGCACTTTGTTTGAATTTTTAATCGAGTCAGATATATCAACGTTAAGCTACTCGTAGTAAGCCTCCAAAATATTTCCCTCAAGCAAATTAACATATGTCGTTACTCATTATTCATATAGTACAATGAAATCAAATGATAATTATTTTATAGAGTACTTCATTACAATCGAGGATAACGGAAGTAATTATTTTTTGTTTTTCGTCTTATTTTTCTGAGAGCACAGAGAGCTTAGTAGAGAAACAGACACAACAGGAGAAGCAAACAAATTACAAGAATATTTATCATGGCAATGGTTACGCCTTTAGTAAAGGCGCTGTGGGCGCAGGTTCGATTCCTCTAATAATAACGGTTTTAAGCAAAATATTTTATTCACATCAAATACATCTCTTATAAATACCTCCAGTGGGTGTTAAGTATAAATAAAGATAAAAAGATGCTTTTAAGGAACCGGAAAACGACTGCTCAGAAGACCTAGACCTTTTCGACTGTAGGGAGATTTGCCATCACCACCCTTTTTTATCAAGTGGATTAGAGACATCAGCATGTAAGACTATCAGACCTCCACTTACCATTCTACAATATCCATGTCATTTCATTTCTATTTTCCTTTCATTTCTATATTTCTTAAATATCTACAGTCATCACACTAAACAGAGTGGCATTATTCCGTGAAAGCCTCAAACACACAGAAAATTTCATCAAAATCAGTCCAGTTATTTAGGTGCTTTTAAACGAATAGGCTGATTTTGATTGTTGATGGAATTTTGTTTGTCACTCCAGTCTTATTAAAAAAGGTGACGAATCTTTTTTCTTTAATCCTGCTTCCTTGTCTGGCATTAAAGAGATAACAATACTATCTGGCATTCCGCACAGTTGCTTTTATAACTCCAGTTCTGTCGATGACACCCGCCGAACGAAATTATTTTATGGATTTACACACCACGACCACACTGCAATCGTTAATCTTTGTTTATTATTTTGCATGAATGATCAGTAGATAATAAAAATAATAATTATAATAAAAAGTATAATAAATATCTTCGTAAGCTGAGTATAACATAAGTCCCGTATAGTATAATCCGTTTGAAAAAATATCAATTACCTAATATAAATTCAATGAGAGCGTCTAAATTCAAAAGGATACTGTTGAAAACACCTTGTTATGCCTCTCTGAAGTGTCATAACGGCATGTTCAAGGTATTACGTATACCGTGGAATTGATAATAATGTCGCACCTCTATAACCCCTGCATTAATATCTTCATATTATGGACAATAACTATTCCTAATAAATTTCGAAATTTGTACTTTACGCTACCTACTTAAAATGAAATTTAACATGAACAGTTGAAAACCGTCTTCATCCACTTCTTAATAATCGTCATTCACGGCTGTATAAATAGCCTAAATCGTACACCACACCCAATACAAGCCTTTTAAGCTTATTAGCGGTTAATAGAATAATAGTAATGTTAAGACTTGAAAGCCCTGCAGCCCATGGACTCCTGCAACCAACTGTGGAAAAGAAAGCAACATACACGTTGTCATGCCCGAGGAATAAGATGACATGCCTCAAAAGTTGTTGTTGCTTTTTGCTCTCAAAACCGAAACACAGCGGCTCCTAAATAATGATCCAAACATATTAAAAATATTGGTATAAAGGTTTTATTAATTTATGTAGTGCAAAGTTGAAACTATTACGTTTAATATTTCACTTATGCAAATGGAAAACTCGCTTACAATCAAAATAAAATGACTTGATGAATTGGCTCAAGGAAGTGCGATAGTGCTTAGTTAAACTTTATAATAGTCTATCGACTTTATTCGGCTTCGCCTAGGTAGGGTAGAGTATTTAGATTTAACATAATTTTAGACCATTAATTTGATCAATTTTTCGTTTTCTTTTAAATGCCCAAGTTTAAATATAGCTTAGATCACCCGTACAGACAGACAAACAGAAAAATACTAAACCCATATGGGCGGAAAAACACATAAAATATTTAAAAGGGGCTATTCATGTTTTAATAGCATGCAAATATCCTTCTGAACTTAAGGAGCCAGTTTTTTCAGTATTACAGACAACACACTTCAATTTTTTTAATAGGTTTAATATTATAGGTTCGCCACCAGTCACGTTCTGTCTCCCAGAGTGGCGAAAAGTGGATTGTGGAAGCCCATCTGGCTACGCTGAATGTATGCGGAGCACTGAATGATAAGGTGGATGAAATATGAGAAATGATGAATGACAGAAGAATAGATGTGTTATGTGTAAATTAAAATCCTAATTAAAGAATTCTCTTAAAATGTTTGATCGATTCTCAAAATATTAAAGCGTAGATCGTTCAACTGCATTAGTTAAAGACGTAAAACAAACACATGTAGTTATACTCGTAAAAAAAACCTCGCACTAGGCACGCAGTTTTTTATACGTGTTCGATCCCGAGAATGTTACGAAACAAACGAACGTGTGAACGTTTGTATGGAATAAAGAAAGCGACAATTAGTGATAATTCATCAGTGCAAGTTTAATAAATCGTCGATATTGACCATCAAACATTGACTCGCATTTAACAGTGAGAACGTTAATATTGATTGGTTGTTTGAAGTATTTTGCGAGTGAGAGCGGCAATTTTGATCGTTCAAGACGTAACTTATGTAAACTTTACGCTGTCGCGATCGAAAAAGTTTTCATGTAGATTTTTACAGTGAGATAGCAGAGTGAGAATAATTTTTGAAGATTTAATTTTATTTCGTTTAATGTGAACGATCTATAATTATGGCGAGACTTTTTTTTCGATTGGAAGATGTTTGCAGCCACAAAGGTACAAATAACTAATAATTATAGATGACTGCTATTAACGCCAGTGTTGAAGCAAGAGCTTGTGCATTTTTTAGTCCGTTGTTACATCCAGATGACAGGCAATTTAAGGATAGATATCGCATTTTGCATTAAAGTGTGGGTGTGGTGGTCCAGTAAGTGAGTTTTATGTTAATACCGTTTATTAAATTTAAGGTCTACCATCACTATTCAATAATTAAGTCAATTTCTCTTCAATTCTTCATAGAGACCATTCTATTGCTTGCATTAAACGATGCTATGCTGAGGCCTCCATGCAGAAAATTCAACAAATCCTCGTTACAAAGCACACGAATAAAACTTCACTTAACACTAAATAACTTAAATTCCATTTATTGCACCAAAAATGTCACCATAAACGCATTACAGGCAATTTATAAAAGCATTATTGAAATTCACATAAGCTAAGAGTTTGACAGTTTAATTAAGCATGTACCGACTGTGATATGAGGGTCTAACGGATAATTAGGATCCAAGCTGCCTAGTTTGTAATTGTATTGGAATATCCATTTCATAAACTCTCTTCATTGCATGATTGTGATAGTTTGCGTTTTGATTGCATGACCGACAAATAAAAACATCGGAGACAAGTAAAGTCTGCCTTTGGGGCATCGCGGTGGACATTTCCTTGCCCTGAAGCCCTCGCAGTAATGAGATGAGGCCTGTGCTACGAGAGCGATGTATAGAGGCTATAACTTCATTGAACTTTAATCTAAAAATATTCTATTATAATATATTCGTAGAAACATTAATGGTTCCACACACTAAAGAAGAACATTTTTATTAGAGATATTAAATGAAGTATTGTTTTTCAATCAAAATTCATATAACTATATATCCACACACAGTCGGTTTTAAAATGTAGTATTTTTGATAAAGTTGCCAACATGTTGTTTAAGAAGCAATCTATACGTATAAAAAAAATTAAAGTGTCTATCTGTAATACCAAAAAAACTGGTTCCTTAAGCTCTGAAAGCCATTTGTATGCTATTAAGACATGACAAAAAAATTCAAAAGGGCTATCCTTTTGAAATTTTTTGTATGTTTGTCCCTCTGTCCGGGCTTAATCTTTGATGTGGCTGAACTGATTGTAGTATACTTCATAAACAGATAGAGATCATTGCCAGGAGAGATCAAGCTATATTTAAACTTGGGCATTTAAAGAAAATGAAAAATTGATAAAGTTAGTGGCCTGTATAAATTAGGTTATATCTAAATACTACCCTACCTAGGCGAGGCCGAGGAATGTCGCAAGACTATAATAAAGTTTAACTAAGCGTTCATATTGCACTTCGTTGAGCTAATTAATTTTATTTGGATTGTAAGCGAGTTTTCCATTTGCATAAGTGAAATATTAATAGCAATAGTTTCAACTTCGCATTGCTTAAATTGCACAATTGCAATTGCAGTGTTTTGATATGACGTTTGTATTATGACAGACGCGCTACTTTTTCTTGTATGAAAAAGTTATGAGTAAAATATTTAGATGGACCTATTCTTCCTATTGAAATCATTGAGAAAAAAATGTTATTTAAATGTGGCAGCTAGAGATATTTAAAGTTTTTTGAAGGTCCTAAGGTATGGTGGTTTTCCATCGGTTTTTAGAAGATCTACTCATTTAATCGACTCCCAGAGCCTTGCCGGTTTTAAGACGTCGAAGAGCCAAGCCAAACACTGAGTAACGAGAGTAAGAGGATTATACCAGAAGAAACTAGGTAGTGTAGTGTTATAGTCAATAATAATAGTTATTACATTTTAATTATTTCAATGTATTATTTTCGAGGTTCTTCTTTTCGGTTCTCATATTCTTCTATACACGCTTTCATATGTCCCGAACAGTCCTGTTCTTATCAAGAATTGCGAAGCGGAGAGCTAATAATTAATTAAATATATATCTTTTGTTACACAAATGTAACGACAAGGTTAATAAGATACCATATCAATACTTATTATACATAAATAAGTTTTTATAGGCGTTTTTTTAATTTGTTCGGATATTATCAATTCAAAACGTCCTACAGCATAATTTTTAAAGCCCACTTAAATAATCAAGTCTTTGTATACATCACACAGACTAAACAAAATCTGAAGAAATCTTAACTCCTACAAGATTTGGATGTGTCGTTTTAGAAAAAGTGGTGCATGTTCAAAGACAAATCCTATATAATTATGTGGGTATAGATATTTGTGGATTTTCCCCTTCCATTTCTATTTTAGTAAGGTCGTATCACATCACAAGAGCAATGTAGTGACTACTACATTGCTCTTGTGATGTGATACAGATGGAATGGTAAAGGGAGAGGGCATTTCTTTCGCTGCAGCCCACCGACACATCCGAAGTGGGCTCACCAAGCCCACTTGGAGTGGCCTCCTCGGGCCGGGCCTACACATCGGGCCAACCATGTGGGTACCTTTTTGTTCACCGCAGTTGGCCAAGCCGCGTTCCGGGAGGGAACCTAACATAACCTAACCTAACGTAAGAAAACTATACCATACAAATTAACTGTAATTAAGTTTGTAACTACTAAACGAAAAAATTTATTCTTATGTCTCAAACATGCAGATTTCCTCACGATGTTTTCCTTTACCGCCGTGCACCTGATAAATCAGCACTTAAAATTGCAATAACAATTTCATTGGTGCCGGCGGAGATCGAACCCCTGTTGCTCGCGTACTGTGATATTTACATCGGGACTGCCTCGTTGGTGTCGTGGTTGTAGTGGCGCGACTACTGATCATGAGGTACTGGGTTCGAATTAAATCGAAAAAAAATAATTATTGAGTTTTTCCGTCAAGAAATTCTCAATAGCTGCCCGGAGTCAGGAAGTTGGCGGTATATCGTCCCCGTGCTTCGGAAGGCACGTAAAGCCCTTGGTCCTGGATCCTGCGCCTGATCTCTCTCCGGTCGTATCGGTTTACCGTCCCATTGGATTATAAGTGGAATAAAGTGCACTGCGCGCATACATCTGGGCAGTATAATCCTGTCCTGCGTCGACGGCTAGTCTCCGTTGAGGCTGGCCGCCGTGACCGAAATTTGGTCTGGAGGACATTATTTACATCGAGCGCTTAGCCCTTGAGTTACCACGTCTCTCTTGGAACTGCGTAAACTAATGACAAAAATAAAATATCTCATATACTATTTAACAAAAAAAAAATATTATATCAGAAACCAAATATAAATTATTTGTACATTACCTATAACTAGTGAGTCAAACTTAAGAAAACGTACCTTTACTTACTTCCCTTTGTAATTACCAAAATTAACAATATATGGGGGGAAGATATGTGGAAACATTCTGTCTAACATTCTGAATAATATACCTGTAGATTTAATTGAAAATCAAAGCAAAAAAACCTAAGCAAGTTCAATTAACCGCTTTATGAGCCCCCACACTCTAATACAGAGCACCTTACTAAATAATTTCACGTTATGCCCTCCGTCTTAGGCATTATTGGTTTTGAAAAAAAAAATAATTGTAAAGAAATATATCTCAAAGAAACTTTGAAAAAAAAATGAGTAATGTTTGTATATTATATACATATATTATGTTGTTCGATATTAAAATCGACATATGAATTCACGCCGCTTTCAAGATACGTTTTAGTTATGGTTGCTAACCTGTAACATCGCGAATTCCCTGTGAATTAATTACATTAACGATCTCAGGTAGAAACAAGCAATACTTTATTCTCATTAAAAATTATTTTAAAAATGCAATAGGAAATTATTTTATTACTAATATATTAAATAGTGTTTCATTTTTATATTATGTAGTGAGTGAAGAATATACCTGGCCATTAAGGTTAAATGATCTTGAATTGTATTATGACGGTACTTTTTTTTAACAAAAAGATTTTTAATATGTAACATGCAAATACTAGACCAAGTGTTGGATTTATAGGCGACCATCTACTATGGGTATCAATAAACAAACGGATGAGGAGCACTAGCGGTACTACAGACCCTTCAGCGGTGCCAAGATGACTGTCGGTATATCGATGTGCTGAAGTGTTTGTACAGTAGGGCTATGATGGATATAGTACTGAACCAGAGTACGAAACCTATCCAAATGCAGAGAGGTGTAAAACAATGTGACGTTATATCCCCGAAACTTTTCACCGCTGCATTGGAAGACGTTTTCAAGCTACTAAACTGGAAAGGATACGATATTAATATCAATGGCGAGTACATCACTCACTTTCGATTCACTGACGATATAGTCTTTATGGCAGAATCGCTGGGGGACCGAAGCACTATGCTCAATGTCCTCAATAGTGTCTCCCAACGGGTAGGTCTTAAGATGACCATGGACAGAACAAAGATCATGTTTAATGTCTATGTCAGACCTATACCGGTAGTTGTTGGGGGCACTATGCTCGAAGTTGTTGACGAGTACATTTACCTGGGACAAATAATCCGACTATGTAAGTCCAACTTCGACCGACAGGTCAGTTTACGGATTCAACTCGACTGGGCAGCGTTTGGGAAATCTTCTCGTCAGGTATACCTCAAAATCTGAAAACAGATTGTACAACCAGTGCGTGTTGCCAGTGATGACTTATGAATATGAGACATATGAGACACGTGATAGTGGTCTTTCACTGCTAGCCATATGAGGGCGCTCAAGGTCGCTCAGCGAGCTAGGAGAGGGCTATGCTCGGGATTTCTCTGCGTGATAAACATAGAAATAAAGATATCTGCAGAAAAACAAGAGTAACCCATATAGCCCAACGGATTAGTCAGCTGAAGTGGTAATGGGCCGGCTATATGTCTCGAAGAACTGATAAACGATGGGGAAAAAAGTTCTCGAGTGGCAGCTCCGTACTGGAAGGCGTAGTGTAGGGTGACCCCACTACATGGAGTGACGACCTGGTAAGACATGCATGAATTCGATGGATGCAGGTGGCTCAGGACCGTGCTTTATGGCATTCCTTGGGGAAGGCCTATGTTTAGCAGTGGACTTGTGAAAGCCTGTAATGATGATGATGATGAAATTTACTTTTAAAGTAAGTTAGTTCCCAAATTACGATAAACTTTAAAATTTTATTTAAACATCTTTTATTTATCCAATAAGCTGTAAAAACAAACTCTAGAAAGTAGCTCCACGAAGACAGTGGTGTACACGTACTCGTTTTAGCTTTGGGTAATTAGTATGAAAATCTGGTCAACAAATGTGTAAGCAACATAAAAATGATATCACAAATTCGTGCATGTCTTGCCCGTACATTAATGTTTTCAAGAAAGTTACGCTTCTTTCGTGATAGTTGTGCCAAATGCTATCCAACACATCTGGCGTACGTAATCTTGTTATAAGGAAAACTTTTCTTAATAAGAACATTGTTTGGTTTACAGTTATTTCCCTCTGGATAAAATGATAGAGTAATTATCGTTTATATCATAGAGTTATAATATTGTTACAAGTTAGGGTTCGTGACAGTAAAAACTGCCGATTGAATTACCAAAATTGACACTTTAACTACCGAACATCAATTAAAACTAATGCACACTAATAATTAATCACACTTAACACTTTAGTGCACTTTATTTCGCTCTTAAGTCTTCACTTGTATCGCCAATTCAATACTCCCCGGTAATCTTATAACTAGACTTAATTATACACGCACAATAAGAAATAAATAGCTTTGACAAAATGCCGATAGGTACAAAATAAAAAAGCGAATAGCTATGTAACCATTAAATCTAATTTTATAGAAAATGGTCCCAATAGGATTGCAACTCAGGAACTGCTAAGATGTATTATTCTAGCCCTGATTTTCAGTTGCAACCTTAAGTGCATTACATATATTACACACCTATACACACCGTAGAAAGTACTGTAACACATACTGCAACTGCAGCATGGCTCTACCACGTATAAACATAGTATCTATGTATTGAGGGAAGAACAGAATTACTATTTTGTAGCGGTACATCGCATTCTGATGGTATTATAAGATACTAGAAAAGTATGTTCTATATATATATATATATATATATATATATATATATATATATATATATATATATATATATATATAAAGTTTTAAGAAAATATTGTAATTTATCATTGATTTATTCGATAACAATAACTATTTCTATTCATATTTATAAAAATTGCAACATTGTTATTATTACTATGTTGGCGGAAGTTATCTCGTTTCAAAATCAATATGTTGTGTTTATAGTTTGACAGGCCTGTTGGTCTAGTAGTTAGTGACCCTGACTGCTATGCCGGAGGTCGTGGGTACGATTCCCACCCAGGACAAATATTTGTGTGATGAGCACGATCATTTGTTCTGTGTCTGGGTGTAATTCATCTATAATATTTATGTATTTAGAAATATATAAGTATGTTTATCAGTTGTCTAGTACCCATAACACAAGCTCTGCTTAGCTTGGGACTAGATGGCGTTGTGTGATAGTTGTAAAAAAAATTAGTTAAAAACGGTTATATGCCTTTTACTCGTATGTACTCACCGTGCAGTAACGACACCCAGGAGAATCGTAACCCAAACTTTTCGTAGGCAACATGAAAACAAATTTAGACCAAGACATTGTTTTTCTGTAAAAGCTGAGTTACTTCCTATGTCATATTATGTTTTTAAGAACTATTGTAATAATTAAATACCTTGTAAGAACTATTTAGTAATTAATAAATGACAAAATTTTCGTCCCATATCGTCCCGTGAGTGTCGTAAGCATGTCGTAAGCGACAGATGGAAGTGGAAACAGGTGATGGGCAGCAGCATCTTCCTGATAACAACTCAAAGTAATAAAAACGTCAATGCCAATCCGCCTGCCAAGCGTGGCAACTATGGCAAAATTACCCCCATCGGACCCCCATGGTTATGTTAGATAGAAGTGGACTTTTATAGATTGTAAGGGACGCGCACGTACGCACGCACGCACGCACGCACGCACGCACGCACGCACGCACGCACGCTCGCACGCACGCTCGCACGCACCCATGCATGCACGCATGCACATACGCATACTCGCACACTCGCACGCACGCACGCACGCACGCACGCACGCACACTCGCACACTCGCACCCTCGCACACTCTTACACTCGCACACTCGCACACGCACACACGTACATACGCACACACGCAAACACGCACACGCGCGCGCACACACACAAACGCACACGCGCACGCGCACACGCACGCACGCACGCACATTCACACGCACACGCACACTCACACGCACACACACACACACACTCGCACATCACACGCACACACACACACACTCGCACACTCGCACACTCGCACACTCGCACACGCACACACACACACACACACACACACACACACACACACACACACACATACACACACACACACACACACACACACACACACACACACACACACGAGCACACACGCGCACACACACGCACGCACACACGCACACACACACGCACGCACACGTGCACGCACACACTCACACACACACACACACACACGCACGCGCACAGAGAGAGAGAGAGAGAGAGAGAGAGAGAGAGAGGGGGACACAGACACACTCACGCGCGCGCGCACACACACACACACACACACACACACACACACACACACACACACACGCACGCACGCACGCACGCACTTAGAAACACAACACACACACACACACACACACACACACATACACACGCACACACACTCACACAGAAACACACACCACACAGCACACACACACACACACACACACACACACACACACACACACACACACACACACACACACACACAGAAAAACACACACACGTGGCCGGCCTTTTAGAAAGGAATAAGCTTTTCTCTCATTATATTTTACCTTGACAAAACTAGCGTCGTAGCTGAAGTAGTATGTGAGGGTTAAATGTGTTGACTAAAACTGCTATACAACGTAACAGTAATGATTACTCGTATCATCACTATTATTACAGCTGTTGACAAGTCTGAACATAAACCTCCCAAAAATAATGCAATACAACACGGCCCTGAGCTACCTGCATTAATTTATTTACTTAAAAGGTAATGATATAATCATTAAATGTGTTTTCCATCCACCTATTACACCCCGTAGGTGTGCTGCGCGCACACACACACACACACACACACACACACACACGCATGTATACCTTGTGAGATTGTACCTATATACTTTGTGGATAAGATATTTCAGGCAGTCACTAGTTGCCCGCCAACTGTATTGCACGTTCCTCTATAATAAATATTAACAAACCATTATATCTTTCATTATGGTCACCAATAGGGACCCCTATGAAGTCAGCTCCTAAAACCCTATCAGAGTTTACTGCTGAACATAAACCTCCCCAAGGATTACATTATAAGGGTCTTTCCTTTTTGGCACGCTTGGCGAGCGAGTTTGCAGCCGCAGCCAATACCTACAGGACATGTAGGCTAGTGGATATTTTTACACCATGGTTAGTATGTTAATTTAGAATGAATAATTACCAGATTAATTAAACGCCTGTTGGCCATCCTTACTTAAATAAAAAACGCTTTTTTTTAAATCGGGTTTATAGTAAATGAAAAATAATTAATTTGTTTCTTAATTGTTGTGGTTAGCTCAACAACAACCTACTTTACAGGCAATTTATAAAAGCATTATTGAAATTCACATAAGCTAAGAGTTTGACAGTTTAATTAAGCGTGTACCGACTGTGATATGAGGGTCTAACGGATAATTAGGAGCCAAGCTGCCTAGTTTGTAATTGTATTGGAATATCCATTTCATAAACTCTCTTCAGTGCATGATTGTGATAGTTTGCGTTTTGATTGCATGACCGACAAATAAAAACATCGGAGACAAGTAAAGTCTGCCTTTGGGGCATCGCGGTGGACATTTCCTTGCCCTGAAGCCCTCGCAGTAATGAGATGAGGCCTGTGCTACGAGAGCGATGTATAGAGGCTATAACTTCATTGAACTTTAATCTAAGAATATTCTATTATAATATATTCGTAGAAACATTAATGGTTCCACACACTAAAGAAGAACATTTTTATTAGAGATATTAAATGAAGTATTGTTTTTCAATCAAAATACATATAACTATATATCCACACACAGTCTGTTTTAAGATGTAGTATTTTTGATAAAGTTGCCAACATGTTGTGTAGTAAGAAGCAATCTATACGTATAAAAAAATTAAAGTGTCTATCTGTAATACCGAAAAAAGTGGTTCCTTAAGCTCTGAAAGCCATTTGTATGCTATTAAGACATGACAAAAAAATTCAAAAGGGCTATCCTTTTGAAATTTTTTGTATGTTTGTCCCTCTGTCCGGGCTTAATCTTTGATGTGGCTGAACTGATTGTAGTATACTTCATAAACAGATAGAGATTATTGCCAGGAGAGATCAAGCTATATTTAAACTTGGGCATTTAAAGAAAACGAAAAATTGATAAAGTTAGTGGTCTGTATAAATTATGTTATATCTAAATACTACCCTACCTAGGCGAGGCCGAGGAATATCGCAATACTATAATAAAGTTTAACTAAGCGTTCATATTGCACTTCGTTGAGCTAATTAATTTTATTTGGATTGTAAGCGAGTTTTCCATTTGCATAAGTGAAATATTAATAGCAATAGTTTCAACTTTGCACTGCTTAAATTGATTGAAACTTTCTTTTTTGTATTTTGACCAAAAATTAATAATATGTTTGGATCATTAAACAGGAGCCTCTGTGTTTTGGTTTTGAGGGTAAAATAACAACAACAACTTGTGAGGCATGTCATCTTAGTCCTCAGGCATGACCACGTGTATGTGGCTTTCTCTTCCGCAGTTTGTTTCAGGAGTCCAAGGGTTGCAGGGTCTTCAAGTGTTAACATTACTATTACTCTATTAACTACTAATAAGCTTAAAACGATTGTATTAGGTGTGGTTTACGACAGTTGTCAAACGACAGATTTGAACCGATGCCTTTTCGGGTTTGTAGTCCGCATTCAAATTCAATTTATTCAATCCAACCCATCAAACCATTACGGTACTATCGCTTCAAAATATTAAAAAATATTTCTATTCAATTCTATGAATACCAGCGTCAAATAGCAGCTTAATGATGCTGTGTTTCGTATGGTGAGTGTAGAGAACTGGAGATCCTTTTTACTGGAAAAGAGGCATTCCATCTTAGTCCTCAATGCTGACAACGTATCTGCATTTTGATTTGCAAACTAGGATAGATGTAGATGTCTATAGGCTATAGCAACCACTTACCATCAGGTGGACTGTGTGCTCGATTGTCACCCTTTTCCTATAAAAAAATTCTAAGCCATTGCTTCGCTATCATCCCACCTGATGGTAAGTGGTGATGCAATTGAAGATGGTTAAGCGCAATATCCTAACAAACATATACTTAGACGGTGAATTACAAGCTTATACTGGTTTAGGTTATTTATTCAGCCGTGAATGACGATTATTAAGAAGCGAATGAAAAAGGTTTACTGTATATGTATAATTTCACTTATAAATAGCACAAAGTACAAAGTTCGAAATTTATTGGAATCTGTTAAAATCCATAATATGAAGATATTATTAATGCAGGGGTAATAAAGGTGCGACATTAATATCAATTCCAAGGTATCCGTAATACCTTGAACATGCCGTTATGACACTCCAGAGAGGCATAACAAGGTGTTTTCAACAGTATCCTTTTGAATTTAGACACTCTCATTAAACTTGTTTGGTAATTGATATTTTTTCAAACGGATTATATAACTGTTATCCTCAAGTTATTTAGGTTATACTTATACTCAGGAATCGCCACATCACCCCCCTGCTCAGACCGGAGGTCGATAGTGCAGCCTCGTTGCCGACGAATGTGCAAGTGCCAGGAGATTGCCTAATAGTCTGCGGTGAGTCGAGAAGAAGGCAAGTAATCTGCGAGAGTGCCGTGAAGCAGAGGCGAGCAGTAAGGCTCAGAGCCGTGCCGAACACTGAATAGCGCAGAGAGTAGCTTGAAGGAACAGGAAGCATTATTATTCCAGTGCTGCGATGAACCTTGTGAAGCTAGATGGCTTGCAGGACATGAAGACTGCAGACGATATCTGTTAGGGAGCGAATAGTTGGGGTACTTTATGACGCTGATGAAGCTTGAAGTTTCCGAAGGTTGTTGGTTGCGTGTTCAGATCACGTGGGGTGGTCACCACTGTGGCCGTAGAAGGGAAAAGGAAGATCTCCCACCGGGCAAGGTGTTTTGCCCGGGGAGCGGCCAACACTCCACTGCTCGGGAGCGAATGAGTGGGGTATTTATGGCGAACCCTTGGCATGGCAGGATACCTCCGGTCTGCAGTAGCTTCGACAGTAGCCAGTAATAAATGCTGTAGCTAAATAAAATAATAACACCTACTATATTTAAGTATATTTTCAATTAAATAATTCGTAGTAAATTCCTAGTCCAATATGTTAGTAAATGAAAATAACAAAATGAAGCACCAAGCATGTAAGTTCCAATCCAACATATCGACAAATATAATAATTTACACCATAAAAAGCTACTTTAATATTAGCAGTATAGTATATAGTTAAAAATGATCAAAGTAGTCATTTTTATTAATAAGATAGTATATAATATGAGAATACATAATTCTAATATAATGCAATTGTTAAGAGCTTAAGGTTCGTGACAATAAAAAAAACTGCCAATTGAATTACCTATTGACACTTTAATTACTGAATACCAATTAAAACTTAAATTACACTAATAATTATTCACATTTAACACTTTAGTTCAATTTATTTCACTGCGAAAGCTTCGCTCGTATCGTCAATTTAATACTGCCCCGGTCGGGCTCTCAGCGCATTTAAAAAACGTCTTTTCCACCGAAATATCCAGAATTTTCCAGCAAATACCGGTCCCGACCGACCAAGTGCAGAAAGTTCGAGAGTGGACTTTTCTAGAAAGCTTAATTCTTCTATTGGTTACTAGATGGCGCTGTTGGGAGAGTTCCAGAAAGATCTTGACACTTCTATTTCTGATATTTGATACCAGATGGCGCTAGTGCCATCAACTGTGGCGCGCAACACAACTAATATAGCGAATAAAGAAAATTAAAATACATTTATCATTGTCTGCCGTGCCTATTTTTATAAAATAGTCTATTGATGTTGAAAAAATAATACTACGTTCGTACTGTAGGTGGCGTCTTGCAGATTTCTTTCGCTATATATTGTAGCGAGAGTCGGCGGACTGAACGTTCAAGGTCGTTCGCTAGGGGAAACGCCTTAAGAAGTAATTCTTTATTATATTTTTGATATTGCGTTGATTAATATCTTTTTTAGTTGTAATGGAAGTTTGTTTATGACTACGGGAATCGTGTATTCTAATGTTTGTTTTAGTACCTCGGGCAGTTAGCGGTCGCGGCACGTCGACAACTCTGCTCGGTCGGCGGTGTGTCGCGGCCGGTCTCACTTTTCTGTCATTGGTCGATCAAAATGACGCTTCTAATCTAGCCTCCTATTGACGTACACGTGCAGGAAGGGAAACGGAAGTAAAGAGGAAGGAAATACTGCTAGCTAATATAGTCTAATAACTGAACGAATGCAGATAGATGTGTGTTCGTTTCAGCGTAACCAAAATGTGAAGTTGATTAACAGACACAGTTAGACAAATGAAGACTTGGCGGTCTTCATTGGTCTATCTGTGCCTGTGAATTTTACGATCAGCGTTTAGCCCCTGACCTAAGGACTCCTTTACATATCCCAGTTCTTAAATATTATCACTTGCTAATATCTAATGTAAAATATAATTCAAATATACTTCAAGTTTAGCGCAAAAAACTGAGAGTTGTAGAAATGAATACACTGTAAGTCTCAATTTTATACACGTTTATTCTCGTAGTATCTCTGGTATATATATTATAAGGTAATCAGAAAAGTTTGAATTTTTATTTTTCATACGCTACTAGCCAATTCATAAATGATCGTAAAGATTTCGTAGGATGTACTAGGGTACAACGACTTTTAACATTATTGAATATTGTTTAAAGGCATATTATTGTACGAGTAGTTGCGCATGCGGGCTTGAATATCTTTATTCTCGTTTGTATCTTTTTATATGGTAAATATACTCATACTCATTTCTTATTCACTTCTTTTCTTACTGTCATAATTTGTAAATTAAAATATTTCCACATATACATATATTATAAATATTAAAACGTAAAGGGAAAACTGTTTATGTATATTGTGTGTACTGAATAGTATGAGATTTGGCATAGTTAACCCTTTTATGGAGACGGCGTGCAGAAAGCATAATTTATTTAGTTATGCTTTCTAAACTCTAGATTATTTGCGTGGTAGAACCGCGCTGTAGCTATTATGGTTGTAGCGTGAATGGGTCGGCTCGACCGGGGAAGGACCACGCTCTCACAGAAAACCAGCGTAAAATAGCAGTTTCATGCTGTTGTGTTTCGAATGGTGAGTGTAGAGAACCGGAGACTTGTTTTACTGGAATCGAGGCATTCCATCTTAGTCCTCAAGGGTAACAACGCATCTGCATTTTGATTCTTAATCGAGGTTAAATGAAAATGTCTATGGGCCAAAGCAGCCACTTACCGTCGGATGGACTGTGTGCTCGTTTGTCACCCTTACCTTATAATAAAATGTTAAAAAAAACTTTATTAAGAAAATAAAATATACATTGTTTACGTTTATACTGGAAATGTCAAATATATTATCGCAGCTTGGATACATTTTTAGAGTAACTAATTACATACATAGTATGCCACCTAACTTTTTCTCACACAATTTTCAAATTAGGCAAAAAGAGACAAATATATGCAAAGACGTTGCGTGTAATTCATGCGTGAAAGTAGAAATGATAAGTGATCATCTTTGATCTCTTTTTACTCTACTAAATAAAAATGTAGACATATTCTATTTATTCGTCCAAGTACTCGTACTTGCTGATTTATTTGACAAAAAATGTTGCTCTAATTAAGTCGTATCCTCTTTTTTCATGGAAGCAAATAAGGCAAACGAGCATACGGCTCATTAACTACCACCCAACATTTACACCAATAAAAATGTAGACATATTCTATTTATTCGTCCAAGTACTCGTACTTGCTGATTTATTTGACAAAAATGTTACTCTAATTAAATCGTATCCTCTTTTTTCATAGAATCAAATATAAGGCAAACGAGCATACGGCTCATCTGATGGTGACTACCACCGCCCATGAACAATTGTAGCACCAGGGGATTAAAAATGTAACATATTCTATTTATTCTCCAAGTCCTCTATATTACAAAAATGTTACTCTAATAAATCTATCCTCTTTCAAAAGCAATATAAGCAAATACTTCGGTCACCGCCCATGAACAATTGTAGCACCAGGGGATTTGCAGGTGCGTTGCCAGCCTTTTAGAAAGGAGTAAGCTCTTTTTTTGAAGGTTCCTATGTTGTATCGGTGTGGAAAAATCGCCGATAGTAAACGAGTTCACAACGTGTTTTTACGAGGAAAAAAAACTCCTGTCAAAACTTCTTGTCCATCTGAGTCTGTGTCTTCTGAGAGTAAAACTGGACTAGATTTAGTCGTACCCGATCCGAGACTTTGTATAACAACCACTCGACTTCAGACATAAGTTCATTTCGGTACTCGATGACGTGATCCCGAGAAATATTGGCACGGCTGATGTAAAACGCGTCACCTATGCTGTCGTCCGCATAGAATGAATGCAACTGGTGTTCAACATATAATTGACAATATTGTAACGCTCCGCCCCTATATTGTCTTTTATTATATAAAAATATTATATAATATAATTTTACGTGGCCAAGCTACAAATTTATTGATCTTTTTCAAAGATTTTCTTAAGGTTTATTTATAGGCTATTTATCAATTTTATGGCGTGATTATCTCAGTGAGGACTCTTATATACGTTATGTTTTTAAGTAACTTAGTCCTTCTAGGTGTCTTTTGGAAGAATGAATGTTCACTAGAGAAATTGAAAGCTGTTGGTAGTGCTCTATAACTATTTTATGCTAAAAAACCCGTTCACGAAGAAAGGGGTCAAAAGGTTAAGAACACTAATTCGTCGCTACTCCACTTGTATCAGCTTTATATGAATCAATTCATTTTAATTAATGCCTTCCCACTTGGAAAAGGCTCACAATATTTATATAAAAATACCCCATACTAGTACTTCGCTCCCCCACATTAAAAAAAAATGGTGAGGCACACCGTTCGGCCATGTGTGGTAAGCGCCAATCAAACAGCGCGCTGCCCGTTAAGCGGGGAACTGAATTGTAGTCCAAAGCAATATACTCGTAAATGACGAACGACTAAAAGAGGGCTGGACTGAGATCGACTTAAGTCGCGTTTGTTAATGCGTCTAAACGCCAAACAGAATACTATCAAATCTAGCCTAAATGGATGTATGTCACGAGTTTTAGGCAACACGTCGTATAATAGGTACATTGGCCATAAAAAGCCCTCCATGAGTGCCATCACCTGCCAGACCGCCGCTCCTGTGGACGTGATGTACGTGTAAGGCATCAGCACGGCTCGTGCCGCAGAGCGTGTCATGAGTCTAATGCTCACCTCAAGGTAATATCAAAGGGTCCAACGTTGAGCGGATTTAGGCCGCATCCTTGAGAGTCTCTTCCCTCCAGCTACCCGCATTCCGAACTAATGTTTTGACCAAAACCACAAGATTCGTCGAATCAGGCGCAGCATACCCGCAGATCCATTAGAAGACGCAATACCGCAAGTAGCAGTTGTTGACGACGAGTTTCGACCTTTGATTCTGCTTCTCGGTTTGGCATTAACCTGATTACACTTAATAATATCCGGAATTTCCACAGCACTCGGTTCTATCGATAACACCTACCGAATGAAATAGTTTGATGGATTTATTTACACCAGGGCCACACTGCACTCGTTAATCTCTGTTCATTATTTTCTATGATTTATTAGAAGATAATTGAACACGACATATAAAGCTTATTAATAGGATATAGTTATTACGGTATGATAAATATCTTCGTAAACTCAGTGTAATCTAAGTCCAGTATAGTATAATTCTTTCGAAAAAATATCAATTACCTAACATAAATTTATTGAGTCTAAATTTAGAAGAACGCTGTTAGAAACATCTTGTTACGCCCCTCTGGAGTACCATAACAGCATGTTTAAGGTATTACGGATACCGTGGAATTGATATTAATGTCGCACCTTTATAACCCCTGTATTAATAATATCTTCATAATATGTATAATAACAAATTCCAATAAATTTCAAAATTTGTAGGTACTTTGTGCTATTTCTAGTGAGATTTTACATGAACAGTTAAAAACTGTATTCATCCACTTCTTAATAATCGTCATTCAAGCCTGAATCGTATAATAAGCCGAATAGATAATAGCTTACATTCCGGATTTATAAAATGGCGGCCTTAGTTCCAATTTTAAGTCCACTTTAACAGAAAAGTTTGTGGCACTGACATTACAATTACCCTGAGATTTGCACAATTAATTGATTAAAATTTTAATTATTAAAAATATAAGCAGAATTCTATGAAGAGAAGCCCTTAATTAAAATAAGAAAAAAAAAATGAAATATATAATTGTCAACTTCTTTCATGTTGAAAATATTTTTCTTAAATTATTTCTAATTTATTTCAAAGCAGTAGAGTTTAATAATTAATATTGATTTTTGCTTATTTGTATTACCATCGATTCAGAACTCTTCATTTTCGTTTGCAGTCATTTCCTTGTGACTATATATGTAAAGATTTTTATGAGATATTGACTATTATTCAGTATTTTAAAATTTTATTTACGATGTGTGATCAAAATGGAATGTAAGTCAAGTTAGTTAGTTAAGTTAAACAAAACTCATTCCACATTCCACAGTCTGCCTAAAATAGGAAAAATAAAATAAAAAGGGACTCGAAGCTTATTATCCTGCAATACTTACCTTCTTAATTTTGTTTACTGTCACAAATACCTCGTGTTCTCTGAAACTAAAGCTTTTCGAAGACCGAGCACTTTCTGATCGGCTTGACACACTAGTGTTGCGAAGAGATTTTGTATCTCTTTGCGTATTCTATCGTATTTACCATGGGGAGTGCTCTAAGGAATTGTTCGAACTAATTCCAGCCGCAAAGTTTCACGACAAAACTCGCGATACCATGCATACGATCTGGATGACTGGCGGTCCACCACTAAGCGATTTAAAAGAAGTTTTCTTCCTCGCATAACTTTCTTGTGGAATTAACTACCACCAGAGATTTTTCCGGAACGATACGACTTAGAGACCTTCAAGAAAAGAGCCTTTTCCTTTTTAAAAGGCCGGCAACGCATCTGCAATCCTCCTGGTGTAGCAGCTGTTCATGGGCAGCGGTAATCACTTACCATCAGGTGAGCCGTATGATCGTTTGCCCCTCTCTTGTAAAAAAGTTGTATAAGTGATATGATTATAATTTGTGTAAATGAATAATAAACGTATTATAAGTACCTAAATAATTACTGGTAATATTTTAAAAGAAACGTATACGTATTTCAGATTGCTGGTTCACCGCTGAAAGACACTAATAATCCGCTAACACCCAAAAATTAGAAGCCATTGCTTAGAAACGCCTATAAAACAAAAAGAAAGGTTTCTCCTATTCCTGATACGCCATCGGCATTTGATACTCCAGTTAAAATAGTATATTTGTAGAAGAATCATCGAATTAACCAACGTAATGAACAAGAAAGACCAAAAAATTATAAAGTGAAGCAATTCCAACAAAAGACTAAAAATACAAATAGTTTCCTTGAAGTCATTATTGGCAGAATTAGAAAACAAAAATTTTACCAACTGACAAATTAACTGCATTTTAGACAATATTAACTCCATAAACTCTAAAATACAATTCACAATGGAGTTAGAGACAAATAACTTTTAAGCTTTCCTAGACGTTTTAGTCATCCGAAATCCTGATAAGTGATAACACTATTGGTCACACTGTATTTATGGAAAAGACCCATACCAACTGATATTTACATGGTAAATCTCGCAATTATCCTTATTCAATTAGATTTACCGTGGGTAAATTTTTGTTTCAGAGAGAACAAGGGATCTGTGTCAGAAAACATCTGGCCGCTGAGCTTTAGCACGTCAAGCAAGTATTGCAAGACAACAAGCTTCGGGTCCCGCGCTTACGTCACAGTGACCGAGTGAAGCCGGCCACAGTCGATGGATGGGTGCTGCCATCCGCTTGGGATCCTATAATAAAAATAATTAAACCCAAACCCAAGCATACCACTGCCAGAATTCAAAATACTGTAGGCTTGTTCTGTGTAGATCGGACCAAAAATTAATATTCATAAACTGAAGGTAGCCGGGCTAACTATGATATTAGGACGTCAAACATCTCAGTCCTTCCCGTGATCATGGGTGCTGTAAAGCACCCAAAACGTCAGAAATTAAAAATAAATTAAAATAAGCCACTTAAACGCGATAAAATCCATATATATAGTTTTATTCAATGTGTAGTGTTTGCGTAAATTTAAGAAATTATTAAATTACATGTAAAATACATTAATGTCCTCCAGACCGAATTTCGGTCACGGCGGCCAGTCTTAACAGATTCTCCTTCTGTCTCATACAAAGATTTATATTGCGATTTTATTACGCTATAAACAATGATAATAATATAATAATAACAATAATGTCCTCCAGACCAAATTTTGGCCACGGCGGCGAGGCTCAACGGAGGCTAGCCATCGGCGCAGGACAGAATTTCCCTCACTCTCATAATCCGGTGGGACGGTAAACCGACACGACCGGAAAGAGATCAGGCGCAGGACCAACGGCTTTACGTGCTTTCCGAGGCACGGGTATGAGACACCGCCAACTTCCTGACATCGGGCAGCTACTGAGAATTTCCTGACGCAAAAACTCAATAATTGATTTTTTAGCTCGACCCGGGATTCGAACCCAGGACCTCATGATTGCAGTCGCACTACCACAACCACTAGACCAACGAGGCAGGCAGAGTACAATACATTACATTACACACAATATATATATATATATATATATATATATATATATATATATATATATACATTATTTAATTTTTTAATACATTTCAAATAAAAATTGATCAATTTATTTATTTAACAATAATCAACAAATAACAAATTTATCGATCAACGCCCCAACCCTGTATCATCATTATGGTTCGGTGCATCCTAAGTTTAACCTTGAAATATCCAATCACAGCGCATGTGACACGTCCCCCGCAACGTTTGCATGCTGCCAAATTTGGTGAAATCGAAACAGTACAAATATTCAATGATGCGGTTAGGGGTTAATCTGTGCTCTTACCCTAAAGCTAGGGAGGCAATTGGGAGTGGTCAGTATATGGACGATTTCGTGTACTCACTTAAGAACGAAGAGGAAGCAATCTCAACCACCGTCGAAGTTATTAAACTCATGAAAGCAGGTCAATTCGATCGTATCAACTGGACGAGTATTTCGCATACTATTTTGAATACAATCCCACTGTCACATCGTCTTTCGGCTGTACAGAATTTGACGATTCTGATTCGCACAAGGTGCTCGGTTTGTGTTGGTCGCCTGAGTCAGATATGTTTAGTCTTAAGGTAAAAGCGCCCGCAGAATCCTGCAAAAAGCGCATGATATTATCATGCGTTGCTAGATTATGGTGCGTCATGGGATTTGTAGCACCTGTGCTAAGCTTTAGACTAAACAACTTTGGTTGTGTGAATGTGATTGGAATAACACACCATCTGATAACATTGTTCGTTTGTGACTACGTTTTGGGGAGGATGGATTACGCGATAAGAGAGGATTTTTATGTAAATATCAGTAAGGATAGCGTTGTCACTGTCTTGGTCTTGCAGACGCTTGCGAGAAAGCTTACGGTAGCGTTGTATATTTCCACATCCAGAATTCGGTCAGCTTTATTAGCTCTAAATCAAAGGTTTCCCTCGTAAGGTTGTATCTCTCGCACACCTAAAGCTTTGCGCATGTAATAGTCGCGCATTTATATCGATAAAATATTTTCATTTTCCGACTCAACAGCTGCTTTGTGTTGGGTTCATTCTACATGGGGTGTAGATACATTGGGATACTTTCGTCACAAATCGAGTGGCTAATATCTAAAACGATTTAGTATCGCAAAATTTCTATCATGTGCCCGGTGCAGGCCAGTCGCGTGAATTTACTCCTTCACGCAGATCACGTTCGGTTTCAAGAACCTTCTTGGGTTCAGTTAGAACCCTCACAATGGCCCACAGTTGATTTTAACCCTTCTTCAATATCACAACCCCCGGAAAAAAAGAAACACTCTCTGGTTGCAAATACTTGAAGTGAAGTTTCTCCACTATTATTTTAGCAAGTCGTCTCTCTTCCTGATCGAAATTATTGCGTAGCGAAATTTACGTTTTCCCATTTGTAAAGCTTTTGTCGTTTAAACTTTGCCGATGAGATTACAAGGTTGCAATCAGGCAAGGTTTGTAATCGCACTTTTCAACGCCTTAAACCAGTTTTACATAATGGGTTTATTAGAGTGGGTGGTCGTTTATCTAACTCGCATTTAACCCTTCAATCCTAATAGAAATCCCATGCAGTCGCACGCGCCCAGCAAATCCCGAGTGCACCGCACCCACACCCACCCACATCATTAAAAACCATTAAAACTTATATTTAGAGACTAGGTACATTTCTATAAAGAAGTTTGGCATTATAAAATCTATACAATATTTTCTATTCTGTGGTATAAACGAAAGTCAGGTTTTACTTCATTATAAAAAGATTTTATTGTATTTTGATAACAAAAATAAAACATACCAAGCGAATGTCGGCAGCGTGAAAATCACAATTATTTCAATATATATTATTTAAAATTATTTAGGTTAAAAGGTAAATTATATTCGCACAAAAACTTTCATTACATTTTTATAATAAAACTAAAATACTAATAGAACACTACCACTATACACTAACGCTAGAAAAATCCAAACATCAACACAATAACATTCACGCGAAAATGGAGTACGAAATGAACGTAGATTATAAATAAATATCTATAGGATAACTAACTTTTTATTGCACTAGAGGATATATAATTTCATATTGATTCTATAATGCCAAACTTCTTCAAGGAAAAGTAGTCTCTATACATAAGTTTTTATGGGTTAATGTGCAATGTGGTGGGTGCGACCTCATGAGACCGCTAGGGATTTGACGGAATATTGCCGCGGTCTCATGAGGCCGCTAGAGGTTTGAGAGATTAAGTTTCGCTCAACGGCACCCTATTGTTTTACCACGTAAGGATATCATCATTTTGAATTTATTAGTCGATTATCACCACAAATTGAATTGTAACGGTGGCCCTGAATTATTGATTTCTATTTTGCGTCAGAACTAATGGATTCTTTCCGCTCTCAGCTTAATTCGCAATCGATTGCATAGATGTGTCTCTTGTTTTCTAGTTCATAATAGGCCGTCATTCCGCGAAAAGGTGGACCATGGGTCCTATCGCGTAACACAATCCGCAAGCCCTTTAACCTACACACTGGTTCAGATTTTGCTGGCACGGTTATGTTTGCTCGTGGACGTGGTGTAAAATCCACGAAGACGTATTTTTGTATGTTTGACTAGGTACACATAGAGCTTGCCGGAGATCTGCGCATGGCTAGCTTCATGTGTTCATTTAATGGATTTTTTTCCTACCACGGCCCCATAGGTAGAATGTACTCAGATAATGGTACGAACTATGTTGAAGCAAAACATATTTTATCATAGTTACACGGATTTTTAACTTGTAAATATTGTAATTCGGAGTGCGCACATGTTTTAGCTGAAATCCACTTCGAGTGGTCGCTGAACGTCCCGCCGCAAGTAATTTTGTGGGAAATTGGGAGACCAATATTAAAAGTCTAAAGAGTCATTTATATCTCGTGATCGGAGATCAAATATCTCTGTCCATTACCTAACCAATAGTTTTCAAATTGATTTTCTACGTTAGGTTAGTAATTTAAATTAGGTCTTAGTAGAAGCTTTAGTTCGTTTTGAAAGGAACCCTTCAAGCCAGAGGAGAATGGTTGCGCCAACGCACACAACGAGCAACGGCAAGACATGGGTGTACAGATCATTTCTACCGTGAGACCGCATAGAAAGAGAAGGAGCTCCATGGGTGGTTCTCCAAGGCTCTTCATGAATCTTTCGTAGATACGGTCGCCTCCCTTCTCTAGTTATGCTTCAGTGATCTCTTTGGGGAAACCAAGGGTTTTGTCTGTGCGATACAGAATAAACTTATAAAGATCAACAACTATCGGAGACACATCCTAAAGAGTCGAGTTTGTCGCCATCCCGGTGAATCACTAAGGCATATCATCTCCGGTTGTTCGGCTCTTTCTAACTCTGAGTACTTGCATAGACATAATCTAGTAGCCAGGGTTCTACACCAGGAGCTCGCTTTAAAATACGGTCTCGTGGATCTCGTGGACAGAAACTGCCATATTATAAGTACATGCCGGAAGCCGTGCTCGTGCATCATAAAGACAGGACTGTTCTTGTGAATAAGCCTGATATTGTGCTGAAGATTGGGCACAGTCAAGAATAATTTTGGTCGACATTTCCATTTCATATGACGAGAACCTCGTGAAAGCCGAGACAGATATGAAAACAAAATATCCAGACCAGTTTGACGACCAAAATTATTCCTGTAGTCGTCTCTGCGAACGGGCTAATCCATATATATATATATATATATAATATATATATATATATATATACACTTTTATATTCAGCCCGACCAGATGAGAATACTATATGAATACCCCAAATATAATAATATATTTAATACAGACAACAATGATCCATTACAAAATGGAATTTTTAAATTACACCGTAAATGTTAATGCTTAAAATTGGTTATTACTTAAATTAAAAATTGTTTTTATATTAATTAATTTGACCACCAGCTAAAAATCTCGCCAAATGCACAAATGTGACAAATAATTTTGATAAGATTATTCTGCGACCCAAAAACAAGTAAATCGCGGGCTTCTGCGAACATCTGAGACGCACTATTGTATCGCTGCTGACGGAACAATACGAGGAACGTATCATTATACTACACCTTCAGCCTGCGATATTCATCTTTAGTGTTATGTGTCCACAGCTGAGGAGTGTAAAGTGACTGATAGTGAGCTGAAAACAATACTAGTTTGGAGACATAAGAACACCTCTAAAAGCGTCGTGCTATAATGTTGGCGTAGACTTACAGGGAATATCGGTCCCGGTCCACATCGGAACCATCACACGGATCCTGAGTAACAATATGACCTAAATATCTAAACTTATTTACCCACGGAAATTGCGAATTACGAAAATACACTGGGGGGGGGGGGGGTACGAGGTTTACTCGATTTACATTTAACAACTGTTTTTAGCATCGCTAACGATAAGTTAGCGTGTTTTAGAGAGACATTCAAAAACACTTAAAGTTACCCACGATCCTAAAAACCGAAGATGTTCCATGCTTAAGTTGTCATATCTTGTAGCCTTTTATAATTTCGTCCAACGCGGTGCATAAAAACTAATCTCTTTCAGTTACATGAGCGTCCTTACCATCTAGTAAAGTAAAGTTACAGCCTATATACGTCCCACTGCTCGGCGCAGGTCTCCCCTCATTTCTGAGAGGGTTTTAAGGGCAAGAAAGAGTCCGCCGAGGTGCTCCAATGCGTGTTGGCGGACTTCACATGTCTTCGAATTATTATTTTTCTTATTGATTTCCTCACGATGTTTTCCTTCACCGCCGAGCAGTTGTAAATCAGCACTTAAAATTGCAATTAACAATTTCATTGGTGCCGGCGGGAATCGGACCCGGGTTACTCGCGTTCTGTTATATTTACAGCGAGCGTTAACCATCTGAGCTACCACGACTCAGTTCGGTGGTAGAATGCTCGCTTGACTTCCCGTCTGCTACATGATAATGATCAAGAGAAGTAGGATGTTCTGAACTTAACGCAAGAAATTTGTATTTGTAAGCTTGCATTTGCCAATGTGTCCGACAGGCCATTCACCATTTGTAATCTTTGACTGGTCTGGTCTAAGTAAATTTCCCGTATTTTTCAAAATTTTCTAAAGTTTCTACGTAGACAAGATGCTGAAATGTTATTTATGAATTATAGCAAAACCTTAACCCACTTTTAAAAATAGTTCGCTTTATTTTAATTTGATCGTTGTTTTATATAATTGCCTAGTTAAAGTTTTAGTGAAGCTTATCATAAAATTGTTAATGAAATATTTCTAAAATTAATGCCGTTTTGATTCAGTTATATATAATCAATGTACTTATATGGAAGGAAAAATTAGCACCGCAGAAGTTTATCAAATTTAATAAAACCTTTTCATACCATGTCAGTCATAGTCAACCATTTGTTAGTACTGTAAATTTTAGTAGAAGTATAATGCAATACCACTCAACGTAATATCACATCGTATTTTATAATTTCTAGAAAGTGTTCCCTATTTGAATTTCGCTATTTAAAGGGAAATACAAATAGAGAATATTTCTGTAAACTTGACCTTGAACTGAAAGGAAATATTATAACTCTATGATGTAAATGGTAATTACTCTATCATTTTCTCCAGAGGAAAATAACTGTAAGCCAAACAACGTTCTTATTAAGAAAGTTTTTCATTATAACAAAATTATGTACGCCAGATGTGTTAGATAGCATTTGGCACAAGTATTACGAAAAAAGCGTAATAGTCATGTCACGTCACGGGTGACAACGCATCTGCATTTTGATCCATAATCGAGGATAGATTTCGATGTCTATGGGCCACTGCAACCACTTACCATCAGGTGGACTGTTTGCTCGTTCGACACCCTTATCCTATATAAAAACTACTATCTAGAGTTTATTTTTATAGCATAATGGCTTAATAAAAGATTTTGAAATAAAATTTAAAAATTTATTGTATTTTGGGAACTAACTTATTTTAAAAGTAAATATATTCGTAGATAAATGTAATATGATATGTTCTCTCAAGTAATATTTTGTATAAATTCATAGCGCATGGAAATATGGTACAAAGGAACTATATTACTTAAGCGACCTTCTGTCTATACAGCAGCCGTATTACTAATCTGTTCTATCACTAAGTAGCCATAGTTGTGAAGGGAATGATTATCGCTCTAAGCATAGAATAGTGCCTCACATCCCTTGGTTTTTTCATACCCATTGTCGATGGTCGTTTATAACTCCAACCCTTGGTCTAGTATTTGCATATTACATATTTCAAGTTTTTTGCACTCACTGAAAATTATGAACATGAAGTAAAAATGAAATATTATTTAATACATTAGTAATAAAGGAATTTCCTATCGCATAATTGAAAATAATTTTGAATGAAGAATAAGTATCGCTTGTTCCTACCTGAGATCACTAATGTAATGAAGTCACAGGGGAAGTCGCGATGTCACAGGTCAGCAATCATTACTAATGCGTGTTTTGAAAGCAGCGTGAATTCATATGTCGAATTCAAATATCAAACTACATAAACGCAATATAAAACTATATTGATTTTTATTAAAAATAATGTATAACATTAAAATTTAAAATTATGAAATATAATCATTTGGGAATGTTCTTATATAATATTTGAAAAACTTAGCATTGTTAAAAAGAAAACGAAAAAATAATAAAATATATGGTTTAACAATCATCTTAATTTTAAATAACGCTACATTAAAAGATTCTTTTCTGGTGAAGTAGGGCGGGCAGGTTTCTAATATTTTATAAAGTTGAACTTTTTATACAAATTTTTGCGCTAAGAAAGTGCAATTAACCACCTGTGCATCGATGCATGGTAGACAAAAAAAAGACGTGTGGCACTCGGGGACTGCCGCGGTAAAGCTATTGCATAGCATTTTGTATCAACTTATGCAATTATAATTATTAATATAAGGACTACGTAAATATTCAGTACAGCAAGATTGGAAGAAAAATGACGTCTAATTATTTTATCGTATTTAGTTAACGAATAACTAGTTGGTAAATTAATCATGATATATATCTTTTTTTTTCGCCGGAGACTAAAATGATATTGCTTTTTTTCGTAACTGCAGATTCTGTGGATTTATTTTATTATATCGAACAATATACGAAATTTAAGTGACTAAAATTAAATCTAATCTGAACAAGAATCATAAAAACTGTATTATTCGTGCTAAACGATAATAAATATCTGTTATTCTCCTGCGAAAAAAACAGACTATAGGAATCTATCGAATACCTACATAAACAAAATATCACCTATAATAAAATATTACAAAGCGGAATAACTATAATAATCGGAATAAGTCGGAGTGGGGAGCGTGAGGTTTTTTCGTTACGGCGGAATAAATTTCTGGATTCGGTCCCCACGCTCAAGGCCCGCGATAGAAGCTATGCAATAGCTTAATAATAAAAGGTATGATGACAAAATATAAACATTTTACTTAAATTGCTAATTTTTTTAAACTGTTTGTCTTAGATACATTTTTTTACATTATCTTTTTCGGGTTCGGGCGGCAACTCTGAGTTCGTCGCTCAGAAATGCCTAAGACAGATGGAATAACGTGAAATTATTTAGTAAGGTACTCTGGATTAGAGAGTTGTATAGGTTCTTTTTGCTTTGGTTTGCTCAATTACATATACGGGGATATTTAGAATGTTTCGCCATACCCTCCTCCCATATTCGTTGTTACACTTTGGCAGATTGTACAAAGGTAAGTTTACGTGGTAGAGCCATGCTACAGCTATATTGTGATTGCAGCACGAATAGGTCAGCTCGACCGGGGTAGGACCACACTCTTACAGAATACTAGCGTAAAATAGCAGCTAAATGATGCTGTGTTTCATATGGTGAGTGTAGAGAACCGGAGAATCTTTTTACTGGAAACGAGTCATTCGATCTCAGTCCTCAGGGGTGACAATGCCCCTGCATTTTGATTCTTAATTGAAGATAAATGTAGATATTTATGGGTCACAGCATCCATTTATCATCAGGTGGATTGTGTTCTCGTTTGTCACCCTTATTACGTAAAAGAAATTAAAGGTTAGTTTTCTTAAATTTGACTCTCTAGTCATGGTAAGCAAAGAATTTATATTTGGGCTGTATTCTGATACAATATCAATTTTTATTTTGTTAAATATATTGAGAACTTTGCAGGTTTCAAACAAGTTATGGTAATTTTTGTATCCATATCTTATTTTTAATGATTCAGTTAGTTTAAGCAGTTCCAAGTAAGAGGTAGCTCGGGGGCTAAGCGCTCGCTGGAAATATCACAGTAAGCGAGCGGCTCGGGTTCGATCCCTGCCGGCACCCACAAAATTGTTAATTGCAATTTTACCACGTGCACGGTAGTGAAGGAAAACATCGTGAGGAAAACTGCATGTTTGAGAAATAAAACAAAATCTAAGATGGGAAGTTCACCAACAGGCATTGAGGCAGCGTGGAGGATAATTCTTTGTCCTGAAATCCTCACAGAAATGAGAGGAGACCTGTGCCCAGTATTGGGACGCGTATATGGGCTGTAACTTTAAGCAGTTCCAAATGTAAGTCATATATTTTCTGAATAAATTTATAGTAAGTTCTGTCGTAACAATTTGATAGGCCATCATTTACTACAGTGCCGGCTAAAACCATATTTAGAAGGCTCATTCTCGTATTATGGTATACTTTAGTACCTATGCTTAATTTTGTCATAACGGATCTTAGTTTCCACAATCATGCTCTACATGAGGTCCCCATTAAATTTGTTATCTATTACCTGTTCTAAGTACGTAGGTATATATCTTAACTAATTTTAGTGAGTTACAATAACGAGTTTGATAGTTTGGTTTATGTAAACAATATAGACCAAGATTCTTGGGGTGAAACAAGATTTATAAATTTTGGTTTTTTGATACTCATTTTTAATTATAATTAATTAAATTTTGTGTGCAGTAAGCAAAACTACTAAATACATTTTAAGCAATTCAAACATCCATTTACAATTTTTATATTTCCAACAAATAGGTACTTATTCCAAAATACAAAGTAAACCTAAATTACCAATAAAATGTTTAGAAATGAGTCTCTAGAACCAATTTCTTTAAAAATTCAATTTCAAAATTTCAAGTTTTCGGGATCAATCTATAGAACATAAGCTTTGATTAAATATTTGAAGTTATGTTTAAAAGGAATTTCAATATAGTGGACAGTAATGACCAAATAATCCAAAACAGACGATTCACTGAAATAATTAGAACTATGATTGGGATGAAGCTAAAGATTTCCGAGGGAGTATACTCAAGCCTTGATAAAGCTATTGAATTCTGTTTTAACCAAGTACGTTCAGATTTGTTTAAGCTTATGTTTTCCTTTACTAGTTTAAGATTATTTATTTAGTTAAAACATATGAGTTTTTCCATAGAAACAGAAACAGAAACTTTTTTATTCAATGTAGATTATAAACAATACTTATTGAAAGTCATTTTTTTCATTTACCACTGGTTCGCAAAAAACACCTCTATCCTGGGAAGAACCAGCAAGAAACCCAGCGGGACTATTTTTTTTTTTTCAAATAATAGCTTACAATCATGTTTACAATTAACAACAAAAGACAAATTAGAAATAGCTTGGTAGCGATCACCCTTCCCAGGGGTTATTATCATCCATAAATTCCTTAATATTATAATAACCCCTTTTATACAAACTTTTTATACAAACATAAGCTTTTTTATTTTCTATTCTTCAAGAGAAAATAAGAAAGTCGCCCATCCACACAAATCAAAATAAAAAATCTAAAAAATAAATAAAAGATCTAATCTATCATACCAAAAAAAAGCTCATTCCACTAGGTTTTTTTACAGTGTTTCATATACACATATATGTTAATATGATAATAAAGGAACGTAAACACCCTGCTGTTGCGGGAACACAGACTGCTCGTAGATTGTAGTCACTAATTTACACAATGGGTGTTTGGCAGAAAAAAGCGCTAGCAAGCGCTTACAAGCGCTAAAATAGTTTTCGGCCAGGACACGATTGCTACTTCAGCAGCGCTGACATAATCGGCCATTTCACAAGATTTAATTTGTTTGTTTTGAAGTAGAGTTTAAAAGTTGTTTTGTGCAATATTAGCTTTAAGTAATATAATGACATGAATAAACATATACATGTTATTAAAAATTCATGATTGGTAAGTTTTCAATATGAATACTTTACAAATATATATTTAAATTAGGTTAGGTTCCCTGGTTAAAACTAACATCGTGTCCTAGAGGAAAATAGCTACTTACGATTTGACAGCACTTACCGCTTACGATCGCCATTTTGCTTGCAAGCGCTTGCTAACACTTTTTTCTGCCAAACGCACCCACTATATGTTGTGAATTCTTACGAACACGTCATTTGCTTTTTTAGAACAACGTATTTGTTTTGTGTGGTGTCTGATTACTCATGTAGATAAAAGTGTTTAATCTTATCATGTTCCTGGAAAAAAGATAAAAGTACAATCGAGTAGATTACAGAATAGCGAATCAATAAAATCAAGAGCTCACTATTGCCAGTTATAGTGTCAAATGAAAAACTAACGAGCAATTTATTCGGAGTATAAATTGATACAGCAAATAGAAACAGTAAGTAATTCTGTTTAAACGCAATACATAACTTTTCTCTTCTATTATTTAGTTGTATAATACAAAGAAAGAATATTTCGAATAAACGGTTGGTAACTATTGTGTTGTATATTTTTTATATAAATGAACAATAAAACTTCACTGAAAGACAACAGGTGTCAAAATCAACCTAATTAACTATCGCAGTCGCACTACCCAATTTTATTTTTATTTATTATATTAATAATACGTTCAATCAATATGGCTCGTGTTTTTTTACACAATTTATAAAACTTATTCATAACCATGAAGTAGGTATATTTTAAACATCACATGACTCACACTCAAAAATTACAGCAATTTTACCGACTTCTAAAAGGAGGAGGTACTGAATTCGACTGTATGTTTTTTATTGTCGGTTATCTCATAACTTTTCTCTGGGTGAACCAATATTGATGATTCTTTTTTTATCTTAAAGATGGTGCTTCTCGTGTGGCCCCTATAAATTTAATCAAGGTCTTACTAGTAGTTTTTGCGTTATCTTTAATAATGCGTATTCAATTGACTTCGAATACATTGATTCGGTCGTATTGAAGTCACGTTACCACTTGTTATGCGAGTCCCAACAGAACTGAGCGTGTTTTTTTTATTAATGCTAGATTTTAGTTCAGAATGTTAAAAGTTTTTACTGAAAGTAATATGGCTAATTTTTTATCTTTATTTTACAATTTTTCATACTCATTTATGTCACGTAGTGCAGGATATCATTAATAGTGCAATTTGCAGATATCTTTTGTTATTTCTACGCGGAAAAACACTTTCTTTGAAAATGTGGAAAGATTGGTTGTTTTATCTGACATTTCATGGACGTACTAGCTGGCACAACAAACGTTGTTCTATCCTTTTCGATATGTAACTCGATGAGTATCATTCCGAATTCGGGTATTTTGAATATTATACAGTGTAAATATCAAAATTTATAACACATGTGGTATTTTTGGGGCATTTTGGTCCACAAATATAAAATTTGTTAATTAATTAACAAAACCGCCACCTATCGGATTCCACAAGAAATATATGACCTCAATCGGTCAAGTTGTTAAGTAAGTTAGACGATCACTTACAGACGCATAAACGATTACATTGTATGTAGGCAAAGTAAAATTTGAAACAATTATTAAGACCATATGCGATTTGATATGTTAGTCAAGCTATAACATAACGAATAATAATTTAATGTAATAATTTCTTGAATACCTTCAGTTACAGGTATGCCACCTCCGCACGCGGTGCCTTGCGGACCTCACTGCGGCACAGGCCATTGCGCTCCGCATTGTTATTACAGAAATATAGTAGTGGGGCACCCAGCGCCACCTCACTATCCACCACCGCCGCCATTTCACCATCACCCACCGCCACCGCATCACGGTCCCCCACCGCCACCGCATCACGGTCCTCCACCGCATCACCATCCCCCACCACATAACCCACACAATCGGTTCCCTCACCACATGATGCGTTAAAGGGGGGAGAGGACTATTAATAATATTTTCTTAGCAATGTTTGCCATGAATTATAAAATTTTGACGTAATGCTAAGACTGTTTATAATATATTTTCAATTTAATGTTTAATGTTGTTGGTATAATACGCTTAGGGAAATTTCCTAAGACTACTAAAAGCATAATATTAATGTTATATATGACTTAAATATATTATTATATTATAAGAGGCAATAACAACAATAAAAAATCTTCTATTACATACTGTTTTATAAGAGATTGCATATTTATTTACAAAAACCTTTTAAAAAATTACGTGATAATATGTCACCATAGTTCGAAACAGGCCAGGCTGAGGTAGCTTAAGGGTTTGGCGTGTGTTTTAAATCTCAATGCTGTCTAAATACCCGGAATATTAATTTGATCCCGGAATATTTGATGTTATGAAGTATTAATCTGAATACACAGTGGAACTAATAAGCGATACATTTTTTCTATAAAATTAAAGTGAGAAGCGCACTAACAGGCCACCTGATGGCAAGTGACCACTGCACTTTGACACCTGCAACCAACTTTAAACAAAGAAGGCTGCATACTTGTTACCACCACTGAGACTACCTTCACGATGGAGTCGCTGTTAGCCTGTAATTATACTGACTCTCTAATCTCTATACGCTTCAGACCGGAACATAACAAAAAGAAGTAAGAGAATAGTAGAAGAAGCAGAGAAGAAGTCCTACCATCCAGTAAGAACCAAATG
The DNA here is from genome assembly GCA_907164705.1 of Parnassius apollo. Taxonomy (NCBI): domain Eukaryota; kingdom Metazoa; phylum Arthropoda; class Insecta; order Lepidoptera; family Papilionidae; genus Parnassius; species Parnassius apollo. Next base: position 8,019,200 of record CAJQZP010001196.1, read on the forward strand.
GTTTTAATTTAAATGACGTAGTTTTAACACAAACAATACGAAATATGATTGTTATCTTTACGTAGTAGTTGTAGGCTAGCGCTAGAATTTCTAAACAGAATTATATATCGGCTCGGCTTTGGCTTTGGCAGATGATTACAGCAATTCAAAACTAACCTCCATTTGAATGTTAAAGTTAAGAATACAATACATTGCTCGTTACTTGTCTTCTTTAAGTAGGTATTTTACATATAGTATCATCAGTGTTTCTAAAAAGTAGGTTGCAGAATTTTAACTTAAAATTATGCTAAATTCCAAAAAAAAACTTTTACGGGAAAAGTGAACATGTGTGTCTTAACAAATATATATTCTCTCGGTGCTCGTTGGTCAGAGGTATTGCTGTATCAATTTTAATACATTTTATTTGTTTTGTATACATTTACCCATAAAAGATAGCTGGACAAACAGATATTAATTTGTCTATTAAATTAGCAAATTTCCTATATGATTGTAGTGGATTGTAATTTAATAATCGACTTATCACTCATGTGAAATGTTTGGAGATATAATAAGGATATTGAACGACGAGTGAATGCAGGAAATAAAGTAAATGAGGCTCTACACTCTATTGTGAAAAGTCAGAATGTGTCAAAAAAGGCACGTATGGCAATTTACAATGCTGTATTAGTCCCTACTTTAACGTATGGCAGTGAAAGTTGGGTGTGGCAGAAGAAGCACGAGAGTAGAATAGATGCAGTAGAAATGCGGTCGCTAAGGAGTATGTTAGGGCTGAATCTGAGTGACAGGGTGAGAAACTGTGTAATAAAAGAAGAGTGGGTTTGCAAGATGATGCGGTAACCAGGATTGAGAAAGGAATGCTTCGGTGGTTTGGTCATGTAGAAAGAATGAATGCGGAAAGACTGACGAAGCAAATATATGTTGCAGAAGTGAATGGAAGAGTCGGAAAGGGACGTCCTAGGTGGAAGTTTGTCGACCAAATTAGCGACATACTAAAAATGGGCCAAATTAAGAGTACCCTTAACCGACGAGCATGTATGCGTAGGTATATGGATGTGGAAGAGGCGAGAGAGGTATGTCAGGATCGTGCTAAATGGAAGTCTGTAGTCTCTGACTACCCCTCTGGGTGACAGGCGTGAGTGTTTATGTTTTTTTTTATGTTTGTGTTTCACTTCAGGAATAAAAATGCTATAATTTTATATGTAAAAACCAAGTTATTTAAATGTACTTTTTAGGTATTGATTTTTTTAAATTAACTATAATTAACAGCCATTCTAAAACTTTCCACTTTTTATTTTCTGAATTTCTCCATCTATCTATATATCATATCATAGTATTTTCCAAAAAGTAAAAACAAAATTATGACTAGTCTTGTTTTAATTAATTTTGCAGCTGTATTAAATACAATATTTTCTGACATACTAAACTCTCTTTAAAAACTAATGTATTGTTATCGACCTACTATGAGAAAGTTTTTTTTTAATAATATTTTAGACCATTTGGAATAAAATAAGGTCAAGTGAATCTGCTTACCTCTTTAGCTGTGTTTACCTCAATTCTTTTTTCCTTGATGGTTGGGCTTGGCGCCTGCCACATATTACTTGATAGTATCACCTCTGCTGGTATAAAGCAACTGCTGGCTGCAAACAAGGTGGAAGCTATTGCATGTCCAGTGAATTGTTACTGATGGAGACAGGTTCCAATATTTTAAAGGTTTCTAAATGTTTGTTGCATGTCCAGTGAGTTGTTACTGATGGAGAGTGGTCCCAATATTTTAAAGGTTTCTGAATGTTTGTCTTAGATTTATGAAGATCCGAGAGCCGTGGTAGCTCAGATGGTTACCGCTCGCTGTAAATATAACAGAACGCGAGTAACCTGGGTTCGATCGCCGCCGGCACCAATGACATTGTTAATTGCAATTTTAAGTGCTATATACCACTTGCTTTATACCACGTACTCGGCGGTGAAGGAAAAACATCGTGAGGAAACCTGCATGTCTGAGGAATAAGAAAAAAATATTTCGAAGACATGTGAAGTTCGCCAACACGCATTGGGGCCGAGAGTGAAGACTTTTAAATTGTATAAGCACTAACAGTCTAATGTAGTTATTTACACCATCATTATTTTCTTCACCAATCTTCTTGATAATACCTATACATATAATGTTGAAATTTGATAGTATATGGCTCATTTTTCACATAGGTAACCTTCTATCTCTGATTTGCCTCTTGTTAAAAAAGAACGGAATTTGCAATTTTTTCCTTAATTCAAGATTGATTGATAAGTTTTTGCTTTGGGAATGCTGTGTGAAACAGAACCTTTATCTTCTTCATCACTTGAGCAAATAAGTTTTCTCCTCTTTTGTCCTGAAAATGAGTAAGATCTGTTGTGAAAATAGCCTGGTGCACACGCCAGTGGTACCGCGGATATAATAACCCTTGCATACATTTTTGTAGAGAAAAAAAATACGAATATTCATGTGAAATAGAATCCAATGCCTCATGTAACCTCTCGTAGGACCACTGGGACCGCAAGGCAGATATGTAATGTATAAACTCATTCTGTCTCAAATACAGATTTTATATTGCGTTTTTATTAGACTGTGAGCAATAATAATATATACATTTTGGTAGTAAATATGAACGTATTAATAATCGTGGCACCGCAAGGCAGATATGTAATGTACAAACTCTCGTTCTGTCTCATACATAGATTTATATTGCGTTTTATTACGCTACAATCAATGATAATACATACACTTTGGTAGTAAATATGAACGTATGAATATTCATATAAAATGAAATTCAATGCCTCGTGTACCCCCTCGTGGCATCGCAAGGCAGATATGTAATGTACAGACACTCGTTCTGTCTCATACAAAGATATTATATTGAACGTTTTTATTACGCTATAAGCAATTATATTATTATATAAAAATACTTTACGGATGCTAGGAAATATGATAAAAACTACGAATAGCCTAAACAAGCGTGTAACCATCCGGTGCTTTGTGCAATGAATCGCAATACTAAAACAATGTAACCTCTCGTATGGACCACTGGCACCGCAAGGCACGATATGTAATGTACAGACCTCGTACTGTGTAATACATGGTAATAATATATTAAATAAATAAAAAAAATATTTTATTACAATGTGAGCAGTTATGTTATACGTATTTTGGTAGTAAATATGAATATATGAATATTCATATACAGTAAAATTCAATGTCTCGTATGCCGTATCGTGGCACCGCAAGACTGATAATATGTAATGTACCGACTTTTACTCTGTCTTATACATTGATTTTATATTGCTATTTTATTAATCTGCCCTACACGTTTTTTTAAATACTTATGCAATAAACGTATTCAATACATAAATATAATGTACATATTAAGTTTATTGAAAAATTATGTACTTACAGATGCTCGTTCTGTTTCAAAAATAGGTTTCACATTTCGCGTTGTAGTTAATCTACCCTACAAGTTATTTAAATGCAAAATTACATACATTTCAATCGTCTAAAACGTTTATAAGTGTTATGCAAGTAAGTTTTCATATGTTGCTTATGATAAAATTAAGAACTTACGCTTAAACTTTTTAATTTGAAGAAGCGGCTCGCTGATTCGGCACGAAAAATTCACAATGACATGAGGTGTATAGTGTTGCCAGTGGGAGTTCATATAAGTTGGGATACCAGTAAAAATATTATTTTACCCCGGATTGTTAAAATTCATGTGATTCGTACATATTTCTTTATCTATGCCGATAACTATGCCTGCTTTAATTTTATTTCAATACAATAAATTAGAAAGAAAATGTACAGTAACGTTATGAAATCGTGAAAACTGTATACGTAAACTAAAACAGAGGTGCTGCATTTTATATCATCGCCGTGCATCGGCGGCGTAAAAAAATTCGGAATCGAACCATACTCCTGTTACCATATTCCTGAATACAACTCAAAATAATAAAAAGTACCGTTGCCAACCCACCTTCGAAGCAAAGCAGCAGTGGCATCTAAGAGGCAATCTACACAGATTCTCCTCTGCTGAACATGTCTAGCATATGGTAGACCTATGTTTAGCAGCGGACTTTTATGAATTGTAATGTAATAAAAAGTCGTAAGAGGCAACTATGGAAAATGCCAGAAAAACCTTCCCACAACGGGAGAGGCCATATCCAGCTGTGAGCACGACTTTTACGGGATGATATATATATATATATATATATATATATATATATATATATATATATATACCAAACCACCGAGGCACGTTTTTCTTAATCTTGGTCACAGCATCATCTTCCTATCCACACTCTTCGTTTATCACACAATTTCTCACCCTGTCACTCAGATTCAGCCCTAACATACTCCTTAGCGACCGCATTTCTACTGCATTTATTCTATTTTCGTGCTTCTTCCGCCACACCCAACTTGCACTACAATACGTTAAAGTAGGGACTAACAGAACATTGTAAATTGCCATACGTCTTTGACCAAATTTTTCCTCACTCGTCTTTCTCTATCCTTATCACATCTCTCATCCCTGCTGAATGCACATACCAAATAAATAACTCATTCACTTGCTCGACCAACTCACCTTCTATTCTTATTTGACATATCGTTTAACTTTCTTCTCTTTTAAAAACCATAACTTTCGTTTTACCTGCGTTCACTTTCATACCCCTTACTTTTAATGACCTGTTCATTAATATAAACATCATTTGCAACTCGGCCGCCGACGACGCAATAATAACTTGATCATCGGCGTATAAAAGGCATTTGACGGTTAACTCACCCATTCTTAATCCACATTCTTCAACTTTGAAATTTTCCAAACAACTGTCCATAAATAGGTTGAACAGCCACGGGAAAGCCACACAGCCCTGACTGACTCCTTTATGAATGCTAAACCAGTCCGAGTAGACCCCGTTGATCCTAACACAAGTCCTGAGTCCCTACAAAGAGACTTTAATGCCTGTATCAACCCAGCGTTCAACCCAAATTAATTCAGTGTTTTCTGTAACATATCCCTGTCCACTCTCATATCATCTCATATCATAAACCTTTTGCCTTTTCATGAACGCCCAAAAAACTCTTTAGTTTTTAGCCAAAAGCTTCTCCACGATCATGCGCATGGAAAAGAATTGTTATGTAATTCTTTTTCCCTTTCTAAATCCCGCTTACACATCCAAAATTTTCCCATCGGTTTATTTCGTGAAACTTTCAATTAGTACCTTAGCATACAGTTTTCCGGTCTTCCTCCCGGAGATTCTTCGCGCCCTGCCCCATTAAAGTTGCGCCGGGAACTCCGGGCTATTTCTTTTCTTAAACTATGGGGATATTTAACGCTGCTACCATACGGCAAGGAGCCGAGTGTGTACCTTCGGCGTGTCGCACCCGGGGGAAACATGTGGGGTAATATATATATATATATATATATAAAAAAAAAAAAATATATATATATATATATATATATATATATATATGACTTGTCTTGCTTTATACGTTGGTCAGCCAATGTAGTAGAAGACGATCTGCTTTTATACACGGTTCATCATTATTTTTGGTGATTTTAGGTCTATTATTTTTAGGGTATCATTCCTCTATCCCTTTATATAAACTAGGTCGCTGTTTTAGATATGGTTCGTAATCTACCCATAACATAGATGTGTGATGTATTTTCTCACATCTCGAACTATATATTCTGTGAATATTTGCTACCAATGTTTAATATAACGCTGTAACAATATATGTTTTTAAAATCGTACATTATATTACCCTAAATATCGCCATCTTGTCCCTAGTTTGGTTGATTATTATATCTTTACATGTATTATTTTGAGTTTAAAGTATAACAAAAGTGTTAGTAATTGTACTAAAATTTAACTATTTTTAATTTCACAAAGCTCACGAGTCAACTCAATTTAAACGAAGACAAAGAATACCTAAAATACGAGTACATTCTTTTAACACCACCAACGAAAATCGTTAGTCACGTATATAAATAAGTAAATAATAAATATATATCCATAGTAAATAATATTATCTAAAACCTACTAGCTTATCATTTACTCTATTTATCTAAAAAGATAAAAGTTACCTAGCCTTTTTTATCATAGGAGAAATCAAACTTCCCTTATATTTATTATACTGTCTATATAGATGCAAATGTAGTAACGTTAAAATACAAGGAGCAAAATTGAATAATAAATTTAAGTGAGTAGTAATAAAATGCGTTTTGGGACCCTGTTCCTTTAATTGAATAGAAATAGGATATCCAAAATGAAAATTTGCATTCGTTACTTTATTACGTATTTTTTACGTGGTAGAGCCATACTGCAGTTATATTAGTAGTATAGTTGTAGCACGAATGGGTCGGCTCGACCAGGGAAGCACCACGCTCTCACAGAATACCAGCGTCAAATAGTAGCTTAATGCTGCTGTGTTTCGTATGGTGAGTGTAGAGAACCGGTGACCCTTTTTACTGGAAACGAGGCATTCCACCTAAGTCCTCATGGATGATAACGTATCTGCATTTAGATTCGTAATCGAGGATAGATGTACTCGTAGATGTCTATAGGCCACAGCAACCACTTACCATCATGTGGACTGTGTGCTCGTTTGTCATCCTATCCTATAAAAATACTTCTGTCAACTATGGAAATCGTTATGGCAAATCTTAGAGTAATTACAAACGTATGACAAACTAAGTAAAGGTAATTATTGTGACATCCAGAAAGCAATTCTCTTATTTTCATTTAAATAATTGCCTCGTTGACATTAACATACATTGAAAATTTTAAATTCAAACTGAGAATATAACAAAAACTAATGTGAAATAGTTTTTTTTTTCAATATTTCTTTATACACACATATTACATGAACGTGTGTAGCGGGCATTAATAACAACAAATTGGAAAAGAACGTCGTAGCTTATTCTCCAAGCTATTCCGCAAATACTAATGTAGCGGCGCTGTCGTCGCGCCACAATCGAAATACACCGAAGTCTAAATCACGCTATCAACATTCCGAATCAGAAACAGTATATATAGAAAGAACATCTCCGAACTATCACATGGAGTGTTGACCGCTCCCCGGGCAGAACACCTTGCCCGGCGGGAGATCTCCCCTTTTCCTACCACGGCCACAGTGGTGACCCCGACGTGATCTGAACACGCAACCAACTACCTTCGGAAACTTCAAGCTTCATCATTGTCATAGAATACCCCACCCATTCGCTCCCGAGCAGATATCGTCTGCAGTCTTCATATCCTGCAAGCCATCTAGCTTCACAAGGTTCATCGCAGCACTGGAATAATAATGCTTCCTGTTCCTTCAAGCTACTCTCTGCGCCATACAGTGTTCGGCACGGCTATGAGCCTTAATGCTCGCCTCTGCTTCACGGCACTCTCGCAGATTACTTGCCTTCTTCTCGATTCACCGCAGACTACAAGGCAATCTCCTGGCACTTGCACATTCGTCGACAACTCGACTGCACTATCGACCTCCGGTCTGAGCAGGGGGTGATGTAGCGGCGCTGTCGTCGCGCCACAATCGAAATACACCGAAGTCTAAATCACGCTATCAACATTCCGAATCAGAAACAGTATATATAGAAAGAACATCTCCGAACTATCACATGGAGTGTTGGCCGCTCCCCGGGCAGAACACCTTGCCCGGCGGGAGATCTCCCCTTTTCCTACCACGGCCACACTAATCTCACCTGATCTGTTTGTAAGCTGCTAATTAACGAACGTCAAAATCGTCCAAATATCAAATTCTATAGACTATTAAACTGTTCAGCGTAGTGATAATTGGATTTTTTTCCATAAATATTGCTTGCCAACTAGCACATTATTGAAAAGCGCTACGTCTGTCTCAGTGAATTTAAATATAAGCATGTACAATACAACATGAATCCGATGATTAACTTACTGTCTTTGAAAAAGAATTAACCACTTGAAAGTTTTCAATAAACCGTAAAGTTAAGAAAATACCTACGAAATCAATATAGTTTAGATTCTCATCGTGTAATTAGATGAATAATTTACATCGCTGTCTTGTGAAATTTATCTCTGAAACAAGTATGAGTGGTTGTATCATTTCAAATAGGTAAGAGCAGATGGTAAATTCAAGAGACAAATTGACATTAAGGCTAGTGCGATATTATGATATTTTCGAGTAGGTGCATTTTAATATTTTAAGAATAATATTTAATGTTATTAAATTACAAATACCTACTCGTAATTTCAACTATTTACAGTTGCCATATTTAATAAAATTGTTTAAATTTTAATGATAATAGAAGTTAAATTTAAGCATTAAATACAGTTCAAAACTCATTTTGGAATTTCTCTCCACTGACACATAAGTCACAAAACGAAACCATGCATTTCATTTAATATGAAGCAACCGTGCACGTAGTCGAAATTAATTGTGACTGAAACAAAGGCAATTTTTGAACTAAAATGTGTCTCGTTTTACACAAAACCAAATATTAAAATAAATTTAATATATTGATTTTGTAAAAGCACCTGTATTCTTTTCTTTTAAATGTCTACTTTCCCCTGATGATATGTAGATCTTCCGGTGGTAGTCATGTAAATCTTCTCATCAATTCATAAAAGTTACTGCTGGAGAAGAGCCTCTCCTACTTTAGGAAGGACTTGGCTTAATCCCTACGCTTGGCAGGCGGATTAGAGATCGCAGTACAAGAAATCTTGCACCTTTCACGTTGCTCAGCGTCTCCGATCTGAGCATTTTACGTCTAGCTTATACTGGGTTGATATATTGCCGTATATCTAAATTCGTGTGGTCTTTCCAAGTAGTCACCTCTTAAGACAAACACAGGTCATAGTGGAGTAGTTGATTATTTTAGGCCGCTATCACAGAACATTATGTAGATCATTGTTGTTAAGTTATTATAATTTGGCAAAATATAGAATATTAAAAAATATAATTTAAAAAATACTAAAACTAATAACTTAAAAGTCATACAGTCCTACTCTCAGTGGTATCGTGCCAAGAACATTGGCACGTGGTAAGTAGGTACATTATGTTATATGGTTTAAGATATTTATTTCTCAAAAAAATTAAAATACACTTACATGAGAAATGTACAATACTAACATAATTTTATATTAAACGGCACGACACACAAACAAACTGATAACAAAATAAAAATACATTATTTTTTTATAGTATAAAAAAATAATGTAAAAAGTTATGAGTACATATTAAAATAATAAAAGAAGGCTACCAAATATTAAGATAAACATTCATGACGGTTACTTTATATGGTTCGATCGCGGAGTGCAAAATTATTCATATACCGACTTTTAGCTTCAGACACTATGTTCAATTTATTATATCTAATTATATAATACTCATGTTTACGTCCGTTACCACAAACTTTTTATCGCCTTAACAAACACCGTGTCAGTAGCATGAACGCACACACAAATCATTCACATCGAAGACTGAATAATTTGCGTTCACACAAAGTTTTTATTCGCGCCCAAACCTCGAAACAACAGGTGCGAGCGTAAAATACGTAACAATTTAGTGTTATAAATTTTTAATTGTAAGGAAGTGTTATTGTTAACGCAATAGAGGATATTAGATCAATAAAAATATTACAATTTGTTACAAATTTAGCCGTACCAAATTAACGCGCATAAGATAAGATAACGACGGGCTGTTTTCCGCAATTCCACGTCTAAGCGCGTATTTTATGTGTGGGTAAGAATAATGCAATTATTTGAGCCATGAAATCTTCTCAAAGAAGTTCAACAGCCCTTTGATGTTGCGAGCAACTTCGGGAAGTGATCTCGGCGTGCCGAGATGTTTAGCCCTGTATGCAGCGACCTCCGGACAACAAGTGGGCCAGCGTTTCTTCCTCCAATATAGGTACTTGCCCTGCACAGGGGACTATTTGTAACAACTATGGTAAATAAATGTTCGTTATAGAAGCCATGTCCTGTGATAGCACTTGTTGCTATTCTTATCTGTGGCTTGTTTAATCTTATTAGAACCTTGGTTAAACGACTTTTTATTTCAGGCAGGGCTAGTTTATCAATAGCCTACTAAATTTTTCCAAAGCTGAGCGTGTTGGTTAGTGAATTTTTTACAAACCAGTGAACGAACGTTACCAAAGGGATTGGTATGATTGGTTCTGGCCCTATAGTAGTCAGAGCTGAGATTTGAAATTTGAGAATTGAAATTTTCCACCACACTTCTTTAAGTGCTAAATTGTAATGTCGTGCTTCACTGAAAACCTTTATAAATGTATTTATTTATAAATTAGTTAATAATTACGTAGCTTTTATACAAAAAGGTTTGAGATATCTTTTTTATCATAAGAATTTACAACAATTCACTTACATGAGAAAGTTTAAATACATACATTTAATAATCTAATCCTAGACGTACACTAATATATCGTTCACACAGACATATTCAATTGTAATTATACATTTATAACAATTTTTATTTGTAAGAACAAATTAAGTTAACAAATTAGTTTTCTTATTAATATACAAGTTTTTATATATATATATATATATATATATATATATATATATATATATATATATATATATAATATTATACTGTAATGTAACGTTCATAGTGAGAATAATATGTCCTAGTCACGAAGTGATAAGTCTAAAAAAATCCAGATTATTCAGACGTCCGGAAATTGGTGATAATAATATTCAAAATTTTCATTAACTTCTCCATCAATACATACATAAATTCAGCTCAAGCTAATAAAAGCGTTTTAAAAGTAAAAAAAAAATACATTTAATGAAATCTCTAATTTGGAAGTTTTATAAGTCAAATGATGCGGTTAAATAAGTTATTAACCTTAAAAACGAGACGAAATCAGTTTTCCTCTCTCTGCTCGTTTAGATGCAGATTTCGTGTCGCTGAAATATGAGGCACAAAATTAAATCATAAGTTTTCTTGTAAAAGGAAGCAACCGTGTACGTTAGCGGAACTAATTTCAAGACAAGTACAAGTGTGGCGACACTTATTGTACTCGAATTGTGTTTATGATCTAAGTGTCATGTCATATTTATTAAACGTTTGAGATACATTTTAATATAATTATACTATCATATATTTAAATTGCTGTTTAGTGGCGGTGAAAAAATATCCACGGTGATAAAACTTCGGTTGCCTACCCCAAAGAAGTAATTTACGGGAAAACCCATATTTAGAACTTTCGAGCAGCTCGTAAGCACTCGGCTGAATATTTTACAGTACATGAACAAACACACCGGTACGCAATGCACCAATGAACTGGTCAGCCGCAAGTGGCAGACAACACGCAAGGTAATGTGAAATGTTAGCTTGACACATAATACATTAATATATTCTAAGGATTCAGTAGGACGGTAAGCTGTCAGCATATCATTGAACGACTCTGGCAGACACGGTTTATTTTTATAGTCGGATTATTCCATATTATTGAAATCTATTATCGAGTTCTTCCGTCAAAAATTTGTAACGGGGTTCTTCTGTCAAGAAATTTTCAGTAGCACCCCAAAGTCAGGAGTCAAAGGTTGGTGGCGTTTTATAGCCGTGGCCCGGACTATGAGTGTGAGATAGGGAGTGCACTTTGGTTTTTGCGCATACACATGACCACTATTAATCTCAGTTGAAAATTCGTTCTGGTTGACATTATTACCTTAGAATACGAATTCAAACCAAGCTTCGTCGTTCGTCATGCGTACAGCACTAAAAAAAAGTAAAGTTACAGCCTATATACGTCCCACTGCTGGGCACAGGCCTCCCCACATTTCTGAGAGGGTTTTAAGGCAAGGAAGTGTCCGCCGCGCTGCCCCAGTGCGTGATGGCGAACTTCATATGTCTTCGAAATATTTTTTTCTTATTGCTCAGACATGCAGGTTTCCTCACGATGTTTTCCTTCACCGCCGAGCACGTGGCAAATCAGCACTTAAATTGCTATTCTCCGGCGGGGATCGAACCCGGGTTACTCGCGTTCTGTTATATTTACAGTGAGCGTTAATCATCTGAGCTGCCACGGTTCTTCGTATAGTACTGGAGTGGAATAATTAATTAGCATCTCTCTATCCATCCGATTACAATGTATGTGTCTTAAAGACTGGAAACAATAGGTGTGTATAAAGCTAAATCAGCGCATTTAATCATCTCAGGCTACATTATCGCTTATAATGTGTTGGAATAGTAGTCAAACCCTGGCTTATAATAGTTTAAAAAATTATGATTTGTATATTTTGTCAGGCAGTATATCTTTTTAAAGGATTATTTGGAGGAAAAGATTATTTACACGCTTACTAAATAATACTCTGATTCTTAATTATTATCGGAATCTTTTTTGCTTTTGGTTATTTGTTTCGTAAGGACATGGATAAATGTTTTAAAAAGCAATAAGCATCACTCTTCTCCTTCTGTAGTATATAAGTAACTTCCGTTGTAGGGAGGTCTTTCCATAAGATGCTGACGACGAATTTCGACCTTCGATCCTGCTTTCCGGTCTAGCATTAACGAGATAACACTTAATAATATCTGGAATTCCTCACAGATGCAACTACAACGCCCTGTTCTGTCGATAACACCCACCGAAATAAATGATTTGACGGACTTATACGTGGTAGAGCTACGCTACACCTATGTTATTATTGTGGCATGAATGCGTCGGCTCGACCGGGGACCACACTCTCACAGAATACCAGCGTAAATTAGCAGCTTAATACTGCTGTGTTTTGTATGGTGAGTGTAGAGATCCGGAAATCCTTTTTTACTGGAAACGAGTCATTCCGTCTTAGTCCTCAGGGGTGACAGCGCATTTGCGTTTTGATTCTTAATTGAGGATAAATGTAGATGTCCATGAGTCACAGTATCCACTTACCATCGTAAGTGGATACTGGAACTCCCACCCTTATTCTATAAAAAAACTACAACCACACTGCACTCGTTAATCTCTGTTTATTATTTTGTATGAGCGATAAGAAGATATTGCAACACGATGTATAAAGCGTATTAATAGGAAATAGTTATTATATATACCATAAATACATTCGTAAGCTCAGTACAATCTAAGATAAGTTTGGAATAATAATTTTGAAAAAATATCTATTACCTAACATAAATTTAATGAGAGTATCTAAATTCAAAAGGATACTGTTGAAAACACCGTGTTACTCCTCTTTGGAGTGTTAACATGGAATGCTCAAGGTATTACGGATATCGTGGAATTGATATTAATGTCGCACCTTATATCCCCTTTATTAATAATATCTTCATGTTATGTATAATAACAAATTCCAATAAATTTTGTAATTTATACTTTGTGCTATTTTGCCTTTTTTCAATGTTAAAATACAATTATTATAGTGACAAGCAAGCTAACATTCCATTCAAGATGGCATGCCTCACAAGTTGTCGTGTCATTTTACCCTTAAAACCCGAAAATAGCGGCTCCGGTATAACAATAAAAAACATATTAAAAAATACTGGTCAAAATACAATCAAAACCTTTTAATCAATCTAGCACAGCAAAATTGAAACTATTTCGCTTAATATTTCACTTATGCAAATGCAAAACTTGCTTACCATGAAAACAAAATGACTTGATGAATTGGCTCAGCGAAGTGCAATATCGACGCATAGTTAAACTTTATTATAGACTAGCTGTGCCCACGACTTCGTTCGTGTGTAATCTTTTCTCCAAATCTTTTATATCTACAAACCGAGTACATATAATATGTTTATTATATAATCAGGCAGATTATTTTTCGCTTACCTGTACCTTAGCTACTTCGTGAAAACTGTTAAAATATATCAAATTTTGAATTTTGAATATGGAATGACTTGACGGGCAAGGGTTAGCCATTTTGTGATATTATGCACATTTTAAGAAAACGCAATGCCCGCTACCTACTACCTAATTCATTTCTGGTTTATGAATGTAAACAATGACTGGCAAAATACTAAAACATAATAAATACAAAACAAAGAGTCAGAAAGGTAATATTAATATGCAATTTTATTTTCCGATCCTGAATTATTTCGGTTCCTTCTGCTCCTTAACGATTATTTCCCGACATACAGAGACATAGAGAAACAAATAGCGAAATCCGACATAAGGATTGTGTTAGAAATTCAAAAGTAAACAATGTGAAAAAATATTCATTTTTTATATGAGAGGGGGCAACCGACCATGCAGCTCACCTGATGGGATGGAAACCTACCTTCACCAATGCTCAATAACAACTGCGAGAACTCATGAGGATTTGTGTTTTCCCCTCTTTGCGCTCGCATGTTTGTGGTGAGATTTAACATCATACCATGGGGCGAAAGAGTTGAATTTTTTAAGCATGCGCCAATTTCATCGGCTCTTGTCCCGCGTGTAACTATTGGCAATGTCTGCCGAAAATCTCCACAGAAGAGCACAGTGATTCCGCCCATAAGTTGATTGTTGAGTCTTATGTCTTGCAACGTTCTATTGACGGCCTCTACGACTTTGCGATACGCCATTGTGCGTTCATTCCTAACAATTAAGGTGCACTCACGAAGTACTCGAGTTTTGTCACTGTTACGTGAAATATCACAAACGGGGATTTCAGTGACGTCTAATTGTGTTGGTATTTTGAACATGAAATGTGCAGTTTTGCCTTCTGGAAGTAAGGTTGCTGCGATTCCGGACGATGCCGCGGCCAATGCGATCTTTCCCTGGCTACGCATTTTCCCAAGGATAATTTTCGTATGAAATGTTTTACCCGTACCCCCAGGGGCATCCAAAAAAAAAAAAACATTTCACCAAAGGTGTTCAGAGCGCTGTTACATACACAATCGAAAATAATTAATTCTCTGTTCAGGGGTCATAATCGGTACACCTACTTGAAAAATTTGGGCTAATTCTCCTGAGTCATAATTGGATTCCGCTGCATATTCTCTATTAGTATGTTCGACATTTATGATTGGTTCAGGAAATCCATAGCGTATTAAGAGATTACCACCAATTGAAAAAACTATTGTTGCGCGCCTAAGTTGACGTCTAGCACTAGCGCCATCTAGTGCCGGATAACAGAGCGAGCAGAGCTTTCCAGAAAATGACATGACCAATCTTTCAACAGACAGCGCCATCTAGTTGAAGAACTAAACTTTCTAGAAGCCCTATACTCGAACTTTCGGCGCCTAGTCGATTGGCGCACGTATTTACTTGAATATTCTGGATGTTTCGTTGATAATGTGTATTTAAAGGCGCTGCAAGATGCGATCGAGGAAGTATTGAATTTGGCGAGACAAGCGAAGCTTCGGAGCGAAATAAAGTGAATCAGTGTGATTAATTATTAGTATTTTAAGTTTAATTAGTGTAAAGTGAATTAAAGTGGTAATTTTGGTAATTCAATCGGCAGTTTTTATTGTAACGTCTCTACTTTTTTATATCACACAAACAGTGATTGAATACTTCATTTCGCATCTCTTCATTTATTTCACGATTTTCAAAATTAATGAAATCTTCAGCTAAACTTTTCTGGTATTTAACCCAAAGCTGATTAGCATCTGAAAGACCACAAAATACTAACATTACCGCGAATAAATTCCGTAAACGACGCGGGCTGTCGCTAGCAGATGCTTCAGCGAGGGTGTTGTCCCAGTGCTTGTCGTCGTCTAATAACCCTCGAGCCGGGCAAGCGGCTTGAAGAGAGGAATATTGAGTGTTGTTGAACATTTTCAAAGCTATAAATGATGTGGGTCCTCGTACAGTATGCAAAATTAAACGTACGTAAAAACATTTGGAGTTATTGGGATGCACGGTGTACACTCTGCCGAGCACATGTTCTTTAAAAAGGTTGTTAAAAATCCTGTATTGCTTATCGTATGTATAATACGCTGGAATCCCGTAATCCCGTGAAGTGGCGCTGTAAGAGAATCCTACTTACTGTATTAATTGTAACTTTTGAATTCATAGATGGCGCTATTATATATTTAAATCAAACTACATTTTTATAATGAAATTCAAACTTTAAAAGCAATTCATACATACAAAAATCTTGTAACGATCATAAATAAGGTAATTCTTTTAACAAAACATTAATATGTATAAATAATTTATTAGTGACTGAAGGGATAACGTAACACTTTTTACCTTTCAATAATAGATGGCGGTGTCCGTAAAACATACAACGTAGATAGTCGGTGGAATTTTAAACTAAAATATATTAAACTTTAGTTATTAATACAGTTTACAAATGAAGGACTCTACGTAATCGATTTTACGACTAAGAGATTATAAGCAGTTATTATAAAATTAACTCTAAAGAAAAATAAAAACATAATGTTCTTTTTTTTGAGGTTCCGTAATCGGATAAAAAGTAGCCTATAAGTAGCCCCGGGTCCCTAACTATATAAACAAAAAAAAATTATGGAAATCTGTTTAGTATTTTTTGTGTGAATCTTTAATACACAGACAGACAGACAAAAATTCTAAAAACGACTAATATGGCTTCAGTACCCTTTGTTTAGTACCCTGGACTTGTTTTCTTAAAAAAATATTAGAATTACAGACACAACTTTTCTACAGATTTATTATATGTATAGAAGACTAGCGACTCTCGCTCCGACTTGGTAGGATCGTGGTAGGATAGGATATTCAGATTTAAGATAATTAAAGACCACTAATTTTATACTTTTTTTTATAATGTCAAAGTTTTTAGTGTAAAATACAGCTTAGATCACTCCTATCATTGTTCTCTATCTGCTCATGAAGTTTTATTGCAATCGTTTTAGCCGAAGATGAGCCCGGGCAGACCGAAACACAAACAAATAGACAAAATTTTTCAATGGGGCTGTTCATGTCTTAATAGCATTTTTTTATAGAGGAGGGGGAAAACGAGCATACGGTTAACCTGATGTTAAATGACTACCGCCGCCCATGAACATCCGCAACACCAGAGGAATTGCAGGTGCGTTGCCGTAACATGCATACAACCCTCTGAGTTTTAGGAGCCGGTGTTAAAGACAGACACTCTTACATTTTATTTATAAGTAAGGATCGCTCCTTACTGCACATGTTCGCAACTTTATCAAAAATACAACATTTTAGAACTGACTGTGTGTGTATATATTCATATCTATTTTAGATGAAAAATAAGACTTCATATAATATTGTAGAGATATAGGTAATTGACTGCCTCTTTGATTTAGTGGTTGTAGTAGTGCGACTACTGATCATGAGGTCCTGAGCTCGAATCGCGGGTCGGGCCAAAAAATCAATTATTGAGTTTTTCTGTCAAGAAATTCTAAGTAGCTGCCCGGAGTCAGGAAGTTGGCGGTGTCTCACCCCCGTGCCTTGGAAATCACGCAAAGCCGTTGGCCCTGCGCCTGATCTCTCTCCGGTCGTGTCGGTTTATCTTCCCATCGGATTATGAGAATGAGGGAATAGAGAGTGCACTTGTGCTTGCGCATACGCTTGGGCTCTATAATCCTGTCCTGCGCTGATGGCTAGCCTCCGTTGAGGCAGGCCGCCGTGGCCGAAATTCGGTCTGGAGGACATTATTATTATTATTATAAGAAACTATTGTAATACATCATTATTTTTAATTATATTAGAGTACTTTCACAGACCGTAATTTTTGTTATATTCTCATTTTAAATTTAATTTTTTAGTTTATCTTAATATCAACGCGGCAATTATTTCTTACACACATATATCATACACACGAACGAGTGTAGAGGGTATTAAGAGAAAATTGGTAAAGGATGTTTATAACTTATTCTGCTTAGAATAACTTAATCTGATCTGATTTCTTATATTTACTCGAACACTATACATTGATTAATTTATTTTATTTTTAATTTTTAATACCCGACGTTTCTGGTGCTTTCCAGTACCCATGGTCACGGGGGACTGAGGTGACTGACGTCCCGATGTCAAAGTTAACCCGGAGTACCTTCAGCTTTTTAATTATTGTCTTTGGTCCGATCTACGCAGAATGAACAACTGTATTTTGAAGTCTTGCAGTGGTATGCTTGGGTTTATTTTTAATTTTATTAATTATAGGGTCCCAAGCAGGTGGTAGTCCCAGCCTCCTTCTCTATTGAAATTAGGATGTTTTTTAATTTCAATAGCCTCACGTATCATCCTTGGTAGAAATCGATATTTTTTCGCGAGGATTTGTGGTCTATCAAATCTGATGTAATGGTTGGGGCCATCTAGGATATGATCGCAAACTGCAGACTACCCGGAACGTTGATTCTTCACGTCAGCTATGTGTTGTTTTACGCGGGTTCTAATTAATCACTTTGTTTGCCCTATATCAATCAATTACCTAATAGACCCATGTCTCGTCACCAGTAACGATTTCTGTAACACGGCATCTAGTCGTTTTTAAAAAGTAGACGCATTTCATGGCACCAATCCACACGGGTCTGATTTTCGCTTTCGGAGAGCAAACGAGTCTAATTTGGTCATTTTTAAGGTTAATTTTACCCCTTTTGAATTAAGCAAACCACCTAAAAATTGTTGCGCGTGATGAAGCCGAGTCCCCTAATGCTGATTGTAGCCGTTGTAAATTTAATTGTTCAGTTAAACCATATTTAAAATCATAATAAATCATAGCGCGCAAATGTTCACGGTTAAGATCCATCGTTTTTAATGAAAAGTGCGGGAAGCATTGCAAGAAAATTAATAGAAGTTATTTATTTAATATAGAGCATTTGGCTTATAGAGTTCAATTTTTAAATAAATTTGCTTTTTAGAAGCATATAACACGGATGCGTTCCATTTTTAAATTTCGAGCATCTCAAAACTTTTGAGTGACCTACGTATCTGAGCAGACGGTACCGATACTGAGATACATTCTGGTATTTTTAAATGCCAAAAATATATATTATTATTTCAAAACTTATATTGCATATTTTTCATTAATACTCGATTTACATTTTTTTAATTATGATAAATATACGAAGATAATATATATTATACGAATATATCATTATAATGATTTCTTATCACGCCTGTCAGACAACATAATTAAAAAACCCTTAATGGCGAAGCCGTCTGGATTAAATTTTATTTTAATGGCACCAGTGTATATGTTTATGTCATATACATACCACCCATGGCTACGAATGCAGTCAATTTTGAATGGTTCTGAAAGGTTGAAAGCTTCATAAATGACCTTAATTGAACTATATTGATTCTTGGTGATCTTAACCTAAATAGTGCCTCAAAAAATGTGTGCATCTATTATTGTAACTATTTATCGTTTTACAGCATGTGTTATAATAATTGTCTTTTTAATATATTTGGATGTAGTACTTTCAAGGGCTGTTGATTGTGCGGTGCGAATAAATGCCGCTGAGGCACGTGGTTAGGTCAGGTTGTTAATATCGACCTCTATCATCCCCCGCTAGACGTAAGGATAAAACTAAATTCTATTAAAAGTAATGAATATGTTGAACTCAGTAACGTTTATTCAAAAACTGACTGGGATTTTAATAAAGCTGATTTTGTTTTACTGTATGAGTAGATGGATAAGGCAAATAAACAGTGAATGATCACGCAGATGATGTTGTTTCGGGAGCAGACGAATTATACAAAATACTTTACAATGTCGTAGGTAGCAAGTAGCAGTTGCTGACGACAAATTTCGACATTTGATCCTGCTTCCCGCTCTGGCATTAAAGAGAAATAATACCTAATAATATCTAGAATTACCAAAGTCGTTTTTACAACACCCAATTCTGTGGATGACACCTACCTAAAGAAATGGTTTGATGGATTTACGTTCACTACAACCACGCTGCACTCGTTAAGCTCTGTTTATTATTTTGTATGATTGATTAGAAGCTTATTGATAGGAAGTAGTTATTATGGTATAATAAATATCTTCGTAAGCTCAGTGTAATCTAAGTCCAGTACAGTATAATTCTTTTGAAAAAGTATGTATTACCTAACATAAATTTAACGAGAGTGTCTAAATTCAAAAGGATATTGTTAAAAACACCTAGTTACGCCTCTCTGGGGTGTCATAATGGCATGCTCAAAGTATTACGGATACCGTGGAATTGACATTAACGTCGTACCTATATAACCCCTGTAATAATAATATCTTCACGTTATGTATAATAACTAATTCCAATACGAGTAAATTTCGAAATTCGTACTTTGTGTTATTTATAGTGATATTTTACATGAACAGTTGAAAACATTATTTATCCACTTCTTAATAATCGTCGTTCACGCTTAAATAAATAGCCTAAACCAGCATAAACTTGTGGGACCCAAAATAAAATAAAATCTACTAATATTCCGTCGTATGAAAACTATTGCAAAAATTTTGGATTATCATATTAGGTTATTTATAAATTTAGTAGGCTGACAACATATTGAAACCATCTTTTACGCCCACACTACTTTATATTAATTTCTATACCTAATAGATTTGTTGTGTCAATGAAGTGTTCGTACACATCTAAATAAAAATTCAATAAAATTCACTGACTCAAGAATTTATGAAGTAGATATTCCGATACAATTACAAACTAGGCAGCTTGGCTCCTAATTATGCGTTAGACCCTCATATCACGGTCGGTACACGCTTAATTAAGCTGTCAAACTTTTAGCTTACGTGAATTTCATTAATGCTTATGTAAATTGCTTGTAATGTAGGTTGTTATCGAGCTGACCACACAAATTTTAAAAAAAATATTTTTCTTTTACTATAAAACCGAAATTAAAAAAAATCTTTGTAATAGTTCTATTTCTATTGAAGTAAGGATGGCCAATAAGCATGCAGTTCATCTGATAATTATTAATTCAAAATTAACATACCAGTTAATATAATTAATTAAATATATATATATATATATATATATATATATATATATATATATATATATATATATATGTATATATATATATTGTACAGGAGTCCCATCTGAATTTCATCCGTTTAAGAGCACTTAAGCGATTGGACTCATTTTGATGAAATTTTCTGTGTGTTGAGTAGGCAACTAGATAATTAATAATAAATAATAAGGAATAATGCCACTCTCTTTAGTATGGTGAGTGTAAAAAACCAATATGGAGATGGATATTATAGGATAGTAAGTGGACGTTTGATACTACATACGTACATACTTATGTCTCTAATTCACCAGATAAAAGTGGTAAGTTATGGCAAATCTCCATACAGTTGAAAGGGTTCAGGTCTTTCGAGCAGTTGTTTCCGGTTCCGTAAAAGCATTTTTTTATCTTTATTTATACTTCTAACCCACTGGATAACCTTTAATAATTATTGGAGGTATTTATTAGACATAAATTGAATGTGAATAAAAATCTCTTGCTTGAAACAATTATTACTACAACAGATCGAACCTGCGACCACAGCGGTTTTAGCAACTAAAAGCTTAGCCAATGCTATACTAAGCATTCTTGTAATTTTTTTGCTTCTCCAGTTGTGTCAGGTTCTCAACTAGGAAGCTCTCTGTGCACTCAAAAGAACAGGATGAAAAACAAAAAATAATTACATATACATTCTGTTACGCGCCTAAGTCGACGTCATGTACCCGGCACTAGCGCCATCTAGTGTCAGGGACGAGAGCGAAGGGAGTTCTCCAGAAAATGACATCAATAATCTTTCAACCGACAGCGCCATCTAGTATCGAACAGAAGAATTAAGCTTTCTGGAAGCCGCACACTCGAATTTTCTGCGCTTGGTCGGTTGGCGCGCATATTTACTTGAATATTCTGGATGTTTTCATGGAAGAGTCCTATATAAAGGCGCTGCAATACGCGATCGGGGAAGTATTGAATTTGGCGAGACAAGCGAAGATTCGGAGCGGAATAAAGTGAATTAGTGTGCTCAATTATTGGTGTTTTAAGTTTTAATTTGTGTAAAGAAAATTAAAGTGTTAATTTATGTAATTATATCGGCAATTTTTATTGTCACGAATCTCAATCTCGTAACAATTCGTTATCCTCGATTGTAATGAAATACTATAAAGTATTTATCATTTGATTTAATTGAACTATATGATTAATGACGTATGCTAATTTGCTTGAGGGAAATATTTTGGGGGCTTAGTAGCTTAACGTTGACATATCTGACTCGATTAATAATTCAAACAAAGTGCAAATCGATGTTGCAGTCTACGCCAAATTTAGCACGGCGAGACTGGATGAGGCAGCCGACAGCCTACTTTGCAGCAAACGACACGAATAGAACAGTCAATATATTTTATAAAAATATTCTATTTTTCTATTACTGGTTATTTTAGATTTTCTAAAGAGCAGCTTTCAGCTTCATTAATAATTTACTTCTGCATCATATCTTGAAATGAAATGAAAACTCATTAATTTTTGACGTAATAAATTAAAATTTCGTTTTTCAGATGTCTACAATTTTTTTATAAATAAACGTTTTAATCTATTTATAGAAATAATAAAATATACTAGCTTTTCCCCGCGGGTTTTATCGCGTAGACTTATTTATACCAACATCATCAGTGTTCCATTAAAAAATTTCGGCATCATCTTATTCTGTCAGACTTGATAATAATGTTACGAGCTTGGGGTTCGTGACAATAAAATGCCGATTTATTTATCCAAATTGACACTTTAATTACGAACACCAATTACAACTTAAAACGCACTAATAGCAATAAATCATACTATATATATATATATATATATATATATATATATATATAGTACGACGTCCGTTTGTTTGCTCGGATCTCACTTCTGATGTCGGTTGAATGAGGTTGATCAGCATGGGAGTCTTCTTCAGAAAACATAATGTGTGGGCGCAATAGGGTCACGAGCAACAAATAAAATAATCTAGATAACGTAACTAATTTAATTGGTACAAAACACAATTTTCAAATTGTATGTGGTTTTATTATCTCTGCATTGGCCGAGGAGTGAGAGGATTGTCAAAGACCCCGCATTACCAATACTCGTATGAGTTAGAGGAAATAAAACCACATGCAATTTGCAAATTGATTTTTTTTCATTAAAATTAATTTTTTAAATGTGTTTTTTTGAAATAAAAATTATTTCTATACGTTTGGATACTGATTTCGATAATACACTTAACGGGAACCATATGGGGATGATTCATTTCGGTTACACCTTTATACACCTTTAGGTAGGTTAACGGTACATAAAATAAGACTATTACGGTACATATAATAAAATAAGATAGAATTTTATTTTTAGTTTATAGTTATTCTATTTCACGATGAAGGTTTTGCCTTGATTGTAGTAGTGACGTGTCCTACGTACACAAACACCATGTGTATGTGCACGGCTATCAACAACCAAAGTCAAACCTTAATCATGAAATAGAATAACTATACTTTGTTGCAAAAGAAACCACTTACGAATTCCCTTACCTTTGTTCGGAAATACTCAACAGATATAACAAAAGAAGACATTGTACATGATAACAAAGACGGAATTAACATAAGATTTCAACAATCACAAATAATTACTTTTCATTTGTCTTTTTGAGCTCTGTGGTTCCTTTAGTAAAAATAAAAACTTATACAAATGAAACATCTTAGGAACAAAATTATGATCGGAAATATAACTGAGGCATGCCTCTAAGATTTCCTATACATTTTATGAGTATTAAAGTTGTAGCACGAATGGGTCGGCGCGACCGTGGAAGAACCACTCGCAGAATACCAGCGTAAAATAGTAGCTTAATGCTGCTGTGTTTCGTATGGTGAGTATAGAGAACTGAGAGTCTTTTTACTGGAAACGATGCATTCCATCTTAGTCGTAATCGAGGATAGATGTAGACGTCTATGGGCCACAGAAACCACTTAACCATCAGTTGGACGGTGTGCTCGTTTGTCACCCTATCCTATAACAAAAACATAATGTTTATTTTGAGTATCCAATGCAAATTTGTTAAGACATGGCCAAATAAATATCTCTTTATTTCTTTGTTTCTATTTAAAGTGTAATAACCCTCATTTACATTCAACCCCTGCCACTGCTCCTCGCGCTGCCGGTCATACTTCGCTAAATACTGCCGTAGCAAGATCGAGAGAAGTGTGTATTTACATTCTGCCCAAGGCCAACCACTCGCATCACTTTCGACGTTCGTCTATGGCAGACGTAGAAATAATTACAGCGCCCGCGCTGTGTCTTCTTGTAATACAAAATTATGTTAATAATTCAAAAAGATATCAAATTCAAAAGAAGATAGATAGATAGAAAATTTATTTGCTTAAAAACATGGTATATAAGATGATCAATGACGTGGAACTGACATGTTTTGCCATAATTGGCATGCAAAACTGATATGAAATACAGCTAAATACACAAACCCAATGTCACATTTTAAAATTATATCATTGCTTAAAAGTTAGGTACAAACATTCTTTTTAAATTCAAATATTATGTTCAATTAAATACTCCACTCTATTGGAATTCTTATACAATAAATTGTTCATAATTTATTAATTGAATTATTACATTATTGTTACATAAATAATATTAAATATTATATGAGATTAGTTAAGCTATTATTATTTTAATAATTACACTACAGTTTAAATTAATTCATAATTTTAATTACAATAAAATTATAATTTAAAAATCTCAGGCTATTACGCAAATATCACCATTTAACTTATTTTATATTTTAAATAATATGAGTTACTAATCGTTTTTAGAAATAAAATATCAATGTTCATTAATTGAACATTGACATTTTATTTAAGCCTAAGACATTTTCCTTAAACTAAATTTTATATTAATATAATAAATTTGATGAATTTATAATTAATTATGTACATAGGTACTATGTTATCTCAAAAAGAAAATTTGTATTCGTAGAAGATGATGAATTGTGGTTTTTATCGTTGAAATCCCATATAGTTTTTTATGATTCCAGCAGTTCTAAAAACTTTATTGTATTTTCATTATTACACTCGAAAGGCATTTTGGCAGATCGTACTTATTTAATAACAAGACGGCACGCACGTCTGTTCATACAGGCGCTTGGCGCGAAGTAAGCGATGGCGATGGAGCAGAATGTGAAAACTCACTGCCGCTCGCGCTGCCCTTCCTTTGACTTCCGCACGAAAAACCGACATTTGAGGGAGCGTCGGGCAGGGGCAGCGGCAGCGGCAGTGTCAGCGCGAGTAGCCTGTTTACATACTGCCCTGCCCACTGCCCTGCTCACTTCCCTGCCCAACAGGGCTGAATGTAAATGGGGCAATATAGTATGTGTATATGTTACAGGCTAAATGTCCCGATATTTTTGGCCTGTCCGAATAATAATTGAAATAATAGATTTGACAAAAATAGGAAAGTATATTTAGCAACATAAGGTTAGTTAGTTAGGTAAAATGGCCAGCCGAATGGCCATTTTATAGTATAATTTATAAGTTATTCGGACTTAAAAACACTTGGTAAATCTAACGTTACTACCTCCTCGGGCATCACTCCATATATCCCTACTTATTAACCATATTTGTAAATTAAATACTATAAACATTATTTACTCATCAAATTAGAGAACATATCGCAATGTTTTATATGCTTTGTTTAATGTAACAAACTATATTAATCATGCGCTACATGAACAAAATTATTGTAGCGAATTAATAAGCGCAATCACAAAGTGACGACTAAACCATCTCTTTTTTACGAAGCGTAAAAAAGATGCCAACGGCATGATGCAGAATCAAAGGTCCCCAAAATCCTCACCATGCCATCAAGGCAAAGCATCCTCAACGGAAGAGGCTCATGTTCTGCAGCAACTTACTTTCTGACGAGCTATTGAGAACGAAGAAGAAAACCAGCGCATCTGATGTTAAATGAAACAGTTACTTACAGAATCTAAAAGAAAATCTATTGGCCGCAGAATCGATATTAGGAAAAGTCCATTGAAGAAGCAATTAAAGTTCAATATTCCATGAGATATTTTAAGGACATGTAAGCCCCAACACGCATTAAAATAGTGCAGCAAACTTTCTTTTTCAAGTTTTTCCATAACCCTCTCAAAAAGGAGGAGACTCATATGCACAACAGTGGGACAGATGGATACATCGCCATGTAATGGTGGCGTAAAATCCTTTAACCTATCCCATAAATGTCATAAGAGGTGACAGAGGTAAACGAATAGTTACAGAGCATAGTTAGCATTTTCCCGATAATAACTCAAAAACAATAAAAAACGGTGGTTACCTATCCGTCTGCCAAGCGTGGCAGATATGGCAAACATTCCGGTAATGGATATATCGCAGTCTAGTGGTAATCTTCAAAGCCTCGTTTCTTTTATCGACAGTGCTCCCCGCGCTGGTGTGGCTGGAATTTAGCGTAGACGAAACTTGGGCTGTATCGTCGATAACATGTGTGAAATAATTGTTACATTTCATTGTTACATACATTTCCCTTAAACCTCGCAGGACATTACGGCCACAAATAATTATCTTAAGCCATCACCTCATGGCAAAAAATCTTAACTAATTTGATTTTAGTATATATTAACAATATTTTTTATTTATTATTTTAATCTAAAACTTACTAAAACTAAAACTTCTTTGAAATATATTAAAAATGTTTTAAGTTAAAACATTAACGGAAAGGACTTGTGAAATAACAATCATTTTTGTCTTATGAAATATTTTTACCCGACACCTTTAAATACGTAAAGACGGATAGCGCTAGATGCTGGGTGTGGATGAAACGGTTAATTATCCTTCCTCCGTTCCACAAGCTTAAGTAATGTATATGTCCTTCTCAATATTACTTCTGTAAAAATATTAAAAGTAATTTACATAAAACTTTTTAAATACCTATCTTGAGTATTTTAATATAGCATTAGTTGTAAAAACTATGGATAGGTAACATATAACGTCAAAAACCTTTTTAAATATATTGTTTAAAATCGAGTTAGCCAATTTTCGTCCAATCCAATCCTATAGATTGCTAATGTAATCATGGTTCACCGTGTAAGGATGCCTATGCTCTTCGGTAGTAATAGTAGTATGGTTACGGTAACGGTTATTATTTAGTTGCCTAATTTTATAGATAAATGAACGCCTGATTAATGTTATTTTAAAATAATGCATAATCTTTTTAGTTTTAATAACTTCCCAGTAGGAAGTTATTTTAATGGGTCCGATTTTGCAAATTTGAAATTTTAACATATCTCCGTTTCAAGGTCATTGGAGTCGAATAGTATGGTTTTTAGGAGAGTGTCTGTGTGTGCACATGTACGTGTGTGTATGTACGTTCGGTTTAAATTTTTGCCTTGTGTATCTCGAGAACAAAGAGGGATATTGACATGGAACCAGTTTCATTTAACGCATAATTATGTAACTTAGACCTCATAAAATTTTGAGCTAATTCGATGCCAACTCGTTTTTGTGCTGAATGAAAAATTGTATAAAATATTAAAACATACGATATTTTTTATTCTTTCCACAGGGAAGTTGATCTTTCGGGTCGCACCTAGACTGCTATGTCATTTTTATTTCATCCTTAGGCCATTTATTAATTAGTTGACACTACAACGATGCGACAGCTATTGTTTATTCCAACATTAAAATCTCATAACATTTTCAAGACAAAAGTGAATATTAAACAGCGTTTGAACGCCAAGACAGTGCAATTTACCATCTATAGCTTCATCACGACTTCTCATCAGGTGAAATAACTACAGTCAAGCACTGGCTAATTTCTATGTAATAGGTCGGGGAAAAAGTTTCTTCGTATTTTGTTTGTATAAAATTGAAGAAAAATGTCGTTGCACTGTTTGTATCTGGCTGGTTTTAATATCAATACATATAGGACATTAAGAAAAGGAAAAATTAAAATTAAAAAACACTTTGCCACCATTTTTAAATTGTTTTTCTGCCTGCCAAAATGAGGTGAATCTAACAAAGAAATACAATAAAAAAAAGAAATGATTCTGAGTATTATTACAATAAATTTATAGTAAAAAATATTATTAAAAACATTGAGCTATTATGTACTACGTACTAGAGGCGACACTGCATTCAGCTACTCTGTTCTATTCAACTGCGGTGCTTATGCGGTATCAGTCACTCGCTAGTAGCGAGTGACTGATTAAATGAAAGACAATTCAACAACTTAATTGACGTGTTGTATTGATTTAAAAAAAAATCTCTTGATAAAGATAAGCCGTCGTGTGTACTTAGATATTGCACAAATAATTCAATAAATGTCAATAAAAACCAAGGAATTACTTTTCACCGGTTAATAAGATACTTAATCAATAAAAAGTATTACAGTTTAATAATAAAACAAATTATTCCTAAGACTCCATCTCGTGTAAAGGAATATAGATTATGAAATTAATTTGATCAGATGCGACATTTCTGTGGGTACTTAAGTTTAGGACAGATATATTATTATACACATTTTTTTTGTAGAAACATATATAAGTTATCATAATTAGACTAATTGTTTATATTTAAATCTGCTCATTGTTCTTTTATTATATTTTTAGATTTCCACATTAAAGTCAAAGTGGAATTAATTCGTCCATTTTTAATTCTCGCTTTCCCAGCATTAATTAACGACTTTTATTCTAATTTAAATAAATATATTTGTAATTTAAATGTTATATTAGTGAAATCATATATAACATACAAAATAAATGACAAAATTTAAAAAATGACTCAATAAAATTTACCTATTTAACAATACAATCTACTATTACCTACTGATCATTCTACCTGTGTTTATTCTATGATAAAAAAACAACTGCGCAAACACAGAGTAGCGCACATTTTTTGTTTTATTTAGCTGTTCTAGTACGCACGTACATATATTACTTCAAGGATTAAAAACAAGCTTTTATTTAAATGCTCTACACAGAAGAAAATAAATTTTAAGTTAAATGAAACCCATTAATTTATTACATAACAGTAAATTTTTTTGCATTTAAATAAAAGCTTCTTTTTAAAAATGTTTTTTTACTATTAATTTTTATTTAATTTTTTAGCTATCCTGGACATGTTTTCAAGTCTCATCACTTCATTTAATGCATCATTATTGGTTTTTGATCGCAATTTTAGATCCCCCCTATTGAATTTTTTATCGTTAGTGTTTGCCCCTTGTCGGTCTTTACAACATTTGTTCGAGCACCGCCAAACTATCCCTAACTTTTGCCGAGTTATAAATCTTTAAAATTATGGCGACCTTCTTGTTTCCCGCCATTTTCATTTTTTTACCACCGCTAGGATTGACCCAGGGTGTATGTAGGTCGGTATTAGTTTGAGGCGGCGCTGTCGTTGCGTTACAAGCGAAACACAACGAAGCCTAAATAGCGCTATCATAGTTCGGAGCGTTGACCGCTCCTCGGGCAGAACGCCTTGCCCGGCGGGAAATCTCCCCTTTTGCTTCCACTTACCCTTGTTGTCCTACAGCATTTGTTCGAGCACGAGCAAACTAACCCCAATCCTTGCCGTGTTATAATTCTTTGAATTTGGTATGGCGGCCATTTGGTTTTCCGCCTTTGTCCGTATCATTATAATATTGCATTAAAAAAATTACTTATTTCTAAAAACTATCTTCTTTATAATACTACATATCATTTACAGTGATAGTGTAGTGTATACTAAGGTAGATGAGGCATATGCGCACGGAAAGTGTTGAAATCAAGTTCACACAATTGTAAGAATTCTAAGTATTTAGTGGCGCGGAAATCGCGATCTGGATCACACGTGCTAACGCAAAAACAATATTTTTGAAATGCCGAGTTGTGTGATGCAGAAGTGTAAAAATGATTATTCCAAAATAAAAAAGACAAAGGAGTTTTGTATCACACGTATGTTTGTTCAAAATTATCATACATTTAGATCATTTTACATTCAATTTAATAATTATTACGTTTTCTAGAAGAAATTTTCTACTTTGTTGTAAATAAAGGACAGAGTGTTATACAATTTTAACTGAGTGTAAAAGGGATAGCATTAACTTGAACGTCATAAGGTCTTTAAGTATCAACTATCTCTTTCCCACGCGTACAATCCGTATACTTCTTCGCAGTCGTTAAAAAACTACGTGTATCGATATAGTAAGTATGTATACGTCAAAACGGAACAAGTTTAGAAAGACGTGAAGTATCAGTATGCGTCACCTACCTCCTTTATAATATACATTATCATTGATAATTTGTGTTTATTATTAATATGTTCACATAATATTATTAATCATTCTAGGCCATACTGAGAATAAGTACTGGGTGGACAACAGTGTGTAATCGTCACGTCAAACTTTCTTAGAAGGCCTAACCACTGGATTAAAAGGGCCTCCAGGCAAGAGGAGTGTCCATTTTGGGAGCGAAAAGAGATTCGTGGATAATAATCTATTAGTATTTGAAGCGAAAAAAGGCTATATGATTATTATGATCAATATGTAAACTGGTTATAAAATATTCTCTCTCTCTATAAGTTGTAAGATAACGCTCCGTACCCGAACCTGAATTAATTGAAACTGCCCGAATGTACATAAAGCCTACGACAGATATGACGTCGACCAGATGACCAGACCAGACCAGATCGACCGGCTGCTGAACAGGGTGTCACCATTTTGCGACTGCCCCTTTACCACTGCGAGCTAAACTCAATTGAGTTGGTCTAGGCTTAAGTAAAGGAGCATGTCGCTAATAATAATAAACCATGTAAATTGAATGAAGTACGAAGCCTTTTTGAAGAAGGACTTCGTCAAGTGAACCAACAACGGTGGAAAGACTATCATTTTGATAAAATGGAAGATAAAATGTATAATCTGAGCTATATTTATACCTTTTTTCAGGATAACTTATTATAAAAAACGATACTTGATTTCATTAACGCCAATTTCCGATAGTGGCACATCAATATTTATGAATTGCAAAAAAACACCCAACCCACGTTATGTCAGTTTAGTCTCAGAGTTAAAAAAACAAACTTTAGTGCCTTATATTAATTTAAGCTAAATAAACCCTAAGCTAAAGCTAAAGCTTCACAAAGACAGGGCTCGAAAAAGGTTAAGAACAATAAATTATCCCACTTCCACTTGTATCAGGTTGACGTCAGTCAATTCCTTATAAATTAAATAAGTGGAAGGCACTTGGAAAAGGCTCACAATATTTATATAAAATTAGCCGATACACGAGCATCGCCCTACCAAAGGGCACACACCAGCCGCGGCGAGTGCCAAACAACCAAAGCGCTCCCTCCGAAAGGACGACAAGTTGGGAACTGTATCATAGTCTACAGAAAAAAAGGCGAATCAGTAAAAGAGACTTGGCTCCTGAGTAGTGCGTAAGCACAAATATTGACCGAAGTCGTGCATGTCAATGTGTGTAAACGCCATACAAAATACGATCAAATCTAGTCACAATGAATGTACGTCACACTATTTAGGCAACACGTCGAATTATAGGTACACTGACCATAGAAAGTCCTCCATGAGCGCCACCACCTGCCAAACCACCGCTTTTGTACACGTGATTTAAGTGTAAGGTATCACCACCAATTGTATGGTCAGCACGGCTACTAACCGAAGAGCGTGTCATAAGTATACCACTCATCTTATGAGAAAGAAGTCCCACGTTGCGCGGCTTTCGGCCGCAACCCTGACAGTCTCCGCAGAATCTCTCTCTAGCTACCACCCGCATGAGGTTGACAAATTTTCTCCACCAAGCAATAAATGGCATATATAGCCAAAATGCAGTTATAAGATACACAGTCTGCTCAAAAAGTATCGCGAATTTTGTATTTTTTCAAAAAGTGTTTATTTATTCATGAACATCTATTTTGTCTCCTTCAAAGTAACCCCCCTTCGGATATAATGCACTTGTGACAACGTTTTTTCCATTCCTCGAAGCACTTAAAAAAAGCATTTTTCGTGATCTTCTTCAGTTCCTCCTTCGATGCCGTCTTTATCTCCTCAATCGTGGCGTAGCGTCGTCCTTTCATAAGCCTTTTCAGTTTTGGGAACAGGAAAAAGTCACAGAAGGCCAAGTCTGGGGGATGCGGTGGCTGTGGGACCATTACTGTATTGTTTTTGGATAAATATTCGCGCACAAGCAACGATGTGTGAGCAGGGGCGTTGTCATGGTGCAAAAGTCAGTTTTTGTTCTTCCACAAATCCGGGCGTTTCTGGCGGATTGCTTTGCGCAAATTGCGCATAACTTGCATATAATATTCCTTATTGACCGTACTACCCTGTGGCAAGAACTCATGATGCACCACGCCCCTGCAATCGAAAAAAACTGTGTTCAAAACCTTCACGTTTCAGCGAACGTGGCGCGCTTTTTTCGGTCTTTGCTCATGCGGCAGCTTCCATTGGGATGATTGACCTTTGGTTTCTACGTCATAACCATAAACCCATGATTCGTCACCAGTTATAACCCTCTGGAGCACATTTGGGCCGTCACGGACCGAGTTCAACATCTTCTGAGCAATGTTGTTGATCGAAATTGAGAAATTTTGGCACGAATTTCGCGGCGACCCGACTCATGCCCAAACATTACTTACAATCGAATGGCACGAGCCAATCGATATGTTTAGGTCCTCAGCAACTTCTCTAACGATGATTCGACGATTGACCAATAATATTTTCTTCACTTTATCAATGTTATCGTCTGTTATTGACGTGCTCGGGCGTCCGGCACGCTGTTCGTCGTTCACATCTTCTCGGCCCTCTGAGAACATTTTGAACCACCGATAAACGTTGCTTTGGTCCAAGGTAGCTTCACTACGAGTATATGCCACAGTAAACATTTGGAATGCATCGGCGCGCTTTAATTTGTTTCTCACACAAAATATAATACAGATTCTTTGATCCATTTTTTGGAATAGGCAAAAATCGAAGACGAGCCAAAACACATCCAAGCAAAAGAGCTGTCAAAAATTAAATAAACATTAAAAATGACCGACCTTGTCAGCATAAGTATGAGGCATGAGTACCAACATAAGGCTACAAAAAAATCAAAAATCAAATATACGTAGCCCGCGGTTTTAAAATTCGTGATACTTTTTGAACAGCTCGTAATAGTAATAATTCGCCATCAGAATGGGTTTGTGTCACTGACATCGAGTATATGAATTTTTTGATCATGTTTTTGTCATCCACCAACAAGTTGCCTTCAATTATTCAAAGATGGGAAATTTACAGACATACTTTATTATGTTGTTATATAAAAATCATGGAGGTCAGACAGTCTGCAGCTCCATCATGAAGGGACCCGAATTGGAAAAAGCTACATAGGTTTGAGTCAAACCAAGAAGACACAAGGAAACAACCATCGCAGAGACACAATGCTGCAGAACGCAACAAGCATCAATAGGACTATCGTCGGACTTATACCATCCCAAATTCCCCAAGCTATCCCAGCGGACATCACCACCCGAACCCGACCAGAACCACACGGTGCGTTGAATCAGGCGCAGCACACCCGAAGATCTATTACAAGACGCAATACTGCAAGTAGCAGTTAGCATCATGCAACTATATACGGATGGCGCCCTCTCACAACATACCCACATGATCCCTATCGACTTTGGCAACAAAATTGGTATTGTTGTTAACTAAAAATAACAACAACGTATCATAGTAGCACGCTACTAAGACGCCAGTAGCCAAAAATCTACGTATCATAGCGCTATACAGACATGGAGTTGAGTATGCTTGTTACACTTAAAACTGCTACCAAACACACTCACCCAAATCCGTAAGATGGCCAACGTATCATAAAGCTATGCGTTAAGACACCGCCCACAAACGTTAGGGGTGTGCGATGTCCACGGGCAAGCCGTAATGTCAAACCTCCAAACCAAACTCGCTTACCACTGGCACTAAGATGATACGCCTAGAACATATCGGTTAGCCTATATAGGCTTCGCAGTCTACACGCCACTATAATAATCCTTTTCAAGTCCAATTTCTATTAATATATTGCTTTTAAATATTTGAGACCATACGTAGGTTACTCAATAAGTTTTGAGATGCTCGAATTTTAAAAATAGAATGCACCTCTGTTATATGTTTCTGAAAAGCAAATTTACTTAAAAATAGAACTCCATACGCCAATTGCTCAATATTAAAATAAAAACAAAGTTCTATTAATTTTCCTGCAACGCTTCCCGCGCTTTTCATTTAGAACGATGTATCTTAACCGTAAACATTTGCGTGTTATGAACTATTATGATTATACAGGACAATGACGAAATAATATGTGATTGAATTATTAAGCGTATACTTAACTCGCCATTACAGATATCAATAAAATTATTTACTTTGTGTTATCTAATCAAGCTTATGGTATATCAAAGTCTGGAAAAAAATCATCTTACCTAATTTAAAACTAAATTGACTAGTTGTGGCTAATTGTTGATGGTATTATAAAGTGTCTACTTATGTCACCATTACAGATATGAATAAAATAATATACTATATATTATCTAATCAAGCTTATGGCTTATCAAAGTCTGGAAAACATCATTATACACAATTCAAAACTTAATTGATTTCAAAACTTGATTGATTGAATTGTTGTAGTTGTTACGATTCATCAGTAAACCTTTTAGATTAGTCTTATACCATACAGGCGAGTTTGACGTGTATTTTATTCAGAAAACTCTTCTATATATACTAATGCGTTCTTTAAGGATTCCCTCTATGCTAGTAATTACCCTATATAAACATATTTATAAATTATATTGACTAGTTGTTGTATCGATTTGCCAATTAAGGCGTTTTATACCATACAGCCTAGTCTTAAGTGTATTTTGTTTAAGCTGGAATATCTTTAATTCCTGACTTGCTGCAGTAGTGTGACCGTAGAAAAAAATGTTAAGGATATTAAACTCTATATTTTTACATATTTTTCATATGTAGACGCAAGAAAAAAAGTCACATAAAATTTGTTTGGGAGTTCGGCATTGTCCTTTGGTTTAACCGAACAATTAACTTTACAACGGTTACGATCAGCATTAAGCGACTCAGCTCTATCTCTTGCAACCAGCTGAACTCAAAACTGTAAACTAACCTTAAAGAGGACTAAAAAACCGGGACCCCGCAAACAACAGTAACGGCAGAGAATATATGGACTACTGAAATGTTGGTGCGAGAAGACCCACGAATTACATTTACGGACATCGAAAAGATTGTAGGCATTAGTTCGGGGAGCATGCATACCATCCTACATCAACATCTTAGAGTGAGGAAGCTTTGTTGTCGATGAAGCCTTCGTTTGCTCTCCGAAAGCGAAAAACAGACTCGTGTGGATTGGTGCCATGAAATGCCCTACGTTTTGAAAAAGGGTCATCTAGGCGTGTTTCAGAAATCGTTACTCGTGACGAGACATGGAGTGATCAATATGATCTGGAAAATAAAGGGCAGTCATCGGCATGGGTCTACTCAGAAGGACAGTTACCGATACAACTGCAAAAACCTCGCAACGTCGGCAAAAAGTGATGGCTAGTTTTTTTTTTCGCGGAGCAGACATTTGTCCACGTCAATGCTGGAAAATTGTAGGTCAGTCAAATCTGAATGGTATACTACAGTTGCATTACCTAAAGTTTTTCAAGCAGTGCGGGCGAGATGACCAAAGACCGGGCTTCGGGAAATCTTGCTGTATCACGATAATGCCTTCTCACATCACCTCCCTTAAAACAAAAGCATTTATTGAGGAATCTATTGTTGAAAGCCTAAGTCACCTACCCTATAACCCTGACTTAGCTCCTTGTTGTTCCCAAGAGTCAAAGGCAAGTTTTTTACAAGCGCCGAAGAAGCCGTGGCTGCCTGCGCGAGAAGCGATTTCCGACCTGTCAGACCAAGCCTGGCAAAAGTGTTTTCAGAGTTGGTTTAGACGAATGGAATTTTGTATAGAGCACGATGGAGAATATTATGAAAAGATGTAAAATAAATATTAGTAGTATCTAGAATACTTTTTGAATATCTCAAAACTTCTTGAGTGTCTATACGTTGATCAGCCATTACTAACCTTGTCGTTACATTAGTATAACAAAAGATATATATATATATATATATATATATATATATATAGTTAATTATTAGCTCACAGGAACAGGACAGTTCTGAACATATGAAAGCGTGTATAGAAGAATATGAGAATAGAAAAGAAGAACCTCGAAGGAACACATTGAAGTAAATAAATTGTAGTAACTATTATCATTGACTATAACACTACACTACCTAGTCAAATTTTCCCAGTGGGAAGTTATTGTAATGGATCCGATTTTGCAAAGTGGAAATTTTAACATATCTCCACGTTTCAAGAGTCTCTAGTCTGAGTCTGAGAGTCTTCGATTTTATAGTCGAATAGTATGGTTTTTAAGAGGATGTCCGTGTGTGCACATGTATGTACGTATGTAAGTATATTTGAATTCAATTTTCGCCTTGTGTATCTCGAGAACAAAGAGCGATATTGACATGGG
Organism: Parnassius apollo; assembly: GCA_907164705.1. Lineage (NCBI taxonomy): Eukaryota > Metazoa > Arthropoda > Insecta > Lepidoptera > Papilionidae > Parnassius > Parnassius apollo. Next base: position 8,055,651 of record CAJQZP010001196.1, read on the forward strand.
ACCAGTTTCATTTAACGCATAATTATGTAATATCTCATAAAATTTTAAGCAAAATCGGTCAAGTCGTTTTTTGTGCTTAATGAAAAATTGTATAAAATATTAAAACATATGATGTTTTTTTATTCTTTTCACTGGGAAGTTAGTCGTGTGGACCCCTCGGGTCACACCTAGACCGCTTTTTTCTTTTGGTATGATCCTCTTACTCTAGTTACTCAGAGTGTGTTTGGCTTGGCTCTTCGACGTCTTAAAACCGGCAAGACTCTGAGAGTCGATTAAATGTGAAGATCTTCTAAAAACAGATGGAAAACCATTAACTTAGCACCTTTAATAAACTTTATATTTTTTTAGCTGCCACATTCAAATAATGTTTTAAAATATTTTTCTTTGCTTGTTCCGTATGCATTCTTTCTTATTATATTCATCCGATTACGATATACGACGAAATTTTGCTAAGGAAGTTTTCTAACAAAAATAAAATATTTGTTTATTTTGTATATTTTCTACGAATTTTTATGCCAATAAATTCTTTTCTTTTTCAATTTCCATATATTGTTTTTGTTAAACCGTTTCCGTTCCCCTGTAAATGTGGACAAACAACGATTTTATGAATTAAATTGTCATTTGTAATTAAGGTCAATTGGGTATGATAATCAGAAATGTACGACGAATGAGGGGCAGCTAAACCATGTCCTGCAAATCGAGCCAAAATAAACTACTTGCGATTGTACGGTAAATGCTAGCATAATTCCTTGTAGCTTCTAGCTTCTTGAGATCTAGCATAACAAATACTACAGATGTTTTCAAGTCTAACAAGCGATAATTTACAAGCTCAAACAACAGTGAGTGGTCAATTATTCCCATCATCAGAGCCTACCCCTTTCTATAAAGCTGGCAATGCGTCTGCTATTCCGCTTGTGTTGCGGGTACACAGACTGCTCGTAGATTGTAGTCACGTACACAATATAATTTGTCGTGAATTCTTACGAACACGTCATTTGATTTTTTAGAATAACTTATTTGTTTTGTGTGGTGTTTCATTAGTCATGTAGATAAAATGGGTCCGTTTGGCAGAAAAAAGCGCTAGCAAGCGCTTACTAGCGCTAAAATAGTTTTAGACCAGGACACGATTGCTGCTTCAGTAGCGCTGAAAGAATCTGCCATTTTGCTTATTTAATTTGTTTGTTTTGAAATAGAGTTTATAAGTTGTTTTGTGCAATATTAGTTTTAAGTAATATAATGACATGAATAAACATATACATGTTATTAAAAATTTATGATTGGTAAGTTTTAATATGAATACTTCACAAACATATATTTAAATTAGGTTAGGTTCCCCGGTTAAAACTAACATCGTGTCCTAGAGGAAAATAGCTACTTACGATTTGACAGCGCTCACTGCTTACGATCGCCATTTTGCTTACAAGCGCTTGCTAGCGCTTTTTTCTGCCAAACGCACCCAATTTGTCTAATCTTATCATGTTCCTGGAAAAAGGATAAAAGTACAATCGAATAGATTACAGAATAGCGAATCAATAAAATCAAGAGTTCACTGTTGCCGGTTATAGTGTCAAATGAAAAACTAACGAGCAATTTATTTCGAGTATAAAGTAATACTCTTTACACATCTAATAGATACAGTAAGTAATTTTATTTAATCGCAATACATAACTTTTTTACTTGTATGATTTACCTTTTAATTTAAATGAACAATAAAAATTCACAGAGAGACAACCAGGTGTCATAATAATACTAATTATCTATCGCAATACTTATCTATCGGCTCATATTTTTTTTACTTGTAACTAGATTACATACAATGTATAAAAATTATTCGTAATCATAAAGTATATTTTAAACATCACATGACTATAATGCTGCATATTTACAGCAATTTTACCGACTTCCAAAAGGAGGAGGTATTCAAATTGAGTGTATGTTTTATATTATGTGTTACTTCATAACTTTTCTAAGAGTGAACAGATTTTGATGATTCTATTTTTATCCGAAAGCTGATACTCCTCTTGTAGTCCCATATAAATCAAGATCTGACCAGAAGGTTTTGAGTTATCTTTAATAATGCGTATTTAATTGACTTCGAATACATTGATTCGGTCGTATTGAAGTCGGTTGTACAAAATTTTTAATATTACCATTTGTCATGTGAGTCTCATTACAAATGAGTATGTTTTTTTATTAATGTTACATTTTATTTCAGAATGTGAAAAGTTTTTACTAAAATCAATACGGCTAATCATTTGTCATAGGGCAGGATTTTGTTAGTAGTGCAATTTGCACATATATATTGTCATTTCTGAGCGGAAAAACACTTTCTTTGAAAGTGTGAGAACATTGGTTGTCTTATTTGACATTTTAGGAATATACTAGCTGGAGCGGCAGACGTTGTTCTGCCCTTTCCGGGAGCTAACTCAAAGATTTTCACTCTTTAGATACTTCGAACTTTATACAGTGTAAATATGAAATTTATTGATAACTTGACCACAGCACCACCGGTCATATCCAAATTGGTACTATATCAACATATATTGTAACGTTGAGGCATTTTGGTTCATAAATATAAAATTTGTTAATTACTTGGCAAAAGCGCCACCTATCGGATCCTACAAAAATATATGACCTCAATTAGTCAAGTCGCTAAGTAAGTTTACGACCACCAAAAGACGCAGAAACGGTTACATTGTATATAGGTAAAGTAAATTTTGAAACAATTATTAACACCATAAGTGATTCGACGTGTTAGTCAAACTATAACATAGGGCATAAATATTTAGTGTAATAATTTCTTGAATACCTATAATTACAGATATGCCACCTCCGCACGCGGTACCTTGCGGACCTCACTGTGGCACAGGCCACTGCGCCCCACATTGTCATTACGGAAATAGAGGAATGGGGCAGCCAGCGCCACCACCGCAACCTCACCATCCACCACCGCCGCAATTTCACCATCATCCGCCACCACCGCCACCGCATCACCGTCCCCCACCACAAAATCAGCACCCTCACAACATGTTCCGTTAAAGGGGGAGAGGACTATTAATAATATTTTCTCAGCAATGCTCGCCATGAACTATACAATTGTGAGATAATGCATATACATATGATATGATATGAGATAATGTATGTATAATTTGCTTATGGAAATTTCCTAAGTCTACTGAAGGCATAATATCAATGTTAATATATTAAAAGACAATAACAACAATACAAAAAAAACGTTTAATTATATACTATTTTATAAGAGATTGTGTATTTACTTACAAAAATCCTTTTGAAAATAAGATGATGTAATGTCACTATAGTTAGAAACAGCCTGGCTGAGGTAGTTTAAAGGTTCGGCGTAAGAGCGTATGCTTTAAATCTCAATGCTGTCTAAATACCCGGAAAATTTAATCCCGCAATATTTACAAATTGTGAAGTATTAATCTGAATGCACAGTGGAACTAATAAGTATAATAATGATTTCTTAATAAATTCAAGTACGCGCACCAACAGGCCACCTGATGCAAGTGACTACTGCACTTTGACACCTCAACCAACTTTAAACTCAGATTCGTTTAATCCCGTTCACATCTTAGCCTGTAATTATACTGGCTCTCTAATCTCAACTTCAGACCGGTACAAAGTAAATATAGAAGAAGCAGAAAAGAATCCTACCATCTATTAAGGACCAAATGGCCACAATGGCGAATTTAAACAACACAATACAAAATATGATTGTTATTATGTAGTAGTTGTAGGCTAGCGCTAGAATTTCTACACAGAATTATACCTCGGCTCGGCTTCGACTTTGGCAGAAGATTACAGCAATCTAAAACTAACTTCCATTTGAACGCTTAAGGTAAGAATACAATTCATTGCTCGTTACTTGTCTCCTTTTAGTAAATATTTTACATCTATCACGTATGAGACAGTGTTGCTAAATCTAAAATGTAGTCTACATAATTTTAACTTAAGGTTACGCAAGATTCAAAACGAAAAATTCTTTCACAGGAAAAGCAAATCGGTGTATTTAAAGAAATTATTTACTCGATAAGTGTATATGTGTGTCTTAACATAAATATTGCTGAATAACGGAACCATATTCACAGAGTCAGTGAATGAAAGTTGTTTATAAGCATGCATTAGGGCAATCCGTGGGATAGGTCGATGTTCAGTAATATACTTGTGGTGGTAGTAATGGTGATAAATATAAAATCTCGACATAACATAAGTTAATAATCTTAACCTATTCTTGATAAAACATTAAAATAAAATACTCTCTTAAGAGTAATTGGTTACCGGAGACCAAGTAATGGTATCTCAAATGACCCACTGAACATCAAGTTAAGATTATTCAGAAGGCCACTCCCATTTTCTTTACTCACCAACATAACAGCGTCAGAGATACCATCATACGTGTAATATTATGCGGCATATAGATGAAGTATTTCTAACTGGTAGACCCACGCTACAGTTATATAATGGTTGCAGTACGATGGGTCAGTTTGACCAGGAAAGACGTTCGCAAAATACCAGCGTAAATAAACAGCTTAATTTTTCTGCGTTTCGTACGATGAGTGTCGCGAACCGGTGACCCCATTTACTGGTACCGAAGTTCTCTCATAATCCTCAGGGGCGATAACGCACCTTTATTCTGTTTCTTATTTAGGGATAGATGTAGGAATTTATGGGCAACAGCATTCACTTAACATTAGGGTGTACTGTGTGATCGTTTGTTACCTTTATCTATTAAATTTTGTAAAACAATATTGACATTAAAGGAAAACTTGTCGAAACCTACATATTATTAAAATTTTCGATCATAGCTGTATATATTGCCGAAATAGGATCACTTTTAAAAGACGTAGATGCTTGGAATGGATTGATAAATTTATACGCCGTACTGTATACAGTCTAGTTTCTGTGATGTTTGGGCTATTAGCCTTGGCTTTTACAGCTTCATCTGTCTAAACTTTGTACAGTGTCTGGTAAACAATTTGCTACTAGAGAGGTCTGATTTTAATGGCCGCTATCGACGACTTCGTACAAATTTCTTTCTGTACAGTTTCATTTGATCCACGTTTCAAAATTATTGTGTTCGTTTTTACTCGGGTTATTAAAGTACGTAAAGAAATTTTCCACCTTTAGTTTAAAATAGATACAGTGTTACTCACATAGACTTTGGCGTGCCATGTTCCTAAAGTTTATACTTGTTCATTTTTTCCAACACACACGTTGTCATCTTAGTTATACGCCCTTATTATTGCATGTAGATTTTAACTTTACTAAATTGAAAAAAAAAATCACATAAATTTCTTAAACATGTTTGCACATCTTGGAGGTCAGGCGGTAAGATTGCTGAACCAGGTAGCAGCAATACCAGGAGTGGAGCTAAATTTTATCCGAAAAATTGAGAAATCGAAAATTAATGGTAATTGATGACTATCTTAAAGCTTAATAACGCCACATTAACCCATTTGGGCCTAGTATTACCACATTGCAACGTGGGTCAACTACTCACTTTACGGATCATAAAAAGCAAACAACCTACGGTGTGCCGCAAGGAAGCGTACTCGGTCCATTACTATTCTTAATATATATCAATGATTTGCCCCAAGTGACTCAGCACCCTATGACATTATTTGCTGATGACAGCACAGTTTTATTCACGGGACGAGACAAGGTCTCATTAGAACCGGATATAACTCAGAATTTATACAGGATAATAAGTTGGCTGAATGACAATAAACTTAAAATTTATTTAGATAAAACGCATATTATGTCATTCAAACAAAAGAAAAACAATCAAAACTTAATATTTACTATAAAACTAAACTCATAAACAAAAAGAACACACAAAATTTCTGGGACTTTGGCTGGACGAAAAAATGACAGAGTATACATACTGAACACATAATAAAAAAGATAAATCAATACCACTATGCACTACATAACCTTATAAAAATTATAAATCGTGAAACAATCATAACCGCCTACCATGAATACGTCTCTTCAACATTGAGATATGGTATAATATTTTGGGGAAACTCTCCAAAACGCGAATTATTATTTAAAGTGCAAAAGAAATGTTTACGAGCTGTATGTCAGTTGCAGGTTACCGATAGTTGCAAACCGCATTTCATTGATCTTAACATTCTGACCCTACCATCTTTATATATATTCGAAGTAGCTATGTTTGTAAGGAAACATTTTAGCATATTTGAAAACGCTAATAATAAACGACATAGGAACAAACTACGTACAAAACCTCATAAAAAAGCCCTGTATTCAAAAAGTTTCCTGGGTATGGCTCCTAAAATTTTTAATAAATTCCCAAAAAACATCAAAAAAACTGATAACAGACAAATTTAAGAAATTGCTTTCGAGTTTTTTTTATAAATAAAGCACACTACTCTATCAAGGAATATTTTGAAGATAAAATTAATGGTCTTTAGTACCTACAATAATTAATGTCCGATTTATTTATCTTTATGGTGTTAAGAATTATGTAATTTCTAAACATACGAATTATAATTGAAATTGTTATTTTATTAAAAATAAATTTTCATAGTGCGAGGTGATAGTGATAAACAAATATTTGTATGCCTTTTTAGGCGAAACATAGTGTTACTTATGTATCATACCTTTGCCACCAAGTTTGTAACTTTTTACTTATGTTTTACAAATAAATTATTTAATTTGATTTGATTTGATTTGAAATTATATGCTATGAACCTCAGTGATTCTTATAATTTGTTAACTTGTAACGACATAATATATTAGTCTTCGGTAAGAAACAATTAGGGCCGATCCTCATTTGCCGTTCACAGGTCGTTCTCGGTCCGAATTTGGTCTAATTTATTATAATGGAATGGGATTCGACCGAAACTTGACTGTTACGGATAGTATGAATGCACACACATATTTTTTACCTGATAATATTTTATCAGATCGAGATCGGACCGAGAACGAACTGTGAACAGTATTGTAATGAGGATCAGCCCTTAGTCGTCAGTGGTATTTAAAGTTTGATAGTAATTGTGATTTCATTTGTTGGATGTCATAAATTTCGCAGTAATGTCAACCAGCAAGAAGTAAGACCCATATATTTTTATTTCGTTAAGTTTGTTTCTCGTTTCTTACATAATAATATTCAGTTATAAGTTTATAATAAGACTGAAAACATATTATTTTGATGTGTATATTTGACGTAATGAAGGTTTTTATGCCCAAGTTCGCGTGGCAACGCTAAGTCCTTATAGGTACATAACTTGCTGAAACGTTATATTTGGTCCTTTTAGTCAGAAAGTGCATGAAATCTCGGATTTACTGGAACAGGAGATTGATGATAAATCATAAGACATACAGATCCTCCTAAAGTGGCAGAGTACACTGACGAGATTTCTGCTTATGAAGATTCTGTTGGATTAATAGAAAATTTGACAGGTAAACAACTTCTAGCCGGTGTATAAATAGTTTCACAAAGTATAAATGAAGACGAAACCAACGAATGTGGAAGTGATTCAGGGCCATCATCAAGTAAGATACGTAAGATAACTTACAAATGGAACATTTCTGTCCCAACTGTGACATGATTATAAAGACATATCATGCACCGATATATTTGAAATATTTCTTGATGCAAATTTGTAGGAATTGCTTGCAGAGATATGCATTACTTTTGCACTGTTCAGACCCTCGTATTTACACTAGAGAGCTTAAATATTTTATTGCCACTTTCGTTTTGTCAAGATATTATAAATTACCCAGGAAAAGGTTCTACTTGGATAGTGGTGATGAAATGCGAAACAAATTATTTTATAATAATTTGTTTCGCATATGAGGCGCGATAGATTTATTCAGATTATGTGTTTAATTCAAGCAGCTGACAGTAACAAACTTGATAAAAACAACAAAATTACTAAACTGCAACCTGTGATAAATAAACGAAAACAAAATTTTTTCGACTAAGTTCCCATTGAACAAAATCTGAAAACCAATGATGAAAAATTGAATACTTCGGAAAACATGGATTCCAGCAATGTATTTGTAACAATTCTATCCGTTTTGGATATAAATGTTAGTGTTTGAATGATAGTAGTGGGTATTTGGTAAATTTTGTTGTATGGTCAATCATCATCATCAAGGTGCTGTTCTAGGTGCGAATATAGAAAATGAGCAAAATTTTGAAAACATGCCCATGATTTCTATTTACCAGAAGTCATGAAAATACAGAAACTTCAATTTAATTTTGACAGTATTTTACTTTTCTAGTATTACTAGTATTTTACTTTTCATTCGTTTAAAAATATTGGTTACGGAGGAGCAAACACACTTCATAACAGGTTGCCAAAAGAATACCCAATTTCTAAGGTTGAAGACACAAAAATAAGAGCAATAGGGTCATACGAATATGCCTCAAAAGGTGATATCGTAATAGCTCGATGGATGAATGATTTCGCTTTAACTGTTGCTTCTACATATTACAAAGTAACTCAAATAGGATAGACAGATCGGTATTCCAAGGCAAACTGATTGCGCCAAAAAGCATATTTTGTAGAATATATTAGCTGGTAGTGATTCCTCCCCATCACTTCCGCTTCCTTCCTGCATGTCCAGTAGAAGGCCAGCTGACGTTATTTTGAAAGTGAAAGGTCTAAAACCGCAGCTGCAACATATCGCCATCAACCTCAGGCCTGAGTGAAAGGCCGCCAGAAGATCAATGTCCAAGTAAGTGCATCTACTTTCTTCCTAGCGTGAGCTGTTCTCATTCGCTGCCACTCCTTCCCTACAACAGCTCACGCTCCTATACTCGCCAGCTGATATAGTAAATTAGGTCCTAGCAAGTGCATTGCATGACATCTTGTATTGGTTATAGAACCACCATACAGAAACAGAAACAGAAGCTATTTCATTCAATGTAAATTATAACAATACTTATTGAAAGTCCCTTTTTCATTTACCACTAGTTCGCAAAAAAGCCTCTGTCCTAGGAAGAACCAGCAAGAAACCCAGTGGGACTATTTTTTTTTCAAATAATAGCTTACAATCATGTTTACAATTACAACACGAGACAAATTAGAAATAGTTTAGTTGCGATCACCCTTCCCAGGGGTTATTATCATCAATAAATTCCTTAATATTATAATAACCCTTTTTATACAAACTTAGTCTAATAAAATTTTTGAACTTTGTGTGTGAAAAATTTTGTACATTTTCTAGGATTTTGTTGTAAAAGCGTATACATCGACCCAAGAATGAATTATTGACTTGGTGGAGTCGAGTGACTGGTACTACTAGTCTGTTCCTAGTATTTACAGAATGAATATCACTTATTTTCGCAAATCTTCTTTTATTTTTGTATACGTACATAACATTTTCATAAATGTATTGAGAGGCCAGAGTTAATATATTCATTTCCTTAAATTTTTGACTCAGTGACTTTTGGTTTTTAATTATATATTGCTCTAATGGCCCTCTTCTGTAAAATAAATATAATTTCAGTCAGTCGCGTGGCCCCATAGCAAAATACCACACGACATAATGCTATGGAAATAACTAAAGTAAACTATTCTAGCTGTTTCAACACTGGTACAGTCCACATATGGTAAAATCTCGCATAATTGATTTGGCCCGACCCGGAAATCGAACCCGGGACCTTAGCTTTACCATTTCTGGTTTCTTCGATCCGGATACGAAGGGCAACATAGTCACCCTAACCTAAGTGACCATTCGTTTCCGGATTCGAACCCAGAAATCATTAGCGTCACCATTTTCCTGATTTTAAATTGGCCACACCATTTTCTGGTTTATTCGGGCCGAATATAAAATTAGCATCCTAACGCCTCATCACAAACTAGTAGAATATAAAAGTAATGAGATTTAATCTTATAGCAGTGTACAATCAGCACATGGGTGGTAGAGATCTCGTGGATGCTCATGTTAACAATTATAGGATTGGGATTCGAGGCTTATTTTTAGGTGGCTTGTAGATTTTACCATAAATAACGCCTAGATACCGATACGCAAATCAGCAAAATATATTTTGCAGCTGAATTTTCGACGTGAGTTAGCCAGAAATCCGCCTAAATCTGGTGGTCGACCATCTACCTCCAAGTCTGGATCAAAGGGTTTTGGGAGGAGTATATGACGGAATAAATCACTATCCAAAATCGGTAGAAAAATAAACTTAGATGTGCTGGGGCAGACTGTACAACTAATGCCAGAGTCATACGTTCAAATTGTAACAAATGTTTAGGTCTTAAATATTTTGAAAATAACCATTCTGTGTAAAATTATAATATTTTTTATTTTTATATTAATTATTTTATTTATTATTTATTTATCTAAATAAGTAAAGAAATACTCGTTTGTGTTTCTTTTTCATATAATGTTTTATAGTGATGTAGAAAACGGAACTTTTGTACTTCTTTTGGCCTTTAATAGACCTAGTATATAAATTAAAATACAAAAGAGCAATAGTTTTGAACCAAAGACTATATAACCACTTGACTGCGCATACAGTGCCCCGACGCTCGAAAACTATTAGTATTTTGTCGCCTATGCATCGGCTATGGTAGTATTAACCATTTTAGTATTGTCCAAGTGTTAGACCTGTGTGCACGCTAAATTAATGCAAATTTTTATAATTTTTATGCAATTATAATGCATCAAAATGCCTTCATGCGCAGGGAAGTGGTGTGGGAAACATTCCAGGACAGAAGTCCAAAAATAATGGAGTAACTTTTCATTGCTAAGTACAGTACAAAATATGAAAATTATTGTTGATTAATTCAGATTATGAGCCACCGCAGGGGTCTATCTAAAACGGTGGCCGGGTAAATAACGACATGGTTGAGTCGCGCGTTGATGTCTTTTGGAAAAGTCTCGTTCTATTATTAGACAATTCTAATGCTTCTATCCCTTTCTTTCCCTTTGTATGTTTATCGTAAACATTAGTACTTACTGTTACCTTTAATAGCTGAAAGTCGATATCGAAAATAATAAAATTATTAAGATTATTCAATTCACACACTGTGAAAAAATAGTTATCTACTTTTAACCGTCTTCAGAAAAAAGAGGAGGTTCTCAGTTTGTCGGTATTTTTTCTTAGTTAAAGTTTATAGTTAACTAGTTAAATTAGTTAGATTGGTGTACCAAATCAGAACGGCTTACAATTTTAAAAAGACACTAAAGACAAGTCATTGTACGGATCCACTACAGTAATAGATATTTGTCGTCGTTGTAAAATTTTTAATAATAGGGCGATCAATGAGAGTGGTTCAAAAGTACTGTCTTCGAAATATAATACCAATTATTTTATGAGAACGGTTTTAAAATCTCTGATTAGGTATTATTGATTCCCGGATATTTCATCAATATGTAATAGAATCAACAAATCATTTAATTGAATTAGCAAGATGCATAATTTACAAATTTAACGCTTGTTTATATTTTTTTACAAAGAACAATCAGGACCCCTAAACTTTAATTCGAAATAAATATAAAAAATTATTCATTTTAAAAATCAATAATAATATAATAAATACATGTTTTCGTTTAACTGATTGATTTTGATTAAATATTATTTATATGATTTTAATTGAGTATTTTTCATAATGATAAAATCCATTTTATCGATAACGAATATTTTCCTTTATTAAGAAGAGCAACGCTAAAGATAGCCATAACAACGCAACTTGACCATTTGCAGCCACGCGTTCCTCCTCGTCCCCCGGCCCGCAGTAGTGAGTCGTACGCTTAGAAGAAATCTGCCTATACGCTCTCTAGTGGTTATATTCTCTATGTTTTGAACTCAGCTTCTAACATGTTAATAGATCTTACCCATTCATAGCCGTGTCTGGACGCTGGTATATGAATAAATAATTGATAATAAGCAAACAAAATCATCTTTGTAATCCATTTCAATGAAAACTGTAGGTACCGAGTACAATATGGGCCATTACCTTAAATATCATGCGACAAATTCATTAATCTTAACTGTTAAAGAACAAACTTTATTATGTTGATCTCTCGTTTGCCCTCTTTTACTTTTTATCATAACACTAGAAGCGTTGATCTTTACTGTTATTAAGTATCTTAATAAAGTGGTTGTCTTGTAATTAAGGTACCGAAAGTTTTAAAGTAGATTCGGAGTATTTAATGGTTTTACCATTATGATGTACAACGGCGGCTACTAACGATTTTATCAAAGTACCTACATACTGTTTTACATACTATTACTTATTACTAAGGTACTTATATTACTTCGAATCTGCAGATCATCAGCCTAATAAAGATGTTAAGATCGCGAATTGTTAATATATACTGATTTATTACATGTTGTGTAGTCTTTGTTCGTTTAGATACGGCCACCTTTATGTTGCGCCGTCTTGGCACGTGTCACATCTTATCAAAGGCGCTACTGCGACGTAAAAGTTCGGGGTGTACATCCGCAGGAGAATTTGACAGTTTAAAACAAAGCGCCGTAGTGAAAGGTTCTTTTTTAAAGGTATTATTTTAATTTTATTACAATAACCATAAGTTTAAAAAAGTATTCAATTTTATTCATAAAATACAGAAACATTTATTTAACAACCACCATAAAAAATAATACAATAAACAAAATAATAAGTGCGCCTCTGGATGTAGCGAACAGACTATATCTTGATTTCTAACGGATCAGGCATAAAGCGTGATGCTAGAGGTTGAAAAAGATCAACGTTTTTTTTATAAAGGTGATGTTTAAGGAAATACAGACATCCAATCAAATTGTAATACACTTTAAATTTCCTATAGGTGTATCTGTACTTATTGCAAAGGGTTGTGTTTAATGTTAACAAAGAACTACTTAACTGATTCAAGTATCCAGAAGTCATAAAAAACTGAACCTACAAGGCACCTCTTAATCCAAATTGGCTAACAGATTTAATGACTTTTTGCACCCATATTTTTATAATAAACTACCTACACAATATCTATGACTTCGGTAATTACTTTTGGTAAGGCGTTTGAAAATTAAATTTTTTCAAATTCACTTTTCTTCGTAGGACATTTTTAAAGGAGTTTTTCTCGGCATTTTTAAAAGAGCTTTTGCTCTTTAAAAATGTCCTGCGAAGAAGCAGAGGCCATTCTTCAAATTACTTTTAAATTATACCACATACATCTCTCATATTCTCGTATATCATATATTATATCTCTATATATGAAATATAAAAAACGGTTCGAACGATTTGGATGATATTTATAATTATCGAGTCTCTGGGTCCCTGGATGGTTTTGATTCACAGTTGGATTCGGTAGGTGACGCTGTTGTCGATGTACAGAAATAACCTGCGAAAGCCGGGACAGATCGCTAGTGTATAATATTAATCATAAGCTTTAAATAATCAAAGATCATTAACAAACTATACTATGAAAATATAATCAAAAGTATGTCTAAACAGAATATTTGCACATAATTTACTGACAGACATACGCATACTGCCTTACCATCTGATCTAACTTACTGGTAAACTTTATTGTTAGTATCCACGAGTCAAGATGATTAGGGTGAGGCCAGAGGCAGACATACAACAACTCTAAATTACTAATAATATCAAAAGAAGGCAACCACAAATTGTGTGTTTACTCTGTATTAAGTTAAAATATATAATTTGTATTTTTTTGACACAAAAAACTTGCTGGTCACGTAGAAGCCATCGCCATTGTCGCTCAGGTATCGGTTTCACCATATCTCCATCTTATTAGGAAGCTACCAGCTTAACATAAAATGTAATATTTTATATGGTATAAAAAAAAAAAAAAAATATATATATATATATATATGGCTACAGCTCATGTATATATTACGTACATTATAACACTGAATATATACGCTCACAGAACTTTATACTTACATACCAAGTAAAAAATGCTTAGCTAGTCCCACCTAAGATAATATTTTAAACTAAATGAGCGCGTTTCACTTTTTGCGGTCCAATAATTCACATTTTCCGGGCTAAAACTCAAGGTATCCAATACATTTCGACTAACTCCATTACTCACCGATAATAAGAGACCTATAATTTATAGTTAAATATGATTTTATTTTATTGTTATACATAAATCATAGTATTATTTATTATTATACAAAGTTATTTTTCAATGAGTAGTCAAATTTTAAATTAAGTTCAAATATATAAATAATGATATATCGTTATTGCAGTTTTTGAAAATACGAGTAAATAAAGCTTTTTTTTTATTTAAAACTATCCCGAATTGAAAATGATTTATGGACAACAACGTTCTTGTCTACCGTTTGCCCCTTAGTAATGTGTGCGTGCGCAGTAAAAACAGTTAAAATAAAGCATTACTACCCATTTTGAAGTTAAAATATAAAAAGAACAGAATGTTTGAGATTTTTTAATTCATTTTTCTTCACCATTTGCCGATATTACTTATTCTTAACCTTCTCTGTAAATTTGTCTGGTTATTGCAAAATAATGTCCTCCAGACCAAATTTCGGCCACGGCGGCCTGCCTCAACGGAGGCTAGCCATCGGCGCAGGACAGGATTATTAGTGTGCCCAAGTGTATGCCGCAAGCACAGGTGCACTCTATCTCATAATCCAATGGGACCCTCAATCTCATAATCCAATGGGACGGTAAACCGACAAGACCAGAGAGAAGATCAAGCGCAGGACCAACGGCTTTTACGTGCTTTTCGAGGCACGGGGTTGAGACACCGCCAACTTCCTGACTCTGGGGCAATTACTGAGAATTTCTTGACGGAAAAACTCAATAATAAATTTTTTTGCCCGACCCGGGCTATCAGCAGTCGCACTACTACAACCACTAGACCAACGAGACAGTCATTGTCATTGCAAAATAACACAATATATTATTTATATAAAAATAAATATAGTTATAAATTAAGTTTATGTAGTATGATATATTATGGATTCGAAATTTGAATTCGCGTCTCTTTCAAAACATGTTTTGGTAATGATTGCTGACCCGTAACATCGCGACTTCCCCTGTGACTTCATTACATTAATGATCTCAAGCAACTTTTTATTCCTGAATAAAAATTGTTTTAAAATTGCGATTGGAAATTCCTTTATTACTAATGTATTAAATAATACCTGGCCTATTAAGATAAACTGATCTTGAATTGTATATTAGTGGAAAATTAAATTAGACCACCTACCAAATCGGATGTCGTGACTGTGTATCAAATTAAAAACATTTTTAATATTTTTATTTATTTAATTTATGTTAATTCGTAAATTAAATGATGCATGCACGAACATACTTACTTTTAAAATATCTTAGCTACGAAACCACGATAAATTTTAAAATTTTATTTAAAAACCTATTAATCAAATTAAGCTGTAAAAACAAACTCAAGAAAGCAGTTACAAAGAGAGTGTTCTACGCGAACGTACATTTGTTCCCGGTACGTGATCGGTTTTTTTCAATTAACTTGTTTCGAAAACTTTTTTCTTATACGAACAGCAAATATTGGCACCCGCTGGGAGGCCAAATCCTAACAACAACTCTCTTGATTACTTTCCAAAGTTTTGATGCTGTATATAGATGAAGCGCAAAGTTATTGATCTAACGTGAACTTAATCAACATTTTATTAAAATTTACACTTAACAATAATGACATCTAACAATATAAGAAAGCTGTTATCCAATATTAAAGACAAAATCATAGCAATAGCATGAAAATTTTTGCATTGGGTG
This sequence comes from Parnassius apollo, assembly GCA_907164705.1. Classification (NCBI taxonomy): domain Eukaryota; kingdom Metazoa; phylum Arthropoda; class Insecta; order Lepidoptera; family Papilionidae; genus Parnassius; species Parnassius apollo. The sequence goes on from CAJQZP010001196.1 coordinate 8,071,382, forward strand.
ATTAGTATGAAAACCTGTTCAAAAAATGTGTAAGCAACATAAAAATGATATCACGGATTCGTACGTGTTTTGCCCGCACATTAATGTTTTCAAGAAAATTACGCTTCTTTCGTGGTACTTGTGCCAAATGCTATTCAACACATCTGGCGTACGTAATCTTGTTATAAGGAAAATCTTTCATAATAAGAAAGTTGTTTGGTTTACAATTATTTCCCTCTGGAGAAAATGATAGAGTAATATCACATAGTTACAATTTTTTTTGTGTTGAGTGCCCTTACTTCGACTAAAATTTACATTACAATCATAAGGTTGATTATGACTGACATGGTATGAAAAAGTTTTATTAAATTTGATAAATTTCTGCGGTGCAAAATTTTCCTGCCATGTAAGTACATTGATAATAAATATAAAACTGAATCAAAAAGGCATGAATTGTAGAAATATTTCGTCGACAACTTTATGAAAAGCTTTGCTAAAACTTTAACTAGGTTATTATATAATACAAACTATCTGAAAAAACTGAGTGAAAAACTGGGCATTTGCTGAGAGACGTGTTAGTCTACATAAATTTCAAATGACACCGGATGCAGGTTTTTTCATTTATATTTACAACGCTTTCGACGTGTTTTTTTTTAGAGAAATGAGAACTGTTGTATGTTGACATGGACATTTCGCGCTGACCACTGATTGCACCATGAAGAAAAAAACACTTTCTGTCAAGAACTGCCAGCGCCTACTCTGCATAATGATTTCTTATATTTACGCAAATACTACACATTAAATAAAACTATTTATACAAATTTTATCACGTTTAATTGACTTATTTTTAATTCCCGACATTTCTGGTGCTTTACAGCACCTATGGTCACGGGTTGGGGCTGGGTGGGGGGGGGGGGACATGATGTCCTAATATCATAGTTAGCCCGCCTACCCTCAGTTTTGGAATATTAATTTTTGGTCTGATCTACGCAGAACGAGCTTACAGTATCTTGAATACTTGCAGAGGCGACGTCATTTTCAATCCCATTTTCTAACCGCACGGGTAGTGATGTAAATGACATTTGATAAGTAATATATATATATATAGCATCATGATTGTTATCCCCGCAAGAATAGGCGGAGTAAAGGAAATAATCTGCACTAACCGCGCATAGCCAAAAAAGTGAAGTTCGGTTGCGTAATCCGTTGTAAGCGCACGTGCATCATGTCGAATCATTGTTGTAATTTAGTAATTGACTTTGAGTATTAAACCAAAGAAAGCTACATCGCAAGGCATGCCCTCTGTCAAAGGTACGAGAGTCCAGCTCATACCCGTTACATAAAACTAGTTGTTCTACGTCGTCTGCATTTCCGCAAGTGATCGTGCCAGTCATTAGAGCTCCGACAAAAATGCCGAATTCCAGTGTATTTTCATGAAAACAATAATCAAAAATGTTAAATCGACAACAACAAAATCATAAAGGACAACGTGACATTTTATCTGTGAATATTTTTAACATAATAATATCGTTAAAACTCGTATTTTCTGAATATTTTCGTCAAATACCAAGTGTTGCCATCATAGTTCACAAAGTGAAAAATAAGCTTTTTTAAATAAATATAATTTACTACAAAAAATTATTATACTAACGAAAATTCATTTTCTATTGACTAAATTAATTGTGATGAATAATAATCATTACATAAAGATGTGTAGTGGATTTTGTCAAATGATTTAAATATTCAGTTCAATCTCAACTCGATTCTGAATATTATATCATTTAATATATTCGATTACTAGTATTTATCAAAATATTATACCAAATAAGTCGAATCGACACTAGTCACCTCGTAGCAAAAGTGTGCAATTTTTATAAAATAAACTGGTATTAGTGCAACCGAAGGTACTGCACTATAGTGATGTACGCCACAACTTTAGCTATCGATATATTAATTAACCACTCGGGTATGTCTGCTGAACCAGCTTTTAGTTTTTGTTTAGATTTTATGATAAAGCATTACAAATAGCAGTTTTTTTATTATTGGTTTGATTTGGCATTTTTCCAGGTTGAATTTTAGAATCGTTCAGCAGGAATTTGGGGGAGTATGTTATTTTATTTGGTAGAGGTTTGTTCCCCGATCATAACAATATCACTCGCATGAAAAGGTAATGCACCGTTTTCGAGAAAAAAAACCTTTTTTAACTTTTTTAAATTTAGAATCGTTTGGCAGAAGGGGTGGCCGGTAATGAGGAAGGGGAGAGTGTCTCCTAACCTCCGACACCAGTCTCATCGAAGGTAATAGTCACTTTTCTTGAGATAAATCCCATTGATCTAACCTAAAATGATAACATTTATCGTCTCTGGTAGGAGGGGAGGGGGAAGCGGGGTTGTCACTCATCACAACTGTAGGGAAGGTTTTGGTGGGAGTCCCGCGGGGACTCCCGTCACAGCCTTCTAACCTTTTACGACTGGAAGTATTTCTGGGTACTCAAGTATAGCACGATAAAAGCTGCAATAATACACTGGAGAGTACATATTCACGTAAGAGTAGCAACTAACGGAGAAACGCATAAAATTAGTACGTTATGCGACACTTGACAGAGTATACACACGACAAAAAAATAAAAATACCATAGAAGTATAATAATGCGACACTAGTTTTTGAAATGAGCTTACGTCCTTGCAGATCTTACACAAAATTTTGTATGCTATTCAGCTTTAAAAGTAATATTGCATACGTTTTTCTATCCATTGTTTTACACATTTTAGGCTATAATAGATTTTTCTTATTTTCTCGATAACGGCGCATTAAATTCTAATGCATTTATATCAATACCACTATATTTTTATAATAGGTGACCAAATCTATACCAAATAAAGCACCTTACTCCTCCAATTTTCGCCAAGAGATTCTAAAGCCAACTCTATTTCCAAGAGATCCTCTTAGGCGACACAGTTGTGAAGGGGCCCGCAAGGGCCGACGCCTGCCGGGGCTGCGGGCTGTTCGAAAGAGATACCGCGGCTCCGGAACGTAAGGGCACTGAAGGAACACGGATGGTTTTTAGTCAGTAAAAGTCTGACACTCCCTTACGCTCCACCCAGAGCAGAAAGGGGTCATTAGATGATTTTCCATCCGCAAAAAAAAAAAAAAGGCGACACAGTTGGTTGCAGCTTGAACAAATCATGAATCTTGGATACCTAAACGGACTAGCACATTTTGCTATAAATAATATTTCATAAATCATATTTCATACGCCAAGCTATTAAAAAAGAAGGTTAGCCGATACTGCTCTACCAGTTTTGAACTTGTGGGAGGTAATGTCTAGCTGTAATTATATCAATAGTTTAAATATTTTTACTATTACAGGTTTAGGGCAAGGAAGTGTCCGCCGCGCTGCCCAAATGCGTGTTGACGAACTTCACATGTCTTCGAAATATTTTTTTTTCTTATTCCTCAGACATGCAGGTTTCCTCACGATGTTTTCCTTCACCGCCGAGCACGTGGTAACTCAGTACTTAAAATTGCAATTAACAATTTCATTGGTGCCGGCGGGGATTGAACCCGGGTTACTCGCGTTCTGTTATATTTACAGCAAGCCTTAACCACTGAGCTACCACGGCTCTTCACGGAGCTAACTTAGCACTTTGTAAATTTAAGTGCTTCGTGATACCTTGTTATTCAATTGGGACAAACTATTATTCTATATATTATATTATTCTATGATAGTGTAATAAAAAATTTCGGAGGTGTCAAGGGACACCCGGATTCATTAGTGAAGGAATTGTAATAATTCTTTTTTAACTTATAATAATATTATTATTATTATCAACAAATGTTATGTAATATAAACTTAATCAGTAGGCTCAATTTTCTATTGGTAACTGAAGTAGGAAACCTATACCTTTAAACGAGCAATTCATATATATATATATATATATATATATATATATATATATATATCATATATATATATATAAATATATATATATATGTAATCGGAATATCGGAAACGGCTCCAACGATTTTCATAAAATTTAGTGTCCAGGAAGTTTCGGGGGCAATAAATCGATCTAGCTTGGATTCACTTTTAGAAAATGTCGTTTTATCCGTGTTTTCAGGCAATAAAAAACTGCTACAATATCGTTAGAATAAGAAGGTAAATTATGACAGTTTATTAATGATTATAAATAGCTTAATTGGTATATTGGGCGGTCAAGGTTCAAGTCCTATCTTCAGACCGTCTTTTTTCATTTTTTTTAAAGTTCCCTCCTTTTTTGAGAAAATTTATTATTTCGAGGCCTTTTTAGTATTTTTTTAAAAACACGAAAATTTAAATTAAACTTAGTGCATTCATAATTTGTTATTCAAATAACCAGTTCAGTTTTTTCTATTATGTAGCTAAGATCAAAAAATGTTATTCTATTTTATCAGTATGTAATTTGTATCTAAATATAATTTCCAAAACACGCGAATAAACAAAACCGAGCGAAAAATACCGAGCAAAGCTCGGTCAACCGGGTACTTTTATTTAAATATCTTGAAAAAAAACTGCATCGATGGTAATATTATATTTTGTTGTTGATTCTGCTGGATTATTGTTTGTTCTTAAATCAAATTCTTCCTCTAGAAAATGTAGCAATGGTTTTGATTTTTCATTACTGAAGTTGATGTTAAAATCACCGGCCAAAATGAGTGGAAGTTTATCTAAATTTTTGTTTCACTGATTAGCTCCAAAGATTTTATACCTAGCTAGCATGTTTCGGTTATCCGTGAGTCTATAGTTATTATTATTTATTTTTATGAATAACTTTTATGTGGTAGAGTCACGCTGCAGCTATATTATGGTTGTAGCGTGAGTAAGTCGGCTCAACCGGGGAAGGACCACGCTCTCACAGAATACTGCTGTGTTTCGTATGGTGAGTGTAGAGATCCGCAGACTTTATATATATATATATATATATATATATATATATATATATATATATATATACTCTCGACTTCGTAAACACAACAGCGTATAGGTTAGAACACGCACGGCTTGCTAAATACATACGCATTGATACTGTAATATTAAAATACAATTTGCTTTTAAGTTTATTAAAATTATGACGCGTACAGTTGGTTAGCACAATAGTAAAAAGAGGTTATAATGCGTACTTGCTAAAAACACATAAGCACTTATTATTGTCTGTATAAAATCTCTACTTACCTAACTCCATCAGCAATATCATATAATTGTTATTATTTTTTATTATTTATTATGTACAAAAAACCTGTATACACTCAACAAAAATAATCGTCGCAATACCACACTGTTCAATGCGAAATAGAAAGACGAAAAGAAAATAATTGGCTTGCTTTCTATGAGAGAGAGAGAGAGAGACAGACAAAGAAACGCGCGCGCCGCATGACTTACAACTATAGCAAAAAGTGTCGTTACTACTTTTGGTCTTAATTTTTTCCGTCTAGCCCCCTTTCGAAACTCGCGATAAGGAACTTCGTTCCAAAAAGTAAAATTTTAACAAGGTAGTAAAACGAGATTTTGGCAGGTTTCGATAATATTTTAAAGACATTTTTGCTGTAGAAGGAACCCCCCCAAAAGGAAAATCTCCCGTCGGGCAAGGTGTAGCAAGCCCGGGGAGCGGCCAAACCTCTGTGTATTATTTATCTAGAGGGCAACGACAGTGCCACCACAATAATAAACAAAACTGCTTTAAATTAGAACTTCGATAAAAAAGTTGTGATTATGGGTAAGGTTTGTTAGTATTTTTCCGACCATCAAAGCAGTGTAAATAAATAACAGGCTTGAATTATTGAAGTATAACGCAAACTGTTGCATCTACAAAGTGCTATGCGTTAAAAAAGTCGTTGCCAGTTACGATTGGAAAAGCCAAAGACCAGCGCCATGTTATTTAAATAAATCAATTGGAAATTACCACTGACTTGAATCTAATGTTCTTTTGGAAGGATTTGTATCTTCTACCATTTAATTTATTTATAAAGCAAGAACCGGTGATGATTAGACCTTTGTTATTTTATTAAAGCTGAAAGTTTCTCTGTGCATGTCCCTAATACAGGTATTAAACGATCCCCGACTATGAAGTCTGGATCGGGGTTGCTTTAAAAAGTAACTGGTAGGAAAGGTGTATTAAATTGCACCTCAAATTTATGAAAATATAAAGCGCAATTATTATATATTTTTCTTTGGAATAATATTAGAAACCACGTTGTCCATTGTTGGACACTGCGTACGATTGCAATCCCCTATAAATATCAAGAATACAAACAAGCTTAAAAAGTTCGGTTATAGCGAATTAATGGCAAATAATGATGAACAAGAAAATGTCTTTGATATTGTTCAGAGATTTATAGCAATATAATGTTTGTGAAATAAATGATTTTGATGCTGCTCGGTTTCAAATGTCCGTCGATTCACATACAGCTTATGTGTTAACGAAGCTTTTAACCGAAAAAAAAATTGAAAAATTTCGACACTAGTAGTCTACTCCCTATTAAAAAAGAATTATTTCAGCGATTTTTGCGAACAAACTATATTTGTACCATTTGGAACCATGTTTACCTGAAAAATCCAACCACCAACAAACCAGAAAATAATGATGTATTAGAAAACGATCAATACTATTTTAAATGGTTTAAAGGGGACCAGCTACCGAATTACGTCATTGATTCCCTACAAACTTTATCAGGTATGGAGTTGTTACTCAAATTATTATACATAGATTTAAGACTATTAAGAAACAGCAAACACGAGATGATGACTGATCTTCTGACTGGAGTAGTAGTAACAAAGTCAATGAAGATATGGACGACAGCGATGGAGTTATTATCAAAATAATTAATTATTTCTTTCATCCAATATTATATATTCATAATGATATTTTTTCACTTTGTTGGGAAGGACTACAAACATAATGAAATTACTTATTCACGGGGTACTTACTGTAAAAAAATTGTTCTCTCCTGTAACAAACAACAAGTTTTTATGAAATAATGCGATTAAAATTAAGTAAATTTTTTAAAAATTTAACTTAATTTTCGAATTAATGTGTTTGACAAGATATAAAAATAATCGAAACTGTCTGATTAGTGATTACTGAGTAAACATCTTTTGATAGTTCCTCAAGTAACATATTTAAATTTCAGCTTTAGTACTATAATGTAAGTATAATTATAATTAATTATGTTGTGTATTCTCTATGTTGTGTTTTGTCTATGTGTGTGTGGGCTGCGTTCTCCATCGAACGGTCGCTGTCTCATTAAACGGTGTGCAATTAACTAGCCTGTCTAATTAACGTATTGCCCTTGTCACTGCTTAAGTATATCAATATCTAACACGTGGTGACGAGCGAACTCACGTATTTACATTAAAAATGTCGACGGGAGTAACTTTTGGCATTATATCAACATTCGATTATTGTTCTCACAAATGGAACAGTTATAAATCGCGATTGAATTAGTGGTTTATCCCAAACGACATTACCAATCAAACTGACAAAGCAACAGTAAAGCGGTATTGTTGAGTGGGCAAAGTGAATCGACGTTCAAGCAAGCTAATGACCTGGCGTTACCCAGCGAGGTAGAAGAGTTGAGCTACGGAGCAATCGTTAAGCTCCTCGATGATCACCCGAAAAGTGGGGTTGCAAAAAATCTATTATTCTAGCGGCAACCGGGTGGAAGCCACACTCAGTGGGCGCCCAAAATTAGGGAATTGGTAGCTCACTGTAAATTCACAATGAGCACTTGGATAAATAGGAACATGGAGGAAGCTCTGTTGACAGATTCATCATGGGCATGGCGGCAGGACACGAGTGGGACGAACCGCAGGATCAGCGGAAGTTGACCCTGGCAAAAGCCATCAACTTGGCGGAAAGCGTGCGCTGTGCACTTCACGCTTCATCAGTCGCGGCGTCGCGTGCGTATGATGTCGGTACGAGTAGATTCTCGGATGGTGGCGTATTCAACATCTCCAAGAAGGAAAAGTGCAATGTGTGTGGTTATGCCAATCATAAATCCAATCAGTGTTGTTATAAAAATCTCAAAAATGAGCGCTTATAATGACAGAATAAAATATGTCGAGGAAAGTACTGTGGTCGAAGGAGACGACGACGATGAGTGTTTTTACAATATTCGGCGTTAGAACGGGAGACCGATGACGGAACACGTTGTGTTAAATGGTCTTGCTTTAGAGTTCGAAATAGCGGTTCGGCAGTAAGTGTAATTTGAGAAAAAAGCTTATATTTCTAAATTTAATTATTTGCTTTTGTCAGCAACCAAAAAAAGCTTGTGAGTTTTTTATTTATGTTCTAAGCTAGAATTAGTTGCCTATTATTAAGTCAGTGTTAATTATATTTATTGATTGTTTTTGTCTTCCTCAAAAAAGAATTAAATTACCAAATATATAATTATAAAGTGTTTTTTATATACATCAAATGTCTGATAGAAAAGCAAGTACATCTTTTGCTAAACTTTAAAATCAAAACCCAATTTTAAAACATAGACGAATCGATTATAACTCTTTTAATTTTAAAATAAGTTAAATTCTAATTAATGGTATTTATTCCAGTTTATGGTGCATGTAAAGAATAAATAAAGCTAAATAAATAAATAAAATTCCCTTTTATGACAGCCCTGATTTATATTACATGGCTGAAATAAAGTACTTCTTATTAGGTACGTAAAACCAAATATCAGTCTGAAGGCTGACAATATGCACTTCATACATTTCGTATATCTATTTACAGGACCATTAATATTCACTATTCTTTTATAATTCTTTTATAAAAACGTTACCCCCCACACTAGGATTTTCTCCTGTATCCCCGATGCAGTTTACAAACATAAATTGCATAAGGACACATATCCAAACCCGGAACAGTTATTTGTATTACATACAAATACTTGGTCCATGCGGGATTCAAACCCGCTGCCCCCGCCGCAGCCACTCATTGCTAAGCCACTGCACCACGGAAATTTGTACGCACGTTGGCCTCAACCGAAGCAAACTGAACGAACTTCCAACGTGTGGATGCCATCACAAACTCTTGGCCAATATCTTCACCACTACATTCGTCACTATGTTGGCCAACGTGTAGAGCCGCCGTAAGCGCAATCCCGGACTGTCGCTTCTGGGCAGGGACTTCATTCGTGTTTTTAACTTAGAACTAGCGCATGCGCAGTCAGTCTCCAGTGGCTCCTCTCACCGTGTGCATGGGGTATACGCGCAAGAGCAAGGTGATTGCCACTAAATAATAGTAAAGAAATTATGATCAAAATCACACAAAGTTTTTTCTAGTAAGCTTGGGTCATTTAATAAGTATACCGTTGATTTACATTTAAAACCCGACGCAAAGCTAGACCCGTACCATATGCCCTAAAGGAAAAATAGACAAAGAGATAGATCGTCTGTTGGCCTAACGCCATTTTAAAACCCGTCGAGCACTCAGACACTGCCTCACCGATAGTGCCAGTATTGAAAAACGACGACATCCGTTTGTGTGCCGATTACTCGGTTATAATAATAAACAGTTAATAGACTAGTATCCTTTACCCACAGTAAGATATTTATTGGCAAAATTACACGATAGTGTACAGTTTAATAAAATTGATTTATCTATGGCCTACAATCAGTTCGTGTTAAGCTTGAAATCACAGAAAATCACATGTACATATACACACCGCGGTTTTTTTAACTTTACTCGGTTGGTCTTAGGTCTGGCATTTGCTCAATCAGTCTTTCAGCGTACGATGGAGTGTTTACTCGCTGGGATTGAGGGAACAGTATTTTTGCTAATTACGAGCAAGAGCAAAGTTCAATATGAACAAAGGCTTATGGCTGTTTTACGGCGTTTAGACGACGCAGGATTGACTGTTCAAATAAATAAATGTGAGTTCTTTAAAGACGAGATTACTTATCTGGGTCATGTGATAGACAAAACTGGAGTTAGGAAATCGCCAGAGAAGGTAAAAGCCATTCTAGAAGCGCCTAAGCCGAATAATGTGTTACAATTGCAGTCTTTCTTATCAAATAGGACTTGCAATCACGCTTTTTAACGCCTCAAGCCATTATTGCAGGATGAAATTGTTGGAGTAGGTGGGCGCTTGTCTAACTCACATTTGAGTTTCGATCAATGGCACCCTATAGTTTTACTGCGTAAGGATCATATTTTTTGAATTTATTAGTTGATTAAAATTTAAATTGAATTGTCACGCTGGCCCCGAATTGTTCATGTCCTTTTTGCGCCAGAATTACTTGATTCTTTCTGCTCGTTATTTAATTCGCAATCGGGTGAACAGATGTATAGTTTGCTTTCGAGTACGTCCTAAGCCATCATTTCCGGAACAGGTGGACCTTAGGTTTTGTAGTGAAACACAATCTACGAAGCCTTTTATGAACACCGGGTCAGATTTTGCTTGTCCGTTTAAGGTCACGCTTACTCGCGGGCGAGTTATAAGATCCACGAAGGCGTATGTTTGTATTTTTGTATGTTTGAATACTCCCGCTGTGCGTATAGAACTTGTCGGTGATCTGATCACAGCCAGCTTCATGTGAGCATTTAAAAGGTTCTTTTCCCGCCGTGGCCCTGTAAGTAAAATGTATTCGGATAATGGTACGAACTTCGTCGGCGCGAAACGTATTTTATCAGAATTACATGAATTTCTAACCTCTAAATATTATAATTCGGAGTTCGCTCACATCTTAGCCGAGAACCGCATCGAGTGGTTTCTGAACGTCCTCGCAGCGAGTCATTTTGGGGGGAATTGGGAGACTAATATTAAGAGTCTAAAGAGCCATTTATACCGAGTAATTGGAGAACAAATTTTGTCTTGAGAAAAATTAAGTTCTGTTCTCGCACAAATCGAGTGCGTCATGAATAGCCGCCCCCTTTTTCGTTCGACCCAACCTCAACTTCTGCTTTTTTGAATATAGCGCCTTTGAAACATCTGCCCGCCATAGACATAGACGAGGAAAAAATTAATGTTCCTTCACACCATAACTTATGAGACCGGCTGGTACAGTCATTTTGGAAACTATGGCAGACGGAATATATTTGCATACGTTGCAGTCTTGGCAGAAATGGAACACAACAACTAAAACTTTAACGGTCGAAACGGTGGTTGTGCTCACCAAGGAAAATAAGCCGCTTCTTCATTAGCCAGTTATTAGGTATCGTCGAAGAGGTTTTTCCCGGATCCGACGGGGATGGTTGCGCGGAAAAAAGAAACGGGTACTCTCACATTTTGTTCGGTTGGTTATTGTTTGCCAGTGTCTCTTTCCTTACTACTACGCATTCCATTCCACACGCACTGAAAGGAAGCTAAATTATCTGAAAATGGCCAACTCATATAATATATGATATGATATTATCATCTTCTTCGTTCATAGTTAGTTGCAAAAATATTGTTATTCAGTACGTATAATTGGGTATTTTAGAATATAAATAAATTTCAATTAAATTCAGTATAGTTTCTCTCAATTTTACCGTTTTGACAGCTGAGACTGACGACTGACGTTATATTACGGATTCGACGTAAGCCACAGACATACCTGTGTTGCTATAGTGCAAAAGTGGTGTATTCAGCTTACACCAGTTTTGCTCTTTTAGTCTGCTACATTACGTTCCGTGCAAAAACTATGTTTTAGCGCCATCTATTTTTGGATAGCAAAAGGTGGCTTACTCCACTATTGTATTTAAAGTTGATAATGTACGGAATGTAGTTTACACCAAAACCGCAACCAGCAAAAATTGTGGCTTACACCACTTTTGCGCTGTTAGCCTCATATAGACCCACACTGCCGTCGCTTCTTCTTGCATCGTGGTCGAAGAGAACTGCTAGCAGTCGCCACAGAACAATCGAGAAGTAACCACCTCATGTAGTGCGAGTTATTGTCAAGACCAGGAGCGTCATCCACGAGGCCGCAAGGAACCCCACTCCGGTGCTTCCTTTTAATTTATCTTGAGCCGTTTTATTTTACTTGTCACATTTTTTCCCCTAGCGGCTCAAGTTGAACTACTTTTCAAGTCACTGACATAATAGTAGATTTGGAATAGGGAGTGCATTGTCCGAGGCGGCTGCGCCATTTCGTTTTGGTTGCAAGAAACCGCAAATACAGTCCACATAGTAACAACTTGCATAATAAGGTTAAGAGCCGATCCGGGAATCGTACCCGAGACCCCAATCGCCGAAAACATTTCTGGCGATTAGAGCGCCACCATTTTTCTGGTTCTTACGAGCCGGATTAGAATCGGGCAATTGGCCCCACCATATTTTGTTTCCTTCGAGCAGGATTCGAGGGGATAATCTGTGACTCAACCATTCAAATACACGCAAAAAATTCATTAAAATCTGTCGAGACATTTTTGAGTTTTAGCGAGACTAACGGATAGCAATTGATTATCATACGAGTATATAAGTAAATAAATATAACACTTATTTTTTTATATTATAATGATAACATTATATTATACAATTGTTTATTACCCCCAATGAAGAGAAAAAAGATGCAAATGGCTTTTTATTATTTAATTCTCGACTACTATATTTATTACGGCTCATGTTCCTCTTTTTTAAAACCGAAGTGACAAACGACTGTTGACTATTGAACAGAGAAACCTGCAGATGCGTTGCCACTCTGAGAACTAAAATCGAATGTACCGCAGCTTGTAAATATACTGGCTTCCTATATACCCTTCAGACCAGAACACAGCAGTACAAGCACTGCTATTTGGTAGCAGGATTGGTCACATAAACGAGTTGTATCTACTCGGGAGAATCGAAGACAAAAAAGAAATCCTTCCACATGGTTTAGTTATACATTACTTACCTTAGTTATGTTTATAAACATTGCTATTTGTAGCTAAATCTTTAGTTTTTAATAATAGCGGTAGTAAATTTCGTATACGTCCCACTCTTAGGTACTGGCATCCTCTCTTTTTTGGGGGGGTTTTGGGGTAAGGAAATGACTATCGCCATGCCTCAAAATCTCAGATTTGCAGGTTTCCTCACGATGTTTTCCTTCATCGCCAAGCATGTGATAAATATGAATTTAAAACTGCAATTAATAATTTTATTGGTGCCGACAGGAATCAGATCCCGTTGCGTTGCGTTTGTTGATACTGGTTTGTCGCGTACTATGATATTAACGGCGAGCGTACGGTGATAAAAATAACGGTACATAAAAATAATAATCATTAATCAACGGAGTTTTTGTACCCTTTACGTTCACAACACTTTGAAGTAGCTGTGGTTGCCAGCTTAGTATTATTATTAATTTAAGGTAGCGGCGTAAGCAGCTATTACGGAATATGCCACAAACATATTACGGAATACAACAGATGAATCCTTCCCGTCTACATCAGAATAAAAACAACCAGACCGGTGATGAGGAGGAGTGTAAAAGATGCGAGCATTTTGGTACTTCTACAAACGCTTCGCTAGAATGGGACAGGTCCATGTCCAACCGTAGAACGTATATTAACGTTTATAAATAAACATATTTCATCATTATTACAGCCCCTCACAAGTACATTGCTGAACATAGGCCTCCCCCAAGAAATACCAAAAACATATTTATATTGTTAAAATGTATTGAATCTTGTATCGTATAAGTATTCCTTATATAATATGTCTATTGTAAACTATCTAAAACCATTATAATTTTTTCACTTACATTAAATGGTTTATGGGAACGTTTATTGATAACGTATATGTATATTAAAAGTACCAAATTTTTGATTATATCTTTTTAATATTTACTATAGTAATATAGACTAAAGTACACAATAGCCCCTAAACTTTAAATAAGATATATTTGATGTAATTATTGGACCTTTCCAATTCAAACAATAAGTCATGAGTTTCATGAGATTGAAAAACATTTCAATGTAACCTACATTCAGGGGATTCATTCGTGGTTTTTATTCAACCGCAGTGGTTCCATTCAGTACTCTCTCGTGAATGATTAACTTTCAAGATTAGTTTTCATTGAAAGTAATAAATGGTGTAAGTAAAATGTTCCAATATATAAGGTTATACGAAAGTAACTTGACGTTATTTATTTCCGATTATCTTTTCTTATAATTGTCTTTTTTAAAAGTCCATTTTTTATACAATCAATTATAAAATCTTATAAATACTGTGAAGACACTGTTTCCTTGTCTTAACCGTTCTCTCTCTTTTTCTCCCTATCTTATATTGTCTCTCTTCGCATTGAGATACTACACATTTTGTTGCATTTATTTCTTCTTCGCCATCAGCGCGTAAAAGTTCCCTACAGCACATGTATCTCTATTGTTGTAGATAGGATTTGCCACAATAAACAAGCTTGACAGACCAATTTGCGATCCGGTATTGCGTACCGGCGTTCCGCACTTTGACGATGCTCCCCATCGTTAATATGCGTCTTGCAAAAACTAGACAGTTTTAACGCCATCTATTGGGTCACAGAGGTAAACTGAAACAAGAGATGAGATGGGACTGAAGTAATAAAACCTACCTACCACACGGCAACAATGGCAAACATCCCTACCACTATTAAGGCAATCTGTGTGGTGGGCACGTATTCATCAGTCGACTTTTAATAGATTGTAATGCGCGGTTAATAAAATCATTTAAAATTGGAATGCCCGGTGCCACAGCCATAGATAAGAGTTTATATTATATTATAATGTATCATTAAGCGCAGTCATTAAGCGGTAAATGTTACGGTTTTAAGGTAAGGTATCATTAAAAATAAAAGCTTGTAAAACAGAAGATTTACTTATTTCACTTACAAGCGCGATTTTATTTTTAGCACTGTACTTGTAATTATAAAAAGCTATTATTTTGTGTTTACAAATATTCTGACATAACATTATAACTTTTGAATGTTTAACAAAAGTGAGGAAAACCCAATGATAAGGTACAAGATGGTAGAGACGTTATAGCCGTCTCGTAAAACGAAGCTTATGCTTAGACCCACCTTACGAGCGGCGGCAAGCGCCATAAAATCAATTACTTATCCAGATAGTGACTTCGAAAGAATAAATTCAGAGCTTTTATATGGTTGAAAAAAGCAATGGAAGATAAGTCAAAATTTAATATAATTGTTCTGATGCGTCATTCCAAACATAGATAAAACTTTTTAATTTCTAAAAATAGACTGATAGAATAAAAGATGCAATGACATGGTGCACGTAGATATATCAGTCCGCTTAGCAACGCTGAGGAAGTTTTAGCACCACCCAAGTTTCGATGGAATCAAAGGCTTTCTTATAGTTCGCATATGCAATACAGAGTGGCTAATAGTACTTTCTGGCTTCTGTATAGTGTTAATTTAAGTCAATAAATTGGTCATATCATGTATTTTGTTAACTGCATAAAATATCAAAAATCTAAACAAGGTTGTAAATATTCATAATAATAACAATGTACATTTTAGACATACAGGATAACAAGGTATAACAAGAATTATTCACAATTTATCTTCCGTGTACGTATTCTTTACTCAACAGTTTTAGAAAGACCGCCGCTCAAGCCGACGACATAATATTATGTCTTTATAGGCTTGTAATTTAACAGTGCTAAACTACATATGGCGTTGCTTGTGTGGTTTCCGTTTTTATAAAATTGGATATTAAGCCGTAAGTTTTTACATTATAAAACATTATTTATATTTCTTATAATTATCTTAAACAGTTTTACATTCTAGTTATAAATATAAGCCAAACATAAATAACTCGACATAATCTAAAACATTGAGTACCTGCATACTTATTGTATGAAAATATTTAATTACCCTCAACGTTAGTTACAGCAATATAGATTATTAAAGTACGCTAACAATAGTATATGTGATATATGATGCTAAAGTTTTTTCGGAAAAAGGGGCTTGTATGGGAGGCTGGAAACCCTCAATTCTGTGAGCGAGACGAATCATAATGAATAGACCCCCTAATATATTATGTATTGACGACCCGTGAAGAGAGCGGACTTTGTGGCATTTCTTGGAAGAGTACTATGTTTAGCAGTGGATTTGTGTTACCCGAAAGCTGCTCAAAATCAGTGTTTCTGCCGTTGTGTCCTATTTAAACGATTTAGAGAGTGTTTTATGAGCTACAGGTATTCTTATAGGTGCCTGTGCATTTGCCTTTACTTTGCTTGCAGTTACCTGTAGTTAAAAACACTCTGCTACAAATAGCTATTTTTATTATATTTTTAATGTTTATTTTGTACTTTTGTACCTTTTCATCAGCTCTTTGGAGGTTATTCTATAAATATTATTTAAAAACTTTTTTCATCCCGTATTGGTAGTATATATATATATATATATATATATATATATATATATATATATATCGAGAAAGCTTTTAAATTTATATATATATATATATATATATATATATTAATTTAAAAGCTTTCTCGATCTAACCATAAAGGTTACAAAGGGCGGTCTTAATGCCAGTTATCATTCTCTGCCAGTCAACCCATGGCAAGGTGAAAAATTTGTGGCAGGTGACTTAAATAACCAAATATATTGGTTGGTAAGGTTTTTAAGGTGTTGGTTTCACAATTATTTAATTGTGATGTGTATTTATTATTTTAAACTTCTTATTGTGAACCAGTTTGTTGACCAAAATATATGAAAAAAATATAACAAATTTATATAGATATAACACAAATTAAAATAAGGCTTCTAATTTACACTAATAGATATGAATACAAACAAATGCATAATAATCTATATATAACAATTATTCTTAAAACCTACATACATATATATACAATATAAATACATATATACATACATACATAATATGTCTGGATAAAGGTAGCAGTATTCATATATATCACCCCGTGTGCGTCATAAGTGGCAACACAGGGAAATTTAGTAGGAAATGGGTAGCAGCATCTTGATGATTACAACATTAAATAATTAAAAACTGCTGAACTCAAAATAATTAAAAAGCACGGCAGCGAAATCAATGAAACGATTTATGGGGGAAGCCTTAGTCCAGCAGTAAACTTTTAATAATAATAAACAAGTAATGGCAATAGAGGAATTACAAAACAACGAATTGATTATACATTTGTGGTAGAGGCATTTTGCAATGTTGCATCTATATTAGTAGTATAGTTGTAAGATAAGATAAGATAAGATAATCATTTATTGTCACAACTGTAGCACGAATGTGTCGGCTCAAACGGGAAAAGAACACGGTCTCACAGAATACCAGCGTAAAATAGCATTTTAACACAGCTGTGTTTCGCATAGTGAGTATAGAGACCCGGAGACCCTTTTTACAGGAAACGAGGCATCTTAGTTCTGACGGATGACAACGCATCTGCATTTTGATTCGTAATCGAGGATAGAGATAGTATTTCGGCCACAACAAATTACCATCAGATACAGCGTTGGTCACACTTATCTTATAAAAAAACATAGATATCAACAAAATTTTAAAATAAAGGGTCAGTTCATAATTAAAATAACTCCTTAATGAATTTGTAGCGACTCATAGGTATATATAATGGAAATGTATAAAATATTGAAATTAAGTTTGCAACGCAGTTATCAAAACTATCCAATTGGCCACCGGGGCTGAGTGCAAACTATTTTAGTAGAGTCTGTCCCGACGTTACTTTGTCGCTATTTATAAAGTATAACTGAACAGGCATGTTTGTTTCATTGACAGCTGGATTCAAGTCTAGACAACACGACCGTCTAGCTGCTTCTATAATAGAAATACATTTTAGGGTCTGAATACTTTATTGTATATCACGAAAGTGGATTTATCTTCAAGATGTTTATAAGGGTTAACGTGCTTTAAATAAATAAAAGTCGTTTATTTCGACCACAAGGATCATAGATGTTAGTAATAATACAAATCTTAAAACTAATGTTAGTAAAACGTAAAACTATTCATCTAATTTTAAAACTATATCTTAGACAGGCCCGATTAGTTACACTCTAGTAGTAGTAGTAGTTACAGTCTGTCAGTCAGATTACTGACAGTCAAACCTGGCAGAAAATGCCCTCAGGATACCATTGGAACCGGCCCGCACCCTGCGCACAAGGGATATGCATCGTTTACGCATGGTGGTGTAGAAAGAATCCGCACGCGCATCCGCGAACATACCCGACGCATTAAAATAACGAGGCAGACCCAACAGCACCCTGAATGCATTATTGTATTGAACATGCAGGACATTGTACTGTTTCTGCGTGTAGTTCACCCACAGACTGCTCGTGTAAAAAGAAGTGCAGTAAGCTCTAAAGAGCGTTACTTTAACAGGAACTGAACAACAAGCGAACCTGCGAGCGATCATGTCCGCTTTAACAGACAATGCCCTGCGCTCTCGCTCTATGTCAACATCATCTTTCAGATTGAAATATTACTAGTTTTTACGGAATTTATCGCGTATATTTAACTTTTTAAATACCCGACGTTTCGAACGCTTTACAGCACTCATGGTCACGGGCGGGACTGAGATGTTCAACGTCCATATGTCATAGTTAACCGCGGTTACCATAGATAAAAATTTAACTTTTGTTCCGATCTATACAGTATGAACTTATGGTATCTTGAAGTCTTGCAGTTGTATGCTTGGGTTGGGATTTAATTTTATTTATTATCGGATCCCAAGCAGATGGTAGCACCCAGCCATCTTCTCTATTGAAATTAGGATGTTTTTTGATTTCAATAGCCTCGCGAATCATCCTTGGAAGGAATCGGTGTTCTTTAGCGAGGATTTGCGGTCTATCAAATCTGATGTAGTGACGGGGGCGATCCTGTACTTGTTCACAGACTGCAGACTTCCCGGAGCGTCGATTCTTCACATCAGCTATATGTTCTTTAACGCGGGTTTTTATTGATCTTTTAGTTTGTCCTATGTAGGAGAGACCACATTCACAATCAAGCTTGTACACTCCTGCATCTTGCAGAGGGACATTACACTTGAGTGATGGTAAAAACTGACCAATCTTCTTCAGCGGCTTGAAGTATGTTTTGATGGAAGCACGCTTCAAGATGTAGCCAATCTTGTCAGTGACTCCTCTAACATATGGCAGTACAGCAGGTACACGCTCGACTGTGGCCGGCTTAACTCATTCACTGTGACGCGGCGCGGGACTCGAAGCTTGTTGTCATGCAAAACTTGCTTGACATGGTGGAGCTCGGCAGCCAGGTGTTTACTGTCACAGATCCCTCGTGCTCTCTGAAACAAAGATTTACCCACGGTAGCTAACTGTGAAGGATGGTGATGAGAATCACCGTTTAAATATCTATCTGTATGGGTCTTTTTTCTAGTGTCGTCTACGTGCCGCTTGTAGAATCTTGGATTTATGGGAGAATATCCCATAAATCTCCTTGACTGTGCCCGGTCCATCAGCACAATATCGAGCTTATTCGCAAGAATAGTCCTGTCTGTGATGATGGCCCGGTCCCAGTAGAGCCTGGCGCGGTCATTTTAGAGCACGGCTTCCGGCAAGTACTTCTAATACGGCACTTTCCGGTCCACGAGAACGTATTTCAGAGCGAGCTCCTGGTATAGAATTCTGGGTTGGTAGTAGTGAAGAGGCTCGAGAGCGACTTCTGGTCGAGAGCCTCTTGAAACTGTCGGGCGAGCACAGCGTGACGCACTATGAACCCCTTCAGCCAGTAATGATGCAGCCCGTCGAGCCCCGGACTTTTCCAGTTCGGGGCCCTACGGACCGCCTCAGCCACGTCTTCCGGCATTATGGTGATGGGGTCCATAGGCGTAACACTCGCACCCTGGCTCGCCACAACTTCCATCCAAGGGCCCTCGCTGTGGCTTATGGGCTCTGACCTCAGGCCACGCCAGAATGCGATAATGTCTGCCTGATCCGGTCCTTGGCTCGCTTCACTTACCTTTGGTCGCTTCAGTGATTTATAGAGCCTCTTCTGATCACTCTGGAAGAGACGATTCTGGTTGAACCGTCTTGACCTCTCGGTAAATCGTCAAATCCGCTTCCCCCAAGCAGCGATCTTTTGCTTCAGGTCGTCTATGCGCTCCGTTAGTTGAGTAGTAGTTCAAGATTGTTTATTATTATATTTATTATTACTTAAATAATTTTATGCTCGCCTAATACTTCTGAAACTAAAATACATAATACATAGTCTGTATTCGTTACGTAACTAAAGAATACTCAGTATTCTCGTCGGTTCTAATTGTTAAGACTACTGGGCCGTAAAATCGACCTTTACTAAAATTATATTATAGCGTGTATTTATAATACAGTGCAGTGTATTCATAATACACGATAACTCATGTAATTTTCATTAGCCTGTAAACAGTTCAACAATGGACCCACTTTCTACACAAAGTACTACACTTTCGGTCAATAGGTAAGATCTGACGACCGACTTAAGGCGAAAAATTTATCCAAATACTAATCTAAATTATTCCTTTTTGTTTTGTTATATCTTTCCTTCCTTTTTCTGCAATTTATGGCAGAAATTTCGTGAAAAGGGACGGAAGTGCGTAACAGGAAGCCGGGGAAGCGCGCGCTATTTTATTTGACCAATGAGCGTGCGCGGCGGTAGTATAGTGTGCCGTTATATAAAGTAATTTATATGTGTAAACTATATTAATAAATGTATTGTTATTAACTGTTTTTAATAAGTGTCTGAAATAGATCATTGATAAAAATGTATGAGAGTAATAGTGAATAGTGATTCGAATAAATATTTAACCTTTTTTAATTTTGAGGTTAATTTCAGTCGCTGCTTAATTGATATTTTAATTATGACTAAAAAAAACAAATAGTTTTTTCAGGATATAATTATCATTATAATTTAAGTTAATGTTGCTGTTTACCAATGTGAGATTTCAGATTTTACACAGCAGTCGTATTATTTTCGAGTGCAGCAGTGATTTTAAAAGTATTGTAGGTGAAAACGAAAGCACAATTTATACCACAATCTGCCTAAATCAGATGTCACAAAATATTGAAAGTGTACCTCAGTTGCCTTTTACGGTATCTATAAGATTACACAATTTTTTTCACTACGATGGCAAAACGTAACGAAGTTAGTCAATTTAAACGTGATAAAAAGGAGTTCATTAAAACTTTGACCCTTTCGTATTGTATTATATTAATTACTGACGAAGTGTAATTATCTGCGAAAGGTTATAGAAAGATATTCTTACTTAGAAATGGTGACTGGAAACAAACTATTTTTATTTTAAATTAAATTTTAAATTTTAAACATTGATCTCACACTAACAACTTGTTCTGGGTCTTGAGTGAATTGTATAAATCTAAATTGCAAAAAATGTACACTAAATACTCCTGAGAGAGTATCGAATTTACGGCCTTTTACAATAAAATTACAAAGTTAAAATATAGCTAGTTTAAGGTTATTTTCTATAGAATTGTGTCAATAATGACGTTGAGATGAAAAGTAGTAGAAATGAAAAGTAAAAAAAAATATCAGATAAAATCAAATTCCAAAAGTAGTTGTTTAGTTGATAGATGGTAAAAGCTAAATATTTTGTAAACGGACCCTTGATCGAAAAAATATTGCACCCTCAAAATTTTTGAAAGAATTATTTAACGGCACCCCACACGATACATGGCAACCCTCTCAGAAAATAAACCCAGGAGTGCCCAGGAGTGGGACGTATATAGGCTGTAACTTTTTTTTACTTTTTTTAACCCCACACCATGGAATAGAGGGCCAATAAATTACCTGAATGAGAGACGCAGAATATCTATAACTTTGCCAAAAAACAGCTTTATAGCACCTAGACCCTAGGTGCTACAAAGCTGTTTTTTTGAGCTGAGTAAGTAGTAAGGAGTAGTAGTAAGCTGAGTAAAATCGCGGTCAAAGAGACGGAAGGACATGGCAAAACTATAACGGTTCCTTGTTGTTTTACTACGGAACTCTAAAAATGGGAATTGACGAGTGTTAATTGAAACGGCAGGAAATTTTTTTGTCACTGAGAGTTTGATCTGTCATTAAAATAAAATTTTCACGCTTCCATTTGCAAAGCGCAGAACTTAAAAGCACCATTTATTAAAATCAAACAGAAACTCACGAACTCTCAGTTTGACAATCAACATAATGGGTATTGAATGTTTAAATATTTTTATGGAACAGAATTTACTATTTTAGGAAATCTTTAGTAGAACCAGAGTAACAGACATCATCATCATCATCATCATCATTAAAGCCCTTCACAAGTCCACTGCTGAACGTAGGCCTCCCCAAGTAATGCCACAAAGCACGGTCTTGAGCCGGCTGCATCCATCGACTTCCTGCATGTCTTACCAGGTCATCACTCCATCTAGTGGGGGTCGCCCTACACTACGCCTACCGGTACGAGGTTGCCACTCGAGAAGCTTTCCTCCCCATCAGTTGTCGGTTCTTCGAGCTATATGGCCGGCCCATTGCCACTTTAGCTTACTAATCCGTTGGGCTATGTCACTATGGTTTTACTACGGATATGCTCATTTCTGAGTCTATCACGCAGAGAAACGCTCGCTGAGCAACCTTGCGCGTCTTCATACGGCCAGCAGTGAAGGTGGTCCTTCACTGCTGGCCGTATGAGGACGTTCAAGTTTCAGATCCGTATGTCATCACTGGCAACACGCACTGGTTGTACAATCTAGTTGTAATCTCTGTCTACATACATAGACATAGCTCAACGAATTTGTACGCTGAAGTGGCATAGGGCCAGCCACATAATTAGAAGTACCTATTACAGAGGGGGGAAGAAAGATTCTCGAGTGCAAGCGTCGTAGCCGTAAGTATCTGTGTAGGACAGGCTCCATTCGATGGAATAACGAACTGGTAAGGATACAGAAAGTCAATTGACGCAGGTGGCTAATTCCGTCTCTGGGGATTTCCTGGGTCGCCTTTATTCAGCAATGGACTTGTGCTGGGCTGAAATGACGGTTTGACACTGGGTTTGGGAATCATAATATTTTTTGTTACATAAAACAATACAAGAGATAGTATCTTAAACTACTTTCGTCAAAATTGTAGGGTAATTTGTTGGCGAATACATCACCTACTTACATCCTATGTACCTATTGTAATATTAACATTCTAATATTGAATTCATAGTTAACATAGAAAATAGTAAAGTAAAGTAAAGTTGCAGCCTATATACGTCCCACTGCTGGGCTCAGGCCTCCCTTTCATTTCTGAGAGGGTTTAGGGCAAGGAAGTGTCCGCCGCGCTGCCCAAATGCGTGTTGACGAACTTCACATGTCTTCGAAATATTTTTCTTATTCCTCAGACATGCAGGTTTCCTCACGATGTTTTCCTTCACCGCCGAGCACGTGGTAAATCAGCACTTAAAATTGTAATATTAACATTCAATTTCATTTAGTTAACATAGAAAATATTAACTTTAAATTAAAAAAAAAACAAATTCTATTCACATATTAAGCATGTATTTTATCTTTAAACTTATTAATAGTTACATCAAGTATAAATAGGTACTATATTAGGCTAGCACCAGAAAGTCCTTTCAATGCTAGCCGGCGCAACATAGTATGGGGTTGTGCTCGTATAATGCATGTGTAATCCAGCAACCGCTTTTAGATTTCTTTTAAATATTTAATTATTGCCACATTCATCTTCGGAAAGTATTATCTTATTGAAAGTATGTGTCACAAAAACTTTCTTGCCATAATATTTGTTATTCGTATTCTCAACGTATTTCGAGAAGTAAGTCTAATATCAGATATATTATATGTTTTAAATGTTCTAAACTCTTTGATTTCTCCTATTTTAATTAGGCTGTTGCAATAGGAGAATCTTTGAAAATAAAATAAAATAGTATAGTATCCGTCCATGTTACATTTTTACTTTGCTTGTTTGTCAATAAACGATTTTGTCAACCCAACCTAATTTATATAATAACCAATTGTTTAAGTAAACAATTTTATAAACCTAATTTAGTAGCTTAGAGACCTACCTTAGTAGCTTTCAAACCTAATATTGTAGCTTTGAAGCTTAAGGTATGAATAGTAACGTTCATATGATAATTAGGGTCTGTGTTTCAGCGACTTGCGCGATTACCCGATACACGAGCACGTCTTGACTCGTTTTTTTTTTCTTAAAATTTATATTTATTTTTCTACATCGTCTCCTTCTAATTCTACACACTTCTCCCAGCAATTATCCAATCTCTTTAACTCGTCCAAATACTACTCAGCGTTTTTCTTTGCAAAATAATTGCTCATGAAGGTCAATGCGCCCTTATTTGACAAAAATTTCTGTCCTCTGAGCGCAATTTTTAGATGAGCGAAAAAAAGAAATCGCTTGGGGCTAGATCTGGTGAGTAAGATGGATGGACAAACAGTTCAAACCGTAATTCGAGGATTTTCGCCATGGCAACCTCTCACATCGTGAGATGGCGCGTTGTCATGATGAAACAGAATTTTCTTTTTCTGCAAATATAGTTTTTCTGCAATTTCTGCCTTTAGTTTGTCAAATAATGATGCGTAGTATAGTCCTGTAATGATTATTTCCTTTTTGAAGATAATCGATTAAGATGACTTCATAACTATCGCATAAAACAGTAGCTATCACTTATCCAGCCGAAAAAACAGTTTTGCTTCTTTTGGAGCCGATTCCCCCTTTGCAGTCCACAGTTTTGACTGAATTTTTGTTTTCGGCGTATAATGTTGTTTCCAAGTTTCATCTACAGTAATTAATCGAATTTCTTTCTTTAATAATAATAATAATGTATATTTCTCCTCACAAATACCGACTATATGTAATAAAAACACAAATCTATATAAATACGGGTATGTTCATAGTCATAGCCTAGGATCTGTGAAGATCTGATATTTCGGATAGGCAATAAATGCCCGTATTACAAATATTAAGATCTCCATTCCACGAGATATGAATAAGAGTGTTACGAGTATATATAAGGGAAAGAGACCAGTATCACTGCGACCTAAAAGATCTATTGTGATCGCTGCTATGGCTATAGTTCACTGCTAAGCCCTATGTCTTCAAGGATTAGAAGGAATTGCTTAGCCGTGAGTAATTTCACTTCTTCTGGGCGGATATAGATAGTTTCCCAGATGAGTGTTGCGTTTGCGTATTAAAGGTCCGCAATCAGTTAGGATGTGCAGAGGCGTTTCTTCCTTCATGAAACAGAACCGACACATCCTTGAGTTGCTTAGACCCAGGAAACTTTTCTTTTTTCTCAACTGTTCGTCCCTATCTGGTGAAAATCTTCAGAGCAAGTTTTGCCTGGGGGTATATTCCAGAACGATGGACAATTGTCAAAATTCTATTTATACTTAAGGCTGGTAGAAAGGACAACGCTTTACCAAAGTACTTTAGACCTGTAAGCCTATCTTCCTTTCTCCTTAAGACGTTGGACAAGATTATAGATAGACATAAAATAGATGTAGCTCTCGCTACGAGGCCCATAAATTACAACCAGCATGCTTACCGCAGAGGCAAATCTACGGAAACAGCCCTGATCAGTGTCATTGACAGGGTCGAAAAAGCACTAGACGATAAAGAAATAGCTCCTTGTGCCTTTCGACAGTAGCCCAAATCACTGCTGATTGGGGGCCTGACATCTAAAAATGTTGACCTCACAATCATCAGATGAGTGAAGTCGATGCTCTCAAACAGAAAGGCAAATATAGCGCTGTTTCAAACTTCGATTGAGGTTCCAACTACAAGAGGCTGCCCACAAGGAGGTGTTTTGTCACCCCTTCTTTGGATTCTTGTGGTTGACCAACTATTGTACAAAATGGCAGACCTATGCATTGACACACTAGGTTATGCTGATGACCTCGTGATCATTGCGAGGGGCTTTTGCCATAGTACTTTATCGTCAATAATACAAAGAGCCCTAAATACCATAAATAACTGGTGTAGTTGCTGGTAGTAGTAAATTAACAGTTTATCAGTTAATGCTGATAAAACTGTTATAATACCCTTTGCCAAAAAGAGACGTTTGGACAAATTAGTCCAACCAAAACTTAATAGTAAAGAAGTACCATTTTCTATGGAAATTAAGTACTTGGGCGTAACAATCGACCAAAAACCAACTCACCTTAGCAACGTATGCCATAACGCTAAAATTGCTTTAGATACGTGCAGTCGTTTAGTCGGGAACAACTGGAGCTTGCGTCCCAGTATGGTCCTATGGCTGTACAGCAGCATAGTGAAGCGGATTCTCACCTAAGCCTCTATTGACTGGTGTAACCAAAAGACGACTGCGTACAGACTAAAGAGTCTATAAAGAACTGCCTGCTTAATGGCAACTGGAGCTATGCGATCATCGCCTCGAGCGGCTCTTAATGCACTTCTATGTCTAATACCCCTTGATCTATTTCGAGACAAGGAACCGAGTGCTAGTTTGTATAGGATTAACGCCCAGGGTGGTCTGAGATTGCTCTCCTACAGATTGAGATCCATGCTCGACTAAATTGAGGGAACATCGGTCTTATGCATGATACCAGATATCATGCGTCCACTACACACTTTTGATAAAAAGTATAAAGTGGAATTATCCTCCAAAGAAAACTAGCTGAATAGCCAAGTTATCTGTGAGGTCGGTAGCCTCATATGGTATACCGATGGGCATTTGACGTGAGTTACCGAGAGACAGAATATCCTCCTTAAAGGGTAGCGCTACACTATATCGACCATAGTGACGTGATCACGACGGCCGTGCGGACATAAATTTCCTCGCATAATCTATCGTTCACCTACTCTATCTCGCAAAATTTGCGAACTAATGACTCGAGCGGATCGACAGCCGTGCAACAATAAGAGGTTGCCGAAATGTTATCAATGATTTAGCGGAACCAATAATAACGTAACTCAATACTGTATCTAATGTGTAAGGTGTGGTACACGAGGATAGAAGCCCCGATGAGCATATCAATGTCTCCAGGGATGGAGTAAATGTCAACCGCCAAAGCTAAATTATCGAAATTGTTCTGGTCGAATTCTGCTGTCAATTTACGACATTTGCCGACCATACAAAATGGCGCAATTATACGGTAGATTAAAAATAAAAATTCATGGAGTAACCGACATTTGTTTAGATTATAGAATAGAGAATTTCGATTCGAATATAGATTCTATAATGCCAAACTTGGGAGGTTTGCCGCGTAGAGCGTTCATCAAATTTGCCGGCTGGAATTAATCCGAACAATTCCTCAGAGCACTCCCTGTGATTGATGCAATAAATACGCAAAGAAATTCAACATCTCTTCGCATTGCCAGTGAATTGAGCCGATAGGAAAGCATTCGGTCGCTCGGAATACTCCCCCCATCATTGAGAGTCGAGTTGGACGCAAAGAAGGAGCCTAGAAGATCGGCTTTCTCTTTTGTGGCATGGGCCAGTGAGTCGTCCTCCCTGTGCAGAGATGGAAGAGATGGCTGACAGAAATTCCCTTGGACAGCCTTGTCGAGAGACCGGAATACACGGGTTCCAGAAAGAAGGCGAAATAGTTTCTCGCCAATTCTGCCTATGTGCTCTGACTTTGCCTTAGCAATGACTCTTTCTTCTTTTTTAGAGCGCTGGTGCTTACGCCCCGCGATGTTGATGCGTCAGCCCTGGCTTGGTAGCACTCCTGCTTATAACATGATGCTACTTTACAGAAGCGACCATACCATAGCTAAGATTTGCTTCCGATGGGCACCACAGAGGAAGGAATAAGAAGTTGCTGCTGCTATACTACCATAAGTCAGAGGAGTCACAGACAAAGTGGGCTACATCTTGAAGCGAGCTTCCATTAAAACATACTACAAGCCGCCGAAGAAGATTAGTCAATTCTTACCATCCGTCAAGTGTAATATCCCTCTATAAGATGCAGGAGTGTACAAGTTAGATTGTGAATGTGGTCTCCCTTACATAGGTCAAACAAAAAGATCCATAAAAACCCGCGTGAAAGAACATATAGCTGACGTGAATCACCGACGCTCCGGGAAGTCTGCAGTCTGCGAACATGTTCAAGATCGTCCTCACCATTACATTCCATTTGATAAACCACAAATCCTCGCAAAGAACACCGATTGCTACCAAGGATGATACGCGAGGCTATTGAAATTAAAAAACATCCAAATTTCAATAGAGAAGATGGATGGGTGCTGCCACCTACTTGGGATCCTATAATTAACAAAATTAAACCCAAACCTAAGCATACCACTGCAAGACTTCATGAACTATAAGCTCGTTTTGCGTAAATCGGATCAAAAATTAATTTTCAAAAACTGAAGGTAGCCGTACTAACTATGACATTGGGACGTCAAACATTTCAGTCCCCCCCGTGACCATGGGTGCTATAAAGCACCCGAAACGTCGGGAATTAAAAATAAGTAAAAGTAGTGAAATAAACGCGATAAAATCCGTAAATTTAGTTTTATTCAATGTGTAGTGTTCACGTAAATTTAAGAAATCATTATGGAATAAGAAGTTCCATACCCTGAAGTACCACATCGGTGACAGAATCAGCAACAACCTTTGAATCGTCCGGCGAGAAGCAAACCCAAGGGTAGGATGGATGAAATAATCCCAATGATTGGGATGGGGATCGGCCAACACGGCGGCAGCCTGCAGAATGCAACCGCGATTTCAGCGTTAGTTGCACCACACTCCGGACAAGACAATGGTCCGAGGAGCCTAAAGGGGCGTCGACGGGAATCTGATATCTGTCCGGATGAGGTCAGCAGAAGTTCCAACAGGGAAGGTGCATGATCCTCCACATCTGGAATCCGGGTTGGTGAAGTAACCAGTTGGGTCAGACCATATGCCAATGCAAAATCATGAACAGATCTCCCCGCATGATCGGTTGAACGTGAATCAAGCCATTCAGCGTGGTGGGCGCTAAAATCGCCGAGGATCACGATCTCTACGGAGGGGATCTGTTGTAGCAACGAATCTGTAGCCATTTGGACGTGGTCGAAGAGTTTGTCTGTTTCGGCATTACCGCTATGGGACCTATACAGGCACCCGTAGACGCGCGGGCGGTCGTCGTTGTCTACGCGTAGCCAAAGGATGTACAGGTCCGAACCTTAAAGACGCTCCTCTCTGACGTATACGCAAACTTTGACGGTTCCGTGGCGCAGTGGCTTAGCTATGAGTTACAGCGCTAAGGGCCGCGGGTTTGAATCCCGCACGGAGCAAGTATTTGTATGGCCTACAAGTAATTGTTCCGGGTCTGGATGTTTTTCCTTGTGAAATTTATGTTTTTAAACTATCCCACGATACAGGAGAAAATCCTAGTGCTAGTATTGGAGGTAACGTTTTAAACAAAAAAAAAAACTCCAGCCTGAGACTTACAGGAGTATTCCAGTTTGTACCCCGGGTAGGAGAGATGCGAACCATCAGCCGGAGGGGACACCTGCGTCTCGGTGGCAAAGAGCAGAGCCGGTCTCGCCGTCTCGAGATAGTAGTGGACGGCGTTAAGGTTAGAATAAAGTCCCCTGGTATTGCAGAAATTCACGGATAGCGTGGCAGTGGTCGCCTTGGTCTTGTTGCTCAGGTTGCGCCGAGCAGATGTTAACTTAAGGGAATTTTGAGCCCTTCCCCCCCCCTTCCGGAATACACAGGGCAGCCTGAGCACCCACGCTCAGGAGTGGAGCAACTTGGTCATGGATGCTCAGCGAGGGATTCTCCAGGAGTGCTGGTACCCTCCTGGGGTAGATCTTTACTTCATTCCGCTACCATGTTAGGGGGGGGGAATTGTGCCTCCGGCCACCCGCACTCACCAGACGAAACGCGGAAGCAGTACTTCCACTTCACGCCGGTATTCTGTGAGGTCGTGGTACCAACCCGGTTTTAGCCGGCCCATACGTGCAACAGCAAAGCTGCCGCGTGGCTCTACCACTGTTAAATCTATTAAAAATCTTCATTGTAATATTGCACACACATAACAATTATTTTTGTATATAAATAAAAATATGTGTACTACATGTATATAAAATTCCGTTTATTCTCGTTTAATACTAATGACAAAGCGTTCTACTTCCTCTTGAAATTTTTTGTTGTCTATAAAATGCAATGCCGGGTTTTTTTCAGTAGCGTGATGAATTATGATTTCATTCGAACAAAACACAAAGCTTTGTGTTGTCAAATACACATCGCATGAAAAATATTATTATTTTAATTAGTTTTTATAGGCATAACTTGTAGTTGGCATGAAAGGCTTTAGATCTAGAAAGCTGACATTTTGCACAGAGGTTCCCTTTATATGTAGACAAGGACTAAGGAAGGAGTATTTCAAAATACACGTGAATAGAGAATAAAGAGGATATAAATTTTAAAGTTGCCTTAATTCACTACAACTACTATGTTAGTAAGTAATTATAATCAATAATAACTATTTTCAGCAACATACAGTACGGACTATAATCGTACGTGTGCTTAATCTATTCCAAAAAACAACATTGAGGTAATTTCCACTACCACGCGAACTAAGCCGCGAGCGGTCACTAGTAAAATATACAAGCATTGTTATTTGTTATGTGATTACCATGAGTCTTTTATGTCAATTTTAAGACTTATCTTTATTTAGTCGTATACATAAAGCAATCGTTGAGAATTCCTGAACAGAGCATAGGTGATTTTATTTTTTTATGCTGTAGTTAACTTTAAAAAGTAAGCCTACTCGTAGTAACATTATTGCCTGTAGCCGTCGTGTACGTTCTCGTATATCTTCTATGAAAGTCGTATATTATATATTTATTTCTTCTGCAATCTTCTATATACATATTTTTATTTGATCTTGATACATTAATAAAATTTTTGTCAATATTCAGGCTGTACTCGTAATTTTTATAACTTTTTTCTGTTTTTGTAATTTTACATTCGATTTACAGAATTAAGTTTTTGTTGTAAGATATTTACAATTTAAATTTACAATTTACAATTTGTCGCAATTTACAAAAATCTACCTATTGTGTTATAATACAATCTCAAGGTATAGTGACTGTAGGCGAATCGAATCGAAAAGAATTCCTTAGAAAATTTTACCCGGGTTGGGCAAAACAGAATTATTGGATTTTTTTTGTGAATAAATTCTCAGTGACAACCAAGAGTCAGTGATGGGGGAAGTTGTCAGTGTTTCACCTCCGTGTATCGAAAAGCACGTAAAACTATTGGTCTTGCTGCTGATCTCCGGTTGTTTGCCATTCCTTCGAACTATGAGGTAATACTGAGTGCATCTGTGCTTGTACACACACTTGCGCACTATGATCCTGTCCTTCGCAGATGACCAATATTAACTGGCCGCTGTGAACAAAATTCGGTTCGGAGAAGAAATAATTTACTCATCCCTAGCTATTTATCTAATAACCGTATCTATTATTATACTAACGGTCGCTATACCACACAATCGTTAAAATATTTGTATTTACAATCTATTTAATAAAATCTGTACCTTATTTTATTATTCATATTTGTAGTTATTTTTCGTTTTACTTGAACCAACTTAGACTTCTACAAAAATTAAACAATCATTTATAAAGGAACATTTGTACTGAAAATATTTTGCTTCAAATATAATACTTTTATAATTCCAACGTTAAAGGAAACCTCCGGGATTTGTTTCGTGTCTCTGAAATTTAATTTATTTTATAAATAACCATTCCGCAAGCTGTCCATCAGAATAATTTTGGTAGTATTGTTTGCAGCGTTTTTGTTGAATTTATTGTTTTTAAATTAATATAGTACTGTAAATAATAGTAAGTGTTTAAAAGTTTAATGAAGTAAATAATAAAAGTTCTGTTGTTAAATTTCTGTTTCAGATATGTGGGGAAATTCTTATGAACAGCACTCTGTACGAGTGTGTATTCCGGCTAAAACCGTTATGAAATTCGGCTCTTTCGCACAATTCCGGGCTGTCAGAACACTTTTGCACGCAAAGTCAGCCCTTATGGTGACAACCATTCGACGAAAAATAAGATCAAATATATAACTTCAACTCTGGAACTTAGGATACGAATAAACACACAAAGTTGCATGTGACGGCTGGTATGTCCCTTGGGACAGCCGCTTTGGGACAACCACTTTGGGAAACTTTTGAGACGATCGCTTTGGAACACCTCAGTCAGTATAGTGTGCTTTTTTGTTTAAGATAACTAATTAATTCGTTCAATTTTTGAACGAATAAACGTTTCCATTTTTCTTGTTGCTTATAAACATTTATGTAATTTACACTATATTCATAAATATCTTTATAAATAGGGTGACAAGGACGCAATGCCTGCCAATTTTATTACCAATGCAATTATGTACATACTAACTTTATTATTTTCCTCTGAGGAAAATCCTCTTTTTATCTGAGTAAAAGAGGGTTTCCATCTACTTGTAGACTAATCTGCTTCAGTTCTCTTTTAAAGAGGGGTTTCCAAACATGGTGCTATAAAGTAATCATTGCGTTTTATTAATTTAATAGCATCCTACACACTGCATACCAAATTAACCCTCGGTTGGTCGCGTGGGGTCTTTAAAAGCCTAGGTATTTTTAAAATGCAAATATTTTATTGTTAATACTATCATAGAAACTTGAAAATCCAGGTTCCTAAGTTTGATTATAGTTTCCGCTGATCGCTGCTAAGTTCAGGGCCCGCGCAGGCGTCGTGAGATACGAAAGGTTATTTTGTGCGTAGGCTTTCAAAGACCCCACGCGACTAACCGCGTAAGTAAAAAGTGATTGGAACTTATTTTTTTATTTACTTGGAGCACATGATGTTTTGATGATTTTTGTGTTGTTTTAGGCTTTTTAGTTACTATAATGGACGCTCGACAACAAGAACGCATATTACACTGGTTGGAGGAGGAGGAAGAGGAGATTCTTGGTGGAGAGGATGATGAAGATGAAAATCATATATACCCGGACGAAACAAGCGAATACAACACGGATTCAGCGCAAGAATGTGATGATGGTGATCCAGAAACCCAGGATCATGTGTCAGAATCGTCCGAAGACCAACAAAAGAATGTAGATAGTTCGGATAGTGACGACAATGAGCCATTGATCCACATGTCATCACAGAACTTTTATTTTGTCAAAAAAAAAAAGATAAAAGTGGCCACTATAAAAAAAATTTCAAATGGAGGAAGACACCGTACCCACAGGGCATCAGAACAAGGAGACAGAATATAGTTACAGAACAACCAGGCCCACAGGGTACAGATCGGGCGGTGAGTAACCCCTTTGAATCTTGGCTTTTGTTTTTGGACGTTGATATGTTGCAGCATATTGTGAAGTGCACGAATATAAAGATAGCATCTATGCCGACAAATTACGAGAGGCAGCGCGACTGTGAGGTGACCAATATCATTGAGCTAAAAGCGTTGATTGGTATTATGTATCTGATTGGTATTCATAAATCGTCACATGCTTTGATTGATGATATTTGGATGGCTGATGGTACGGGGTTAGATAAATGCCGTGCTACTATGTCCAAGTAACGTTTTCGTTTTTTATTAAGAGTCCTCCGATTCGATAATATTCATACACGGGAACAACGCAAAGCCATTGACAAACTGGCGCCAATAAGAAAGATATTGCAATTTGTAAAAAATTGCCAGACTAATTACAAGAACACTGAATATGTTACTAATATATGAAATGTTGGAGAGTTTTAGAGGCTCGTGTGGATTTCGCCAATATATGCCAAGCAAACCAGCTAAATATGGCATAAAGTTGTTTTCTCTAGTGGATGCCATGACATTCTACACAAAAAACTTAGAAATATATGTCGGAAAACAGCCAGAAGGTCCCTACTTTCAAGATACTTCAACAAAAGCTCTTGTCAAATGAATGATTGAACCAATATCAGGTACAGGATAAAATGTGACCATGGATAACTGGTTTACTAGTGTTCCATTAGCTGAGGACCTATTGACAAATCATAAGTTGATAGTAGTGGGTACATTAAGAAAAAATAAACCAGAAATTCCAAATGAATTCAAGCGAAAAGGCTTGGAAGTACATTCCACAGCGTTTGGATATAAACCGACAGAGACTTTGCTCTCATACTGCCCAAAAAAAGGATAAAACAGTGTTATTACTTTCAACTATGCACAATGAGGGTATAATAGATGAGACATCCGAGAAAAAGATTCCAGAAATCATAATTTTTTATAATAAAACGAAAGGTGGAGTGGACGTGATGGATAAACTTATCGGAACTTACACTGTTGCACGCGTTTGCTACCGATGGCCGTTGAGGTTGTTCTTTACAATGCTCGATGTTGGAGCGGTAAATGCCCACATAATATTGGATACCGTAAATACTAACAACCGAATAGGTCGCAAGTTATTCTTGAAAACGCTAGCATTCGAAATATGTCGTCCTCAGTTGGAATCGCGGGCCACTATATCAACTTTGCCACGCGAATTGAAACAGCTTATTCTGCGATTCGTACCTCGTCCCGTGGATGTTCCTCCATACTGGTTTCGTACCTATGAGTAAACGATGTATTCACTGCACCAGGGGAACAGATAAAAAATTTAAAACTATCTGCCTTTTTTTGTAAGGGAAATACATGTCCAATACATTCAAAATCAGTATGTACTGACTGTGTTCAAACGGAAAATTAGTGTGAATTTGAAACGCAAAAGTATATTTTTTTGTTGGATCTACTTACATTTCTTTTTATATTGTTAAATAATGCCTTAAATACCAAAAAAAAAGGTTAACACGATTGTTTTTTTTATTACAAGAAATATTTTTTTTCTCTAAGTCATGTAAAACACTAAAAATTTTGTTCCTATTTTCTAATTTTAAGTTTCAAGGAGTTAATAAACATTTATTTTCTAATAAATTATAGTCTTTTTATTCAAGTAATATAAATAAACAATTATATGATAAAATAAATAAGAAAATAATAATTGTAAGGTGTTTTCTACACGCTGTTAAATTTTGGGGTCCTTAAAGACTCCACGCGACCAACCGCGTAAGTTTAAAAGCGCGACCAACCGAGGGTTAATAATGAAAAAATAAAATTTTACTAATTTGTTACATTATTTACAAAACGTGTATTTCTGAAGCCCTGTTTCTCTTGATCCCGTTTATATCCCGTGATAGAGTTTTGCTATATGTATACAGACATTATAAACAATATTTGATAATTTTTTTAATTTTTTAAAATTGCCACTTTAAAAAAATTAAAATTTAATGTTTATTTTTTTTTTAATGTTAACCCTATCTTGGCATAAAAATTTGCATAAAAATTTAGCATAAAAATTTAAATCTTTAAAAATTAATAACTTCAAAAATATTTATACTACATAACTGAAATTTGGTATTTTTTCATGTCTATGATATATTGCGGTATTAAAAAAATCATGAAAATCTAAGACATAATTTTGTGAAAATCTCCCAAAATTGTGTTGAATTGACATGGATTGACCCGTACGGATCTTGGATTATGTGCCTATAAAATACAGAGAAGAATTAAAGCCAAATGACCATCGTTTATGTCGCATCGTTTATTTGCTGATTGGGCTAATTAGAAATTGGCCGAATATGAGTATTTTTATCGAAGAATAGGGTTTAGTGATGAAGCTTACTGAAGAACACATATAGAATCACAATTACATGCATTAAAACTGAGAGTTCGGTTGTGCTTACACGCTGGCGGCATCATCCGTCCCTATTTCTTTCGAAATGAGGAAGGAGCTACCGTTACGGTGAATGGCGCTATTGACACATGCTGACTGATTTTTTTGTTTTCTAAAATTAATCAGCTAAACGTCGACGACATTTGATTGCAACAAGATGGTGCAACTTGCCAGACAGCGCGCTTAAACATCAGTTTATTGCAAAATCAATTTGGTTGCAACTTTAGTTCCAGAAGTGGTCCTGTTAACTTGACCCTCGTTCGTGCGACTTAACACCTCCCGATTATTTTTTGTGGGGCTATGTTAAGTCATTAGTTCATTTCAACAAACCAAGCCACTAGTGACGCAATACGGCCAGATTTATTGGAAATTGTAGTGATGAATGTAGTGAATTAGACCGATCGAATGGACTGTGTAACTCGTAGCCGCGGCGGACACAGGCCAGAAAACATATTTAAAAAATTAATTCCACGAAATTATTTACCACATTATAAAGATAATGAATTCATTCCAACAATATGTCTGTCTGGTATTATTATTTAAATTTCTAAACCTCTTAAAAACTCTTTATTAGGCGAGCAAATCAAAACAACATATTATTCCTTTAAAATAAAATATTTTCTGCAACATTTTTGCAAGCAAATGCCTCTGTACTCGCAAATTACGTGTTTCTGCCCTATTTGAAAAAACATCCACCAAGTGTGTTTAATATAACACTGCGTAACAGCTGCTGAATTTCATGAACAAATATTGTCTGAACGTGACTGCTCGCTCCTATGGATTCAGTTCGGAATATTTCCTCCTACCTGTTAAACTACGGTTAGCTCCGGTTTATAGCAGTAGCCTCATGAAATTGAACACACAACGCCACCACGCATTATATATAAATATAAATACGTATGATTTAAGCAAAAAAAAATTGTAAATTAATTGCCTCCGAATTTTATGGTTATCTACCCTATAAGTGATAATATGGTTCTGCTATTAAATCGATTTATTAATATTAAATCGATTTATATAATGATGTGCGTACTGACACATGTGACCTACATTTTGTAATGATTTCTTGTTTTTTCTTATCAACACATAAACAGTTTACTGTTTTATATGAACCTCTTTCATAGATAGTGTGAACAGCTGTATCCTTTAGTAAGGACAGTTCATTGGCTCATATATGATTATTGTAATGGATGTATATAAATAAAAGTGAGCAGCTTACATATAAAACCTGATTGTTTTGTTAATTTTTGAGCAATATTATGAATAACAGTAAATAATAAATAAAATATTATCTAATGCATTTTAATTTTAGAAAAACTTATAATTTAACTAATAATAAGTATTATTAATTTGTTTTAAGTTTTACTGATAAAATAACTAACGAAAAATCGTGTCATGGAGATAAATAGAACATGTAGGCTACGTTAGTAGACATACATCCATTTCTTTCTTTACTTTATCTTTTTTTGTACATTATAATTATGTAATCTACGTCCCACTACATTACAGTGCGCACAATCATATTTCATATTATAGAACAGTAAAAAGTTGTTGATACAAATATGTGATATTCCTCATGAGTTGGACGACACGGCGTTGAGCCGTGGATGGACGTGATATCACGAGTGCTGCCATAATATGCCCCTTTCTCTGTATCAATCGGTATGCTATTTTATATTCGTGCTGGCATTTTAGCGCATTACACTCCGGCACCGGCTGTTTATAGTCAGAAGTTTTAGTTTTAGTACTCATACGTTTTTTAGATGAATTTACTAGACAAAATAACTTTGAAGGGTTTTAATTTTGAAAATTACAGTTTAAGATGTAACTTTTTTTAATAATCTGAATCCTTACAGCTATTCCAATTATATTAGAGCCATTCTAGTATTTTAGGATTTTGTTGAATAGTGTTCATGTCAAGAAAATGCACTGTATTGCTTTGTCTTACATTCTTTTATCAGCTACAGCAACGAAATAATAACTACTTCAGTAACATAGTTGTCATTATTTGCGATTTCAATTTAATTACAATGACTATCTTAACAACATTAGTATAAAAAATTTGCAGTCCATAAACGCTAATAAATAATGAATGGCATAGGTCTTCTTATAATGTTTGAAAGAATATTGAAGCAAAAGAGTCGAACTTGTCTAAAACTCGTATGGGGCTTACATTTTTCCGATGCCCTTAAAACTTGGTCCATATTTTGTATTATGGATAAAATTTTATTTATAAGGATTTTATCACGTTTAATTAACTTATTTTTAATATTTTTAATTCCCGGTGCCACAAGAGACTGTGCTGTTTGACGCCCCAATCTCATAGTTATTCCGGCTATCTTCAGTTTATGTATATTAAGGTATTCAATGTGTAGTGTTGGCGTGAATATATAAAATATATATATAATATATATATATATTTATTCACGTTCAATATATATATAGTCAAGCATCAAATAAATAGGGCTTGAATACTTTTGTTACAAAAAGCAGCAAATTTAAAACTTCTTCCTAATTCTACCACACACATTTTCCCGAACTGTGCCCCTTCTCTTCTTGACATAATGTTTGTGTCTTTACCTGACCATGTTCTTAAATTTGGGCAACATGCTGCTGATTCTTTTTCCTATCACGACCTTTTATACTTGTCATACAAAAACCGTCCCCTTAAAGCTAAGTCAAGGATACTACTTCAGCGTAACTTTAGTGACTTGGATTTTAAGCAGCTTTTAAATGACGTTGTAAAGATTGATTGAAGTGTAGTCATCAATGCGTCTACTGTTGATAAACAGATTGCTTTGTTCAACTCTCTGTTAATTCAGCTTTACGACGTTCATGCTCCTGTTCGTCTAGTACGTGTAAATCATCCTCCCTCTCCTGGCTGACCGATGATATAAAAAACTCATCCACATTAAAAATTGTGCCAAAGCTAAATACAAGTCAGTTCCTAGCGATTTGAATAGAGAGAAGTATAGATTAGTACGAAATCTGTGTAGAAAAGCACAACGACGCCATATCTATGAATCAGTACAAGATCCTGACCCTGCTAGGGTCTGAAAATTTCTTAAGTCCTTAGGAGTTGGAAAATTACGACAAAATCTCAGACACCATAACTTTGATTTCAATCAACTTAATTTGCATTTCTCATCTTCGTCTTGCATTAACGATAAAGCAAAACATAATACTTTGGATTCTCTTTCAAAAGCTCCCACTCCTAACACCTTTGCTTTTAATTTTAGTCAATTTAACAGTTGTGATATTAAGAGAGCCATAATGTCCATCCATGTAGTGACTGCATTAGTCGGAAAATGGTCATCCCTCTCATTGATCTCCTTTTACCTATAATCACTTCTATCCTGAATAATTCACTGAATTCTGCTTTTTTTCCTTCAGCTTGGAAAGACGCATTTGTAGTTCCTCTTCCGAAAAAGTCAAATCCCTCTAGTTTTTCTGATTATAGACCTATCTCTATTTTGCCTTTCTTTTCCAAAGTTCTAGAACGTCTTGTGCACAATCAATTAAGCACCTATCTTTTAAAACACAATCTTTTAAATCACTTGCAATCCGGTTTCCGTCCTGGTCATAGTACGACTACTGCACTTTTACAAATCACTGATGATATTTGGTATGGTATGGAGAAACAAAAGCTTACCATTCTCACGTTGCTTGATTTTAGTAACGCATTTAATACTGTAGATTTTGATATCTTGCTAAGCATTCTACGCTCTCTCAACATATCTCCAACTGTAGTTGATTGGCTTCGAAGTTACTTGTTTGGTCACCGACAGCAAATTCAGGTGCAAGAGGTTTTTTCCACCTGGACTACTACAACTGCTGGTGTACCACAAGGTGGCGTGGCGGTGGGAGACAACTCTCCTCTCCTTTTTGCAATTTTCATTAACTCTATAAGTCATAATTTGTTCTCTTCCTACCACTTGTATGCTGATGAACTCCAAATCTATACCTAGTCCTCTCTTGAAGATCTATCCAAAGCAGTTGACACTATTAACGCTGATCTGACTTGTATTTCGAATTGGAGTAAATGTTGTGGTTTAACGATTAATCCTAAGAAAACTCAGGTCATTGTCATCGGTAGTTCTAGATTAAGTGGTAAAATTGACTGGTCTTCCCTACCCCCTATTATACTAGACTGCACTCTAATCCCTTACAGTAACAAGGTTAAAAACCTGGGGTTGTATCTTGACTCCTGTATGTCTTGGACCTCACAGGTTAATGAGGTCAGTAGAAAAATGTTTGCTGCGTTAAGCTGTTTACGTAGATTACGTAATTTTCTTCTCACAGCAACTAAAGTTACGCTCGCCCAGTCTCTACTTCTGCCTATCCTTGACTATGCTGATATTTGCTATCTTGACATTACTGAGGAGCAGCTTAATAAGTTTGAGCGCTTTCAAAATGAATGAATTAGATTTATATTTGGGCTTCGCAAATATGATCATATCTCCGAATTTCGCAAACAGCTCAAATGGCTCCCGATCCGCCTTCGCAGGAATACTCACATTCTTTCCGTGTTGTATAGTGTGCTGTTTAATCCTTCCACTCCTCTTTATTTAAAAAACCGTTTCCAGTATCTTTCTCTTACCCATAATCGGTTCCTTCGATCCTCCGTCAATCGTTTTCTCCTACACCTTTGCACTCTTCTTCCTTTTTCAAGAAATCCTTCAACGTAACCGCTGTGCGATTGTGGAACTCCTTACCTCTCCATATTCGTCGTGCTAAATCTCTTCACTTTTTCAAAGGTCTTATTATTTAGAATATTATTTAGAACGTTATTAGATAAATTACTTTTCATTCAATCTATTATATTATATTTTATATATAACTTTCACTTATCTTTATTTGTATGTATTATTATATTTTTTATTATTATTTTGTATGCCCCCTCTATTTTAACTTTTGTTTGCATCATTCCTCTACGCAAAGGTTGTCTGGAAGAAATCACTTTCAGAGTGATAAGACCGCCTATTGTACATACTTTAATTTAGTTTTAACTGTACTTGATGTTTCTGTATTGTGGTGTACAAGAAAGAATAAATAAATAAATAATAAGGATTTATCCGTTGTGGTTATGCCTCTCTCAAGATACTTTGATTGAATTACACGTAGAGAAAAGGCGTTTTCATGTTATTGACGTACCATCGCACAAAATATTATATGTATGGAATATTTCAATTAGAGAGATACTGTTTTGATGGCGATAAGTAATTCCCTATGCTTGTTTGTCCTCTCTTATACATAAAAAAATCAGTAAGTTTACTATATATAAAGTTAGAGCTTATAAGCTAATAACATTATTTTTAACGTATTTTATTTTCGAAATTTCTAGGTTAATGTTAGGAAAAAAACGTGGTTAACTCGTAAAATACTGTTCTACGTAATACTATTACAACTTGACGTGAAAAACGTGATCTAAAGTACTTATTCGAAACATAAAAGTCTAAGTCTTCTTACATTATTTGTAATAAATTAAAAATAGGATAAATAAAATAAAAAGGGGGTTTCATCGGGTTAAAAGTATAAGTCAACATCATCATATCGGTCCTTCTCAAGTCCTCTACCGAACATACACCTTCCCCAGGAAACCAATCCTACAAAATACGATCCTTGCCAACTGCATTTACGAATTTGCTAGACAAT
Organism: Parnassius apollo; assembly: GCA_907164705.1. Classification (NCBI taxonomy): domain Eukaryota; kingdom Metazoa; phylum Arthropoda; class Insecta; order Lepidoptera; family Papilionidae; genus Parnassius; species Parnassius apollo. Next base: position 8,112,615 of record CAJQZP010001196.1, read on the forward strand.
TTTAAAGCTCCGCTGTCATACAAGGAGCCCGTATACATAATTTGTGATTTCTTAAATTTTCGTGAACTATACACATTGAATAAAACTATATATATATATACGGATTCTATCGCATTCAATTTAATTATTTTAACTTACGTGCTTTACAGCACCCATGGTCATGATAGGGACTGAGATGTTTGACGACCCAATGTCATAGTTAGCCCAAATATCTTCAGTTTTTTAATATTAATTTTCGGTCCGATTAGATCCTCCCATGACCATGGGTGCTGCAAAGCACCCGAAACATCAGGAATTAAATATAAGTTAAAATGAGTAAATTACATGCGTTAGAATCCGTATTATAGTTTTATTCAATTCATACATTTTTGTACCTGTTTATTTTTTATAAAATTGAAATGAAAAAGAAACATTTTACACACACACACTTGATCGTAAGCAATTACTAAAGCTGATGGAAATATGCAACTCACTTCAAATCTTCGACTACACAAGGCTGCAGTTGTCGCCTCTGAGGGTTAAGATCGAATACCGCGAGCTTGGCTCTCTATACCATAGATTACTGAATATGTATACTGCTCTATACTATCAGACCGGAACACGGTAGTTTGCTCGCACTGCTGTTTGGCATTATAAATTGGTAATAGATAAGAGTGTATATACGGAAATAGATTAGAATCTCTAACGTAAAAATTTGCCGCGACAACAGCGCCGCCTGGAAGCTAGTTTATTAACTACAACTTCAAATATACATAACTATAGATATTATAAAAAAAAAAAAAAAAAAATATAATATATATATATTATATAGCTCTATACTGTTCCTTTCATATTGTTATTTTTATTAAGTATTTTGTCGATTTCTAAGTAACAATAAAACACTGTTTGTTACTTAGAAATCGGCATAAATACTCACGATAAATTGTAGGACTTAGGCAAAAAGAAAGATTTTTAGTATTAACATATTTATTTCACAATTTTAAACACGATGATATTTTGAAAATAAAATAACACCAAAACGTGAGAGGTTATAAAATTCCATATTGTCTGCACATAGTGTAGAAAGTAACTTACTCAACAAACCGTCATAAAAATTACAGAGTTGAAATTAAAAAAATTAAGTCTTTATTATATTTGTCACTGCACCAATTACAAAATCTACCTTAAAGCACATTCTTGAGCTCTCTGTTTTGTGCCACACAAAAGCAATTACGATAAAACACTCAAAAATGCGAAATAACAAGACATAAGCACATGCACAATCCGGCGGACATATTTCTATAATAATTTTTAAATTTGATTCAGTGTTGCCAAATGAAATAAATTTTAAACTTATATTTTTTACTATTACTCCTTATAATGTAAACCTTGAATTTAGAACTATGAAGGGATTTTTTATTATTTATTATTTTGGAAGACAACATTAATTAATTTAGTAACACCGATATGTTTTTTCTCTACCGCTGCATTGGAAGAAGTTTTCAAGCTACTGGGCTGGAAAGAATACAGTATTAACATCAATGGCGAGTACATCACTCATCTTCAATTTGCCGACGATATAGTCCTTATGGCAGAATCGCTGGAGGACCTAAGCACTATGCTCAATAACCTCAATAGTATCTCCCAACGGATAGGTCTTAAGATGAACATGGACAAAATGAAGATCATGTGTAACGTCCATGTCACACCTATGCCGGTGGTTGTTTGGGAGCACTAAGCTCGAAGTTGTTGACGAGTTTACCTGGGACAAATAGTCTCACTAGGTAAGTCCTACTTCGGCCGACAGAAAGTCAATGTATGCAGGCGGCTCAGGACCGTGCTTTGTGGCAAACCTTGGGGAGGCCTATGTTCAGCAGTAGACTTGTGAAGAGCTGTAGCAATGATGATGATGGTAATATTTTTAATGTAGTTAATAAATACAATAACATATAACAATAACTTACTTAATAGAATGTGATTTCATTTTAAGTATTTCCTTTATATCTATCATTAGAATTATTATTAATAATGCTTAATTTTTTGTGGCGGCCACACTATCTTGATTGATTTCTTTAATTGATTCTTGATAGATTTACATGAAGTAGCCTAAAAATGCAAAATTCAAGAGCAGCTATAAATTAAAAAGTATTAAGTGTTTTATAAATCAATCACTAGATGGCGGTAGTTTAACCGACAATGAAATTTCTTAGAAGATACAATAGTATGGGCTCACCACAGTAGAAAAAAAGTTCTTCAACCTAGAAAATGTGTTACAGCATTATAAAATTACAATAGTGTTTTGATCGAATAAGTACAAATTTAGGAATATATTCTTTAGTCTGAATACTTAGATAAGTAGCCGTGGTAACTGAATGGTTCGCTGAACTGGTGCGCGGCTAAAAAAAATGTAATTTCAGTACAAACGGAATTGAATGCTCCGCCTGCGACAGTAAAACTATATTTTCTCATTTATCACACTACTCAGCAGTAAAAAGACCGTGTTAACTTGCGCAATTTGATAATAATAATCGAGGTCATGCGAAGTCTGCCAACACGCACGGCGCAATCTTCCATGCCCTTAAAAACCCTTTCAGAAATGAGGAGGCTTTTGACGAGTGTTATTTATATAGTCTGTTATTTAATAAGGTGAGTAAATATAACAAAAGTAGGTATGTGTAATCACGCTTTTGTATTTTCAAATAAATATATTTTGTATCTTTTTTTCTTCGAAGGAATATGTACACTCTTATTTTTGATTACTTACTTAAAAGGTTACACACAATTAAAAAAAACTATAAATAAGTAAACTAGCTTCCGTTAATAAGCGACGATTATTAACGGAAACAGTACCTCTAGGAACTTCACCGCACGTGGACCCCACGGATCGATAGTCTCTAGAGGAATTGGTACAAATATTATGTAGTCATCTCTCAGAGACTCATATTTGCACCACTTACTTAACTCAGCTGCCTCTGATGCCACTCCGGTTCTAAACGAGGTACCCTTGACATGAGAGGCCACCAAAGTGTCTACGTTACTTACGTCATCATCCCCCCACTACGGCATCCCACACTAGGGCTTTACCATTCTCCTAAGGGACCAAAGTCATTACGTCGAGTCTCTTGCCATCGTTTCTAAATAGTCCACAGCGATCTAATACTGAGAGAAAATTTATAAAGACAAGAGCTCTTCAAATGACATTGTTCAAAGAACCATGATGGAAAATTATACCTGCACTTTTCTTAAATAAAATTCCGTGGAGCCCAAACTCGACGATGTTACTACAGGAGTATTAATGAGGTTGACAATTGTCCTCTCCTAGACGAATTCTTACGGCAATGCGTAAGCTTTCCCCATAAAGAAATGTGCTGAGATTATTTTTTATGGTAAAGCATGTGAAATAGCTAGAATGCGGGCCTGATGTTTGATGATTGTATTTCTAAAATACCCGCTACATAAAAAAATCTGTTTAATAATGGGACTAAACCTAAAAAAATTGTAAAGTAAGAAAAGGGATTATAAAAATAACATAAAGCGAAATTACTCTAATCGAACACTGTGCACTAACGTGACTTTCTGTAGATTCATAAAATCATCATCCTGGATGCGCAGTGATCTGGTGTTATGGTCATCGATACTATCCATTGCGATGGTTGTGCTCATCTTTGTCCAGATAGTTGAGAAAGCGCATGTATCAATAATTGATGAATATATAAAAACAGTTTTTTTCAGGCCAAAATTTATAGCACTAAATTCGTCTCCATTGTGTATAAAATTAGTTAACCAGTATAATTCCTTAAGCATGTTACTGACAGTGAACAAGGTTTTAGTACCTATTGTTTTCGTACTGCTCTCAGAGTAATTACTAGCATAGAGAGTCTTAAAAACAGAACAAAACCTCATGTAACTAAACTCTTTATGCATATGACATTTCCCACAGGATAAAAAAGTTAGTTATATAAATGTCATCATCTCTCCTTTACAAGGTTTTAAACGTTTTTTTAGCTTTTTTATACTATAGACAATTCTAGTGATGGTAACTGTAGAAAAGAACAGCCTTATCGATATACTCGTTTTACGAGTATATATGGTTAAATAAAATTCAGCGTTTAAATAATATTGCTGAATGTTTTCAATAAATATTAATCTCGGATATCAAAAAAGGGAAGACCTGCTATGGACGAAGTAAGCAATGGAACTTAAAAACGTTTGATTTAGAATCAATTTTGCTGAATTTTGGTCTAATTTGGGTTAATTTTGGAATTCAGATCGATCATGCTGTAAAGTTCACTAAGAAAAATTCGGTTTGCCAAATTTGGCAACAAAACAGCAAACGCATTTTCATCAGCTTTAAATTACTTAGGTGTGAGCAAAATAACACAAAGTAAAAATTCAAGCAAAATATTTATTTGCCCTTCACAAAGAAAATAAAACCAATTTAACTGTATTGAAATAACTTTTAAATTGTTAATTGTCTGTTATATCCATATCACTCATTTTATTAAGTAAAATCTTTATACCTGCCACAGTTTCTCAAGTCGTCCAGGGTTAACTGGTAGAGAATGCCATAAGACAATAAGTCGAAATTTTATATCCCTCATAATAAAGTGTGTAAAAAAGATGAAATAAATGAATAAAATACTTATTGGTACCCTTGACAAGAAGCTGGCTGTGACAAAGCATGTAAATTCAACAGTAAAAAGAGCTTAAAAAGTCATAGGTTTGTTCTACGTACTTGCAAACCTTTTCGGACATAAACTGCATCAAAAGTATTTATTACGCTAGTAGTGTTTGTTCTCCCTATTATATTACGCACAAACAACAAATTAAAAGAATTTAGACAAAGTTTATAAGGCTATTGAATTATATCATTCACACGTATATACTATACTCGTACTATACTTACTATATTATACGTTCGTAAAAAAATAGACGTAAGATATGATGTTGGTGTTCAATATAAACAATGGCTACCTAGATTATCCGGTTTCACTATTTGCAGTAAACATTAACATACCTAAGAAACGTATAATACATACCCTTTATTTGACCCTAACTCATGAAATTACAATTACGCAGTAAACTCACTTTTGGCTCGTATTTGCTCAATTATATTATAATAAAAAAATTCAAACCTAGATATACATACTTTACTAGTGCAAAAACAAAATCAAACATAAAGTTCTCAAGCTCCTGCAATAAATAACTTATCGGTTTGTAATGGCATATACCTTTTATCGGAAAATTAAAGGATATTTATCTTTATATTTATATAGTTGATGTTTTTTTACCGTCTGGAAAAAAATAGGCTGTAACAGGTAACCGGAATAAAAGGCTACTATGGCACTGATATTTTAAAATTTTTATTATTATTGATTTTTATTTTTCATTAACATATTTTGAAATTGTCTGCTGTTAAAATACATAACTTTGTATAATTTTATTATTTTTTACTGCGTCCAACATAAGTACGAGTATTTTCTCGTTTCCTAATTTTTCGTTGTTTAGAATGTCTTGCAATCTCTCATTTAAGGCTATGTTTTTCTTTTTAAGTCCCCACTATCTTTGCTGGAGATTTTATTTTCGGTAGACGTTTTATCGAAAGCTTCTGAGCTTTAGCTAATTTTTATCCCAACCTCAATTATTTAAAGCGCAATTTGAACTTGTGGATGGAGCTAAATTTTCATTAATGTTTATTGGTTCTGGTTCTCGATTGTTAATATCGCTATGAAGTTTAGAAAATACCTGTAAAGTAATTATTGCAAACTTATTTTTTTTTTTCATTTTATATAAAATATTATAAGTTAATAATTCTTAGCCAGTTATTTTTAAAAGTGTGTATTTCTAGGTGTATTTAAAAAAATTTCACTTCCTGTGGGGGGCGAAGTATCTGTAATCTCTGGTTCCTAAAACTATATGTAATGATATTATTATTAATAATGCTATTTGCATGTTGGTATCCCATTGACTCTATGCTGGCTTGACATTACATTGACAATTATATTAAATGATACACAATTTAAAATAAAATCAAACATAATAGCTGTGTTTTTACGATGTATAAAGTAGGAATTGCATTTGATTTCAGCCTTCGCCATGTCCCTTCGTTAACAAAACAATGTTTGGAGAAGTGTTTTGAGCAAATGCGGCTATTCTTTGTCCAATGGTTTTGTGCCCGTGGAATAACTTTCATCCAGTTTCTTTTTCCAATTTTTAATCATTTAAATCTAAAATCAAAAAATAAAAAAAATCTAAAACAACGAAAATATAAAGAAGAATGTCGATATGGGGTTGTCGACTTTGCCGATATGCCTTAAGCCGCATGTCATCCTGCTATAATGTAATTTAATTCTAGGATAAAGCTTACAAATTCTGAACCATGTTTCTTACGGGAAGAATGGGATTTGCATCCCAGTATAAAACAAGCCATCTCTATTGATGTATTTTATTTAAAGATGTAATTTTATTATAATATTTTATTAAAATATTAAAGATAGTAGATGCCAAACCTCACAATAAATGATACGACTTGGTTAAAATTATATGTGTCAAAAAAATCAGCCAGTACGATCTTAGATAAAATAAATACGATCTTATTAACTTTTTATTTAGTAGAGTAAAAAGAGATTATCACTTGAGGTTTCTTTTACCAAGCATGAATTATACGCAACATCTTTGAATATATTTGTTTTGACTTATTAGAAAATTAAATCAGAAAAAGCAAGACAAGTATATTGACTAAATTTTTGTGGAATTGTATCTACTCTCTATGAAAATAGTAATAATATGTAATTACTCTAGGGTACTGCTATTATAAAGTTGTTAACAAATTGTCAAAAAAAAAACACTTGTCATTTTCTGTAAAATATGGCATACCAAATACGATATTTTATAAAAAAATACAAGTGTTTTATTGACGTGACAACGTCTTATAAATTGGTTTGCCGGGTGACACTTCAAGAAACTGCGTTACGCTCCGCTCACGTTATGCGCTCACAATGAGAGCGAGTGAGAGGCACGCGTCCCTTCCACTCGGGCATGGTTAGCCCGCCTAAGAGCGAGAGAGACAGACATAAAAAGTGAAAGGCACGCGTCCCTTCCACTCGAGCACAGTTAGCCCGCCTAAGAGCGAGAGAGACAGAGCGAGAGAGAGAGAGAGTGAGAGAGTCGTTGTCATCGTAAAACTTTCGCCCGTATACCGACTTTACAGGCAACCAATAAATTTTTTTTCTTTTTTTTTGGCTTATCAGTCTTTTCCATGAATAACTATCTCAGTCGCAGAAGAGTTTGTCGTTTACTTTCTCGACAGAATTTTTAAATGCTAATTTATTTATGTAGCAATGAATTAATAATTCTTCATTCTCTTCATCGATAACTAAAAAAAAGATTAAAAAATGTAGACGGTGTAAGAGTATAAATAGCAGATTTTTATCGTGCCAAAGAAGAAAAGGATGCCGTCATGATATCATCGCGTGTGCAGAAGGGAAGGGTAAACCTAATAATTCAAATAACTTTTAAGACAAACTACTACCTACTTAAATATCTATATTAAAACAAAAAGAAAACTATATGATTAAACAAAAAAAATCAAACACAGATATTTTTACAATTCAAACTAAAAACCTATAAATCTATACTATATAACTAACAAATCAAACTCAAAGAATCTTATTTGATTATTATAACAACAAATAAAAAGAATTTAAATTAACTACACTCTAAATATTCTAATGATATAGTGGAAATGGACTTCCAAACAAATTATGCAGCAATCGCAAATTTTCGGTAAGTAGGTAATCTAAGAGTAAAAGTCAGAGTAAGAGATTTCCAAGGAATTTTCGAAGGAAAATCAAGGTATAATGTAAGTTTTCATTTAAATAATCCAAGAACAAATACAATTGCAATTTCGAGTTCTAATCCGTTTAAAATATTCTTTTATATTTGATATTCCAATTTTATAGATTTTATTGATATTAGTATTGCATTGCACCAAGCTTTTATGTGAATTCAACGTTTTGAGTTTTCAAACATGTGTCAAAATAAAATGTAATTTTAAATCGAAGGCTCTAAGGAGTATTGATATCAACTTCCATGCAAATTACCCCCAAAATAACTTTCTATCTCTTTTGAGCCCTGTTAGACGATGAGTTTCAATAAAATAAGAAACACGTCTTTCATTAATTCTGTTTAAGAATGTTAATGCATTTGAAGAGATTAGAGAGACCTTCAAGAAAAGAGCTTACTCCTTTCTAAAGGGCTGGCAACGCACCTGCAATTCCTCAGGTGTTGCGGTTGTTCAAGTATTGTAAAAAAAATACACCCTCCAGGTTTTAGGTCTCTACGATCAGCGGTTTAGGCTGTGCGTTGATCAGCCAGTCAGTCATTCAAGGAAAAGCATTTTATACTAAACTATACATTAGTTAAGTATTATATTGTTTTGTTGTAATAACTGGTATTAGTAAAGATATTATTGACATCCATACATTGATATAGGATGCCTATGTTCAGTAATGGACTTGTGATGGGCTGTAATGATGGTGATGCTGATGACGATGAATCACGTGTAAAACGAAATAAAAAGAAACATCCTAGCTATTGTTTTGGAAATTAAGTTAGAATAGAAGACATTAAAAAAGGGATAGTAATCTAACTTTAAAAAAATCCAACTTTACCTTTAAACCAGCTTTAAGAAAAATCACTTAAAAGTAGAACATAACCATCTTTATCTGTTAACGAAGTAAGTTTGCAAATTTAAGTCTGATGATTTTTTCATGAATCACATCTTGACCTTAATTATAAAGGACCATCTCTGAGGTACAAATAGTTGAAATTGGACAATGTGGTAAAGAATTATCGCCGAACATACATAAAAACATTCTTCCGACTGATTGAGAACCTCCTCTTCGTATCAAGTCCATGGAAAATCGGTCATCTCAGAAAACACGTAAATCGGGAATCCTGCGCCTGATCTCCATTCGGTTGTATTGGATTACCGGCAAGTAGGGCCAAGAGTATGAGGAAATATTGAGTGCACCTGTTCTCGCCCATGCACTTGGGCACTATTCTATCCTGCGCAGATGGCTTAGACTAGCAATCTGAGACTAGCCGCCCTGACCGAAATTCGGTCTGGATAACAATATAATTATTAGATACTATAATGCTGTAGGATATTTTGTGGCCATACAGTATACATACGTACAGTCGCGTACAAAATGTAGGTCGCTTTAAGCTACTTAAATTTTTCTTAAATATGTTTGAGAGAGACACATTCGAGCTTCAAACGAGACAGAATATAAAAACTTAACTTTTGACACAAAACCCAAAACACACCCACCCCCCACCAACAACCCCAAATATTGTAAAGCTATTATTGACAGATTTTTTTGACATACAACTTAACATCTCTTCAAATTTTTTGCTTTACATCGTCAATGTATGGTGCTATGTAGCGTCGTCTATTAATCATTCATCATACATGCTGCAACATCATTTACTTATAACTTTAATTTTATTTCATCAAAAGTAGTAAAACATTGTTAATAATTAAAAAAAGTTTCTTATTACTGAAACAAATGTTATTACTAATTAAGAAATCCCTAACATGTCAAACATTTTAGAGAGTTGTCAAATACGTTAACTTTTCGCATTCGCAAACTTTTTGATTCAAAGTTTGAAGTTTATCAAAATTTAAGAAGTAAACTTTTGACAACACTCGAGACGAGATACCTGTCTATCAAAGCGAACATGCATAACGAAGTTAAATAATGGATTAGGAAACAAACTAGGGTATTTATTAGATGTACTTGTGATTTTATTTGTGTATTTATAAAACTTTATTTTTAAGAATTCATTTTGAACGCCCATGTATAGATAACGCACACTTTCCTGTATAGTTTTTGTTTACATTACACAAACTTGATTGTTCACTTCATTCCGCCTTCTATGGAAAGGTCCTCTCATTGGCATTTCAGAATTGAAGCTTAAAATATAAATTCAATAAAACATTATTTACAAAAATACTAACCATAATTTATAAGCTCCATGTTTTCTTTACAAAGATAAAAGATACTTCGTTTATTTGTAAAGATAAAATGCGGGGTTTATATTTAATACATTATATAAATAAAAATAAAATATATACGAAATAAAGTGAACTAAAGTGTTAATTATGATTAATTATTAGTGTGTTTTAAGTTACTTGGTGTTCATTAATTAATGTGTCAATTTCGGAAATTCAATCGGTAGTTTTTTTTTTGTCACGACCTTAGGCTCGTACCAATAGCAGCTTAATGATGATGTGTTTTGTATGGTGAGTGTAGAGAACCAGAGACTCTTTTTACTGGAAACGAGGCATTCCATCTTAGTCATCACGGGTGACAACGTATCTGCATTTTGATTCTTAATCGAAGATAGATGTAGATGTTTATGGGCCACAGCAACCACTTACCATCAGGTGGACTGTGTGCTTGTTTGTCTCCCCATCTTATTAAAAAAAACTACTTGTCCCAGGTAAACATAGTCGTCAACAACTTTGAGCTTAGTGCTCCCACCAACCACCAGCATAGGTGTGACATGGATATTGCACATGACTTTCGTATTGTCCATGTTTATCTCAAGACCTATCCGTTGGGAGACACTATTGAGGTCATTGAGCATAGTGCTTAGCTCCTTCAGCGATTCTGCCATACGAATTATATCAACGGCAAATCAAGGATGGGTGATGAACTCGCCATTGACGTTAATGCCGTATCTTTTCCAGCCCAGAGTAGCACGAAAACGTCTTCCAATACCGTGGTTAACCTGTCTACACCTGTCTTCAGTTGAATAGCTTTTGTACTCTGGTTCTGTACTCGGATTGCCATCGTAGCCCTACCGTACAAATACTTCAGCACCTCGATATACTTACCGAGAGTCTACTTGGCACCGCCGAAGGGACTGCAGCACCACCCAAATTTCAACAGAATCAAAAGCTTTCTTATAATCCACCTACGCAAGTGTGCAATTTTCCGAAGGGTATGTATGTGGTCTATGGTACTGAAGCCTTTTCGGAAACCGGTTTGCTCTGGAGGGTAGAAGTCGTCGAATCTGTGTGCAATACAATTCGTAATGACTCTCGAAAACAGCACGTAGACGCGGCTCAGAAGGGAAATCGGTCTGTAGTTGTCGCCTTTCTTGAAGAACAAGACCACCGCACTTCAGCTCCACGAATTCTTCTAATCTCGCTTATACTGACGTCCGGGATATCATCGGAATAGTGTAGGATAAGACTTGCCTCTTGGATCGTTACTCACATTTGCGTGTGGCTCCAACGATAACGTGTACAGCTGCCCATAGAACCTTACACAGAATCTCAGGTTTCCCGGAAACGAGGCTTCCACATTCGGTCTTGAGCTTTGAAAGTTGGCTCTTTCTGGTACACAGATCTCTGGAAAAGACTTTGAAGCCCTGGTTCTGCTCAATACGAGCTGTATTAAAGCTGCATAAGTCTCGCTGCATGCATTTGAAGATCTGTCTGTTCAGTTGCCTGTATGCTGTCAAATCTGCTGACGACTGCAGCTTTATCTCCCGTGTAACAGTCATGAGATTAAGAATGTAATCATAGAGTTATTGTGTCCTTCTTCGACGGGTCTAACAGAACTTAGCTCTGACCGCATGGACAGTTGATACAAGTTTGTTATTTATGTCGTCCAATTCATTGCATTTTTCTATGCAGTGAAAACGATTTTGTAACTCGAATTGAAATTTTTCAGGGTTTTAGATTAGAGCACGAGGGGGACGGAGCGTTGATTTCATTAGACATGACCTCTCCACTTCACTTTTAGGTTCAGTGTGCCTCTCACCATTCGGTGATCGCTGCCAGTTTTCACCCTTGCGATCAATGAGACATCGCTGAACAGTTTTCGTCTGGTCGTATCGTTGACGTTGTAATAAAGTCAATGCCGTTATTTGTCGAATCGTCGAAGCTCGACCAGATAAGATAAGATTACAAGAAGAACAATATGAATTACCGGAGTTCAAAAAAAAAACAGCCATCGTTAATTTGAGACCATTTTTTTTGACATGTTAAAATTTTAAACCAGAAGGGCCACAACCACACCAACACAAATTTAAATATAACGTTGATCTCTCTTTAATTGAATAGTAAACCATAATTTTTCTATTTTTTTTTGTAGTTTCTATTTTGTATGATGTTTACGTACTGTTGTCGCTGCTTCCCATCCAGTTGTTTTACAGGTTTATGCATTAATATTACAATATCTCCAATACACAACATAGTGTTCATCGAACAACTCTGAATTAAATATGATGGATTGCAACCAGGATTCCGTAACAAAAATAATATCGTTTCGATACCGTTCAGCAATACATTAAAAGTCTTATTTTAAAAGTCTACAATTTTAGTATTAAGACATTTTACGTTTTGATAGTAACAATTTGTAGACATTTTAACACATAAGTAATATGAAAATGTACACACTAATCCTACACTATATGAAACAATTGAAGCTAAAGCTATATTTTGTTCAGTGATTCAATATTCTTGATAAAGAAGGATATTTTTAATGTAATTATTTGATCTTTTCTATTCAAACGATAAGTCATGGGTTTCATGAGATTAAAAAAAACATTTCAATATAACCTACATTCAAGGGATTCATTCGTGGTTTTTGTTCAACCACAGTGGTTGCATTCAGTAGTCTCTCGTAAATGATTAACTTACAAGATTAGTTTCCACTGAAAGTAATAAATGGTGTAAGTAAAATGTTCCAATATATAAGGTTATACGAAAATAACTTGACGTTATTTATTATCCATTATTATTTTATTATAATTATAAATTCTTTTATTTTAACTGTCTTTTTAAAAGTCAAATTTTATACAATCAATTACAAAATCTTATAAATACTGTAAACACACTGTTTCCTTGTCTTAACCAATCTCTCTCTTTCTTTCCTTATCTTATATTATCTGTCTTCGCATTAAGATTATTGCATTTATTATTTGTTCACCATCAGCACGTAAAAGCTCCCTGCATTCAGCAGTGGACTTTTAATAGATTGTAATACATGGTTAATAAATCATTTAAAATTGCACTACCTGGTGCCACAGCCATAGATAAGAGTCCATATATAATGTATCATTAAGCGCAGTCATTAAGCGGTAAACTTTACGATTTTATGGGAAGGTATCATTAAAAATAAAAGCTTGTAAAACAGACGATTTACTTACTTCACTTGCAAGCGCCATTTTATTTTTAGCACTTTACTTGCTATTTTAAAATTTATTATTTTGTGTTTACAAATAATCTGACATACCATTAAACTTGTGAATGTTTAACAAAAGTGAGGGAAACCCAATGATGAGACACAAGATGGTAGAGACGTTATAGCCTTCTCGTAAAACGAAGCTTATGCTTATTCTTAAAACCTACTTACACATAAATACATATATACATACGTACATAATATGATGATTTGAGCCTAGAGCACATTAACGTAATTGACAAATTTTACAATAATATAATCTTATCACTCCAAGAGGCCGCGGAGATTAGTTTTAATTACAGTCAGGGGGGGAGGCAATAAGAGGGGTGGTCGACCCATTGCCGGGTGGAATAAATATGTACGTGACGCTCACCAGGACGCTAGGCAAGCATTTTTGACTTGGGTATGGTACGGACGACCCTCACAAGGTCGTATTTATGAGGATATGTATAGGTCTAGGAAAAATTTTAAGGAAAAATTAAAATTCTGTCAAAAAAATCAAGAATTAATTAAAATTAATATTTTAGCTACCTATCACAAAGATAAAGATTTTCGAAGCTTCTGGAAACACACCAGGAAATTAAGTCCGAAGCCTAGCGTACCGATTAGCGTTGAGGGTATTCAAGACCCCAGAGATATAGCTAACTTGTTCAGTTCTCATTTTAGGGTGCAGTCGCAGCTAAATGCACGGGGTGCTGATGTTGAGGTAATCGTATCTGGTGTGCCAAAACGTGTGACAGCTAAAGAGGTTGAACAGTTAATTAAAGGTATGAAAAGAGGCAAGTCACCGGGTCATGACGGCCTCAGCATTGAGCACTTCATGTATGCTGGGCCGCACCTCCCGAGGTTACTAGGTATGCTATTTACTTTCTGTATCAGACACTCATACCTGCCTGCAGAGTTGATGAGATCGGTCGTTGTTCCTATTGTTAAGAATAAAACTGGAGATATATCCGATAAGACCAACTATCGGCCGATTTCATTAGCTACCATCACAGCAAAAGTACTTGACGGTCTGGTTGAGAGACAGCTCAAGCGTCACCTGGTTCTGCACGACGCTCAATTCGGTTTCAGGCCAAAACTGTCAACTGAGTGCGCCATTCTGGCTCTCAAGCATACTGTCAGGTATTATATGGATAGGAAGACTCCGGTTTACGCGGCTTTTCTTGACTTGTCCAGGGCGTTTGACTTGGTTAGGTATGACATCCTGTGGAGAAAACTACAAAATTCAGATGTGCCTGGTGAGATTATAAATATTCTTAAATATTGGTATGGCCACCAGACTAACCAAGTCAAATGGTTGGATCAGCTTTCTGATGCGTACGGATTGGAGTGTGGGGTGAGGCAGGGTGGTTTGACCTCCCCGACGCTTTTTAATTTGTATATAGACGAGCTGATTGTTAGGCTTGGCAACACCAGTGTCGGCTGTTTCATTGATGGTCTCTGTGTAAACAGCATCAGTTACGCGGACGACATGGTGTTGCTGAGCCCGTCAGTTGCTGCTCTAAGAAGGCTGATCTCAATATGCGAGGAGTATGCTGAATCCCACGGCCTATTGTATAATGCTAGGAAAAGCGAGTTGATGGTTTTTAAAGCCAGGACTCGTAAGGTGATGTATGTACCGCCTGTCAAACTCAACGGTAGTGAACTTGTAAGGGTGCCATCCTTCAAGTATCTCGGTCACGTGGTTACCGAGGACTTGAAGGATGACAAGGATATTGAAAGGGAAAGGAGGGTGATGGCAGTCCGCTGCAACATGTTGGCTCGCAGATTTGCACGTAGCAGTCCAGATGTAAAAATAACACTGTTTAAGGCATACTGCCAAACGCTTTATACGTGCAATCTATGGGTCAACTACACGCGGGGGGCTGTCGGCGCTCTCCGAGTACAATATAATAATGGTCTGAGAATGTTGTTGGGGCTTCCAAGTTACTGTAGTGCATCAGGGATGTTTGCATTGGCGCACACTGATGGGTTTTACACCGTAGTGCGCAAGCGAATCGCATCCCTGCTGCGCACGGTGCGGGGGAGCACCAACACCATTCTCAGAGTAATCAGTGAAAAGCCTGACTGTCCGATACTGCGGCACTGGGTGTACGCTCACACACATGTTGCAGGGGTGTCGCGCAGTGCAGGCAGATATTTAAATTAAAATAAATATTTTCCAAAATATTACTAACCTAGTTTTTAAGATGTCTTTGTATGCTACTAACAATATTATGGACAACAGTCTGAAATAAATCAATTTTATTTATTTTTTTATTTATTTATAATATGTCTGGATAAAAGTAGCAGTATTCATACATATCGCCCCGTGTGGGTCATAAGTGGCAACACAGGGAAATTTAGTAGGAAATGGGTAGCAGCATCTTGATGATTACAACATTTAATAATTAATAACTGCTGAACTCAAAATAATCAAAAAGCGCGGCAGTGAAAGCAATGAAACGATTTATGGGGGAAGCCTTAGTTCAGCAGTAAACTTCTGATAATAATAAACAAGTAATGGCAATAGAGGAATTACAAAACAACGAATTGGTTATACATTTGTGGTAGATGCATGTTGCATCTATATTAGTAGTATAGTTGTAGCACGAATGCGTCGGCTCGACCGGGGAAGGACCACGCTCTTACAGAATACCAGCGTAAAATAGCAGCTTAACGCAGCTGTGTTTCGCATAGTGAGTATAGAAAACCGCAGACACTTTTTACTGAAAACGAGGCATTTCATCTTAGTCGTGACGGGTGACAACGCATCTGAATTTTGATACGTAATCGAGGGTAGAGATCGGCCACAACAACTTGCCATCAGGTGGACTGTGACTGTGACTCGTTGGTCACCCTTATTCTATTAAAAAACATAGATTTCATTAAATTTTAAAATAAAGGTTCAGTTTATAATTAAAAATAACAATTATATTTAATTACAAACAATAACTTTTGAATGAATTTTTAGCGACTCATAGGTATATATAATGGAAATGTATAAAATATTGAAATTAAGTTTGCAATGCAGTTATCAAAACTATCCAATACGCCACCGGGGCTGAGTGCAAACTATTTTAGTAGAGTTACTTTGTCGCTATTTATAAAGTATAACTAAACAGGCATGTTTGTTTCAATGACAGCTGGATTCAAGTCTAGACAACACGACCGTCTAGCTGCTTCTATAATAGAAATACATTTTAGACTGTGAATACTTTATTGGATATCATGAAAGTAGATTTATCTTCAAGGTATTTATAATGGTTAACGTTCTTCAACAATTGCTTTCCAATTTCTTGATATTCGGTGTTGATAAAGAAATAAAGTTTGAGGATTAAGAATGCTGTTTATTGTCACAAAAATATCAATCACAAATTCAAAGTGAAATTACATACAGCGTAGTATAACTACACACACTGAACACAATGTTCAAACAACGCCACCAGGCATTATATATAAAAACCTATAAATACATATGATTTGAACAAAAAATGATTGTAAATTAATGGCCTCCAAATTTTATGGGTATCAACCTCATAAGTGACAATATGATTCTTATATTAGATTGATTTATTAACATTGTTTATAATGATGTGCGTGAATTCTTGTTTTTTCATATCAAAACAGTTTAGGTACTGCCTTATTTGGACCTCTTTCATAGATAGCGTAATTTTAGATTCTCTGAGATGATTTTCGCGGTATAATGACGTCATTTATAAGAAGACAGCTGTATGCTTTAGTAGGGACAGTTCACTGGTTAGAAATATAATTATTGTAATGGATGTGTAGAAATGTAAGTGAGCAACTTACATACATCACAATGCTGAGCACAAGCTTCCTCTTGTTCCTTAGAAGGTTTTAGAGCTAAGGAAGTGTCCCACCGCACTGTTCTAATCTAATGATTTATAAAAAAGCTTTGTCAATACCGGATTGTTCTTAGTTTATAAAGTGTTTATGTTATAAAGTTGAAGTTCAAAGATTGTTGATCATAGATTCGATTTTATAATGTTGGTAATATTATGTTGTAGGTATTTAACAAACAGAAAATTAATAAAAAAGAAAACAATTATAAATTATTCAATTATTTATTAATTAATAAATTTTATACGTGTTAGAGCCACGCTGCAGCTATACTATGATTGTAGCACGAAAGGGTCGGCTCGACCGGGGAAGAATCACGGTCCCACAGAATACTAGCGTAAAATAGCAGCTTGATGCTGCTGTGTTTCGTATGGTGAGTGTAAAGAACCAGAGACCCGTTTTACTGGAATCGAGACATTCCATCTTAGCCATCAGGGATAACAACGCATCTGCATTTTGATTCTTAATCGAGGTTAAAGGTAGATGTCTTGGCCCATAGACCAGCATCCACTTACCATCAGGTGTGCTCGTTTGTCACCCTAATTCTATAAAAATTTTGTATATTATGGATATTATTTCATTTATAATAAGTATTATTACCATTGGCCGTTTAGTAGCGGCGTGAGGGTATCCATCACTCCATATCGTCCCATGGGTGTCGTAAGAAGCAACTAAGGGATATGCCAAGAAACTTTTGCTATTATCTCAAAAGCTATGTGTGATCCGGGAATATGTATTATGTATAATCTATTAATTTCACGTTAAAATATACGTAAGTAGGTGTAAACCGGCGTTGAAGTAAAAATAAGTGTTACTAATCGATAATGTGCCAGAACCTTTTATAAAACCAAAAAAGTTTAAAAACTTTTGTATGTCTGTCGGTTGTCCATGTCTCTATCATAAATAACATATTTCCATATTTCATACGCTTACTTTAATTTTATTTTCAATGATAGACACAACGATAATGATAACAAATATTTAATCCTACGTAGGATAACTGTCGCAGTAATTGTCTACTAAATTGCGGATTATCCTAGGCGGAGGTGATATGTAATAACAAGAATTACTAGGTAGTAGGCATAGTAGGGCCTTTTTGCCTTAAGACTCCATTTGGGTAGGGCACATCCTTTCATCTTTTTCTGCTGCCACACAGTAACAGAACGCCCCTTGTATAAAGGTGAGAGAAGACTGCGTGGTATCCTACATTAATAACAGGGTAATTAAAGCATCTATAACATTCCTTAGGTGCAGATGCCCGTGGGCTACAGTAGACACTTACCATACGTTAAATGGTTAGCTTTTAAATTAAAAATATGTAATGCATTTTTTATTACACTTACTGGGGAAATGCCTTTAAATATCCGCAAGGCGGTCAGGAGCGCCACGCGAAATCTTTCGCACTCATCCGCAGACTCACCAACGCTGGCCTTCACATGACTGCTCCTCCTTGAGAAAAGACAATCAAATATTGGTCGAGCCAATATTTCTCGGGAAAACGTCTCCGAGTGCCGGAATAAACTTGTGTCTGAAGTCGAGTCTTTGCTGAACAGTCTCGGATTGGGGGCGACTAAATCTAGTCCAGTTTAACCCCCAGAAGACACAAGTTTGCGCGTTAACCGCTAAAAAGAACCCCTTTGTCGTATCCCCTCAGTTTCAAGGCACTCCCCTTGTTGCCTCAGCCAGTATCGGAATCCTCGGCGTCGACATATCGAGTGACGTACAGTTTCGTGGTCACTTGGAAGGGAAGGCCAAATTGGCCTCTAAAAAGCTTGGCATGCTCAGTATTTCATGCCGGCACACCGCCTGCAACTTTACAAGGCGCAGGTTCGGCCGCACATGGAATACTGTTCCCATCTCTGGGCTGGGGTTCCCCAGTACCAGCTCCTTCCACTTGACCGCATCCAGCGCAGAGCGGCTCGAATCGTCGACGACCGAGTGCTTTCCGATCGGCTCGATTTACTGGCATTGCGAAGAGATGTTGCATCTCTTTGCATTTTCTTTCGCATATACCATGGAGAGTGCTCTGAGGAATTGTTCGGATTAATCCCAGCCGCCAAATTTCGTGAACGCACTACGCGGCAAACGTCCCGATACCATCCACACCATCTGGATGCTTGGCGGTCCACCACTGTACGTTTCGAAAGGAGTTTTCTTCCGCGTACAACCTTTCTGTGGAATAGTTTACCACCGGCGATTTTTCCGGACCGATACGACCTGGGGACTTTCAAGAAAAGAGCTTACTCCTTTCTAAAAGGCCGGCAACGCACCTGCAATTCCCCTGGTGTTGCGGTTGATCATGGGCGGTGGTAATCACTTAACATCAGGTGAGCCGCATGCTCGTTTGCCCCCTCTTCTATAAAAAAAAGACAACAACTTCCCTTTTGTCTTCTCAGGTAAGCACGAGCTAAGATATGGTAAGTGAAGGCCATGGGGCCAGGAAAGGCGAGTACTTAAGAGCAGTGAATCTGGTATATAGTACCGCCGCTGACCAAGTTTTGGTCACATAAGATACGGAGAGTGGCCTTGCAATACAGAAACTTCTCTTTCCTAGGTGCCTCATTATTACCGCATCAATGGTGCGGGCCCATTACAGTAGTGGAGGATAGAGGGTGTGTATGTGAGAACCCCAGCGACTACGATGCGACGGGACGGAAAAGACGGAACCTCTTCCGTTACAGCCCAACAATTCGCATCCGGAGTGGGCCTTTCACTTTGGACCAACCAGAAGTGGTTTTCTTTTTTGTTCACCGTGGCTGACTGAGCCATGGCTACTAAGCCCTGGCGTCGCGATATGGCGAAGACCTGCGCGGGGCTTTAATAATATTTTCAAGTTGGTTTTCGGGACTGGTGACGAAGTAAAAAAAGTTATAGACTAGATACGACGCCTACTTTGAGAAGTTTATGGACTAATTTGCCCGCCGTGCTGTTCCTGTGCGTGTTGAAGAGCTTAGTAATTTTTCAAAATATTTAATTTCTCAGATATACAGGTTTTGTCACAAAGTTTCCCTTAACCCTTAGCAAGTGATGAATCAACAATTAAAATTGCAATTAGTAATATTGTTGAAAGCTGGGATCGAACCCATGTTACAGGTGTAGCTGTGAAATTTACGGCCAAAATTAGCCCCTGAGCCATCTCGACAGACAATACCGATACGATACGAGTCTATCGGCACCCAAGAGATAGAAGTTTTTTTTCATCTATTCATCTATAACCGCCCATAACAGTCACACGCCTACCTCATAAATTGCCTCATGGAAGGATTTAGTCATAGTTTCCACGTTTGGCAAGCGGGTTGGCAACCGTAGCATTTTATTATTTTAAGTTGTTATCATGAAGATGCTGCTGCTCATCTCCTGTTTCATTTTTCCTTTGTCACCTCTTACGACACCCTCGGGACGATGAGGCAGTGGATATTCTTACTCCGCCACTACATTTCGCAATTATTTTAGATCTGACGTATTTTGGAATTCCTTCCGTTATTCCACCATCTTTTATTTGCCGAAAAGTCTACTGTTACGTCATCGGAGAGGATTATTTTTTATTTAAGTAACGATAACAAACATGAACACAATCCATGTTACATACTACATGTAATAGTAAATATATTCATCTGCACGTTAAATTTTAATCCAAGATATGGGATATATACACCTACATTTTATCCTCGATTACGAATTGAAATTCAAAACCATTATTATCACTTAGACATTTGATAGAATGCTTTGTTAACAGCGAAAGGGTCTCCAGTTCTTGTACTATAAAGAACAACAAAATTAGCTCATATTTTGTTCTGATATCTATGAGCGTGATTCTTCCTGGGTCTCACGTACATGACATAGCTGTAGTTTTTTCAAATATAAATCGTTGATTTTTTTTTATTAACGCAAGTAGTACTTCGAGTTCCGACAGCCCTAGGCTTACTATGAATATGCACCCCCAGACCGAGTATATTTACTTGATTTTTATATTTTATTAACTTTCCACACCGCGGTTTTGCCCACCAAGTCATACGATCAAATCAAATTGAATCTTTTTTGTCATCTCATATATACGTTAAAATTCTAGTAATTATGGAATATGAAGTACCAGCGTGACAGCAAGGCGGCACAAGAGGCACGGAATATTAACGATATTTATTGATCGAATTCTACAAACGAACGCACCACCTTATATTGGTGGTGAAAAATGAACCACGTCGTCGTCCTAAAACTTTGGTCGACAATGACGAATTAAAGGCGATTATGGAAACTGATGATACTCAACCTACGGCAGAATTAGCAGCAGCTTTCGCACCAGTGTGCCTAGTGCGAGTTCCACAAAATTAATCGAATGACTTCACCATCGCGTTAACCGAATTAACGTCGTCGCTATCGACAAGCGAAGACGAGCGAGTGTGAGTTACGATCGAAGCTAACCTTTCGATTCGCGTTTGCTCACTGTGAATGGCGTTTATTCCTTGTCTTATGTTGGTAGCATGTTCGTTTCGTGAGATAAACTCACCAAATTCAGAATGCTATTTTTATTTAGTGGTCGTAATATTAGCATCCGTCTATCAAATTTGTGGTTATTATATCTTTATTACCTATTTGTTTATGTTTCGTAATTTGATCAATGTTTCAACACTCGACAGTTTGTGTTAGTATAATGTCGCCTCTACACGTTGGCCAATACAGTGGCGAATGTAGTGGCGAATATATTGGCCGAGAGTTGGTGACGGCGTCCACACGTTGGAAGGTCGTTCAATTTACTTCGTTACGGGCCAATGTGCGGACGAACGACGGCTCCGTGCCGCAGTGGCTTAGCAATGAGTAGCTGTGCCGGGGGCCGCGGGTTTGAATCCCGCACGGAACAAGTATTTGTATATCCTACAAATAATTGTTTCGGGTCTGGATGTGTGTCCTTGTGCAATTTATGTTTGTAAGCTGCCTCCGCGATACAGGAGAAAATCCAAGTGTGGGGGTTACGTTTTTATAAAATAATTATAAAAGAATAGTGGATATTAATGGGGCTGTAAATAGAAATACGATATACGATTAGGTTTATTTATTCTTTACATGCATCATAAACTGGAATAAATACAATTAATAAGAACTTAACTTATTTTAAAGTTAAAGGAGTTATAATCGATTAGTCTATGTTTTAAAATTGGGTTTTGATTTTAAAGTTTAGCAAAATATATACTTGCATTTCTATCAGACATTTGATGTATATAAAAAACACCTTATAATTTATTTGGTAATTAATTTACTTTTTGAGAAAGACAAAAACAATAGCAATAAATATAATTAAAACCTAACTTGATAATAGGTACTAATTATAACTTAGAACATAAATGAAAAACTCATGACGAGCAAAGTGGCTCAGGACCATGCTTTGCGGCAGTCTGTGGAGGAGGATGTTCAGTAGTGGACTTGTGAACAGCTGTAATGATGATGATGATTCAAAAACTTGCACGATTGAATTATAAGAAGTCGACGTTTTTTTTTATAGGATATGGTGACAAACGAGCACACAGTTCACCTGATGGTAAGTGGTTACTGTGGCCCACAGATGTCTACATCTATCCTCGATTACGAATCAAAATGCATATGCGTTCTCACCCGTGAGGACAAAGATGAAATGCCTCGTTTCCTTTAAATAGGGTCTCTGGTTCTCTACACTCACCACACGAAACACAGCATCATTAAGCTACTATTTTACGCTGATATTCTGTGAGAGCGTGGTCCTTCTCCGGTTGAGCCAACCCATTCGTGCTAAAACTATATATACTTCTAATATAACTGCATGGTTCTACCACGTATAAACGACGTGCTTCATTTTTTTTTTCATTTTAAAATTGTTCTCGTAATAAACTGATTGTAAATAAATGTTCGTTATTTTTTTGATAAATAGTTAATCGATTAAAACAAATGTTTAAAAATAATTAGATCGCACTAATTAAAGTAGTAGGAATGTTTAAAGTTGAAATTGGTACTAAAAGGCTGGTAATTGGGGCATCCATCCTACAAAGCTTGAATATAAAATTTAAATCAGATGCGTGTAATCACTCTGGGAGCTTGTAGCAAACTAAACGCGTGACCAACATGTGGACGCGGCGACCAAACTCTGCCAACAATCCTTTGATCTTTTGTAAAAAACCGACACCACACGGATCTCGCGCCAACTTGTGGGCCATCGTCCCAATACATACCAATGAAGCCCAATCACCCCGTCTACACGTTGGCCAATGCTATTGGCCACTACATTCGCCACTGTGTTGGCTAACGTGTAGAGGCGACATAATGAGATTGTGAATTAGATATATCGTCCGTGATTGTTAATAATATAACGTTTTAATTAAAAAATATGCTTTTATGGTGAAATTTTTGGAGCAGTTAATGGAATTTAAGTTATTTAGTGTAAACTAATGTTTGATACGAGTGTTTTGTAACTAGGTAACGCGGACTAGAATTTATTGGATTTTCGACATGAAGGCCTCGGCAAAGCATCGTCTAATGCAAGCGATCAAATGGTCTGTATAAAAAAATTAGGAGGAATTGATTTAATTATTGAATAGAGATGGTAGAATTTAGATTTATCAAACGCTATATACACAAAACTTGCACTTTAGTGGAAAATGCTATATCTATCCTTAAATTGCCTATTGTTAGGATGTAACAGCGGACGAAAATATGCACAAGCTCTTGCTTCAACACTGGCGTTATAATAGCAGTCATCTATAATTATTACTTATTTATGCCTTAGCAGCTGCAAACATACTCCAAGCGAAAAAAAACGTCCTGCCATAATTATACATCGTTCACATAAAACGAAATAAAATTAAATCTTCAACAATTATTCTCACTCTTCTATCTCACTGGAAAAAATCTATGTGAAAATTTATTCGATAGCGACGGCGTAAAGTTTACATAAGTTACGTCTCGAACGATCAAAATTGTCGCTCGCATTCGCAAAATACTTCAAACAACCAATCACGAGCGTTATCGTTCTCACTGTCGAATGTGAGTCAATGTTCGATTGTCGATATCGACTACTCAGTAAACTTGCACTCAGGAATTTTGTTCAAATATATATATATATATATATATATATATATATATATCCATTTGCGTCAAATTCAAATAAAAACTTGACAAATAGTGCCCACAATTGCCTTTACTCTAAAATCACACAAAGTAAATTTGACCCCACTCGACAAAAAATGGATTCCTTTTGAAGTGGCAATACTCACAAGTTTCGATCTTCACAAAAACCGCGTTCTCATAATACACAACAGACGGTCTCCAAGTTACAAGAGCTGGGGTTGGAAGCTCTCCGTCATCCTCCGTACTCACCACACATTGCGCCTACAGCCTTCTACTTTTTCCAGAATTTGGATAACTTTTAGTCGGGGAAAATTTCAATATCCGAGAGGTAGTACAAAATGCTCTTGAAGAATTTGTTGTCTTCCGTCCAGCTAATTTCTTCAAGAAGAGCATCAATAAACTGCCACTACGTTGGCAAAGACGTATCGATTGCATGGGTGAACACTTTGATTAATAGAAATTAAAAAATATTTAAACTAACTTATTTCATAAAAAACTGCAATTTCATAGACAAAGACCTAATGATGGTCACTGTTTGGTGGTCTAGCGCCGGTGTGATTGATCACAGCTTCTTACCAAACGGGATGAGCGTTATTGCAGATGTGTACTGTGAAGAACTGAACACAATGATGGAGGAGCTCGCACGTCTCCAATCAGCCTTGGTCAATCGCTCGTCCCCGTTGCTCCTGCACGATATCGCGCGACCTCATCTGCACAGGAGGTTGTGTGGGTTGGTACCAACCTCTTACATTCTGTTGCCCAGCTGCAGTATAATCATTGCTGTTTTGCGGTTTTAGGTATAAGAAAATAAAATATAATTTTAAAATGTGAAGCATTTAAGGCTGACTGTTAGGTTATTATATATATTATAATAGTATAAATCATTTAAATTAGGTACTAAATTGAATTTCATTTTGCCGATCAAATCGATACTATTACATTGATTTGATTTAATTGCACAAGGCACAAAAATGTTTTCATACGAATTCATACGAAAATATTTTGCATATTTTATGCAATAGTTCCCTTTTTATATAAAATTATTTTTAAATTATACTTTTAGTATAAAATATTTATTTTGATTAAGAGTCTAATATAAAACCTATGCTCAGTATAAACACAGTAAAATACATTAAATCGTAGTTCACGATGAAATCGAACATCGTACAATATCATTTAAGTCACATTGAGTAGTGAGACATTTTACAGACCTTTCTATAAATGCCACATCAAAGAAAATACTTGTTCGTTCACATAAATTGTACTAAGAAATTGGTTTGCCTCGTTTTGAAACACGAAACTGATTTAGATCGATAAGATATGTTGTCCTTCTTCTGAATGTAATAATTAACCTTGTATTTTACGTTGTTGAAAATTTAATTTCAATTCTATACCATTATATCCAGTTAACATAAAGTAAATTTGCTGAAGGCAGATTTATTATTAACAGTCTTTCAAAAGGCCTATGTCCATTTATATAGATAGGATTTATTAATAAAGCAGTTGGTACGTATTATATACTTAAAAGGTTATCACGATGGACAAGCGGAAGTGTGGTTATGAAACCATCCAACCAAACCATGGATAAAATTATTAACGAGGAAAATTAATTATTGCAAATCATATAGCCACTCGAATGTCGGGGTCATTTTGGCCAATATGGCGCATCTGTCGAGCATTTTCCGAAGTACTAAGTAAGTATATAACAAGTATACTACATAAGTATTTAATATACATACTAAGTAAGTATATTAAAATCGTATATCAATGGAAACGTTATTAAATAAGCTATCAAATTATGCATAACAGATATATATGTTATATATATGTTGTATATATGTATGTTATATATATCATATATATGTTACAAATAGTTTGTTATAACTCGCCGCTATATTATGGCGTTTGACAGATGCGCATATTATTTGAGACGCCAGAATACGGCGTTTGTACAGACGAGGGGATATTTTGTTCCTAATGTGTCCTTTTCAATATAATATATAATTTTGTATTTGGTCCTTCGAGCTGGAATGATGGACAATGGAACATGGCCAATTAGTTTCTGAATGAGTTTCGTTTGTTTATTTTTGCTGAGTGTATATCACAGAGCCAAAAATGAATTGAACTATATTATACCTCAGGTGAAAAAAGATTTTGAGTAGTGTAGTTCGGCGCCCTTTCATACTCGTACATTTACTTTTACTAGGGGAGTTATTATTCTCTTTGTTACGCATATGCAATGAAAAGTGTATTTT
Source organism: Parnassius apollo (assembly GCA_907164705.1). Classification (NCBI taxonomy): domain Eukaryota; kingdom Metazoa; phylum Arthropoda; class Insecta; order Lepidoptera; family Papilionidae; genus Parnassius; species Parnassius apollo. The sequence goes on from CAJQZP010001196.1 coordinate 8,139,049, forward strand.
GTGAAAATTGCGGCTCTACTAGTGGTTTTATGTTGTTGAAAGACGTTACTAAAATTGTTAAATGTGACACGATATTGTTTTTCAGTTTCTTAAAAATTACACCAAATGATAAAAACCATAATAGTGGTAGTTCTATTATAACCTCAAAACCTCAAAATTTTTGAAATATATCTTTTCTGCAGCTAGTTCGCTATAAAAATAGGATCATATAGGAATTCCCTAATGGTCGACAATACAACACACAATTTTCCGATGCTTTTGGTTCTAGGGCGAACAATGTATGGGCGCTGAGCAATGTCCTTTCCTCTTCAGAAGGCATTAAATAAATTCGCATTTCTTCATATTCATCTCATTGAATCCTCGCCTCAATGAAGGCTTCGTAGGAAAGTAGTATCCCAAACATTTTCTATAGGTGAACGGTTTTCGCCTCTCCCTGAAGGTAATTTGTTCTTATTTCTTATTAATTGTGGTTAAAGGTGCATTAGAAACAGAAATAAATTGCAAATGCAACTGCGTTCGGATCCTCACAATGTAATTTTAGTAATTACCTATAAAAGATACAGAAATTTCTGTAACAACCTACTAAAAAAAAACTTAAAAGACAATTTGAGAGAGAACAATTAAATAAAGCAAATAAAAATTCAAAAATACTTTGGAAAACAATTAAAGAAATAACAAATCTAAAACCTAATAAGACCATAAATTCTGATTTACTAAATATTAAATTAAGCCCTTATGATTCAGTTAAATATGTTAACGACTATTTTTCAAATATCGGTAGAAAGCTTGCTGAGGATATCCAAAAATATGACACCTATCCCGGACCTGACAGCCTACATAGGCTTAAATCACATTCATCATCATTTGCCTTATTAGAAACTGATCCACTAGAAATTGAAAATATCTTGTCAGATCTTAAGTCAAATAGTGCACCTGGCTGGGATAATATCTCTACTCAGTTTCTAAAGTATTCTAAATCCCTCGTAGTTCCCGTGATAAGTCATTTGACTAATCTCTGCTTCCAAAAGGGTATTTTTCCGTCTTATCTCAAAAAATCTTTAGTGATTCCGTTGCACAAGGGTGGAGGAATAGATGATGTCAATAACTACAGGCCCATTTCAGTTTTGCCTGCCGTTTCTAAAATAATAGAAAAGTTAATAAATAAACGACTTATCAATTACCTTGAAAGCTTTAATCTTCTTTCAGATAACCAATTTGTGTTTAGACGCGGTAAGTCGACAGAAGATGCAGTTGTAGCACTAACATCTCATATAACTGAACAACTGGATCAAGGCCGTAAATGTTTGGCTATATTTTTAGACCTTAAGAAAGCCTTTGACACTGTTTCTTCTTCGATCCTTGTGCGGAAATTGGAAGCAATCGGTGTAAGGGGCATCCCGCTGAATTTATTCAAGGATTACCTGAGGGAACGTAAGCAACAAGTAAAAATAGGTGACTACATTAGTGAAGAATCACCGCTTACTTTTGGTGTTCCACAGGGAAGTGTACTGGGTCCTACACTGTTCCTTATTTATATTAATACATTAACTAACCTAAATTTAGTCGACGGTCGAGTATTTTCTTATGCTGATGACACCGCAATAGTTTTTATGGGAAATAATTGGAACTCGGTATTTAGAAATGCTGAATCTGGTCTATTAATAATTTCAAAATGGCTCCAGAGTAACCTTCTTTCCTTAAATATTGCAAAAACTAAATATGTATGCTTTACGATTAGTAATAGAACGCAACCAAATAATAACAATAGTTTAAAAATACATTATTGTGGTATTTCTAATAGTTCTAACTGTAAATGTACATTTATCGATAAGGTTGCATCTATAAAGTATTTGGGAGTTGTTCTAGACCAACACTTGAACTGGCACTCTCAAGTTGAATATAGGAGTAATAGGATACGGAAATTAATTTGGATATTTAGGAAACTAAGACATGTCACCTCTAAAAAATTACTAAATCAAATATATATTGCATTAGCACAATCCATAATAGGGTACTGTATCTCAGTCTGGGGAGGTGCAGCTAAAACAAAATTATTAGAAATCGAAAGAAGTCAGCGTTGTTTACTCAAAGTTATGTATTTTAAACGATTTCGTTTTCCAACTGAAGAACTTTACAAGTTGTGTGAGCTTCTTTCAATAAGACAGATATATATTCTATCAATAGTTTTACGGACACACAAATCTTTGCCTTTTAACTCTGAAATAATGATGAGAAGAAGAAAAGATAGGGTAGCAGTAACTAGATACGTAAAAACCAAATTTGCTCAGCGTCAGTTCTTATCGCAATCTGCTCATCTCTACAATAGGCTGAACAAAGATTTGGATTTATATCACTTGAACACATACAAATGTAAACAAATAGTTACAAAGTATTTATATACTAAAACATATAACGACACAGAATGTTTATTGCAATATGCTAATTGATTTAATTTTATATTTATTATGTTGATATGTTGAAATAGGTTTGGTGAACGAGAACTGTGACAATTTATACGAAGTTACACATTCATACTCACACAATACACATATATTTTTACACAAACACACACACACACACACACACACACACACACACACACACATGCGCGCGTGCGCGCGTGCGAACACGCTCTCATGCTTTTTTATTGAAATTCAGAATTAATCTATTTCAGGTAATATGTAAATTGAAAGTATTGATTGTTGTTTTGCCTTGTTTTTCACTCTAAACTAATGTTAACATTAATTATTTTTATAAGTGTTTTTCCAAATTGTCTTCACAAACACATTTAAAGATATTTAGCAAAGTAAGGAAGAGCGGGGCCACCTGGCACAAGTATTATTATTACTTAATAGGATGGTCCCAACCTCTGTTTACAGTTACAAACCATTGTGTTGTGAAATAAAGATTTTGAAAAAAAAAATTGAAATTACTCAGGTTTTTAACAGCTCACTAAAATGCGATAGAATTATTAGAAGGAATCAAAAAGAAATATTATTTTAATACTTTAGAAATGCGGTAAAGATGGTATGAGCAAAAACCTAATTTATTTATGTATTTATTTGTATGGATCTCCAACAGTTGAGATTATTTAATACAACTAGATTATAATGATTTTCCATACGTATAATTAAAAATAAATTATTATTCTTATAAAATATAGTAGCAATTCATTATTTATGGAGTTTACAAAAAATAATACTACGTATAATAAAATAATTATTCACTATTTCTTCTTAAATAAAGCTAGAATAAACCTGAAAATATTTACCAATGTGTAATACAACCTATAGATCACGTATCTGACATAACAGGAAAAACTCCATAGTAGCATATTACCAGCTTTTTGCTTGGAGGCGTTGATATTCTCTTTTAAACATCAGATGCAATATTCTCAGATTAACAACAGAGTGAAGATTTAGAGATACATCTGTTATTACTATAGCCAATCCACCTACCTAGCTAGGCGATTAAAGTAAATCCTTCCGACATTGGGTGAGGCCAGCAGTGGTCTTGTACAAGTTGATATAAAAACGATTAAAGCATAAAACTTTTCCGGTTAGGACACTGAAGTAAATAGACGAAACATAGGCATAATTTTTAGTCCCTTCGCAATAAAGAACATTTTCAACTTCCCATTCGCAAGTTGTTGTAATCGGTCGATTCTATACGATTATGCTCACGCTAACAAGATTTCAATCGCTTGAACAGATTTAAATAAATAAAGTTACGAATTCCGTCGCCATTTTTACGCCAGCCATATTGATTTTGTGGCTTCATATTTGCTGAATGAGATAACCATCTTAACTCAAAAATACCTCATTGGTTTTGTAAACATTGGAACCATCAAAAACTTGCCAAAAATAAACAGAAATAAATTAAATTAAAAGCGATATAATTTACTTAAAACCTGATTGTTTTGTTAATTTTTGTACAATATTATGAATAATAGTAAATAATAAATAAAATGTTATCTAATGCATTTTAATTTAACTTAAATAATAATATTATTAATTTGTTTTAAGTTTTACTAATAAAATAACTTACGAAAATCCTGTCATGGAGAATAAATACTTCTACCACTCATAAATATAATAGGTAGGTTTGCGTTAGTAAATATACATCTATTTCTTTCTTTACCTTATCTTTTTTTATAAACATTATAATTATATAATCTATACACCACTACATTACAGTGTGCACAATCATATTCCATATTTTAGAACAGTAAAAAGTTATTCATGTAAAAATATGATATTACTCATGAGATAGACGGCACGGCGTTGAACCGTGGATGGACGTGGTATCACAAGTGCTGCCATAATATGCCCCTTTCTCTGTCTCAATCGGTATGCTACTTTATATTCGTGCTGGCATCTTAGCGCATTTCACTCCGGCACCGACTGTTTATAGTCAGAAGTTTTAGTTTTAGTATTTATATGTTTTATTTAGATGAGTTTACTAAACAAAGTAACTTCGAAGGGTTTTGATTTTGAAAATTACAGTTTAAGACGTAGTTTTTTTTAAATAATCTGAATCCTTATAGCTATCTCAATTATATTCTAGCATTCTAGTATTCTAGGTTTTTGTTAAATAGTATTCATGTCAATAAAATGCACTGTATTGCTTTATCTTACATTCTTTTGTCAGCAACGAAATAATTACTGCAGTAACATAGTTGTCATTATTTGCGATTTCAATTTAATTACAATGACTATCTTAACAACATTAGTATAAAAAATTGCAGTCCATAAACACTAATTACTGGTATAGGTCTTCTTATAATATTTGAAAGAATATTGGAGCAAAAGAGTCGAACTTGTCTAAAACTCCTGTGGGGCTTACAAATTTTCGATGCCTTTGAAATTTGGTCCATATTTTATATTTTGAATAAAACTTTATTTATAAGGAATCACGTTTAATTAACATATTTTTAGCATTTTCATTCCCGGTGGTCACGTGAGACTGTGCTGCTTGACGTCCCAATGTTATAGTGAGCCTGGCTATCTTCAGTTCATGAATATATAGTGTTGGCAACACTACCAATAAAAATTTAAAAAATAAAAAATTAAGGCTTTCGGCCGTCATTAATTATTAATTATTACTCTCCCACTACGGTTCTACTGACATTGTGTGCTAATTGGTATTGTCTGCAATAATTAAAATCTCGTGTGCCACCGTTGTTCTCAATAAAGGTGTTCAATGCGAGACGCGTTTCACTGTCAATATTATGTTATATTTTAAACTTAACTTAACTAAAAAAAATTATCAACATTAACCAGCGCAACACTCCTACAAAATGGTCCTTCGAGCCAGATTCAAGGCATACTGAGCATGAGGCTCAGCAGCCACGCTTTATTAATACTAAATTTGGGCGTTTAATATGGGGTGTCTTGCCAAGGAACAACATTTTTAATAATACAAGCAAGGTGACTATATTATGTATTAATTGCAACTCTGATATTAATGAATCTATACAGCGTTTCTAGCAAGCAGAAAGTGTCCCAGAAAGGTTTATTGAACATATTCCAGAGCAAGAATTATGTGAAACTATTTTTCAAAATACAACAATTCATAAAAATAATAAGTTTCAAGTCGACCTTCCATTAAAATTACCTTTAGATAAAATTAATGATGCTCTTGGAAATTCATTTGAGTTTGCATATTATAGATTTTTAAACTTGGAAAAGAAATTACACAGTAATATTAATTTAAATTCATTCGATTTTAAAAAGGACCCTTTGTATTTCATGCCGCATCACGCTGTTGTTAATGAGAATAGTAAAAGCACAAAAACACGTGTGGTTTTCGATGCATCCATGCAGACATATAAAAAATTGTCACTTAATGATATTTTGCTTAGTGGTTCTCCAGTCCAACAAGAACTTTTTGACATCATGCTTTTGTTTCGCTTAGGTGACTACACCTTCTCCACTGATATACGGCGAATGTTTCGTTGCATTGACATTAACCCGAGGCATACTCGCTTGCAGAATATATTGTGGAGAAGTAACCCTACTGAACCGATTAAATGAATACAGTTAGATACTGTTACCTACGGTCAAAAAATTTCAAGTTTTTTTGCTACACGTTGTTTACATGAGCTTGCTACAAAATATCAAAATGATTACCCACTTGCTTCCTATATATTAAAGTATAGTATTTACGTGGATGACGCTTGTTACTCACACTCGGATTTAAATGACGCTAAACGGCAGCTTTGTGAATTACTAAGTAAAGGGAGCTTTTATACCCATAAATGGGCTTCAAACTGCGGGCAAGTCTTGAGTGATATCTCACCAGACAAACAACAGTTTGACAACTTAGAATTGCAAAAAAATTATATTTGTATGAAAAAATTAGGACTCACACTCAATGTTTCAAAAGATTGTTTTGTTTTTTCTTGTCCAGAGCAATTTAACGAAAAACAACCTACTAAAAGGAACATTTTGAGCTATATTTCTAAGCTGTTTGATCCACTGGGCTTGGTGTCCCCCATAATACTAAGGGCCAAGGCTTTTATGCAAAAATTATGGGCTGAAAATATAGGGTGGAATGATGTTCCTCCTGAGCATCTACTAAAGGAGTGGCTTTCTTTCGCAAAAAAAAATATCCGAAATGAAACCAATAAACATTCATAGAAATATAAAGATTCCAGAGTATACAGCAGCAGTTCAACTCGTAGGTTTTGCCGATGCCTCTATCACTACGGGCCATGGTTGCTGTGTATACCTTCGAGTGGTCGAAAAATCAGGTAAAGCTTCACTTTTTTTGCTCTGCTCCAAGTCTCGAGTCAACCCCTGTAAAAACAAGTCATTGACAATACCGCGTTTGGAATTAAATGCGACCGAGTTCATAAGACACTCGCTCTAAAAGTTGATATACAGGAAACCTATTTATTTTCCGCTTGGCTCGCTACAGAACCATTGAAAATTGGCGCTTACGTTGCAAATAGGGTACGGTTGATTCGAGATCTGACAGCGAGGTGGCGCTGGCTATATGTACATACCACTGACAATCCAGCTGACCTCGTAAGCAGAGGGAAAGACCCAGACGAGCTGGTAAACTGTGAGCTGTGGTGGCGAGGTCCGCTCTACCTACAAAACGGTGAGTACAATTTTAATAAAACCTCTACTTTACCACCACCACCGGCAGACTTACCTGAGGTGAAAAAGGATGATGTAAACTTCACGGCCAAGGTTTCCCTCCTTACGCAAAATAAGGACGATTTTTATACTTTTCTCGATAGGTTTTCGGATCTCAATAAAATGACACGTGTTCTAGCATATACATTTAGATATTTCCACAATCTTAAAAATAAAAACGAGCGTAGGTCGAGTGCTTCATTATCTTCTTCTCTGCTTTACGCAAAATTGTACAACGTGAGCAGAGCATTCATTTCAAAGAAGAAATTAAAACCTTAAAATTTAATAACGAAAATGTAAACCGGCTCTTTAAAACCACTTCACCCCTTTCTAGACAAAGAGCACATCTTAAGAGTAGGTGGTAGAATAGAAAACTCTGATGTATCTTTTGATAGAAAACACCCTATCATTCTACCTGGAAATTCACGTGTCACTGACTTAATTATTAGCCATGAACATAAAAGATTGTTACACGCTGCACCAAAATTATTATTATCAAGCTTTAAACCAGAGATACTGGATTGTTAATGGTTATAGATATGTGAAAAAGCAAATTCATAATTGTTTAATTTGTTTTAGAATAAAAAGCGATTGTGCCAAACAGCTGATGGGTTCCTTGCCACCTGAAAGAGTAACAGCTTGTAGATCATTCCAGAAAATAGGAATTGATTTCGCGGGACCAGTACAAGTAAAAAATTCTCGACTACGACGTGCTTTACAGACAAAGGGTTACATCTGTGTGTTTGTCTGCTTTGTAACTAAAGCCATACATCTCGAGCTCGCATCAGATTTAACCACTGACTGTTTTCTTGCTTGCTTTAAACGGTTAATCGCGCGACGGGGATTGCCTACAGATGTGTTTTGTGATAATGGAGGCTCTTTCAGAGGGGCAAGGAATGAATTGGTTCACTTATATAAGTTGCAGTCGTCATAAGTGCATCAAACACAAGTCCAAAATTATGCTGCTCAACAAGCTATAAATTTTCACTTTGTGCCCAGTTACTCGCCCGTGTTTGCTGGACTTGCGGAGGCAGCAGTCAAAAGTATGAAATTTCATTTAAAACGTATCATACAAGGATACGTATTAACTTATGAACAGCTAAATACAATTTTGTGTCAAATAGAAGCTGTACTCATTCTAGACACTGTTGCCTGTAACAGCTGATGATGTCAATGACTTTAGCTTTATTACACAGCATAGCTATACTTCCTTTAGAATAAAATAAACGCAGGTGTTATAGCATAACTATACGAATCCTAGCTATAATTAATTATCTTTAGAATACTTATCTTAAGAATAATTTATTTAAGTAATTTAAATATATAGGGTATCAGAATAAAATGTCTTAGTAACTTGCCTTTTGAAAATGTTAAATGATGGCAATATGCTGGTTTGCTTGAATAGGGCATTTAAATAATAGTAAGTATAATAGAAGACTCAGAAGTCTTGTTTCAAGGCTGCGCCCCAGCATTTTGGCAACACCAACAATAAAAATTAAAAAATTAAAAAAAATAAGGCTTCCGCCCGCCATTAATTATTAATTATTACTCTCTCACTACGGTTCTACTGACACTGTGTGCTAATTGACAATATTTTTAACGTATTTTATTTTCGAAATATCTAGGTTAATATTAGGAATAAAACGTGGTTAACTCGTAAAATACTGTTATACGTAATATTATTACAATTTTACGTGAAAAACGTGACCTAGAGTATTTTTTGAATGCTATACTTATTCAAAAAACAAAAGTCTAAGTCTTCTTACGTTATTTGTAATAAATTTAAAATAGGATAAATAAAAGAAAAAGTGGTTTCATCGGGTTAAAAAGTATAAGTATGGGGTTGTGTGGGGCAGACATTTTTGGCTTTTGTGTCTGAATACATTTGCAGCGGACGCGAGGAGCGCTTCACAATTTCAAATGTAAGTATTCACTGCTCCATAACTTTATAAGTAGTAATTAATTAAATTAATAAACGCCCCGAATTTTCAAAGGATAGATACCTTAGGGACTTCTGTCTCTCCATACTGTAAGAGCCCTGTCAAAGTATTTTAACACGCATTTATTAGCTTCTATATATAATTTAGTGTTTTTATATTACGACATGACTCTTTTGGCACTTACTGATAGATATCATAATGAATATCTGGGTACTTGCATATCAATTAAGTGTTTTTATCCATGTCTACTTTGCTATTTGTAGGTGAGCCATGCCAACGAAATACAAAAGAAAGGAGTACGAGCTCGAGTAATTTCTTGGACAAAAGAGCAGCTACAATCAATTTTCAATGATATTCACAAAAAATAATTAGTGATCAATGAAATATCCAGACGATTCGTGATTCCATCTAGAACATTACGAAGGCCTTACTCTACTAAAAACAAAACTAAGTTGACTTTGGGAATACTTTCTCTCCTGGGATTTGAAAATAAAAATAGGTTGATAGCGCTCGGCCAAGAAACTAGTTTACACTACTGTAGAAATAAACACAAAAGAAGAATTAAAAGAAAGAATGAATTTAGCGTTTGAAAAGATGAAACTGGAGATGATGTCGAAAGTAACTACAGCAGAAGTGACACGACGGGCCCGTGCTTATGTTAGGTATCGCCGCAACCATATTGAGCATTAATAATAAATAATTTTTAAATTGAAATCGTGTTTCATTAGAATGTCTAAAAAATTTTATCGCTCAACCTGGTTTGCAGGTCCTCATTTTAATAATGTAAGACATATCCACGTAAATGATACCTCAAACGAAAGAGCACTATTCCATTTTTCTTTACTTAGCATCAAAAACCTATTTCTTTAAATATTTGAAAATTTTAGTGAACTTCTACGTGAAAATCTGTACAAAAAAAGCCTATGACACAATTGCTTAGACCGTGTATTGTTAGATTGCTTACAGATTACTTTAATTTAAAAAAATAAAGGAGACATTTATAAAAAAGTGGCAATTATTAGATATTAACTGTAAAATATTGGGTTATCACCAAAATAAAAATAAAAACTTTAAAAAAATTGTCGGATTTCGTCTACCATAACTGTGGCCTAAATGGTTCTAAATGGTGTAGAATACCTTTCCTTTACAGTTTTGCACCCATCTTCCAATCAAACTTTATATATTATAACTGTATATACCATGGTATATACAGTTATACAGGAATACAGAAATAATAACTGTATATACCAGAAGAGGATGGAATGGTACAGAAAAGCACCAGCCATCTTATCACCAGCAGCGACGATAAGTCTCGGATACCGTACCTTTAGGAACTTCACCGCACGTGGCACCCACGGACCGATAGTCTCTACAGGAAATGGTACGAATATGTAGTCATCTCTCAGATACTCATATTTACATCACTTACTTAACTCACCCGCCTCCGATTCCGCTCTGGCTCTTAACGAGGTACCCTTGAAATGAGAGGCCGCCAGAGTGTCTACGCAATAATAGCATCCCACACTAGGGCTTTAACTCTCCCCCAAATAACCAAAGTCATACCGTCGGGTTTCTTGCTATCGTCTCTAAATATTCCACCACGCTCTAATACTGAGGGAACATTTATAGAGACCACAGCTCTTCAGATAACATTGTTAAAGAACTGTGATGGGAAAACGTACCTGCACTTTTCTTAAATGAAAGTCCATGGAGCCCAAACTCGTCAACGATGTTTCCACAGGGGCATTGATGAGGTTGACAAATTGCCGCTCATAGACGGCAATGCGAAAGTTTTTTCATCAAGCAACGTGCCGAGATTACATGGTAAAGCGTGTAACCTGTGACTAGATTCCTTAGTCAAAACAACTAGAGGGCGAGCCTAATGTTTGATGTATATTTTTCTAAAAAACCTGGTACACTAAAAAATATGTTGATAATTTAATGCGACTAAACCTAAAACGTTCTGTAAAGTAAAAAAATTGGATACAAAAAGCTCATGTACTTTAATAGGACACTGTTCACTGGCGTGACTTTCTGTCGATTCATAAAATCATCACCTTAAATACGCAGTGATTTGGTTTTAGGGTCATTGATACTGTCCATTGCGATGATTATGCTTACCTTTGTCCCGATATTTGAGTTATATATAAAAACATATTCTTTGCAGGCTAAAATTGGTAGCACTAAATCCGTTTTTATTTGACGTCTCCATTGTGTATAAAATTAATTAACCAGCATAACCCCTTATGCATGTTACTGACAGTGAACAAGGTTTTAGTACCTATTGTTTTCGTACCGCTATTGTAAAGTTGTCAACAAATTGTCAACAAAAACACTTGTCCTTTTCTATAATATATGGTGTACCACATTTTATAGAAAAAAAGTATTTTTGTTTTCTTTATTTTTGACAAATTTTCAGTATTTTCCGTGAATATCTTAGTCGCAGAATAGTCTGTCGTTTATTTTCTCTGTCATTATATTAATATATTAATAGTTACTTTGCAACCATCCGCTCAATTAAATAAAATCATGTGTCTTCCCTACTATACTATACTCGTTATTTCTTGTATTACGCCGACTTTTCACTGCATCACAGAATATATGATAGTACTATACGTAACTGTATGTACATAATAATATTTACTTATCCATCTAAGTGAAGATGCATTAGAAACATTAAAGTTTACGCTGTTTATTTTATTAATATGCAATTTACAATATCTAACGTATTCTATTACTACAAGATAAGCGAGATGAAACTACGCAATTTACAAACTAGATAGAGTTTTGTAAAGTTCACTCTTAAGGGAAACATAACTGAGGTTTCTAATAATTCGAAAGTGTTAACTGAGATCCCGTTAAGACTTACATATAGTGAAAAAGGGGCAAAGGAAAAAAGGATATTTTAATAAATATTCTGCCTCATGTTCTATTTCAACATTTTATCATATTTTTGTTTGTGCATCATTAATCGGACATTATTTTAAATTACTTTAAATATCCCAAGTTTCGAGTGCTGTGCAAAACACATAAACACGTTGGAAACTGAGGCGTAATTACTTTGGCTACTTTAAACTTTTTAATTAAAGAATAGCTTTAAGAAAACGAAATATACTCGTATTAATGTAGTACTCCAACAATTCAGCTCTCATGTGACCATATATGTTGTCAAAAATCGTAAATTTTAATTTAAAAGAGGTTCAATCAAAAAAATTGTATTTTTAGTCAGTGGAATTCGCGATCATATAAAATTATTACATAATATTTATGTAAGTATTTTTATCTTCAAAGCAATACTTCAACAAAACTAGTTTTTCAGACTTTATCGCGTATAGTTTTACTTTTTACTGTTAATGCGATAAAATCCGAAAAACCAGTTTCATTCGATGAGTAGTATTCATGTAGATTTAAAAAACCATTAATATTTACTTCTAAACAAGTTTTGTAGAAATTACTTCTGTCATAAAATTTGTAGTGACTCTTTAGTGTACGCACGCCACAAGAAGCATGAAAATTCCAGTCGTAAGAAGTGTTTTCACGCAAACATACAAGTAATCTTAGCCATATACAGCAGAAGATTAAAAAATAAAAGGTTTTTCATTTTGCTTTGAAACTCCATGAACCTGGTTTCTTCGTTCGCATTTAAATAATCACGACGAAATATATATTTGCTAATAGTTTTATAAAAATAAACGGGAATCAGTAGGTTGCGGGTGTATACTTAACAAATACAAACTTAAATAGGTTACCTACTCAGCTCAGACCAACAAATACAGGTAGTATTTATCTGGATACTGATCTGTATCCAGGAAAATACTACCATGCTCTACTCGCTAAATAGTTAACAATAATATCGGTAGCTGTAACGACATTTATAATATGTTTTTACCTATGAAATTACCGTTCTGCAGTACTTACCACTTCAAAAATAAATGATTTTTGTTTGGCTAAGAATTCTAATTTCAAATTAATTTTATTTTAAAAACACGGAATTCTTTTTTCAATATTAGTTATTTGTTTATGAATTAGCGTTATGTTTTTAACGCATTTGAATCATTTCCGTTATTATGGATACCTTAAAAATTCGAGTAACTATTGACATGAGTACCATCAGGGCAGCATCGCGGTACAAGCGGCACACAACATCAACCACAAACAAACGCTACAAACGAACGCACTACCTGTTATTGTTTTACCCGCTTCCGTCCTGGAAATTCAGACCTGAAAAATGAACCCCGTAGTCGTCCGAAAACTTTGGTCGACAATGACGAATTAAAGACGATTGTGGAAGCTGATGATACTTAATCTACGGCTGAATTAGCAGCAGCTTTCGACGTTAGCATCAAAACAATATTGGTCCATTTGCGTCAAATTGGAAAAGTAAAAAACTTGACAAATGGGTGCCCCACGAACTCAATGATCGCCAGCGCAAAGTACGTGTCGAGACGTACCTTGCACTGCTCAATAGTCACACAAACGAAGGAATTTTGAACCGCATTTTTACCTGCGACGAAAATGGATTCTGTTAGACAATCTTAAGCACTCAGCTAGTTGGTTGAATCCTAGTTCAGCACCTAAACAGTGCCCTAAACTAAAACTTACCCCTAGAAATGTGATAGTCACTGTATGGCGGTCTAGCGCCGGTGTGATTCATCACAGCTTCTTACTAAACGCGATGAACATTATCGCAGATGAGTACTGCGAAGAGTTGAACATACTGATGGAGGAGCTCCTACATGTTCAACCAGCTCGCACAAGGTCAATCGCTCGTCCCCATTGCTCCTGCACTTCAACGAGCGACCTCATACTGCACAACAGACGTCTCTAAGCCACAAGAACTGAGATTGGAAGTTCTCCATCATCCGCCCTACTCGACAGACCTTGCGCTTACAGACTTCTCCTTTTTTCAGAAGTTAGATAACTTTTTGGCGGGAAAAGAATTCAATATTTGAGAGGCAGAACAAAATGTCTTTAAATAATTTGTTGCCTCGTCCACCTGATATCTTCGAGAAGGGATAAAACTACCACTGCGTTGGCAAAAATGCATTGGTTGCATGGGTGATTACTTTAATTAATATAAATAAATAATGTAGAAAAAATATGTTAAATTATTTCATAATAAAAGGGCAATTGCATGAGTAAAAGACCTAATATAACTTTTTGGTCCTGGTAAGCTCAGACCAACTAATACTGATAGACAAAGCACACAGTCACGAGTAAGGACTTCTTTACTCATGTGGACAAAGCGTACAATTCAAGTGATGTTGAAACCATGTTCAACTTTTTGACACGCACTCACGCTGCTGAAACAGACAAACACAGAACTTTACTGCTGGACACGCATATACTGCCACGCTGCGCCTGATCGACTTAGCTATACAACCACAGAACTTTACTGCTGGACACGCATATACTGCCACGCTGCGCCTGATCGACTTAGCTATACAACCACAGAACTTTACTGCTGGACACGCAAATATTGCCACGTTGCGCCTGATCGACTTAGCTACTCGGACTGAATATATCATACCTACCTGTGAAAAATTGTCAGTACCTATATTCCGCGTTTTTTTATTAATCTTTTTTAAAACATTATAAATAGAGTTATGGTTGTGTTTGTATACAAAACACAAAAAGTCTCCTCTGTTGGTTGAATGTGCAATAATTACGTAATAACTGTACATTTTTTTGAAATAATTAAGTTAAAGACAAAAACAAAAAATTTAATCATGTTGTGGTAGATGTAGATTGTATCTTAAAAAAATGGCTCTAGTGTTACTGGAAGACGTAGAGAGAATAAAAAGCAAAGGAGACGTTTTGTATGAACTAAACGCCGCCCGGATATTATTATTGAAGCACAGCGAAGATATGAGAGAAAATATATCGTAAATTATTTACTAAAGTAAATAATTAGTAAATAATTTACAATATATTATGTATTAGTAGTATGTGTTATAGGTTATAGGTAATATACACATTTTCGAGATTGCACAAACCCATATCGTCTATGAGTGGCGTAAAAGGTGATAGATTGAAATTAAAGAAACAATGGACGGCGACAACTTCCTGGTAACAATTCAAAATAATGGTTTCCTATATTTACACGAATACTACACACATACGCATACATACAGGCGCAGGCAACGTGCTATTGCCATTTTAGTGCTAGAATAATATGACACTTAAAATTATATTGGTATGACGTTAGCGGTAATTGAAAAATCTTGTGGTTTAATGTCAAATTCCACGCACGCGATAGCAAACAAAAGGTACGTGACCGAGGAAGGAATATAAATATATTAAATAAATATAAATAAAAATAAATAGAATTTACATCGTGCATGAGCGAGATAAGTGCTATTATTGAAAATGAAAATGTCGACTTTGTATTTGCGTTAGGTGAGTTTAATTCGCATCCCGGTACATTATTTTGTAACGAACTGATACATTTTTGCACGGATCAGCAGTTGATTTGTGTTGATTTGGAGGTCCTCCCAGCGGGCAGCTATACTTACACTAGTGATGCGCACGGTTGTCGGCGCTGGTTGGATCATTGCGTTGTAACTGAGGCCGCAAGGCGCTCAGTCATAGATGTCACTGTACTGTATGATACCTACTGGTCTGTATATATATCCTACTGGAGTTCTATATTAACTTATTGAGATCAAAAATGTGGTAAGTTATTTCCGTAATAATAAAATAATTTGGGGTGTCAGAAATAATAACCAAATAGAAATTTATAAAAAATTGTGTCACTCTAAATTAAAAGACGTAAATTTTCCACAAGAGTTTATGAATTGTTGTAATAATATATGTATTAATGATAATCACAAATTAATTTTAGATAATATGTACAGTAATATTGTTACTATTCTTAGAGAATCAGCTCAGGCCAGTTGTAATAACAAAAGGGATAAGAAATATGTTGTGGGGTGGAATAAACACGTTAGAGATGCCCACGGGGAGGCTCGACTTGCCTTTCAAACGTGGGTCTTATACGGTAAGCCATTTTCGGGTTATTATTATAATAAAATATGTGAAACAAGACGAAATTTCAAGCCAAAGTTAAAATGGTGTCAAAATCACGCAGAGCAATTAAGAATGGATAAAATCGCATCAAGTCATTCGCAAAAGAAATTTAAAGAATTCTGGAAACTTACGAATAAACTGAATCCCAAGTCGAGCCTTCCCGCTAATATTCAGGGTTACAACCAGCCTGGAGACAAAGCCAATCTATTTAAAGAGTATTTTAAAGTGGAGTCAACGCGGGATACGTCATTGCGATTAATCGATGGTGGACGTTTTGCAGGTGGATCGTGTGTAGGGATCTCTGCCAAAGAAGTTTCTGAAGTAATAAAATCTATGACTAGAGGTAAATCACGAGGGCATGATGGGTTTGATGATCTGGTACACGCTGGTGCCCATCTGCCAAGAGTGTTGGCTATGTTTCTAAGTTTATGTATAGCTCATCAGTATCTTCCGACTGATCTTATGAAGACAATTGTGGTGCCTATTATTAAGAACAGAACAGGAGATATATCAGATTTAAATAATTACAGGCCAATCTCACTAGCCACCATAGTAGCTAAGGTGCTGGACAGTCTGCTTGACAGGAAATTAAGAAAGCTCATTCATCTGCATGATGCTCAATTTGGGTTCAGACCTGGACTATCCACAGAGAGTGCAATTTTATATCTTAAGCAGACTGTTAGGTACTACACAGATAGAAAAACGCCGGTGTATGCCTGTTTTTTAGATCTATCAAAAGCTTTTGATCTAGTCTCTTATGACATTTTATGGCGAAAGTTATAGGAGGAGATTGACTTGCCCCAGGAAATTTTCTCCGTATTTAAATATTAGTATAGTAACCAAATAAACTATGTTCGAATGGATAGCAGCTTTTCTAAGGGGTATGGGCTGGAATGCGTGGTGAGACAAGGAGGGTTGAGTTCGCCTACGCTTTTCAACTTATACATAAACCAGTTGATTGTGGAGCTCAGCAGCACTAAGGTCGGTTGTTCTATAGACGGAGTTTGCATAAATAACATAAGTTATGCAGATGACATGGTGCTGCAGAGCCTCACGATAGGTGCACTCAGAAAGCTGCTAGGGATCTGTGAATCCTACGCAAAGAA
The DNA here is from genome assembly GCA_907164705.1 of Parnassius apollo. Taxonomy (NCBI): domain Eukaryota; kingdom Metazoa; phylum Arthropoda; class Insecta; order Lepidoptera; family Papilionidae; genus Parnassius; species Parnassius apollo. The sequence continues at coordinate 8,156,269 of CAJQZP010001196.1, forward strand.
CCATGGGCTCAAGTACAATATAACGAAGAGCGAGCTGATGGTTTTTAATTCAGGCACTAAAAGGCATCTCACCATGCCTACTGTTAAGCTCTGTGATAATCCTTTGAACAAAGTTGTCAAATTTAAGTACTTAGGCCACTGGGTAACAGAGGACTTAGAGGATGACTTGGCTATAGAAAGGGAACGCAGGGCATTGGCTGTTCACTGTAATATGCTGGCCCGCAGGTTTGCACGATGTACTAAAGAAGTTAAAGTTACGCTTTTTAAAGCTTATTGTCAGTGTTTTTACACATGCAACTTGTGGGTTAGATACACGCAGCGGACATAGTACAATGTCCTGCGTGTACAATACAATAATGCGTTCAGGGTGCTGTTAGGATTGCCGCGTTATTGTAGTGCCTCTGCCATGTTCGTAGAAGCACACACGGATGGCTTTCATGCCATAATACGTAAAAGGTCCGCTTCATTGCTGAATCGACTACGTACCTCTACCAACAGCATCCTGAATACACTTGCTGATAGGTGGGATTCTCACATTATGAAGCACTGGTTGAGCCTACATATAAAATTGAATAAAAGTAAATAAATAAGATATTTGTAACGTAGGAGCTATATATAATTTGTTAAGTTTAAAAAAAAAGTTAAATGCTAACATTAGTTTTAAGTAGTTATTGTTCTACTAAATCTTTATCGACAAAGTCTGAAATAAAATATTATTATTATTATAAATAAAATAGCAGCTTAATGCTGCTGTGTTTCGTATGGTAAGCTCAGAGAGCCGGAGACCCTTTTTACTGGAAACGAGGTATTTCGCTTACACAATGTTGAGTCGTCCACTTCCCTTTAAGATCGTCGAGGAGTGTGATGGCCGCCACATGTGTCATATTTAACAGACAGGTGTTGCTTGTAGGGTCTGACCTGCACGGGTTCGCCATACACTGACAAGCTCCAAATTTTTAATCGTTCTCTTTTTGAGTACATCATACATAGAAAATGCTTCAGTTATCGATGGTTCTGTTATCGTTTTCTATTCTTTATATACAATTCTATGTAATATTAAGATTAAAAATGACAAAATGCGGATACCTGATGAGTTTTGCACTTTTTATATAAAAATATGACATTGAAATTTTATTTTTTTACGTCGAAGAAATCAACATATTTCATTTATATTCATTTTGATAAACTTAAATGTATCTTTGCATTTTTATACACATGTTTGTTTCTCATTCGAATGACTGTGATAAATAGCTTACGTTTGAGATAATTTTATATTTTTGGAACAAAATTCATAAGGAAAAATGTTCCAGAAGCAGGCCTTTACGCAATATAGTAAGTGTGAATTCCATATTTAAGTAAATGTGATATGAAAGTCAAGTGTATATAATCTAAATCTCAAAAGTGTATGTAATATTGTATTAACAGCTTCGGTTGTTACACGGATGGGCTGGCTCAACCGGGGAAGTACCAAGAACTCACAGAATACCAGCGTAAAATAGAAACTTCGTTTCTTTGTTTCGCTTAGTAAGTGCAGAAACCAACCCCCCCCCCCCACCCGTAACATACTAGCGGAATTTAAAAAATAAAAGACTAGAGGGGAATCCCCCACTGAGGATCCAAGCCGAAGCTAGCACATGCCCAATTAGAACACTTCTTTGTGCGAGGGCTGGAGTTTGCGTATACGTCAGAGAGGATATCTGTTCTTAACGCCTCCGCAGTCTTATAAGTATGGACCTGTCCATCCTTTGTCTGCGCCTAGACAGCGAGGTCCACCCGCGTGTCTACTGGTACCTCTATAAGTAACGTAGCGGAGACCGACTCATCGACCACTTCCAAATGGCTACAGATTCCTTGCTACAGCAGGTTCCATCCGTAGAGATCGTGATCATGCGGAGAGATCTCTTTATGGTTTTGCCTTGGTATATGGTGTGACACAACTGATTCCAAAGAATATTAATATTTTACGCGGGTTTTTATAAAGAGGCTGATGGCTTTAAATACGCAGGCCAGTAATTGGAATAACGTCAACGGGGCTCATGTCTGCATGCGATTTCTGTAGGTCGATAAAAATAGATATATCTTCTTATGTGATGAGTTCTATAAGATATTTTTACGTGGTAGTGACACTTTTTACTTAATAGAGCCATACTACAGCTATATAGTATAGTTGTAGTACGAATGAGTCGGCTCGACCGGGAAAGGACCACGCTCTCGTAGAATACCAAAGCAAAATAACAGCTTAACGCTGCTCTGTTTCGTATGGTGAGTGTAGAGAACCGTAGACCCTTTTTACTGGAAAGGAGGCATTGTATTTTAGTCCCCACGGGTAATTACGCATTTGCATTTTGATTCCTAATCGAGGATATATGTAGATGTCTATGGGCCACATTAACGACTTACCATCAGATGGACTGTGTGCTCGTTAATCACCCTTCTCCTATAAAAAAGTATTAGTTATGTATGCTATAATTGCCAATTTCAAGGTGAAAAATAAATATTTTTCACAAAATCCTTCACCATCTTCGGCTGTACTCTTATTACCACCTACCATCAGGTGGGATAGCAGTCAAGCATAGGCTTATAACTATACCGTTACAGCCTATCATAAGTCCACTGCTGGTCATAGTTATCCCTAAGTAACGGATAAAATAACATAATTTTCAACGATATCGGAGGAATTTGTTTCATCGTTCTCATTAACAGTTCACATGCACACGGAAATTTAATACGAAATCCATGTGAGACTATTATTGAAACGAAAATACGGGAGCAACAATCCGCTTGCGGTCGGGTTCCCGCTAAACCTTCTGGCTAATAACTTTTAACTATTGTTCAAACTGAATGCACATTGTGAAATGTTGTGCAGAGATTTTTAAATTATTTTATATTTTAGAGCAATCATTGTATTTCTTAAGTAATCCTATACTATTAAACGAGCAATTCTTGTATATATACATATATAAAAAAAAAAAAAAAAACGTCACCAATTTTCATAAAATTTAGTGTCCAGGGAGTTTCGGGGATAATAAATCGATCTAGCTGAGATTTATTTTTAGAAAATGTATTTTTGTCCGTGTTTTTAGGCAATGAAAAACTGCTACAATATCGTTCGAATAAGAAGGTAAATTTTCACAGATTGTTAATGATTATAAATAGCTTAATTGGTATAATGGGCGGTCACAGAATCATAAAACCCCGTTTCGAGCCCACACCGACCGACCGACTTTTTTAAATTTTTTTTCAATTTCCTTTCTTTTTTGAAAATGAAAATCTATTTTTTCGAGCACTTTTTTAGTATTTTTTAAAAACACGAAAATTGAAATTAAAATAATTGCACTCATGATTTTTTATTCAAATAACCAGTTCCGTTTTTTCTGTTATGTCGCTAAGATCAAAAAATATTATTTATATTTCATCAGTACGTAATTTGTATCTAAATATAATTTCCAAAACACACGAATTAAAAAAAACCGAGCGAAAAATACCGAGCGAAGCTCGGTCAACCGGGTACTACTATTCTTTAAATAGCTAACCACGTACACAAGCATTTATGTAAACATTAATATTTATTTTATTACCCAAATTCATCAGATTAAACTGAAACGGATATTTACTTCTTCGTCTCCCAGTAAATTAAGCCATTTAAATATTTAGTTCGTAAATAAAATAGTAGTAGACAACTGCGGCACGTATTCCTACACATCGATCGTTCAATGTTCCATTTACTAAATTAAACTGAAAAGGAAACGAATATAAATTTATCAGTACCTAGTTACTTCAGTATAGTATCACATTAACCCGAAACTACGTAAGTTTGGGGGATAATGCGGTATTAATGTTATTCGCACTAATTAGCCCGAGGCAGAATGGGGTCAGACCGAGTTCCAACTGTCTAAATAATTACTAACTCCCTAGTGGCGACTATGCATATTATTACTAAGACTAGGTTTGCGCTAATTAGATCAAGTGCGGTGTGCAGAGTACAATATTGAAATATGAATATTTTATAGAGTTGAAACATTACAAATGGCTTCATTGCAGTTGCCAGTGTATGATAAGATTTTAGACATTTTAATTTTACAAGTTCGTGTTTTATACTTATACTATTTTAAAGTTAGTCTTACAAGGTTAAAATAAGTTTACTTCAATTTGGTCATATCCTAAGTACTTGATCCTTGATATAAATGAGTTTGCAACAATGGTTCTCTAAACTACCACTGGCGTCTTCTATTCATTTCGGATCAGAGGTATCTCTCGATAACTGTATCTTAGTCTATGTCCCTAATATCCTATCCACTTGAACCATATCTTTTGTCCCTTTCAATTTCCTACATTTATGGCAGCAAAAACATTTAATCAGCTGAACCTTAGTACAAAAACCAGGTGATGGACAGCAACATAGTCTGTTTATAATCACCACGCTTAGCAAGTGGACTCGTGATGACAATACCGATTATTTTTACTCATAGTCCTAATCCCAGCAAAGGAAACTTATACGATAGTGTATGGATTTAACAAATAAACACTACGATTAGAATACTTCTTAAATCACCAGTAATTATTAAATCTATTATAAAAGAAATTCCTTGGTTTTAAAATTGAATGTTTTATGGACCTACTTTTGTCTTAGATATTACAATCGACTTCAGCAGTATATATGAATATTCATATTCAGGCAATCAGAAGAGTTTATGTGGAATGCGACGTAATAATTACCTTCCAGGTAGCTTGAAATGATCAAGACGTCTACCGTCTAGTAATTCGATCGTAAATCCGGATTTAAACGTCCAATAACAGAGCATGCAAACAACTTTTGCAACCGAGACTTGTGTCCAGCTTTAGACTATACAGGCTGGTGAAGAATAAAAGGTTACCTTGTAATAGCAGTAATCGTTTTTTGCTTTTTCTTCTTATACTGATATAATGCAAACTTATATGAAGTAATGACTAATATATATGATGCTGACCTAATATAAAACAAGAATGATGCGTATAAAATAAGAATTATTTTATACGCATCATTCTTGTTTTATATTTTTTCAATTCCAATTTGTTGTGATATTTTGCAAATTTTTATTCTAAATACGAATCACTAAGTGCATACCGCTGATTGGTAGACGTGGCTTTGACGATCGACTGATGGTGATAAATTCTCCCAAAAATGTCGAACTTATTCTTACAGTGTTGATAAGGATAAAAGGACCAGTGTTTGTAGAGTAGTGTATGTAAGTCTGTCTTGTGAGTTTCAGAGTTGCAAAGGATATTATTAGATTTTAGGTTTTATTCTTAAAAGTTCGTGCCACTCACCGCTGTTAAACAATTATATATACAGTGTTGCTACTTAGCTACCTGCATATCGCGTGCCCAACGTACTACCGTGAATAATGAATAAAAAGCAACTTTTTTAAAAGTGCTTTCCAATTTGTGTATTTTTGGATAGGCTTATGTGCTGCACAAAATTTTAATAAGATAAAGAGGTAATGGACGATCACAGTTTGGGAGAGATCGATGTCCAGCATGTGGAATGTTTGGACTGACAATAATCATCTTTTTTTTAAATAATTTTCCTCAACTAATAATATTGTAATTCTCGTAGACACTGTTTTAAATAAAAAATTATTTTGTTTTAAGTTAATTTAAAATCTAAAGAGATATTATTAATTGTTCACCTACAGGTACTTACACTTATCTTAAATTTTATCCATTATCTGCAACAGATTCCTGTAATTGTTGTGTAAATCATATGAGTGGGATTTTTCTTAAATGCTTCTTGTGACAGAAGCGTGTTTTTTATGAATTGATGCAGTATTAAATATTTTATCGCCAATTTTGTTCTTCTTTGAAAATAACGGTCTGTACCTATTGTATGTAAATATTTTATTATCTACATTACCACTGGAGCTTTAATAATTTTGAAGTTAGTAAAAATACATAATTGTATTATATAATGTATAATAGTGCGATACAGATATTCAATTGCTTGCTGGTGTCTAAAAAGTAGTATATATACGATCAAGTACTTCAGTATGTAACGCATTTAATCGCAACATATTATTTCATGTATTCATGTTTATTTAGGCAATATCACAAAGGGCTAATGGGATATTTCATATTATTTATTCGATAATTAAATCGTCGTAGCCGGAATATAAGGAAACAAGCAATAAATTTGTCACATAAATTTATTCCCAATCTTTGGACCCTATAATGCTTTAAAACTAATAATAACATAAATACAACACTGCGATTAATTAAACCATTATTGAAAACAGAGATTTCAACAGCGCTTCCACCGATAACCTCCATCTAAGTGATCTCTGTACTATATATATTCCTTACTAACAATGATACAAATACAAAAATTACGTACCACAGCTTTGCGAGCTTTACAAGAGGACGTATAAAAGCAATGTCTACAAAGCAAAGGTCAAAGCTCAACTCTCAATCATTAAATCTAATATGAATAATCCTAAACTAGACACCTATTAATTAGTCCTAATAATTTTATTATTATTACAAGAATATTGACAATACACAAAACATGTCATTTATGCAAAAGAAATTTGTTTTTAACAAGGCATAAGGCTCCGTCAAGAGATTTAAGAATTGATGTAAGCGCAAGTTGATATAAGCGCAAGATTTATACATCGTACAGGAACGATGGGTGTTAGAAGTGTTTGGAGTCTTGATTGCAGGGTTGTAAAATGAATAAAAATCAAGTGAGAATGAGCTCAAGTTTATTTGAATTAACAATGACGTCTCCAATGCCACAAAACTCCATGAAGTAATAAATGAAAAAATTAATGAACATCTATAAAAGTTGTAATAATTATATAATTAAGCTAAATTTATTACTATTTTTACAAGGTCATTATGTTTTTTTTTCTTAAACCACAATAACACTTTATCTTTGCTCTAAAAGCATTAAATAATCCAAGTCACACAAATCTAACAATTAATTACTAACTATATATCTTGTATGGTTTACTTTGCTCGATATACAAATAGTTTTCAGCAACTCTTCATATTTGGTCACCGAAAATATTAACCCAAGAACATTAATACTGAATCCGAAGCGAACAGCTAAAATTAATTTGGTAATTAAGCCATATTAATAATTAGTCTAGAAATAACAATAAAAATAACCTTTTGAAAAATATTGCGATAAGTTAACATAAGCGGCGCGACACTACTAGAGTACGGCGCACCGTAATCGACATAATATAGAAAACACAGTATGATCGCTAATATTATTTTTTTAACGTATGAAAACAACACTTAGCTGGTATTAAATACTCCGAACGATTATTTTGTTTCTTTATTCTATTCATGTATGTCCTAGATTTTTAGTATTTACCTAGAATTATTAAGGGGCACAGAATTGATATGTTTCCGATACACGGTGTTTGTGTGATACCGCTTCACTTAATCTAAATTGCAAGGCGATGCTACACACCCCTACACTAGCCTATCACATGCGGGCCAATGTCACGCGTCTCTACTCATCAACGACGCTCTCAAAACAATCTACTCGATTTCACAGTAAACGTTACGAAAATACGCACAACATATGCTTTCAAGATACAACCGGAAATTTACCAACCGGAAAATCTATACGAAAATCGCAAAGAAATTCACAGAGAAATCCAAGCGAAGATCACGTTCAAAGAACCATATTATAATACAGCTTCAGAGCGAAAAAGGTTTTTAGTAATTGAAACAGCAAAATTAGCGTGACATATAGCCGACTGCATTATAAGTAGTAGACAAGGATACAGAATAAACGTCTCTATGAAACCGATCTTTACCTCTAATTACACATTAATATTACGATGATATGTATCGAGTAGTCCCGCAATAGGTGACGCAGCCGTGTCCTCAGCCACTGGACGTCTCTTACTCGCTATCTACGGTCGTTGGACGGAATCATGGCGGCAGCGGCGCCCGTCGACACATCGCGCGAATTTGACAGATGGATTTAATGACACGCGCGATAAATATGAACAGATCATTCGCTGTGTTAAAAAATTCTAATATTTAAATTAAGCTAGTACCGAACGATTAATGCCAGACCACCCTTTGATTTTGTTACAATAGCTTGAAGAAAGATATTCAGAAATACATAGTGCAAGTTTTCGTTGTAATTTCAATTAGTACTCGGGACACCGCTCGCCGTAAGTATGGGAGATCGCTACTACAACTATTACACAATTACTTACGAATTAGCATTATATCGAATTAAATAAGTAAACATTGACTTAATCTAAAATCGACGAAGGGATTCACAAAGACAACCAAGGTCTAGTGATGAAATTTTGTTCCAAAACATTGCACTTTAGCAGTCACAGCTGTAAGGTAACGATAGTTTGAATCCAGACATTTATCGTAGATGCGACGAGTTGTGGCATAGGTTTTAGCCTCGACGGATTTATAATTTTTAGTTACGTACACACAGCGAATAACGAATAAGTTTCTGAAAAATCCTTTTTACGGAACGTGCACCTTAGATTACATGTTTGGTATGGTCTGAGGTTAGTAATATAATGTATATCGTTTATCTTTGGTCTATACACAATGACATTCGGTATAATGTGAAAGTAACATCACTATAAATGATGTATAAAATTTTGCTAAGTCAAAAATTGACGATATTTCTATTAAATATTGACTAAGAAACATTTCATAAGAATTCACATGCGGAGTTACTGGTCTTTCAAACGACAACGATTTTGTGAATAACTCATTGATTTCTGTTGCCTCAAGATTATAATCCAAATATTCAATAATTATAGACTAAGTAGGGATTTTTTTTTAAATTTTTTCATATTATATTTTTTACATGTTTACATCAGCAGAATACGTTACTAAATACCTATAATATAAACGTTAAGTTTTTATTTTTGGTTTATTGCTACTTCGCGTGTTGTGTACTTACAACGTCACTCCGTCAGTAAGAAAGAAAGGTAACCATGTATTCGAACTGTATGCGATATATAGTTAACTAGTTAAAATAAAAAATATATTAATCTTCCATTTCATTATATACTAACACTTTAGTAAATTTAACCTCGTTACATCGATTTATTATTATGTACGAATAGCTTTCATTATATTATATTAATGTAACTATGCTGATTCTCTACAATAAATACCCTTATCTAGTTAAATTTATTCACCTAATGATTATATAATAAAAGTAACTACTAAATATTTAAATTAGATTATTACCAAAAAGCTCGTCAAAGCATGCAAATAGAATAACCGTTTTCACTACTCAGCTTGGCGCGCATGTCACCGTACTATATTATTTACTAATTTATTAATATAATGATTACATTTAGTTATTTAACTCTCATAAGGCCAAGGCTAAATTCTCGCAACAATACAGAACGGGCCCGACCGTACCGCATCGTATACAACAACGAAATCGACACCAACTGAAATAATTAAATTATACTCCGGTACTCCGGAAAGAGATTTCTCAAGGCACAAGAAGTATTGGCGCAGTAGTGACCAATGAGGGAAATAAAGGACAGATCGTAAATACGATGTGAGTACTGGCCGAGCACATGTTGACTTATTGCACTTTACAGAAAGCGGCTCCAAGGGGCGCACTCGTCCTATCGCGTCGAAGTTATACTAAAATATTTGTTATTATTGCAATATTTCCATTTATATATAGAAAAAATCGTAAGACCAACACTACAGTGCCAGCGCTTTAACGAGTGATTGAACATTATAAAAATGACTAAGAAAAGCATTAGGTAAATATAATTTGAAATAGTCATGAAAAATTCATTTATTTATGCTAACATTATCGCGACTAAAACAAAAGTATCGTAATTATTACATACAACTTTATTAAAAATCATTCAACTTGAAATATTATATAACAAAACGTAATTTTTCTATGAAGGGCACCTTTGGTTTTTAGCTTATACGAATGAGATAATATATCCTAAAATGTTTTAGTTTCCGTGATTACACTATATTCTTAACAAATCCTCTCAAATGTATACATCGGCCATGAAAAAACTAATATACAAACTTTACGCACACAATAAGTTAGTTGTAAATAAATCTTATCTTACACAAAATGAATAGTTATATTATGTTTTTAAAACACATTACATTTAAAGGATAAAATAATTCCAAATAATATAATCGTCATGAACGGTAAACAATTCAACTGGAATGTTAATAATAATACAGTAAAAGTTTATGCTAAAATTGGTATCAACAATAAAACATCACACCCCTGACGCGAATAAAATTAAAAACAAAAATAAAATGGAGATGATAGCATCGACTACTGATTATCTAATTGCTAGGGTTGTTGATTTAAAATGTCTTGATCCAAATTAGCCGTACAAAGTTCGTACGTTGCAGCAACTCGGGTATGCTATGTATGCTTCATCTCCTATTGTTGCGGTTCCGATGCGATTCAGAGGATCAAGATAGCGCGTCCCTCAGTTAGCTGGTTGTCAAGTGCCGATAGTCACGAACGAATTAATGCTGTTCGCCCTCTTCTCCCCCTTTGGCTCCCTGTGGGTTACGAATCACGTCATTAGGAGAAATGTGAAAGAAGCTGAGAGCTAAAATTATTGTTAAAATATCTTTAAACTGTCTGAAAGCAGGCGAATATAAAAACTAAAGTGCATGGTGCGGTGTGATATTATCAGTTACATTTTGATTTCATCAATTGTACTTTGGAAACCATATGAGCGAGCATAGACAGATATTGTAACGGATTTAAAACTTTTCAACATATTACATTTATGGAATCCAAAGCTTCATAGGAGTTGACGCTAAGCAGATTCTGAATAAATAAAACTTCTGATGAATTCACGATTATTGAAATTAACAATGGATGTGAACGAAGTCTTATCGAATATAACTTTGATTGGATCCCCGGAGAAAAGAATTCGCATAGCGTCAACGTGTTTGAATGTGCTCGTGCATACTTCATGTGCGAGAATCCAGCCGTTGTGTGCCAACTTATGCCTCGCGTATTCGAGGTGAATGGCGCCCTCAGAGCTGAGGAGCAGCGCGCCCTGCAGGCGGGCCAGGGCGGCGCTCGCGTCGCTCGCGCTTGCGAACTCGACGAAGGCCACCGGCCCTGAGCTGCCCGCGCCCCCGCCGCTGCCCGTCAGAAGCCGAAGACGCGAGAAGCCAGGGCAACTGTTACCACCATACTCGATTTTGCCCACACTCGTACCTCAGTGCATCAGTGTCGTTTGTTATGGGAACATTTATTTGGTTGATATTATTTTATACAATGTTTGAGGTAAAAAAAGAATATCTGTATGTAGTCGGTGATATTTAACCGGTTTCAGTTAAAGGATAAATGGCATTACTACAAGTATAAATCTATATCTCTCAAATAACATTATTAGTTTTTACAATTGTCTTTTGTATGATGCAAAATTTTAATGCTTAACCATTCTAATTATAAGATATAAGTGCAATTGATGATTTTAGTGTTTCCGTGCTGATGTGTGATGTTTCATTATCATAGACCGACATGCTTACAGTGGTACGGGTGCAGGCCATTGATCTCACACAAACTATAAACAATTACTTGACTGACGCGTTATATTTTTGCGAGGATATTGATAGGAGGATAAGTTTGTGTAAAATAAGAAAATGAAATTTTAAATTCACGCCCATAAATGGCCGATATTGTGATATTCGGTGCGACATGCACTGTGGAAGATACAGTCACATTAATATTATTTAAATACCATGAAGGTACATAAGGTCCTGTTTTATTACGTGATATTCTCGAAATCTATATATTATACCCAATTATTCTAATTAATACGTAATTTTACGCCTTATAATTTGAATTTATATTAAATATATAAATATCATAAATTAGAGCAACCAGTTAATAAGGAAATGTAAATTATTTCACATTATAAATAATGACCTTATGTAGCATTTTAAGTTAATGTTAAAATTTAATCATGCATGTTATAACATATAACACAGTACCAGTATACATTAAATATATATTTGTATTCATTTGTTTTGTGTTCAGTGAGTGTAGAAACAATGATAAAACCAGTTTTGAAACATTAAAATTCAAAAATGTTTGTAACAATTAATTTAAATGTAAGAATTAATGCGAAAAACTTATCGCAATATACTTTACACATAACAGTGCAGTTGGAGTGCTGATGACAAATTTGTAGAATTCACTTTTTTATAATTTATTAATTCTTGTAAAATTTAAAAGACAAACAAACTTAAAGTTTATCTGAAAGAAAGCAGACGTTGTTACCATTAAGGAAACATATAAAAATGTAATAGCTCCAGAAAATATACAAGGGCTCTTTATTACCCAGTTTAAATATTATAGAAAGTAGAAACGACTAAAATGCTTTTTTTTTCATTTAGCAGATTCTGAAGTACGGAGTACTAGTAAACACAATTAACTCACTGGGCCTTATTACAAATAGTGGTTTGAACTTAGTCTCAGACTTAAAGTAGAATCTGTTTCACGAAAGGTATCCAGCACAAAAATGCAAAGTAAATTGTAAAGTATGGAGTTTGACATCAATTGTCAATTTCTCGAAGACAGTAGCGCCGCGGCTACTTAGAAAGACTTTTTTTAAAATCATAGTTGGAACCCAAGACTATCAATAAACCCTATTTATAATAAGACAGACTATTTCTTAGCATTATGTATTAGGTAAAAATGTGAGAGTAACATATCTTGCACCGTATTAGTTTTTAGGTTGTTTAGTGCAGAAGATCTATTAGAGGATTACATTATAGCATAGTACACAAAGTGTATTTATTTACCTTTTATTCTCATGCGAAACTGCTTTGTAAATTTAATTCCTTCATGGGAAATAATGAAAAAATTACTTCATAGACGTTTTAACATAAACTATTATTCAAGTGTTAAGACGAGATTAAAAATTTTGCCAGGTATTGGCAATATTTTTAAAGGTAAAAAGTTATAAAAGTAGTTTTGCAAAAAAAGTGATATTCATTCTGTAAATACTAGGAACAGACACAAGCTAATAGTACCAGTTACTCGACTCCACCGAGTATGTAATTCATTCTTCGAGCGATGTATACGCTTTTACACCATAATCCCAGAAAATATACAAAATTTGTCATACACAAAGTTCAAAAATTTTATTAAACTAAGTTTGTATAAAAAGGCTTATTATAATATTAAGGAATTTATGGATGATAATTACCCCTGGGAAGGGTGATCGCTACCAAGCTATTTCTAATTTGTCTTGTGTTGTTAATTGTAAACATGATTGTAAGCTATTATTTGAAGAAAAAAAATTAGTCCCGCTGGGTTTCTTGCTGGTTCTTCCCAAGACAGAGGTTTTTGTTTTTGCGAACCAGTGATAAATGAAAAAAGTGACTTTCAATAAGTATTGTTTATAATCTACGTAGAATAAAAAAGTATCTTTATATTTAATAAATTTGTGAATATGAGTAAGCTTTACTAGTACTAGTATTTGAAATCCACCATCAAAGCGGTATCTCTAGAATAACCGGCTTGAATTATTCAAGTGCAATGCAAACTGACGCATCTACAAAGTGCTGAAACTGAAAAACCATCGCTGCGAGTCACATTTGGAAAGGCCAACGAACGACACCGCTTTGTTTAAATGATTGGAAATGACCATTGGACTTGAATCTAATGTTCTTCTGAAAGTATTTGTACCTCGTACCATTGAAATAAAGAAAAGTCAATACTTATGTAAACTTTAATAATATTAAAATTAAAGCAAGGTTAAAAAATAAATTACTGTATGTGATACGAGTGCAAATTTTCAAGTTAATTGGCCGTCTACAAATTGGTGAAAATTACATTAAAAAGTTCCATTACATAGATAGGTATAGAAATTATATTTTATTTAATATTTAATACGTGGTAGAGCCATGCTGCAGTTATATTAGTAATATAGTTGGAGCACCAATGGGTCGGTTCGACCGGGGAAGTACCACGCTCTCACAGAATATCAGCGTAAAATAGTAGCTTAATGTGTAACGAAAAAATTGTAAAACGAGGCATTACATCTCAGTCCTCATGGATGACAACGCATTCGCATTTTGATTCGTAATCGAGGATAGATGTCGATGTCTATGGGCCACAGCAACCACTTACCATCAGGTGGACTGTGTGTTCGTTTGTCACCCTATTTTATAAAAAAATAATTAAAAATGTTACTATAATATAAATGTATACATAATTGATAATAAATAACTCTTGGGAATGTGTTGGTCGCTTCCAAGCTGTTTTTAAAATAAATTTGGTAAATAGTTTATACGGTTGTACAACTATTTACAAAATATATTTTACTCTCTTAATGTATAATTTACTTTGAAAAAAAAAAGTTCCTCTTATGCGCGGATTTCTTGCTTTTTGCGGTTCTTCCCACGACAGAGGTTTATTTCTAGAATTACATATAATCTATATTAAATAAAAATATTATATTCTATTCTAGTCTGTGTTTCAGGCTGGTGAGATTGGTTTCAACCAGATTCATTTCCTTTGTTTGGAACAGGCTGCCGTTGGCCAACTTTTAGGATTTTGACACTATTCCAGCCCTATATGAGAGAAGGAATAAGCATGTCAGCATAGAACTCAGGTGCACAAACCGTTAGAACTATAGCTGATAAAAAAATCTGGTCCACTAGCTTTATTTACGTAAAGAGGAAAAAATAAAATAACCAGATTCAATAACAATACAGTACTGTGTTTTTTAATATTTTGAAATTGCCTAAAATACCTTCCCCAAATTTGTCATCAGCTTTTGAACTAGTAATGGTGATATACTCGAGTCATGACTATTATCTCTTAATATTTACACAAAATAACTTCATCCTTGTTTCTCCACAAGATCCCGAAGATTCGCCTTGAACACAACCGCAGGTGATCAGTTAACGAGCGTCACGTACCTGCTGAAGATCTCTTTGAGTTCGTGCTCGGAGACGAACTGGCCAAGGTTGGCCACAAAGAGCGTAGAGCAGGGCGGCGCAGGATGCGCGGGGTGGCCGGGGTGGGCGGGGTGGCCGTGCGCGGGGTGCCCGGGGTGCGTCGGGTGCGCGGGGGGAGGCACGGCCGCGCCCGGCGACCCCAGCGCCGGCGCGGGCAGCACGCACGCACCGAGCGTCAGAGGGGTCTATATACAACACATTACACACGTGGTACAGTCACACTGCAGCTATATTATAGATGTAGCACGACTGGATCAGCTCGGCCGGAGAAGGACTAGAATACGAGCGTGAAATAGCAGCTCAACTCTGCTGTGATTCGTATGGTGATTATAGAGAACCGAAGACTCCCTCCCGAACCATTTTTACTGGAAACGAGGCATTCCATCTTAGTCCTCAGGGGTGATCAAAATGAAGATTCGTCTCCATTTTGATTCTTAACTGAGGATAGATGTAGATGTCTATGGGCCACAGAATCCACTTTTCATCAGGTGGACTGTGTGCTCGTTTGTCACCGTTATTCTATAAAAACATTACATCAGTTTTCGATAAGACCTCCCGTATACTGACGGATTAGAAAAATTATCACCCCGTCGCATCATGTGAGTGTCGTAAGCGATCACTTATCGGAGTTATTATCAGAGTCCACAAGGTATAAGATGGATAATTCCTTATATGGGATAGATGGCGCTACAAGTATAACAAATATTCTACGTTTATATTCTAGATATAAAATCACCAGACCGGAGACATGAGTAGCCCCATCCACATTCAAAGTGTAACAATTATGCCAAACTCCCTCTCTTATTGAGGTTTATGTTCAGCAGTAGATTGATATTGACGGATCAGGGGCGCAGTGGTTTAGCAATGAGTGGCTGCGCTGGGGGTCGCGGGTTCGAATCCCGCACAGAACAAGTATTTGTATGGCATACAAATAATTGTTCTGGGTTGGGATGTTTGAAAATCCTAGTGTGGGGGTAACGTATTTAAAAAAAATAATTAACAAATAATATTAATAATAATTGATAAAATGTTTGAACCATTAACTACTATAACAAAGAATCTGCTATATCCTTAAAACATCCTTGCAAAAGTCATCCCCGAAAAGCAGATGTGAATGTTAATGAAGTTATTACAAGATAAGAGCTGCTACTTTGGCAAACGTATGCTATCTAGTCTGCAAGGTACAGGTATTAACTTAACGAAAGCAACTGTGGTGCAGTTTACTAATCAGCTACATTGATTTATACAGAGTAAAACCATTTAAATAACGCACTCGTACAGCATTCATACGTGGTAGAGTCACGCTGCAGCTATATTATGGTTGTAGAACGATTAGGTCGGCTCGATCGGGGACAAAACTACGCTCTCACAGAATACCAGCGTAAAATAGAAGTTTAACGTTACTGTGTTTCGTATGGTGAGTGCAGGGAACCGGAGACCCTTTTTACTTAAAACGAGGCGTTCCATCTCAGTCCACACGGATGACAACGCATCTGCTTTTTGATTCGTAATCGAGGATAGATGTAGATGTCTATGGGCCACAGCATCCACTTACCATCAGGTGGACTGTGTACTAGTTTGTCGCCCTTATTCTATATAAAAAAAGTCTTTGAACAACAAGGTCTACGTAAAGGTAGATGGATAACAAATAACGTCGTAAAAGTCACTGAAAATGTCTATGGGGATAACGTACGTAATATGACTAAAGTATTTGTATTAGTATATTCATCGAAGATTTGGACACTTGTGCATATGGTTAACATCTTCGTTTTTGTTCCAAATTACTACTGTTGAGGCTATTTAACTATAAAAATATAGTAGATCTCGTAAAAATAAAATAACATGTTGTATGTTCAAAGGTGTGTAAAATCAGCGTATAAGCATCCACTACCTCATCATATCTTGCCGTGGGTGTCCCAAGAGGCGAAATCAAGAGATGGGCATCTTTATGATAACAACCTTGAACAATAAAAAGCTATGGTATACTGCCTAATCGGGGCTTATGTGCAGCAGTGAACTTTTGATTTTTAAAAGGAATAATATAATTTATATATAATTACATTTAGTATTCAGAATTCTTATATAAAAGGATACTGTATTATAAGTATTATATATGTACATAATATATAGCAAAATATTGTATCACGTCAAGTCAGCTCTTTGAATTACATATAAGATTTTTTGTTATTTCCAATATCCATTACAATCTATAAAAGTTCACTGCTGAGCATACAGACTCCCCCATAGATTGCCTCACAGGGAGGGTTGCTACATTTGGTAGGAGGGTTGGCAATTGCAGATTTTTATAATTTTAAGTTATTACATTTTAAGTTGTAACAAGGTGCCGTGGTAGCTCAGAATGTAAACGCTCGCTGTAAATATAACAGAACGCGGGTAACCCAGGTTCGATCCCCGCCGGCACCAATGAAATTGTTAATTGCAATTTTAAGTGCTGATATATCACGTGCTCGGCGGTGAAGGAAAACATCGTGAGGAAACCTGCATGTCTGAGGAATAAGAAAAAAAAATATTTCGAAGATATGTGAAGTTCACCAACATGCATTGGGGCTGCGCGGCGGACATTTCCTAAAACCTTCTCAGAAATGAGGGGAAGCTTGTGCCCAGCAGCGGGACGTATATAGGCTGTAACTTTACTTTTTTACTTCGTCAGGAAGATGATACTGCCCATATCTTGTTTCAGTTTCAATCTGTCGCCTCTTACAATACTCACGGGTTGATACGGGTTAGTGGATATTCTTTCACCGCTACGACACGGTTACTCCCAATATGTTGATATTTCCATTTATTATTTCCAATCTGCTGATTTGAACATTGATCAAATGGCTGGAAATAAGCAAAAAAGTTTCGGTGATAATAAATATTGAAAAATAAGGACACTTAAACTTACGTGGTGTGGCCTATCGGCAGCAGCTAGTCAGAGGTAGGAACGCACCGGCGCCATCTGTGGGTGGATGGCGGGATGCACTAGTCCATGGGACAAGCCCGGAAGCTCTCCGCCGTACGCCAGCGGGTGGTGCCACAACTCAGCCCCACCGCCCGGGAAGAACGGGCTCGCTAAGTCTATTCAATAGTTATTACAGTATTAATATCTCTCCATAGGTTTTCATCCTTCTAAGCATTCATAGAATGCAATCGCCTGTTTAATTGAGGTCTTGTTTTAAATATACTATTAGCAAGAACTTTAAAAATATTTCTAATAATATGTAAAAAAATACATCCTCAAACTCATTAATTTTTCATAATTTTTTGGATTTATAAATTTTGAATCGTCAATATCAATAAGAGTCGTTCATAGTAGGATTTCAAGTTGGCGTACCAACTACAAAAATATTTATGAAACATATTTGGTTTTGCATGATACAACTGTATATTTCTGCACATCATTTCTTTTTAAACTATATTTACAGTATATTTATAACATGTTTTCATATTGAAATTAATTTGAATGAGTGATCGTTCTTTTATCTTGGTTATCGTATATACCCATATTATACTTTTATTATATATCATACTTAGTAATACTATAAAAGTGAACATATTAGCATGAAAACATGTAACTATAAAGTTTACAGAAGTGGTATAGATCCCGATAGATAAATTTAGGTAATAGCTTCACGGAGCTAGGCTTTGCGTGGTACGTGTAAGCGATTATAGATACTTGCCCAAATTTGCCTTCATTCGACTTCATCTCGCACCAAATTGACACATGACTAAATGAATTCTTTTGAACAAGTAATTAATTGTAATTGTAATATTCAAATCGCAACGGAAATCGAGGTGAGTGTAAGTTACTCTATGAGGGAGGGATTTGGATGTGAGAAGAGTCGAGTGAGTGGCGGGCGGTGTGTGCGTTCTGCGGTACTTACGTCCAGTGAGTGGGTGCATCAATGCAGGGTGTGCAGCTGGCGCGGCTGTGGCAACTGCCGGCTTCGGCTTGCTGACCTTCGTGTTGCTTTTAGCGAACTCCAGCCGAATCGTTTGCGGCATGTCGGGGTCGAACCGGACGCCCTGCTGTGAACAGCCGCGAGCGGTGCGGCGCTCCGATATAATGACGATGGACGGGTCGGTTGCCGCGTGACCCACAGTGGGATACACGTACATTCCCACCGTGGAAGGCCGTGACACTTGCATGTTGGGGAAGCTCTAGGACTGCGTTTGGAGTCGGCTCCATACTAGTGTTTTGTGCTTTAGTCCTTTCATCGAACCGATTCGTAATTATGGTTATACACTTCGATCAATAATAGTATATTTATCGAAGGTTATATGCAACTGACGAAATAAATTAATATTATGCACGCCCGCGCCTGCTAAAGTGACGGAACACAGTGCTCAGGGTGTGACGCCAAAATCTGTCAAACAGTGACATGCAGTTGCATATTTACACCGTCAAATTGTTGATTGCACTTTGGTGTAGACCACTCATCGATTTCGACTTGTTGCCCGGGAGACGTCCGGTCACTATGTGCATGGGTTTAGCATAACTTACGATGCGGTTACTCCAATAAGGAAAATGTTATTTAAAGACTACAATGAGAATAATATTAACTATAAAGTGCTTGTTGGCTGTGTTGAGGCATGTGATGAGAAGAGGTTTAGTAACACCGTGCGTTGTACTTGTTTTATTATTTACAAATAGCTTATATCTTTATAAACTAACTCCGTATGTTATTTTAAGTGATACTTATTGTTTAAAGCTTTTAAATCCACTGCTGATATAGTTATGTTATTTGTTGTTTATACATTAATAAAGCCTTACGTGATTCGAATTTGTTTATATCGTATAGCGTTATATTTTATCGTTCTAATATACATATATATATATATATATATATATATATATATATATATATATATATTTTGAAATATAACACATCAATTTAATTAAATATAACCCTTTCATAAGTTACTATTACAGTGGTGGTAAAATTAAAATATATTTAATTGCATTATTTATTTAATATTAATTTATTAAGTTTAATAAATATGAAAAATATCATAACCGAAACTTTACATAATAATATACTGTTAGTCTACAAGTGAAGTTAGAATACCTGAATTTTTCCGTAGCTGGTATAAAAGTTTGTATTTTAATTACAAACGTAATTAAAAGGTGTGACTACGTATATAATAACTAATGCTTACGACGGGCACACGATTATATTCCCGATAAACTACAACCTATTCACGGTCTAATTGATTCGAATGAATTTAATATTAATTATATAAATTTGAATTAAACCTATCTGAAGCTTTGTGAAATGGAATGTTGATACTAACCTGAAGATCTTGCTTAGCAGCCTCGGCTCCAGCTCTAGTGTGGAAGGTGACAAAACCCACCGGCTGCAAAAAGTTTATAGCTCGTTAACACAAAAGCAAGCAGCACGGAGGACCTGGAACATTTGGTCCTTTTATCTTATTTAACTTATCTTTCAGTCACTACTCATTTAAACATGTCTCCTATTTACTTTCAGTTCAGTGGGAAATATTAATAACAATTTATTTTCCGGTTTCTTTTACTTTTTTTCCAAAACCTTCGCCGTTTGGTATCACCTGCCGAGGGCTTCCATTTGTGATTTGGTTTTTATTTATTTACTTTACTTTATTAATACATTCACGTATATTTATAATTTTCACTTATATATTTATTATGCAGCCCAAAAAGATGAGAAAACTATATAAATATCGCTTAACAATAATAATGTGGATGTTTGTATGTAGTACGAATGGCGTGACGCGTGGACTTAGCTTTACCATTCATACGTCATTAGTTTGCTATGCCGAAATTCGGAATCATCTCCTAGGATAGTGGGTAAGAGCGATACCATTTCTTGACCAATAGAAATGTTTGTTTTGACAACTCATAAAAACTTATTTGAATTGACTAGAATGTCAAATATCCAATTACCCACCTTATCATATCTCAGGGGTAGTGAGAGACAATTTTTAATTATAATGTTAGGTTTGTGATACAAATTAAGATAGCACAATAAGCATTTTAGTAACGGTCAAAAATAGCATGTTTCTGACACTGTGATCTAAAGCTTTCCTCCTTCTTATTTTACTCTTACTAGCCACCCACCTCGGTTTCATCAGGATGGGATCAGTTAATGAAGCCATTTAGGTTTTTGAAAATAATCAACAATAATCATGTATTTTATAAATTTTTCGATTACACACCAAATACTCAAAGTTTTTCGGATTTAGAGGGATTTTGCATCAATCCTAGCATTTCTTTTTATTTGCTCGTAAAATTTTATCGCAATTCAGCCATTCCGCAGATTAGTCCGGAGAGAAATACAGAAGACAGGAATTTTTTTACAAATATGATATTCTAAAATAAATATATATATATATATATATATATATATATATATATATATATATATATATATATATATATATATATATTAATACGACTATTCATGTCTTGATGTCTTGATTGCATGATTATAACCGATTGATCTCGATAGAAGCCAGTTAAATATTACAGACAGGCACATATTTATTTATATCCAAATTTATAAAACATGACCCATGAAATTACATCAAAAATACCGAGATCAATTGGTAACTTGAACTTTTTAAATTTGTTTATGTTTTTTTATCCAATTAATAAAGTTTATCAGATAATTGAAGGGAAACCTTCAAAAACTTTCGAGTAAAATTTCTTTGTCATTGCGCTATCTACTTCAACTCTATATGTAAAGTTATTTTATCGTACAAAAAAATTGATTGACTTTCAAGGTGGGTGTGTAAAATAGACGCTAGATAGTCTAAACACGACTAATTTAATATAAATCAGTATGAACGGATATAAATGGATTGGATATGATTTTTTAATCTGCTTATTTCAACAGTTAAAAGTTATATTAACCATCTTTAGAGCATCGCACAAAGAGACTGAAATAATAGGAAACACTGTATTATAGTATACATTCTATCTCATTCGCTCGCTGTATAAATTTTTCTCTTCTTAGTATCGCTTTATCGAGTTACAACAATTCTAAAGAAATTTTACTCAAAAAAAAGTCATTAAGACAGCGATCTAATACAACAATACAAATATATTATTAGTAATAGGATTGAATATTTTTATTTGTATTACAAAATCATAAATAATGCGTACATAAACTCTCACGTCCCTCACTAAAATAGGTAGGCAAAGACTACGGAATTCCCTTTGGCACGATCCCGACACGCCTCTCTTGTTTCTATCACATCCATAAATTCTATCACATTCATCTATCTACGCATACATGCTTGTCGGTAAAAGGTACTCTTAAATGCTGGCTGACACTGTTAAACATAGGCCTCCCTCAAACATTGTCTTACGCCATAGTTGCCACGTTTGCTAAACGAGTTGGAAACCGCATTTTTTTATTTATACGGCTGTTATCAGGGAAACGCTGCTATCCGTCTCCTGGTTCAGTTTCCTCCTGTCACCTCTTACCATCATCTCATATGGGTACACCCATGGGATGATAAGTAAAATAATCTTTGTAATACTAATAGAAGAATAATTTAGTATATTTTCAGTCAAGGTAGTTTGAAGGCTTTTCTGTGAAGTATGGTAGCAATATGTTGGAGATTATTTAGTGAAATATGAAAGCTCCATGGTGCAGTGGCTTAACGATGAGTTGCGGTACCAATGCCTACGGGTTCGAATCCCACACGGAACAAGAATTTTGTACGATCTGCACATAGTTATACAGGGTCTGGATGTTTTTCCTTGTAAAGTTTATGTTTGTAAACTGCCACTACGATTACACGAGAAAATCCTGGTGTAGGGGTAATTAATTTAAAAAAATACATCAAAAACCTGTAGCAACAATATCTTGATTTATTAATATTAATAATTTTTAAGATTTTGTGGAGGGTTCTATTTTCGATTTGTTTATGCGCTCGAACATTATAATTTTATAAGTAACCTTACTTACATATAATAACTGTTTGATTGTACAAAAGTAATTAATGAAGTATTGTGTACATAATTCAAATACAATAGTATATTATGTACTGTGTCTACTCACACACAAAACTGAATTTCAATCATGTATTCATTATAACACTAAGTAGTACATATCTCTATAGTAACGAACCATGAAGTAGTTTAGAAAAGAGTTTGTATATTCATATAAAACCTTTATTAAACTATTAATTCCATGAATATAAAAACAACTAATAAAACTACCTTTGATATACGTATCGTAAGTCCTCGAATACATGCCTAGTAGGAGACTCGGTAATACCGGCGGCGGCGTAAATTGAGTAAACCAACTACGAGTATCCGCATTTCACAAACTCGCATGCAATTCATTTGCACACGTACCCTTCATACTGGGAACAAAACCAACATCATTTCAATTAGACGCGCAATATGACGAGTGCGGACGAACAGCCACGAGTTTATACTGGCTTTCGTAGCGTGTACTACGATTGTGCTACGAGATTATGGGCATTGAAGAGTAAAGGAGGAATAGACGTCACACCACAAAATAAAATGAAAATACAAAAGAATAATATTCATTAGAATAAAAATATGACTGCCATTGGTCTAATAGTCACAAGCACCACTACCATCATGTGGTCCCGGGTCTAGCCAACATCAGTTATTGGGTTTCTCTGTCAATAAACATTCAGTAGCAGCTCGCAGTCGGAAATTTGGCGGTGTTTCACCCATGCCTTAGAAATCATGTAGAAGCCGTTGGTCTTACACTTGATCTCTTTTCGACCGTGTCGGATTACCGTCCTATTGGACAATATAATAATACAACAGAATAGTTAAAATACTACACGGTAGTACTACATACATTTTATTCTTAACTATTTATTATTTCACAGACTGCAGACGGGTATAAATCTATTTTATTTATATTATTAGTTAATAAGTGGAACTTACCGAAGCAGTTTTTCCATTCTTACTGGTGACCTTCAAAAGCGAGCCTTCATAACCCTGTTGAAATAATTCAGATTATTAGTTTCATCAAAATCAATATTTCATTACAAAATTTCAGAAATCAGAAATATTTACTGGCCATCATAATTGTTGTGTTTGCAATTATTCCTTTGCATAACTACCTACGTATACAATAATACAAATACCCACAACAATAATATAACAATTGTTACACAATAGTAAAATGCGAACTTATTAAGATTAAAAACTATCTATAACATATATTGCATATTTATATATAAAACAAATTCAGAAACAAAGATCACTAAGCCCCCTTAGTAAGAAAGAAGATACTATAAGTTAATATTTGATACAAAAGCATGAACTCATGATTCATCAACATAAGTTCATTTAACAAACAAAAGGAAAATGAACATTTTGCACTACTTTCTAAAACGAAAACATTACAATCCATTTAGATTATATTGATAAATAATATCACAAATACATGTTTTTATTTTTTTCGTTAAAGAAAAATTAGTCACGTTACGAATACCAAATTGCTTTTGTTGCCTTATGTCGTCACGTCATAGAGCAATTGAAGTGAAATGCAATTTACTCACTAAAATGGTTCGGTTCGGTACAAGGTACGAGAGTAAACACGCGATTTACTAAAACTAACCCCACGTTCAACATCGATCGCCTTAATGCTACTGGTGCCAGCCGTGCCAGCCAAGAACCGAATGTAATACCCCTTATCGTCAGACAAAATCAATTCAATTCGAATATTACGTATCGAAGCATGACATTTGATATTTACGACGCAATAATCCAATCCGTTATCTTCTGAGTCGCGTGACGCGAGATAATATGTTTGACTCTTTCTATCAGTCTGGTATGTATGTAAAACGAATTTCATTATATGTAAAACGAATTTAAGAATATGTATGAAAGAGACATGCTGCAGTTTTATGGCTGTAGCACAAATTGGTCGGGTCGACATGGGAAGGACAACGCTTTTACAGAATACCAGCGCAAAATAGCAGCGTCACACTGCTGTGATTTGTATGGTGAGTGTAGAACTCCGGAAACTCTTTATAATTGGAAACGAGGTATGCCATCTTAGTCAGGGGTGACAACGTATCTGAATTTTGATTCTTATTCGATAATAGATGTAGATATCTACAAGATCCATTTACCATCAGGTGGACTATGTGCGGCGTTTATCACCCCTTATTCTTTAAAAAATGAAATACACAAGAAAACGATTTCAGTAAAATATTGCTTTCTGAAGTAGCTATAGAGCTTGAGTTATGGGCATTTCGCATCATGTTATGTGTATAGTTATTCTGGAGAAGTTTTGACTTTGGTTGTTGTTAGCCGTGCACATACACATTGCGTTAATGTGCGTAGGTCTCGGGATCGCTCAGTCACGATCGCGAATCGAACGAATCGCAGTTACACACATAAACGCGCCTGTCGGTTCACGTCACCACTACAATCAAGGCGAAACCTTCATCGTGAAATAGATTAATTTTACGTGACGAAAAGCTCATATATAACGTGTGAATATACGGTGTATCAAAATATGTTCATAATGTATACAGTTAAGTAATGTTAAAATAATAAATATATATTGCAAAACTGTCTCACCTCGTATGCTCGGAATAGTAAATACAGCTCCCGAGGCTTCGCGTCCATAGGAAGTCCGCTCACGAATAACGTCCGCACCTGTAATTAAGCGTTTCTCATTTTATTAAGTTAATAAACGAAGTTGTGATCCAGCACAAGTTTTATGGCTGGCTCATACTTTAACGTTGAAAACAATATTACTGTCTGTAACTCTCGCTTATGGGTGTTTATTTAAATTAACACAGGTTATGAAAATGTAAATGTGATAGAATTTTGGCTCTGATAAGACAAAATTAAAATAGGGGAACAAAACATTCATTCAACTACAGGAAAATCCTTCACCGCTTAAAAGTCTTTGCTTATGATGCGAATAATAACTATTTATTGTAGTATCATTTTATTTACTCCCGATTCTTTGTTTTAAGTATTTACACAGCCATATATCTCATTTGCACACAAAAGATGCGCGCTATCTTCCGATGCCGCTATTACCGTATTCTTTATCAGCTTTTGTAAACGTTTCAGCGCATTAATTCGTGGGGTCTATTTAATGACATAAAACAAAGCTCGTAATGGCAGCGCGATTTGGCACGTGCGGAAAATGGAGATTAATTGCTTGTAGCACCAGTCGCCACCGACGCCTACGCCATCTTGTTGGCCACTTTAATTATGCGTCTGAGTTTCACTTTGAAAGGGATCTCTTTATTTTAATCATCAATGTTACCAACACATCTTAATACCTGAATTGAAATCGATACGATATCATAATAAACGCCTCATAAACAAACATATATATATATATATATATATATATATACAATCGAAAAAGATTACCCTCCTTCTGAGGCAGTTGGATAAAAATAATTATCACCGTTTTGTATAACTCAATGGTCACCGACTGCAGTGGCGTAATAAACGGGAGGGGATGGCCCCAGGGAGCAGGCAGATTTTATGGCGCGGCATTTTGGGGATGAAAGCTTTATCTTTTTAAATTTTTGCGCAAAAATTAGTATAGTATAGTAAAAAAACTCACAAACTTGAAATTAGTTGTTATACTAAATAACAGGTTAGAATATAACAAACTTTACAAATATGCAAGTTCTAACAATGGAGATAATCTGCACACACGTAATTGGCAAGTATAGAGATAAGTATTCAAATTGTTTATTGATTTTCAAATTATATGAGATTTTATATTATTTACAAAAAATGCATTGCATTACATTTTTCAATATTTCTAAAATGTGGGAGATGGTAAGGATTTTTTGGGCCGAGTTATTGACGCGTCTCCGAACAACGGCTGCAGAAATCACGAAAGAAGTTCGTGCAAAACTGCACACTGAAATACAGACAGAAATATATTGTATTAAGGGTGAAAAGAAGCGAAGGCGATATTTAGTATTCAGAAACTAAACAAATATAAGAAAAACTAAGAAAATTATATTGGTTCAAACAAATGGTGAATAAGAACGAAAAGTGGATATATTATTATATAAAAAATCCACTTCTAAACATGGACCTGTCCTTCAAGGATATGCCGTAACCGCCACGCTTGGAAGGCGATCACAGTAAGAGGCACTTTTTGACAGGTGACAAAAGACCACACAGTCTACCTGATGGTAAGTGGTTGCTGTGGCCCATAGACATCTACATCTATCCTCAATTACGAATCAAATGCAGATGCGTTGTCACCCGTGAGGACTAAGATGAAATTCCTCCAGTAAAAAAGGTCTCCGGTTCTCTACACTCACCATATGAAACAGAGCAGCATTAAGCTACTATTTTACGCTTGTATTGTGTGAGAGCATGGTCCTTCCCCGGTCGAGTCGACCCATTCGTGCTACAACTACACTTCTAATATAACTGCAGCATGGCTCTACCACGTACAGACCCTTTTACGTTTTTACCTGCTCTCCTATATAAATAAAGATACTTTTATTTTCAATCTGTATGATTATGGTTAAAAGGCATTTATCGGAGATCATAAAATATTCCGGACATTTTTTTAATTAAAAATTTTAAGTAAAATAACGACTGAAAGATGAGAAGAAAGACATATCTTTATTGAATTTCATTTATAAATACCCTAGATGTTATAGCACCTGCAACGCAAGGGTAGCAAACGCCCCCGTATATATTTTATCGCTTCCGTCCCCCGGTCAGTACCAGAACGTCGGACCTTTATGTCGGCTATTTTCCGGTCGAATGCACGGGAATTCCCCGTATCAATGATACGTGATATTTTGGTCTAACTCATTTTAGTAATATTTTTCTTCCGCCCGAACGCGGCACGAACTGCAAAAATATCGGACTTTGGCATCGGCTATTTAATAAACACTATAAAGTATCTATGAACCGTGGAGAAACCTTCTCAGTAATGAGAGGAGGCCTGTTACATAATATATTTTTTTTATTTATTTATTAACATAGTAAATACAATTGGTTCAAAAAACATTAAGTTCGCCAAACTGAGAATACAGTTTATTGGCGAAACTGCACTCATTAAGGTTTACAATTGCATTTTAATATTTCTCTAAAATAAATTTTAAAACAAAACATATTCATAAACTTATAAAATAATTAAAAACTAAAGACTAAGTAGGTAAAGTACACTTATCACTAAATTGATAACAAAGCTATAAAAGACAGAAAACGAATATCTTAAATTAAATTAATAATGAATAAATATTAAAAAAAAATTAAGATTAATAATTAATACTAAACTAAATATTACTACTACTAATACTACAGGTTGTCGATGGCATTCAGTAGCCAACATTTGAATTTGTTTTTAAAAATTTGTTTTGTCCGACAGGCCTCTTGTGGCACGTTTTCATTAAATATTCTTGGCACTAAATACCTACGCGTCCTTTCACCAAAGTAGTTTTGCGCACTTGGTTCCTCAAACAATTTACGAGTATTCTTTCTTAAATTACCATAAATTGATTTCCTAACAAAAAATTTACTTTCGTATCCTTCAATTGCTAATAAATACTTTGTTTTTTCTCGTACTGGTAGAATATTGCATTTCTTAAACAATAGATTATAGTTATCCTTACTTTTCTCTTTAGCTTGCTTATTAACTAACAGTTTAATAAATCTTAGTTGTGGATTATGTATCCTATCCATGTACGTTCGGAACGTACGTCCATAGGCCGAAAAGCCATAATTAATTACAGAATCCACGAGAGCATAGTACAGAATGCGTAAAGTTGTTTTATCAACTACACTTTTAAGGTGTACAAACTTACATAATAACGATCTTAATTTATTACATACTCGTTCTATATGGAAATTCCAACTAAACTTAGTATCTATGGTTAATCCTAGATATTTGTAATTGTCAATAAGCTCAATCGATTTACAACCAATGCATTGTTTATTTCTATGCAAGCAATCATACGAATGGCCTATGATATTTATAGGTATACATGGTTTATGCAGGTATGGCGATTGAATGCATGCTCATTTCGTTTTCTCTATATTTAAAATTATTCCATTATCGTGGGACCATTTGATTACGTTATCAAAATCCGATTGTATTTTGTTCTCAATCAACTTTATATCCCCGTCAGCATACATCATGCATGTGTCGTCAGCATACATGTATGTTCTGCAGTTTTTTACAACGTTTACCATACTATTTACACGCATGATATAGCCAACAGGGCCAAAAACAGAGCCAGTAGGAACTCCAGTACTAACTAATTTACCATGACAAATGGTTTCTTTTATCTTTGTGCACAACATTCTGTTATGTAAATAATTACGAAACCAAGAGCCGATTGGCCCGCGGATTCCGCACTCTAATATATAATATAGGCTGCTACTTTACCTACTTTACTATAAATATATTATAACTGTCCAGCACAAGAGCATAGTTTTAGACATAATAGCCCCTCTACACGATGGGCCATCGCGATGGCCCACTATGATGTGCCAGCGTGTAGAGGGTGTAGTTGTGTCAGATGGCTTATGGAACGTGCGATGGTCTTGGAGATGGCGACGGTGTCGGTTTTTTCCGCCGCACATCAAAGGTAGTGGGCCAGCTATGGCAGCACGCATCTACACGTGGCCCATTCCACAGATTTAAGCGCTCGACGGTTGAGTAATTAACGAATTAAAAATGTCGAATATGTAGCCTCATAATGAAGTTATAAAATTTTATTCATAGAGCTACTAAAATCAGAATATATACATAATTAGTTTTTTATTTATTTTGAATAATTAATTAATAATTATTTATTTAAGTATTAATTATAATTATTTGTTTATTTGTGTTTAAAGAAAACTCAATTGACTTAGGATATATTTAGTTCTATTGGGATGGATAGATAACATCCACCATCTTCTTCTACGCTATTTATTTTTGATAACTCTATTCTTGTGCACATTAAGAAAAAACGGTACGTGTTGTATATTGCCGCAGCGGCTATTTCATCCACGTCCATCTCGAAAAAGTTTCGATCATAAGTCATAACTGAATGTGGCCATCGTATAGTTGCGTTTCAACCATCGCATGACCATCTCGCTGGGACAGCGCTGGCCCATCGTGTAGAGGAGCTATAACGTCGCAGCAACAAAATCGCAGAAGTGTCTCAGTCAAATTCCTGTGTCCACCATACAATTTTTCGCTCTTTATATTTTACGGTGGATTTCTTTGAGAAATACGTTGTTCCGCTCGTGACCATGTTTATATTTAGTATTTTGATCTCATTTGAGCAGAATTTGAAAATCAAACTTATATTTTTTAACTGTTAAGTACAATATAACATTACAGGAATGTGATATTAATTTACCTACTAACTTTATATGAAATGTTTTATGTCAAAGAGTTTATTTGATCTTGCATAATTGGTGTGTTTATGAAATGTCTGAAGTTTTAACAATTTTCCGATTTAGTGTAGAATATATATATATATATATATATATATATATATATATATATATATATATATATATATATATATATATATATATATATATATATACAAACACATATTTTAATTAGAAAATATAGTAATCTCCTTATTTTACTAAGGACTGATTTTTCATTCGTCAGATAAAAACTTTAACGAATATAAAAGGATTTTATTCAGCTCTATATTTTCTAAGTATTTTATTTGTATAGAATTTAATACGCGAGTATTGGAGTTATAAAGTAGATAAGTTCTTACGGTTTCCCTCAAAACATATTGAAGATTTTAAATTTATGGCTTTCAATACCACGTGTGCACGCTGCACAAGTGTTGTCTTTCACTAAACTTATACCGTAGTATTAAAAAACTTTTTATTACTATGTGTGCTGTAACCATGAGTAATCACAGCTTTTGTATGATATTAAATAACCGGTCAATTTTTTATATTCCATTACAAATAATAAAAGTTAAATCGAATAAAATCACAAATACAAACAATACGGACGTACCAACTATTGCAGATGTAGAGATTCATCATCATCATCATTACAGCTCATCATATAGGCCCATTATATAATCAGGCCTATATATTATATAGAAAGTGATATATAAATATAACAAAGACGTATAACTTTATTCATGGTATATATATATATATATATATATATATATATATATATATATATATTCCTTCCTACGATTGGGAAGTTCCAGCAGTGAACTTAGACGGGCTGTTGATGGAGCAGAAGATACATGCATCATTAAAACAATTAAATATTGAAAGTACGAAGCATAAATAAATAAAGCATACATTTACATGACTTCGAATATAAATAATAGAAAAATTACTAAGCAACACGTAAGAACGTCAAATACATATTTCACCCCGGAGCGGAGGAGTGTCCGGTCAGTTCCAAAATGCCCCTGCATGTCGACCATTACACACTCGGTTGCGCTCGGATCCTCGCATTCCACTGTAGAGTTATGCTATATTATATTATTTGTAAGGGAAAGTTGCACTCCAGTTGGTCCACGTAGACTTCAAGTTGATACTAGTCAAAGCTTATACAATGCACACCTTTTCAAGTAAGTATAAAAAACTTATTACATTTTATAAAGGAAATTACTGCGTACCATTATTGAAACTGCCATTTTTACCAATATTCGACTACAACTCCCCACTAGTAATGGAACCGTAAGTGTTAAATCATCTTTTTGTAACAAAAGAAGTCTATCATAGTCGCTAGTCACGTAAATATCCTGTTTTGAAAACACCCAGATTGTAAAAAAATGATACTACTCCTTTGCTGTACGCATCACGAAAGGTGAAGCTCTAAGTACGGTCTGGTCACCCGGTGTGGATGTAACATAAAAAAATCCAAAACTGATTGAGCTCCAAGAGTGCCGTAAACCAAAAAAAAATATTAATAATAATAATGTCCTCCAGACCGTATTTCGGCGGCCTGCCTCAACGGAGGCTAGACATCGGCGCAGGACAGGATTATAGTGCCCAAGTGTATGCGCAAACACAGGTGCACTCTCTATTCCTTCACTCTCATAATCCGATGGGACGGTAAACCGACACGACCGGAGAGAGATCAGGCGCAGGAACAACGGCTTTACGAGCTTTCCGAGGCACGGGGGTTAGACACCACCAACTTCCTGACTTCGGGCAGCTACTCAGAATTTCTTGACAGAAAAACTCAATAATTGATTTTTTTGGCCCGACCCGGGATTCGAACACAGGACCTCATGATCAGCAGCCGCACTACTAAAACCGCTAGACCAACGAGGCAGACAACAAAATATTTATCACTAATGTATAGTGAAATACTTAGGTATGTCTCTAGATGCATTCGACAGACGATATATTCTTACAATCTTCGTGTATCTTTTTTAAACTTATTAAAATAATGTACCTATGAATAATGTATTTGTGGAAATAAGATTTAATCAGAGAAAACAGCTGTTGTCATTAAGCCATAACATATTTGAAAGTTCATAATTGTATAAAATATTCGACTGCTTGCTAGACATATTCGTCTGTAAAGTCAGGCCTGGAATTATTTGAAAAGATTTATCTCAATTTTACGCCCCCGCAGCTACGAAAGCGAAGCGAATACTTGATCTGTCTAAAGAAGTTGATATCATCTATGAACAGACTGACATTAATGCGACGAAAGAAGCGTTAAGTAGGCTGTTGAATGTAGCTAAATTTATATTTGACGTTTCGCTTTATTAATTATTCGCCGAGTTTTAAATGGTTCAAAATTAGTGGATAATTTTAAATTTTACGGTATTACAACTGTTTACTATTTACAAAGTTATTTCGTGTAGGAGTCCAGAGTCCTAATTTCGGCAAATTTCGTAAGTTACTCGGCATAATGTGACGCATTTTAGTGACAACCTCTTTGTTTGATTTATAAAGTATAATTTGGTCATTTTTACAAATTTAAATTATGAAAGAATCGAAACAAATCGCTTCTACTTTTTTTGCTTAGTAATTTAAATGAAAAGGATAGAAAACTAGCGTGGCTCACTTGACTGTACATAAATCATTCGATGAACATTGTTTAATTATATAAAAAAGTTTATATAACGGTTCGTAGCACATAGCTGTAATCTATTTGCGAAAAGATGAAAGGAGCGTTGAATTTAAATAACTGTATTGTGAAATGGAGTGCAAAAATTTGTTTTAATATTCTCTTACCTAGAAGTGAGTCCATATTATTAAAAACGTATGATTCGGTATAAGTATTTTGTGGTTCATTAGAAAAAATGGTTCGAAATTCAACCTTAGTTCTTTAACACGTCAACAGTAAGGCGGTGAAGGAGAACATTGTGAGGAAACCTGCATGCCTGAGAAATCAGATAAAAATATTTCGAAGACATATGAAGTCCGCCAAAACGCATTGTGGCAGCGTGGTGGACATTTTCTTGGCCTAAAACCCTTATATATTTTTTATATATTTCTAAAAGACAAGGTCACAAGGTTTTTAGGTTTTAACGGCACGGTTATTAATAGTCTTTTAACTTAAAAAAGATATACAATTTGAAAAAAAAATTGATAAAATAAGAGATACTATCAATTTTGAATTTTTAGCCAAAGTTGAAAAGAAAACATTTTTATATTAGGCTTATTTAAAATATGTTCTTTAAGGAATTACCTTTAACAAAATGTAACGACTCAACTCATCAGATAAGTTTTAAAGCTTTGTTTCAGTAGCTAAGTGGAAATTATTTCTTCTTTTTTAGCTCTTTGAAGTCGACCTTACATTTTATTAAAGCTTTAATTTTTAAACCGTTTATGTACTAAGAAAAATTACACGCTAATGGTAACGACTATAATGTCTTTTAAATATTTACATTAAAATCCATCCTTAGGGTGAAGCTTTCTATTAAATGAGCCTTAAGTAAATAAAGAATCATTAAAATTGGGTTACAATTGACGAAGATATCGCGTGACATACATACAAAAATACAGTTGTATCTAGAACTCTTTCTTTTTTGAAGTCGACTAAAAATGAGGCATAATTCACTCATCTAGTACTAAACCAAGCATACATTATGAAATGAAGGGATAAGTATTGTAATTAGGAATTTAAAGAAAACCGTAGTTTTAAAAAAGAGTAAAGGTAACCGGGATAAAGTCTAAGTGGGGTGTTGGTACACTATTCTTGTATTTTAAAAAAATTGAGCGAGTTCAATTCCCAGCTAAGCTATTTTTATTAGTATTAGAATAATTGTTTAAAACAATTGTTTACTTCTCCGAAATCTATTGCCATATTTTTTTAACAATTTCACAAACTCTAATAGTTTAGTTTTGTTTTATACTGCCCAATCACAATGCGACATCCTTTAAATAATTGTTCATATAACAACTATTTAAATGATGTTATATAACTCTAAATACTCACTTCATATCCGGTCATAGTTTATCTTATATACCTATTATAGAGTACACAAAGAGATGGTATTCAATATGGCGCTATAAATAAACACAAAATAAAAAGTAAAAAGGTGTATTCACACGATCGATCGCACGAGCATGCATCCGAAGCGAGTGGAGTGGAAACTCCCGGGGCACTGCACAGCGAATTTACCATATGCTTTTATATTTAAATACATGTGCAACTCACCTTTTAAAACAAACATAATGCTCCATGCTGGCCCAATATATAAATCAGATAGGGAACTCTCATGACGCGTGCTATACGCGACTTATACGGGACACACACAAGTATACTAGGGCGAATCGAGCTTATATATTATTTAAAATATGAGACAGAAATAGGAATACGAGAAATATGTTGACTTCATTATGACAATTATCAAAAAAAAATTGTACACATATTCATATATAATATTAATTTTATTCATTATAACTAACAATATGTCATGTTAAAATGTATTTTGTGCTAATTACTTATAAAGACACCGATTGCAAACGCACTACACACGCATTAGGTAACTGTTGCGTGCCTAGTACGTAGTAGGGCTACTACGACCTACTACTTGAAATTGACTACTAGGGTGTATGTAACTACTTGAAATTGAGGTGTAATATTTGAAACACTTTATAGCGTGGAAGTTAATATATTCGGAAAATGTAAAGGTTAATGTTTCTTTCTATACTATTAGTTATGTTATATATTAATTATATTAAAAATAAATAAACCAAACCACAGATATGCATAAAAACTGAAAAATTAAAAAATATTTTAAAATGTGCAAAAATTAAAGAGCAAACCACTGAGTCATTGTTTTGTGTATTAATATAATACTCTAGAAACTGATAAACTTTTATTTAAAACTAACTTCTCAATTAAATGAAACTGTTACAAAGAACTTTTACCTAGGTGATAACTAGCGACATCTAGTGAACGGAAGATATTATTAGCCCTCATTGGATTAACAACAGAAAATTGACTGAAAGTTAAAATGGAATCACCAGTTTATCTAAACAACATGTAATACTTGATTAAGTGTAAGAAAAAGCAGCTGACTGGGAGAAATTGCCTTAAGGCATTGAGTCCACCATATACCATTATGTGCACAGATTTTAAAAGAAATAAATAAGAAGCGTGCTTACAATTTTTCTATTTGAAGACATCTTTACGTTTTATTTATGTATTTGTTTGTTTGATAATTCTGTTACATAGGTATACTTACAATATTTATAAATCTAAAGTAGATTCAATGATTAATGAAATGCTGCTGGTACTTAAAATAGAAATCCCTGACCTACCAGTACTGCTAAGTCCCAACATCCCACCAATAACACATAATATGGATATTGAGACAAAAGAAATACTGGGAATGAGGTGGCCCCTTTAAACTGATTCCAAAATAAATTTTGTAAATATTTTGTGACCATTGACACTATAACATTTTTAAAAAAAGGTCCGCTGGGTTTCTTGCTGGTTCTTCACAGAACAGAGGTTTTTTTTAGAACCAGTGGTAAAGTAAAAAATGACTTTCAATAAGAATTACTTGTAATCTATATTGAATAAAAAAATTATCTATTCTATTCTACTCATAATTAAGTAACATGTATTACAATACCTTTTATAATTTATTAGTGCAGGGTTTACTTAAAGCAGCCGACGACGGCTTATACACAAAAATAAAATATAAGAAAGCCTCTAATAATTTTTTAGAAATTTAGGCTATGTAATCGTTCCCTTTGCGGAAGTGTTTATGACTATATTATGTCTGATTAAACACAGAATTATAGTACGAAACCTATGAAAACCGTTGATGACATTAATCCCCGAAACTTTACTGCTGTATTGCAAAATTTTTTCAAAATATTGGACTGTAGAAGATACAAAGATCGATAGAAATAACGTCTCTTATAGCAGAATCGCTAAAATATTGAATCACCATAATAAAATATCGAATTTTCGATACATCGATAATTATAAATATGTCAATATCGGAGTTTTATATATAAGTTTATATATCGATATATCGAAAATCTAATATTTAAAAAATATCAACAGTTTTAGTTTGAACTCAAGTATGATCAGTTGAACTGACCGTGTGTGGTATTAGAGTAGGTATTAGAGTAGATTGCAGCAATCTGATGATGATGATGCTTAATGTGATACAGTTTTATTGCTTTTAGAATAAAAGACAATTAGCAGGAACAAAGAAAGTTAATCAAATTGAACCCGCCGCATGTCTATTGACAGCGACATTGTTATTTCCACATGCACAAAAAGGACAATAATGAAAAAGGCCCCATGTTTGTAACAAAACGTCACAAAGAGTAACTGAAATTAAACGTCAGTTTTTTAGCCTCGATAAAAAGTAATAACTAACAATCTATCCCTTTTGGTCTTACAGAAATCGAAATAAAGACTATTTTTTACTCCTGAAAGGATAATAAATGTTAATAGGCGACAAGAATAATATCGTTATATTTTGAAAAGTAATATTACAGGTTTATTTTTAATGCCGTTGTTAGCTTACCAAAACTAACATAATTCATAATTTGATCACTCAATCCAATTAATTATAACTACTAAGTTACTAAATAAATATTTTCCTTTAATTGGTTTATTTTATACCCAGGCTCCTATTCGCAGATACCTCTGATTTGCGTTTCGGTTTGTAAGAAATAAACGATTAGAATGACTAGACGCCATTAGCAATTTCATCCTTGTCCTCACAGACGATAAAGTACCACAGTAGACTTCTTTGTTTGAAATTAGATGAACGTCTCCATTGGCGGCAGCAGTTACTTATCATCAGGAGGATTTGTAATTTTTAAGTCATTAAAAGCCATGTAAAATCGGTGAAAGTTACTTCATCATTATACTCGTATTTTGTTTATTGGGAATAACGGTAAAATTGACTGACGTAAATACCAGGAAAACTTTTATACGATAAAAAACGGATATATATTAGAAAATTACTAAAGAAAATCTAACACTGCTTAAGGATCTGCTGCTCAAATACTTCTGGTATTAAGATCGTTCACCAATCTGCTAAATATGGTGATTACGCCGTATACAGCCAATAAGAGTTTATTTTATAGCCAGCAATGTGGAATTACAGGCGCATCACGACGATTAAGCACGTAAATATAAGTTTCCTTAGTCACTTCTTCACGGGATTAGTATTCAAATTATAAATTTAAAGTTTTTTTAGTTATAACTACTACTGTCCATGTCTGTTTATTTTCCGAGATATGTCATACATAATTCAGTCAAAGAATGTTTTTTCTTAACAGAAATTAACTAAATTACCAAAAAAAAAAAATGCACAAAAGATAAAGAAACAATTCATTACCCTTCGTTGTAGCTGTAACAAAATACTCGTGCCTTATTGTGGTTCTTTTACGCTTCAATTGTGCCTTTGTTTTATTTCGATTTTTCTCCTTGATTGAAATACCTTTATTTTGAATAGAGAATCGAGGAGAACTTTCAATTGGTCTATTATAAAGCTGCCTGTTGTTATTTTTACTTTATTTTTGTTTATTAAATACATATACAAAGACTTAAAATATGAATTTAAAATAAAAGTAGGTATTTGATAAATTGTCCATACAAAATAACTCAATTTAATGTTCATTTGTTTATTTACTTTCAATTCAAGAGCTCAAAAAACTGCCAACCGATAGAGTATGAAAATTTCCTTGGGTGGGCAGTGGTGAGAGAAGTGTTAAACAAACCCTACCAGATGAAGAGACGAGTGACTATGTAATGATACATGTAAGGACTATACTTTGTGGCTGTAAATTCCTGCCTGATTTTTGAAATAGAAAGCAACGTCTAAAAACTATTTTTTTTAATTCTGTGCTAATTGAAGAGTTTTTTGCGATCTATGCTTTATTTTTCAAGGGAATCTTAATGAGTAGACACGAGTGTGACCTCATACGACATCCATGGGTCGGCATGGGTAGTGGTAACACTTACGCCGCTACTATATGTCTAAGAATTTGTGTATTAAGATATTAATATAAATATGTTTTTGTATTACAAATACTTTACATTTAAGAAACTAATTTTATATTTGTTACATTGGTGCACCTACGTCAAACTGTCATCACTCCATGACTTGAATATTAGAGAACCACGTAAGAGTGTTAATACCGGCTTTGGTATCATTTTTAATAAGGATTTAGGAATTGGACTTTGACAATAAAGAATACATAGATATAAATAACTAAAGATGTGCTCCAAAATATATCGAAACCAATAATTTAGGTATAAGACCAAGCAACGATTATTCTTGGCTACGAGTGCATAGAACAGTCCAAGAAACTTACTCCCTTAGGCTAAACACATGTTAGTTCCCAGTTATACGTTTCGCTTCAAGGTTATATATATTTATCGCTTAAAGCTGTTACTGTGGAATTGAACTGGCTTGAAGCGCTTAAGTGAACTTTGAATTATTGTTTTATCACTATCCATTTATTATTATTGTAGGAGCAATTATGTAACCAATAATATCAAAACTTTACCGAAAACACGATCATCGTTAGGTATGACGTTTATAAACCTTGGTTGATCATTATTTAGACATTTTGACTCAATATATATCGTCAAAGTTTAGTTTAACAAAATATAGACGTCATCAAATACATTAAATAATTTATAGCAATGATAGACTGATAATCAACACAATCCCTATGTCATTGAAATAATACTAGTTTTTACGGATTTTATCGCGTATATTTAACTATAAACACCCGACGTTTCGAGCGCTTTACAGCACCCATGGTCACGGGGGGGGGGGGGACTGAGATGTTCAACGTCCAAATGTCATAGTTAACAGCGGTTACCATAGATAAAAATTTTACTTTTGTTCCGATCTACAGAGTATGAACTTATGGTATCTTGAAGTCTTGCAGTTGTATGCTTGGGTTGGGATTTAATTTTATTTATTATAGGATCCCAAGCAGAGGGTACCACCCAGCCATCTTCTCTATTGAAATTAGGATGTGTTTTGAGTGCAATAGCCTCGCGAATCATCCTTGGAAGGAATCGGTGTTCTTTAGCGAGGATTTGTGGTCTATCAAATCTGATGTAGTGATGGGGGCGATCCTGTACGTGTTCACAGACTGCAGACTTCCCGGAGCGTCGATTCTTCACATCAGCTGTATGTTCTTTAACGCGGGTTTTAATTGATCTTTTAGTTTGTCCTATGTAGGAGAGATATAGTTAAATATACGCGATAAAATCGGTAAAAACTAGTATTATTTCAATGTGTAGTGTTCGCGTAAATATAAGAAATCATTATCTCTATGTCAGTTAAATTTATGACAATTAATACAAACTGTCGAATTTAAAATCTTCTATGGGGGGGGGGGGTTTAAGTTTAATTAAAATAATCCTTTAAGTGTTATTTTTGAAAGTGTAGTCAAAGTGTTTTAAACTTAAGCTCATATAAATATATAAATAATGATATACCGTTACTGTAGTTATTGAAAATACTAGTAAATAAGACTTCTAATTTTATTTTAAATAATCCTAAATTGAATGTGATTTAAGGGCAACAACGTTTTGCCTACCGATCGACCCTTAACAATGTGCGCGTGCAATAAAATCAATTAATATAATTCATTACTATGCATTTTGAATTTAAAAGCTTAAATTGACAGAATGTTTGAGGTTCTTTTAAATTATTTTTTATTCACCATTTGCCTATTTTACTTATTCTTTCTCTGCAAAAAAATTGCAAGATAACCCTGCATATTGTACAAAACTGTTTATATGGATTTTATCGCGTTTAATTAATTTGTTTTTAACTCCCGACGTTTCGGGTGCTTTACATTACCCATGGTCAGGGGAGAGTCACTCCTGTGAACTTTTTCTTAACTTTCATATGAATTAAAATCTTACCATCTAAAAAATCATTTTCAGGAGTTTGTTTTTGGACAAGGCTGACGTTAACATCCCAATACAAATTAATGAAAACTACCAAGACGTTAGCAGTATTTATTTTTCAGGCAATTAAAAGGGAAATCGTTCGACCCCGCGGCAAGCGATCGACTCGGATAGAGATATTTCTAATTTTTCGGTTGACCTGCTCCGCAATACTGGCAGCTCTACAAAAATAGATATAAAACTAACGCAAACAGGCTGGAA
This sequence comes from Parnassius apollo, assembly GCA_907164705.1. Classification (NCBI taxonomy): domain Eukaryota; kingdom Metazoa; phylum Arthropoda; class Insecta; order Lepidoptera; family Papilionidae; genus Parnassius; species Parnassius apollo. Next base: position 8,196,813 of record CAJQZP010001196.1, read on the forward strand.
AAAAAACGAACTCTCAATTTGAAGAGTAGCCAAATCCCTCGGTTAATTAAAATCGTTGTTTGAACATCGTTAGCATAAAATCAGAGCGCTCTCTGAACCTGAAAAAGGTAAATTTCTTTCCATAATTGGCGTATGAAGCATTTTATTAAGTTACGATAGTCTGCAGTTCGTCTATATTTCACATTAAACTTATTTTATATCAAGAAATACATTACTTACTATAATTATATTTTACTAAATTTTGGCATTATAACAAATTAAATACAATTTTGTGCGCAACAAAAACAAGTAAAACACCGTTTTTGAGACGAAATAAATTTTTACCGCATTAAATTACTTAATTGAAATAGATATTATTCTTATTTTTTAAATTTCTGAATTTTTACATTTTTTAAGGTTTATATAGTAGAGAGAATTGTTGAACATTAATTAATATAAAATCCTCGTTAACTTTCCAGTGGGAAGTTATTATAATGAGTCCGATTTTGCAAATTGGAAATTTTAACATATCTCTACGTTTCAAGGTCTTTTAGAGTCGAAAAGTATGATTTTAAGAGGATGTTCGTGAGTGCACACATATGTATGTATGTATGTTCGGATTCAATTTTCGCCTCGTGTATCTCGAGAACAGAGTGATATTTACATGGGGCCAGTTTCATTTAACGCATAATTATGTAACTTAGACCTCATTAAATTTTAAACAAAATCGGTCAAGTCGTTTTTGTGCCGAATGAAAAATTGTATAAAATATTGAACATATGATATTTTTTTTAGTCTTTCCACTGGGAAGTTAGTCGTGTAGATCTTACGGGTCGCACCTAGACCGCTTTTTTTAGGAATTAAAATGCTTATGGGTTGCCATTCGAGTACTAAGATTGAATTCTTAATAAAATGGGTTTCCGATGCTCTGATAACTCACCTTATGAAACATCAGAATAATAGAAATATGCTGCTTGTTTACTTGTGTTAGCCTGTCTTTCCCCGGTTATGTCGACTCATTTTTGCAGCAACTCTAATAAAGTTGCATCGTTACTACTATCTATGTTAAATGTACAACGTTTACATGACAAATAAAGTTAATCTGTTTAGATTCGCACGCAATGTATACAATTATGTTTGCATCTACCACGGCCACCACCTTCATTACAACCACAACCAGAGCCCTAACACCGGAAAATACAGACAGTTAAATTGTATAATTGTTAATCATTAAGATTTACGTTCAGCCATTGTTAAGAACAGAGAAACAAAATCTCAAAACGAAAGAGAAGAAAAAAAGGGTTTCAAGTGCGCAATATTGCCCGACCACCTGCTCCGTGGAGATAGGGATCATAATGTTAATTTAATTAAAGGACTAATCTAAATTGCAGACGACCCGACACTCCGGCGGCCATTAAAAGGATATTTCGTCGCCGACACGACATTTCAGTTGGGGAAAGTTGCTGCTATAAATATCAGGGAAAGCAAGTCAGGAGAGACGTTTAGTGCGTCAAATAAATATGAAAATTTGAAACTTTATGGTAGCGACTGGCGCCTTCGCTATAATTAATTAATATAACTCGTATTGAAGTATTGAAGCTTAATACGGTTATACATTTACTCAAGACCGTTGGCAGAAATGAGTGTTCTCGATGTGTTATTGGACGCCACTGTTAAAATGGTTCACTCAAGGTGTACCAAACTCAAGGTATACTCAAATGTTTTAAGTTGTAACTGTAAGTGGAAATATTCATTTTGAGTAAAATCTTTTACTAAAAATTATTAAATTTTATTCCATTCTGTTCTATAAATCAAATCTTTGATGTACTGGCTTAAACAACAGTGAATCGTGTAGTGGTGGTGTAAGAATATCTACCAACCCATATCAACCCGTGGGTGTCGTAGAAGGCTACACAGGAAAATAAAACAAAAGATGGGCTACATTTCCATCTTCCAGATAAAAATAAAAATAGTAAAATTTATTCATTCGGTTCTATAAATCAAATCTTTGATGTACTGGCTTAAACAACAGTGAATCGTGTAGTGGTGGTGTAAGAATATCTACCAACCCATATCAACCCGTGGGTGTCGTAGAAGGCTACACAGGAAAATAAAACAAAAGATGGGCTACATTTCCATCTTCCAGATAAAAATTATTAAATTTTATTCTATTCTGTTCTATAAATTAAATCTGTGATATACTGGCCTACACAACAGTGAATCGTGTAGTGGTGGTGTAAGAATATCTACCAACCCATATCAACCCGTGGGTGTCGTAGAAGGCTACACAGGAAAATAAAACAAAAGATGGGCTACATTTCCATCTTCCAGATAAAAATAAAAATAGTAAAAATTAATTGCGGTTGCTAGTCCGCCTGCCAGGCGTGGCAACTGTGTCAAATATCCCCTCCAATCTGTGAAGGAGGCCTAAGTTGGTAACAACGGACTTTTGATAGGTCGTAATGGTGATGATGATAAAACAAACAGTTCGATATTGGAGCTCGAATACAAGATAACAGTAATAACTTACACAGATCAAGCTTGACTTGAAGTGGCACATATAACTGCGTTGTTAGCGATGTGTTTCTTATAAGTTCATGTTTGGGGAATTTTCATACGGCTTAATATGTCTTTCTAGCTCATAACACCGTTTAGATCTTTACATCAAAAGATTAACATGGAATAAAATTGTTATTCCCTTCTCAGTCTTTACCGGCGGGTGTGAGTATAGATATCGACAGCGTACGAGCGAGAGGCGAATAGAGGCGACGTCATTTTTAATCCCATTCTTTAACCGCACGAATAGCACACTATGCAAGCCTGTATTATGAAGTTTTCTAATTAAGACATGAATTAAAACTATTTAATATTCTGGTTATAATAATGTCTTCCAGATCAATCCAAATTTCGATCACGGCGGCCTGCATCAACGAAGAACAGCCATCGACACAGGACAAAATTATAGTGCCCAAGTGTGTGCGCAAGCACAGATGCACTATCTATTTCCTCACTTTCATAATCCGATGGAATGGTAAACCAACACGATCGGAAAGAGATCAGGCGCAGTACCAACTTCCACCAACCACCAACCACCAACCACCAACTTCCTGACTTCGGGCAGCTACTGAGAATTTGTTGACGGAAAAACTCAATAATTGTTTTTTTTTGGCCTGACCCGGGATTCGAACCCAGGAGTACAGTCCAGGAGGCAGTCTGGTTATATAAAACGTTAAATAACTTTGATTCGGTGGTAACTGATAAGTGATAACTCAAGGTATTAGCAATGGCCTTGAAATTTCGTACCATGCGGGCGAAACGCGTATGATCCCGCTGGCGTGGCGCCAAAGAAACTGTTGATTGCAGATTTAAGTCACAGTTTAAATACCTTGTCTAAGTGCTGATTTTCACGTTGCTCAGCGATGATGGTAAACATTTTGAGAAGGTAGAAACTAACGACATGTGTACTTAATTTTTTTTGTATAAAAACTAAATTTATTTCATTCACGATTTTCATTGCAGTCTTCCAAAAGCGCACTGCTAAACATAGGCCTCGCTATAGATTTTATTATAGGGGGATACTTACCATACTCGTAGTTACCGCGCTTAGCGAAAAGAGAACGGAGTTTTGGCGAGAACTTTTTGAGAAGGTAGAAACTGACGACATGTGTATTTAATTTTTTTGTATAAAAACTAAATTTATTTCAATCACGATTTTCATTGCAGTCTTCCAAAAGCGCACTGCTAAACATAGGCCTCGCTATAGATTTTATTATGGGGGGATACTTAACATACTCGTAGTTACCGCGCTTAGCGAGAAGAGAATGGAGTTTTGGCGGGAACTTGGCGGGAAATGGATTGTCGCTCCTGTTTTGTCGCTTGAATAATGGTTTGAAGTGGATTTTGATTCGTAAAAGATTTTGTGAAGTAAGTGTCCGCGCGTGTGAACTATTAGAGAAAACGACGAAACTTGTTTCGTCTTTGATGTCAATATTAGCTCAAGTTATTTTGATCGCTTGGGCACCTCATAAACTTGAATGGCTGTCGTCATCAACTGTCCGCTGGGTTAAGCTGTCGTCAAAATCTCCCTAGGGTTTCTCAATGTGACGTATCAGCATATTGTGAAGAAAAAGAAAACAAAAATGAAGAATCCGAAAGAAATAATAGGCTCAGAAGGGCTAGAACCCAGAGCCGTGAAGCTAGTTAATAAAAAAACGACGAGAATATTTATTGCTGTTAGCCGTTATCTGTGGAGATGCTGCTATCAATCTCTGGTTTCATTTCCCTTTATCAGCTCTTCGACACCTACGTAATAATGTGGAGTAGTGGATTCATACGCCGTCGCTACACGGTGTAAGATACATAATGTATATGAAATGTAGTAAACTTGTGATTTTGAAGTAGGCATCTTGAGACTGTGTGGTCCAATGGTTGTAACAACGGTACATCGCTGTGTGGTCATTGGCATCGGTCGTGGTGGCTAGATCGACATTAACGCTTTTCAATGCCAAAATTAAACCTCCATACGTTTTTTTTATCTATTTTTAGTACGTCTTAAGAGTCAGGTATACGACCCAACTTTAATTAAATACTAACCCCCACTGGTTAGCATTTAATTAAAGTTATATACTCGTAGTTATCTTAATTGCAAGCTACCAGTTTCACTTCCATTAAAGGGGGAGAAATCCCCTTTAAGTCAAGCCAACAAGGAAGAAAAAGTTTAAAGCGATAAAGATGCCTTTGAATCTTTATCACTGCGAAACAGGGGATGGCGTTTCGGAAGTCGGCGAAGCGTCACCAAAGCAAACGGGACTTAAAATACCATTGGGACGTATAAATTGTTAAGACAGTCCGCAAATTAAGAATTACTCCAAAATGTATACAGATTTTTAAATAACTTTAACTTTATGGGTATAGTTTTGTGGGAGAATAAAACACTTAAACCCTCTTAGGAGCTCTGAATATATGTGGTAGCTCAGGTTTAAAGTGCTCGCGATGGTGTCTGTACGCTGATAACCCGGGTTCAATCGCCGCCGGTACTAATGAAATTGTGAATTTCAATACAAAGTGCAAGTTTACCACGTGGACAGCGATGAAGACTTGTGAAGTCTGCCAATACGCACTGCGGACCTTGCCGTTATTTGAGTCCGAGCGTTTATTGATTTAAATCTCGCTCGGAACATGTTTTTGTATGGCATACAGATAATTTTCTATCTAAAGTTTTTCTCCACCTCGTTTCAATCAACAACCAATCATAATTTCATTTCTTCCGTTGGGAATCAAACTTACGGCTTATTTTAAATTAGATATACGTTCAAAGACGTTAGACATACGCCATTTCAAGGTTGCGGCTGCTGGTATGATTTTTTTTTAAAGTTAACCCCACGTTACGAGTGCCTCCTGTATCGTATAGACATTTTATAGTAAGCAACTCAGCAACATAATGCTGTTTATTTTAATCTGGTATTCTATGTGTTCCCGGTCTAACCGACCCATTCGCGCTGCATCCTATACGCTGTAGCATGGCGCCTTACGAAACCGTAACTAATACATCATTTAAAGATATGGAATCGTAATGACCAAAGCAACATCAAGATTATTTGAAAGGAATTACAAAAACTTCTGGGCCTTTAACATAAATAAATTAAGTATACGTATAATAAATTTTGTTAGCATCCAACAACAGAAGATCGGAGAAACGTATCACAGTTCAAATAAAATAATGAATAAATATAATGCTGCGCTATAACTTAATTAAATAAGTCAAGTGAGCCCACCAGTCAAATCAATAATTCGCCCACGATTGTAATATACGGTATCAGTTGAATCGAACGGTGCAAAACCATTATAGGATTGGTTCACTGGTCCGCCCAAATTATGTTGAATGGATAATTAATTGCTCCCGTTCACTTCAATAACAATAGCGGAGATGATCGTAATGATCTGCGTTACGCGTTACGTAATACCTAGGCTTTGTTTAATGGCCTACAACAATTTTCGTCAATAATGTGTATATTGTCAAATTGGTTTGTGTTTTTAAGTTATAATAATGGGTTTTGATGTTTTTGGGATATGTGATTATGTCAATTTCTATAATGGTTACCTTAACCTAAAATTAATAACATATACATATATGATTTATATTATGTATATCGATACTACTACAGAGCAAGAATATAACATAAATATTATATACGAGTATGTCGCAACCGACTAGCCTAATTAGCCTTTAACAGCCTAGACAATACATGGCATGGTCACCCTACTAATTTCATTCAACGAGACGGTCGCTGGTCTGTTAGCACTGTGTTCAATATTATACAAATGTGCGTGGCTTTAAAGTGACCCAAAGGCCATCCCAGGCTTCAGTATAAAGGCGATTGCATGTAGGACGCAGTAGCACCTTACCATTGAGTGGACTAAGAGTCCGCTTGCCACTTCATTGTTTAAAAAAACACTTTATTGTCCACACTATTTTTAAGTGTTAATAATACTAATATGTCTGCCACTGTTAAATTCCTGAATTAAATAATAAAGAACCATAAACAAAATGGTGAAACTAATGTGTATTTATTTATGAAATATCCCAAGTATTGAAATGGTACAACCATTTTAATTCTACAATTTGTACTACAATTTAAATGAATGACGTATTATTTATATTATTTCTGTAACAATAAGACTCTTTTAATGAAATTGGCATCCAGCGATCGCCGACGGGAGGCGTCGTCATGAAAACCAGCGAGGATAAACATAGAAGGTTACAAGCGAACCGGGTTTGTTTCATCTTATTTGAAATTCAAATCTGGCTGCAGGTGAGAACACGATTGGGGCCAACTTCCTGTACGGTTTAAATCTACCAGCCACAATTGAATTTAGCGCCGGAACGGAACGTGTTGTCAAAGTAACATATTAAACCGATATCTATATCAATTTTTTTAGAAACCAACATAGAATTAAAGAATACGATGTATATTTCGGCAGCAAACTTTATTATTAGCGAGACTCAAGAGATTCACTGAAGAATTCTTGATTTGTCTTAAATCAGAAAACGAAACGTCGAAACAAAGTATGGAGACGACCCGGGGGAAACGATCAATGTAACATTTTTGGAAGACAACTTTATAAACGAAGGTCAATAAAGATATGGGGTGACATTTGAATAACACCTCATTTCGTCCGGTAGGTGTAAATGGGCGACTATTGCAAATGCCAGAAAATTTTCGCGATCTCCAATAGATGGCGGTATATTATTTTGTATATGTCCAGCTTAAGTTACACAGAGCAGTGACGGAAGGCAGCGTCAAAGGTCCGATGCGGCTGGTGCGGTAGTTGCCAATCCGCTTGCCCAGCACAGCGTGGCGACTAAGTCGACTCTTTCCAACATCGAGATGGCTTATGTCTAAAAATAGACTCTTATGGGCTGGAAGATAATGAGAAAAAGACGTGCGGTTACATGTCATTAACATGGGCAAAAGGTCAACAAATTATTGTGTGTTTTGTATCAAACTTGGAGCCGTGGTAGCTCTAGAGGTGAGCGTTGCTTAAATTTCACGATAGTAGCAATGAAGAAGTTGATTCCTGTTTAAATGTTGATTATAATGTTAAGTAATTAGTTTATACGTAGACATGTTTTTTAAAAAGTGGCAATAAAGTGATATTTATTTATTTATTCACTACATGCTAAGTGGTGAAAAGATATATCGTGGATATGTAAAGTTCGTTAACACATCCTGAAGCAGCGCGCCGGCTAACGTTGTTCCATAACCCTCATAGAATAAAACGAGGCCAGCAAGGAGGTATGAAACAATTTTGTAGAGTCAGCGCGCGATCAAAAGGCCGCAGTAAAACTCCAGACTTGGACCATAATTCATGAAGCCGGTTGCAGACAAGGATGATTTAAATGCCTATTGAAATTAAAATTTAGTCTTACATCATATATACGTCCACCTGCTGGGCACAGGTCTCCTTTCATTTCTGAGTAGGTTTTGTTAGAACCGTAGTAGCTCAGTGGCTAAGCGCTCGCTGTAAAATTCACACTAGGTGAACAATCCGGGTTCGACCCCGCCGGCTAAAATGAAGTTGCTAATACAATTTTCGGTGCTGATACCACGTGCTCGGCGGTAAAGGAAAACATCGTGAAAAAAACTTGCATATCTGAGAAATATTGAAATTAAAAAAACATCTTTACTTCAAATGTGAAAATGACCATCTGCTAGGGATCCAATTTTCGGTGCTGATACCACGTGCTCGGCGGTAAAGGAAAACATCGTGAAAAAAACTTGCATATCTGAGAAATATTGAAATTAAAAAACATCTTTACTTCAAATGTGAAAATGGCCATCTGCTAGGGATCCAATAACTTATAAAATTAAAAAATTAAATTTGTTTGGTTTACTCTACTGAAAAACTTAGAGATACTGTTGATCAGGATGTTTTAGCCCTCAAACCCAAAAAAGCAATTAAAACATCGATTTTTGAAGTAAGTTAAAAATAAACGCAATAAAATCCGAAAAAATATTAGTTTAAAATTATTCTTACGAAAAAGAACTAGTTTTTCTAATTTGTCTCTTTTTCGTGTATTTCTGTATATGCAACATAAATATGGAATAGAATAAAATGTAGGGATAGAGCAACCAGAGTATTAAAATTTGCAACAAATGACATGGCGTTGTGTGTACCAAGATTCTTAGCATGTGTGCCGTAGCGATTATACGTCGTTAAGACTGGAAATGTAGATGTACTTAAAAGAGATTAACTAGTTTCAGTCGGCAGACGATTGGGTAATGCGGAAACTTATAAGGGCGGATGAGGGTAAAGTACTGTCTAGGTCTACCTTCTAAGTGGCCATAACTCGCGATAGGTATAAATTAACGACTTTAAAGGCGATATCTAACTGAAATAATGTTACCTTTGATCGTATTTTAGGAAGCTTAGGAGACAAGAAAACATTCAAAAAAGACCAATCCAATTCAGTCCTTTTTATAAATTATACTTTACGATGTTAGAAAAAACATTTCAGCTATGATAACTATCTATATAAACATGGAAAGTAAAACAATATTTAAACGTAAAATTTAATCCAAATCGTTGTTTATATATATATATATATATATATATATATATATATATATATATAATATATATAAGAGAATATTGTTGTGTGTGTGTGGTGTGTGTTGTGTTTTTTTTTTCTGTGTGTAAACATCTCATAACTTTGTAACAGTGTGTTTTCGGCATCTATAGGAGCCTTGCTGAACTTAGATTTTCTGTGAATTTAGAGCGAATCGTCAAGGTTGATTCTGAGAAAACCTCAAAAATTCGTGCATTTTTAATTTTCAAAAAGCCGTTTTCTTGGAATTCGACACGCTTATTTTGATCAATTCTATAATCTAATGAGCTCTTCTACTCAAAAAACGACGTTGATTCGTTCGAGAGATATCGTTGACGAAAGAAATCTCGAAAAAGTGTTGTTTCAAAATAACTTGAAAAATTTTCCTTTAATCAATTTTTTTGGAATAGCTTTTTTGTTAAGCTTTTTTTTAATAGAATAGGGTGACAAACGAGCACACAGTCCACCTGATGGTAAGTGGTTGCTGCGGCCCATAGACATCTACATCTATCCTCCATTAAAAATCAAAATGCAGATGCGTTGTCACCCGTGAGGACTGAGATGGAATGCCTCGTTTCCAGTAAAAAGGGTCTCCGGTTCTCTACACTCACCATACGAAATACAGCAGCATTAAGCTACTATTTCGCGCTGGTATTCTGTGAGAGCGTGGTCCTTCCCCGGTCGAGCCGACCCATTCGTGCTACAACTATACTACTAATATAACTGCTATTGCTATGGGTTACTGCATCAAAAAAAATTTTTTCTATCTTAACTCTGTTGTTATGAGAGTTTTGTTTATGTCTCACATAACTATGTTCGCCCTGCAACTTGTAAATACTGAAACTCTAGGCAACTTTCAACAAATGTATCCATCACTTTCACACACACACCTACACTTCCTCATACATGTTGTACACTTACACTTACAAAAATATACACACAGCACATTCATATACTCACCGTTACATAAACTGTTACTTATTCGTTTCTCACACACTCAGGAACTTAAACTGTTAATGGTCCAGCTTCACTCAAATATATTTTCTTTGATAATATTTACACAATTTAATGACCCCTTTTACAATTTATTGACTTTACATATAAAATTAAGCAAAACCTACATAATATCTTTACCTCTGGCTTACATTTATATACCATAAATGGGTGACTCACTACACTCGATACAGGAATTAGACGAAATTGAGATAGCACATGCAGTTGAATGCGAAGGAACTGATCTTGACGGGCGCATACGCATTAACAAAAGTGATTTTACTATGGTAGCACAAAACATTGTTAGTATATATAAAAACTTTGACGATTTTACACTAACCCTTTCAACTCTATCCTTTGAAACTGATATGATTACTTTAACAGAATGTAGGCTAAACCAAAACAAACCACTCCCGCAACTAAATAATTACGAAGTCTACTGTACTACACGCCAATTGAACCAAAATGATGGTGTGGTTGTCTATATAAAAAAATCTCTAAAACACAAAGTAAAAGAACTTAAATTACAGCAAGCATCATGCCTGCAGGTAGATGTTCTTAATAACACTGTATTATGCATTTATCGGTCTCCATCGAATCCAAATGCTGAAAACTTTTTAAATTCATTAGACTCTCATATTGAGTCACTTCCTTCACATAGCAGTATTATAATAGCAGGTGATATTAATATAAACATTAGGCCTCAAACTACGGAACGACCACAGGAATATAAAAACAGAATGTACTACTTAGACATGCTTGCAAACTATGGTATATTAGCCGGCCACACTTTACCTACAAGAGAGCAAAACTGTTTAGATCACTTCATGCTAAAAATAAATAAATCTAAGTATAAAGCATCAATTGCAGTTATGCAGACATCCACCACGGATCATTCTACTATGCTCCTGTCAATTTCTAAATTAAAAACACAACTTAAAGATAATAAAATTAAACAAACTACAAATTTTGAAAATGCTTTAAAATACCTACAGACTAAAAACTTACCAGAATTATTATTTTGTAATGATCCAGTGGGTGTGACTAACAACTTAATACATACAATTACTGAAAGTCTTAAACTAAATACATCAGTGTCTAATATCCCTTGCACTAAAAGAATAATTCAACCGTGGATGTCTGCAGGAATCTTACGCTGTATAAGAAACAGAAATAAACTTCAAAAAAAACTTACGAAAAGACCCACATAATAACATTCTTCGCATTACATACAGACGGTACAGGAATTACTGTAACAATTTAATAAAAAGAATAAAAAGGCAATATGATAGAGAAAGTATTATTAAATCCTTAAATAACAATAAACTATTATGGAAAAATATAAAAAATATTACTTACAGTAATCAATCAAGAAATACTAACGCTGAACTACTCAATCTGAAATCATCGCCCACTGAATCTGCAAACTTCATAAACAGCTATTTCGTAAATATAGGAATACAACTTGCCAATAAAATACAGAACGTCAATGTGACACCTAGTAGACCTATGGAAAACAATCCGGTGCCATTACACTCCTTTGTTTTACTACATACAGACATAGAAGAAGTTAAAAATATCATTTTAAACTTAAAATCAAACAGCGCTCCAGGCTGGGACAATATTTCCAATGACTTCATGAAATTGGCAGTCAATGACTTGGCTCCTGTTATTTCCCACTTAAATAATATATGTTTCGATACAGGGATATTCCCAGCACCATTAAAGCAGTCCATTATTACACCTGTGTACAAGGGCGGAGACAGAGATGACATTAGTAATTACAGACCAATTTCCGTTCTACCAACAATATCTAAAATTCTGGAAAAGTTACTTAATATTAGATTACTCAATTACTTAAATAAATTTGATATATTAGCACCCACACAATTTGGCTTCAGACAAGGAAGATCGACAGAAGATGCAATTATTGAATTAAGCACATTTGTAACAGAACAACTCGACCACGGCAAAAAATGTTTGTCGGTCTTCCTTGATCTGAAGAAAGCATTCGACACTGTCTCTGTCCCTAACCTTGTGCACAAGCTTGAAAAAATTGGAATAAGAGGGACTCCGCTTGCTCTTTTCAAAAACTACCTATCGGAGAGAAAACAGAAGGTTAAGCTTCCTGGGTTCATTAGTGGGGAAGCGGTGGTGTCATCATATGGCGTTCCACAGGGTAGCGTTCTGGGCCCGACCTTATTTCTAATTTATGTCAATGATCTGTGCAGTATGGCAGTATGGCCAAAATCCTGTCGTACGCCGATGACACGGCTTTGGTTTTTGCTGATGAATCTTGGGAGGCTGTCAAGACTAGTGCTGAAAGTGGGCTAGCTCGAGTCGCTCTATGGTTGCAACAAAATCTCCTCACTTTGAATACAGCTAAGACAAATTTTATTTGCTTTAGCATTACCAACAACTTGCAGCCACAGAATGACTTTTGCCTTAAAATTCATATGTGTTTTGAGGATGCTAAAAACAAAGCTTGTGACTGCCCATCAATTGAAAAAGTCTCTCACACTAAATATCTGGACGTCGTTATAGATCAGAGGCTGTCGTGGTACCCACACCTTGAACATGTCATTAATAGGACCCGAAAATTGATTTGGATTTTCAAAACTCTAAGACACGTAATACCTGATAGTACTAAGCAATCGGACTCTCCCAGATATCTTCTTAACCAAATATACATGTCCCTTGCACAATCTATCATAACATATTGCATTTCGGTGTGGGGTGGAGCTACAAAGACCAAATTTCTTAACTTGGAAAGAGCCCAACGAACCCTTATTAAGGTCATGTATTTTAAAAAAAAGACGTTTTTCCACTGAACAACTGTATAGAATAAGTAGTTTACTCTCAGTTAGACAATTATATGTTACTATGACAATCCTCAAAGCACACAAATCCCTGTCCTTTGACCCATGCATCTTGAAAAAGCGGCGAAAAGATATTGTGGTTAAGCCTTCTGGTACCAAAACAGTTTTTGCTAGTAGGCAATTTAGCTCATGTTCTGCATTCCTATACAATAAAATAAATAGAGAATTGAACATATACAACAAAACGTACAGGGAGTGTAAAAACCTGATACTTAAGTGGGTGCAGTCTAAAACATATTAAGAAACCGAATATCTGCTGTACCGCATTTCATAATTCACTTCTATATACAATATAATTTAACAAAATGATTTTTCATTAACACACACACACACACACACACACACGCACGCACGCACACACACACACACACACACACACACACACACACACACACACACTCACACATGCGCGCGCGCTCGTACGCACGCATGCACACATACACACTTTTGTAATTTTTGTAAATTTTGGTTGTTAAAGTCGAGTAATTTGTTTTTGTTATTTTTGGTTTTTTAAATTAAAAAATGTATGTTTAGATAAGGAAGAGCGGGATTTCCAAACACAGGCATTACTTGCTTAAATGGAGATCCCAGTCAACTATGTCATTCATTTAATTTTTGTGAAGAAAAATAAATTATTTTATTTTATTTATTTTTTTTTTAAACTGCAGCATGGCTCTACCACGTAAAATTGCGGCAGGACCACGGCAAGAGATATGTAGACTTTTGAGATATTGAAATTAGCGAGAACTTCCAGGGATGGCCCTCAAAGTCAACCAATTTTTGTACCACTATGAACAGAAACTTTAATAATGAATGCTTCCAGTCGGAGACAGCACTTAGCAAAAAACTAGAATTTTTAAGTTATATGTTGTGTTCAGTAAAATGAAGCGGCAATGCACCTGCGATATAGCTCAAAAATCTAACAATCGGTGGGGAAGAAAAATTCTCGAATAGAAGCAAACAGAACTGGTTGTAATGATGATGATGAAAATGATATATTGTGACCCACATGTCCTGCATTATGTACCCTTGTCTTATATCTGCAGTCTCATCTAACTCCTTTTATTGCGTAGGAATAACTGAAACATTACGGTGGTAATAAAAAAATAAATTTGAAACTACACGTTAAATTTATTAAAATTTATATGCAATCTTTTTTTAGTTCACTCTCCTAAGCTCTAATAAATCATAAAATATAAAGTCAAATTACTATAAACGAAGTATTATAATATGTTCAAAAATGCACAAAAACATATAATTTTTTACATTAAACGCGATAAAATCGGTAAATATAGTTTTATTCTATATAAAAATGCTTCAAATACTTAAAGTGATTAATTATGTGCTTATAATGAATATAAAATCTTTATTCTAACACAACGAAAAATAATTACATAAAATATGAAGTCGTCTTGTGTAATAGAAATGATTTAATTAAGTTTTATTTTCCCTTGGCCAAGAAACTAAAAATAAATTGTTTTTAGCTTCTTGTAAAGAATTCTCCTATTTAACATCAACATCTGAGGCAATTTTTCACAGCTCCGTATCTCTCGACGTTGTGCCCTGTTGCAATTTTTAAGTCGACGTGAACTGCGAGCTATAAATATTAGAATAAGTAACATTTCAAACAATAAACCAGAGCAAGCCGAAGTTTTAACAGTTGCTTAACATTTCAGTTATTAATTATAGAAACTACGCGATTACGTACTTCTGACTCTATTTTTGTAATATTAATTTTATTAATATATAACAGAACGTAATATTACTTTTGATGTATGAAAATAACTTGGTTTTATTTTGAGAGCTTTAATATAAATATATAAATGTTTTTGGAACTCTAAAATAAATTTTAAATTACTTTTTTAAGTATATTACTTCATAATTCAGCTTGATTATTGTCAGTAATGCCACTATATAGACGATGGAACTAAAAATCAATACAATAATTTGAGAAAAAACGGTCAAGGACGGGATGGGATCACTGAAGTTATTTTTTAAACTAGATATTTAATAAGGTAATACTCTTGTTCTATCTTAGTCCTTAGGTAGAGCATTATGATCGTTTTAGAATATCTAGTTTATTGTTCATTAGTAGTAAATTTTGTTTCTTTTTTTATATAACATTGGGTGACAACGGAGCACACAGTCTACAAGATGGTAAATCGCTGCTGGGGCCCATAGACATCCACATTTATCCGCAAATAATAATCAAAATGCAAATGCGTTGTCACCCCTGAGGACTATGATGGAATGCCTCGATTCCAATAAACAGGGTCTCCGGTACTCTACACTCACCAAACGAAACACAGCAGCGTTACGCTGCTATGTTACGCTGGTATTCTCGGAGACCGTGGTCCTGCCCGGTAGAGGCGATCTCTACTACGTAAAAGTATTCCAATCATACGGTTATTAGAAACCCGAAGTACACTCAATAATTTTTATATATACCTATCATCACTATATTGAAACGTGTCACTTAATTTAAATATCTGGGACATATTATTCCTGGTGACCTCAAAGACAACGCGACATTGAAAGGGAGCGCAGGGCTCTAGCGGTTAGAGGTAATATGTTGGCTCGCAGGTTTTCCCATTGAATACAGAACAAGTTAAGAATACGATTTTTAAAGCATACTGCCAAAGCGTATACACGTGGAGCCTGTGGGTCAAATACACCAAAAGATCGCTTGAGGTCCTGCGTATGAAATATAATAATATATTCAGGATGCTGTTAGGACTGCCTTGTTGTTGTATGACATCAAGGATGTTTGCGGCATACCAAACAAATGGGTTTCACGCCATTATACGCAAAAAAAATCGCATCCCTTATTAGCAGGGTACGCGCTAGCTACAACAGCATTCTGAGGACCGTAGCGGACAGGTATACATCGCCGGTGCGGAAATGTCTTATGCAGAGACTGATCACTGGGCCCTATCCACCCCTATGATGGTCTGTCTCGGAACAGGATATTGTATATTCCCTAGACTTAAGCAGACAATGTTTTACTAACACTTGTTATTATTATGAGGGGTATCAATATAGTTTTCTTATCTGGTTGGGTTCTATAAATTTATAATTATAAATGAAAATGAAAAGATAAATATACTTACATAAATATCAATAACATAAAATAAATATAAGAATACATAAATAAATAAAAGCCCAACCACATGGAGGCCCTCGGCAGGGGAGACCAAACGGCCGAGGGTTAGGGGGAAAGGGAAAGAAACCGGCGACGATGCGGGCGGTATCGAGGAGCACCACCTTCTGCATTTGAGCCTGGAGCGGTCCGCCACGTAGTCCCAGCCGCCTCAGATGATCCGAGAGGCTGACTGGGATAAGCCCGTTTGCAGAGACGACTACAGGAATAATTTCGGTCGGCAGACCACCCCATATGTCGGTCACTTCGTGAGGCAGGTCCAGATATTTTGTTCGCTTATCCGTTTCAGAGTTTCTCGTCATACGGAATGGTAATGTCGACCAAAAATATCCTTGACTGTGCCCGGTCCATCAGCACAATATCAGGCTTATTCGCAAGAATAGTCCTGTCTGTGATGATGGCCCGGTCCCAATAGAATTATTATTTATTATTATTATTATTGTACTACTAACCCACATATGGATTTAAAATTATCTGAAATAAACAATTTTTATTTTATTTATTTATTTATTACTATAACAACGAATAAAGCGAAAAATATTGCGAAAATTAAAATCTGCCGAGCATCATACCTATAACCACTTACACTGTTTATGAATATAAACAAAAACGATCCACGTTGTAATAGAAAAAAAATAGTATAACATAGAGAATTTTTCCAGAAAACACAATCAAGTCAATCAAGCGGAAAATTGAACCCGAAATCATCCAATCGCAGTGAATCTCGAATTCCAAGTGTGTGGGTAAGGAGCCGGCCCGTTCCGGACAAGTCCCTGATTTAAATTGCAGATGCCGCTCAGCCACGAGCGCCGACTGCCGCGATATGCTAATCATAGTCAAGCTAAGGATTATCCCTGTTTACACTCACCAAACTCACTTAATTTCGCACCGAGTGACGTCTTGATATAATATAAGTTTGTTCCGATTGTAAAGCGGACGCTTAAGTATCGACTTAATTATCATTATAATTTAAAAATACCATTTCCAATAAGATAAGTAAAGCTAAGGAAGCAAAATTATTAAATAATTTGTGAAGGTGGATGAATGGACTACTACGAGTAAGTGTAATCCATATAAGTCAAATAATCAAATAAATTCATAACGTATAACGTATTATAAAAATAGATGTAGATTTATGTAATGCGTGCTTGTCACCCTTATTCTACGAAATAAACCTATCAACATAGTAATCACTGCTGGGTTGGGAAAAAAAAACTATCCTAAGTTGAACGGGACTGATGGAATTACGACTGTTTTCGGGAAGATTACGGATCTATTATTTTACTTTGACAATATCAATGAAGAATGAGGTTGATGGATTGTAACACTCGGCCAACGATATGTAATGTAAGAAATAAAGCCATCTCATAAATTCAGCCACTAAAAAATAAACACATTCCAAAAGTGTCCCGTCCAAATGACTCATTTATTACGGAAATTTCCTTACCGCCCGAATTCTTGATTAATTTTCAGAGAAGTTTGTGACACCTCTAATTATGTCTTCTTCGCTCTTAAGCTTCATCTTGGAACTAAATTAACTTTAGGACCCCATCGCTTCTTAAAAATTATTTCGTCTACTGAACGCGCTATGGAATTGCTTTCCAGTTACCTGTATATTATAAATTTCCAATATGATACTATTGTTATTGGATACAACAGCAACATTTTGCATAAATGATATAACGTAAAGAATTTTTGCTTACGTAATATTTTATAGAAGAGAAGGTAAACGAACGTACGGCTTATTTGATCGTAAGTGCTCATCTCCGTCCATGAACACCTGTACCATCAGATAAATTACAGGTGCGTTGCCACCCTTCAAGAAGGAGTAGGCTTATTTTTTGAAGATCCCTTATTCATGTCGTAGTTTCATCCATTTATTGTCTAATATGTTATTATTGTTTTGCTACTAGTAAAGAAAATTTAAAAAAATTTCTATAACGTTAGAGTACCAAACGAACCAATAGTCTTGTCTTTGTAGATGTAGTATCTATACTCGTATTACAACCTGCGGATTCACAAAATATTCAATTCAAATGTATTATCAACTCTGAGAACTAAGACTATTATTTGTTCTGTGACTAAGATTGAACACCTCACCACTTGTTATTATACAGTCTATGCTTACCAAAACACAACAGTGGATATGCTGTTTAGCGGTAGAAGTAGCTAGGAGGGTGGAACCCACAGAAATAGTAATAATAAGACAATAGAAATAAATTAGTGCTCGATTACTTCCAAAACCGATGTCGCCAAATTTTAATACATTACGCATTAAGCGACCGATGCTTGCAGCCGTATTATAAGCATACGCAATACACAATGATATCTTATGTTTCACATTACATTGCTTGGCGAGTTTATCAACGTCGCGTGCGTCGCGTATTACGGTAGAAAAAAACAGCAATGGTAATTGCGTATTGTACAATTAAAAAGTAATAAACGAAAGTTTATAAAGGTAAATATAGTAAAGTATTCATCTAGATGTAAATTAGTTAAAACAAAGATAATTAGTAAATAATCATATTACCGATGAAATATTATGCCTTTATTAATTGAATTAGACGTCCTTGATGAGTTTTTACTACTGGTTATGTTACAGTTCATTATTATAATAACATAAATTCACGTACGACGTTCCCCACGTAACTAAATCACAAAATGGTGAATGATGTTCGTCAACACATCATAGCGGCGACAAAGGCATGCGTCTATGCCACTTCTATTGTCTTATTATTACGATTTCTGTGGTGGAACCATAGACGGACTACTAGGCGTAAAAGGAGCTTTTTACCTAGGAGTCCTAGTAAGATTTTGTAGCTATTCGACATATCTTATTTATTGCCAGACTTTCGGAAAGCGGTGTCTTAATTGCTATGTCAAATGTTTAATAATCGTCATTGACGTTATTTCATTTGGAGATTTTATATTGCAATTATGCCATTTTTTATTTAGAGAGATCCACGTTGGTAATTAATGGTTTGATAAATCATTTAAACATTTATTGCATATAATACAACAGGACACTTTTAATGTTAAGTTTTTTGCACTTAATAAAACAATTCCAATTTATAATGCTTGTTTTGTGACCGAAGTCCGATATATATTTTGTTACGTGAAACAAGTTTGTAATAAGTATGCCTACAATGTCGTAAAGTCGACCAGGCCTGACGTTAATTCGAATTTATGTCGATGGACTTACGGAAGCGCCCACATGATATCGATCCTCTTGTTGCCTTCAACTTTTACAAACCGCAAACGCTCTAGAATGATGTCGCAATTAATGATACTGGGTCACTGGAGAAACATGAAAAAAAAACAGTTCCTAATAAAAACGGAACATATTTGCTATTACTTAAAGAAAGGTACAGCCAGACAAAAATGGACTTTCTTAGGAAATAACACTAAATTACAGATTATAATAACACCAACATAATAACACTAAATTACGATAATTTAGATGAAAACGTAAATTTTGACATTAATTTCATAAAATAAATTCGAATCAATCTTTTATGGCAATAAAAACTTTGGGATATTGGGGATAGGATAAGTACCAGTTCAACAGCAGATACGATTCAAATTTATCTACAACTCACATTTATCGAATTTTATGTTGAATTCTCGAAAATTTACATGAGAAAGCGTGGAAACGAGACTGCGTTCCGTGGTATATATCCTCGTCGTCGTCTTATAACAAGGGACGGGAATGTTTGAGGTATCTAACTTAGGCACGCGGGTTGCGACTGGAGCATTTAAATTGAAATCGTGAACAGATTTAATTTTGAATTACTGCTTAATTTTCCCTAATGTCTGATCATCTGTTTAAATATATTCTATTAGGTAATGTTGAAACTATTTGAAGTTCATTGCCAACGTAAATCAAAACTATTAACAACAAATTTGAGTAATTCAACCTATTGTAATTTCACGAAATTTATAATAGATTAGTTTCAAGCAAAGAATTTTTTACTGTAGGCTTTGAAATATAATCACGTTTAATCTCTGTCGTTGATTCAACAGTATTGAAATTTATATAACGACATCAAAAGATAAATATGGTGGCTTGTACCACGTTGGGCGCCAAAGTTCGAGATGTGTGGCCTGCCGCACGAGTAGTAATTAACACCGCCTCGCGGAGTGCCACCCTCTTACCACGTGCCTGGCCCACACGTTACCCCGGCCCCGCAAGTTCCCATCCCACAACGTTCAGTGAGGCACAGCGATTGAATTAAACTTCGAAACAGGCTTGTTGTGGTTCGGGGTCCGAGGTTGGTTTTGTCGCCGGCATTTCACGCAGCTGCTATTAAAACCACCAATACTTGTACAGCGTTTATTGCATTTGTTATCAGGTTTTTTGTACTGCCAAATTTGAAAGGAAACTAATAAAGCTTTAGCTATTTTGATACGCATTTTTTTGCGTTTTTAGTTTGAAAGGGCATGTAAGTTTTGCAAATACTCGTAAATGTATAAAGAAACATTTATATCAGAGTAATATTTCAATTGCTCGAATTGTTATAAACTAAAGCATGTTATGGATAAGTGATTGCGTAATATAACGGAATCTGGATATAAAGCATTATTCTGAGAGAAAGTGAGGGAACTGCTGAAATACTTCTCTTTTTAACAAGGTATTTGATTCGGTCAATGGCAGCTATAAAAAAGAAAAAAAACACAGAACACTCTAAAATCATAAAAATACAACAATAGAAAAACATTATATAAAACCCATTTGTTTTAAGATTGGTAAACACAACGTCTGGAATTTAAAATAATCTAAATTAAACTCCGTAATAAAGTGCAAGTTCAGTGATATATTATTACATAATATGAATAGTACACTATTGGCATAAATATTAATAATTAGATTCATTTCATGACAACTTTAGACTGTTTTATCTGTATTATATATTTTATACTTAAGAAAAAATTATACCAAGCGAAAAGCAGAGTCAAAGGCGCAGATCTTTCTCATAGACTACGACGCATAGAGTATGAGCTCAATGTCAACAGCAGAAGTTTTTCGTTGTACAATGAGCACTGAAACAAGGAGTGTAGAGCACTAGGTAGTGGGGGTGGATCGTACTCCACATAGAGCACAATTAGCGCGCGCGACTCAACGCGGCTTGAGTTTTAACAACACGGCATGGAACACTCAGCGTCTTTCATATGAGATACGTCTCCTATCTTATGGTAATGAACATGTATTCTAGAGAATAATAGATGTGAATTCAATTAGACAGTTTTCGAAAACATTGCTTATTTATTATATTATATAATGCATTTAAAAGTAGGACAAAATGAAATAAAACCTCATTAAATTATTGTATCTTAATCGTATCGTGTTGTATCGTATATCTCAAAAGTTATTGTAAAAAAGTTGTACTGAATTTATATATAATAATATACCTATAATATATAATACTCGATTATATAAAATGTAATAAATAACATTTCTATTAGAAAACCTATCGTCCCGTTAGTTCAGAATAGAATTCGTATAAAATATCTATAGATTGTTTAATCAGACGGCAAGTAGATAAAGATTGATAAATAAGAATGAATAATTTAGCTACAAAAATATAAAAACTTCTAAAAAGAAGTTGTTTTTAGTTAAACACAGATCTCCGATTTTATAAAAAAAAACTTTATAATATAAATTTCTATAAAATGTCTATTGATTGTTACTTATAAGGAAAATGGATATAAATAATAATAAATAAATGTGAATAAAAATATGAAGATACTTATATGTAAAAAGTAAGTAACGATTTTTCAAAGACCTCCAATTTTTAAAATGTAAATAATTGAACATTAAAATATGCCTGTAGATCTAATTGCATTTTTTATTTAAATGTGTCTAAGAATATTTAATACAAATTTAAAAAATATTACATTAAGATTTTATTCAGTATCGTGGAGGCGTTTTAATTACCTAAATTGAATAGTTATTATTTATTTAGGCTATAGCATCGCAGATATACGCTTAGCTAATAGCGAGCACAAGCGAGCCGTCTAATTCTATCCTGATTTTACGATAGTCATATATATCCTTCTAAGCCTTTCTCACTTTATCAAGCCGAAGCAAAATTTTCAATTCAATTTTCAACAAATTGTTTGGTTTCGTGTCCGTTGAACTCGGCTCGGTTGAGGATGTTGTGCTGCAACCGTCACTTAGATTCTTACATCTTATTTGAGTCTCAGGCCTTATGAGGGAGACGTTACTCGAAAGTTATTCTGTGGTTGAAATCAGTCATAAGGCCATCATAATTATTTAACATGAAATAATCATCCAATCTACATATGTGCCTCATTAACAGGTTTTGAATCTACACAAATCTGATAGTTTAAGCGAGTACAATCGTGACTACAACTTGCTTGAGGTAAAAATTTTCGGTATGAAATAGGTGTGTCGTAAGTTATAAGATAAAATAATAACGCAATTTCTAATAGTTATGTGTTTTATTAAAAGGTTTCATTTGTAAATAATTAGGTATACATTACAATATTTCAAATGAATCAGAACGGATATAAAAATATATTATTATGAAATTTAATATTGGGATAACTGTGGTACAAAAGGTAGCAGCTTCTGGATGTATGAAGTTTTCATGTAGCACGATGAGGTACACTTGTAATATTAGCACAAATATGTGTTAGGCGCGGAAGCTCGTAGCAATTAACACGGAGCGGGCCCGCGTGTTTGTATCTCTCCAATAAAGCTCGTTTGTACTCTCTCACGGCTCGTGTTATAATTTCGCGTATGTTCGTTTAAAAGTGACGCTTGCTAACCTAAATTGTACTACAGTAATGTTTTCGTAATCATATATGACATCCTGATGCTACTATTTCCTGTTTACATACAGAAAACCTTATGAAACTAACTATGAAGAGTTATTATTATCGGTTTACAAAATATAATGAAACCATATTCGATAATTTTTGTAAATCAAATTAAAATAAAATAAGATATAAAAGTCCTACCAAGAGCAAGATAAGCCCTACGTTGTAGTAATTAATAAAATAGCTCAAAAAGTTTTAGAACTTTTCTTATAAAATGCTGAAACGATGAAATGGATAGAGAAAAATATAATTTAATCCTAAAATGTTATGCGTACTGCTTATTCTAATATTCGAGATTAAAAACTTTCATCATATTATTCTGAATACGTAAATCGTTAATTAAAGACTATATTAAAGTTATTCATCTTAAAAACGCATTTGGCGCAGCCATAGATTTATCATAATATACTAAGGCGCCCACTGAAGAGACGGTACTAGAAGGGATTTTTAGGTTTATATAGGACGATTAATAATATAAATTAATATTATAACATTATAGTTGAAATTTCAATGATAATTGTTAATTACAAAACCAACCCAGCGGTACCCGTAGCTTATGGTATGCCTGACAGCTCTAGGGATGCCAAGTCAATACTACGTATGCTGAAGCAGGTACTGCCTCTTTGAATCTTTGCTCCCAAGGGTTTTTCAATCAAAATTTTCACTTTAGTTGAAAATATTTCTTTTATCTTCAAAGTCTCAAACCACCATTTTAAATACTCACGTAAAACCAGTTTAGGAGTGTTAGTAACATTGGAATTCTCCGAAAAAACTAGCTCAATGCGAGCACTTTGCCACGATATGCTACGGCATGGCTAATGATAACGCGGCTCGTGTGCATTCAGTGTGCGCTTACACGTAGGGATATGGTAGGATGATATCTTAATGATGCGGATTTGTCCCGCCAATCAGCGCTGGGCCTTACAGTCGTAGTACATTATAATTATAGAAAAGATTGTAATTAATAAATTCAATGAAAATTATAATTCAAATTTCAAACCTAAGTCAAACTCATCAAGCTTAAAGGATTTCAAATTCTAAAGTCCAGTTAGTATACTTGTATAGAGTATAATCGTAGATGTCCAGTTAAAATACAAAAAATATTATTGCGTTTTCTGAGTTTTTTAGAATGGTAGTCATTAACGCACTAGAGAAATGTTGCTAACTTGTCGCTAAACGTAGGGCAAACGAGGCTACTTCCAGTAAGTAGTGCTCGTTTTTCACGGGCATTTTTTACTTCGACTCGAGATATTTAATCTCCGTAAGCCCGCTAGTGACGCCTTCCACCACTGCTCTGAGTATTCAAAGCACCACGCTTATTTCCGCCATTTAACCGACATTCAAAATTCTTAAGCATAAAACAAAAGTAGGATCACGAAGCAAGCTTATTTTATAACGTACAGAGTAAGCAATAATTAAGCGCTCTTAATTATTATGGGACGCTTTTTATAGACTTTTAGCATTTTGCAATCCAATACCAACAATACAATTATTTAAATTTAAAATCCTATATCATGTGCACTTCATCAAAATATTTATTCAAAGTTTTAATACCATATCTGTCAAAAATAAATATGAAACTCCGCATAAATTAAATATAAGCTACATACTATCTATGCTATGAAATCCTACAAATTTATGACGTCTTAGGTAAAACTTTTAATTGAAAATTTATTTTTCTTTGTTCTTCATATTTTTTATAGAATGAGGGCAAATGAGCATGCAGTTAATATAATGAAAATTTCAAACAAGGCACTAAAATATAATTAAGAAATCAAAGTCGTCACCACAACTATCGGAAAGACCTATAAAATATTTAATTCCTACTGCCTATTATGGTCATTATTTTTCCCTGGGTGACGGCGGTATAACAGAATCAATCATCCCATTTCATCTTTTACGTAGCGCCCACATATATCACTGAAGCTTTACGTAGCGCCCACATACGAGTATATCACTAAAGCTTAATTATTCTATTTTCATAATCTATATCCTTAAAGTACAATTATAGAATTTCATACATTAAAATACATACATAACATACAATAACACTTACGCGTGTCACCCAGAGGGGTAGGCAGAGACTACAGACTTCCATTTGGTACGATCCTGACAGACCTCTCTCGCCTCCTTCACATGCATATACCTATGCATACATGCTCGTCGGTTAAGGGTACTCTATACTAGCTCTATTTACATTAGTAGGTAAATACTTCTCTCTCTTCACATTCGCTTCACCTTTTGTTGATGTGAACATTCGCGCTCTTACTTTCCAATTAGACTCTTATAAAACTTGGTTCTACGTCGAACGGGCTGGCAAGATATTAAAGATCTCTGTTGCAAACAGTTTGGGAATCAAAATTGATATGTTAGTATAAGTGCGCGACTTTTGAGAAAGTGAGGAAAATCTTAAAATAAATTGTCCTATTCCTACTCTACACCTCGCAAATAAAATTTAGATATTCAATAACGTATGAAAGGATCGGTTTTTTTACTTATTTATGTATTTTGATCCTTGAGTTAGGTTTATCTACAATTTAAATATTTATTACTTGAAATATTTATAGACGAGAAGAAAAAATTATATCAAGACATTCCTGGTGGCACTAAACAAAAATTCCAATTAAATTATTTTGTCAGCAAACAGATCTTTTACTACTTAAAACATACGTAACGTTTTAATTTTGCCATCCAATAGGTTCTACATGAGAGAATCAAGTTAGATATCCCTTTACTTGCTATTTAACTATTAAAATGGACCGCCAACGGACTAACATATTCATGACTTGGAGCCATCCAAGTCGGTTTTACGAGCGTTGTTCGCTCTGAATCGGAAAGGTAACCTATTCGGACCCCTGTCTACTTGAAATATCACGCTAGCGTATGTTACATAATTCGAGACATTCACGTTATTTGCGGAAAGGGTTTGGAAAGAGAGACTGCTCTATTCTATGTAAACCATCTGAAAAGAAAATTTATAGCATACTTAATTACACATGTACGCAAGATGTAATTAGAGTGTAAAATGAGATGTGTATGAGATTCGACGCTCCGGGAAGTCTGCAGTCTGTGAATACGTACAAGATCGCCTCGGTCATAACATCAGATTTGATAGACCGGAAATCCTCGCTAAAGAACATCGATTGATTTGCAAAACTACTGAAATCAAAAAAACATCTTAATTTCAATGGAGAAGACGGACGGGTGCTACCATCTACTTGGGATCATATAATTAATAAAATTAAATCCAAACCCAAGCATACAACTGCAAGATTTCAAGATACTATAAGTTCATACTGCGTAGATCAGCATAGAAATTAATAAATTTAATCTAGAGGTATCCGTTGGTTAAAGTCGAACACCTCAGTAACCCCCCTCCCCCTATGACCATGGGTACTGTAAAGTGCTCGAAACGTCGGGAATATAAAATAAGTTAATAAATGCGATAAAATTCGTAAAAACTAGTTTTGCTTAAATACTAAACTACTCTTTACGTTTCGAGTGCTTTACAGCGCCCATATTTATGTGGTACTGAGATGTTTGAAATCCCGATGTTAAAGTTTATGTTAGTTTTATTATTTTAGTCGAATCTGCGCAGAATGAACTTACTGTATCTTGAAGACTTGCTTGGTACTATCTTTAATATAAAATCAATGTCTTTACTTGTAATGAACTGATATGATGGGGCATTCTAGGATATGATCAAAAATCATTTATGAAAAGAAAACAAAGAACAAATGTACATCACATTGCACTGCCTATTCTCTTACTGTTACAAAGCCATGATTGTTTATAAAGAGTTTTGATACCGTTTTAGGATAAATGGAAACAATTCAATTCACACATGTTTCCACCTAGCAGCTTGCCCTCCTCTCCTCCCTGGTTTTATAACCTCGTACGGCCAACCTCCACAGTCGTTACACGATTTCCGTTTTCAACCTTTAATATTTATATTTGGACCGAGCTGTCGGCCAATTAGGCGAGCTGGAATTCAAATTGGCAGGCCGTGTTGACAGTTGCCAGCTGGCTTTCGCACGCCGCGTACGTCTCGAATCCGAAATATTTATCAGCTTCATTCGACATTTAATGAGCCCCTTTGAAGTGTTACAAAATATTCACATAGCTATATCAAGGGCTAATGGCGTGGCGTTAGTTTCGAAATTAACGCACAATATCTTAAATTGAGATAAAGATTTTTTGTCTCCCTTACTATATGTATTTATTTTTGTATCTATAAGTATTTTAATTTTATAGATTTTAATAATATTTAGTAGTTTAATATAACATTTAGATGTTCTGCATCGATACAAAATTTATATTTAAACGGCCAGTCTCCTTTAGTCCAGTCCAGTCGTCTTTAAGTCTTAAGGTTTAAGATGTAAGGTGCTTTACACTTAAATTTTAAATAATAAAGCATATCATTATAATAACCACTTATTACTGATCACCTTGAAAATATTTATATTTTTTTAAGACGATCAGTATATTGTAAGAAAAGGATGACAAATACAAATATTCTATCTTCCATCAGCGCATTAAAATTATACTGTTTAACATGAGCCTCTTCCTTAGGAGGTGGAATTTGCTGTAAACGTTACTCCAGACAGACATATTGGCAATCACAGTACCTGTTGTCTCCATACCCTGTTGTTTCCTGTCACCGTTGGGCTAATTTACATCTAGCACGAGATGGTTGTACCTTCATCTATTAGAAGAAATGAAATTATTTGACCTTTCCGACTGCCGGCTTTATGTCGTCTAACAAAATAATTATACGTATTTTATGTTTCAAATCGGAATACAAGAAATAATTTCGTTAGGAAATGAAGATGTATTAAAAGTTGACGGTAGTTTAATATTAAAATTATTCAAACCAAATAAGGTTTTTTGAATATCGAGTGGCGATTATACGGAATGCTTTAAAATATTCGTACAACCGCAAATTGTACTAAAAGGCATAATCGAATAAAAATGTATCTAAACGATTAAGCAAAATTTCTCATAAAATTATTACCAGGAAACTTAAAACAATAGTGTAATGTTCAAAAAATGAAACGTATCATCATCATCATCATTAGAGCTCTTTAGAAGTCCAATGCTGAACATAGGCCTCCCCAAGTAATGCCACAAAGCACATTCCTGAGCCACCTGCATCCATCGACTTCCTGCATATCTTACCAGGTCGTCACTACATCTAGTGGGGGGTCGCCCTACACTACGGATAATAAATTCAGTCTCTGAAAATCTATTTTCAATGTAAAAGTGTTACTCACATGGGTCGGTCTCAAATGGGGTATGGAAAACATAATAAATATTATACAGGATGTTAGTGTAAACACCGTTATCCTTGAAACCAATGGTTTGGTTTCACTTACAGAACGTAAATTCAATGAATTAAAAAAAAACGCTATTTTCTTTCATAACATTTACAAAGTTTCTGTTCGACACCGTCCGTAAACTCATGGATACCCACCCTATGCGCCCGAGTGACGTAATCACTGTAAAGATTACCGCCCGCGCTAGCTACCTACACAACATTCCAATAAAAACACAATAGGTACACATAACCTGTGATGTAACTTTTCCTTCATACTTTCATCCTGGCTTAGGACAGGCAAAAATTGAGGAATATTTATTACATACATTTTTTACATACATATGCGTTGAGATGGCAAATTCACTTGGAAATTATTTAATGTCAGAAACTCAGTATGTATGGCGCAGAGCAACAAGCGCTGAGTCTATAGCGCTGCAGAAGGCATCTGTCTGCGGCCGGATTTATCTCGAGACAAATTGCAACGCTTTCGTAGCGCCGGAGAAACCACGCAACCTTTGTGCAAATGAGACAAGTAACAACGTCGAAAATGGCTTTCCTAAATTAATATGTGTGCCGCGTCTTAAAATTTACATTTAAGATGTTAAATTAAGCGTAATGCTTTAAAATAATAATTTATGAGTGATATCAGGTGTATAATATGTCGGAGATATTAAATTTGTAATAACAATTGTTCATTAACATTATATTTGTAAAGTACATACTTTCACATTAATATTTTAAGGTTATTTAATTTTATTGTTGTATATGGGGTGGAAAATCAATTTTTACTTTCAAATTTTTTTATATGGTTAGCATAAAGCAAAACATCATGTATATTAAGATACATTATGATTAAGCAAGACAAACGAGCATATAGTTCACCCGATGGTAAGCGGATACTGTCACCCAAAGACTTTTTCGGACGTCTTTAGGTGACAGTATCCGCTTACCAACATCTATCGTCGTTTAAGTATTCTCGCCACTCTTGAGGACTAGACTACACGCCGTATAGAAAACAAAGTATTAAGTTATACTTCTATTATACGCTGGTATTGTGTGGGAGCTTGGTCCTTCCCCGGTCGAGTTAACCTATTCTGACTGTTCTTCAACCTTAACACAAGTTTAGCGTAGCTTTAATACGTTAATCACATTTCATATGTTCGATTTTGAGTTTTTTTTAATAGGATAAGGTTGACATGGAGCACACAGTCCATCTGACGGTAAATGGTAGACATTTACATCTATCCTCGTTTGCGAACCAAAATGTAGATGCGTTGTAAGCCGTGAGGACTAAGTCCATCTCTGCCTCGTTTCCAGTAAAAAGGGTCTCTGGTTCTCTACACTCACCATACGAAACACAGCAGCATGAAGCTGCTATTTTACGCTGGTATTCTGTGAGTTTGTAGTCGTTTACCGGTGGAGCCGACCCATTCGTGCTACAGCTATACAATTAATATAGCTACAGCACGGCTCTACCACGTTAAAAAGGTAGTAGAGTAGAGGTATTTTTGCGAACTATTTTTAGTAGGCTTTTTCTTCAGGTTATAGTAACCAAATACGAAAAAGCAGACTGCAGAATGGTAGACGCCATAAAACCGTCCGTTACCTCATTCTAAGAAAAATTATGGCACGTATATTATTTTATAATTATTGCTACATTACTACACATTGCTACATACAGCATGTGAGAACAAAACTCGTTTATCGTTTTATTTATATTAAGAATATTCTAATTTACCTGAGGCTTCCAAGACGAGACAAGACGGCGCCTGTCGAGCGATTTGACAGGTGTCGTACGCGTGGTTGGATTTGTCTTGAGATAAATTGTTTCCGCTAAATGTTTTGTATATGGCGATACTTTAACATACTTAATTTAATTGGCCTTAGGAATGAACAATAGAAGAACTCCAATTTTTCTAGCGAATAATATACATTTTAATAACAATTATAAAATAATATTTTATTAAATCATTACCTAGTTTCGTTTTTAAAATAATGTATATTTGCTTTTTAAAATTATAAAATGTCAAATATTATAATTTAATTTAACACGAAATAATTAGAAAGATTAAAGATAAATCTAAAGAGATGAATTTGATATTGTGATTTTTATATAGAAAAGAGTTACGATATACAACATTAACATAAATTGCAGAATTAACCTCAAATCTCTTAGGGTATCTGTCTAGACTATCTGACTGAGATATATTCAATTCTTTTGTAGATAAATTTATTGATGTGATGGATATCAATAGTATGAATTTTGAGAAGTTTTTATGGGCTGAAATTATAGGCAAATATTGTAAAGCATAAACATATATTGTAGAACTAACTTCAAACCTCAAATGTCTATAGCGATTCACATAGTATTTTATCTGCATATAAAAACTTAACTTTCTGAAAGTATCACCCACTACACAGATACAATAATTTACGAAATGATACATTCACATGTGTTTTTTGCAGCGGATTCTTTATACAGATGTTACCTACAATGAGTCGGCGTATATTGTTTCTAGGTTCGTTAGACAGTTCATCAGAATAGGATTCAGATTTTGATTTTGATGCACGTATTTTATTAGCATTTACTAAAAGAATTTGGATAGAACTTCTTAAAAAGCTTAAAAAGGACCGAAGTGAATTTAATCGCATTTCTTCAGCTACCTCTGATGTTTAGTACACCTGTATTTATCTGCAGGTAAAATCGTATGCCATATTTGTATCTGCAGATATATAAGCAGATATATTTGTATAATCAGATAATACTGTCACTATCTTTCGATATATGTCGGTGCATTCAGATACTTAACGATAAAATATAATTACGCTTTGTATGTTAGGTCATGTGCTCAGATACTGCATCAGATACTGTATCTGCGTACTCTGTGACACGCTTTACTGTATGTGTCCAGACGAAAGGTCTTTCATTATTTATATTTCTTTAAATAAATTATTTTAAAGACAGCTTTATAGACGTTGTTACGAATTCAGAGATGTATTGTACCAAACGTTAAAATATATTTTCTCACAAATTTCACAATCTCCACTATTTTTTACGTGGCAGAACCTCGCTGCAGTTTTATTATTGTGCAGTACGTAAGGGTAGGCTTGACCTAAGTAGGACCACATTCACAAATAATACCATAGTGAAAAAGAAGCTTAACGCTGCTGTATTTTGCATGGCGAGTTTACAGAACCGAAGACCCTTTTTACTGGTAACGAGCCATTCCATCATAATCCTCGAGGGTGACAACTCATCCATAGTTTGATTCTTAATCGAGTATAGACTACAGCATCCACTTACTATCAGGCGGACTGTGTGCTCGTTTTCACCATTATTCTATATAAATATAACCAGTATAGGAAGGAATTCGCTTTTAGGTACTTTCTGTAGTTTTAAAAATGCATCGTGTTGTTTCAACTATTGAACTAGCTCGAACTCGAAAGTATCTTGACACTTGTTGAATATTTAAAAAAGGTAAAACATCGAACGAGGAACAATTTAGCACGCGTCCTCCCCTCCCATTGTTGTTACTATAACAAAACTCTAATTAGCACAAATCTATATATGGGCCTCTCCCTTTGCAGAGATTTGTCTTAATCGTCACTTAATATTATAAACATTTAATTTAATATATATCTAATATTTATATATATATATATATATTTATACATAAAATTTCTAACCCTTTAATATCGCCTATGTTAAAGAATTAGAAATTATGTTTTTCCGCGCTGTTCCTCGTCGCCAACAGGATTATATTTAACATCTTGCAATCTCGCATTAACGATACGCTGGTTATTGATTATGCCTACTAATTACAATCTAATGGTAGTCATGAGAAGTCATGGCATTTTGACGAAATGACATTAGAGTCGGCATGGACTACTACGCCTACAGCACGAAATGATGATGAATTTTATCACAGGGCATTTCACTTTTATAGAAATCTTTAAATAGGTACGTTATAAACTGCATTGCAGCATGAGTATTGTTTCTTGTCAGTTGCAATTTATTTTTCCATTTTTTTTTTAAATTGGCATACGTTCTAAGTTCTAGGGTTCCCTTTATGTCCAGAAGGCATCTGTAAGGCACCACGCCCTCACGTAATTCTACCTGCAATTAGCCGTGCATCCACTTCTACTTTCCGGTTTGAAGGGTATGGAGAGCAATTATTACAGACTGTGAGCTTCAATCCTTGTCCTCACGGGAAAAAACGCATGTAGTCTTTTTTGTTTGTAGTTTGTTGGAGTTACCCACGGAATGTAAATTGGCAACATGTCAACTGTCAACTCGTTCTTGTTTATTGTTTGTGTTATTTTATTATTTACAGTACCTGGCTGACCGAGCTATGCTCGGTATTTTTTTAATTCGTATATTTTGGAAATTATATTTAGATACAAATTAGATACTGTTAAAATATGAATAATATTTTTTATTCTTAACGACATAATAGAAAAAACTGAACTGGTTATTTGAATAAAAATCATGAGTGCAATTAGTTTAATTTAAATTTTCATGTTTTAAAAAAAAATACTAAAAAAGGGCTCGAAATAATAGATTTTCTCAAAAAAGAAGGGAACTTGAAAAAAAAATGGAAATAAGTCGGACAGAAGACAGGACTCGAACAAGGGTACTACGATGTCGTGACCGACCACTGTCCCATTTGAGCTATTATAATCACTAATAGAGTGTCAAAATTTACCTTCTTATTGTAACGATATTGGAGCAGTTTTTCATTGCCTGAAAACACGGATAAAACGACATTTTCTAAAAATGAATCCTAGCTAGATCGATTTATTGCCACCGAAACCCCCTGGACACCAAATATTATGAAAATCGTTGGCGCCGTTATTCAATTCGTGTATATATATACAAAAATTGTTTAAACGTATAGGATTCTATTAATGTATAATGTTATCAATAAATATGACACAATTTACTTTTGATTTCTTGAATTTATAAGTACTTTATATAGATAAATACGAAAAATAAATATAAATATATTACACGATATAATATAGATATAGATAAGTGTAGTGTAAGTATAAGACTAGTCATAAAATTCTATCAAGAAAAATGTCAAAATTTATATCAATATATCATATACTGATCGGATATAAAAGCAGGTTCTAAGGAAAATTTATGGGACTTTGCTGACTAATCAAGGTAAGTTGGAGAAAGGTCATGTTTAAAGTAGACTTCAGACGTCTTGATAATAGTAAAAATATGCAGTGTTTAGAATGTATCCAAATTTCCTTTTTTTATTAAAAACTAACAATCCGCCCTGGCTTCTTACAGTGATTTCTAGATCGCGACAACAGCGCCACCTCCCGGGTACAATTATACCTACAAACTCTCCAGGTGTGAAACGATCAAATATACACAAAAACTTCATCAAAATCAGTCGAACCGTTTTCGAGCAGACTAACGGACATCAATTTATTTTTATTCGGTATAAAAAGAAAATAATGAGCATAAAATAAAAAGAAAAACTTATTCGAACCATTAATATTAAAAAATTGTATACAATAGTAAAACATAAAAGCCTTAGGTACTCGTATCTACAAAACGTTAATTTAATATTGTGAAAACGTGTCAGTCAATGTTTATTGCTATTAAATAACAGAAGTGTTTAAATGGAAAGTTACTCTGATAAAAGGGTTAATTAAATTTTACCTTTTATAATATCAGTGGCAGCGGCGATATCTGATATTCAATTATTATTCGGTGGTACAATAAAAGCTTACAATATTGATGAAAAGCAGACATTTTGCTTTAATGCGATATGTGTAGTGACGTAGGTAATTATCTTATTTTATATAAAGCGTTCTTTATACATTTGTAACTAGTTTCATGAATACGGAAGAGACGTTTGTTATTTATTTTAGTTAGAAGGTAGTTTTAACTCTCATTATATCCAATTAATTCCTCTTCCCCTCGGGCTTCGGTGGACATCGGACGTGTTTCTTATATTTTACTCGAATTTAAAAATAATATTTCACAACGTCGTATTAGTTAAATACATCGAGCTACTAGGAACGCAGTGCATAAAGAGTGCGTTGAACGTTAACTGCAGTGACGAGGCGTGAGTAGGACAAAACAGCTAAACAAGGATATCGATACAACTGACGCAACATTGACTCCGCCCTAACTACGAAGATAGATACCGTCAGCCTGCTAAGTATTTTATACCCACGTAATATAATGTCAACACAGCGTACTCCACCAAATACATTAAATTTATCTGCTAATAAAACCCGAATACAGCTACACGGATCGGATCCTCATCTTAATATTCATATGGAAAGTGATAATGAATGTAGCACTTTGACGAGAAGACAAAAAAGAAAGATTCCTGAGCCGAGTGAAGAATCGTCGTTAATGCAGGAATTGCGCCGTATGTTTAATGATTTTAATAAACAACAGAACCAAAAGATTGAAACTTTAATCACATCAATTAATGAGATCAAGCAGCAAAACGTCGAAATTCGTGAGTCCATTTCATTCCTATCTGCAAAGTATGACGATGTCTTAAAGGAATTAGAACATATCAAAGAAGAAAATAGTTTGAAAACCTGTCTCATAAACTCTCTTGAGCAGAAAATTGAACTTTTGGAACGTAATGCTAGATCCACGATGGCAGAAATAAAAAATATTCCACGAACCCAATATGAAAATAAAAATGAACTTATTTCCTTGGTCAAGAATTTGGGAGAAATTATTAATATGAAGATCCTCGACACGGACATAAAAGATGTTTTTCGGCAAAAGGCTAAAAATAAGGAATTTAGCCCAATAATAATCGACTTTATGAAGCCAACCCTAAAGGAAAATTTTATACGATCTGCCAGATTGTACAATATAAACAATAAAACTCAACGCCTGAACACTGAACTTTTAAATATAGAAGGATCCTCCAAGTTCATTTTTATAGCGGAATACTTAACACCAAGGGCAAAAAGATTACACTATTTAGCCAGACAATTCGCGAAGGCTCACAACTATGATAGTTGCTGGACTTCTTATGGCAAAATATATCTACGCAAGAAAGACGGGATGCAAATAATTCATATTGAAAGTGAAGAACATCTATCAAAACTAAAGCTATGACTCTGTATGTATTTTAAGTTATTTTGTTCTAAATTATTAATCTATGGTTTTGTTTTTAACTTTATATCGAATCCTTGTTTTATTAACCTATACATACACGCAAAACATTTACACTACATAAAACACACTTTTAACTTTGTTTTTATATATGATTTGTCCAGTAATAATATTATAATATTACATAATACACAGGTGAGTAGCTTTATGTGTTCTATTAGAATTAATACAAGGATTTACCAAATATTTTTATTCCTAAATATTAAATATTTATTTAGTACTAAAGTATTCACGCACCTTAAAACTAAGTTCTTAATCAGTTTTTTACATCGAATACATGATGATGGATTGTACATGTTCAAAAAAATATTACAAAAGGCAAATTTAAGGAATATTATTAACGATCTAGACTCAATCAAAACAACAACCTCTTCATACTGCGATATAGAACACAGCTATAAACGTACTGCAACTAATCGCTTCTCGTATCAGCCCATAAAACTACTAATGCAAAATGTGCGCAGTATTAGAAAAAGTTTTTGTAATCTAATTACATTACTATCGAGGTCGAAAATTAGTTTTGACATAAAAATCGCGTTCTGTTTGTTTTTTATGTTATTTTGTTTTAAAATATTAGTCTTTAGTTTTATTGTTGATTTTATATCGAACACTTATTCTAATAACCAATACATGCACCCAAAACATTTAAACTACATAAAACTCACTTTTAATTTTATTCTTATGCATGATTCGTCCAGTAATATTATTTTTAGTACTAAACATATGTTACAGGTGCATAGCTTTATGTATACTGTTAGAATTAAGAGAAGGATTTACCAAATATTTTTGTTTATAAATATAAAATATATTTTTAGTTCTAAAGTATTCATGCACCTTAAAACTAAGTTTTTAATCAGTTTTTTACATCGAATTCATGATGAAAGATTGTATTTGTTTAAAAAAATATTACAAAAGGCGAAAATATAAGGAATATAATTAACGATTTAGATACAATAACAACAGCGAACTCCTCATACTGCGATATAGAACACTGCTATAAGCATATTACAGGTAATAACCATCAACCCTTAAAACTTTTAATGCAGAATGTGCGCAGCATTAGAAAAAATTACGATAATCTAATTACATTACTAACAAGATCTAAAATTATTTTTGACATAATAATCGCGACTGAATGTTGGTTACAAAGTTCTCAAATAATACCTCCTATCGAAGGCTACAGTTATAGTTACACGATAAATAACAATACACAAAATGAAGGAGTGATAATTTATAGTAAAATTAATTTAAATATATCTATTAGTGAACCAAACTTTATCGGCGCTAACTGTTTACTAGCTAAGCTAAATAACGATACAATTATTGTGGCACTTTATAGGCCTCCTAGTCAAAGAGACGTTACAAAATTTATTGAATCTCTTAATTATTTATTACAGAAAATATGTTTATATAAAAATATAATTATCGCAGGCGATATTAATATTGATATT
Organism: Parnassius apollo; assembly: GCA_907164705.1. Lineage (NCBI taxonomy): Eukaryota > Metazoa > Arthropoda > Insecta > Lepidoptera > Papilionidae > Parnassius > Parnassius apollo. The sequence continues at coordinate 8,233,715 of CAJQZP010001196.1, forward strand.
TGTGAACAGAACAAAGATACTCATGCCGAAAACTACTTGAACTTATTAGCGTCATTTGGTATCCTTTCTGCACATACATTGCCCACTCACAATCGAACCTGCTTGGATCATATTATGTTAAAAACGAATTACAAAGCAATCTGCTGTGTTTCTCAGACAACAATTACAGATCATGACTGTGTTATCTTGCTTTTAAATTTAAAAAATAATAATTATTGCACTAATTTGACTAAGAAAATCACTAATTACAATAATGTATACTTAGAAATAAAAAAGACTGATTTTTCACCAATTTTTAATATATTTGATGTTAATGTTGCGACTGATTATCTGGTAATTTCACTATCTAATATTATTGATTCACACACCAAAACAATTAATATATCACAGCGAAAAATCATAAGAAAACCATGGATAACACCAGGACTTTTAAGATGCATTAGAAATAGGGATAATCTCCATAAAAAGGTCAGAAAACATCCAAATAATGAAGTCTTAAATTTGACATATAAAAGATACAGAAATTTTTGTGGCAAAATATTAGCTAATATTAAAAAAAGACTATGAAAAAAATGAGATATCTAAAACAAGTAATAATACTAAATTATTATGGGAAACCATAAAAAAGATAACACATTCAAAGAAAGCTAAAGAATCACCGACTGAATTATTATCAATATCAGATGACCCAAAAACCTCAGTAAATAAAATCAACTCATACTTTGTTAATGTAGGTCAAAACTTAGCTAGAGAGATCATTCAATTAAATAAAATAACCCGTACAGAAATAGGCCACTTTTCAAAATCTATTGTTTTATTGCCAACGGATGAGAAGGAAATGGATCTACTTATATCGAATCTAAAGTCAGGTTGTGCAGTAGGACTGGATAATATCACAAGTGACCTGCTTAAACATAACAAGAATTTACTTAGCAAACCCATAACTCACATTTGTAATTTAGCTATAACCACTGGTAAGTTTCCAACAGTTTTTAAAAAATCGATTACAATACCTATTCTAAAGAGTGGAGATAAACATAGTTTAAACAATTATAGACCGATTTCCTTGCTCCCAACAATGTCAAAAATCTTAGAACGCTTAATTAATACAAGACTTACTAATTATCTAGAAAGTAATAAATTATTATCACAATATCAATTTGGTTTTCGCCCCAATAAATCAACGGCAGATGCCGTACATGAACTCACTGATTTTGTCGTAAATAATCTTGATAAGAAACAAAAAGTCTTAGCTATATTCTTAGATCTAGCAAAAGCGTTTGACACCGTCTACATCCCACTGCTTGTGAACAAATTAGATTATATGGGCATTAGAGGCATACCTTTAGATCTTATAAAAGACTTTCTAACAAATAGAACTCAGCAAGTTAGGGTTGATAATCATGTTAGTGAAGCACTTAACATATCATTTGGCGTACCACAAGGAAGTGTACTCGGTCCTACACTGTTTTTAACATACATTAACGATCTACTTAATATTAAAGTTACACAAGGTAAGATCCTAAGTTTTGCTGACGATACAGCCCTCATTTTTCATGCAAATACGTGGCAAGAAGTATATGCAAACGCTCAAGAAGGCTTAAATAAAGTATCTGACTGGCTAAAAAACAACATTTTAACATTAAATATACAAAAAACAAAATATATGACTTTTACCATGCGTTCAACAAATAACATTAACTCCCAATATTCATTAAGAGTACATACATGTTCAAAGCTGAAAACATCACAATGTCATTGCAGTGTTATTGAGAGAGTAGATAATATAAAATATCTTGGTGTAATTATTGATAACAAACTCAGTTTTCATAGCCACATAAACATGTTAACAACTAGAGTAAGAAAGTTAATATACATTTTCAAAAACCTTAGGCACATAGCTGACTCAAAAGTCATCAAAATAATTTACTTTGCCTTATGTCAATCTATTATCACATACTGCATAACAACTTGGGGTGGTTCTGAAAGGACAAAAATAATAAAACTGGAACGAGCACAGAGAGCTATACTAAAAGTATCCGCCTCACTTCCCTTTCTTTACCCTACTGTCGACCTATACAAATATTGGAAAGTCCTATCTGTCAGGCAGCTCTTTATTTTACATTGTATCATTAAAAAGCACTCACTCTTACACTATAACTTACAATTGATAAAAGATAAGCGCAGAAATGATCTAGTCTGTTACTACAACACACATTGCACCAAATTTACTCATAAATTTTTTATCTTTCTGGGTAATTTTCTATATAATAAAGTAAACGCTAGAATTGGTATATATCCTCTTAATAAACGCACTTGCAAATTAAAAGTAACTCAATGGTTGTTAAGTCTGGACTATGACACCACTGAAAACCTTCTTATTTCATATACATAGTTTTAGTACTGGATAGATCATACATACATACACAACTTACAGTTACACACACACACACACACACACACACACACACACACACACACACACACACACACACACACACACACACACACACACACACAACACAACACAAAAGTAACTAATAATACAATATCTCTCAATTGTTAATCAAACAAATAACTTGTTAAGTTATGTTGATAATATCCTGAGGGGGGAGACCCTGGTGATCCGTAACACAGGCTTCCGCCTAGTATAGACACCAGACTCTCAGCCCATAGTGTACACTGTCTATACTCTAACTTGTAAATCTAAACTGTGAGAGTAAATAAAAATATATTATTATTATTATTATTATTAATTGTCATTGTACAATTATTCATGAGGTGAAATGAATGATCACTTAGTCAGTTCACACCTAGACGAGACGCGATGCGACGCGGTGCGTAATTTCAAGATACAAAATATAACTTTATTTACTACACAAAAAGATACACATTTTATTGAGATAATTCGAAAATGCCCCACGGCATCGCGCTACGCCGCCCTGCGCCTCGAGATGCCTCGCGGCTTAGCGCGAAGCCGCGTGACGTAGGCGGCGTAACCTGAAGCCCTCGTGGCGACTTGTCTACATGTCTAGTGTCTACTATTAAGCAAGGTTTAGAAGAAGCCAGTACTGGCTGCCAGTTTAACTGGAAGCCAGCGCTGGCTTGTTATTGGCCTCGTATAAACAGTTTTTCAAGACAAGCCAGCGCTGGCTGCCAGGACTGGCGGGAATAGAGCACCTGCCTATTTTTCAAGCCAGTAACCTCCGCACGCGTGCCCCGCAACCCCCGTGCCAGAATAAATAATATGTAATATAAAAATTTTACTAGTGATATTGTACACATTCCTATATTTGATGTATGTGCATGATAAACATTATTTTTCAGTTAAAGTTTAAATAATCATTAATTTAATAGAACGATTTACAAGAATAATCTAGGAATGAAATGAATCCATTTGGCCTCATTTAAACAACACGGGCCAGGCCAGCGCTGGCGTGTCTGAGGACTGGTGCCAGGGTTACTGGCTTCGTCTCAACCTTACTTTACTATTAAGCGTGGCACTGCCAGCGACTTTATGATGCGCCTCGCAGCCGCGCGCTGCACGGTGCGAAATCACTGACCTCTTCAAGCATCGTCGCGTCACGTCGCGTAAATGGCTGTTTAATTTTGTTTTATTTAAAGTTCTGTTTAGTTAAAGTTAATTTTTTTCGGCTGAGAAATTTCAAAATTTTCGGTGTTTGAGCAGCCTTGTCATAACATATTTTACTAAACATAGATACACTTTTACCCACTCCGGGCTCAGCCGCAGTCGTGAGTTACTGTATGTGTTACTGTATTGTTTGTTTACAGCGGCTCGTGATGAAAAATATCGATCGCTGTAAAAATACAAAATATTCCTAAAATTAAATTTGATACATATACTTGACCAAGGTAACAGATTTTCATTACAATATATTGTATTGCTAAAAGTACTTAGGATTTATATATAAATATATTTATTCGTCTTGGACCTTATGGGTAAAATGTGACCTGAAGGTGTACTTCGGTATCTGCTACTGGAATTTCTCGAAAAGTAGAACTATGGGTGCCGAGTTTGGCTTCGTTTTTTTAGTTATGATGAGATCTTATCTCCAAACTTGATGGAGTGACCTGAAGGTGTACTTTATTGAATGCTACATTAAAATACTGGTTATGACTAAATGAAATTTTTTTTGAAAACGAAACAAAGTTGATGGAAAAATAATTATTAACAAGTCAGATAGAAAAGACTAGTTTTTACAATAATGCCTGAGTATAAATACCTAAAAACTCACATAATATTAAAGATGATTTCTGATAGCTTTAAGATAATTATGTTAAAAGTTTTTTCAATTAACAATAATATTTTTAATCTCAATAATAATAACATAATAAAATAAAATATTTTCTATTGTTAATTGAGAATATTTTTCCACATTTTTTCACGATCATATGAGCATTATGAGTCGTGCACTTTAGGATTTTCCAAACTTTTTTTATTGACGTTTGACATAAAATTATCGGAAAATTAATTGTAATAAGGTTATATGTGAAAACTTTGTGTTTATTTAAAATACTTTAAATAATTGACGTATAACATGAACGCTTAAGGCATGGATTTATGTACCAATTTTTATTATTTTAATTTACCTTTATTTTGTTTACATATGAAATAGAACTTTGTAATTTAATTAGATTAGTAATACTATCCTATGCTCACTATATTACAACCCAATGTATAGTTGCCAACACGAGTCGTGAGCACAGATAAACTGTGGTGGGAGGTAGGCACACTGTCGGGTCAAAATTATTGGTACCTTTATTATTTCAATTCGTAATTGAATATTTTCGCCGATTTTTATGAAAATGTTTACTCGAACACATCAACTTTTACTTTGATACAGTAATGTTGTAGATATTCGTGTCCGTTATTTTATTATCTACTATAAAGTATTAAATGTATGACCTGGTGGTTAGAATTGATTATTTTATTAAGAAGAAGGAAGAGGTGATATGCCTTCCATAAAATCTGGTATTGCAGTGCGCCGTACAGTATCTACTGAGACATTAGCCGTCTCAGCAGTCTGTTTATATACGTCTATGATGTTTTTCGCAGTACCTAACTTTTTCATGTAACTAAACACTGAATAGACCATTTGTCGGGATTGTCTATTTAACACCGAATCATTCCTTCTCTGCATATTTAAACCACAATCTAAACACTCCAATTATAACAGCAAAAATAATTAAAAACAAGAAATAACAAAAACAATCAATAACAAGGAATACACAAACAACAATTAAGAACGAGGTAACAAAAACAATTAACGAAAATAAACTAATTAAAAAAGTTATCACTAAAATTATTGCTCTGAAGTGTACGGAAGCCGAACGATACGTTCGAAACCAATAGACGACGAGAATCGACCGAGGAACCAATCACGTTGAACTTCAGCGTGGTCAACGTCGTATCGACCAATAAAAAGTGTACTCATGAGTTATGTCAACAATTATATATATCATACCTTTTCCAATATTTTATTTGATATTTTATTATGTAGGTTGATCAAAAATACGATAGCGTTTATTGCGTACTCAAGGAGGCGCTCGCAATAAATACGGATATGAATATTCAAGTATTTCCTTATTGTGCGTACACTGTGCTCGTGTAATAAAATCGTATTTATTCGATAAAAATAGATGTATTTTATAATGATATTTATGCATTCAAAATATTTGCGTAATATTACAAAGGACCTACTATATTTACGGATTATATCGCGTTTAATTTACTTATTTTAACTTGTTTTTACTTATTTAAAATAAAAAATATAAGTAAAAATAAGATAAAATAAGTAAATTAAACGCGATATAATAATCCGTAAATATAGTTTTATTCAATGTGTAGTGTCCGTGTAAATTTAAGAAATCATTATATATCATGTAGTTGTAGGCTGTTGGCTAGCCATCGTTCACTTCTTTTACATTTTTCAAATTAAATCCCAAATTATCACTAAACTCTGTCAAAGTTCACTGCTTTTTGGACTCTGCCTACCTCCTCGAAGATTATAGATGTGGCGCATTACGTAATAGAACTAAAACTAGGATTTGGAGGTACGTAAATTAATGTTTGCGTATTTTAATTTATTACCATCCAAAATTGTTTTAAAGTTTCGTTAAAAGATAGAAATGTCCCCATAAGTAGCAAAAAACTAAAAGCATTAATTACACTCAAAATTAAATTTAGTAAAGCTAATAGGGTAACGTATGAGCTCCACGCTATTCTAGACTTTCTGCCATATATGTACATAAAAGACGCAATCTGAATACATTAGCCTAACGTCTCTTAGTTTTGACACCTGCTCTCAACATGGAGTATGAAAACGTAGCTCTAGATAGATGGCACAAACATGTCACGAATAAAGGCAGTTGTTTGGAAGTTGCCACCGTCAAGTGCGCGCTCGAGGAAATAATTTATTATTGCCAAAGTTCGAAAAGCTTTTAAGTACATAATGGACATGATAAACTAAATATGTTGTAAGGGTAAAATATTATATTTCATTGTAAGCATTTCAGTAACTGCTCCGAATTGCAAAATTAAAAATGTCAATTCTTTTAAAGACTTTTAACTGAAAAAGGATGATATTATGTACACATATACACAGTAGTATTAAATAAATAGTAAAAAAGTAAAAGTTGCTGCGTACATGTGTAAATAAAAAGTATTTTAAAAATGCAATCCATATCAATTGTTTGGTAATTAAATTTTATTAAGTTTGTGAGTTTTATTAGTACCAAATGCGAGTATTATGAAATTTCTTGTAAATCTAAAATAAGAAAGCCGAAATAAACGGGTAAAATGATAAGCCAAGAAAAATAGATTTATTATACATAAGTTTTTTTCTCCAAAAGAGTTAAACATTAAAAACATAACTGCCAGTAATGTACGTAGCAAGATTAAATCTTGGGCGAGGTCAAGCAAGGGTTGTCACGTCAGGGAACATTTTAATAATGCACCCGCTCGTTTAGTATGAAAATTAGCTGAAGAGAAGCGGCCCTCACTGCGACATCGTTTGTTTTATTATGCAGCCAAGTGACTGCATGTACCTATGATTTTTGGATTTTGGATTTTCAGGATTAAATATAATACAGAATAATCTCTCTTTCAACTTCATAAAACTATATCTTTATTTGCATATTATACATAAAACAGCTAAATAGTTACAAGTACTTTACATTTTTATTTCCGATCGATTCAAATTATTTAACTACCAAAAGTAAACCTTATAACATTTATAACCGTTGAATACTAAATATCACATAACAACATATTCTTTAAGAAATTGGGTGACTAATTGCCCGTTCTGCACGTACGTGCGGCGAGGCGTACGGCTTGCACGACAAACACCACGCTTTTAAAACAGTATACTGAGCGATAGCCGCTTGAAATATGTGCTTCATGCTGCGCTAAAAGCTCTACAATAAAAGAAGATAGACCTCCTCTAATGAGACGTGGAGAGACCCCCACACTAGAGGTGACGCACAGTCACCACTCATGCCAAAAATATCTTATGGCTTTCTGTAGATAGCGGTAAAACCATCTAGTTTACGCCAGGCGTAAAAGACTTATACCGGCGACGGTCAGTATCGTCAAAGATGCGGGACGTCTCGTACCACGATCGTTAATCCGCCTATAAAGCTTGACGGTTAAGTTTAATCCTACCTACTTTCACTTGAAGAAAAGGAGAGGCCCATTTGCAGCATTGGACTTTTACAGGCTAATTCGTTAGCCGAAGGACACCAGAAGAACACCACGCACTCAGCTGGTTTCCACCCTTTCTTATCGCCATCCCAACCAACGGTTTGCTTCGTCGTTCATAATGCGTGTACAACAAAAGAGCTTACTAAAAGTAGTATGAAGTGGTGTGATGGTATAGTAGACAAAAATAAAATGATTCACCCTGCTGGCTATCCCTGGAACATCCCGCTAATTTCAAATGCAAAGTGCTCCAAATTACACCAAATTATGAAGTTGAATATGAAATATCTCATCTCTCATCTTATCGTATTTTTTTATATTATATTATTATAGAATTTATATAGTATACTGTATTCTATCTCATTCTCCCGCAGAAACTTTTTCTTTTCATCTATACCGACATTTTTCAGATTTGAGTTTTCCGATTTATAATTTAAAGTCTGATGATACTGTTCACTTCATCGCTAATTCTCACCAGTCTCGCCTTTCAATCGATGTTGGAGTTTCAAACTACATTATCCCTAGTGAAATAGGTTGACTGAGACGTTTGAAACTTATAACATTGGTAAAGTAAATTCATTGAATACTGCGTGAAGGCGGATTGCCCTTATCAAGCAACTTTTGTTTGTTTATGCTTTTCAAAGTTTCTACTGTGAGGATTAGTGTTGAGATCACCAATTTTTTTAATAGTAATGATCGCGTGGCATGGAGGAACGGACGTAGGTGAAACTGTCTAACCAATGTACGGCCAGTTTTAAGTGTTCAGAAATTTCCTATTTGAGTAATCGTCACATTCGTTCTCAAAATGATTCGCATACAGTTGATATTCAAGAACAAAAAGAAACTATAAATATCAAGACTATAATTATACTACTAGGAAACAAATACTTTTTTGGGTAGGTAGTACTCTCTTACTTATTCCTACCGTCAAGCAACAGTGCCAGAAGGGTATATACAGCCAGTATAATCACAGCCTGTTATGCATCAACCTTCTTAGTCTTTAGTAGCCCTATTAATAAACACAGACTTGAGCAAGATTAACTTTACTCCTAGTTTAAAGTTTAAAATATCTAATTTCAGTATTAATAAACATAGAGTAAGGAGGGAGTAAACGAATCCGAATCTACTCTCGGAATAAAAGTAAATCCTTGGCGGTACCTAGTTTAACGACTGAGTAAGCATAGACTAGTCGCGTATTTTGATATTTTGTAAAACTTTACGTTTACGCTCGTTGTTACCCGTGTTAAATTCATAAGTTGTAAGCACTAGTAACAAAAACAGCACAGTGATTAAAATGCCAAGAAGTGATGTGGAGCAGAACAAAGTGATTGCAGGTTTTTTATTCATTATGTGGATTTCGACATGTGATTGGGGCTATTGATAGTCATATATTAGAATCCCGAAAGTCGCTGGAAACATCGGACAATACTACATAAACAGGAAAGGATACAGTTAAATAAATGTACAAGTAAGTTTTACAGCACCTAGTTAGCCCATCTTTGCCATATAGGTACTTAGTTATTTTCTTAGATTCAATACAATCGCCTCAATCTATTATTTCATATTAAAGAAGTTAGAGGTGCTTTATTCCAGGTTGTGTCATGCAAATTGAAGCACGCAACAAATGACTCAACAATATTAAAGTCTCATTAAAACTAATATTTGAGCAGTCAGAATTTAAAGGCAGATTCCTCGGACACTATTGTTATGCTTGTACTCCTTATTTATTCACTCCTATCCTGCGTTCTAATATACATATAAAAGAAAGAAATGTACAATCGGTCGCACATCTCGGCCCGTAATACTGTAGAACAATGCTTTGGAGGGAAGCAAAGGTTTCGGTGTTTACTGCGAGGGCTAAATACTAAATAAGAGCATACAAAACTATATACATTGCAATGCAAAAGCAAGATCTGCTTGAGGATGTAGGTTAAGGAGATGATGAAAATGTACCGGTCACACAATTAGTAAACAACTCCGTTAAAGGAAATTCTGTTCGGGCAACATTTATTAACGATTTTTTTTTTTAAATAAATATACAATAATTACATGTACAAAAGATTTTATTTATCCCCAAAAAACAAAACAAAAATGGTTATTTACCTAGGTGGATTGAAAAGTACTCGGCCTAACACAGATCCATTCAATTCTAAAAATCAAATCTACCCACATTATTTAGTTCAGTTCAGACTAGTTCATTGTGTGAAGTTCGAAACGTGTGCGATAATTAGTTGTGATTTTATAAATTTATTAACAAAGTAATCGGACATAATTTCCGCGAATGGAGCAAATCGAGCAGCGTGCCGTCATTAAGTACCTCCATAAGAAGGGGCTATCATCAAAAGCCATCCATGATGACATGGTCAGTACATTAGGCGATTGTGCTCTGTCATATTCATCCGTCAAAAAATGGATAGCAGAATTTAAGCGTGGTAGAGAGAGTGTGAAAGATGAACCCCGCTCTGGAAGGCCTTCGACGGCAACTACTGACGAAAATATTAAAAAAAGTACTTGATTTAATAATGGGAGACCGCAGATTAAAAATTAGAGAGATAGCCGAGATTATAGGCATCTCTTATGAACGAACTCAAAACATCATTGTCAACGAGTTGGGTTTCCACAAGGTGTCTGCGAGGTGGGTTCCGCGACTGCTTTCAGTTGAACAAAAAAGGACGCGATTGACTATTTCACGCGACTGTTTGGAGTTATTTGAAGCCGATGCAGATGATTTTTTGAATCGTTTTGTTACTATGGACGAAACATGGGTTCATTACTGTACACCGGAAACAAAACAACAATCAAAACAGTGGAGAAGACCTGGTTCACCACCCCCTAAAAAGGCTAAGTCGATTTTGTCGGCAAATAAGGTGATGGCTTCAGTATTCTGGGACTCGAAAGGTGTGATTATGATTGATTATCTTGAAAGGGGTCAGACTATAAACTCTGATTACTACTGCACCTTACTACGTCGTTTACGGGAGGAAATAAAAGAAAAACGTCGAGGAATGCTCAGAAGAAAAGTCCTGTTTCACCAAGATAACGCCCGTGTTCACACGTCAGTACAGTCAATGGCTGAAATTCACAACTGTGGCTTTGAACTGTTACTGCATCCGCCGTATTCACCTGATCTGGCACCATCAGACTTCTTTCTGTTCCCTAACCTAAAAAAGCACTTGGGAGGTCAAAGATTTTCTACAAACGACGAGGACAAAGCAGCTCTAGACGCATATTTTGACTCTAAGGAAGAATCATTTTTTTTCAACGGTCTAAATGCTTGGAAGGGGGAGGTGGCAAAAGTGTATTGAACTTGATGGTGATTATGTAGAAAAATAAAAATATAACTGATTTAGTAAGTGTTTATTTTCTTGGTTAGGCCGAGTACTTTTCAATCCACCCTCGTAATTAATTTTGCCCTTCACGCTCTTTTTCTGAATTCTAAAATTTCATTACAAATAATATTAAAAATTATTATATTTAGAACTCAGTTTTTCAACCGAGTCCGAAAACAACACGAGGAACAAGGAACAACACGTAACACGTATCTCTTGTCAAACTCAAAATATTGGCGCCTGTCACTGTCATTAATGTCATTGTAACGCTTCCCCCCTGTCATATAATAATAAATATATTAGATTAAAAATAATTAATTCCCCTTTATAATAATAATTATATATATAGGATACCGACTAGGATAAATAAAATATGTTTTGGTTTTTCTAAATGATCTTTCTAAAGGTTTAATAATAGGCCGTTTGTAATATTTTGGCGTGATCGTCTTAGTTAGGACCCTTATTTACGTTGTGTTTGTTTAGTAACTTAGTTATTTTAGGTGTCTTTTGGAAGAATGAATATTCACTAGAGCAATTGAAAGCTGTTGGTAGTGCCTTATAAACTAAGTGAACCCCGTTCACGAAGTCAGGGCTCGAAAAAAGGTTAAGAACATAAAACGTCCCTATTCCACTTGCATCAGGTTTACATTATTAATTATCACTTCCCGCTCGGAAAAGGCTCAAAATATATTTATACAAAATACCCGATACAAGGGCTTCGCTCCCCTACATTTATTTAAAAAAAATGTAGGGGAGGTACACGGCCCCACACACGCCGTGCACGGTGAGTGCCAACCATTTTGATGCACTCCCCCCGGAGGGAACGCTAATTCGGGAACTGGACCGTAGTCCACAGCAAAATAACTGGCGAACCAGTAAAAGAGGCTTGGCCCCTTGTTAGTGCGTAAGCACAAACATCGACCGAAGTCGCGCATGTCAATGCGTGTAAACGCCATACAGAATACGAACGAATCCAGCCACAGTGAATGTACGTCACACGGTTTAGACAAATAGGCACACTGGCCGTAAACCCTCCGTGAGCGCCACCACCTGCCAGACCGCCGCTCCTGCAGACGTGATGTAAGTGTATGGCATCACCACCAATTGCATGATCAGCACGGCTACTATCCGCAGAGCGTGTCATGAGTCTACTGCTCACCTCAAGGGAATGGGATCCCACGTTGTGCGGCTTTCGGCCGCAGCTTGAGAGTCTCCTCAGATCCTCCCGCCAGCTACCACCCGCATGAGGTCGGCACATATGCTCCACCAACCAATACAACGGCAGATATAGCCAAAAGGCAGTTATAAGATAAGAGTAATAATTCGCCATCAGAAAGGGTTTGTGTCACTGACGTTGAGTAAATGCATTTTCGATCATGTTTGTCTCACCCACCAACAAGTTGCCTTCAATCATTTAAAGGTGGGAAAGTTACAGAGATATAATATTACGTTGTTATATAAAACATCGTGGAGGGCAGACAGTCTGCAGCCCCGCAATGAAGGGACCCGACTTGGGCAAAGCTACTTAGGTGTGAGTCAAACCAAGACGCAGAGAGCGCCATTGAGAATAGCGTCCCACCAAACAACCATCGCAGAGACGCAATGCTGCAGAACGCAAAAAGCATCAATAGGACTATCGTCGGGCTTACACCATCCCAAGGTCCCCCATACATCCCAGCAGACATCACCACCCGCATACCTCCATCGACAACAACCACAAGAGAGCGTCGAATCAGGCGCAGCACACCCGCAATCCATCACAAGACGCAATACCGCAAGTAGCAGTAAGCATCAAAGCAACTATCATACGGGTGGCGCCCCCTCACAACACACCCACATGACTCCTATCGATTTTGGTAACAAAGTTTTTATTGTTGTTATATAAAAAATATCACTAACGTATCATAGTAGCACACTACTAAGACGCCAGTGGACAAAACTCCACGTATCATAGCGCTAATGCACTAAGACATGAAGTTGAGTATGACTGTTACACTTAAAAGTGCTACCAAACACACTCATCATCCCAATCCGAAAGATAGACGACACATCGCTATGCGCAACGACGTCGCCCACAAACGGTATGGGTGTGCGATATCCACAGGAAAGCCGTATTGCTACAACAAACCCGCTTACCACCAGCACTAAGATGTTAATTGTATACCTCCATCGACCAAAACCACAAGAATGCGTCGAATCAGGCGCAGCACACCCGCAGATCCATCACAAGACGCAATACCGCAAGTAGCAGTAAGCATCAATGCAACTATCATACGGGTGGCGCCCCCTCACAACACACCCACATGACTCCTATCGATTTTGGTAACAAAGTTTTTATTGTTGTTATATAAAAAATATCACCAACGTATCATAGTAGCACACTACTAAGACGCCAGTGGACAAAACTCCACGTATCATAGCGCTAATGCACTAAGACATGAAGTTGAGTATACCTGTTACACTTAAAAGTGCTACCATACACACTCATCATCCCCATCCGAAAGATAGACGAATTATCGCTATGTGCAACGACATCGCCCACAAACGGTATGGGTGTGCGATGTCCACGGGAAAGCCGTATTGCTACAACAAACCCGCTTACCACCGGCACTAAGATGATATGTCTAGGACACATCGGTTAGCGAGTCCAAGTTTACCTCGGACCAATTGCTCGTGAAGCAGCACACACGCCACCATAATATTCCTTTTCAAGTCCCTAATAAGGACTAGTCATTTTGCAACAGTACTAGGAGCAGTCAGTCACCCGACCACCCCATACAATGCTTATGCATCAAGGAGACCTCCTATAATATTGCTTTTGTATCATAGACCTTACTTTCATAAGTCATGTATATATAGGATTCGAACCCACGACCCTACTATTGTAATGCATATTAATCATAGAGACCTTCTATAGTATTGCTTTTGTATCATAGACCTTACTTTCATAAGTTATTAATATATAGGGTTCGAACCCACGACCCTACTATTGTAATGCAAATTCATCATGTAGACCTTCTTTAGTCTTGCTTTTGTATCATTGAGTTTAATATCATAATTCACTAATATAGGACTAGTCATTGTGCTACAGTACTTCAGGCAGTCGGGCTCCCGACCACCTGCACAACTGCAGGTATGTACCTCCGACAGCTTCCTCCATACAAGACATCTATACGTGAACACCTTCCATAACTTAGGAAAATTTTCTTTAATACATGAACTCCTTCAACAACTTAGAAAATTTTTCTTTTATACACGAACACCTCCCATGACTTAAACAATTTTTAACAAATTTTCTAATTATCTTATAAACGTTATTTAACTTAATTTTATAATATTTTTTGACTTGTATTTCTATTATTTATCTTATTTTAAATATTTTTTCAAGTTTTTAAATAAATTTATTTATTACGAAAAACAATAATTTTGCCTTTAATTTACTATGTTACGATAATGTCTGAAATATATTAACTTTATGTTTATTAATTTAACTTAATTGCTTAATATATATCTTTTAAGACTATTTTTGACGCTCCTTTATATTGAATTTAATTATTAATAATAATATTGGGCCGTCACATCATCATCAAGCATTGAGTTCATTCACCAATCATTCACTGACTCACTCTTTTTACTTTTAAAATAAGTGGGTTGCCATCGCACAAACGTTAATCCCGGCGTAAGGAATGTATAGTTAGTCCGAGGTTACTCCATATTTATTAATAACATTGTAATAATGAAGTAAATAGTCAGTTACCCTGAGATAAGCTAGTCCAAGTGTAACTTCGAATTAAGCTTGGAATATAAGCAGTAGGGTCGACTTCTCTTGTAAAATTCAATAAACTACATTCACCATCCTACAAAATTTCATTATAAAAAAAACTTAAGTATAACAATACCTCTGAATACGTGTCAGTATTTCAAAAAATGCGACCCCTCTACCTATCCTAACTCTAAAACAGAATGTTAATACATGCTTAATATGGATATATGTATAGGTAAATATTTCACGTTGTATTTCTAGCTTAATAGATTGACCATTTGAATATTTTCTATAATATTATGTATATTGCTTACAGATATCAGCAAGCCATCGTTGAAATTGTAAGTTTACCCTGCTTAAGTTGTGTGTGAATATATTTTTAGGATACTGAAAACTTACATATCAACTGGGATGAGTTTTCTATTTTTTTTCTGTTTTTTTTTCAGCTTTATGTAAAAGATACTTATTCCCTTACGTGGTAGTTTGAAGGCTTCCTTCCAAATTTTATAGAACACAAAAACCCAAGTTCGATCCTAGTGCGTAACCACAGAAATTGTAAATTGTTAATTAAGGTACTAACCTTACTGACAATAGAAAAAGACTTAATTCACAATTAAGTTTTAATTTTAGTTTTAGTTAAAGCTTAAGATAACAATAAGTTAGATAAAGTTAAAAACTGTTAATGTTTATCAACGTCAGTTTTTTCTCTCTCGCAGAGAGAGGGTCTAAGTAATCAGCAGTAGAACGTATCTATAATAATATAATATAACTTATTAAATATGCGGAGATAGACATTTTACAGAATACTACATAAACAATCTTAACATCTTCATACATATATATATATATATATATATATATATATATATATATAATTGGTATTCATGGGGGCACCACCAGGGAACAAAAAGAGATAAAACCAGAGTGACCGACATAGCCCAACGGATTAGTAAGCTGAAGTGGCAATGGGCCGGCCATATAGCTCGAAGAACCGATAACCGATGGGGAAGAAAGGTTCTCGAGTAGCAGCCTCGTACCGGTAGGCGTAGTGTAGGGCGACCCCCCACTAGATGGAGTGACGACCTGGTAAGACATGCAGGAAGTCGATGGATGCAGGTGGCTCAGGACCGTGCTTTGTGGCATTACTTGGGGGAGGCCTATGTTCAGCAGTGGACTTGTGAAGGGCTGTAATGATGATGATGATGATGATGATGATAATTGGTATAGTTGTCAAGCACCGTTGGTCCTGTGCCTGATCTCTCTCCGGTCGTGTCGGTTTACCGTCCCATCGAATTATGAGAGTGGGGGAATAGAGAGTGCACCTATTTTTGAGCATACACTTGGGCCATATAATCCTGTCTTGAGCCGATGGCTAGCCTCCGTTGAGGCAGGCCGCCGTGACCGAAATTCGGTATGGAGGACATTAGTTGTCAAGCTTGACAGAGGGGTGGCAACGGCAGTTTTTTTTGTTTTAGTTGTTATTAGGAAGAAGTTGTTGCCCATCTGGTTTGTTTCCTCTGACGCCTTTTACGATACACATGAAATGATATGGGAAAGTGAATATTGTCACCTCACCATAACACGGTAGGCTAGCACACAAACAAATATTAATACACAACTAATATTCAAGAATGTTAGCAGAACAACGTCCAACATTTGAACAACAGGACCTAATAAAATATTCAAACGGTACGAAATTCAATTTCTAGTTTTCAGCCCCGAGGTACTATTTAAATTTTAAACCCAGTCGTTTGCTGACATTTTAAAACACTTCTGTTTATTAATTTAATATGAACAGAAACTTTACCTAAAATTCAGAATAAACGTAGCAGAATACATTTCTGAATTAAAACAAGTACATTTCGTTTATTATTTTTCTAGTTTTTATTTCAAATTGTATAATTTCAAACACTATATATATATATATATATATATATATATATATATATATATATATATCTTTATATCTAGAAGTTATCTCTAGTCTAGTCTTTCCATAGTCTTCGTGATATTATTAGAAGATTTTATGGAAATAAAGAGCCTAGCTAATAAAAATACTAGGTAATAGAAATAAAGAGACTAGGTAGTAAAAAATATAAATGTATAGGTATCCTTGGAACAGGTGTATTAAGCCTTAGTTTTTTAAAGTCTAAATAAAACTATTCAGCTATAAGCAAAGAAACAGCAGATGCAATTTTAAGGGACATAGTTCAAAATTATCTGTGTATTCCGCTGAATACCGAGAGCATAAAACGTTATATTTCTTGGCACGGAGTCGGACATGGCAGGGTGAGGAAGAGAGCAGGCGCCGCGAAGCGATTGCCTCGCATAAATCAAACAGATTTAAATGTAAACGGTCGCGCCTTGGTGATTCTTATGCAACGTCCGTTAAACTTTTTTTACCGTCTATAGTTTGATTGCGCTGATTGGTTGCGCTTCTTAAGTTATTTAAATTTATTGCTACAACTGCTAACTAAATTTTAATTAAAAACAGCATTAAAGTATAAAACTTTGTTTAAGGATTTTCTCCACACCCATTTAGCATCCCACTACGACAATATTAACACTTTCGCCTTTTTACATATTATACGTAATATATTTCAGTTTTGAAGAGCGGTATACGTATAAGAAGGCATCAAGTGAATGACAGACAAGATGAATTTCATTCGTACATCTCGTTTCGCATCAAATCCGTGCATGACGTTAAAAATTTTCCGGGCTCTTTAGCGGGTTTCATTCATAACTCACGGTCGAGTGGAGCCTTCGAATATTTCAAGCTGTAAAGACCCCACCCCCATAAATTCCGCGCGTTGGGCTGCCAAATTAGGCGCGAGGAACGTCGACTTATTCCCCCGTTACTCTCGGGTCTAGTCATAAGTAGGTATGTTGATATACCTATATCATAAGTAAGAGTTTTAGCGAAATTTTCCACGTACGTGTCGCAGGTGTTTTGAACTGTAAAAACTTTTTTGAAATTGAAAGCATTATTTTAGAGTTTCGCAAAACTAATTCAAGTGTTTTGCAAAACGTTTTATAAATGTATGTATTCGCGTCACCCCTTTTCACTGCTCTTATACTGATTTAAATAGCTAACTGAAGTTGTTAGGTCCCAACAGACTGTAAATTTTAATATTGTCGTTTGTAACTACGTAACCTGCGGGAATACTAGAATAATTTAATTTTAACTACGGAATTATAAAGCTACAGCATCCATGGAATATAATAAATATTTAATATTCATTACATTTAACATTACTTAGAGCCAAAATGCACGTAATACCTTAGCTTAGTATTTTCACGTTTAATAAAATACAAGAGAAAATACTAAGCTAAGGTATTCTTTGTCTAATAGCGTGCTCCGATAAAGCTAAGAATAATATTTTTATAATTTTGCTTATTAAACTTAGTCATAATTTTATTATTATTACTTATATCACTATGTTATTCGTTGTGTTAAATTATAATATTAAAATATACACATACCATACTTAATGTATGTGTATATTTTAATATTTACAAATGCGCACACGTATTAATAGATTCTCAAAAATTGCGCATTATTTTTTTATTTTATCACGTATATTCATAAATTTTCTTTTACTTACACATAGGAGGAATGGCGCCAAGCATTTCTTTGAATCTGAGAACGGCGTGAGGAAATAAGTTTCTATGATCAAACGAAACGCAGGATTCTAAAGCATTCCTGCTGTATAAAGAAATTCTTAAACTCTTACGATAAAACTTCTTCATAGTGCTCGGCACAATCCTTGCCAGGATTTTCTTACTTAAAAAAACTTGAACGATTAAAAATTTATACGGGTTTATAATATAAGTCAGTAATTATTATTATTTTTACGTACGTAGACGATAGAATCACGTGTTATTCCTGTTTAAAAGAGACTTTAAATTAATTAAATTAATTGCAGATAAAATCTTTTAAATATAAAGGTAAATGCTACTCACATGGCTCGAAG